>CM057349.1:66264041-67569548 GCA_030015575.1 Agapanthus africanus
AGCAGGAAATAGGGGAATATCTGGATTCCTACACGCCCCGAGCGAGTAATAAGCATTTTGATGCATCTTCTTCGGGTCTGTTTGTCACCAAGAACTGTTTCTCAATACACTCTATATCCTGGGTATTAGATACCGGATCAGGATCCCACATATGCAATATGTTACATGGGCTAAAGAAAGATAGACAACTGAGAAAAGGGTGATCATTCTCTAGTAGTAAGGAATGGTGCAAATGTTGCAACCAAAGCAGTTGGCGAATATCACCTTGTATTACCATCAGGTAATAATACATTGATTCTGAATGAATGTTATTACATACCGAACCTGATATGCAGCATTATATCAGTTTCTTTATTATGTAAAGAAGGATATAATTTTGTATTGCAGGATAATTTTATGAATATTTTCCTGAATCAAAAGTTGATTGGATCAGGCACGTTATGTAATGGCATATACGTTCTAAATCAAACTACAGTTCTTAATGTACAGAACACACACAAGAGGAAAAGTTCAGAAATGAACGAATCCTTCTTGTGGCATTGTAGACTAGGTCATATCAATGCGACATAACTTGCTAAGTAACATACGGATGGATATTTGAATCCGTTCGAATTTTCATCTTATGAAACTTACCATCATGTCTCAAAGGTAAAATGACCAAAACTCCGTTTACTGGATATGGAGAAAGAACTACTGAACTCTTGGGACTGATACATAGTGATGTATGCGGTACCATGTCTATTGGGGTCAAAATTTGCACCCCGGTTGACCAAGTCAAAGTCAAGGTCAACCCCAAGCCAGGTAGGCCCAAGCCCAGGTCAAGCGGGCCCATGCCCAAGTCGAGCCTGCTGCCAGCCTCTCTATGCCAGCATAAAATCATGTAATAAATAATTTTAATGTAATTTTTTTATTCATGAATGGCCATAAAGCGAAATTTTTGTAAAGCCCATGGCTTATGTGCAAAAAGAAATAGCACATGAGCTATGGGATGGGCAAAATGCCATTTTGTAAAGCCCAAGGGGCTACATGTAAATATGTAAGCCTATATAAGGTAACATGATGATGAATAAAGGATACTTTTATTCTCCCAAGAAAAACTAAGATTCTTATGCCTCTTTCTCCTTCCTCAAGGTTCAAAATCTTCTTCTTTCTTTTGAATTAAATCAAGAGTTTTACTCTTCCTTTTCCAAAACTAAATAGATTTTCACCACAAAACCCACAAAGGGGAACTCAGATCTCCCATCAGATCTCAAAAATAAGAGATTTTTAAAATCTCATACTTCTTGCTCTTCAAGACCCGGCCGACAGAAAAGGAGGAAGGAGAGCCATCTCCAAAAAATCCCATTTTGGGGAAGATCCAGGGCTCAAGGGAGAAACCCTTCATCATCTCCAAAAATATCTTAGGATTTCAACTCCATAAATCAAATTGGGTGCACAGCGCCCAGTGCAGGGACCAAGTCCCTTTTTGCTGCTGGCGCACAGCGCCCGCGTGCCGGGCACGTGGTGCGCTGGGCGCTCTGGCGCACAGCGCCCGCGTGCCGGGCACATGGGGCGCTGGCGCTCTGGCGCTCAGTGCCCGCGTGCCTGGCACGTGGGGGCACTAGCGCTTTCTCCCACACATCCTTTGGATGCCCTTTCCCTTTATACACACACACACACACACACATACACACATACATACATACATGCGCGCACACACACATACACCACCCCTGTAAAAACTCTGCGGGGCCCCCGATATATCCAAAACCCCTTCAACACACGTACACTGCATATTGAGTTCGCATAACCTGTTTGACCCGTTAATCGGAGGTTCTCTTGCTCCAAAGGCGAGGGGCAATTTATGGTAGCTTAGTCCGCGGCTGCCGAAGATTCGGATCCCCACAATCAATAAATCCCAGCCTACCCTAGGCAGGGGGAATCTGTAATACGCCTGACAAGCGCGCGCATATTCCTATCTCAACGGGGTGACGAAAAATACCCTACAGATTCTGGCACGCCCGGTGGGAAAATCTCGCCTCCCATATTTCGGGTTAAACGTTCATATGAACTCAATCAATATACATATCTATATTTATACTAAAATAATGCTCTTTCATGTAGGTTTTCAAGAAATCACTTCTCAACAATGTCTCCAAAGATGAACTCAGCTCCCATCTCATACACGATGAAGATGGACTCCAGGACGGTCCTCCCGGCAAGTCTTGGACGACAGTGGGAAGAACCGCTGCTACAATTTGGGTCTATTCTATTTTTTTAGGCCAATGCCATCCTTGCACCTCAAGCTCCGGTAACCGACAAACCGGCCTCGAAAGGCAAAAGGCCAAATGTGGTGATCTCGGGGGCGCCCCAACCTAAACGCGAGTCGTTGTTCAAACGGCTCTCTATAGCCCCAGCTGGGGGCAAAGCCGTCAGAACAAAAGAGGTTGCCAGACGTCGTGGGCAAGCCCAGGCGATACCTTCGACGGACATGCGGGCGGATGTCTTCTCAAGCCTCCCCATCACGCAGCCTGTAAAAGCTTCCCGAAGAGCCGAAGCCTGCCAAGCGCTCAAGGCAGAGAAGCTGAAGCAGAAGCGGCTCAGATACAGAGCCAATAAAAGGGTTAAGGCTCTGGCCATGTTAAAATTTATGAATTTCCAAAGCCCGGACCGCTCCGCGAAACCAGCTGCCAGTGATGAAAGGATGGCTGAATGTGTTGTCCACACCGTCTACATGGTGGGCACGTGTCCCAGCGACAACCTTCGTAGCAAAAGCAAGGATGGGGCCACCACATCTCAAATCCAATCTGGAGTGAATATGGCTGCCACAATCTAAGACCGGCCTCCTCTGGAAGGTAATGAAGACCCTTCCAGTGAGGCTGATAAGCAGAGAGAGCCCTCGGTTCATGAGGAGTCGGGCTCAGAAAGCGAAGAGGTGCCAATCTTCTGTCCTAAGAACGCAGAGCAGCAACTTCTCCAAGAGCTCCGAAAACAGCTCAGAAGCAAAGACAAGGAGATGGCCAAACTTTACTCCAAAATTGACGACTTGACGAATGTCGTCTTGCAACTCACGGCCCGACTTGCCTCTCAGCCGCCTAATCAAGCGCAGGGCTCTTCTCATGAACCGGGAAACGGTGTCCCAGGGCAGCCGACGCCTATTCCCTCAAATCCAAATGTGGGCGAACTGCATGAAAAACAGTCGCATCCTATCTCAGGAAATGTCTTGGCTACCGATGAAAGTAGCCCGCTAACTCAAGATCAAATCATGGATTTGGTTGCCAACAAAGTCAAAACATTGGTAGCTGAAGCCGAAGCGCAAAAAGATGTTAGCAGTAACGGGAGACCATATCCTGCTCAGTATGATCTGGTAGAATTTCCTAGCGGCTATGTTATCCCTAAATTTGGAATATTCGATGGGACGGGAATGCGAATCAGCACATCGCCCACTTTAAAGACTCATGCAGGATTACTGTGGGCAATGATGCGCTTCTCCTTCGCCAGTTCGTTAATAGCTTGGCCGACGTCGCTTTCGACTGGTACGCGAGCATACCGGATGGCTCCGTCATAACTTTTGTCCAAATGGAGTCTCTGTTTCGGCAGAGGTTCATGAGCGTCAGCGATAAGATCACCATTACCGAGCTCGTAAGGAGCAGTCCAAGGAACAACGAAAGCAGCACGTATTTTATAACCCGATGGCGCAATCTCTCCGACAAATGTGAACCGCCGATAGAGCAGGACCAATCTGTCAGTCTCCTGGTCGGAAATCTTAACAATTGGATGGCCCCGTTTCTATGCACCGCGGGTCTCAAAACATTCCAAGAGCTGACCAGAAAAGTTTAGATTCTAGAGCGCTCAAAGCAGGAGTCCTCCTCGGATTCCCAAAATAACAATAGGTCCTGGAGAAACCGAAAGGACGATAATCACAAAGGCGGAAATCCCAATGATTCTGAATCTTTCAACACTTCGGCTAACCGAAATAAGCGAGGGATGAGCGGGACTAGTGCCAACCAGCCTCAGAAGCCAGTGTTCGGAGAGGGAGGAGAATCTCCACTGAAAGAGAAGCTGGCTAAGGTCTATTCCTTCAGAAGGGACAAAATCCGTAAAATATTCAAAAATGCCCTGAGGAACGGTCTACGACTGCCAGAGTCAAAAAGACCGCAGGAAGCGAATATGACCGACGACCCTAAATACTGCCCCTATCACAGAGTGATAGGTCATGTCATTGAGGACTGCTTCGTCATCAAAGATTGGGTTGAAAAACAATACAAGGCTGGAGAGATAGAACCGTCCAAAGGCGTGTTAACAAACAGTCAAGCTGCGACCGCCAATTTTATACAAACAGAGACCGAGGTTCTTCATAAAACTGATTCTCTCAGACATCTTCCTTTCTCTGAAAACAGCTGACCACCATGTCATTAAACTGGGAATAGTCGACCTCTAAGTCGTTAAACTGGAAATGTAAAAATGTGTAAATAAAACAAAAAAAATAATAATAATAAAAAGCCGAAATGATGGGGCAACTCGCAAAAAACAATCAGCGAGTAAAAATAAAAATAAAACCGAAATGATGGGGCAACCGCGAATAAAAAGCCGAAATGATAGGGCAATCGCGACCTTCGCGATAAGAAAAGCTGAAATGATAGAGCAATCGTGGTAAAAAAAAAACAAAAACGGCGAATGTTGAGTCGCTCCTGGTACCATATTCCAGTGCAGCGATGCAGACGCCAACCAAATTCCAAACCTCATATCCCAAGTGGCGAATGATGAGTCGCTCCTGGTACCATATTCCAATGCAGCGATGTTGTAACACTTTGATTTTTCGTTAGGATTGTTTATGCGTTAATTAGCAATTGTGCGTGTTTTTCATAAAAACCCGAATATCTTATTTTCCTTTTTAATTAGTGATAATTGTGTTGTGAAGTGTTATATATATATATATATATTTATATGTATATATAGGGTTTACTAATTATATTTAGTTGTGTTTACCCTAATTGGGAATTTTTGTGTTAAGTGCACACATGCACACTTAGCACAATTTTGTGACTTGGTTAAAAAGTGTAACATGTTAACCATTTTATTTCTCTTGCATGGTTCATTATCCCCACCCTTTTACCAAGTCAAAACCCCTTTAAAAATTCAAAATCCAAATAGAAAATGAGGCATGGTGGTTAGGTGAAAAATTGACTTTTTACCATTGTTTTCTCTCTCCTTTTTTTTCCTCCCTCTCATTTCTGAACCTCCTGCAGAATTGCAGCAGCAAACACAGCATTTCTTCATCTCTTCTTCTTCTTTTCACTTCTCTTTTGATTCATGCTCAAAACCCTACATAGAAACCTCATTTTTCCTTCACACAAACCTTGGTTTAGTGGCTCTTTTGAGGTGTTTGGAGCAAATCTGTACACTTGAGGCTAGAGCTGGAACTTTTTGGTGTTCTTAAGGTCTTTTGAAGGTATTAACTCATGTTTAACACTCTTTCTCCATAACTTGTAGTATTTTTAGCAAAATACCACATTTTTGTGCATTTTTAGTGCTAATGAAGGGATTTAGTGAAGTTATGTTAAAATTAACATTTTTATGGCTTGATTAGCTTGGTGATGAGTTGTTAGGGTGGTTTTAAACTGGGGTTTGCTTCAGGTTTCACAAAAATACCCTAAAGTATCTTTTTAGTGGTAAAATGTGGTTTTTAACTAGAAATGTGGCTCTGTTGAATCTGCTGCTACCCGAGTTGCTTCAGATTAAATCTGTAATTACTGTAGCATGTACATAGGATATTGAGTGCACACACAAAACCCGGGAGCCCATCTCCCTACCCTGGCCGCCGGAAAAAGCTTTCTGGCTCAAATTGCGGCTAGATGGGTGAATTGTGGGTTGGGGTTTGGATGGTGGGAGTCTACTGCTATGGGGAGTCTTATGGTATATATAGTTTTGTAAACCTCTTACTGTATCAAAATCTGGGGGCCAATTACCCTATTTCCCGTATTTTAAATCTTCGCGACACGTGTGATGCGTGCGTGAGTCTGGGGTTTTTTGCGTATCGCGACGCGTCGGGGTAGCTTCAGGCGCATAATCACACGTTTTAGCGTATCGCGCACACGCGCGCTTGGTTTGCGACGCGGGTTTCTAGTTTGGATTTAAGGTCGTGTTTTTGTATATTTGAGCTTATGTGTGATATTCTGTGAAATTCTAGGTTCGCAGGCGAGTGCGACGGACGCCGCGAAGAAAGGGAAACAGGTCGTCGGCTATACCTAGCGCGAGACTACCGTGAGTAGATTTAACATCTACGGGGATATCGCCCGCATGGCGTTATGCGTCAGGGCTGATAGGACCTTATAGCTACATATTGCATTTACCTACATGTCTACTATTTGTTGCATACCGCATTCCCTGCTATATGTATATAAACTTAGAATCGATAGAACACCGCACTATTACTAACGGTTCATGTTGCACGAGCACTAATCTGCATGTTACACACACACCGTTAGTAATTGTCATGACACTCTCACTGTAGAATTGCAGTGATCACTATATTATAGTTCATCTCACATATGATTCGATATGATTTTCATAGAAATTGGGAGCCGCATGATGCTTTTTGAAAAACTGAAACTATTTTAAAAAGCGGGTTCTCCCTTTTACTTATAGTATGACTTGATGTACATATCACATCGCATTGACTTACTCATTGGTTTTGGGATTTCATGTGATTTCTGGTTTTGAGGACCGTGGGGTTATTTAAGAAATTATGCACTATTTGAAAACCCGGTTCCTCGTGATATGATATTTTGGTGCATCCACCACGCGTTTTCTCGGTTCTGAGACGTGTGCTTGAAACCCGATTCGAGGAGTTGGATGATCCGTTTGTGGGTTCGTGGTGGACCCGGTATGGTTCCCCGGGGCGAGAAATGTGTTTCATAGAGTAGACGATGAGCCCGGCAGGGTGGTGAGTACCTACCGGTGATTGGTTGGACCTGGCGGTTATCCGGAGGATACTGACCAGAGTCGATAGATGGATGCGGGATGACCGTACTGCCAGGGCCGAGGGCCGATACCGCAGACGGAGCCCGTGGGCTGATCCGGACTGACGGAGCCCGATATATAAGGATTTGCGTGTCGATGCTGGACACGAGTATTTATGATATTTGAGTGCCGATATTGGGCATTCGTGATTCTCTGAGATTTACAGGATTTGAGGGCCGATGGGAGTGCCGACGCCTGAGTTTATTGGGATTTGGGTGCATTGATGGGCACCGATTATTTTTCCACGTTGACATTCCATGTAGATGTTATTTCATCTCGTGCTCAGCATTTATTATTATGCATCTCATCCTGTAGTTATTTTACTTGACAGAGCACTTGCATGATTATGCACATACTGCTTATCGCATATAGACTTATCTGCTGGCATTTGATAGAGTAGTCACGGCAGGCTGCCTTCTTACATCTTTTGGCTACAGATACCACTACAGTTGGTGCGAGAGCTGTTTTGCTGTTAGGTGGGTTGTGGTATCTGGTTACTTTTATCGTACACACTTTTGTATCTAGTATTCTCCATCTACCTTTATATGTATTTGACTTAGAGACAGTGTGAGGACGATGATGTATATTATTTGTATTCTGGTGTCGAGCTCGTGGGAGCCGACTTTATATATGCAGTTTTATCTTTCTGTGATGTTTTTACTTATTGCTCATTTCTTCGCTACGGCATCGTATATTACTCTTATGGTGTTGGTTTCCGCCGTTGGGCGTGATTGCTCCCGTTCGGGAATGCTTTATTTTCATTGTATATCATTTTCACTTATATCCTGTTTTATACCCGACTTCGGGGTTAGTTTTACAAAGGAAATGCTGCCAAAATTATTAAGATGATAATTTAACTTTAAGGAACTTTATTAAACTACTTATGGTTTTCTAAATGTTTTCAACACTCACTACTTTTACATGGTTTTGATTTCTGGGTTCGGCTTACTTAGTTGCGTTACGCCTGTAGATGTCGCGTGGTTAAGTGTCGGTCACGAGTCGAATTTCGGGTCGTGACAAAGTTGGTATCAGAGCCAGGTTTTGCCTTTCGGAGTGTAGGATGACCCTGGTATGATGGAGTAGGTAGCTGAAGCAGAGTGGCGTAGCGTGTGTATGTTCCGCGGCATACTCACGACACGGTACTCCGCCAAAGCGAACTTAGGAATTGTTGATTTAAATTTCCTTCATGAGTATATACATTCTTGCGATTCGATTTCCATATCCTTATCGAATCCTATTTTTCGTTTCAGCCATTATGCCGCCAAAGACTATGAGAGCGCAGAGAGCGGCCGCGAGGGCCGAGATTCGAGTTGACTCGTCCAAGACGAGGACTGATCCGGGTAGTACACCGGTTGTGCCCGAGTAGGCTGTTCCTCCCATGACAGATCAGATCGCCATGTTAGGGGCCGGTATGCAGGAGATGCGCCAGACGGTGGGATCCAGTATGCAGGAGATGCGCCAGATGATGGGATCTCTAGTTGAGACACTTCGAGTGCAGCGACCAGAGGTAGTTCCACCCATTGCAGGGACCGTGATGGTACCCATAGTACAGTCAGTTGCCCCTGCAGCTACAGAGGTCATCTCAGTATCGCTATCAGAGTTTATGAGGCTGAAGCCTCCAGTCTTCACAGGCACCGATGCAGCCGATGACCCACAGTCTTTCATTGATAGGATGGCTCGGATATGCCGTTCCCTCAGATGCGCAGATATGAGATGGGTTGAGTTCGCGAGCTTTCGCCTGGAAGGTTTTGCGCAGAAATGGTATGAATCGGTCGAGAAGGGCAGAGCAGCAAGTCTTCCTCCTATGACCTGGACAGAGTTCGTGGCGCTATTCCTTGCCCGCTTTCTTCCACTGAGTGTCAGAGATGCTAGAGCACGCAGGTTCGAGTCATTACGCCAGACTCCAGAGATGTCAGTGGCAGAGTATGACGTGCTGTTCACCGAACTATCAGTTTATGCTCCATACCTAGTGGCTACTGTGGAGTTGCGAGTCAAGAGATTTGTCCGAGGCTTGCTTACACCACTGTTCCTTGCGATCAGCGCACAGCATTACGAGACATATGCAGCAGCTGTAGACGCAACCCTATTAGTCGAGGAGCGCCTTGCTGAGACTTCGGTAGTTCCAGGGCCGAAGAGAGTTCGTACTGGTATATCAGCACAGAGACAGACATTCAGATGCCGCGACAGGTATCGTTCTGGTATGAGGAGTGGCAGAGATTCGGGACGAGGCCAGATGTTTAGTTCGTATCCACGGGAGAGTCAGTAGTCGTCGCGGAGTTGCTTTAGATGCGGCAGTCTACTTCACCTCGTTAGAGATTGTCCTGAGATACACCAGAGGGAGACAGCAGCACCGCATGTTACCTTACCACCTTCACCACCCCAGAGGGCGTTGCCTATTGTACCTACGGTTGCTCCGCGTCAGACTCATACGCAGAGAGGTCGTGGGCGTGGAGGAGTTGCTCAGAGAGGACGGGATGACCGAGGTAGAGGACAGTCAGTCACAGGTGGAGGACAGGCGCGGGTTTTTGCTTTGACGCATCAGGACGCGCAGGCGTCCAATGCGGTGGTCTCAGATATCCTTCTAGTATGTTCTGTTGATGCACACGTGTTGTTCGATCCCGGATCCATGCACTTATACGGATCCACACACTTTGTGTCGAGTTTGGGTAGAGAGTCCGGTTTGCTTGATCAGCCGCTTGTTGTGACCACTCTTGTGGGAGAGTCGTTTGTTGCTAGGCACGTGTTCCGATCCTGTACCGTCCATATTGGCGAGAGAGAGTTGCTTGTCGACTTGATACTTCTTGAGATGTTGGACTTCGACGTTCTTTTGGGTATAGATTGGTTAGCCACATGCTATGCTTCTGTGGACTGCCGTGAGAAGACAGTTAGATTTTGTTCTCCTGGCGAGTCGGTTTTTGTTGTGTTGGGGGACCGTGGTGCCGTCCCTCACAGTGTGATTTCTTCTTTTCGCGCTGGACAGCTTTTGAGGAAGGGATGTCAGGGATTTCTCGCCTATGTTTAAGATACTAGAGCTGCAGAGGTTCCGTTGGATCAGGTTCCGGTTGTTAGCGAGATCCCTGATGTGTCCCCTGACGAGCTTCCTGGGTTACCGCCTGAGCGTGATATTTCTTTCTGTATTGATTTGGTTCCTGGCACGGGGCCTATTTCTATACCGCCATATCGGATGGCCCCGGTGGAACTTAGAGAGTTGAAGGGTCAGTTACAAGATTTGCTAGATAAGGGACTTATTCGACCCAGTGTTTCTCCTTGGGGTGCTCCAGTCCTGTTAGTCAAGAAGAAGGACGGCAGTTTGCGTCTGTGTATCGACTACCACCAGCTGAATAGAGTTACAGTGCGGAACAGGTATCCTTTGCCACGCATCGACGATTTGTTCGACCAGTTTCAGGGGGCAGGGTACTTTTCGAGGATCAATTTGCGATCAGGCTACCATCAGCTGCGGGTTCGACAGGAAGACATTCCTAGGACAGCTTTCCGCACACGCTGCGGCCATTATGAGTTTTTGGTGATGTCGTTCGGACTCACCAACGCTCCAGCAGCATTCATGGACTTAATGAACCGTATTTTCCGGCCATATCTTGATCTGTTCATCATCATATTCATTGACGATAGTCTGGTATTTTCCCGGAGTAGAGAGGAGCACGAGCAGCACCTGCGGATTACACTGCAGACCTTGAGGGAGCATCGGCTTTTCGCCAAATTCTCCAAGTGTGCTTTCTGGTTGGACAGGGTAGACTTCTTGGGCCATGTGATTACACGAGATGGCATATGTGTAGACCCGAGGAAGATCGAGGCCGTTCGGAGTTGGCCTAGACCCACATCAGTTACGGAGATTCGCAGCTTTCTATGGCTGGCAGGCTATTACAGGCGATTTGTGCAGGACTTCTCCCGTATTGCTACACCTTTGACCGGGTTGACCCGGAAGGGAGTTCCTTTCGATTGGATGGAGGAGTGTGAGCACAATTTTCAGCAGCTATGGACTCGACTGACTACGGCGCCGGTGTTATCATTGCCTTCAGGATTAGGCGGATTTGTGGTCTATTGTGATGCTTCTCGAGTGGGGTTAGGGTGCGTATTGATGCAGCATGAAAGGGTGATCGCATATGCTTCACGGCAATTGAAGAAATATGAACAGAACTACCCCACTCATGATTTGGAAATGGCTGCAGTGGTCTTTGCACTTAAGATCTGGCGATATTACCTATATGGCGAGTCATGCCAGATATTCACTGATCACAAGAGCTTAAAATATATATTTCAGCAGCGAGACCTGAACCTTAGACAGCGCCGTCGGTATCACACGGGCTGTGAGTATGCGACATCGCAATAATTAGCCTTGAGTGCAAGTGGGAGATTGTTGGAGATAGTGCCCTCAGAGTCAATTATTGGATCACAGGCACGTGATTGCAATGATTGAGGGAGGACCTATCCTGGTAGGACAGTCTTACTCAAGATGATAGTATGCTATCTGGTTTAACTTTATCATCGTGTACTGCTTTAGGTGGCCTTACAGGTCACTATTGCACGTTGATAGAGCCCCTAGGATTCTTGCTTGACTGTCAGCAATATGAGGGCGATCATATACGTGGGAGCTGGTGGTCTATAAGCAAATCCTTAAAAGGTCCCTAGTCATGGGAGTTTCGAGACAGGGCATCGATTCTCCAGAGTAGACTAGTGTATACAGTCGAGACCCCGACGAGGGGCGGTGGCCGGTCTCACAAGCCACTGGTGTCAGTTGGTTCACCTAAGATGTATACAGGTGCTCATTGGAATATGAGTACACCGCACAGGACTCGCCGGGAACATGCTAGTTGGTCTTATACCTGACGTCAGATAGCAGTTCCCTGGTGACATGTGTACAGGTTAGTTCATCGACCTGAGATCGTCATTTGTCTCGTGTGAGTTCCCACTGTACTTTGATTACTACCCTACCACGCTCAAAGGAGACATGCAAACAGGTTTTAGTTGGGTACAGTCCCGAACCACATGGAGGCAGTGAGCGGATCTGCAGGGGTTCGTCTCTTCCGGTATTGGGGGTAAGGTCGCGCTGTGTCTAGGAGAGCCCTTACACGAAGTCCTTGGCCAAGGCAGGAGATTTACTGGTAGGTATTCCAGTAGTATCTCAGGGTGTTCTGGGCTACACTCCGACACGACTTGTACCGCTTTTGGGGGTCTGACTTTTACCAACCCCCTAGGCCCGCCATGCGATGCTCATAGACGAACGGACCGGACTGTATGGATATTGTCGCTGACAGGCTCAGTAGGGTGTCAGGATGAGTTCGCTCATCGACGTCCCTTTTGGTCAATAGCTGGTAGCCCATCACGTATGGCTAATACCTCTGACGTGCTAGTGGTTAAATCCACAGCCATAGTATTGACGAGTCTTTAGAGTCCCCCACAAAACAGTTTCTCCAGTTTCGGGCGAAACGCTGTAGAGGCCGTATGGAGATATGGTAGGGTTCGATCAGATACGTGCGGTATTGCACGGATCATGATCGGACGGAAAATACTAGCGGGCTTTGGTTTAAGCCGCATCCTAGTATTGTACAGTATAGATTTGTCTCATTGTATTTGTATTCGGTCGGAATACAAATGCGTGTATGTATATACAGTAGCGGGGTTTTCCTATAATTTATTACGGGATCAGTTTTTTGGAGTTGCCAGTTTGTTTTCCGTTTCGGCCATTTTTCCTTGTGTCTTTCATTGGCTGAAAATGGGTGGAGGAGGGCTTATTTGCATTTGTACAAATAAGCATTTTGGAGGGTTGCCTTTGCATATTGATGCTTCATGATGGTGCACCACCATTTGACTTCCATGCTTCATCATTGCTTGACTTTCTTATTCATCATGGTTTTCATGATGGTTGATGGAGTGTTGGACTTGGTTTATGATGACTTCTTTTCATGATCACACATGATTCCTTCTTGCATTATTGTTCCAGTCACTCACTCACCTCCGGTATTCACTCTCCTCTCATTCTCTCTTGGCTATGGCCGGCCATACATGAAAGAGGGCTGCCCAATTTTTTTGGGGGGGGGGTTTGGTTCTCTTGTGCTTGCAAAAATCCCCAACCTCATCTCCAAAAATGCTATCATCTCAATCCTCCACTAATGGCAACTTCCACAACCCCAAAGAGACATAGAGTTCTACAGTTAACCTACAGCAAACCTTGGGCACGTCGACTCGCCAACTTCGTGCCCGAGTTGCCTCTGTCCAGAGGTGGGAGCCCATAAAAGAACCCGGCGATGTGGTGCCCTTCCGGCGAGGAGGTGAAGACCGGAGACTCCGCGGGGACGAGAAGACCGAAGGACACGGATCACTCAGTATATCTCTCTACCCCTTCTCTAGTTAGCTAGGATTAGATTAATGGCCCGATCCGGGAATTTTTGTGCGCGGTGGTGCTGGTTCAAAAGTTAAAGTAAAACATCGTTTTCGCATTTTGGCCTCGTTCAGACGGCCGGGGCGCCGCCGTGCACTTACAATGGTATCAGAGCCACGCCATTAACCTAGTTTAGCTTGGTCTAACGTGTTTACATTTTCGATCGAACAAAAAATCCGAAAACCCGATATCTAATAGCATCAGTTCTCTGTCGAAATTTTTTTAGCTTGAAATTTTTTTCAGTATGTTGCAGAAGTACAAGCAGGAAATTCTAAGACTTCTGTGAAAAATTGGTGGTGTGACACTGTAGCGCGACCGCGGAACCGCGGCCAAACCCCTGTTCCGGCCGCGGTTCCACCGCAGCACAGTGCCTTCACTGTACCATTTTTGCACAGTGATCTTTGTACAGGAAAATTGGGGGTTTGGTATATTCTTTTTGGGCCCAGATTTCTTTGAGTGCTACAGTAGTGCTTGGGGCCCACTTGGGAAATTTTGATCGATCGAAAATTTTAAACATGTTAGTTCACAGTATTTACATTATATCTGCGACCGTGAATGTCATTTGATCGGTAAATCCTGTCTAACTGCTATAGCCCGGTTAGACTGATTTGCGAACGTGACATTCACGTTGATGTTCTGTGTTGTGCTGTAATGTGGCGGATCGGTCATGGGGATAGCCAGGTTGCAGTGGTAGTACAGTTCTGTTTTATATGTACATTTGATATTGCGAGGCGAGCGTCCGACATGTGGATGCCGTCACTGCCTGTTTGTATATTATTCTTTTGGGGCACGACCGGGGTCGAGGTCGATGTATCCGTTGTATATATATTTTACTTTCTGTACTAGGATTACCCCAAGGTGGGGTGCACGGATAGCCGGGTTCTAGAGGGCAACGGGCCTGCATCTCATGGCATTGAGACGGAGGGGGCTTCACTCTAGAATTGGCGGGCTATTCGCCGCACTCGTAGGGGGTAAGGTTGACCCAGGAGGGGTGCCCAAGTTACCGGATTCCGTGAAGTGCTGGGTGGTCCATTCACGTTGCTGAAAGGGGCTGCATCGCTTCAGGTTTTGGCGGGTAACTTTCCGCGCCCGTAGGGGTCTAGGATTTCATTGCACAGGCCATCCACACGACCAGGGGAACGTCGGGTTTCAGTAGCGGCTCTATGAAACCCGGGATCCCAGATATTTGTATTGTTCTGTGATTCTTTTTACATTTCTGTGATGTTGCATTTTATCACGCCTTGAGCGAATATTATATATTGATATATACTAGTAGATGTTGTATATGATTTGCATCCGCGCTAGTCCAGTCCCCGCTCTGTCGTTAGTTAACTAACCTAACGGGTAATGACGGGACCCAGTGGCGAATGCGGATGGCATATACGTATATCATTATTTTCGTTCTTTATTGGTGTGATCAATTGATGGGACTGCATTGATTCGGATCAATGCAAGCTAAACAAACCTATTCTGATATTGTTGGAACAACTTTTTAAAAAGCTGTTAAATGTAAGGACGTTCACTTTTGTTTTGCACAGTGGTATTCAGTTATGAATATCCAGCACCTCAGTCGATGAGGCAAGGGCCGAGATCCCTTCACCGGGAGTGACCTCTTGGACAGAAGTTTGCGTCAGGGCAATAACTTCACTATAGCCGATTACTTTTGCTTTCCATCGTGGTATTCAGTTGGAATATCCTGCACCTCATTCTACGGGGAAAGAGCCGAGATCCCTTCACCGGGAGTGACCTCTTTAGCAAAGGTTTTCGTCACTATATTTTTATAAAAGCTATCCGGTTCCTTCAACGATATTTAGTTCATTACGTTTAAGGTTTTTCGCCAGAAACCATTTGTAGCCCTCCGTCATTTCAGGAAGGTAGCACTTAGTATTCATGCTATGTATGTTGGCCTTCGTCAAGGCATAGTGTATGGTAGCTATTTGTTACTTTTCTGCTGCATAGATAGATGCGTTGGTTTGTGACAGTCGTACTACTATTTTGGCCTTCGTCAAGGGTATGTACGGGTGGGTTCAAATTAACCTGGACAATGACGGGTAGAACTTGACATGTGACTTATGATATGTTGGCCTTCGTCAAGGTCATAAGAGCATGGGGAAAAAATCACATCGGGAGTTTCTAAAGAAACTAAAACTTGCCAGTTATGCGCATACCTTTTGGAGTGTGATAACGTGAGCGGATTCCATCACGTTATCATGCGATGATAGTTGGATCCCGATTCCCACTGATGAGTTGGTTTACTCCTCGGGTGATCCCGACTAATTCTTCTTTCAGGTTTGGAGGAGAATTTCACGGTACAGTGGTAGGTTTTCAGATTAGATATATTGGTAACCATTCTGATCTAGGTTAGAGTGCACGCTGAGTGTTTCTTTTCTCTCTCTCTCTGGCAGCGACCATTGACCCGACCTTAGACTATGACTCAGTGACCAAAATTGACCGAACCTTCTTATAAGACTGGCTTTTGGATTGTCTGAGTTGCACACCTCATTGCCTCTCCTACTTTTACCCTTTTCTCCAGGACACCCCGTATTACTACGAACGTCCACTTCCATTGGATAAAACTATCGTATGGTTATATACGAACTTGAAGAAATTTATTCAAGGATGGTTTCCGGTTCTGGAGAAAACGAATAGGACTATTCAGTTGTCTTTCCTTTTACCTTCTCTCAGGTTGCGAGTGCCCCTTAGATTAGGGGATAGTACACCTATTACGCAAATTGGATAGTCTTCTTCTAAACCATAGGCAGGTGCCGAACGGTAGGGAATGAAGAAAACCAATTAGCCTAACGATGGTGTACAGAAGGCAATAAGTTAAGACAAATAAAGGGATTAGTAAGAGGGCAAAGTAAACTGCGACTGCTATTCGCGACCAAACCAAGTATTTCATTACCACTCCCACCTCACCTTTGTATTTCTCCAGGACACTCCGTATCACTACGAAGATCCACGGTTATTTGGATATTCCATCGTATGGTTATATACGAACTCGAAAGGAACTTGTTCTAGTTCGGGGATGGATTCTGGTTCAGAAGAAATAGGAATAAGGTTTATTCAGGTGTCTTTTATCTTCACCTTCTCTCGCATTGCGAGTGCTCCTAGGATTAGGACAGTACACCCATTATGCTTATTGGATAGTCTTCTTCCAAACCATAGGCTGGTGCCGAACGGTATGAAAGGAAGAAAGGGGTGTACAGAAGGTAATTATTAAAGACATATAAAGGGATTTGGGACGATGGCAAAGAAATATACGGTTACAGTTGTGAATCTGGATAATGGAAGAGGCATTACTAGGAATACCGGGATACCCCATCGAAACATTTCAATGTTTCAGTTTCACTGTGTACTGTTAAAAGAAAACTGATTTCCCAATTAGACACTTGCTCCAGGGTATGTATTTACCAGGTATGATTCTCACATCTGTATGGTTTTACAGATGATGAGTGGGAGTAAGTTATTGAGAATTAGGTGATCATCCTCATTATATCGGGATTCGTTATAATTGGTGATATTTGAGGAAATCACCTGGGTTGTTTGCCGGACGGCAAGTATTTGATTTTGAATATCCGTTGTTATGCACCAATTTCAAATTGATATATCTGTACGTCTATTTTTATAGAGTGATATATACCTTTTTGAAATTATGTCTATGACATTTACCTATATCAGTGGATGGTTAGGTAAGGAGTATTAAACGGCGGTGTAATTCTTCTTAACCATAAGTACAGTTTTCAACCTACGATGCACAGGGAATGAGTTATTAGACTCAAGGGACTTATACAGAGTATTGTATATTGTCCAGTGTCCATCAGGACAGAGGAGATGGTCCTCATACTATATTCAGTTTACTTATGACTTCTCAAGTTTTTAGACAAGTATTTCATAGAAACTCAAGGTCTAAGTTTTGAGAAGTTATAGGTATATGAATAAAGTAGAGAACCAGGCATTGCAAGTATCGGGATTCTTCAAGGTGATCGAAGATGTAGATACTTGCGTATGGTATTCAGTTGATAGTAATGGATATTAAGAGAACTTGCTTCTCTTTCAGGTTACTCATAATTGGAAGCACTTCTAAGTTAAGTAACGCTGATCGGCCTCCTTCCATTTAGTTGACATGCAATGGAGACAGCTGCATAATTTGAATCTGGTTCAATTAAATCAGTGCCTCTGTTTCTGTATTGGATATAGAACAGTTCATATCTTAGCGATGTTAAGGTACGGGGAGTTGTCTGGCTTATGCTTAAAACCAAACTCTGGATAACTCAAGGCACGATTCTGTAATGGCTGTTTGTGGGTTGACCCAGGCTTTGACGAGGGTTGACTTTCTACCATCTGGAAGATCAATAGTGATATTGTTCTAGACTCGCCACAGTTTTAATAAAAATGGATTTTTTCAGAAAACAGTAGTGGGAGTATGGTAGAACTGGAAGTGATTCCAGAACCGCAAACGATTACGGAAAATTTGATAAGATCCTAAAGATTCAATTTGGTTTGACATTCCATTGGCCACTCCGCAGATACGGTGGGTAACCTCAGGCACTCGAGGGGTACTCCGGTAGCCTCAAGGACGGTGACAGGGAGGTTCTTGTTTACCCAGACTTGCCATTGCTGTTGTTCCATACTGTGAGACCCGGCAGGAGGATCAGTATAGCGTCTTTCTAAACTAGCTTTAGAAGTGTACGTATATATGATTCTGCCAGAGGGTTGTCGTAGTCAGTGGGAGCAGCGGAAGCATTGGTGGAAAGGTGGCTTATGTCTATTTAGAGACTAAAGCAGATGTAGCGGAGATAGATCATCTATTTCTGATATGACAGTCATAGGTTTGACTTCATCAGAATAGGGGATGGATATGTTAAGAAGGTAGTAGGGTGTGATGTCCTGGTATTTGGATGACATACACAGAGTAGGAAGTGAAATTCCTATACTACGGTCGGTTATACATTGGTTGTCACACAGTGGTTTCTCCACATGGGACTTGGATATTATATCAGACATTCTGGTTACTAGATCTGGGGATCTAGATTTGGGTGGTTTCCCAATCTGGGTACTTAGACAGTATTCTAAAGGTGTTTTAGAATGGACGACTCCTGGCACGGTAGTGTACCTGCAGGTAATAGAGTCACCCTCTCTAAAGGTGTCTTATAGACTAAAGTAGAGAGGGATGTGCATGATTGGTAGATCACTCGCTTAGGCAAATGAGTCAATCATGAGATGTCAAGTACCACACCAGATGTTGTTTTTGCAATAGATGCAACAAGTTGATATTGATCCTATCCTGGAGAAACAATCGGAAGCAGTTTTAGAACATAAGTGGATGTTCTAGGGATATGATAACGACAGCCTCATTCAGGAGATAGTTATCATTCCAGGCTTCCAAGGTGACCTGGACGACAGGGCGGCCGTCAGAGTTATAGTTTTCCCTCTGACGAGGGGCAGTGTTTTGGACAGGTGATCCAAGCGGACACTGAGGGAGGTATTACGCGGGATACTGATTAATTTCAGTTGTCGATACAGTCTAAGATGTTTGGATTTGGAGTTCATTTATGAGCTAGGTCCCATCAGATATCCAGACATATTCTAAGACAGGTATTGCTCATTTCGGGAGATGGCTTTCTCCGCGAACTTGAGATATAGAGAGACTTAGAAAGTAACATCAAGGCGGATCCACTCACTGAGGCTATTCCTCGAACGCAATAGTTTCGCAAACGGGTTTTGTGAGACTGACTAGTAGAGGAGTTGGGTGTTGGGTATCATACGGGCTGTGAGTATGCGAAATCGCAATAATTAGCCTTGAGTGCAAGTGGGAGATTGTTGGAGATAGTGCCCTCAGAGTCAATTATTGGATCACAGGCACATGATTGCAATGATTGAGGGAGGACCTATCCCGGTAGGACAGTCTTACTCAAGATGATAGTATGCTATCTGGTTTATCTTTATCATCGTGTACTGCTTTAGGTGGCCTTACAGGTCACTATTGCACGTTGATAGAGCCCCTAGGATTCTTGCTTAACTGTCAGCAGTATGAGGGAGATCATATACGTGGGAGCTGGTGGTCTATAAGCAAATCCTTAAAAGGTCCCAAGTCATGGGAGTTTCGAGACAGGGCATCGATTCTCCAGAGTAGACTAGTGTATACAGTCGAGACCCCGACGAGGGGCGGTGGCCAGTCTCACAAGCCACTGGTGTCAGTTGGTTCACCTAAGATGTATACCGGTGCTCATTGGGTTATGAGTACACCGGACAGGACTCGCCGGGAACATGCTAGTTGGTCTTATACCTGATGTCAGATAGCAGTTCCCTGGTGACATGTGTACAGGTTAGTTCATCGACCTGAGATCGTCATTTGTCTCGTGTGAGTTCCCACTGTTCTTTGATTACTACCCTACAACGCTCAAAGGAGACATGCAAACAGGTTTTTGTTGGGTACAGTCCCGAACCACATGGAGGCAGTAAGCGGATCTGCAGAGGTTCGTCTTTCCCGGTATTGGGGGTGAGGTCGCGCTGTGTCTAGGAGAGCCCTTACACGAAGTCCTTGGCCAAGGCAGGAGATTTACTGGTAGGTATTCCAGTAGTATCTCAGGGTGTTCTGGGCTACACTCCGATACGACTTGTACCGCTTTTGGGGGTCTGACTTTTACCAACCCCCTAGGCCCGCCATGCGATGCTCATAGACGAACGGACCGGACTGTACGGATATTGTCGCTGACAGGCTCAGTAGGGTGTCAGGATGAGTTCGCTCATCGACGTCCCTTTTGGTCAATAGCTAGTAGCCCGTCACGTATGGCTAATACCTCTGACGTGCTAGTGGTTAAATCCACAGCCATAGTATTGACGAGTCTTTAGAGTCCCCCACAAAATAGTTTCTCCATTTTTGGGTGAAACGCTGTAGAGGCCGTATGAAGATATGGCAGGTTTCGATCAGATACATGTGGTATTGCACGGATCATGATCGGACGGAAAATACTAGCGGGCTTTGGTTTAAGCCGGATCCTAGTATTGTACAGTGTAGATTTGTCTCATTGTATTTCTATTCGGTCGGAATACAAATGTGGGTATGTATATACATTAGCGGGGTTTTCCTGTAATTTATTACGGGATCAGTTTTTTGGAGTTGCCAGTTTGTTTTCCGTTTCGGCCATTTTTCCTTGTATCTTTCATTGGCTGAAGATTGGTGGAGGAGGGCTTATTTGCATTTGTGCAAATAAGAATTTTGGAAGGTTGTCTTTCCATATTGATGCTTCATGATGGTGCACCACCATTTGACTTCCATGCTTCATCATTGCTTGACTTTCTTATTCATCATGGTTTTCATGATGGTTGATGGAGTGTTGGACTTGGTTTATGATGACTTCTTTTCTTGATCACACATGATTCCTTCTTGCATTATTGTTCTACTCACCCACTCACCTCCGGGATTCACTCTCCTCTCATTCTCTCTTGGCTATGGCCGGCCATACATGAAGGAGGGTTGCCCAATTTTTTTTCTGGGGGGGGGGTTGGTTCTCTTGTGCTTGCAAAAATCCCCAACCTCATCTCCAAAATTGCTATCATCTCAATCCTCCACTAATGGCAACTTCCACAACCCCAAAGAGACATAGAGTTCTACAGTTAACCTACAGCAAACCTTGGGCACGTCGACTCGCCAACTTTGTGCCCTAGTTTCCTCGGTCCAGAGGTGGGAGCCCGTAAAAGAACCCGGCGATATGGTGCCCTTCCGGCGAGGAGGTGAAGACCGGAGACTCCGCGGGGAGATCGGGACGACGACGAGAAGACCGAAGGACATGGATCGCTTGGTATATCTCTCTACCCCTTCTCTAGTTAGCTAGGATTAGATTAATAGCCCGATCCGGGAATTTTTGTGCGCGGTGGTGCCGGTTCAAAAGTTAAAGTAAAACATCGTTTCCGCATTTTGGCCTCGTTCAGACGGCCGGGGAGCCACCGTGCACTTACACGGGTACAGTTCGAGTTTACGCTGATCGGAGGACAGGTTGCGCATGTTCGTGCACGCCCACAGTTGCTTGACCGTATACATGAGGCACAGCACAGTGATGACCGATGTTCAGAGATCAGGGCATAGATTGGACAGGGCAGATTCTCCGAGTTCGTGATCGATGATCAGGGGATACTACGATTTGGGGATAGACTGTGCGTACCAGATGCTGAGGGACTGCTGCGTGTGATTCTTGAGGAGGCACATCGATCGGTGTACAGTATTCATCCGGGTTCCACCAAGATGTACCATGACATGAGAGATGTTTACTGGTGGAACGGTATGAAGAGGGACATCGCAGATTTCGTGTCGAGATGCCTGCCTTGTCAGCAAGTCAAGACCGAGCACCAGAGGCCCGCGGGAGAGCTAAAGCCGTTACCTATTCAGGAGTGGAAATGGGAACAGATTTCTATGGACTTCATTGTGGGTCTACCCAAGACTAGTCGAGGGTATGACTCCATCTGGGTGATCGTGGATCGTTTGACGAAAGCGGCTCACTTCCTACCGCTGAAGACGACTTTCGGATTTGCTCAGTATGCTCAGATATATATCGACGAGATCGTACGACTGCACAGAGTTCCGACATGTATCGTTTCCGACAGAGGGACCCAGTTTACCAGCCGACTATGGCAGAGACTTCAGGAGGCCTTGGGCACCCGCTTGAGTTTCAACACAGCATTTCATCCGCAGACCGACGGACAGTCAGGGCGGACTATTCAGACTCTCGAGGACATGCTCATAGCATGCGTATTAGACTTCGGAGGTAGCTGGGATCATCATTTACTCTTAGTAGAGTTCTCCTACAACAACAGCTACCAGGAGACCATTCAGATGTCACCATTTGAGGCTCTTTATGGGAGGAGATGCAGATCGCCCGTCTGTTGGACAGAGCTCAGTGAGAGCAGTATCTTAGGGCCACAGATTGTTGAGGAGACGACAGCGAAGATCCAGTTGATTCGCGATAGGATGAGAGCAGCCCAGAGTTGGCAGAGATCTTATGCGGACCGTCGTCGGTGCAGACTTGAGTTTTCTGTTGATGATCATGTTTTCTTGAGGGTCTCCCCAATCAAAGGTGTGATGAGATTTGGGAAGAAAGGGAAGCTTAGTCCCAGATATGTGGGCCCCTTCGAGATCCTCGAGCGTGTGGGTGCAGTTGCGTATCGGTTAGCCCTTCCGCCCAGTTTTCCACATGTGCACTCCGTATTTCACGTTTCAATGCTCTGCAAGTATCTTCATGATCCTTCGCATGCGATTCAGCACCCGACGATCCAGCTTGAGCGCGACCTTTCCTATACAGAGCAGCCGGAGGTCATCTTGGATCGACAAGTGAAGAAATTGAGGTCGAAGGACATACCGTCTGTCAAGGTACTTTGGCATGGTCCGAGTAGCGAGGAGGTCACTTGGGAGACCGAGAGTGAGATGAGGAAGAGTTATCCCCATCTTTTTGAAGGTACGTGTAGTTAGATTTTTAAATTCGGGGACCGAATTTCTTTAAGGGGGTAGATTGTAACACTTTGATTTTTCGTTAGGATTGTTTTTGCGTTAATTAGCAATTGTGCGTGTTTTTCATAAAAACCCGAATATCTTATTTTCCTTTTTAATTAGTGATAATTGTGTTGTGAAGTGTTATATATAAATATTTATATGTATATATAGGGTTTACTAATTATATTTAGTTGTGTTTACCCTAATTGGGAATTTTTGTGTTAAGTGCACACATGCACACTTAGCACAATTTTGTGACTTGGTTAAAAAGTGTAACATGTTAACCATTTTATTTCTCTTGCATGGTTCATTATCCCCACCCTTTTACCAAGTCAAAACCCATTTAAAAATTCAAAATCCAAATAGAAAATGAGCCATGGTGGTTAGGTGAAAAATTGACTTTTTACCATTGTTTTCTCTCTCCTTTTTTTTCCTCCCTCTCATTTCTGAACTTCCTGCAGAATTGCAGCAGCAAACACAACATTTCTTCATCTCTTCTTCTTCTTTTCACTTCTCTTTTGATTCATGCTCAAAACCCTACACAGAAACCTCATTTTTCCTTCACACAAACCTTGGTTTAGTGGCTCTTTTGAGGTGTTTGGAGCAAATCTGTACACTTGAGGCTAGAGCTGGAACTTTTTGGTGTTCTTAAGGTATTTTGAAGGTATTAACTCATGTTTAACACTCTTTCTCCATAACTTGTAGTATTTTTAGCAAAATATCACATTTTTGTGCATTTTTAGTGCTAATGAAGGGATTTAGTGAAGCTATGTTAAAATTAACATTTTTATGGCTTGATTAGCTTGGTGATGAGTTGTTAGGGTGGTTTTAAACTGGGGTTTGCTTCAGGTTTCACAAAAATACCCTAAAGTATCTTTTTAGTGCTAAAATGTGGGTTTTAACTAGAAACGGGGCTCTGTTGAATCTGCTGCTACTCGAGTTGCTTCAGATTAAATCTGTAATTACTGTAGCATGTACATAGGGTATTGAGTGCACACACAAAACCCGGGAGCCCATCTCCCTACCCTGGCTGCCGAAAAAAGCTTTCTGGCCGCAAATTGCTGCCAGATGGGTGAATTGTGGGTTGGGGTTTGGATGGTGGGAGTCTGCTGCTATGGGGAGTCTTATGGTATATATAGTTTTGTAAACCTCTTACTGTATCAAAATCTGGGGCCAATTACCCTATTTCCCGTATTTTAAATCTTTGCGACACGTGTGATGCGTGTGTGATTCTGGGGTTTTCTGCGTATCGCGACGCATCAGGGTAGCTTCAGGCGCGTAATCACACGTTTTAGCGTATCGCGTACACGCGCGCTTGGTTTGCGACGCGGGTTTCTAGTTTGGCTTTAAGGTCGTGTTTTTGTAAATTTGAGCTTATGTGTGATAATCTGTGAAATTCTAGGTTCGCAGGCGAGTGTGGCGGACGCCGCGAAGAAAGGGAAACAGGTCGTCGGCTATACCTAGCGCGAGACTACGGTGAGTAGATTTAACATCAACGGGGATATCGCCCGCATGGCGTTATGCGTCAGGGCTGATAGGACCTTATAGCTACATATTGCATTTACCTACATGTCTTCTGTTTGTTGCATACCGCATTCCCTGCTATATGTATATAAACGTAGAATCGATAGAACACCGCACTATTACTAACGGTTCATGTTGCACGAGCACTAATCTGCATGTTACACACACGCCGTTAGTAATTGCCATGACACTCTCACAGTAGAATTTCCGTGATCATTTTACTATAGTTCATCTCACATATGATTTGATATGATTTTCATAGAAATTGGGAGCCGCATGATGCCTTTTGAAAAACTGAAACTATTTTAAAAAGCGGGTTCTCCCTTTTACTTATAGTATGACTTGATGTACATATCACATCGCATTGACTTACTCATTGGTTTTGGGATTTCATGTGATTTCTGGTTTTGAGGACCGTGGGGTTATTTAAGAAATTATGCACTATTTGAAAACCCGGTTCCTCGTGATATGATATTTTGGTGCGTCCACCACGCGTTTTCTCGGTTCTGAGACGTGTGCTTGAAACCCGATTCGAGGAGTTGGATGATTTGTTTGCGGGTTCGTGGTGGACCCGGTATGGTTCCCCGGGGCGAGAAATGTTTTTCATGGAGTAGACGATGAGCCTGGCAGGGTGGTGAGTACTTACCGGTGATTGGTTGGACCTGTCGGTTATCCGGAGGATACTGACCAGAGTCGATAGATGGATGCGGGATGACCGTACTGCCGTGGCCGAGGGCCGATACCGCAGATGGAGCACGTGGACTGATTCGGACTGACGGAGCCCGATATATGAGGATTTGCGTGTCGATGCTGGACACGAGTATTTATGATATTTGAGTGCCGATGTTGGGCATTCGTGATTCTCTGAGATTTACAGGATTTGAGGGCCGATGGGAGTGCCGACGCCTGAGTTTATTGGGATTTGGGTGCATTGATGGGCACCGATTATTTTTCCACGTTGACATTCCGTGTAGATGTTATTTCATCCCGTACTCAGCATTTATTATTATGCATCTCATCCTGTAGTTATTTTACTTGACAGAGCACTTGCATGATTATGCACATACTGCTTATCGCATATAGACTTATCTGCTGGCATTTGATAGAGTAGTCGCGGCAGGCTGCCTTCTTACATCTTTTGGCTACAGATACCACTACAGTTGGTGCGAGAGCTATTTTGCTGTTAGGTTGGTTGTGGTATCTGGTTACTTTTATCGTACACATTTTTGTATCTAGTATTCTCCATCTACCTTTATATGTATTTGACTTAGAGACAGTGTGAGGACGATGCTGTATATTATTTGTATTCTGGTGTCGTGCTCGTGGGAGCCGACTTTATATATGCAGTTTTATCTTTCTGTGATGTTTTTACTTATTGCTCATTTCTTCGCTACGGCGTCGTATATTACTCTTATGGTGTTGGTTTCCGCCGTTGGGCGTGATTGCTCCCGTTCGGGAATGCTTTATTTTCATTGTATATCATTTTCACTTATATCCTGTTTTATACCCGACTTCGGAGTTATTTTTACAAAGGAAATGCTGCCAAAATTATTAAATGATAATTTAACTTTAAGGAACTTTATTAAACTACTTAAGGTTTTCTAAATGTTTTCAACACTCACTACTTTTACATGATTTTGATTTCTGGGTTCGGCTTACTTAGTCGCGTTACGCCTGTAGACGTCGCGTGGTTAAGTGCCGGTCACGAGTCGAATTTCGGGTCGTGACAGATGCAGACGCCAACCAAATTCCAAATCCTATACCCCAATGGAAAATGATGAGTCGCTCCTGGTACCATATTCCAGTGCAGCGATGCAGACGCCAACAAAGTCCCGAAATTTTTCCGGCCCTACGGTTTGGATCATACATCCTGCAAAACCATATACAATCCATGGGCGTAAAACGATTCCAATCTCTCCCAAGTCCTACCGGCGAGACCACATTCAGAGTCCCACCGGCGATGAAGATTCAAAAAAAAAAAGGTATGTCCACAAGCAAAATGAGCACGGATGAAAACCCGAAAGGGATCCGTGAGTAAAAACAGCAGGACTGCCGGCGAGTTTGTGAAAACCCGAAAGGGCGCAAACTCATGAAAAAGAGATGAAATGCACTTGCAATGTCCTCTCGACTATGTGAGGAGGAAATTCCCGCGTGAGATCCTTACGACACAAAAAGGAGCAACATATTTAGGGGTCCCCATGACTCCTAAGGAGAAAATACACTTACGGGATCCTTACGACCCGTAGGGAGGAAATGCTTTGTGAGACCCTTACGGCTCAAAAAATTGAAATGTCTTAGGTGATAAGGACCTAAAACCTGTCTCCTAATCCATCGCTTCCTAACAAGAAAACGCAAATGATGATTCGCTCCTGATACCATATTCCAGTGTAGCGATACTGATGCCAAACAAAAAAAACAACATAATCCCCAAATCCACTCATGGCAAATGATGATTCACTCCTGGTACCATATTCCAGCGTAGCGATGCTGATGTCAACCTAAATCAAATCAAACCAATAACCTCTGCGGCGGAATCATGCTCCGTCCCAGAATTTACCCCGTGTCGAAATCATGCTTCGCCTCGGGATATCTACCTTCCCTGCCGGAATTATGCTCCGCCTCGGAATCAAATCAACCAACCAGCTCTGCGTCGGAGTCATACTTCGTCTCAGAGTGTACCCCGCGTCGAAATCAAACTTCACCTCGGTGTATCTGCCTTCCCTGTCGGAATTATGCTTCGGCTCGGAATCAACCAGCGACCTCCCCGTCGGAAAGCTCCACCTCGGAATCAAGTCGACTAACAAGCTCTGCGTCAAAATCATGCTTCGTCTCAGAATGTACCCCATGTCGAAATCATGCTTCGCCTCGGAGTATCTGCTTTCCCTGTCGGAATTATGCTTCGCCTGGGAATCAACCTCTTCATCGAAATTATGGTTCGGTCAGAATGTCTGCCGCCCGTCGGAATTATGCTCCGACCCCTTTGGAATTATGCTCCACTCATCGGAATGATGCTCCGATCCCTGGAATGATGCTCCGATCCCTGGAATGATGCTCCAATCCCTGGAATCATGCTCCGCTCTTCGGAATGATGCTCCGATCCCTGGAATCATGCTCCGCTCTTCGGAATGATGCTCCGTTCCCAGAATTATGCTCCAACCCTCGGAATTATGCTCCGGCTCTTCGGAATGATGCTCTGGTCCTTGGAATCATGCTCCGCTCTTCGGAATGATGCTCCGATCTCGGAATTATGCTCCAACCTTCGGAATTATCCTCCGGCTCTTCGGAATGATGCTCCGGTCCCTGGAATCATGCTCCGCTCTTCGGAATGATGCTCCGATCCCGGAATTATGCTCCACCCTCGGAATTATGCTCTGATCCTCGAAATTATGCTCCAATCCCCGAAGTTATGCTCATCGGAATCATGCTCCGATCCCTGGAATTATGCTCTGATCCCCGAAGTTATGCTCATCGGAATCATGCTCCGATCCCTGGAATGATGCTCCGCTCTTCGGAATGATGCTCCGATCCCTGGAATCATGCTCCGCTCTTCGGAATGATGCTCCGATTCCTGGAATGATGCTCTGATCCCTGGAATCATCCTCCGCTCTTCGGAATGATGCTCCGATCCCGTAATTAGGAATCATCCTCCGCTCTTTGGAATGATGCTCCGATCCCATAATTATGCTCCGGCTCTTCGGAATGATGCTCCGGTCCCTGGAATCATGCTCAGCTCTTCGGAATAATGCTCTGGTCCTCGGAATTATGCTCCGATCCTCGGAATTATGCTTCGACTCTTCGGAATGATACTCCGACCCTGGAATTATGCTCCGCAAATCGGAATTATGCTCCGACTCTTCGTAATGATGCTCTGACCCTAGAATATGCTCCTCAAATCGGAATGATACTCCGATCCCCGGAGATCATGCTCCCCGAAGGAAGCTCCGCTCCTGGAATGATGTTCCACCTCGAAGTATAACTTCAAGATCTATCAATTTCATGCACACAACTCATATGCACGGTGTGCATTTATTGATGGGGGGCACTTTGTTGGGGTCAAAATTTGCACCCCGGTTGACCAAGTCAAAGTCAAGGTCAACCCCAAGCCAGGTGGGCCCAAACCCAGGTCAAGCGGGCCCATGCCCAAGTCGAGCCCGTGGCCAGCCTCCCTATGCCAGCATAAAATCATGTAATAAATAATTTTAATGCACGAATGGGTATAAAGCCAAATTTTTGTAAAGCCCATGGCTTATGTGCAAAAAGAAATAGCACATAAGCCATGAGATGGGGAAAATGCCATTTTGTAAAGCTTAAGGGGCTATACGTAAATATGTAGGCCTATATAAGGCAATATGATGATGAATAAAGGATACTTTTTATTCTCCCAAAAAAAACTAGAGTTCTTGTTCCTCCTTCTCCTTCCTCAAGGTTCAAAATCTTCTTCTTTCTTTTGAATTAAATCAAGAGTTTTACTCTTCCTTTTCCAAAACTAAATAGTTTTTCACCACAAAACCCACAAAGGGGAACTCAGATCTCCCATCAGATCTCAAAAATAAGAGATTTTTAAAATCTCATACTTCTTGTTCTTCAAGACCCGGCCGACAGTAGAGGATGAAGGAGACCCATCTCCAAAAAATCCCACTTTGGGGAAGATCCAGGGCTCAAGGGAGAAGCTCTTCATCAGCTCCAAAAATATCTTAGGAGTTCAACTCCATAAGTCAAATCGGGAGCACAGCTCCCAATGCAGGGACCAAGTCCCTTTTTGCTGCTGACGCCTAGCGCCTGCGTGCCGTGTGTGTGTGTGAGTGTGTGTGTGTGTGAAGGAAAGGGCATCCAAAAGATGTGTGGGAGAAGGCGCCAGCGCCCCACATGCCAGGCACGCGGGCGCTATGCGCCAGAGTGCCAGCGCCCCACATGCCAGGCACGCGGGCGCTATGCGCCAGAGCGCTAGTGGACCATGTGCCTGGCACGCGGGTGCTGGGTGCCAGAGCGCCAGCGGACCACGTGCCTGGCACGCGGACGCTAGGCGTCAGCAGCAAACGGGACTTGGTCCCTGCACTGGGAGCTATGCTCCAAAAAGGAAATATTTATTATTCTGTATATATATGTATATATATATATTTGAGGAGTTGAACTCCTAAGATATTTTGGAGCTGATGAAGGGGCTTCTCCCATGAGCCCTGGATCTTCCCCAAAGTGGGATTTTTGGAGATGGGTCTCCTTCCTCTTCTTCTGTCCGCTGGATCTTGAAGAATAAGAAGTATGAGATTTTGAAAATCTCTTATTTTTGAGATCTGATGGGAGATCTGAGTTCCCCTTTAGTGGTTTTGTGGTGAAAAACTATTTAGTTTTGCAAAAGGAAGAGTAAAACTCTTAATTTAATTCAAAAGAAAGAAGAAGCTTTAGAACCTTGAGGAAGGAGGAGGCACAAAAACCCTAGATTTTTGAGGGAATGAAAAGTATATGCTTTATTCATCATCATGTTGCCTTTTATAGGCTTACACATTTACATATAGCCCCTTGGGCTTTACAAAATGGCATTTTGCCCATCCCATGGCTCATGTGCCATTTCTTTTTGCACATAAGCCATGGGCTTTACAAAAATTTGGCGATATGCCCATTCATGCATAAAAAATTACGTAAAAATTATTTATTACATGATTTTTTTATTTTGGCATGGAGGAGGCTGGCCGTGGGCTAGACTTGGGCATGGGCCCGCTTGACCTGGGCTTGGGCCCACCTGGCTTGGGGTTGACCTTGACTTTGACTTGGTCAACCGGGGTGCAATTTTCGACCCCAACAAAGTGCCCCCCATCAATAAATGCACACCACATGTATGGGTCGTGTGCATGAAATTGATGGATCTTCCTTCATTTGGAGGCGACTTGCTTTGGTTCCCACTTTTTGGGTCGCACTGCCCTTTTTACAACATGGACGGTCGACGCTTGACGCGTCTCCGAGACGGAGTGTCCGTAGTAGACGTTTCCCCGGCATGGAGTGATTCGGTTCCTGCTTTGTAGGAAGCCTGCGCTGCCCTTTTTACGACATGGACAGTCGACGCTTGACGCGTCTCCGAGACGGAGTGTCCGTGGTAGACTTTTTCCTAGCCCGGAGTGATGTGGTTCCCGATTTGTGGGAAAGTCGCACTGCCCATTTCACGACATGGACGGTCGACGCTCTAACCTGGAGCGATTTGGTTCCTGATTTGTGGGAAGCCTGCACTGCCCTTTCCACGACATGGACGGTCGACACTCTGACCTGGAGCGATTTGGTTCACGATTTGTGGGAAGCCTGCACTGCCCTTTTTTCACGACATGGACAGTCGATGCCCTGGCCCGTAGCGATTTGGTTCCCGATTTTTGGGAAGCCTGCACTGCCCTTTTTACGATATGGACGGTCGACGCTCTGACCTGGAGCGATTTGGTTCTCGATTTGTGGGAAGCCTGCACTGCCCTTTTTACGACATGGACGGTCGACGCTTGACGCGTCTCCGAGATGGAGTGTCCGTGGTAGACGTTTCCCTAGCCCGGAGTGATTTGGTTCCCTCTTTGTAGGAAGCCTGCACTGCCCTTTTTACGACATGGACGGTCGACGCTCTGGCCCGGAGCGATTTGGTTCCCGATTTGTGGGAAGCCTGCACTGCCCTTTTTACGACATGGACGGTCGACGCTCTGACCTGGAGCGATTTGGTTCCCGATTTGTGGGAAGCCTGCACTTCCCTTTTCATGACATGGACGGTCGACGCCCTGGCATGGAGCGATTTGGTTCCTAATTTGTGGAAATCCTGCACTGCCCTTTTTGCAACATGGACGGTCGACGCCTTGGCCCGGAGCGATTTGGTTCCTTATTTGTGGGAAGCCTGCACTACCCTTTTTATGACATAGACGGTCGACGCTTGACGCGTCTCCGAGATGGAGTGTCCGTGGTAGACGTTTCCCTAGCCCAGAGTGATTTGGTTTGCTCTTTGTAGGAAGCCTGCACTGCCCTTTTTACGACATGGACGGTCGACGCCCTGGCTCGAAGCGATTTGGTTCCCGATTTGTGGGAAGCCTGCACTGCCCTTTTACGACATGGACGACACTCTAATCTGGAGCGATTTGGTTCCTGATTTGTGGGAAGCCTGCACTGCCATTTTTACGACATGGACGGTCGATGCTCTGGCCTGGAGCGATTTGGTTCCCGATTTGTGGGAAGCCTGCACTGCCTTTTTCACGACATGGACGGTCGACGCCTTAGCCTGGAGCGATTTGGTTCTCGATTTGTGGGAATCCTGCACTGCCCTTTTTACGACATGGACAGTTGACACTTGACGCATCTCCGAGACGGAGTGTCCATGGTAGACGTTTCCCTAGCCCGGAGTGATTTGGTTCCCTCTTTGTAGGAAGCCTGCACTGACCTTTTTACGACATGGACGGTCGATGCTGCTCTTTTAACGACGTGGACGGTCGACGCTTGACGCGTCTCCAAGACGGAGTGTCCATGGTAGACGTTTCCCTGGCCCGGAGTGATTTGGTTCCCTCTTTGCAGGAAGCCAGCACCGCCTTTTTTACGATATGGACGGTCGACTCTTGACGCGTCTCCGAGACGGAGTGTCCGTGGTAGACGTTTCCCTAGCCCGGAGTGATTTGGTTCCCTCTTTGTAGGAAGCCCGAACTGCCCTTTTTACGACATGGACGGTCGACGCCCTGTCCCGGAGCGATTTGGTTCCCGATGTGTGGGAAGCCTGCACTGCCCTTTTTACGACATGGACGGTCGACGCCCTTGCCCGGAGCGATTTGGTTCCCGATTTGTGGAAAGCCTGCACTGCCCTTTTTACGACATGGACAGTCGACGCTTGACGCGTCTCCGAGATGGAGTATCCATGGTAGACGTTTCCCTAGCCCGGAGTGATTTGGTTCCCTCTTTGTAGGAAACCTGCACTGCCCTTTTTACGACATGGACGGTCGATGCTGCTCTTTTAGCGATGTGGACGGTCGACACTTGACGCATCTCCGAGACGGAGTGTCCGTGGTAGACGTTTCCCTGGCCCGGAGTGATTTGGTTCCCTATTTGTAGGAAGCCTGCACTGCCCTTTTTACGGTATGGACGGTCGACGCTTGATTTGACTTGCTCTGCTTCTTGCAGTGTCAGGGGTGAACTTGACTTGCTCCGCTTCTTGCGGTGACGAGATTGGATTCTGACTTGCTCCGCTTTCTGCGGGTGTCGGAGTTGAAGTTGACTTGTTGATTGTGATTTGGGTTGACATCAGCATCGCTACATTGGAATATGGTACCAGGAGCGAATCATCATCTGTCATGAGAGGATTTGGGAATTGGTTTTTTGGTCGGCATCTGCATTGCTGCACTGGAGTAATGTCAGGAGAAACTCATCATTTGCCCCGAGAGGATTTGGAAATTGGCCGCTTAGGAGACAAGTTTAGATCCCTATCACTTAAGGCTTTTCAATTTTATGGGTCGTAAGGGTCCCATAAAAGCATTTTCTCCCTACGAGTCGAAAGGATTTCGTAGGTGTATTTTCTCTTTAGGAGTCGGGGGGAATCCTAAGTGTGTTGCTCCTTTGTAAGTCGTAAGGATCTCACGCGGGAAATTTCTCCTCACAAATCGAGAGGACTTTACGGGTGCACTTCATCTCTTTTTCACGAGTTTGCGCCCTTTCGGGTTTTCACAAACTCGCCGGCAGTCCTGCTGTTTTTACTTACGGAGCCCTTTCGGGTTTTCATCCATGCCCATTTTGCTTATGGACATACCATTTTTTATTTATTATATATATATATTTTGGTAGGAATTTGAATGTGGTCTCACCGGTAGGACTTGGGTGAGATTGGGATTGTTTTACGCCCATGGATTGTATACGGTTTTGCAGGATGTATGATCCAGATCGTAGGGCCGGAAAAATTTCGGGACTTTGTTGGCGTCTGCAAAGCTGCACTGAAATATGGTACCAGGAGCGACTCATCATTCGCCGTTGGGGTATCGCATTTAGAATTTGGTTGGCGTCTGCATCGCTGCATTGGAATATGGTACCAGGAGCGACTCATCATTCGCCGTTGGGGTATGGGATTTGGAATTTGGTTGGCGTCTGGATCGCTCCACTGGAATATGGTACCAGGAGCGACTCATCATTTGCCGTTGACTATTGGGAAGCTATGGCTTAGGAGACAGGTTTAGATCCCTATCACCTAAGGCTTTTCAATTTTATGGGCCGTAAGGGTCCCATAAAAGCATTTTCTCCCTACGAGTCGTAAGGATCCCGTAGGAGCATTTTCTCTTTAGGAGTCAAGAGGACCTCCAAGTGTGTTTTTCCTTTGAGAGTCGTAAGGATCCCACGAAGGTTTGTTCTCCTCATGCATTGTGAGGACACATGAGTGGGTCTTCCTAATGGAGCATAATTCCAAGGGCGGAGACCCGCCGCGTAACTGGTGATTACGGTGGGGCATGGGTATGATGAGAATTATTTGAGCCCGTGGATTGTATACGGTAGTCAATTTGGGGACTAACCGTAGGGCTGGAAGAATTTTGGGAAATTGTCGGCGTCTGCATCGCTGCACTGGAATATGGTACCAGGAGCGACTCATCATTCGCCGTTTTTCTTTTGTTTTCTTTTGTTTTTTTACCGTGATTGCTCTATCATTTAAGCTTTTCTTATAGCGAAGGTCGCGATTTCCCTATCATTTCGGCAATTTATTCGCGGTTGCCCTATCATTTCGGCTTTATTTTTATTTTTATTTTTACTCGCTGATTTTTATTACGCGTTGCCCCATCATTTCGGCTTTTTATTTATATATATATATTATTTACATATTTTTACATCCCAGTTTAACGACTTAGAGGTCGATTATTCCCAGTTTAATGACATGGTGGTCAGTTATTCCCAGTTTAAGGACATGGTGGTCGATTGGTGTTCCCAGTTTAACGACGTGGTGGTCCTCTTTGCTTATCCCAGCTCCTTGAATTTTGATCTTGGCGGAGCTGAGTTGATGACTGTAGCTCTGTGGCTTGCCGATACATCCGAGGACTGTGAATTTTTCCAAGCTTGTATTGGTCCTCTGCCCAATCTTTGAAAACACAGCAGTCTTCAATGGTATGACTCACCACCCTATGGTATGGGCAGTATACGGGATTGCCGGTCATATTCATTTCATGTGGCCTCTTCGGAATAGGCAATTGCAGACCGTTGTTCAAGGCTTACTCGAGCTGGTTGCCTCGAATAGGCAGCGGAAAGAGACCTTACAGATTGGGGATATCCAAGACCTCATCCCTCCTGAAGGAGTACACCTTCTTCTTTCTCTCCATTAGAGTAGGTGCCCTTACTGATGCTGGTCCTTGAGGCCGATCAGTTTTTGGTTTGCCCTTTTCAGATAATGGCACATGTCTGGGAGGATTAGGTTCCCGAAAGGCTTCGGTCTCCATTTGTATGAAATCGGCGGGCGTAGCTTGACTGTTTGCTAACACGCCTTTAGACAGTTCTATCTCTTCCGCCTTGTATTGCCTTTCGACCCAATCTTTGAAGAAGAAGCAGTCCTCAATGGCATTACCTATCACTCTATGATAGGGGCAATATTTTGGGTCGTCGGTCATATTCGCTTCTTGCGGTCTCTTTGATTCTGGAAGCTGTAGACTGTTTCTTAAGGCGTCCTTGAATATCTTGTGGACTTTGTCCCTTTTGAAGGAATAAACCTTATCCATTTTCTCTTTCAGAGGCGATTCCCCTTCGGTGTATGTATCAGATGGACTGGAGGCTTATCGCGGCCATTTTTCACGAAGGCGCTCCGCTTTTAGGTTGAAGGGGGTATCAGTTAGCTGCCTCTGGGTATCAATCCCTGGCTCATGAACCAAAATTTGATTCTCCTGTAATTGCAATCGGGCCACTTGGGTCGCGAGATCTGCCGCAACGTTTGCCAATTAGTCGACCTTAGATTGTACCTTGGCTAACTTCTCATCCCTGTCCTGAAGCTGCCTCTGAAGCCATCAGAATAATGCTTGTTCTGTAGTTCCGGTTATGACAACTGGGTCATCCTTATTGCCTGAGCTTAATTCCGCAGAAACCCCAGGCTCTTTTGGCTTATCGGCCTGAGCGAGCTTGATTGATATGAAAAAAGTGTGTTTGTAGTTTAACCGCAATCAATAACGGTGTGTCGCGTGTAGCTAGACCGAGATGAGTACGGGTCGTCCTCTGGGAAACGTGGAACTTTTTACTTTTACTTTAGATGTGTTGAGAAAGAGATGAGAGATAAAGAATTTTATAGAATGTTTTCTAGATCTACGTTAAACAAGAATGTAAAATATAGATCTAGATTATTTTAAAGATGTAGTTAATATAATAAGGGGGCTTGTATGGTTCGTTAGGATTTAGTAGTTATGGACGATTAATTAAAAGTTACCCTTTTTATCCATTAATAGATTTAAAACTAGAACGACGGTGATGCGTGTAGATTAGGGTTTCTGGAGGGAAAAGGAATCCCACTCTTAACCCTTATCTCGACACGGAACTCCGTTCATATCTAGCTTTTACCAAAACAATCATTAATCTAATCTCTAATCGCGGTCGGAACTAGCAAAGAATTGCTAGCACGCCCGATTAGGATGTTAATGATTCTTTTGATAAAGTTCCTAAACTTTATAGGACATAAAAAGGGTTTAGTTATTTTCATCATCCATTAGCCTACCCTAATCCTACGAACCCTGACAAGCGGAGAATTACTCGCGCATGTTGGGAGAAGAAGATGAAAAGATAGAGAGGGAAAACATAATGTAAAATGCAAAAGAATTAAATAAAACAACTACCTTTATTAATCAACTTGAACAATCTACACTTTGATTCCTTAGAAAATGATTACAAAGACTAGTTTGCTTCTCGATCTCTTCCAAGGAGGTAGACGAACAGTTGATGATCAGTCTGGATGCATGAGCCGTCTTGGACTTCGTGATCTCGTCGACTTGATAGCTTTTCCAAGAGGCCCTCGGTGCCCTTTTATAGTGCAAAGCCAGAATCTTTTAGTTGGAAACTTGGTAAAATTCAGCAGAGATTTACTCCACAAAATTTTAGCACACAATCTCTCTAGATTGCCGCGGATCCGCGGCCAACAGGGGGGGTTTGGCCGCGGTTCCGCGGCCAATGGTGAGGATCTATTCACCAATTTTCTTAGGCTCTCCGATTTTGACATTTGGCAATCTTAGGCATCTTTAGAATTCAGAAATCTTCTCTCGGTTGCTTCCAGACTTGGTCTCCAAGTTTTGCTTCTTAATTTGGCAAGTTTTCTTCAACAAATTGATTTGTTTGATAGATTCTTCATAACAACTTGGAAATATTCTGCACAACAACTCAAATAAGATTTTAGTAGACTTTGTTCTACTAGGATTAGGTCAATAATATTTGCATATATTTTCCTACCAAATGATAATTAAAATATATTAACACATGGAAAATAATGTTTTTACACATAAACCCTCATATGTATAATATATTAAAATAAAGTCCTTTTTTAATATAAAAATGGTAGGAAAAATGTAATACAAATATGCAGTTTTATCAACTGAACAGAGCTCTTCGTCATTTAGACCGAGTTGACATTGGGTAGTGTCCACCGTATCATCACCCTGGCTGTGAAGCATAGGAGGGTTCATTTCTTCATGTCCGACCATGTAGACAGTGTGGACCGCATATCCAGCCGTCTCTTTATCTTTGGCAGGGTAACCCCGTTCTTGGAGCCTCATGAAGCTCAGCGTAGTATGAGCCCTAGACCTTTTGTTGGCTCTGTATCTGAGCCTTTTCTGCCTTAGCTTCTTGAATTTGAGGGCTTGGCGGGCATCCGTTTTCTGTGAAGCCACCATGAGTCGATTGATAGGGAGCTTAAAGAAGATACCTAATTGAGCAGTTGTCGGGGGTACCGCTGGAGCTTACCCGAGATGCCCTATTGCTTCGTTGACGTTGATGGCCTTGCCCCCAGCTAGGGCGATAGAGGGTCGTTTGGAAATGGATTTGAGCTTGGGCAGAGGTGCCCTCGCAACCATGACATTCGGCCTTTTCCCTTTTGAGACCGATTTTTCTGTTACCAGGAGCTTGAGGAGCTGGGACGGCGTTAGCTGACACTAACATAATAGAGCCAAATGGTAGCGGTGGCTCCTCCCATTGTCGCCCGAGACTGGCCGGGAGGACCGTCCTGGCGTCCATCTTCATCGTGTAATAGATGGGAGCTATGCCGAGAGCTGAGCTGATCCTTAGAGACATCTTTAATGTGTTCGAAGATTGCAATTGGAGAACGTTAACCTGCATAAAAAAAAACATGATTTTAGTACAGGCAATTGATATGCATATTAATTGAGTTCACATGAAAGCTTAACCCGAAATATGGGAGGAAAGATAAGTCCCACCGGGCGTGCCAGAATCTGTAGGGTGTTTTTCGTCACCCCATTGAGATGGGAATGAGCGCGCTTGTCAGGCGCATTACAGATTCCCCCTGCCTAGGGTAGGCTGGGGTTTAATGATTATGGGGATCCGACTCTCCGGTAGCCGCGAACTAAGCTGCCGTTAATTACCCCTCGCCTTTGGTGCGAGGGAACCTCCGATTAACGGGTTAAACTGGTCATGCGAACTCAATGTGCAGTGTTGTGTTTTGAAGGGGTTTTGGATATATCGGAGGCCCCGCAGAGTATTTACAGGGGTCCCGCTACCCGGATAGCGGGCTGGGGGTCAAGAGGGCTACCAGCCCCCTTGCGGGGTGCAGGAAAGTGCCCCGTTAGAAATTTTTTTCTAACAGGGATAGTGTCGTGGAGTGTGTGTGTGTGTGTGTAAAGGAAAGGGCATCCAAAGGATGCGTGGGAGAAGGCGCCAGCGCCCCACGTGCCAGGCACGCGGGCGCTGTGCGCCAGAGCGCCAGCGCACCATGTGCCTAGCATGCGGGCGCTGGGCACGGGTGCTGGGCTTCAGAGCTCCAGCGCACCACGTGCCTGGTACGCGGGCACTGCACGCCAGAGCGCCAGCGCCCCACGTGCCTGGCACACGGGCGCTAGGTGTCAGCAGCAAAAGGGACTTGGTCCCTGCATTGGGAGCTGTGCTCCAAAAATGAAATATTTATTATTTTGTAAATATATGTATATATATTTTTGAGGAGTTGAACTCCTAAGATATTTTTGGAGCTGATGAAGGGGCTTCTCCCTTTGAGCCCTGGATATTCCCCAAAATGGGATTTTGGGAGATGGGTCTCCTTCCTCTTCTTCTGTCCACTGGATCTTGAAGAACAAGAAGTATGGGATTTTGAAAATCTCTTATTTTTGAGATCAGATGGGAAATCTGAGTTCCCCTTTGTGGGTTTTGTGGTGAAAAACTATTTAGTTTTGGAAAAGAAAGAGTAAAACTCTTGATTTAATTCAAAAGAAAAAAGAAGGTTTAGAACCTTGAGGAAGGAGAAGGAGGCACAAAAACCCTAGATTTTTTAGGGAATGAAAAGTATATGCTTTATTCATCATCATGTTGCCTTATATAGGCTTACACATTTACATATAGCCCCTTGGGCTTTACAAAATGGCATTTTGCCCATCCCATGGCTCTGTGCCATTTCTTTTTGCACATAAGCCATGAGCTTTACAAAAATTTGGCTTTATTCCCATTCATGCATAAAAAATTACATAAAAAATATTTATTTCATGATTTTTATTTTGGTATGGAGGAGGCTAGTCGCGGGCTCGACTTGGGCATGGGCCCGCTTGACCTGGGCTTGGGCCCACCTGGCTTTGGGTTGACCTTGACTTTGACTTGGTCATCCGGGATGCAATTTTCGACCCCAACAATGTTGCGCTGTACTCGATTGGCTATAACAGGAAGTCCCTGGCCAGGGCTGATGTTGAGATTTACTGGTAAGTGTTATCAGTAGTTTCTCGACCCGTTATGAGCCTCGTATCGGCATGAATTATCAAGTTATTGGGGTCTGACGTTTACCACCCTCAGACTAGATATGCAACATATCAGACGAAGAGACCGGACTGTACGGTAGTGCTGCTTATTGGATTCACGGGAGTATGAGTAAGCTTGCTTGTTGATCTTCTGATCTCTCAATACCCGGGTAGCCGTTACGTCCAACTAGTACCGCTGACGGCTTGTGGGTAACTGATATGATCATTACCTACTGCCGGTGTATTGACGAGTCTTTAGAGTCCTACACAGAGGTTTCCGTGCTCAAGCGAAACGAAGTAGGGCACATATGTGATATGTGCGGGACTGAGATTAGTACGTGTATGAGATACCGTATTCTAATCTCACGATATTGGTTATATGTGATATAACCGGATTATTGGATCAAGTGTTGATTCGATAATTTATTTTATGATATTAGTCGGTTGTATGTGATATAGCCGGATTATTAAATCAAGTATTGATATAATAATTTAATGTATGATTATATATATATTTGATATATTAATATACATTAACTAATATTAGCTCACTTAAGAATTTTTTCTCTCTAAATACATTTAAATATATATGTGATATATATTAATGTATTTATTTATGTGGTATGCTAGATGATACATTGGACATGGGTGTATGAGACTCGTACCAAAGTAAAGATAATTTGGGTATTTAAATATTAAGGGAAAAATCAAAATTAGTTGGAAATTAGCATGGCTAAGATGCTTGTGGAAGCATGTAGAATCATTGACTTAGTCCACTAATTTTGTTTTACTCTTGATATTTATTAACCTAACAATTATTTTTAGCCATGGTTAAGTCTCTACATGAGTTCATATATGATATTTTCTCACCCATGCTTGCCATTCTTGACCACTTCATCTTCTTCTTCATCTCCTTTGAGCTTGCTAGGTTTTCTCGAGGTGAAGAAAAAGAGTGAGAAAAATTATTCTAAAGTGAGCAAAATTCCTACTTCATCAATCTACACTAGACTAGCCATTTAGTATAGGATGTTTGCTTCACTAATTCTCAATTAGTGAAGAGGTAGCTTGAGTTGGCGATTTCTCGACGTAGATCATCTTCGGCCTCGATGTTCGTCAAGCATGCTTGTTCCTTTCGCCTAGTAGAGCCTAACGAGAGTCCGGGAGACCACTACTTGGAGCGAAGTGACTACTACATGGAGCTTTAGAAGTGAAGGACCGGTCTACAAAGGTTTTATTCCTTGTTCACTTAGAGTAAAAATGTTTATTTGCTTTGTCTAACCCTAATTCTCTAGTTAGATCCTTTGTTTAGGGTTTCTTAGCACTCTCGATTTTTAAATTTACATGCTTGATGCCTTAGAAAATATAGTGAGGATGCTAAGGAACCCAATAGTGGTATCAGAGCCAAGCTAGAGCATTAGGAGTGGCCAAGCGAAGTTAAAGTGTTCGATCGAACTCCAAAACCCATCTTTTTCATGCTCTCTGGAAATTTTTCTAAATGTTGGATTTTTCCAAGTTAAAAATATTCAAAAAATCATGCAGGGTTTTCTATGGACCCACAAGAAGAACGAACTCCAAACTCGACCATACGACCGCGGAACCGTGGCCAAACCTTAGGGTTTGCGGCGGTTCCGCGGCGCCGTTTGTGAGGCCAGGAACGACCCTTCTTCAATTGGTCCGTAGGTGCTTGTGGCTTATTCTAGGTATTTTTAAAACTCTCTCAAGTGTTGAGGTTTCTGGGAAATGTGGGTGTTTATTGATTTGATCGAAATGTGTAACATCGTCTAGCTATCTGTGATATGTGATAAAATATTTGTAATCCACAATAATTAGTTTTGTGAAAACTAATTAGTATTTTGTAAATCTAGCAATTTAGTCTCTTTTGATCGGTTGCCGCGGGATTTTGATTCGGATTAAAACTCCATCGCAATCACGTAGTGTACGCGGATACTCGCCCGGTAACATTACTAGATAGCCACACCCCATAGCACCGACCAAGTGACTGTAGGAGAAACCTGTTGCCTAAAGCATTCATTCGGGTGCTTGCGGCCGCGGTGTTCCTTCTAAGTGCACTTCGTCGACGGCATCGAGGGTACGGCCGTTTACTAAAGTTTCCAACGGGCATTCGTTCAGGATGCCGGGAATCTTGTTGAATTGCCTGACTACTTATTGAAAAGTGTTTTCAATATCGAAACTAAAATACGGGGTTTATAATATTAGGCATGGAATTCGGAATATGAGATATTCTAGGTTTATCATGTCTAAGTAATTCATTTGATTGGGCATGAAATCTGAAGTATGTGATATTTCGGATTTATGATGTCTAAGGTTGTTGCGGATTCCAATTATTGTAGTTTTCACTTTCTTTTCTTTGACCGTAAGTGTAATATGTGGTGTATCGCCGGTTTCGTTGCTATACGTCAACGACAATTGGGATACACATATTTACTTACGTTGATGACATGTGATGTTATGTGTTGCTGTGATATGTTATATTGGATCGTTGTGTTTGAATAGCCGGGTTTTTTTGCACGAGATGAGAGTTTTTCATTTTCATTTAAGTAAAAACTTGTATGTAATATTCTTTTATTGGGACACTTCCGGGTTTAGGATGATGTCACCATCGATGTATATTATTTACTTTTCTGCATTAGGATAGACCCAAGGCGGGGAACACAAGTAACTGGGTTCTAGAGTCCAGTGGGAGACCATCTCGAGGAGTCGAGACTGGGTCTCCTAACTCTAGAATTGGAAGGGTTGCTTGCCGCTCTCGTAGGGATCTAGGGATGTGGGTTTGCCTATTCATCGCGACCTTGGAATCCGTGTTTTTTACTGGCTTAATTTAAAACACGGACCTCCTAGTATATCCAATATTTCATATGTTGACTTCTGCTGCAATGTTCTGTGATGAGATCATATAACTGCGTTAGAAGAATGCTTTATTTATATATATGATATATAATAAACATTGCTTATGTTTTGCATCAGCACTAGTCCTGCCCCCGCTCTGCCGTTAGTTAACTAACCTAACGGTGCATGACGGGACCCCGTGATGAATGCGTTAGGCCAACATATCATAAGTTGTTAGTCAAGTTCAACCCGTCATTATCCTGGATTAAGTTAGACCCACCCGTACAAGTCCTTGACGTAGGCCAAAATAACTGTATGATTGTCCTAAATAATCGCATATCCATGCAGCAAACAAGAATTACCCAGCTACCATATACTATACCTTAACGTAGGTCAAACATACATAGCATGAATACTAGGTGATACTTGTAAGAAACGACGGATGGCTATGGCTGGTTTTTGGCGAAAAAATCTTTAACGTAATGAACTTGATATCGTTGAAGGAATCCAAGTGGTTTTACAAATATATAGTGGCGAAAACTTTTGCTAAGGAGGTCACTCCATGTGAAGGGATCTTGGCTCTTTTCTCGTCAAATGAGGTGCAGGATATTCCAAACTGAATACCACGATGCAAAGCAAAAGAATCGACTATAGTGAAGTTATTACACTGACGCAAACTTTTGCTTAAGAGGTCACTCCCATTGGAGGGATCTCGGCTCTTGCCTCATCGAATGAGGTGCTAGATATTCATAACCGAATACTACTATGCAAAGCAAAATGAAACGTCTGTAATGTGAGTTTTTAAGAACTTGGTTCCAACAACATCATATAGGTTTTTTTTCCCTTGCATTGATCGGAATCAACGCAGTCCCATCAATTAAACATATCACAGATAAATGAACGAAAATAAAATGTACGTATATGTCATCCGCATTCACCACTGGGCCCCGTCATCACCCGTTAGGTTTCTTAACTAACGGCAGAGCGGGGGTTGGACTAGCACGGGTGCAAAACATATACAACATCTACTAGTATATATATAAATATATATAGCATTCATCCCAGGCATGATATCGGCAACATAACAGAATCTCAGCCAGCAATACAGAGTGGTAGATAATCCTGGAGCCTCGGGTTTCACTTGAGCCGCAAATGAGACCCGACGTTCCCTGTCGTGTGGATAGCCTGTGCAATGAAAACCTAGACCCCAACGAGCATGGAAAGTTACCCCCCATTCTCAGAAGCGAGGCAACCCTAATCAACAACGTGAATGGGCCAACCAGCACTCCACGGAATCCGGTAACTTGGGCACCCCTCCATGGGTCAACCTGTACCCCCTACGAGTGCGGTGAATAGCCCGCCAATTCTAGAGTAAGGCCCCCTCCGTCTCAGCGCCATAAGATGCGGGCCTGTTGCCCTCTAGAACCCGGCTATTCGTGCACTCCGCCTTGGGGTAATCCTAGTACAGAAAAGAAAAGAAATATGTACAAGGGTGACATCGACCTCAACCCGGTCGTGCCCCAAACAAATAATATACAAACTGGCAGAGACGGCAGTCAACATATCGGACGCTCGCCCCGTAATATCAAATGTACAAATGAATCTAAACTGTACCACAATCATTGCACCACTGGCTATCCACCACGACGATCCAACCATAACCACATCAAAACACAGAAATCAACGTAAATGTCATGTTCGCAAACCCGTCTAAAAGATATATAGCAATTAGACGAGTTGTACCGCTCTAATGACATTCACGGTCGCAGATAGTAATGTATGTACTGAAAACTTTTAAACAGTGTTAAAAATAACGACCTCGAAATACTTCAGATTTCCCCCAAACAAAAGATAACACAATATGCAACCTGGGAAAAATCAAACAATACCATAGAACCAATATTCAAGAGACCAGAGCAGCAAAAAAATTTCGAGACCCAGAACCTATACAAAATTGGCCAGGCCGGTTTTTAACCCAATCTCGCAGGCCAGTATTTGGAATTTGGGGCTCGGGTTTTGTGAGTGTTCTAGTTACAACATAAATAGCCTTTTGCAATTGTTTAAAAAAAATTTAGAAGACTCTGAAAAATTGACAGCAACTTGAATATTTTCCGTATTGTTTCGTAGTTGTTTCGGTTTCGATACTTTAACACATCATTAAAACTGCTAGTATGTGGTTAATGGGTTGGCTCTGATACCATGTTGGGTTATGCAAGTGCCCTGGCCATCAAACCGTGGCCGACTGCGGAACAAAAATTTATAAAACTGGCGCTAACACAACCAGCTACCCGGATCTACCATTAACCCTAATCTAGAAAACTACAAAGGAGTGTAGAATGGTTATACCGAATGATCTGTAGGGTTTCCTAGCATGGCAGCAAGGTTTCGGGAGGCATCTTTCATGCCATATTAAAATTTTTAGCCGTTCTAGCTAACCCTAACATAGAATCGTTTACTAGAAAAAGCAACGAGTCGAAAAGCAAACAACTTTGCAAGTAAAGTGAACAAGGAATACAACCTTTGTAGACCGGTCCTTGACTTCATTAGCTCGGTGTAGTAGTTTCTTCGCTGCGATCATGAAGTCCCGGACTCTAGAGAGGCTCCCATGAAGAAATGAATATGCTTGCATCGAAGTCTTGGAGGCCGAAGATGATCTACGTCGAGGAGACACTAACCCAAGCTATCTCTTCACTAATTGTGGAATTAGTGAAGTAAACACCCTATACTAAATGGAAAGTAGTAAAGGATGATGAAGTAGAAATTTTGCTCACTTTAGATTTCATATTCTCACAAGTTTTCATCACAAACCCAAAAGCTAGAAAGCTTCAAGTGAGAGGAAGAAGAAGATGAATTGAAGTTATGATGAATGAATGAGATTAGGTTAGAAATGCAACCATGGTTAAATAATATCATGCCTAACCCTTGTAGAGACTAAATCATAGACTAAGGTTAAGGGTTGGGTTAATAAATATCCTAAGCTAGATAAACAAGTTGACTTTGTCAAAGGTTATCCATAAGCTTTCAAGCTCACAACCATGACTAAGTCAAAAGTTTGAACTAGCTTAAAACAAATAAAACCCTAGCTTAACCCTAGCATGGTATAAGTCTTATACATACATGTTGCATGTGTAACCTAGCATGACACAACAATATATATCATATATATATTTTGTGTGTAAAAAGAAAATAATACATTTCACATATATCACATATATATCAATGTATCATCAAGTAAGAAAAGAAATCTTAAGTGAGCCAATATTAGTTAATGTAATGTAATATATCAAATATATAATTATACATTAAATTATTAAATCAACTCTTGATCTAATAATCCAGCTATATTACATATAACCGACTAATATCAAAAGAATCAACTTATCGAATCAACACTTGATCCGATAACCCGGCTATATCATATATAACCGACCGATATCACATATCGCGAGAATAGAATATGGTATCACATATCGTATTAATCTCGGTCCCGCACATATCACATATGTGCTCCTACTCCGTTTCGCTTGAGCCAGGAAACCTCTGTGTAGGACTCTAAAGACTCGTCAATACGCTGGCAGTAGGTGATGATCATATCAAACACCCACAAGCCGCAAGCGGTCTGCTAAACATAACAGCCACCCGGGTATTGAGTGATCAGAAGATCACCAAGAAAACCTGCTCATACTCCTGCAAATCCAATTAGTAACACTACCGTACAGTCCGGTCTCTTCGTCTGATATGTCGCATATCTCGTCTAGGGGTGGTAAACGTCAGACCCCAGTAACTCGATATGTCGTGCCGATGTGAGGTTCATAACGGGCCGAGAAATTACTGATAACACTTACCAGTATATCTCTGAAGCCGCCCTGGCCAGGGACTTCCTGTTATAGCCAATCGAGCACAGCGCAACATCAACCCTCAATACCGGGAGAGACGAAACCCCTTCTATCGCTCATTGCCTCCATGTGATTCGGGACTGTACCCAAAAGCCACCGTTTTGCACATTCTCTTGAATGTGGTAAGGCGGAAATCAAAGAACGGTGGGAATCACACAAGAATCTATGACGATCTTGGGTCTACAGAGTAACCTGTACAAGTGTCACCAGAGAATTGCCATCTGACGTGAGGTACAATACCATCTGGGAGTTCTCGGTGAGTCCGTTCAGTGTACCCAGTCTCCACTGAGCACCCGTATACTATCTCTGATGTCAAACAACAATGGATATAGGATCATCCATCGCCCATCTACATGGTTTGAGAAGCTATACGCTAGTCTACTCTGGTATATCGATGCCCTGTCTTGATACACCTACGACTTGGAACATTTAAAGGATGTACTTACCGACTACACTGTCCCCACTAGTATGATCTGCATCATAATCCTGGTAGTCAAGTACTCATCCTAAGGGCTTTATCAACATGTAACATAGAGACAATCAGTGTACATGTTAAGATAAAGTGCAACCAGATAGCATACTATCATGTCGAGTAAGAAATTCCTCCCTATATATGTTCAAGCATCAACTACAATATACATCGCATGTACAGTAACGGGCTCTAGGGCATACATATAACTAACAATCTCCCACTTGCACTAAGGCCATCTGTTGTAGTATCCAATACCTAACAATCAGTAGTGGTTGAAGTATCTCATACTCAACCATCCCATAAAAGTCTCTCCTGGGAAAAGGCCTTTGTGAGTGGATCCGCCGTGTTAATCTCTAAGTCTACTCTCCTATCCTCGATCTCCCTGGAGATCATCCATCTCCATGATCAGGTGATACTGCCTCAGAATATATCTGGATAACTGATGTTATGGGGGTTCCTAGGCCAAAGCCACAAATCCATTGTCTCATAATGGTAGGAACGAAGTTCATCTGATAAACTTATATACATCCAGACTGCTTCTTTGGTAGCATCGTTGGTGGCGATGTATCCAGCCTTTATCTTCTAGTTTGCCACGGTATCTAGCTTGGAACTCTTCCAACATACCGTCCCTCTACTGAGGGTAAAGACAATGCCTGTAACTGACATTCAGTCATCCTTACCACCTTGGAAGCTATCCAGTGATTCTCCCCAGGATCTATTGATACTATTTCACTGCACCTAGTGAGAATCCTAACATCCATTTAGATCTATCTCATAGATCCAAGACCCAGGATTTAGGAGGTATCACCTTGATCCTATATGGAGAATCTATGTGATAAGAGGAGATTGACCGAGTGTTGCATAGGAAACTCCTTTCCTATCAAGAGTATGTCATCCACGTACAATACGAGGATCACCACAATACTCCCTACTACCTTTTTGTATATACAAGGTTCACCTGCATTTTGATGAAGTCAAACACTTTGACTACCACATCAAAAATAGATGTTCCAATTCCGCGATGCTTGCTTTAACCTGTAAAGCAACTTGCACATGTTTCCGCTGCTCCCACTGTCTATGAAGCCCTCTGGCTGTGTACTTATAGACGCCTTCTTCTAAATCACTATTTAGAAAAGTAGTCATGACACCCAACCGCCAGATATCGTAGTCACAGTATGTAGAAATGGCACGTAGGATCTGGATGGACTTAAGCATAGCTTCTGGAGAAAAAGGTTTCATCATAAACCACACCTGATCAACGACAAGAACTTTTTACAACAAGTCTAGCTTTGAATGTCTCAACTTTTCCATGTACACCAAGTAATCTTCTCAAGATATACTTGCTCCTGATGGGAATTTAACCCTTCAGATAAAGCAACCAAAGTCCATACTTTGTTGGTGTATATGGATTCCATCTCAAATCACTTAGCATCCAGCCATCCTTACAGAGTCCCCACTCTTGATGGTCTGCTCGAAACTAGTTGGGTCATCATCTCATGATGCAATCCTTGCTCCCACTGTCATAGAGAAAACCGAAGTATCTTTCAGGTGGGTGAGGAAACCTACTAGATCGGCGGAGAGGCTGAGATTCGTTGGAAGCTATTGAATCCTCCGGTTCTATCAAATCATCGGCTGCAGTTTGTATAGCTGGAACTCCTTCCAGTTCTACATCATGACCACTAATTTCTTCATAAGAAATTCCTTTTCTAAAATGGTGGCATGCCGAGAAATAAAACACTTTTTGTTTCTTGGTGTGGTAGAAGATATTCCCTTGCTAATTCTTAGGATATCCAATAAACTTCCACAGAACTGACCTTGCCTCGAGCTTGTCCGGATCTTGGTTTTGACATAGGCCGGACAACCCTAAATCTTAACTTTCTTAAGAGATGGGCTCTTCCTATACCATATCTCATATGGAGTGGTAGGCACCTGATTTTGTTGGATCCCTATTCAATAGGTATGCAGCTTATCAAGTGCATAACCCCCAAAAGGAAATAGGCAACTCAGTAGTACTCATCATAGAGCGCACCATATCTCATAGGGTACGGTTTCTCTGCCCCGATATACCAACGTGCTGTGGTGTATACGGAGGAGTAATGCTGAGAGAGAATCTTATTCTCCTTTAGAATAGTCCAGGAATTCCGTGCTCAAGTATTCTCCTCCCTGATCTCATCATAGGACATAATACTTATACCCATTTTGGTTCTCTACTTCTGACTTATATTCTTTGAATTTCTCAAAAGCTTCAGACTTGTGTTTCAACAGGAACATATGTCTGAATCTTGAGAGATCATCAGTGAATGTAATGAAGTACAAAGAACCAGTTCTGGCATGTGTAGACAGGGGACCTACATACATCAACATGTATTAATCCTAAGAGTTCACTAACATTTTCTCTGTTTCCATTAAACGGACCTATGGTCATCTTATCTTTGTGACATGACTGACAAGTTTTACATGATGGAAATTCAAACTGATTTAAATATGCATCTTAATGTAACTTAGCTAGTTGTGTCTCATTGAAATGACCTAGTCTACAATGCCTTAAGAAGAATTCGTTCGTCTCTGAACTCTTCCTCTTGTGTGTGTTCTGTACATTAAGAACTGTAGTTTGATTTAGAACATGTATGTCATTAGATAATGTGCCTGAACCGATCAACACTTGATATAGGAAATGTTCAAAACATTATCCAACCATACAAAATTATATCCTTCTTTACATAATAAAGAGACTGATATGATGTTGTATATCAGGTTCGGTATCTAATAACATTCGTTCAGAATCAATGTATTTGATAATACAGGGTGATAACTGCCAACACCTTGGCTGTAACACTTGCACCGTTTCCAACTCTTGAAATTTACACTACTACAAATAAGGGTTGCCCCTACGGATTTATCCGTAGGGGAAAACCACTGCCCCTACGGATATATTCGTAGGGGCGAAAAAACACCCTGTAGGTACAAACGCCGTAGGTGCAAGTCGAAGCCTTGAACATGCCCCTACGGACTAAAAATTGCCCCTACAGAGTTATGTGTAGGTCCCGTTTCCCCTACAGCTTAGGCCGTAGGTACAAAAAATTTATTTTATTTACGGTTTTATAAAATAGATTAGGTGTACCTATGGACTTATCCGTAGGGCCAAGTAGTTGCCCCTATGAATAAGTGCGTAGGTATATATCCGTAGGGACAAAATATCAGGTATCCTGATATTTTGTCCTTACGGATACCTATGTAGGGGCATATGTTTGCCCCTACGGATATATCCGTAGGGGCATTCGTAACCCCTAATACTGAGATCATAGGGGTAAAATATCAGGTATCCTGATATTTTGCCCCTACGGATAAATCTGTAGGTACACTGTTGGGCCCTACGGATTAATCCGTAGGGGCAACGTTGGGCCCTACGGATTAATCCGTAGGTACATATTATCAGGTTTTTTTTAAAAAAAGGGCTGCCTATTTTTTTCTCGCCCTGTGCACAATAATATATACATCGATCATATATAAAATTAATCATCACGCAGAACATATATCGCAGTATTCATAATCACATCTCACGCATAATATACAAAAGGAACCAACAAGCAAAATATGATATCAATATAAACACGCAAACACCACAATATCAACATCGTCCAAAATATAGTACAATATGTATCATATAAATAAATACATGTTTAAAATATAAGAATTAAAAATCTACCCTAGCTCGATCCAGCTCCACCTCTGATAAACGCCAGAATCTGGCGCGCCTGCTCCTCGGTCAATAAATCATGCAATGCGGAGCGTGCGGTAGTCTGAGCGGGCTGTGGAGCTGGCGATGTGGTCTGCGCAGCCGCCGTCGAGGTAGTGGCTTGCGGAGCCTTGGCTGCGGGAGTCTGAGCGGGCGATGGAGCTATAGGAGCTGTCTGCGGAACCGCAGCCGATATAGTGGCTTGCGGAGCCGCAGCCGATGTACCCTGTCGCGTCTGGACCTACGTGTGTAATAAGCGAGTAAGAGCTGTATATTATTTGAATTCGTATCATTATCAAGTTATTTCGAAACCCCAATCTATGTATACTTAGGGACTTAGGCCTTATTTGGATATCTAGTTTGGAAAACTGTAGTTTATTTTAATTAGATATGTATTTATGATTAATCAAAGCTAAGTCTACAACCGAATAAGCTCAGGCTACGTACTAATATTAGATATGTTGCTATCTATAATATGACATAATATTTTACTATTAAGTAGTATACATACCAGCACCTCCTTCAACTCCTGAACGGTGGCCTTCAAGCTCTCCAGTTCCTGCTGGAAACGTCGCTCACTGGAGATGGAGGAAGTAACCGCTGGGTTGGAGTCCAACCTCATATGGGCCCTGCTAGGACCCAGTTCCCGGCCTCTCTCCCAATCTCTGTGGTGCCCTCTGTGTGCGGCGTCTAGGATTGGGGTCAGCAGCATCGGATCGTTCTGTCCAGTAAAATCGGATCATTTAAATTTAAACTTTTCAAAACAAAATTTAAAATAGGGGTTGAATAAATATTTACACTTACGCAATACTCCGGGGTATCGAAGCTCGCCCGTGGCGGGATCTGTTTCGGTGCCGTGGACCGCAAGATACGCGGACAGCACGCTCGGTGTACCACCCCGCGCCAGGGTCTGAGCTCTCTGCAATTCACAAAAAATTTCCATATATTATAAAATAACTCTTAATATTACATTATATCATAGTAGATCTATTGTAATTTACCGATGCCTACAGGCTGAAAATCGTAATCCAACTGCAAATACAAAAAAACAATGTTATTAAATTGCAAGTTTTAATAATAAATATATTGGATAAATAAATGAAATATATATTAATATCCGAGCCTGATCCCAGAAGAGGGCGAATCGATCCCCGATGCCTCCGCCTGCTCCACCACCCGCTCCTACACCGACATTAACCAGTAAAATATAAGTATATCATTTAAAATTGAACTTTTCAAAACAAAAATTTCATACCTGTTAGAATAAATATTAACACTTACGCAATACTCCTAGGTAGCGGTGTCGAGAAAACTTTGGAACTCCTATAAGAAATCACCTAATATTCTCATAAATTTTTGAAAGGAATAGGACTTTGAATATACAAAAAAAGAAAGTGAAAATTCTGATCAAGCATCATACTCAGATTTCAGATGACCCCCCATCAAAAGACTTCTATAAAGCCAAAGAAGGCAACAGAAAACCCTTTTAGTCAATTAGAGAGCGCACCTGTAGTGAGAAGTGGTAAAAGTATCACCCAACAAGGATGTAATTAACAGAATCAGTTGAAACTCTTGAAAGTCAAAGAAGAACCTGACCTGCACAAATCTGATGTATACTTTCCATTGGACACTAAGAAGTCTCTAAAAGGAAAAGCCAATGTGAAAGCCATCATTTGTTCATATCATAAGATTGATGCTGAAACAGAGAACAAGGAATGTCATTTTCGGTACGAATAGATTCACCTAAGGCAGCCTCTACTATATCCTCCATTTCTTCTCCCGGAAAGAAATTACCGTCTTCTTCTTCTGCTACATGTTCCCCTCCGAAGGACGGCGCACAGGACCGCGATGGCCTGACGCTGAGATTCGGGGCAGATGCTATTTGGTTTTATCCGTCCACCTCTCCGAAGATGCCAAGTTGATTTATGGCACCGTGTATCGAAGGTTTAGACGGATGCGGCCGATATAGCAGACTTTGTCAGATTCCCCCTCGCTAGAAGGGTTTTTGATTGTGGGGACGCTCTTCCCTGCAGGCGCAAGCCCCTGCAGTTAATTACGCTACCGCTTCGCGGTAACAACTTTCTCCTTCTCCAGAATTTCACTTCGTGTCGTGGGTGTTTGTTTTGTTTGTGGTTGCCCGTGGATTGTATACGGAGACTGAGTAATGCCGTCGCCCGTAGGACGTGGACTAGTCCAAATCCGTGTTTACTTAGATTTGGATTTGGTATTTTTTTTAGTTTAAGGATGCATTAGTCGTGTTGCGGCTAAGATCAACTTAAACGTTCGTTAAGGATACAATAGTCCTGTTTGAGACTAAGATCAACTTAACGGGATCGTTTAGATCCGACAAAGAGCATTTGGGCTCTATTGTTCCAGTTTAGGGACATAGTGGTCCATCGCCAGTTTAGGGACGTGGTGGTCCATATTCCGGTTTAAGGACGTGGTGGTCCATCGCCAGTTTAGGGACGTGGTGGTCCATATTCCAGTTGGGGGACGTGGTGGTCCAATATTAGTTTAGGGACGTTTCGGTCCAATATTAGTTTAGGGACGTTTCGGTCCACGAGTTTAAAGACCCCGCAGTCCATATTCATACGTGGTCGTCGGGACCCGTCACCTCTCTGACGTCGTTGAAGGATTACAAAGACAGGTGTCAAAGGAGTTCGGAGATGTACCCTTGAACCGGTAGTAAATTGATTTAAGAGAGCAATTTTGCTCAGTCAATTTAATTTAAGGACTTATGGCCAAAATTGGGTTAAGTCCAGTTTCAATATATTTTTTTTTGTCTTTGGCCTGTGCTAGGGCTTTACCCCTTTTTAGTAATGCACTGCATTATTCTTGTTTTGGTCTGGCTTTGCCCTTTTCTAAATGATGCAGAGCATCTATTTTTTTGTTTAGGGTTTGCCCCCCCTTTTAAAATGCATAGCATTTTTTATTAGGCCTGTTAGGCCTTTTAATTGGGCTCTGTCCCTTTTCTTTAGTAATGCAGAGCATTAAATACTCTGACAATGCCCCACGTGGCTTGTCAGGCGCTTTGCGCTAAGTAATGAACGCGAACTCATATGGTGGTGACACGTGTCACGCTCTGGTGAGCGCAAGCGCAATAGCGCAGTGCGCTGCGCTAATGCGCTGCGCTGTTGCGCTGCTGACACGTGGCGCGCTCTGGTGAGTTGCGCCAATTCCAGAGAGCAAAGCTCTATTTCAAGAGCGCAAGTTGTTTTGTAGCTGACACGTGGCGCTCTCTCAAGAGCGCAACAGCGCAGTTTGGAAGTGCAAAGCACTAAGAATCTTTTAGATTCAAGAACAGGAGTGCGGAGCACTATTTGATTTCTTGATCTAATTTAGATCAAAGAAAATAAATTTTTCTTTTTTGTTTCAAGAACCAGAGGTTCATAAAAAAGTGCAAAGCACTATTATTACTTATTTTTCTTTTTATTTAAAATTATTGATCTTGTTCTTAGATCAATAATCTGTCCATAAGAGAATTTTCTCTTTTTCCTAAAGTTTTTTTTACCTTCTGTTGTTCTTGAGGAATTCTCAAGAGTTCTCTTCTCCGTTTTTTTTAGAAAGATCTTGATTCCTTTTTAATTGAGGCCTAGGGTCCTTTTTATAGTGCCCATAAATTAGTTAAATTTGTTAAAGAGATCTTTCTCTGAGTGATTTGGGGAATTTTCCCTACCGTTGGATCTTTGATCCAAGGGCTTCTGCTTTGCAGAAGAAAATCTTCTTGTTTTAACAAGAACAGAAAAGATTTCTTGGAAATTTAATTCTGTTTGGCGCAGATGCCCCAGCGCGTGACACGTGTCGCGCAGCGCAACTGCGCTAACTATGCTGACACGTGTCGCGCAGCGCACTGCGCAGCGCAACCGCGCTAGCGCATCTGCGCTGACACGTGTCGCGCAGCACAACCGCGCTAGCGCATCTGCACTGACACGTGTCGCGCAGCGCAGTGCTTGCGCAGCTGAAGCGTTGCTTCATAAAAATAGAGTTTTGCTCTGATTGGGCGCGCCTTCTTGGGCGCTGCACTGACGTATCAGCGCCTGACATGTGGCGCGTTGCGCCCGAGATGTGAAGCGTTGCTTCAAAATTTTGAATTTTTGAATTTCAACAGAGCTCTGCTCTGATTGGGCGAAACAAATGTCCCCCCACCGTTGCGCTCACGTGGCGCACACGTGAGTGCAGCGGTGGCAAACTCCTGATCGTTGGATCAAGGGGTGAGCTAAAGGGGCGCAAGCGCCTTATAAATAGGACCTATGGCCCTTTAGAAAACTTCACCATTTCTAGATTTCGATTCCAGAGCTTTGCACTTGCTTAGAACTTCAGAGCTTTGCTCTCGTTTCCATAACTTCAGAGCTTTGCTCACTTCCAAGGTTAAAAACTTTAGGTAAAAATTAATTCAAATCAAATTAATTAACCTTAACCAAAGAGCTTTGCTCTCACAGATCTTTTGATCTATAGAGACCCCATTGGGGTTTCACAAGCAGAGCTTTGCTCATTTTCAAAGTTAGAGACTTTAGGTAAAATTAATATAAATCAAATTAATTTAAATTAATCTCAGTCAAAGAGCTTTGCTCTCACAGATCTTTTGATCTAAAGAGATCCCCATTGGGGTTTCATTGAGCTTTTGTTCATGGGTTTTAATCCCTGAACAGAGCTTTGCTCTCTAGAAATTTAGCCCTCTATGTATATTATTTTTCTTCTATCGCTAATCTTCCTGTGGTATTTCCTCTAGGCATAATGGCGGTGCACCTATACAGTTTGCATGAGTTCATCACCTATGACGATATCCGCGCACAGGGTCGTCAACAAAACCAGGAGTTTACAGACGCTCAATGTGCAGAGGTTATGGGTCGTCTGAACGCAAGCGGCGGTTGGCTGCTACCCCGTCGTTCGGCTCTTTTGAAAGTCATGCTGGGAGTAATATGGAGAGCACTTCCGGGTCTTCACGAGGCCCTGCCGCTCAATGCGCTGGATGATGCCGAGGACAAGGTGCATTCAGTATACCTGACGGGGCTGATCTCGAAGAGACGGAGGGACAGTCTCATTGACATCCTACATCAAATCTTCCAGCAGACGACGATAGTTGCTGCTTATCGGAGGCCGAGAAGGCTTGCCGATGATATTGACACAGAGGAGCGCGAAAGGCTGCGCATAAGAATAATCAGAAAGGCCAGAAGGACTCTGGATGGCCTTACTTTTGACTTTCTCAATCCGTGCCCTGGATCTGAAGTTATTCCATTGTAATAATATTTTTCGTTCACTGTTTTTTATGATTGTAAGAATTTTTTGGCAATATGAATGGAAACTTCTTATTTCAGCTTGTCTTATTTCTCGTCCTGAGTCTTCTACCCATGCATGAATGAGTGTGTCTCGAATGCTCGATTAAATGTAAATCAGATGTTCTTTCTGTTATTTTCTCTGTCTTTCCTTTCTTTTATTATCAGCATGCCACCTTAGTAATCATGGTTGACGGATGATCAGAACGAGTATCCTGACTCTTTTAAGAAATAGTGATGGCTTAGGCCGCAGGTTCAGATCTGCTGCCTAAGACTTTTCAACTCTATAAGCCGTGAGGGTCTCATAGAGACTTTTCTCCCTACGGATCGAGAGGATCTCGTAGGTGGGTTTTCTCCCTAGGAATCGTGGGGATTCCTAAGTGTGGTTTTCTCTTATAAGTCGTAAGGATCCTATAAGAGAATTTTCCCTCTTACAAGTCGAGAGGATTCGTAAGCGGTTGTTTCCCTCCTTGTCGGAAAATCGACTTCGGAGAGTGAGACCTGTGAATAGTATGCAAGAGACCATTTTGGATTGACTTGCAGGGCCCCATTGTTCAGGGAGCAAGCTTTCTTAGTCCATGCTGCCTGAGACTTCATTTTGCAAGTTGAGACGAACCGGGAATTCTTCTGCAAAGACAGTGGTGGCTCTGCGTGGGTCAAGAGGCTCTCGTCACGGAGTGTTTGTATCCGTGAGTCGAGGAGTTTGCTAGGGATTATTTGTTTCCCAAGCACCAAGGATTATTTGTTTCCTTGGGGTTTGAAACGAGTCGAGGATTCCCACGGAGACGCCGGTGGCTCTGCGAGTCGACGCGGATCAGGAGGCTCTCGTCAAGGAGTGTTTGTATCCGTGAGTCGAGGAGTTTGCTAGGGATTATTTGTTTCCCGAGCGCCAAGGATTATTTGTTTCTTTGGGGTTTGAAACGAGTCAAGGATTCCCACGGAGACGTTGGTGGCTCTGCGAGTCGACGCGGATCAGGAGGCTCTCGTCAAGGAGTGTTTGTATCCTTGAGTCGAGGAGTTTGCTAGAGATTATTTGTTTCCTGAGCGCCAAGGATTATTTGTTTCCTTGGGGTTTGAAACGAGTCGAGGATTCCCACGGAGACGCTGGTGGCTCTGCGAGTCGACGCGGATCAGGAGGCTCTCGTCAAGGAGTGTTTGTATCCGTGAGTCGAGGAGTTTGCTAGGGATTATTTGTTTCCCGAGCGCCAAGGATTATTTGTTTCCTTAGGGTTTGAAACGAGTCGAGGATTCTCACGGAGGCACTGGTGGCTCTGCGAGTCGACGCGAGTCAGAAGTCTCTCGTCAAGGAGTGTTTGTATCCGTGAGTCGAGGAGTTTGCTAGGGATTATTTGTTTCCCGAGTGCCAAGGATTATTTGTTTCCTTGGGGTTTGAAATCAGTCGAGGATTCTCACGGAGGCACTGGTGGCTCTGCAGGTCAACGCGAATCAGAAGGCTCTCGTCAAGGAGTGTTTGTATCCATGAGTCGAGGAGTTTGCTAGGGATTATTTGTTTCCCAAGCGCCAAGGATTATTTTTTTCCTTGGGGTTTGAAACGAGTCGAGGATTCCCACGGAGGCACTGGTGGCTCTGCAGGTCGACGCGAATCAGAAGGCTCTCGTCAAGGAGTGTTTGTATCCGTGAGTCGAGGAGTTTGTTGAACACACTGGCTTCTTCGGTTGAAATGAACCGTTGAGGTTTGGCTTCGTCGTCTGACGGAGTCTGTTGGGAAAGTATGGTTCCCTCTTTGTTTACGCCCTTGGATTGTATACAGGGATCGATGTGATCTTAACTGTAGGGCCAAAGTTTTATCGTCATTTTTTTTGTTCTATTTCCGCGATGCTCTATCATTTCAGCTTTTATATCGCGAAGGACGCGATTGCCCAATCATTTCGGCTATTTTTCGCGGTGCCCAATCATTTCGGCTATTCATTTTATCTTTACTCGCTGCTATTTATTGCGAGTTGCCCCATCATTTCGGCTATTTCGCATGCATACGTTTTACTTGCTGCCTTTTTTTTTACTGCAAGTTGCCCCATCACTTCGGCTATTTCGTATGCATGTGCGGCCTACTGGCTTTTCGCCGTAAACCTGAAATTGGACACCGATTTCGGCATCAACACCGCTATAACTGGGATATTGCCAGGAGCGAATCATCATTTGCCTCCGTCGTTGTCGAACAAAGGAGGCTTAGTGACCAGGGTTAAGGTCCTGTCGACTAAGGCTTTGACTTCATGAGCCGTAAGGGTCTCACAAAATTATTTCTCCCTACAAGTCGTGAGGATCTTATAGGTGTATTTTCTCCTTAGGAATCGTGAGGGTTCTTAAGTGTTTTGTTCCTCTGTAAGTCGTAAGGATCCTACAGGAGGGTTTTCTCTTTGTAAATCGAGAGGATTTACAAGGGTTATTCACCGTGTGAACATATCCCTAGCCTCGGATGGGACTTAGTTAGGGGAATGTTTATTCGCGCCCGTGGATTGTATATAAGGGCCAATATCGGACCACTTATAGGGCAATGTCGAAAGTTGTGGGGGTTGCTTAAGCACAGGTTTAGGCCTCTGTAACTTAAGACTTTCAAATCTTATGAGCCGTAAGGGTCCCACAAGAGAGTTCTCCTTACGAGTCGTAAGGATCTCGCAAGTGCATTTTCTCCTTAGGAATCATGGGGATCCCTAAGTGTGTTGTTCCTTTGTGAGTCGTAAGGATCTCACGCAGGTGGTTTCTCCTTACAGGGTCGAGAGGACCCTATAAGTGTTTCTTAACGAGGTTGCCCCTTTAGGGTTTTCACAAACACTCACCGGTAGTCCTACTGTTTTTACTCACGGAGCTCTTTCAGGTTTTCATCCGTGCCCATTTTGCTTATGGACATACCGTTTTTTTTATTTTTTTTATTTTTTTATTTTCTTTTTCTCTCCCTTTTTTTTACGAGGTCGCGCCCTTATGGGTTTTCATGAACACTCGCCGGTAGTCCTGCTGTTTTTACTCACAGAGCCCTTTCAGGTTTTCATCCGTGCCCTCTTTGCTTATGGACATACCGTTTTTTTTTATTCTTTTTATTTTTATATGTTTTTCTTTTTCTTTTTTTTATATCTCGTCAGCCTAAGGATGCTGCAGGAGTAGTTTAAAGACGTTTCGGTCAGCTATTAGTTTAAGGACATTTCGGTCCGCTATTAGTTTAAGGGCATTTCGGTCCAATATTAGTTTAGGGACGTTTCGGTCCGATATTAGTTTAGGGACGTTTCGGTCCGATATTGAGAGGCTGGCTACTGCTTATAAAACTTGAGCTTAGGAAGATAGCGAGCGGACATGGTCGTCGTCATCTATCATTGACCTAGGCTGTGGCTCATTAAGCGTAATATTTCTTCAGGAAGCGACCGTTTATCGGCCTGAAAGGCCTTTCACCGTGCATGTCCATGAGTAGATAGGCCCCACCCTGGTAAACTTTATCTATGATGTACGGGCCTTAATAGTTTGGCTCGAATTTTCCCCGCTTGGCGCTATTGGGGATCATAGGCCTTTTGACCACTAGCACGAGTTCGCCTTGGTGGAATGTCCTCGGTCTGGTCAATCTTTCGTATGAGCGCATCATCTTTTCTTTATAAGCTTCCAGATTTTGCTGCGCTATGAGCCTAGTTTCATCAAGGGCGTCAAGCTCCTCAAGCCGAAGGTGGGCATTTTCTTCATCCGTCAGCTCGTAGTGGACTGCCACTCGTAGAGAGGGTAACTCTATCTCGAGGGGGAGTACCGCTTCCGTACCGAACACCAACGCGTACGGCGTTGTGTTCGTGGCCGTCTTGAATGTAGTTCGATATGCCCAAAGAGCTTCTTGCAGTCTTTCGTGCCAATCTTTCTTATTACGGGACACTGTTTTCTTTATGATTTTTGTTAATGTCTTGTTGAAGGCTTCAGCTAGTCCATTGGCTCGCGGATTATAAACCGAGGAATATCTCCAGTCTATATTATACTGTTGCGCGAAGCGACTGATCTTGTGGCTTCTGTAAGCTGGCCCGTTATCGGAGATGATCCGTCGCGGAGTTCCAAATCGATATATGACATGCGTCTTGAAGAAGTAGAGGATATTTTCCGTCTTCACCTCTCTTAACGGTACTGCTTCCGCCCATTTAGAGAAGTAGTCAGTCGTTGCCAGGATGAAACGGTGTCCCCTAGACGATGCTGGTTCGATGGGGCCGACTATATCAGTCCCCCACATCTCGAATGGCCAGCTAGCTACCGTTGGATGTAGTGGATTTGGGTGCTGGTGGATGAAGTCTCCATAAATTTGGCATGAGTGGCAGTGCTTCGCATATTCGATGCAGTCCTGAATCATCGTAGGCCAGTAGTAGCCCATCCGTTTTATTTTCAACTTCATCTTAGGGCCTGCTTGATGAGAACCGCAGAGTCCGTCGTGAACTTCCTGGACGATCCTTTTCGCTTCGTCAGGTCCTAAGCATCTCAGCCACAGAGAATCAAATAACCTCTTGTACAGAGTATTGTTGACGAAGGCGAAAGACAGGGCTCGTTTCATGAGCTGATGTCTTATGGACGTTTCTTCAGGCATTCGGTGGGACTTGAAGTAGTCTATGAAGACCTCTCTCCAATCCTCAACCTTCTCATGGTCTTTATTTGTAAGGTCGCTTGCTCAGTCACTCCCTTCTCTTCGGGTGATCCCGGAGGTATTTCTGCGGAGGCGAGCACCCGACGACTTTGTACCATGATTCTAACCTCATCGAGCCAGCTCTTTAGCAAGCTTAGCTAACGCGTCCGCTTTGCTATTTTCTGCGCGTAGTATACTTTCCAAAGTATAGGAGGGAATTTGGGTCAGCAATTGTTGCACCTTTTCCCCGTATTTTACCAATTCCGGTTTGCATGTTTGGTAATCGCCGTTCACTTGACTAATGACTAGTTGAGAGTCCCCATATATGAGGAGGCTTTCAATTCCCATGTCAATGGCGATCTCGAGACCTGCTATCAAAGCTTCATATTCAGCTTCATTATTCGTTCTCAGCTCTGTCAAGGAGAAGGCAAAGCGCATTATTCCTCCTTGTGGGGCTACGAAGATAAGGCCTACTCCCGATTTGATCATTGACGTACTTTATTTGTGCTTTTTTTATAGAAGATGCTCCATCGAAATAAAGCTCCCAACGGCTATCACCACTGTCGATTGCGTCGAACGCATGTTTGTCTGGCAAATCGCACTTTAGGGGAGAATCGGCAGGTATCAGGTGCTCAGCAAGGAAGTCGGCGATGGCCTGGCCTTTCACTGCCTTGAGAGGTCGGTACGTTATCGAGAACTCCATTAAGAGCAGGGCTCATTTAGTGAGTCGTCCCGTCAATATGGCCTTTGACATTAGGTACTTGAGAGGGTCCACCTTTAAAATGAGATGGACTTCATGTGCTAATGTGTAATGTCTAAGCTTTGTTATTGCGAAGATCAACGCTAAGAAGTGTTTTTCAATGGGGGAGTAGTTGCTTTCTGCCCCCAGCAGAACTCGACTTAAGTAGTAGAGTGCTCTTTCTTTTCCCTGGTCATTCTCCTGCGCCCATAACGCGCCTAAAGAACCTTCGAGAGCAGTTGTATAAAGAATGAGAGGCTTTCCCTTAACCGGAGCAGCCAACACCGGCGGGTTCTGCAGGTATTGCTTGATCTCGTCTAGCGCGCTTTGGCATCTTTGATCCCAGACGAATGGGGTTCCCTTCTTCATCAGGTGGCTATAGGGACGGCACTTGCCTGAAAGATTGGCTATAAATCGCCGTATGTATGCGAGCTTCCCTTGGAGAGACCGCAACTGTTTGAGAGTCCTCGGCGGAGGCATTTCCATGATTGCCTTGATCTTGGACGGATCTATTTCGATACCTCGGTGTCGAACGATGAATCCCAGGAATTTGTCCGAGGAAACCCCGAATGCACACTTCAGAGGGTTCATCTTCAAATTGTATTATCGAAGATGTTGAAATACGGTCTTCAGATGCTCGAGATGTTCCTCATATGATTTGCTTTTAACAACGAGGTCGTCGATATAGCATTCGACGATTTCGTGTATAAGGTCATCGAAGATCTTCGTCATGGCCCTTTGGTAGGTGGCACCGGCGTTCTTTAAACCGAAGGGCATCACCTTGTAACAGAATATTCCCAAAGGAGTCCGGAAAGCCGTATGTTTCTGGTCTTCAGGATGCATTTTTATTTGATTATATCCTGATGAGCCGTCCATGAATGAGAAAATCTCATGCGTGGACGTATTGTCTATCATCAGTTCGGTGACTGGTACTGGGAAATCATCCTTCGGGCAGGCTTTGTTGAGATCTCGAAAGTCCACGCATATGCGCACCGTTCCATTTTTCTTCATCACTGGGACGATATTAGCAATCCATTCAGGGTATTGAACCTCCTGGATAAAGCCAGAGTCTATCAGCTTTTTGACTTCAGCGTTGATGCTCATCTCGAGCTCAAGCCGCATTCTTCTCGGCGCTTGTTTAACTGGCTTGACACTCGGGGATATTGCCAGTCTATATACAGCAACTTCTGGATCAAGTCCTGGCATCTCGGAATAGTTCCATGCGAAGCAATCTTTATGCTGTACAAGGACGTCCTTTAACGCAGCCACCTTTTCTTCAGACAACAGCTCGCTGACAAATGTCGGTCGCGGATCATTTACCGTCCCCAACTCAATCTTCTTAAGGTTATCTGCAGTGATATGGATTCCATCCTCCAGCTCTTTTGGCTCTGGTGGGAATTCTGAGATTATCTCGTCGCTGCTGTTTTCGAAGCACTAAGGGAGCTCATCTATGTCCTCGGGCTCTTCTTTTAATATTGTAATCATGTTACAGGTGCGAATTCACTTCCAATCCCAATATGGAACTGGTTCCTCTTTCGTGGCCTTAGGCTCATGCTTTTGTGGTGGCGTTACCCTCCAGTTGTCGGACAGAGCGAACTTGCCAAGCTGATACTGATCTTCGACCCAATTCTTGAAGGTAAAGTAATCCTCGAGAGGGTGCCCTATTACTTGATGGTAAGAGCAATAGTCCAGATGTGAGACTTCGCCTGCTCGTTCGGGGTGCTTAGTCTCCGGCAGTGTAAGCATCTGATGTTTTAGAGCAAGGTCAAGTATCTTCTTCGTTTTGTCCCGAGGAAACGAGTATGCTCGCCCCATTTTTTTCATAAGGGATAGATCAATAACGCTCGACTCCCGTTTGCGTGGCTTCTTAGCCCTGCTTTGTTGTTGTTGAGCACCTTTTTGGCCTTTCGACTTATTTCTGATTTTGAGCTGAGCCTTTTTTATAACGGGTTGACAAGGAGCGGCATTTTCATCTTTTACGGCCTGTTGGAGAAGGTGCTGCGTCTTGGCTTTCTCGTAGATGGCCGTCTCACGGTTGTGATCATCTCGGACTTTTTGACCAGCTTTCTTTATAAGTCTGTCCATTTGTTCCTCGAACGACGGACCGGGCTCTTTTGCATCTGGAACTTTCACTGGCTTAGGATTAGCGTCCTCCCATTGAGTATCCGCTTCTTCATCAAGGTCATACACGACGTAGCAGCCGGGTAGTAACTCTCGTTTCTTTGACCGGATGTATCCAAGCCCTCTTGTTTCCATTCTCCTGTTAGGCAGTTTGCGTTGGGTCCTGGGAACATTCCAGACCCTGTCATAGAATTTGGCCTCTCTAACGGTTTGTTTGAAGGATATCCCTTGGCGTTTCAGCAGCTTCTTCAAACCCTCTGTATAATATCTGGGAAGACGGATAGGCTGAAGCGTGTCGAGCGCAGGATCTGTGCAATGCCAGATTTCCTTTTTCACCTTGGTTTCTTCAGAGCGGTAAAACAGAATTGCTTTCTCGTTTTCTCGCCTGGGAGGGATATAGAATGTCCGCAGCTCTTCTACACTGTAGATATTAAGTGCGTCCAGTTCTTTATGATGTTTAGGCGGCACCATGGCGACTTGCAGACTTTGCTCTTCATCAGCGGAAGCTTGTATTGAAGGTCGAGCAGAGAATACGACATGGACCTCGTCCTCCGAATAGCTACCAAAGACCAATGTAGGAGTGGACGGTCCTGGCTTGTTATGTTGGGGCGGACCCGAATACACTATCTCCTCTTCTTCCTCGGTGTCACTGCCGGAGACAAGGATGGTGGCATTAGTTTTATTCTCCGGCTTGTGACACTTCTCCGTGTCTTCGAAATCCGGCAAGAAGTATTTGGCATCTTCGTATTTGCAGACCTCGTTCACAGAGAACGGGTTCAGTTCTTCCGTCACGGTATACTCGAAACCATCCTTAAAATACTTCATACACTGATGTTGTGTAGAAGGGATGATGTTGTACTCGTGTAACCATGGTCAGCCGACCAAAGCGTTGTAGCATGTCTTGGCGTCTATGACGTAGAACTTAACGTCCGTGACGAGTAGCCCGAAGCGTAGTGTCAGTATCACAGATCCAAGAGTCTTTGACGATTGGGAGTCGAACCCGGAGATGGTGATCTTGTCACGAGCAAGGTGCTGGACGCTCATGCAGATTTCTTTCAACACCCGCACGTTGAGTAGGTTAACAGACGACCCGTTATCAATCAGGATTTTGCCTATCTTTATATCATGGCAGTATCCCGAGACGTAGAGAGGGCGATTGTGTTCGCACGTCCCAAGTAGAAGGTCTTCATCGCCAAAAGTGACATCGGCCGTGTGCACTTCCTCCAATTCATCCTTCATCTTTTCCTCGGCCAAGCATGCTTGGAATTGTTCCGGATCTTGGAGCGCCTTAATCAACGAATCTCTCGCCTTTTTTGATAGCAAAAGGGCGTCAAGAATGCTGAGCTGTGAGGGCAGCTTCCTTAGATGTGCTAAGACGTTGTAATCCACCTTATTCTTCTTCGGCGGGTCCTTGGCGGCTAGCTCTTCCACCACTTGGTCATCTAAGACGATATCTTCAGAGACCTTTTCTTTCCCTTTATCTTTTCTGTTCAAGGGTCCGAGGTTCTTTTCAGGCAGCGTCCGATTCCGCAGCCGGATATTTTCGCAGACCTTCGGTTCTTCTTCTTTTCCTGAAGCGGACTCTTTAAAGAGAGGGGCAAGTTCCAGCTCTTCATCAGAATCACTCCTGAATGTAGGCACTTGTGATCCACCGGTGTTAACCATGCAACAATCGCCAGCAGTTCTTTTAAGCCCTTCAGTCGTATTTCTTTGCTCCCGACGAGTTTTACGTTTATCTCGCTTAAAGCGTTGTCGATGAGCAACATATCCTTGCCACCATCTATCGAAAGCTTTGCACTCTTCAGTGGGGTGCAAAATCCTCCGATGATATAAGCAATAGGAGGGGTGCGTTTCCATTTCACCAGTGATGTTTCCTTCAGAGGATGGTAGCTTCATGCCCATTGATATGGCCTTAGCAAACTTTTTCCTCATCTTGAATTGGCTTTTGTCGGTAGCGGATGTGTTTAGCTCCAACGGGATCGTCTCAGCTCCTTCATCAAGTCGCTGGCGCTTGGCCGTTTCAAATATAGCCGCCTCGCACTCCCGATCAGCTTTACTTTTCAACCGAGTTTCATTAAGGAATGCGTCGATTATTTCCTCTGGTGGCCCTAAAACTTTTGGTTCGGGATTTGCCCCCAGCTTTTCGGTGCAAAGATTCTCCTCATCGTTCGTGGTCGAATGGGAAATCATATGATAGCTCGCCACATATTCCTCGGATTCATCCGATGAACTTTCTCCTTCATCTTCTTCTTGAAAGACATGATTGAGGAACTCTTGGAATGTAATGGGAGTCTGCGCCTTTTGGTTGTATTCTTCCAACGCGTCAATTTGCTTTTGTAAGTCCGTACGTTTTCCGCCAGGCTTCACGGGCTTCGTAGATTTCTTCTTTTTCTTTTTCGAAGATTTTGACGACTGGTTGCGAGTGCTTGAGCCACCACCATCGGTCTTTGGAGTTGGACGCGGTTTCAACATCCCTTCAATGACCTGCGGTTCCAACGGGTTCTTCCACTCTATCGCTGGACATGTCTGAAGATCGTTTAGCATCCTCTTTGTCTTGGCTGATAATACAACCTCCCAAGGAGCTTCTTCAATGACGGAGCATGTTGCCCCCGGCGTATTCGTCCCCTTAGAGGTGTGGGGCTGCGGGGGATTCACCTTCCATTTGTTAGATAACGCGAACTTGCCCTGTCGGTACTGGTTTTCAAGCCAATTCTTGAAAACGTAGCAATCTTCGATCGGATGGCCTAGTACTCGATGATAAGGACAGTAGTTGGGCTCGTTGACGTCACTTGGTTGCAACGGATGTTTTGGATCCGGCAGATTTATGAGTCTGTTGCGCAACGCCAGCTCGAATAACCTCCTCGTTTTATCGCGGGGAAAGAAATAAGGACGTCCCATCCTGTCCTCAAGGGGTACGTACGGTCGCGTATTATTTTGACGAGCAACCGGCTTCGAGTCGCTCAGTTGTTGTTGAGCATTAGCGACGACGATCGCTTTTCCCTTTCCTTTGTCATTTCAGGTGTCTGGCCTTGGAAGAGGGGGTTTATGGCCCATTTGATCCATTTGCGCTAGTTTGTCAATCAAAGCCTGGAAGGTAGTCGGCTTGAAAAACATCATAAACTGCGAGATGGTTGCTTGTGGATCGAGGGTTCCCACAAACATACCCACTGCGGGAGCTTCTTCAATGCGTTGCTCACACTTTGACCATAAGTTCTGCCATCATATAGCGTACTGAACCCACGTCTCGTCGGGTTTTACCCTGGCGTTAATCAGTGCTGTCATCGGGGTACGTTCACTGGCGCTTGTAAAACGCTGAGTAAACAACAGCTCCATCTCCGCGAAGGTTTTAATAGAGTCGTTCGGGAGCTCAGAGTACCACTCGAACGCTGTATCTGATAAACTTCCAACGAACTGGCGAAGCAACAACTTGTCGTCACCACCGGTGTTGCCGCAGAGGGCTCTGAACTGGGCGACATGCTGGTGAGGATTGCCCGTCCCCTTGTAGACATGAAATTTGGGAATCGTATAACCTGGCGGGTACTTGATCTGATCGTACCAACCTGGATATGGCCGCCCCGTTTTTACGACCTGGCCGGCTGCCTCAGCCGCATGATGAACCCGTATTTGCTGGGCGATGTATTCATCCGAATCAGCTTTGGAGATTGTATCCTCTTTAGCTGTGGACAGAACTGGTGGAGGATTCGACGTCTCTCCCCTATCGTCTTCAAGAATGATTGGGGGATCTTCAGCAGGTGGATCTTGTTGAATCATCATACCCACCATATCCTGGAACAGGAAGGCCATTTTCTTTATGTTGGATGCCTGTTCCGCAGCTTCTTTATCTTTCTTCTCCAGTACGCGACGAAGGAATTCAGCGTCCGTTTCTTGTTCTTGACGCTCGTCCGAGGATGTTTCAGGGGTTTCTTTTGGCCCTGTAAGTGCGGCCATAGCGTTCATCATTTCTTGGAGCTTCTGCTGCTGCTCCTGAGCCTTGGTCACTGACCTCGTGTGCGGTCTATGACCTGTTGATATGCGGCTATCTTCTTTTCCCGATGCCATGTAAACCGTATGAACTGTTATGCCCCCTGGCTTAGGGCGTTTAGGTTCACTATTTTTAACTTTTGTCGCTGACGCGGGAGTTTTCTCTGGCCTCCTTCTTTTGTGGGTCGTTGAGGTTGAAGGAACCGTTGAAGTGGGCATCCTAGCAGCTGCTGTCCCCCGCTGTTTAATGGGACGGTCCTTATCTTTTTCCACCTTCGCCTTTTTCTGGTGACGAGAGTGACCTGGGTCAATCACGAAGTCATGAACCCTCCGCCAAACTTTATAAATTCTTGAGGACATCCGTTGAGAGGGCTGTTCTTGCTTCGTTTCCGTAACTCTCTCCGCAGGTGGAGGAGATCTTTTTAAGGTAGCGGTTGGAGAGTTCTTACGCACCCTCCTCAGCAGTTCAAAGCTGTTCCCAGTTGGAACAGCAGCGTTGACTTCCACCATTGGAGCAGGTGGAGTTAGCCCTGAGGGGGAGTTGCCCCCTGCCTTCCTCACTCATTGCCAATGGCGACGTCGAGCACGGCGAGCCGTTGGGATTGGCTCAGAGATTGAGATAGTTTCTTTCTGCCCCCTGTCTGGATGAGGCGCCGCCGGTGTTAACCTCTTAAAGACTGAGGTTGTCTTTTGAGGGGTGATATTCAACCTGTCGAAGACGGATCCTCGAGTATGGGCAGGAGTAGGAATCGTCAGTCTTGAAAAGACTGACTCTTTGACAGGGGAAGCCGCCTTGACGACTTCTGGAGCAGCAGTTATTGCCTTCCTCGAGACAGCCAATTTAGAGTCCTGATTTAACCTGGTGAAAACAGAGGCTGTCGGTTTGGTAGTGGGCGACCCGTTGACAGGGGTCGTCGTAGCAGTGAGCCGGTCGAAGACCGACTTCTTGTTCACTTCCGGTGCAGGTATTGGCGTAGGGAAGCTTGTAGGTGGGATCATGGTCCCAAAGAATAGACCAGTGGTGGCTTGGGTCACCTGATCTACCGGCAGAGTGAGGAAGGAAGCCGCTTGGGGCCTATATGCTACACCTCCCGGTGAGGTGGAGCGTCCGTTGTATTGGCACTTCGAGCAGTTGATGCAATTAGAGGCCATTGAACCTTGAGTTCTGCGCCAGACAAAAGACCAAATCTTAGTAACTTGAAATCCAAAGGCAACCATTTAACAAACCGCGATTGGTTCGCGAGGACGACATACGAAGTGTGGAGTAGAAAGAGGAAGAGGTCCCACCGGGCGTGCCAGAATCTGTTCCCCTCCGAAAGACGGCGCACAGGACCGCGATGGCCTGACGCTGAGATTTGGGGCAGATGCTATATGGTTTTATCCGTCTACCTCTCAGAAGATGCCAAGTTGATTTATGGCACCGTGTATCGGGGGTTTAGACGGATGCAGCCGATGTAGCAGACTTCGTCAGATTCCCCCTCACTTGAGGGGTTTTTGATTGTGGGGACGCTCTTCCCTGCAGGCGCAAGCCCCTGCAGTTAATTACGCTACCGCATCGCGGTAACAACTTTCTCCTTCTCCAGAATTTCACTTCGTGTCGTGTGTGTTTTTTTTGTTTGTGGTTGCCCGTGGATTGTATACAGAGACGGAGTAATGCCGTCGCCCGTAGGACGTGGATTAGTCCAAATCCGTATTTACTTAGATTTGGGTTTAGTGTTTTTAGTTTAAGGATGCATTAGTCGCGTTGCGGCTAAGATCAACTTAAACGTTCGTTAAGGATACGTCAGTCCTGTTTTAGACTGAGATCAACTTAACGTGGTGATTCATTTAATTTATGGCCGTCAGGACTCGTCACCTTTCTGACGTCGTTGAAGGATTACAACGACATGTGTCAGAGGAGCTCGGAGATGTACCCTCGAACCAGAGTTGATTTGGAATTTTGTAGTCCATTTGAATGTTTAAGGATACGTTAACCGTGTTTGGGGCTAAGATCAACTTAAACAGGATCGTTTAGATCCGGCGAAAGAGCATTTGGAGGCTCTATTGTTCCAGTTTAGGGACGTAGTGGTCTATCGCCAGTTTAGGGACGTGGTGGTCCATATTCCAGTTTAAGGACGTGGTGGTCCATCGCCAGTTTAGGGACGTGGTGGTCCATATTCCAGTTTAGGGATGTGGTGGTCCATCGCCAGTTTAGGGACGTGGTGGTCCATATTCTAGTTTAGGGACGTGGTGGTCCACCGTTAGTTTAAGGACGTTTCGGTCCGATATTAGTTTAAGGACGTTTCGGTCCACGAGTTTAAGGACCCCGCAGTCCGTATTCATATGTGGTCGTCGGGACCCGTCACCTCTCTGACGTCGTTGAAGGATTACAACGACAGGTGTCAGAGGAGTTCGGAGATGCACCCTTGAACCGGTAGTAAATTAATTTAAGAGAGCAATCTTGCTCAGTCAATTTAATTTAAGGACTTATGGCCAAAATTGGGCTAAGCCCAGTTTCAATATATTTTTTTTGTCTTTGGCTTGTGCTAGGGCTTTACCCCTTTTTAGTAATGCACTGCATTATTCTTGTTTTGGTCGGGCTTTGCCCTTTCCTAAATGACGCAGAGCATCTATTTTTTTGTTTGGGCTTTGCCCCCTCTTTTAAAATGCATAGCATTTTTTATTAGGCCTGTTAGGCCTTTTAATTGGGCTCTGTCCCTTTTCTTTAATAATGCAGAGCATTAAATACTCTGACAGTGCCCCACGTGGCTTGTCAGGCGCTTTGCGCTAAGTAATGAGCGCAAACTCATATGGTGGTGACACGTGTCACGCTCTGGTGAGCGCAAGCGCAATAGTGCGCTGCGCTAATGCGCTGCGCTGTTCCGCTGCTGACACGTGGCGCGCTCTGGTGAGTTGCGCCAATTCCAGAGAGCAAAGCTCTATTTCAAGAGCGCAAGTTGTTTTGTAGCTGATACGTGGCGTTCTCTCAAGAGCGCAACAACGCAGTTTGGAAGTGCAAAGCACTAAGAATCTTTTAGATTCAAGAACAGGAGTGCAGAGCACTATTTGATTTCTTGATCTAATTTAGATCAAAGAAAATAAATTTTTCTTTTTTTGTTTCAAGAACCAGAGGTTCATAAAAAAGTGCAAAGCACTATTATTACTTATTTTTCTTTTTATTAAAATTATTGATCTTGTTCTTAGATCAATAATCAGTCCATAAGAGAATTTTCTCTTTTTCTTAAAGTTTTTTTACCTTCTGTTGTTCTTGAGGAATTCTCAAGAGTTGTCTTCTCCTTTTTTTTAGAAAGATCTTCCTTTTTTTTAATTGAGGCCTAGGGTCCTTTTTATAGTGCCCATAAATTAGTTAAATTTGTTAAAGAGATCTTTCTCTGAGTGATTTGGGGAATTTTCCCCATCGTTGGATCTTTGATCCAAGGGCTTCTGCTTTGCAGAAGAAAATCTTCTTGTTTTAACAAGAACAGAAAAGATTTCTTGGAAATTTAATTCTGTTTGGGGCAGATGCCCCAGCGCGTGACACGTGTCGCGCAGCGCACTGCGCAGCGCAACTGCGCTAGCGCATCTGCGCTGACACGTGTCGCACAGCGCAGCGTAACTGCTCTAGCGCATCTGCGCTGACACGTGTCGCGCAGCGCAGTGCTTGCGCAGCTGAAGCGTTGCTTCATAAAAATAGAGCTTTGCTCTGATTGGCCGCGCCTTCTTGGGCGCTGCGCTGACGTATCAGCGCCTGACATGTGGCGCGTTGCGCCCGAGATTTGAAGCGTTGCTTCAAAATTTTGAATTTTGAATTTCAACAGAGCTTTGCTCTGATTGGGCGAAACAATCAGTTGCGCTGCGCAGTGCGCTGTGCGACACGTGTCAGCACAGTTGCGCTAGCGCAGTTGCGCTGCGCAGTGCGCTGCGCGACACGTGTCACGCGCTGGGGCATCTGCGCCAAACAGAATTAAATTTCCAAGAAATCTTTTCTGTTCTTGTTAAAACAAGAAGATTTTCTTCTGCAAAGCAGAAGCCCTTGGATCAAAGATCCAACGGTGGGGAAAATTCCCCAAATCACTCAGAGAAAGATCTCTTTAACAAATTTAACTAATTTATGGGCACTATAAAAAGGACCCTAGGCCTCAATTTAAAAAAAAAGGAAGATCTTTCTAAAAAAAAAAGGAGAAGACAACTCTTGAGAATTCCTCAAGAACAACAGAAGGTAAAAAAACTTTAAGAAAAAGAGAAAATTCTCTTATGGACTGATTATTGATCTAAGAACAAGATCAATAATTTTAATAAAAAGAAAAATAAGTAATAATAGTGCTTTGCACTTTTTTATGAACCTCTGGTTCTTGAAACAAAAAAAGAAAAATTTATTTTCTTTGATCTAAATTAGATCAAGAAATCAAATAGTGCTCTGCACTCCTGTTCTTGAATCTAAAAGATTCTTAGTGCTTTGCACTTCCAAACTGCGCTGTTGCGCTCTTGAGAGAACGCCACGTGTCAGCTACAAAACAACTTGCGCTCTTGAAATAGAGCTTTGCTCTCTGGAATTGGCGCAACTCACCAGAGCGCGCCACGTGTCAGCAGCGCAACAGCGCAGCGCATTAGCGCAGCGCACTGCGCTATTGCGCTTGCGTTCACCAGAGCGTGACACGTGTCACCACCATATGAGTTTGCGCTCATTACTTAGCGCAAAGCGCCTGACAAGCCACGTGGGGCACTGTCAGAGTATTTAATGCTCTGCATTATTAAAGAAAAGGGACAGAGCCCAATTAAAAGGCCTAACAGGCCTAATAAAAAATGCTATGCATTTTAAAAGGGGGGGCAAAGCCCAAACAAAAAAATAGATGCTCTGCATCATTTAAGAAAGGGCAAAGCCCGACCAAAACAAGAATAATGCAGTGCATTACTAAAAAAGGGTAAAGCCCTAGCACAGGCCAAAGATAAAAAAATATATTGAAACTGGGCTTAGCCCAATTTTGGTCATAAGTCCTTAAATTAAATTGACTGAGAAAGATTGCTCTCTTAAATTAATTTACTATCGGTTCAAGGGTACATCTCCGAACTCCTCTGACACCTGTCGTTGTAATCCTTCAACGACGTCAGAGAGGTGACGGGTCCCGACGACCACATATGAATACGGACTGCGGGGTCCTTAAACTCGTGGACCGAAACGTCCTTAAACTAATATCGGAACGAAACGTCCTTAAACTAACGGTGGACCACCACGTCCCTAAACTGGAATATGGACCACCACGTCCATAAACTGGCGATGGACCACCACATCCCTAAACTGGAATATGGACCACCACGTCCCTAAACTGGTGATGGACCACCACGTCCCTAAACTGGAATATGGACCACCACGTCCCTAAACTGGTGATGGACCACCACGTCCCTAAACTGGAATATGGACCACCACGTCCCTAAACTGGCGATAGACCACTACGTCCCTAAACTGGAACAATAGAGCCTCCAAATGCTCTTTCGCCGGATCTAAACGATCCTATTTAAGTTGATCTTAGCCCCAAACACGGTTAACGTATCCTTAAACATTCAAATGGACTACAAAATTCCAAATCAACTCTGGTTCGAGGGTACATCTCCGAGCTCCTCTGACGCATGTCGTTGTAATCCTTCAACGACGTCAGAGAGGTGACGAGTCCTGATGGCCATAGATTAAATGAATCACCACGTTAAATTGATCTCAGTCTAAAACAGGACTGACGTATCCTTAACGAACGTTTAAGTTGATCTTAGCCGCAACACGACTAATGCATCCTTAAACTAAAAACACTAAACCTTAATCTAAGTAAATACGGATTTGGACTAATCCACGTCCTACGGGCGACGGCATTACTCGGTCTTCGTATACAATCCACGGGCAACCACAAACAAAACAAACACACACGACACGAAGTGAAATTCTGGAGAAGGAGAAAGTTGTTACTGCGATGCGGTAGCGTAATTAACTGCAGGGGCTTGCGCCTGCAGGGAAGAGCGTCCCCACAATCAAAAACCCCTCAAGCGAGGGGGAATCTGACGAAGTCTGCTACATCGGCTGCATCCGTCTAAACCCCCGATACACGGTGCCATAAATCAACTTGGCATCTTCAGAGAGGTAGACGGATAAAACCATATAGCATCTGCCCCGAATCTTAACGTCAGGCCATCGCGGTCCTGTGCGCCGTCTTTCGGAGGGGAACGCCACATTACTGTCTTCTCCTTCTTCTTCTGCCACATTACTGTCTTCTCCTTCTTATTATGTGCGCGTGCAAATTCAATGAAAGCAGAAACTCCAGCGACAAACTTAGGTTTCATACGTTGTTGACAATTCACATACATCCAGCCTTTAACTCTGACGTACTCATGGGCCATGTTAGACTGTATAACATATAAATTGTAGGTTATGATGACTATATTGAGAAATTTAAGAACGGGATGGTTACCGACAAAGGAGAAAATCCATGTATATGCTTTATGTGTGCGTTTGTCGTTGAAAAGAATAAATTATCGATAATCAAAGTTAGATTTTAGGATACCCATGTATGAGTTGTATTCTATATATGTGTGTTTCAATTTATGATTTCGCTTAAGTGTAGGGTTGTTTTTACTTAAATGCATACATACGCACATATCACATAAACACATGCATACATATCACATATCACATATGTTCTCTGCCGAAAGACGCGACCGGGACGTTTCGACGTCCGGGCCTGAACTTCGAGGGCAGATGCTATTTGGTTCTATCTGTCCACCTCTCCGAAGATGCCAAGTTGATTTATGGTACCGTATATTGAAGGTTTAAACGGATGCGGCCAATATAGCAGACTTCGTCAGATTCCCCCTCGTTGAGGGGTTTTTGATTGTGGGGACGCTCTTCCCTGCAGGCGCAAGCCCCTGCAGTAAATTACGCTACCGTATAGCAGTAGAAACTTTCTCCTTCTCCAGATGGTCACTTCGTGTCGTGGGTGTTTGTTTTGTTTTTGGTTGCCCGTGGATTGTATACGGAGACTAATTTATGTTGTCGCCCGTAGGGCGTGGATGAGTCCAAATCCGTATTATCTTAGATTTGGGTTTGGGTTGGGTTTAAGGATTGTTAATCTCATTTGAGACTAATATCAACTTAAACGTTTGTTAAGGATACGTTAGTCTGATTTTAGACTAAGATCAACTTAAACGTTTGTTAAGGATACGTTAGTCTAATTTTAGACTAAGATCAACTTAATAATTTGTTAAGGATACGTTAGTCTAATTTTAGACTAAGATCTACTTAACAGGATTATTTAGATCCAAAAGAAGAGCATTTAGGCTTTATTGTTTAGTTTAAGGACATTGCGGTCAAAGGTTCAGGACATCATAGTCCGTGGGTTTAGGGACCCCACAGTCCGAGGTTAAGGACATCATAGTCCATGGGGTTAAGGACCCCACAGTCCAAGGTTATGGACATCATAGTCCATGGGTTTAAGGACCCCACATTCCATGAGATGTCTGGTTGTCGGGACCCGTCACCTCTCTGAAAACGTTGAAGGATTACAACGACAAATATCAGAGGAGTAAAGAGATGTACCTTGAACCAATTTTGGTTGAGAGATCTGTAGTCCAATTGGGACTAAAATCTGAGATTTATGAGCATATGGGCTCAATTAATCTGAATGAGGGGTTTATAGCCAATTTGGGTTCGGCCTACTCAGTTAAAATGTTAAACATTTGACAATGCTGAGCATTGATTTGAAGTCTGACAATGTTTTTTTGTCTTTTATTGAATGCTGAGCATTCATCATAGCTCTGGGGCTCTGCCAATTCTACCTTCTGCCAGTACTTATTACCACATCTATCGCATGGGCAGAGAATCTTCTCTACCACGATCTTAGTATGTGCACATGCAAATTCAATAAAACCTCTGCCAAATTCAATAAAGTCAAGTAAACCCATATTTTACGATATGAAGCTCTGCCAATTCTACCTTCTGCCAGTACTTATTACCACATCTATCGCATGGGCAGAGAATCTTCTCTATCACGATCTTATTATGTGCGCGTGCAAATTCAATAAAAGCAGCAATTTCTGCGACAAACTTAGGTTGCATAGTTGTTGCCAATCCACATACATCCAGTCCTTAACTCTGACGTACTCATGGGCCATGTTAGACTGTATAACATATAAATTGTAGGTTATGATGACTATATTGAGAAATCTAAGAACGGGATAGTTACCGACAAAGGAGAAAATCCGTGTATATGCTTTGTGTGTGCGTTTGTCGTTGAAAAGAATAAATTATCGAACGTATGTTAACTGATATACGGGGACTAAGTGGAGATTTTAGTTTCATATATGAGTATCGATGAGAATATGAAAGTTTCATATTATCATCGAGTATCATATATTGGTTTTAACTTGACCATCTTGAATCACTCTCTAATGATGCGTTTGTTGTGTATTCTTGTTGTATGTGTGTGTTTCGGCTGTCGGGGGTAAGGCTTCTATCCCATTAAGAATGTATAGAGCGAACACCCATTCACTTGTGCTTTCAACTGTTTCGAGTAAATTTCAGCAGCACCTCCCCGCTGTTCTCCAAGTACACTGTAATAGAATAGATAATCATTTCAAAGCTGTGAAACAACGTTAAAATGAACATCTAATCTATCTTTGTACACGGAGAACCAGCAGAAAGGTACCGACGAAATATCTCGAAACGGATGAAAACACAAGTGAATGAAGGTGTTTGCTTTATACATTCTTAACTTGTCCATACGGGATAAATCTATCGGTTATCATACGATTGAATCTTCTCGTCACATAGACTATACGACGGTTGTTAGTATCGAGCTATACCATCCGATATTTAACAACCTTCGTATAGTTCTATGTCACGACGAACATTGAACTTATGTTAACCGATAGACGGGGACTAAGTGGCACTTTTAGTTTCATATATGAGTATCGATGAGAATATGAAAGTTCCATATTATCATCGAGTATCATATATTGGTTTTAACTTGAACATCTTCAATCACTCTCTAATGATGCGTTTGTTGTGTATTCTTGTTGTGTGTGTGTGTTTCGGCTGTCGGGGGTAAGGCTTCTATCCCATTAAGAATGTATAGAGCGAACACCCATTCGCTTGTGCTTTCAACCTTTTCGAGTAAATTTCGGCAGCACCTCCCCGCTGTTCTCCGAGTAAACTGTAATAGAATAGATAATCATTTCAAAGCTGTGAAACAAAGTTGAAATGAACATCTAATCTATCTTTGTACACGGAGAACCAGCGGAAAGGTACCGACGAAATATCTCGAAACGGATGAAAACATAAGTGAATGAAGGTGTTTGCTTTATACATTCCTAACTTTTCCACACGGGACAAATCTATCGGTTATCATACGATTGAATCTTCTCGTCACATAGACTATACGACGGTTGTTAATATCGAGCTATACCGTCCGATATTTAACAACCTTCGTATAGTTCTATGTCACGACGAACATCGAACGTATGTTAACCGATAGACGGGGACTAAGTGGCGCTTTTAGTTTCATATATGAGTATCGATGAGAATATGAAAGTTTCATATTATCGTCGAGTATCATATATTGGTTTTAACTTGAACATCTTGAATCACTCTCTAATGATGCGTTTGTTGTGTATTCTTGTTGTGTGTGTGTGTTTCTGCTGTCGGGGGTAAGGCTTCTATCGGTTATCATACGATTGAATATTCTCGTCATATAGACTATACGAAGTATTTAAATAAAATATAACTGGTATCAGAAACCCGGTCCTGACACACAGGAAGCAACCCTTATCCTCAACTAGCCTGCATACTGAATATTATCTGTCGAGTTAACAAATTTAACCTGATCGGATATACCCGCTTGGTTAAACCTCACAAAGATAGGCATGAATTGAATGTAGATGGTGCAAAATCAAGTATAACAAATTTACCATACATCAGAGTTACATTCAAGGAAGTTCAATCCCAAGCTCTAAATTTTTAATTACTTTTGCTAAAAATGAAAGTGTATTCAGCTTTGCTGTCTCTGTTGTATATGCAGCTGCACTCAGCAGATCATAAATAAAATCTCCGTCCCCTGAGACCAGTTTTCCCACAAAAAAAAACAGTCCGTATCTTAACATGCACTGCACCATCAGAATCTATTCGTTCAAGAGTTACGCCTGAGCAAAATGCAAGCAACATTTTCAATTTTCAGCTCTAATTTGAACTGATCTGCAGTCCATGCTCTTACACACTTTTCCCCAGAAAAATTAGTACCACACCTATCATACTGTAAAATTTAAGAACCCCAACCCTAACCCTAGCCCCAGCCCCTGCCTCAGCCCCAGCCAAACCCTAACCCCAACCCTAACCCTAACCCCAGCGCCACCCCCAGCCCCAGTCGAACCCCAACCCCAACCGTAATCCCAACCCCAACCCCAACCGCAACCTCCTGCCGAACCCCAGCCCCAACCGTAACCCCAGCCCCAACCGCAACCCTAACCCTAACCCTAACGCTAACCCAACCGATGCCTCATCGGTACCCAAACCATGAACCCTAGCCCTAAAATAATCAAAAAATTGTTTAATTGAAGATTTCCTAACCTGTGCAGTGAAGGAGACGATCGATCGGTGGCGACGACGAAACGGAGGCGACGACGAAAACGGCGACGAGGAAGAACCAGGCGGTGGCGACGACGAGACGGCCTACGCTGGCGACGACGAGAACGGTGGCGAGAGATTTGGCGATCGGCGGGAATGAGGATTTAGGGATTTTGGGTTCGCGCGCGATGCTTAGAGAAATATAAGACAATCAACGTAGGGATTGATCTGTGCCTTTTTAATTAAATCTCTATTTACATGCCCCTACGGACTTATCCATAGGTTCTTGGTTTGCGGCTCCGTAGGGGTAAACAACAATTTATGACTTAATATTCTTAAATTAATATGTAAGAACCTAGGGGCAACCATAAGGCCCTACGGATTAGTCCGTAGGGCCAAACAAAATCCGCCCCTATGGATTTAGTAATCCGTAAGGGCAACCCCCTATTTTAGTAGTGTTATCACCCATTCCGAGTTCTCTACCTATCTGTAGCCCATGTAACAGATTACATATATGGGATCCTGATCCAGTATCTCATACCCAGGACGTAGAGGATACTGAGAAACAATTCTCGGTAATGAACATACCCGAAGAAGATGCATCAGCATGCACTTTCTTCATTTGGGCGGCACGGGAATCCTGGTATTCCCCTATTTCCTGCTCGGTCTTAGAACAATTATAAGTTGGAGCGGGACCAACGTTCCCTAGCTCAGTGTAACAAGCGGGTTCGGTCAGTACATCCATATTATTATCTTGATTAAGGCGTGACATGGTCGCTACCTGGAGAGAGAGAGAGAGAGAAGAAAACACTCAGCGTATACTCTTTCAAGATTAGATTGGTTATTATTTTATCTAATCAGGATGACTCCCACTGTTTTAGTCAAATCTACCTTCAAACCCTAAAGATAAGACCGGCCGGGATTAATTACACCCTACAAGTTCGCCAATCTTTCCGCCAGGCCAGTGCCGGTACTTTGAGGGAGGTTCCCCGTGCTTTCGCACGGACCTAATTAAAATAAACCTCGTTTTCCCAGGGGCGTAACCCCGTTAACACCTTTCTAGACACCTACTTGATCGGCTAATTGTAATGTGTAAAACTCTCCCAGGAGGAACTCTTACTCGCAGTGGGTATCGGGATCTAACTATCTCATAGAAGGTATGCAATCTCATTGCAAATTTCAACACTTGAAATTCCCGATAATATTTTGCCCCTAGCAACTTATGACCTTAACAAGGTCAACAAATCATAAGCGCTAGACAAATTCAACCCATCATTTCCTGATTGAATTAAACCCACCCGCACGACCCTTAACAAGGTCAACAAAGACGCATGACTACCCTAATCTAATTGCATCATATGCTTATGCAGATAAGCACTAATCAGCTACCACACACTACGCCTTGACAAGGTCAACAAACGCAGAACGAATACTAACTATTACTTATCTGAAATGACGGAGGGCTACGTCAGGTTTTTAAGAAAACCTTTTGCGTAATGAACTTGATATCGTCTTAGAATCGAGTGATTTTGAAAGGAGTTTTTTTGAGACTTTTACTAGTTTTGCTAAAGAGGTCACTCCCGGTGAAGGGATCTCGCTTCTTTCCTTATCGAATAAGGTGCATGATATTTCATAAATACCACTATGCAAAGCAAAAACTATAAAAGCAATCAAAAGACAAACCGAGTGTGTAGCATCTGCTAGTTTCGCTAAGGAGGTCACTCCCGGTGAAGGGATTTCGGCTCTTTCCTTATCGAATAAGTTGCTGGATATTCTACAAGGAATACCGCTATGCAAAGCAAGAGCTAGAGCTACCAGTTTTTAAAACAAGTTTCTACAATATCTTTAGGTTTATTTTCTTTCATTAATCTCATTAATGAATTCCCATCATTTAAGTTACCTAAACATCACAGATAAATATAACGTACGCTTATGCCATCAGCATTCGCCTCGATGTCCCCTCATGCAACGTTAGGTCAGGTAACTAACGGCAGAGTGGGGCAGGGCCAGCGCGGGTGTAAAACATAAGCAACGTCTATAAATATATCACATATACTATATACAGGATCTATCTCATTATATACAGTGATCACATTGTTAGATATATGTATGCCCTAGAGGCCATTATATGAATAGTGGATGCTTGGACATGTATATATAAATATAGATGACTTTCTCGCTCAACATGATAGTATGCTATCTGGTTTACTTTATCTTGACATGTTGATTTGATCATGCTTTTATTCATTTGCACATGTTGATAAAACCCTCAGGATATTTGCTTGACTACTGTGATTATGATGCGGATCATACTAGTGGGGCATGTGTAGTTTATAAGCATATCCTTGAACTGTTCCTAGTCGTGGGTGTATCGAGATGGGGCATCGATATTCCAGAGTAGACTAGCGTATACTATTCTTGTCCCATATGATGGGCGATGGATGATCCCATATCCATCTGGTGAGGTGACACCAAAGATTGTATGCGGGTGCTCAGTGGAGACTGGGTACACTGAACGGACTCACAGAGAACTCCTATGTGGTATTATATCTATCGTCTGATAGCAGTTCTCAGGTGACACTGGTACAGGTTAGTCTGTAGACCCAAGATCGTCATAGAGTCTTATGTGTCCTCCCACTGTACTTTGATATCCACCCTACCACGGCTCTACTGAGTCGTGCAAACAGGTGGACTTTGGGTACAGTCCCGAGGCACATGGAGGCGATGAGCGATAGGAGGGGTCTCGTCTCTCCCGGTATTGGGAGTTGATGTTGTGCTATGCTCGATTGACTATAACAGGAAGTCCCTGGCCAGGGCTGCTGAGATTTACTGATAAGCGTTATCAGTAGCTTCTCGATCTGTTATGAGATATACACCAGCATGACTTATTGAGTTTTTAGGGTCGACGATTCCATCCCTAGACTCGATATGCAACATATCTGACGAGGAGACCGGACTGTACGGTAAGTGTTGCCAGTTGGCTCGACAGGAGTTTTGACAGCTTCGCTGGTTTTCTTCTGATCGCTTAATCCACGGGTGGCTGTTATGTTTAGCTGACCGCTTGCGGCTTGTAGGTATTTGATATCATCATCACCTACTGCCGGCGTATTGACGAGTCTTAGAGTCCCACAATGAAGTTTCCTGGCTCAGGCGAAAAAATGTGGTTTGCATATGAGATATGCGCGGGGACCCGATTAAATATGGATATGTGATACCGTATATTAATCGGGCATTTTCTATTGGTCGGGTCGTATGTGATATGACCGGTTTGCAAAATCAAGTGTTGATTTAACAAATGACTTTTAGATTAATTCTTTAATTAAACCCTTTTTCTATTTTTCTATTTTTGTATGCATGCATGTATGCACTGATGATGTGCATGGACACATACATACATACATTGTATCATGGTTATTGATACATATTTGGTGGCAATGCAAGACTCATATTGTAGTAATTATTTATTTATTTATCATTTTGAATTAAAAGAAAGGATAATTCACTCATGGTTAATGCTTATCATCATTGACCATATTTCAACTACTTTTTAACCTTGAGTTAATTATCCTTTTGCTTTATTAACTCATTGATAAAGATCTAGATAATTACTAACCATGGTTGAAGTGAGAAGGATATACTATAGATTATTCATTCTCATCTCAATAATTCATCATATTATCCTTTGAGCTCAAGCTTAGCCACCATTATCTTCTTCTTCCTCTCTTGAGATTTTTCTTTGAGTGAAGTTGATAAAAAGAAAGGGTTTTGATTTTAGAATACAAACCACATTATCATACTACACACATCTAGCCCATTTGTGTAGGGTGTTTGCTCTACTTCATTCACATATCAAGTAAAGCAAGGAGGTTTGAGCAAAGGGACTTCGGGTGGATCTTCGTGGACAAGGAAGGCTTCCATCGATCCGTTCCAAACCCTCATAGTGCCAAGGAGTCACCAAGGGAGGTCTACAAAGGTTGTAATCTCTACCTTTAGTGATAGTTTTTCAACTGCATGTGATGCTTAGTTGAAAAGAAATCCTATATTTCTAGTTATGATTCTTGTCAAGTTTACTTAGCACCTTTAAAATTTTATTATGGCATATGTGATGCTTCTAAACCCTTGATGAGGTGCTAGGTAAACCCAACAATGGTATCAGAGCCAAGCTAGAGTTTTAGGCGATATTTAGGCGAGTTAAAACTCCGATCAAACCACGAAACACCAATTTAGACCCTTCTCTGGAAATTTTCTAAAAATATGATTTTTTCTGAATTAAAAATACTCAAAAAAATCAGCAGGGATTCTAGGAGTTACTGTGACAAACGACACCCAAATTCCACTAAAGCGCCGCGGAACCGCGGCAGCACCATGCCTTGCGCGGCGGTTCCGCGGCGGTACTGTAGAATTAGGGTTAGATTTTTGGCACAGTACATCCGTAGGTACTTGTACATCATTCTGGGTATTTTTAATCTTACTCAAGTGTTGAGTGTTCTGGGGATTATATTGTATTTGTTGATTCGATCGGAAAGTTTAATTTCATTTTGTTTTCCGGATATTTTAGAAAGTATTAAAATGTTCGAACGGATATCATTAACTCACTTTTCCGGCACGAAAAACTTTCAAGTGTTGAATTTTTCTTGAGTTTAAATCTTTCGGAAAAACGTGCAAGTAACGCGGTGGACCTTCTAGAAGAACACAAACCTTAACTCGATTATGTGACCATCTGAACGCCTCTAAATCTTAGGGTTTGGGGCAGTACGGCGTGCCACATGTGAGGCGTTGGCTTGACCCTTCTACGGCTGGACCATTGCTACTGTGACATGTTCTGGAAATTTTTGAACCCGGCTCAAGTATTGTGCTATTTGGGAAATTTTGGATATTTGATTATTCGATCGGAAAGTTTAATATTGTCTATTTATCTGGAATGTGATACAATATGTAGAATTCATAAAGTTAGGCATGAAATGCGAAGTATGTGATATTTCGGATTTACGATGTCTAAAGTGATTGTGGATTCCAAATGTTGTAGTTTTACACTTTCTTTTCTGTGACCATAAGTGTAGTATGTAGTTGTATTGCCGGTTTTCATTGCTATACATCAACGACGATCGGTGTTTGCATACTTACTTACGTTGATGATATGAGATATTATGTGTTGCTGAGATATGATGTGCAGGATTGTCGTGATTGAATAGCCGGGTTTTTTTTTTATGTGAGATGAGAGTTTTATTTTCATTCATGTATAAATCAATTGTATGTAATATTCTTTTATTTGAGGCACTTCCAGGATGAGGAATATGTTTCCATCATTGTATATTATTTACTTTTCCGCATTAGGATAGACCCAAGGAGGGGAGCACAAGTGACCGGATTCTAGGGTTCAGTGGGAGGTCATCTCGAGGAGTCGAGACCGGGTCTTCTAAACTCTAGAATTGGCAGGATCACTTGCCGCTCTCGTAGGGGTCTAGGGGTGTGGGCTTGGCTATTCATCGCGACCGTAGAATCCGTATTTTCTATTGTTGGCTAAATACAAAATACGGACATCCTAGATATCCTTTTATTTTCATATGTGCTTCTGCTGTTGATATTCTGTAATGTGATTACTTAGTATCTGAGACGAATGGATTATTATTATATATATGATATATAATAAACGTTACTTATGTTTTACACCCACACTAGTCCTGCCCTGCTATGCCGTTAGTTAAGTAACCTAACGGTGCATAACGGGACACTGTGGCGAATGCGGATGGCATAAGTGTACGTTCTATTTTCGTTTCTTTTCTGTGATGGATTAGGAACATAAATGATGGGATTACATTAATGAGATTAATGTAAAGAAAAAGAAACTTAAAAGATGTTGTAGAATCAGATTTGAAACCCACTCGGCCTTTTTATGAAAAATGCAAGTTTCAAAAGATGCGGAGCTTAAACCACTCCTTTTCTAAACTGTTTTGATTCTATAACGAGATCAAGTTCAAAGCGTTAAAGGTTTTCATAAAATCCATCCGCAACCCTCCGTCATTTTAGGAAGCAGAGTACTTAGTATTCGTGCTGTGTATTTTGATCATAGTCAAGGCGTAGTGTACGGTAGCTAAGTGATGTCTTCCTACAAAGCATATGATGCTATCAGTTAGGACATTCATATGATTATGTTGATCATAGTCAAGGGTCATATGGGTGGGTCTAGTTTATCTCGAAATGACGGGTAGAACTTGACTAGTGCTTATGATTTTTTGACCATAGCCAAGGTCATAAGCAACTAGGGGTAAAAACTATATCGGGAGTTTCAAAAGTTGAAATTTGCAATGAGATTGCATACCATCTATATGATAGTTGGATCCCGATCCCACTGTAAGTAAGTGTTACTTCCAGGAGAATTTTGCACTTTACAATTAGCTAATCCAGTAGGTGTCTAGAAAGGTGTTAACGGGGTTTGACCTCTGGGAAAACGAGGTTTATTTTAATTTGGTTCGTGCGAAAGCACGGGGAACCTCCCTCAAAGTACCGACACTGGCCTGGCTGATCGGTTAGCGAAATTATAGAATGTAATTAATCCTGGCTAGTTTTCTTTTCAGGTTTTGAAAGAAAATTTGATTAAAGCAGTGGGAGACATCGATTCGATAAGATAACAACCAATCTAATTCTTTGCAAAAGCATTTTGCTGAGTGTATTCTTTTCTCTCTCCTAATGGCAGATACCAATGACGGGACTTAAGCTTCTACTAGAGAAAAATAAACTGACAGGACTGAACTATAAAGAATGGTTGAGGAACTTGAACATTGCACTTACATATGATAAAGTATCATATGTCCTCATAACCAAAGCCTCATCCATCCCAGGACCTGAATCATCTGTCTCGGATAGGGAGATCCGAAAAACTTGGGATATTGATTGTAACACGGCCAAATGCCTCGCGCTTGCTTCTATGGACAATATCCATCAGAAGCAACACGAGAATATGGATATACAATCCATCTTTCTTCACACAAAGGACTTGTATGAAGAGCAATCTCATACTTTGAGATACGAGGCATCTCGAAAACTGTTTCAGATGCGAATGACCCCTGGTACATCAGTAGGAGACCATGTTTTGAAAATGATTGGTCTTATAGAAGAACTTGAGGAACTGTGATGGACCATGGATAATGAGCAATATACAAATATTGTTCTATAGTCTCTCCCCCCTGCCTTTGCTCCGTTCATAGTGAATTTCAATATGAACGATTTGGAGAAATCATTGCCTGAACTTCTCAATATGTTGAGAAGTGCAGAGAGCACGTTGAAAACAATGAGGACTCCCGCTCTGCTTGCTGGGCCATCTTCCTCTTCAGTCTCAAAAGCCAAGGCCAAGGGAAAGAAAAAGAAAAAGTCCATCAAACAGAAAGGTGGAGTTAAAAAGGCATAGGGGAAAGACAAATCCGGGGCTGTGGGAAGCGGGGAAAGGAGAATGTTTTTACTGCCACAAGTCGGGACATTGAAAACGCAACTGTGCTATGTATCTTGCTGATCTCAAGAAGAAGAAGCATGCTGATGCTTCCACTTCAGGTGTGTTTGTAACTGAAACCTTTTTTTCTTTAAACTCTGCATCCTGGATATTAGATACCGGTTCTGGTTCTCACATCTGCAATTGTATGCAGGGGTTGAGAAACAGTAGAGTTTTGAAGACAGGTGTCCATACTCTGCGGGTTGGAAATGGTTCCAATGTACATGCTGTATCCGTAGGAGAGTATCATCTTGGGTTGCCTTCGGGTTGTATTTTGGTTTTGAACCCGTGTTATTTTGTACCTAGTATGCTATGTAATATAATATCCGTTTCTTTGTTGGACAATGAAGGATATCATTTTGTATTGCAAAATAATGTTATGAGCATTAACTTGAATCAAGAGTTGATTGGGTATGGTACACTAAATAATGGTATTTACATCCTGAACCAACACACAGTTTTCAATATACAACATACTAATAAAAGAAAGTTTTCAGATATAAATGAAGCTTTTCTTTGGCATTGTAGACTTGGTCATATTAATGAAACATGACTAAACAAACTACATAAAGATGGATATTTAAATCCTTTGAATATAAATCTTATGCGACTTGTCAGTCTTGTATCAAAGGTAAAATGACCAAAACTCCGTTTACTGGACACGGAGAAAGAGCCGTGGAACTCTTAAGCCTCATACATAGTGATGTATGCGGACCAATGTCTGCACATACTAGATGTGGTTTTTCATACTTCATTACTTTTACTGATGATTTCTCAAGATTCGGACACGTGTTTTTGATAAAGCACAAATCCGAAGCTTTCGAGAAATTTAAGGAGTACAAACTTGAAGTAGAAAAACAAACAGGCTTGAGCATCAAGAAACTTCGATCAGATCGAGGTGGAGAATATTTAAGTACATAGTTTTTAGACTTCTTAAAAGAGAATGGGATTCTCTCTCAGCTCACTCCTCCTTACACACCACAACACAATAGTGTGTCAGAACGGAGGAATCGTACCCTATTAGATATGGTACGATCCATGATGTGTGATGCTGAGTTATCGCTTTCCTTTTGGGGTCATGCATTAGAGACAGCGATGTATCTGTTGAACAGGGTTCCAACCAAGACTGTGTCTACCACTCCATATGAGATATGGAGTGGAAAGAGAGCATCTCTTAAAAGAGTTAGGATTTGGGGTTGTCCGGCTTTTGTTAAAAAGCAGAATCTAGACAAACTCGAGACACGATCAGTCATGTGTAAATTTATGGGGTATCCAAAACATTCATATGGATATCTATTCTACCATAAGGAGGAACAAAAGGTGTTTGTTGCTCAGCATGCCACATTTTTGGAAAATGAAATCTTTACAGACAGTACTGATGGCAATGCGGTAGAACTAGAAGAGGTTCTAGAGAAACAAATTACTCAGGACGAATTGGTTGAAACTGATGTTATAGTAGAACTTCAAGAACCTCAGCCGCTCCGGAGATCTAGTAGAACTTCTCGCCCACCAGAGAGATACTATGGGTTTCTCATTGATGGTGATAAAGAAGATTGCATCATGGATGATGATGACCCTACTAGTTTTCAGCAAGCTATCACGAGTGGTGACTCAGTGAAAGTGGTTGGAAGCCATGAGATCCGAAATGGAGTCTATGTATACCACCAAAGTATGGACTTTGGACGTTGCGCCTCCTGGGATAAAACCCGTTGGGTGCAAATGGATCTTTAAAAGAAAGATTGGTATAGATGGACAGGTAGAGACCTTTAAAGCAAGGCTAGTAGCGAAAGGTTTTCGTCAAAGACCAGGATTGGACTATGATGAAACTTTCTCTCCAGTAGCAATGCTTAAATCCATTAGGATCCTACTTGCTATTGCTACTCACTATAATTATGAAATCTGGCAGATGGACATTAAAACTGCATTTCTAAATGGTGATTTAGAAAAATATGTTTTTATGGATCAGCCAGAGGGCTTCATTGACAGTGGGAGCAGCGGGAAAGCATGCAGATTGCTTAAATCCATTTATGGATTAAAGCAGGCCTCACGGAGCTGGAACATCTGCTTTGATGATACAATCAAAGAGTTTGATTTTATCAAAAATATAGATGAACCATGCATTTATAAGAAGATTGTAGGGAGTACTGTCACATTTCTCGTATTGTACGTAGATGACATTCTCCTGATAGGAAATGATATTCCTATGCTACAATCGGTCAAACTATTCCTATCACAAAGAATTTCCATGAAGGACCTGGGTGATGCCTCATGCATTTTGGGCATAAGGATCTATAGAGATAGATCCAAGAGGTTATTGGGATTGTCCCAATCAAAGTACATAGACACCATCCTAAAAAGGCTTAGTATGGAAGATTCCAAGCGTGGTGCCTTACCTGCTCGTCATGGAATCACTCTCTCTAAGGACTTCTGTCTGAAGACTGATGAAGAGAGAGCTCGCATGAGCGTTATACCCTACGCTTCAGCCGTAGGATCTATAATGTATGCGATGTTATGTACTCGCCCTGATGTGTCTTATGCACTAGCTGTAGTAAGCAGGTATCAATCTAACCCAGGGAAGAAACATTGGATTGCAGTGAAGAACATTCTTAAATACTTGCGAAGGACTAAAGAATTGTTCTTGGTGTATGGTAATAGGGATCTCCAGATGGAGGCCTTTACCGATTCCAGCTTCCAAAATGATAAGGATGACACCAAATCTATCTCAGGGTTTGTATTTACCCTCAATGGAGGGGCGGTTAATTGGAAGAGTTCCAAACAGGACACCGTTGCAGACTCAACGATGGAAGCTGAGTATATTGCTGCAAATGATGCTGCCAAGGAAGCCATCTGGATGAGGAAGTTCATCGCGGAACTAGGAGTAGTTCCAACCATTGTTGATTCAATACCATTGTATTGTGATAATAATGGAGCTATGGCGTTAGCTAAAGAACCAAGGTCCTGGAGCTATGGCGTTAGCTAAAGAACCAAGGTCCCATCAGAAATCCAGACACATCCTGAGGTGATATCATTTGATCCGGAAGATAGTAGATCGCCAGGAGATCGAGATTCGGAGAGTAGATACAAAGGATAACACAGCGGATCCACTCACTAAGGCCCTTCTACAGCCGCAGCATGAGCAACTTTTTGAGATGTTGGGTATGAGATACACCAATAATTGGCCTTAGTGCAAGTGGGAGATTGTTAGATATATGTATGCCCTAGAGGCCATTATATGTATAGTGGATGCTTGGACATGCATATATAAATATAGATGACTTTCTCGCTCAACATGATAGTATGCTATCTGGTTTACTTTATCTTGACATGTTGATTTGATCATGCTTTTATTCATTTGCACATGTTGATAAAGCCCTCAGGATATTTGCTTGACTACTGTGACTATGATGCGGATCATACTAGTGGAGCATGTGTAGTTTATAAGCATATCCTTGAACTGTTCCTAGTCGTGGGTGTATCGAGACGGGACATCGATATTCCAGAGTAGACTAGCGTATACTATTTTTGTCCCATATGATGGGCGATGGATGATCCCATATCCATCTGGTGAGGTGACACCAAAGATTGTATGCGGGTGCTCAGTGGAGACTGGGTACACTGAACGGACTCACAGAGAAATCCTATATGGTATTATATCTATCGTCCGATAGCAGTTCTCAGGTGACACTGGTACAGGTTAGTCTGTAGACCCAAGATCGTCATAGAGTCTTGTGTGTCCCCCCACTGTACTTTGATATCCACCCTACCACGGCTCTACTGAGTCGTGCAAATAGGTGGACTTTGGGTACAGTGCCGAGGTACATGGAGGCGATGAGCGATTGGAGGGGTCTCGTCTCTCCCGGTATTGGGAGTTGATGTTGTGCTATGCTCGATTGGCTATAATAGGAAGTCCCTGACCAGGGCTACTGAGATTTACTGATAAGCGTTATCAGTAGTTTCCCGATCTGTTATGAGCCATACACCAGCATGACTTATTGAGTTATTGGGGTCGAAGATTCCATCCCTAGACTCGATATGCAACATATCTGACGAAGAGACCGGACTGTACGGTAAGTGTTGCCAGTTGGCTTGACAGGAGTTTTGACAGCTTCGCTGGTTTTCTTCTGATCGCTCAATACCCGGGTGGCCGTTACGTTTAGCTGACCGCTTGCGGCTTGTAGGTATTTGATATGATCATCACCTACTGCCGGCGTATTGATGAGTCTTAGAGTCCCACAATGAAGTTTCCTGGCTCAGGCGAAAAGATGTGGTGTGCATATGAGATATGCGCGGGGACCCGATTAAATACGGATATGTGATACCGTATATTAATCGGGTATTTTTTATTGGTCGGGTCGTATGTGATATGACCGGTTTGCAAAATCAAGAGTTGATTTAACAAATGACTTTTAGATTAATTCTTTAGTTAATCCCTTTTTCTAATTTTCTATTTTTGTATGCATGTATGTATGCACATGATGATGTGCGTGGACACATACATACATTGTATCATGGTTGTTGATACATATTTGGTGGCAATGCAAGACTCTTATTGTAGTAATTATTTATTTATTTATCATTGTGAATTAAAAGAAAGGATAATTCACTCATGGTTAATGCTTATCATCCTTGACCATACTTCAACTACTTTTTAATCTTGAGTTAATTATCCTTTTGCTTTATTAACTCATTGATAAAGATCTAGATAATTACTAACCAAGGTTGAAGTGAGAAGGATATAATATAGATTATTCATTCTCATCTCAATAATTCATTATATTTGTAAGTCCATGTTGCCCACCTCGATGCTTACGGAGAGGCGGAAACGGTATAAAAAATCGATTTTTAGAACTCAAGGCAACATGGACTAAAAGGAGGATCTTTGCTAAACAAAAACTAACAACCATGCTAAGAGATTTAGCTACCCGGTTAAAGGGTTATACCAAAGTCTTGAACTCCTTCTCTTCTTGCTCCTTAGAGTGGGATGAACGGGTCCTCTTCGTTGTCTTCTCTTGCCAAAGAAAGATCCACCCGAGGGTCTTTACCTTTGGCTCCTACCTCAACCTAGAGGTAACTAGAGTGCTTGGTATGCTAAACCTAGAACCTTAGGATGAGTAGAGAGTAATTTTGGTGTTTTATCTCAAAAGCAAAATGGTTCTCAACTCATGAGAGGGGAGAGCTTTGAGAGAGAGGAAGAGGATGAGAGAGAATGAGCATGAGAGAATGAGGATAATATCAACTATCCTCACATATATGTGAATTATGATAATTAGATAATTAATCAAAAATAATAGTGATGGTTAACTTGAAATGACCATTATCATTTCACATTAATGAATTTTGCAAGAATCAAAGAGCATCTTTCATGTGAAATGATGATGGTCAATTTGTCAACATAGGTCAACAAGTCAACCATAGTCAAATGGTCAACAACCCTAACCATAACACAATTATAATTAATTAATATTAATAATCATATTTCACATATACATTAGGGTTAAGAAAAAGACAACGGTCATTAACCCTAATGAAAGTCCTCTGCCTCTGCCTCAGTCAACTGTGCATACACACCCGTATCCATGTTCCGAGGAACACAGATACAATGAGATAAAACCAATCCCAAAACATATACTAGGATCTGGCTTAAACCAAAGCCCGCTAGTATTAGCTGTCCGGACATCAAACGTGCACAAGTGCGCGGATGTGAACGAACCCGTCGCAAAACTATGCGACCTCTACTCTGTTTTGCTCAAAGGCGAATAACCCTCTGTGTGGGACTCTAAAGACTCGACACTACACTGGCAGTGGGTTTAACCACAGGCCACAAGCTGTACTAGCTGTACGTAACGGTCCCCAGGTAGATGCCGATAAGAAGACCGACGAGGTGAACCCATCTGAACTCTTACTAAGCCTGAATATGACAGTCTCCGTACAGTCCGGTCTGTTCGTCTAAGAGTATCGCATGGCGGGCCTAGGGGGCGGTAAACGTCAATCCCCTAATAGCGGTACAAGTCGTGTCGGAGTGTAGCCCAGAACACCCTGAGATAACACTGGAAACCTACCAGTATATCTCGCTTGCCCTGGCCAGGGACTTTGTGTAATGACTCTCCTAGACACAGCGCGATATCAACCCCCAATACCGGGAGAGACGAATCCTGTCTAACCGTCACTGCCTCCAAGTGCTTCGGGACTGCACCCAACTGCTACCTGTTTGCACGACTCCTTTGAGCCGTGGTAGGGTAGCAATCTAAGAACAGTGGGAACACACTCGAGGCGAAGTGACAGTGTCAAGTCAACGGACTAAGCTGTACTCACATCACCTGGGAACTGATAACTGATGATAGGTATAATACCAACCAACAGTTCCCGACGAGTCCTGTCCAGTGTACTCGTAACCTAACGAGCACTCGCATACTATCTCAAGTACGACGTACTGACGGCTGTGGGACAGACCGTCTCCCATATTGGGATGAGAAGCGCATACGCTAGTCTACTCCGGAGTATCGATGCCCTGTCTCGATAGTCCTACGACTAGAGACCTGCATAAGGATGTGCTTGTAGATTACCCAGCCCCCACGAGTGTGACTGCCATCACAACGCTGGTAATCAAGCAAAGATCCTAAGGGCTCCACTAATGTGTATAGGCGATATGCTAAAGAAACACATGTACACACATTAAAGTAGAAACAAACCAAATAGCATACTACCATTTTGAGCAAGATTATCTATACAACTGTGAATATCCCAAGCTTCCATTAAGTAATATACAAGCTAGTATGATACAGTAATGGCCTCTAGGGCATATACACTAACAATCTCCCACTTGCACTAAGGCAATGTACTGGCGTATCGAAGACCTATCATCTCGATTAGCCGCTCAAACTGAGTCTGGGGTAAGGCCTTCGTGAATGGATTAGCAGTGTTATCTTCCGTAGCAACTCTCCGAACTTCGATCTCCTGGCGACCCACGATCTCCCTGATCAGGTGATACCGCCTCAAGATGTGTCTGGACTTCTGATGGGACCTGGGTTCCTTCGCTAAAGCTATAGCCCCGTTGTTGTTGCAATACAGAGGTATTGGATCAACAATGGACGGAACCACCTGAAGTTCTGTCAAGAACTTCCTTATCCAGACGGCTTCTTTTGCGGCATCGGCAACAGCGATATATTCCGCTTCCATCGTCGAGTCAGCAGCGGTTTCCTGTTTGGAACTCTTCCAACACACCTCCTCTCCATTGAGGGTAAAGACATAACCCGACATGGACTTGGAATCATCCTTGTCACTCTGGAAGCTGGAGTCAGCAAAGGCCTCGATCTGGAGGTCTTTTCCTCCATACACCAAGAATATCTCCTTAGTCCTTTTCAGGTACTTGAGAATGTTCTTTACCGCTATCCAGTGCTTCTCCCCAGGGTTTGACTGATACCGGCTTACCACACTCAGTGCATAAGCTACATCCGGTCTGGTACACAACATCGCATACATTATAGAGCCTACCACAGAAGCGTAGAGTATAATAGACATGCGATCCCTTTCCAAATCAGTCTTGGGAGACATCTCTTTAGAGAGGGTGATCCCATGACAAGCCGATAGATTACCACGCTTGGAATCATCCATACTGAATCTTTTCAGTATGGTGTCGATGTACCTGGACTGTGAGAGTCCTAATATCCTCTTAGATCTGTCACGATAGATCCGGATCCCCAGAATGTAAGAGGCATCACCCAGGTCTTTTATGGAGAACCCGTGTGACAAGAACCCTTTGACAGATTGTAGCATAGGAATGTCATTACCTATCAAAAGAATGTCATCCACGTACAAAACGAGGAATACGACAGTTCTTGCTACAAATCTACTATAGATGCATGGTTCATCTGGATTTTTGATAAAGCCAAATTCTTTGACCGTCTCATCAAAACAGATGTTCCAACTCCGCGATGCCTGCTTCAGTCCATAAATGGACTTAAGCAACTTGCACACCTTTCCCCTGCTCCCACTCTGAATGAAACCCTCTGGCTGGTCCATATAGACACACTCCTCTAAATTTCCATTTAGAAAAGCGGTCTTTACGTCCATCTGCCAAATCTCATAATCGTGGAAGGCAGCAATGGCAAGAAGGATCCGAATGGATTTCAGCATAGCCACTGGAGAAAAGGTTTCGTCATAGTCCAAACCAGGTCTTTGACGAAAACACTTTGCAACAAGTCTAGCCTTATAGGTCTCAACCTGTCCATCTACACCAATCTTCCTTTTGAAGATCCACTTGCATCCTACGGGTTTTACCCCATCTGGAGCAATGTCCAACGTCCATACTTTGTTGGTGTACATGGACTCCATTTCGGTCCGCATTGCATCCAGCCATTTTACCGAGTCAACACTCTGAATGGCCTGCTGGAAGCTAGTCGGCTCATCATAATCAATGATGAAATCCTCTCTATCCCCGTCTATGAGAAAACCGTAGTATCTCTCGGGCGGATGAGACTGCCTACTACTCCTGCGGAGCAGCGTAAGAATGTCCTGATCTTTCGAACCCTCTGGTTCTATTAAGCTTTCAGTAATAGCTTATGGTTCTGGAATTTCTTCCAGTTCTATTGCGCTCCCACTTATCTGATTTTCCAAAAAATCAGTTTCCAAGAAGTGGGCATGACGAGAAACAAAAACCTTTTATTCCTCTGCGCAATAGAAGAAATATCCCTTGGAGTTCTTTGGATATCCCACAAACTTGCACTGTACTGAGCGTGCATCGAGTTTGTCCGTATGCTGCTTTTTGACAAAAGCTGGACATCCCCATGTCTTAATATGCTTAAGATAGGGTTTATTCCCACACCACATCTGATATGGTGTAGTAGGCACAGTCTTAGTTGGAACTCGGTTCAAAAGGTATGCAGCTGATTCCAGCGCATATCCCCAGAATGATCGCGGTAACTGAGCGTTACTCATCATGGAACGTACCATATCCAATAGGGTTCAGTTCCGCCTCTCCGATACACCGTTATGTTGTGGAGTGTATGGAGGAGTAAGCTGAGAGAGAATTCCATTCTCTTTTAAGTAATCCAGGAACTCGGCACTCAAGTATTCACCACTTCGATCAGATCTTAGTGTCTTGATACTTTTGCTTGTTTGTTTTTCTACTTCATTCTTATATTCCTGGAATTTTCCAAAGGCTTCGGATTTATGTTTCATTAAGAAGACATATCCATACCTTGAAAAGTTATCCGTAAAAGTAATGAAGTAAGAATAACCGCTTCGCGCATGCGTAGACATTGGACCGCACACGTCGCTGTGTACGAGTCCCAAGAGCTCGCTCGCTCTTACTCCGTATCCAGTGAACGGAGTCTTTGTCGTCTTTCCTTTGAGACAGGATTGACAAGTTGCATATGATTGATATTCAAACGGATCCAAATATCCTTCTGTATGTAACTTCGTCAACCTTCTCTCATTGATGTGACCCAGTCTACAATGCCATAAGAAAGCATGATTAATTTCTGGAGACTTTCTTTTGTGTGTATTCTGGACATTGAAAATCTATGATTGGTTTAATACGTATATACCATTACTTAATGTACCTGACCCAATCAGAACTTGATTAAGGTGAATGTTTACAACATTTCTTACAAATGCAAATTCATAACCTTCTTTAGATATTAAAGATACAGAAATGATATTACAAGTTGCATTGGGTACAAAATAACAATTACGCAAAACCAAAACGTGTCCATCTGACAATCCCAGGTGATAGTCCCCCACGGCCTCAGCATCGATGCTAGCTCCGTTTGCAACTCTGAGGGTCATATCACCTGCCTTCAATGTAAGTCCATGCTACCTCTCCCGGTACTTTCGGGCATGCGGAATTTGGTAAAAAACGATTTTTATAGAGGTGGTAACATGGACCTATAATCCGGATCTTGGTTAAACATCTAACTAACAACCTAACTACGAGTTTCTAACTACCCGGTTAGGGGGTTATACCTTGCTTGTCTTGAACTCCTTCGTCTTCAAGCTCCGATGGTGGTCCGGATTGGCTTCTTCCCGTCGTCTCTGTACGCCGAAGATAGATCCACCTGAAAGCTCCAACCTTTGGCTCCTTCTTCGAACTTTGAAGAAACTAGTTCACTCAGTTTGCTAAACCTTGTGAACTAGAATGAGTAGAGAAGAGTTTGTATGGGATTTTATCTATGGTTCTTGATTCTCAACTCATGAGATATGTGAACCATAGAGTCAAGAGAGGGAGCAAGAGGAAGAAGGAGAAAGCAAGAGCAAGAGAGCTCAAGAACAAGAGAGAGAATGAGCAAGAAAGAATGAGCAAGTCTTTTGTCTTTCACCCTCTCATAATCCAAAACCATCATAACTCATTATACCAAATCAAGTGTTATGTGATGGTTGAAGCAACCATAACTATATCATTTCATGCACTCATTTTGCATAAATGAGCAAGCAAGCAAAAGTCTTTGCCATGAAATGATAGCTATGGTTATCATGATGGTCAACTAGTCAAGCCTAGTCAACCGGTCAACAAAGTCAACAAGTCAACAAAAGTCAACAAGTCAACAAAGTCAATAAAAGTCAACAACCATGTCACCATAATACTTAATTAATATAATAGTTAATCACATATCATATTCTCATTAGGGTTGAGCAAAAAGTCAAATAGTCAACGGTCAACTGTCAACAACCCTAATGAGAATCCGCTGCCTCTGTCTCCCCGTCATCTGTGCATACACACCCGCATCCGCGTTCCGAGGAACACGAATGCATACTGGATAAATCCAATCCCAAAAGGTACACTAGGATCTGGCTTAAACCAAAGCCCGCTAGTGTAAACTGTCCGGACACTGTACGTGCACAAGTGCACAGATGTGACCGAACTCTGTCGCAAAACCATGCGACCTGTCGCAAAACCATGCGACCTCTACTCTTTTGTCTAAAGGCGAAAAGCTTTCTGTGTGGGACTCTAAAGACTCGACACTACGCTGGCAGTGGGTTTAACCACAGACCGCAAGCGGCACTAGCTGTGCGTAACGGTCCCCAGGTAATGCCGACAAGAAGACCGACGAGGCGAAACCCATCTGAACTCCTACTGAGCCTGAATGTGACATTCTCCGTACAGTCCGGTCTATTCGTCTGATACATCGCATGGCGGGCCTAGGGGGCGGTAAACGTCAGTCCCCCAATAGCAGTACAAGTCGTGTCGGAGTGAAGCCCAAAACACCCTGAGATAACACTGGAAGCCTACCAGTATATCTCGTTTGCCCTGGCCAGGGACTACTCATGTAATGGCTCTCCTAGACACAGCGCGATATCAACCCCCAATACCGGGAGAGACGAATCCTGTCTAACCGTCACTGCCTCCAAGTGCTTCGGGACTGCACCCAACTACTACCTATTTGCACGGCTCCTTTGAGCCGTGGTAGGATAGTAATCAAAGTACAGTGGGAACACACTCGAGGCGAAGTGACAGTGTCATGTCAGCGGACTAAGCTGTACTCATGTCACCTGGGAACTGATAACTGACGATAGGCATAATACCAACTAGTCAGTTCCCGACAAGTCCTGTCCAGTGTACCCGTAACCTAACGAGCACCCGCATACTATCTCAAGTACGACGTACTGACGGCTGTGGGACAGACCGTCTCCCATACTGGGATGAGAAGCGCATGCGCTGGTCTACTCCGGAGTATCGATGCCCTGTCTCGATAGTCCTGCGACCAGGGACCTGCATAAGGATGTGCTTATAGATTACCCAGCCTCACTAGTGTGACGGCCATCACATTGCTGGTAATCAAGCAAAGATCCTAAGGGCTCCACTAATGTGTATAGGCGATATACAAAAATAAACACATGTACACATTGAAGTAGAAACAAACCAAGTAGCATACTACTATTTTGAGCAAGATTGTATATAAAAGGTGAATATCCCAAGCTTCCATTAAGTAATATACAAACTAGTATGATACAGTAATGGCCTCTAGGGCATATACACTAACATTCAAAACCCTACGCTTTCTCAGTGCCTGCAAAGAATTACAGATATAAGATCCTGACCCGGTATCCAATACCCAGGAAGTAGAGTTTATTGATAGGCAGTTTTCAATAACATACACACCTGAAGCCGATGCCACAACTTGCTTCGGGTCCTGGTTTCTGGCCTTCCAAGCCCTGCAATCTTTCTTCCAGTGTCCACTCTTGTGACAGTAAAAGCACTCTTCCTTTCCTACAAGCTTTCCCGCTACCTTTGTTGCTTTTGCCTTTCCCTTTGCTTCCACTTTACTAACACCGCCCCTTGGTTTGGTGGGGGTTTTCTTCTTCTTTCCCTTGGCTTTCGCCTTGGACTTAGAAGAGGATGGTCCTCCAACAAACAAAGTGGATGTTTCCCTACCTTTCTGTAGGGTGCCCTATGCACTCCTCAGCATGTTGAGGAGTTCTGAAAGTTCAACTTCTTTTTCTTGCAAGTTGAAGTTCAGGATAAACTGGGCGTAAGTGGAAGGAAGGGACTGGAGAATCAAGTCAGTAAAGTGCTCGTTCTCTAACGTGGTCCCAAGGTCCGCGAGCTCTTCAATATAGCCAATCATCTTAAGCACGTGTTCTGCTACCGATGATCCGACGGCCAATCTCGCCGAAAAAAACTTTTTCGAGACTTCGTATCTGGCGATACGGGATTGCTCTCCATACAGTTCTTTTGTATGGAGGAATATGGATTCAAGGTCCATATTCTCGTGCCTCCTCTGATGTTCATTATCCATAGAGGCAAGCACGAGGCACTTAGCCTTCACGCAGTCGATTTCCCAGGTCTTACGGATTTCCTTATCTGCGACGCTGGTTTTGGGATCTGGGACAGGGGGAGCTTTGGTGGTAAGGAGATACCCCAACTTGTCATAAGTGATTGCCATTTTGATATTCCTGAGCCAATCTTTGTAGTTTGGCTATGTCAGTATGTTTTTATCTAGTAGTAACTTAAGTCCAGTCATGATGTTTGGTCGCTGCAATTAGGAGAGAGAGAAGAAACACTTTAGCATGATGCTCTTGCAAGTTTAGAGTGGTTTTTAGTTTGTCTAAACAGGATGGCTCCCACTGTCTCTCGAATCCCTCCTCAAACTAAAAAGGAAGAATTAGTCGGGATCAATCTCACCGTACAATATTTGCTTAACCGTTCAGCCAGGCCAGTGTTTGTACTTCGAGGGAGGTTTTCCAATGCTTTCGCGAAGTTCCTTAATAAAGTAACCTCTTTTCCCTGTAGGCGTAGCCCCGCTAACACCTTTCTAGACACCTACTTGGTTTATAGCATTGATCGTTAAGTGAGAAAGTTTCCAAGGAGTAGCATATACTCACAGTAGGATCGGGATCCAAATATCATCGCGTGACAAAACTGAAGGAATCCTACCAGAATTATCGCACTCCAAATGGTATGCAGCACTAGCAAGTTTCAGTTTCTTTAGAAACTCCCGATGTGGATTTTTGCCCCATGCTCTTATGACCTTGACTTTGGCTAACAAATCATAAGTCACATGTCAAGTTCTACCCGTCATTCTCCAGGTTAATTTGAACCCACCCGTACCTACCCTTGACTTTGGCCAATAAGGCAGTATGACTGTCCCAAACCAACACATCTATCTATGCTGCACATGAATACCCAATAGCTACCAATCACTATGCCTTGACTTTGGCCAACAAACATAGCTTGAATACTATTGACTATCCATATGAAACGACGGAGGGCTACGAATGGTTTTGGCGAAACCGTGAACGTAGTGAACTTGATATAATCGATGGAATGAGATAGCTTTTAAAAGGAGTGGCTTAAGCTCCGCATTTAAAAGTTGTTTTTTGAAAAGAAACCGAGTGGTTTTGAAAGTGTTCCAACGACTTTTACTTGGTTTATTTTCTTGCATTAATTTTAATGCGTCCCATCATTTAATCCTACCATTGCAGAAAACAACAAAAATATGACGTACGCTTATGCCATCCGCATTCGCCACGGGGTCCCGTCATCACCCGTTAGGTTACTTAACTAACGACAGAGCGGGGGCTGGATTAGCGCGGATGCAAAACATAAGCAACGCTTAAATAGATATCATATATAGATATATACAATCGTCACATGCAATGATAGCCATTCCAGATCACAGATGAACACATTGGATATACTAGGAATCCGCATTCCGTACGAGCCTGTAACGAAGAGCGGATTACACGGTCGCGATGAATAGCCAAGACCCCACCCTAGACCCCTACGGGTGCGGCTAACTAACCGCCAAGTACCCGAAGCGAAGCTACCTCCCTCAACGACGTGAGTAGGCCACTCGGCACTTCGAGATACCCGGTAGTTTGTGCACCCCACCTTGGGTCTATCCTAGGAGCAAAAACAGTAAAAATAAATTATACAATAGCGGCTACAACCTCATCCCGTATGTGCGGCCATACAAATAATATTACATCAAATTTACATATTTTACATTGAATTGAAAGAAAAAGAAAACTCTCATCTCACAACCCCCCCGGCTATTCATCCGCGACAATCCAATGAATTCATATACACAAACCATCAACATTACAGATCACAGATATGTATAAACCCCACTAATCGACGTATAGCGATTAGCAGACGTTCAATACATATATCACATGACAGAAAATATCCATTAGCCAAAGTCTACGGAATTTCGATCAAAATACGGATTTGTAACCACCCTAAAAACAGATTTGTTCTTTGGAAAATCTGGGCAGAAACAAACTATACCAAAAATCCCAAAACATCCAAATAAGAACACTGCACAAAACCCGGTCCACGGCCGAGTCAACTCGGCCGCGGATCCGCGGCAGGAAGCATGTTCTTGCCGCGGATCCGCGGCGCTTTGACCGAGTCACTGGATCGTTTTTGTTCTGTGTTTTTACAAAACCCTGAGCCGATTTTTCATGTTTGTTAAATCATTTTTAGAGCAGTATAAAAAATCGGCAGAAACATGGTTTTTCCGGACGTGTTTTGCGATTTTTTTCCGATCGAAATTCTAAACACTTCGCTAACTTGCTAGTTTATGTTTAGCAAGGCTCTGATACCACTGTAAGTCCACGTTGCCCACCCCGGTGCTTACGGGGAGGCGGAAATGGTATAAAAAACTGATTTTTAGAACTCAAGGCAACATGGACTAAAAGGAGGATCTTTGCTAAACAAAAACTAACAACCATGCTAAGAGATTTAGCTACCCGGTTAAAGGGTTATACCTAAGTCTTGAACTCCTTCTCTTCTTGCTCCTTGGAGTGGGATGAACGGGTCCTCTTCGTTGCCTTCTCTTGCCGAAGAAAGATCCACCCGAGGGCCTCTACCTTTGGCTCCTACCTCAACCTAGAGGTAACTAAAGTGCTTGGTGTGCTAAACCTAGAACCTTAGGATGAGTAGAGAGTGATTTTGGTGTTTTATCTCAAAAGCAAAATGGTTCTCAACTCATGAGAGGGGAGAGCTTTGAGAGAGAGGAAGAGGATGAGAGAGAATGAGCATGAGAGAATGAGGATAATATCAACCATCCTCACATATATGTGAATTATGATAATTAAATAATTAATCAAAGATAATAGTGATGGTTAACTTAAAATGACCATTATCATTTCACATTAATGAATTTTGCAAGAATCAAAGAGCATCTTTCATGTGAAATGATGATGGTCAATTCGTCAACATAGGTCAACAAGTCAACCATAGTCAAATAGTCAACAACTCTAACCATAACACAATTATAATTAATTAATATTAATAATCATATTTCACATATACATTAGGGTTAAGAAAAAGACAACGGTCATCAACCCTAATGAAAGTCCTCTGCCTCTGCCTCAGTCAATTGTGCATACACACCCGTATCCATGTTCCGAGGAACACGAATACAATGAGATAAAACCAATCCCAAAACATATACTAGGATCTGGCTTAAACCAAAGCCCGCTAGTATTAGCTGTCTGGACACCAAACGTGCACAAGTGCGCGGATGTGAACGAACCCCGTCGCAAAACTATGCGACCTCTACTCTGTTTTGCCCAAAGGCGAATAACCCTCTGTGTGGGACTCTAAAGACTCGACACTACGCTGGCAGTGGGTTTAACCACAGGCCGCAAGCGGTACTAGCTGTATGTAACGGTCCCCAGGTAGATGCCGATAAGAAGACCGACGAGGTGAACCCATCTGAACTCCTACTGAGCCTGAATGTGACAGTCTCCGTACAGTCCGGTCTGTTCGTCTAAAAGTATAGCGTGGCGGGCCTAGGGGGCGGTAAACGTCAGTCCCCTAATAGCGGTACAAGTCGTGTCGGAGTGTAGCCCAGAACACCCTGAGATAACACTGGAAACCTACCATTATATCTTGCTTGCCCTGGCCAGGGACTTTGTGTAATGGCTCTCCTAGACACAGCACGATATCAACCCCCAATACCGGGAGAGACGAATCATGTCTAACCGTCACTGCCTCCAAGTGCTTCGGGGCTGCACCCAACTGCTACCTGTTTGCATGACTCTTTTGAGCCGTGGTAGAGTAGCAATCTAAGAACAGTGGGAACACATTCGAGGCGAAGTGACAGTGTCAAGTCAACGAACTAAGCTGTACTCATGTCACCTGGGAACTGATAACTGACGATAGGTATAATACCAACCAACAGTTCCCGACGAGTCCTATCCAGTGTACTCGTAACCTAACGAGCACCCGCATACTATCTCAAGTACGACGTACTGACGGCTGTGGGACAGACCGTCTCCCTTACTGGGATGAGAAGCGCATACGCTAGTCTACTCCGGAGTATCGATGCCCTGTTTCGATAGTCCTACGACTAGGGATCTGTATAAGGATGTGCTTGTGGATTACCCAGCCTCTACGAGTGTGACTGCCATCACAACGCTGGTAATCAAGCAAAGATCCTAAGGGCTCCACTAATGTGTATAGGCGATATGCTAAAAGAAACACATGTACACATATTAAAGTAGAAACAAACCAAGTATCATACTACCATTTTGAGCAAGATTGTCTATACAACTGTGAATATCCCAAGCTTCCATTAAGTAATATACAAACTAGTATGATACAGTAATGGCCTCTAGGGCATATACACTAACAATATTATCCTTTGAGCTCAAGCTTAGCCACCATTATCATCTTCCTCCTTTCTTGAGATTTTTCTTTGAGTGAAGTTGATAAAAAGAAAGGGTTTTGATTATAGAATACAAACCACATCATCATACTACACACATCTAGCCCATTTGTGTAGGGTGTTTGCTCTACTTCATTCACATATCAAGTAAAGCAAGGAGCTTTGAGCAAAGGGACTTCGGGTGGATCTTCGTGGATAAGGAAGGCTTCCATCAATTCGTTCCAAACCCTCATAGTGCCAAGGAGTCACCAAGGGAGGTCTACAAAGGTTGTAATCTCTACCCTCAGTGATAGTTTTTCATTTGCATGTGATGCTTAGTTGAAAAGAAACCCTAAATTTCTAGTTATGATTCTTGCCAAGTTCACTTAGCACCTTTAAAATTTGATTATGGCATTTGTGATGCTTCTAAGCCCTTGACGAGGTGCTAGGTAAACCCAACACACATCACAGAATATCGCAGCAGAAATCAACATATGAAATATTGGATATACTAGGATTTTCGGGTTTTAAATTAAGCCTGTATAAAACACGGATTCCTCTGTCGTGATGAATAGCCAAACCCACATCCCTAGATCCATACGAAAGCGGCAAGCAACCCTACCAATTCTAGAGTTAGGAGACCCGGTCTCGACTCCTCGAGATGGTCTCCCACTGGACCCTTGAACCCGGTTACTTCTGCTCACCGCCTTGGGTCTATCCTAATGCGGAAAAGTAAATAATATACAATGGTGACATCATCCTCAACCCGGAAGTGCCCCAATAAAAGAATATTATATACAATGAATTTTACATGAATGAAAAAAACTCTCATCTCACATAAAACCCCCGGCTATTCAAAATACGACGATCCAATATAACATATCCCAACAACACATAACATCACATGTCATCAACGTATGTAAATATGCGTATCCTAATTGTCGTTGACATATAGCACCGAAACCGGCGATACACCACACATTACACTTACGGTCGCAGAAAAGAAAGTGAAAAACTATAACAGTTGGAATCGGCAACCACCTTACACATCATAAACCCAATATATCACATATATATTGGATTTCATGCCTAACCAAATGAATTCCTTAGATATCGCATGCCTAACAATTATAAACCCCGCATTTTAGTCTCGATCTCAAAAACTCTTTTCAATATCAAGTCGGGAAATTCAACAAGATTCCCGACAAACTGATCGAATGCTCGTCGGACTTTAGTAGATGGCCGCACCCCCCCGATGCCGTCGACGAAGTGCACTAAGGTGGAACACCGGGCCGTGAGCACCCGAACAGATGCTTTTGGCGACGGGATTCTCCTACAGTCACTTGGTCGGGGCTATGGGCCATGGCTATCTAATAAGATTACCCGGCGAGTATCTGCGTACGCTACGTGATTACGACGGACTTTTGATCAACATCAAAATCCCGTGACAACCGATCAAATGAGACTAAATTTCTAGATTTATAACATTCAAAATAGTTATCTCATAACTACTTTTGTGTATTCCAAATATTGTATCTCATCACATGATATCCGGACGACGTTAAACTTTTCGATCGATTCATCAAAGTCCCACAATTTCTCGAGAGCTCAACACTTAAGCATAGTTTAATAATACCCAGAACATGCCACAGTACCTATGCACCAGCCGTAAAAAGGCAGACCCAAGCCTCACTCATGTCTCCACGGAATTGCGGCAAACCCTAGGGTATGACCGCAGTTCCGCGATCCAAAAAGTCGAGTTAGGGTTTCATTCTTCTAGAGGGTTCACAGAATTACTTGCATGATTTTCCGGATACGTTAAACTTGGAAAAATAGGTTTTTGACATTCGATCAAACTTTTTAATTTCACCTAGACAACATGCAACAACCCGAAACAATGTTAAAACTACGAATATGAAACACTCCGAATTGCTTATAGTGTAAGATTACATCACATGCAAAATTAACAAAAACAAACAACACCTGAAACAGCAAAACCCAGTCTCTGGAACACACAAAAAAATTGAGCCCAAAATTCCATACTGGAACCGAGCATGCCGGAATTATACACAATGTGGCCGGCCAAATTCTGGCTACAGGGGCTAAATTTTCTTGTGTGTTCATACTGCAACTCATACAATATTCTGCAGTTGTTTAAAAAAAATTTTGAGGACATTTTAAAATCGACAGAAAGTGAGTTTCCGTGTTTCAAGTTTCGGAGTATTTCGGTTTCGTAATCTTAACAAAATCCGTCTAATTTTCTAGCATGTCTCTGATACAACTGAAGGGTTGCTTAGCACGGCAGCAAGGTTTCGGGAGGCATCTTTTATACCAAGTTAAAAATTTTAGCCGTTCTGGCTAACCCTTACATAGAATCGTTTACTAGAAAAAGCGACGAATCGAAAAGCAAACAACTTTGCAAGTAAAGTGAACAAGGAATACAACCTTTGTAGACCGGTCCTTCACTTCAATAACTCCATTTAGTAGTCGCTTCGCTGCGATCATGAAGTCCCGGACTCTAGAGAGGCTCCCATGAAGAAATGAACATGCTTGCATCGAAGTCTTCGAGGCCGAAGATGATCTACGTCGAGCAGACACTAACCCAAGCTATCTCTTCACTAATTGTGGAATTAGTGAAGTAAACACCCTATACTAAATGGCAAGTAGTAGATGATGATGAAGTAGGAATTTTTCTCACTTTAGATTTCATATTCTCACAAGTTTTCATCACAAACCCAAAAGCTAGAAAGCTTCAAGTGAAAGGAAGAAAAAGACGAATTGAAGTTGTGATGAATGAATGGGATTAGGTTAGAAATGCAACCATGGTTAGATAATATCATGCCTAACCCTTGTAGAGACTAAACTATAGCCTAAGGTTAAGGGTTGGGTTAATAAATATCCTAAGCTAGACAAACAAGTTGACTTTGTCAAAGGTTATCCATAAGCTTCCAAGCTCACAACCATGACTAAGTCAAAAGTTTGAACTGGCTTAAAACAAATAAAACCCTAGCTTAACCCTAGCGTGGTATAAGTCTTATACATACATGTTGCATGTGTAACCTAGCATGACACAACAATATATATCACATATATATTTTTTGTGTAAAAAGAAAATAATACATTTCACATATATCACATATATATCAATGTATCATCAAGTGAGAAAAGAAATCTTAAGTGAGCTTATATTAGTTAATGTAATATAATATATCAAATATACAATTATACATTAAATTATTAAATCAACTCTTGATTTAATAATCCGGCTATATTACATATAACCGACTAATATCAAAAGAATCAACTTATCGAATCAACACTTGATTCGATAACCCGGCTATATCATATATAACCAACCGATATCACATATCGCGAGAATAGAATACGGTATCACATATCGTATTAATCTCGGTCCCGCACATATCACATATGTGCTCCTACTCCGTTTCGCTTGAGCCAGGAAACCTCTGTGTAGGACTCTAAAGACTCGTCAATACGCCGGCAGTAGGTGATGATCATATCAAACACCCACAAGCCGCAAGCGGTCTGCTAAACTTAACGGCCACCCGGATATTGAGCGATCAGAAGATCAACAAGCAAGCCTGCTCATACTCCTGCGAATCCAATTTTTAACACTACCGTACAGTCCGGTCTCTCGTCTGATATGTCGCATATCTCGTCTAGGGGTGGTAAACGTCACACCCCAGTAACTCGATAAGTCGTGCCGATGTGAGGCTCATAACGCGTTGAGAAACTACTGATAACACTTACCGGTATAGCTCTGAAGCAGCCATGGACAGGGACTTCCTGTTATAGCAAATCGAGCACAGCGCAACATCAACCCCCAATACCGAGAGAGACGAAACCCGTCCTATCGCTCATTGCCTCCATGTGATTCGGAACTGTGCCTAAAAGCCACCGTTTTCACGTTCTCTTGAACGTGGTAAGAAGGAAATTAAAGCACAGTGGGAATCACATAAGACTCTATGACGATCTCGGGTCTACAGACTAACCTGTACCAGTGTCACCAAAGAACTGCAATCTGACGTGGGGTATAATACTATCTGGGAGTTCTCGGAGAGTCCGTTCAGTGTACCCAGTCTCCATTGAGCACCCGTATACTATCTTTGATTTCAAACACCAAAAGATATTGTTGGGTCACGGCAGCGCCCCGGCCATCAAAATGCGGAACAAAAATTTCTAAAACCGGCGCTACCGTTACCCGAATCCCGAATCAACCTTAAACCCTAAACTAGCAAACTAACTAAGAGTTATAATCATTATACCGAGTTGATCCGTGTCCTTCGTGTTAGTGTATATGCCCTAGAGGCCATTACTGTATCATACTAGCTTGTATATTACTTAATGGAAGCTTGGGATATTCACAGTTCTATATACAATCTTGCTCGAAATGGTAGTATGCTACTTGGTTTGTCTCTGCTTTAATATGTGCATGTGTTTCTTTTAGCATATTGCTGGTATACATATTAGTAGAGCCCTTAGGATCTTTGCTTGATTACCAGCGTTGTGATGGCGCTCGCACTCGTGGGAGCTGGGTAATGTATAAGCACATCCTTATACAGGTCCCTGGTCGTTGGACTATCGAGACAGGGCATCGATACTCCGGAGTAGACTAGCGTATGCGCTTCTCATCCCAGTGTGGGAGACGGTCTGTCCCACAGCCGTTAGTACGTCGTACTTGGGATAGTATGCGGGTGCTCGTTAGGTTACGAGTACACTGGACAGGACTCGTCGGGAACTGTTGGTTGGTAATATACCTATCGTCAGTTATCAGTTCCCAGGTGACATGAGTACAGCTTAGTCCGCTGACTTGACACTGTCACTTCGCCTCGAGTGTGTTCCCACTGCACTTTGATTACTACCCTACCACGGCTCAAAGGAGCTGTGCAAACAGGTAGTTTTTGGGTGCAGTCCCGAAGCACTTGGAGGCAGTGACGGTTAGACAGGATTCGTCTCTCCCGGTATTGGGGGTTGACATCGCGCTGTGTCCAGGAGAGCCATTACACGAGTAGTCCCTGGCCAGGGCAAGCGAGATATACTGGTAGGTTTCCAGTGTTATCTCAGGGTGTTCTGGGCTACACTCCGACACGACTTGTACCGCTATTAGGGGACTGACGTTCACCACCCCCTAGGCCCGCCATGCGATGTATCAGACGAACAGACCGGACTGTACGGAGACTGTCACATACAGGCTCAGTAGGAGTGCAGATGGGGTTCACCTCGTCAGTCTTCTTATCGACATCTACCTGGGGACCGTTACGTACAGCTAGTGCCGCTTGCGGTCTGTGGTTAAACCCACTGCCAGCGTAGTGTCGAGTCTTTAGAGTCCCACACAGAGAGCTATTCGCCTTTAGGCAAAACGAGTAGAGGTCGCATGGTTTTGCGACAGGGTTCGTTCGCATCCGCGCACTTGTGCACGTTTGCTGTCCGGACAGTTTATACTAGCGGGCTTTGGTTTAAGCCGGATCCTAGTATATAATTTGAGATTGGTTTTTCTCAGGGTATTCGTGTTCCTCAGATCACGAATGCGGGTGCGTATGCACAGTTGCTTGAGATTGGGGGAGAGGACCTTGTTTAGAGTTAATGGCTTTTGTCATTTTATTAACCCTATTGATTTTGTGTGGATTATTGTTAATTGATAATTAGCTTAATTATTGTGCATGGTTGTTGTTGACAATTTGACTTCATTGACTTGTTGACCATGTTGACAACTTGACCATAATCATTTCATTTGGAAGATGCTCTTTGATCTTTGCAAAATTGAAATGATAATGGTCATGTCATGATTTATCATGACAATTTTCAAGCTAATTATCTAATTAAAATTATCCACACATATTAGTGAGAATGGCTCACTAATAATTCATTCTCTCATTCTATTTCTCTCTCTTGCTCATCCTCTCCCTCAAGCTCTCTCCCTCTCATGTGTTGAGAAACAAAAAGCTTGAGAAAAACCTTCACTTGATCCTCTCTACTCTCTTCTAGGGTTCAAGTCTTAGCATTTCTTGCACTCTAGTTACTCCTAGCTTGGAGTTGAAGCTAAAGGTGGTGGCTTTCAAGTGGATCTTTCTTTGACGGGAGAAGACAAGCAAGGTGAACTCTTTCTACCATTCCTAGGAGCAAGGAGAGAAGGACTAAAGACCAAAGGTATAACCTTTCCATCACTTAGCTACTTTGTAGTTAGGGTTAGCTAGTTTATGTTTAGCAAAGATCCTCACAAGCTTAGTCCATGTTGCCTAAGTCCATAAAAATCCGATTTTTATTATGTTTTCCGCCTCCCCGTAAGCACCGGGGTGGGCAACACGGACTTACAGTGGTATCAGAGCCTAACTAAACCTAAACTAGTTAAGTAGTTAAGTGTAACGAAGTTCGGAACCGGAAAAATCACAAAACCAAACTTTTTCAAAATCCAAGTTTCTGTTAAAATTTTTTCTGCTCAAAATGAAAAACTTTATACTTGTAAAATCGTCTCAGGGTTTTGTTAATACACCCTAGAAAAACGATACCCTAATTCCCTCAAACCGCCGCCCTTCCGCCGCACGAGGTAGGCATGTACGGCGGAAGCGCCGCGGTTTGTCGTTATCAGCGCATCGTTTCTCGTGCAGTGTGTGTTGTTGTTGGTTTTGGGATTTTTAGGATATATTATATGTACCCAGATTTTCCAGAAAAGAAATTTCCTTTTGGGGTCCTATAATTCCGTATTTTTCCGAACTTCAATGCACTTTAACTATATCGGTTATATCTGTAATGCTTGCATGTATTGAACGTCGGCTAATCGCTATAAGAAGATTAGTCGGGGTTATACATGATCTGTGATTGTTATTGGTTTGTGGATATGAATGGATTGGATTGTCGCGGGTGAATGGCCGGGGTGGATGTGAGATGAGCGTTGTTTTTCTTTCATTCATTTGTAACATGTAAATTGATGTAATAATATTCTTTGTATGGCCGCACAACCGGGTCGGGGTTGTAGCCGTCATTGTATAATTCTTTTTACTGTTTTTGCTCCTAGGATAGACCCATGGAGGGGGTGCACAAACTACCGGGTATCTCGAAGCGCCGAGTGGCCTACTCACGGTGGTGAGGGAGGTTGCTTCGCTTCGGGTGCTTGGCGGGTAGTTTGCCGCACCCGTAGGGGTCTTGGGTGGGGTATTGGCTATTCACCGCGACCGTGTAATCCGCTTTGCGTTGCAGGCTCGAACGCATTGCGGATTCCTAGTATATCCAATGTATTCATCTGTGATCTGTAATGTCTATCATTGCTATATATTTATATATAATAACTATTTAGGCGTTGCTTATGTTTTACAGCCGCGCTAGCCCAGCCCCCGCTCTGTCGTTAGTTAAGTAACCTAACGGGTGATGACGGGGCCCCGTGGCGAATGCGAATGGCATAAGCGTACGTCATATTTTGGTTGTTTTCTGCAATGGTAGGATTAAATGATGGGACGCATTAAAAGAACTAATGCAAGAAATAAACCAAGTAAAAGTCGATTGGAACACTTTGAAAACCACTCGGTTCTTTTCAAAACTAAAACTTTTAAACGCGGAGCTTGAACCACTCCTTTTAAAAGCTATCTTGTTCCATCGATTATATCAAGTTCACTACGTTCACGGTTTCGCCAAAACCATCCATAGCCCTCCATCATTTCGGTTAAATATTCGGTAGTATTCAAGCTATGTATTTTGACCTCACGCCAAGGCATAGTGATTGGTAGCTGCCGGATATTTATCCGTTGCATAGATAGAATGCGTTGATTTGAGACAGTCGTACTGCCGTTTTGGCCTACGTCAAGGGTAGGTACGGGTGGGTTCAAATTAACCAGGATAATGATGGGAAGAACTTGACATGTGACTTATGACATTTTGACCTCACGCCAAGGTCATAAGAGCATGGGGCAAAAATCCACATCGGGAGTTTCATAAGTACTGAAACTTGCTAGCGTTGCATACCATTTGGAGTGTGATGATTCTGGTAGGATTCCTTCGGTTTTATCACGCGATGATATTTGGATCCCGATCCTACTGTGAGTATATGCTACTCCTCGGGAAAACTCTCACTTAACGATCAATGCTATAAACCTAGTAGGTGCCTAGAAAGGTGTTAGCGGGGCTACGCCCACAGGGAAAAGAGGTTACTTAATTAAGGAACTTCGCGAAAGCGTTGGAAAACCTCCCTCGAAGTACCGACACTGGCCTGGCTGAACGGTTAAGCAAGTATTGTACGGTGAGAATGATCCCGGCTAATCCTTTTCTTTACGGTTTGAGAAGGGATTCGAGAGACAGTGGGAGCTATCCAGTTTAGACAAACTAAAAACCACTCTAAACTTGCAAGAGCATCATGCTAAAGTGTTTCTTTTCTCTCTCCTAATTGCAGCGACCATTCAAGATGACCGGACTTAAGTTACTATTAGATAAAAACATATTGACAGGGCCAAACTACAAAGATTGGCTCAGGAATGTCAAGATGGCTATCACTTATGACAAGCTGGGGTATATACTTACCACCAAAGCTCCCCCCGTCCCAGGTCCCACCTCCAGCGTCGCGGATGTAGAAATCCGTAAGACATGGGAGATAGATTGCGCGAGGGCCAAATGCCTCGTACTAGCCTTGATGGACAACGACCATCAGAGGAGGCACGAGAATATGGACCTAGAGTCCATATTTCTCCATACAAAAGAACTGTATGGAGAGCAGTCTCGTATTGCAAGATACGAAGTGTCGAAGAAGCTATTTTCGGCAAGGTTGGCCGTCGGATCATCGGTAGCGGACCACGTGCTTAAGATGATCGGCTACATAGAGGAGCTCGCGGACCTTGGGACCACGTTGGAGAATGAACTCTATACCGATTTGATTCTCCAGTCCCTTCCTTCCACTTACGCCCAGTTCATTCTTAACTTCAACATGCAAGGAAAGGAGGTTGAACTTGCCGAACTTCTGAACATGTTGAGGACTGCTGAGGGCACCCTACAGAAGGGTAGGGAGACATCCACTTTGTTTGTAGGAGGATCTTCCTCTTCTAGGTCCAGGGCGAAAGCCAAGGGCAAGAAGAAGAAAGCCCCCGCCAAACCAAGAGGCGGTGTCGGTAAAGTGGATACGAAGGGAAAGGGTAAAGCAACAAAGGTAGCGGGGAAGCTGGTGGGGAAGGAAGAATGCTTCTATTGTCACAAAAGTGGTCACTGGAAACAAGATTGCAAGGCTTGGAAAGCCAGAACACAGGATTTGAAGCGAGTTGCAGCTTCAGCTTCAGGTGTGTATGTTATTGAAAACTGTCTATCAATAAACTCTACATCCTGGGTATTGGATACCGGATCAGGATCTCATATCTGTAATTCTTTGCAGGCGTTGAGAAAGCGTAGAGTTTTGAAGGCAGGTGACATGACCCTCAGAGTTGCGAACGGTGCTAGCATGGATGCTGAGGCCGTGGGGGACTATCACCTGGGATTATCAGATGGACACTTTTTGGTTTTGCGTAGTTGTTATTATGTACCAAATGCAACCTGTAATATCATTTCTGTATCTTTATTATCTAAAGAAGGTTATGAATTTGCATTTGTAAGTAATGTAGTGAACATTCACCTTAATCAAGTTTTGATTGGGTCAGGTACATTGAACAACGGTATATACGTTTTAAACCAACCACAGATTTTCAATATCCAGAATACACACAAAAGAAAGTCTCCAGAAATTAATAAAACTTTCTTATGGCATTGTAGACTGGGTCACATCAATGAGAGAAGATTGACTAAGTTACATACTGAAGGATATTTAGATCCGTTCGAATATCAATCGTATGCAACTTGTCAATCCTGTCTCAAAGGAAAGATGACAATGGCTCCGTTTTCTGGACACGGAGAAAGAGCGAGCGAGCTCTTGGGACTCGTACACAGCGACGTGTGCGGTCCAATGTCTACACATGCGCGAAGCGGTTTTTCTTACTTCATAACTTTTACGGATGATTTCTCAAGATTCGGACATGTCTTCTTAATGAAGCATAAATCCGAAGCTTTTGATAAGTTCCAGGAATATAAGAATGAAGTAGAAAAACAAACAGGCAAAAGTATCAAGATCCTAAGATCGGATCGAGGAGGAGAATACTTAAGTGCCGAATTCCTGAATTACTTAAAAGAGAATGGAATTCTCTCTCAGCTTACTCCTCCATACACTCCGCAACATAACGGTGTATCGGAGAGACGGAACCGAACCCTATTGGATATGGTACGGTCCATGATGAGTAACGCTGAGTTACCGCGATCATTCTGGGGATATGCGCTAGAAACAGCTGCATATCTTTTGAACAGTGTTCCCACTAAGACTGTGCCTACCACACCATATGAATTATGGAGTGGGAAGAAACCCTATCTTCAATACTTGAAGATTTGGGGATGTCCAGCTTATGTCAAAAAGCAGCATACGGACAAGCTCGAGGCACGCTCAGTACTGTGCAAGTTTGTGGGATACCCAAAGAACTCCAGGGGGTATCTTTTCTATTACGCAGAGGAACAAAAAGTCCTTGTTTCTCGCAATGCCCACTTTCTGGAACATCAGTTTTTAGAAAAGGAAATAAGTGGGAGCGCAATAGAACTGGAAGAAATTCCAGAACCACAAACTATTACTGAAAGTTTAGTGGAACCAGAAGGTTCAAAAGAACAGGACATTCCTACGCCGCTCCGCAGGAGTAGTAGGCAGTCTCATCCGCCCGAGAGATACTACGGTTTTCTCATTGACGGGGATAGAGAAGACTGCATCATAGATTGTGATGAGCCTACTAGCTTCCAGCAAGCCATTCAGAGCGTCGACTCGGTAAAATGGCTGGATGCAATGCGGACCGAGATGGAGTCCATGTACACCAACAAAGTATGGACGTTGGACATTGCTCCAGACGGGGTAAAACCCGTAGGATGCAAGTGGATCTTCAAAAGGAAGATTGGTGTAGATGGACAGGTTGAGACCTATAAAGCTAGACTGGTAGCAAAGGGTTTTCGTCAGCGACCTGGTTTGGACTATGACGAAACCTTTTCTCCAGTAGCTATGCTGAAATCCATTCGGATCCTTCTTGCCATCGCTGCTTTCCACGATTATGAGATTTGGCAGATGGACGTATAGACAGCTTTTCTAAATGGTCATTTAGAGGAGTGTGTCTATATGGACCAGCCAGAGGGTTTCATTCAGGGTGGGAGCAGCGGAAAGGTGTGCAAGTTGCTCAAGTCCATTTATGGACTCAAGCAGGCATCGCGGAGTTGGAACATCTGTTTTGATGAGACGGTCAAAGAATTTGGCTTTATCAAAAATCCAGATGAACCATGCATCTATTGTAGATTTGTAGCGAGAACTGTAGTATTCCTCGTTTTATACGTGGATGACATTCTCTTAATAGGAAATGACATTCCTATGCTACAATCTGTCAAGGGGTTCTTGTCACACAGGTTCTCCATGAAAGACCTGGGTGATGCCTCTTACATTCTGGGTATCCGGATCTACCGTGACAGATCCAAGAGGATATTAGGACTCTCGCAGTCCAGGTATATCGACACCATACTGAAGAGATTCAGTATGGAAGATTCCAAGCGCGGTAATCTACCGGCTTGTCACGGGATCACCCTTTCCAAAGAGATGTCTCCCAAGACTGATTTGGAGAGGGATCGCATGTCTATTATACCCTACGCTTCTGCGGTAGGCTCTATAATGTATGCGATGTTGTGTACCAGACCGGATGTGGCTTATGCACTGAGTGTGGTAAGCAGGTATCAGTCAAACCCTGGGGAGAAACATTGGATAGCAGTAAAGAACATTCTCAAGTACCTGAGAAGGACTAAGGAGATGTTCTTGGTGTATGGCGGAAAAGACCTGCAGATTGAGGCCTTTGCTGACTCCAGCTTCCAGAGTGACAAAGATGATTCCAAGTCCATGTCGGGTTTTGTCTTTACCCTCAATGGAGGGGCGGTGTGTTGGAAGAGCTCCAAACAGGAAACCGTTGCTGACTCGACTATGGAAGCGGAATACATCGCTGCATCTGATGCCGCAAAAGAAGCTGTCTGGATGAGGAAGTTCTTGAAAGAACTTCAGGTGGTTCCATCCATTGTTGACCCAATACCTCTGTATTGCGACAACAACGGGGCTATAGCTTTAGCGAAGGAACCCAGGTCCCATCAGAAATCCAGACACATCTTAAGGCGGTATCACCTGATCAGGGAGATCGTGGATCGCCAGGAGATCGAGATCCGGAGAGTTGCATCAGAGGATAACACAGCAGATCCATTCACCAAGGCCTTGCCCCAGACTCAGTTCGAGCGGCTGATCGAGATGATAGGTCTTCGATACGCCAGTACATGGCCTTAGTGCAAGTGGGAGATTGTTAGTGTATATGCCCTAGAGGCCATTACTGTATCATACTAGCTTGTATATTACTTAATGGAAGCTTGGGATATTCACAGTTCTATATACAATCTTGCTCGAAATGGTAGTATGCTACTTGGTTTGTCTCTGCTTTAATATGTGCATGTGTTTCTTTTAGCATATTGCTGGTATACATATTAGTAGAGCCCTTAGGATCTTTGCTTGATTACCAGCGTTGTGATGGCGCTCGCACTCGTGGGAGCTGGGTAATCTATAAGCACATCCTTATACAGGTCCCTGGTCGTTGGACTATCGAGACAGGGCATCGATACTCCGGAGTAGACTAGCGTATGCGCTTCTCATCCCAGTGTGGGAGACGGTCTGTCCCACAGCCGTTAGTACGTCGTACTTGGGATAGTATGCGGGTGCTCGTTAGGTTACGAGTACACTGGACAGGACTCGTCGGGAACTGTTGGTTGGTAATATACCTATCGTCAGTTATCAGTTCCCAGGTGACATGAGTACAGCTTAGTCCGCTGACTTGACACTGTCACTTCACCTCGAGTGTGTTCCCACTGCACTTTGATTACTACCCTACCACGGCTCAAAGGAGCTGTGCAAACAGGTAGTTTTTGGGTGCAGTCCCGAAGCACTTGGAGGCAGTGACGGTTAGACAGGATTCATCTCTCCCGGTATTGGGGGTTGACATCGCGCTGTGTCCAGGAGAGCCATTACACGAGTAGTCCCTGGCCAGGGCAAGCGAGATATACTGGTAGGTTTCCAGTGTTATCTCAGGGTGTTCTGGGCTACACTCCGACACGACTTGTACCGCTATTAGGGGACTGACGTTCACCGCCCCCTAGGCCCGCCATGCGATGTATCAGACGAACAGACCGGACTGTACGGAGACTGTCACATACAGGCTCAGTAGGAGTGCAGATGGGGTTCACCTCGTCAGTCTTCTTATCGACATCTACCTGGGGACCGTTACGTACAGCTAGTGCCGCTTGCGGTCTGTGGTTAAACCCACTGCCAGCGTAGTGTCGAGTCTTTAGAGTCCCACACAGAGAGCTATTCGCCTTTAGGCAAAACGAGTAGAGGTCGCATGGTTTTGCGACAGAGTTCGTTCGCATCCGCGCACTTGTGCACGTTTGCTGTCCGGACAGTTTATACTAGCGGGCTTTGGTTTAAGCCGGATCCTAGTATATAATTTGAGATTGGTTTTTCTCAGGGTATTCGTGTTCCTCGGATCACGAATGCGGGTGCGTATGCACAGTTGCTTGAGATTGGGGGAGAGGACCTTGTTTAGGGTTAATGGCTTTTGTCATTTTATTAACCCTATTGATTTTGTGTGGATTATTGTTAATTGATAATTAGCTTAATTATTGTGCATGGTTGTTGTTGACAATTTGACTTCATTGACTTGTTGACCATGTTGACAACTTGACCATAATCATTTCATTTGGAAGATGCTCTTTGATCTTTGCAAAATTGAAATGTAATGGTCATGTCATGATTTATCATGACAATTTTCAAGCTAATTATCTAATTAAAATTATCCACACATATTAGTGAGAATGGCTCACTAATAATTCATTCTCTCATTCTATTTCTCTCTCTTGCTCATCCTCTCCCTCAAGCTCTCTCCCTCTCATGTGTTGAGAAACAAAAAGCTTGAGAAAAACCTTCACTTGATCCTCTCTACTCTCTTCTAGGGTTCAAGTCTTAGCATTTCTTGCACTCTAGTTACTCCTAGCTTGGAGTTGAAGCTAAAGGTGGTGGCTTTCAAGTGGATCTTTCTTTGACGGGAGAAGACAAGCAAGGTGAACTCTTTCTACCATTCCTAGGAGCAAGGAGAGAAGGACTAAAGACCAAAGGTATAACCTTTCCATCACTTAGCTACTTTGTAGTTAGGGTTAGCTAGTTTATGTTTAGCAAAGATCCTCACAAGCTTAGTCCATGTTGCCTAAGTCCATAAAAATCCGATTTTTATTATGTTTTTCGCCTCCCCGTAAGCACCGGGGTGGGCAACACGGACTTACACTTCGATCTTCATTCTAAGCTCCTAGTGATTCCTTGATGTGGTTTGGCTGCCGGTCTTCCTTCATCTCCGATAATCCACCCGAGGGAAACGGCGCAAGCTCCAACCTCGTCGAACGAGATAACCGATGCTCCAAAGTCGCTAGCGATGGAGAGTGTGGGTGTATGAAAGTGTCACTACAATTTTTCTCTCAACATCTATGCTCATGGGAGCAACCATAGAAGAAGAATGGAGGTGAGGAAGCTTTGGCATGAGCAAAGAATGGCTAAGTGTTTTTGGGTGAATGAGAGAGTGAGAGAGAGCTAATGTGTTCCAAAATCAATCAAAATGAAATGAGCCCCCTCAACCATAGTGGCCGGCCGCCCCTCTCATTCCCAATTTTTTTTTTCACTTTTTAATTTCATTAAACAATGTGAACTATACTATACACCATGCTTTGACTCATGCCCGTACCATGAACTATGTTCATGCCACCTCATCCATTCCACCTCATTTATAAAACAAATGAATTTCCATAAATGGAAAATCATATAAATGAGGTGGCATCTTCTAGAAGCTATTCCGTATAAAATACGGAATACTTCCCGGTACATGTATCGAAATACATATACGCGTATTCGTACAAAAAATACGAATAGCCAAGAGAGAAAATGAATAGTGAACAATAATACTTGAATACATATATATAAATACATATGTAAATTATTAAAGCAAAAACCTGATTTAATAATCTGGTTTAATCCTAAGCCGCTAGTGTTATCAACCATCTGATTAAAACCTGCACAGCAAGTGCACATATTTAATCGGACACCTGTATGTATCAACATACGCCATGTACACCATATCGCCTGAACCGTGAAAACCCTCTGTGTGGGAATCTAAAGACTCGTCAATACGCTGGCAGTGGGTTTAACCACAAGCACGTCAGCGGCACTAGCTGTACGTAACGGCTACCCAGTGTTATGTTAGTCTAGCACCCTATGATGAGTTTTGAAGCATCACATGTCCCAAAGTTTAAATTTTTATGGTGCTAAACGAACATATAATGGAATCGATCTTAGAAAATTAGGGTTTCGAATGAAAAAGCGAATCAAACTAGGGTTTCGAGACTACAACCTTTGTAGCTCCCTTTCGCTGGACTCCTTGGTGTCTTGGGTGTTGGAAGAAGGTCCTCTTGAAGTCCTCTTACGTCCACGACGATCCACCACGGAGTTCTCCGTCCAAGCTTGCAACTTCGTAAAACCGAAGAGAACACTCTAAGCAAGTTGGCTAAACTTGCATAGAATGATGTTGTGGTTTGGAATCTCACTTCAAAAACCTTTCTTTGAGTGTGTTTAACTCACTAGAAAAACCTAGAGAGCAAATGGTGAAGGAGGATGAAGATGGTGGCTTTTCTTTTTAGCAAGTGTAGAATGATAAAAAGATGACCCTCCAAAAAAGAAATAAAATATAACCTTTTATATTTTATTCCTTCTTACCTCTAACCATGATTAAGTGATGGAGGGTTTATTTAACTTGAGTTTTAAATGATAAAGAGAAGGATAACCCAAGGTTAGAGGTAGGTGAGCAAGGTTAGGTTAGAAGAAGAATGTAGAAGCTAACAAAGATTATCCTTTTCTTTTCAATTTGTTTTAAATCCAAAATTAAATAAAAAACCATCACTTAATCTATGGTGTGAGTCTTATATTGCCACCATTTCCTTGTGCTAACAACCATGATAGATGGGTGTATGTGTGTATGTATGTATGCACATCCACATGTGCATGAAACTAGATAGAAAGAAAGAAACATATACACACATGCATACATCCATCATGTCCATGAAAGGTTTTAAGTGAGAAAACTAATGGTTAAATGATAAATCAACACTTGATTTATCAATCCGGTCATATCTCATATGACCCCACCAAAAGAAGGCCGCCTGATCAATGTCCGATATCATATACGCACATTTTAATCGGGTGCATGCGCATATCGCATACGCGCACCACAACGTTTCGCCTGGACTGGGTAACTCCTTTGTGGGACTCTAAGACTCGTCAATACGCCGGCAGAGGGTAATGATCATATCAAGTCCCCCAAGCCGCAAGCGGTCAGCTAAACGTAACGGCTACCCGGGTATTGAGCGATTAGAAGAAAACAAGCGAACCTGCTACAACTCCGTCGAGCCAACTGGCAACACTACCGTACAGTCCGGTCTCTTCATCAGATATGCTGCATATCGAGCATAGGGATGGTCATGTCGACCCTAATAACTCAATAAGTCGTGCCGGTGAATGGTCTATAACAGATCGAGAAACTACCGATAACACTTATCAGCAAATCTCAGCAGCCCTGGCCAGGGACTTACTGATATAACCAGTCGGGCACATCACAGCATCAACTCCCAATACCGGGAGAGACGAAAACCCCTCCTATCGCTCATTGCCTTCGTGTGTCTCGGGACTGTACCCAACGGCCACCTGTTTGCACGACTCAGTAGAGCCGTGGTAGGGTGACAATCAAAGTACAGTGGGAGAACACACAAGACTCTATGACGATCTCGGGTCTACAGACTAACCTGTACCAGTGTCACCTGAGAACTGCTATTCGACGATAGATATAATTCCATATAGGAGTTCTCGGTGAGTCCGTCTAGTGTACCCAGTCAGCACTGAGCACCCGTATATGATCTTGATGTCAAACATCGATGAATGTGGGAACATCCATCGCCCATCGCATGGGTCTAGTATCATATACGCTAGTCTACTTTGGTATATCAATGCCCCGTCTCGATATACCTTCGACTAGGGACTTTCCAGGATATGCTTATAGACTAAAGATGTCCCACTAGTATGATCTCCATCATAATCAGAGCAGTCAAGCCAATATCCTCAGGGCTTTATCAGCATATATGAGTGAATAATAAGCATGATCAAGTCAACATGTCAGATAAAGAAGAACCAGATAGCATACTATAATGTCGAGCAAGAATGCATACTGAATATATATACATGTATAGATACATCCACTATCATAAAATGGCCTCTAGGGCATACATATATCCAACACCCAGGTATTGAGCGAAAGGGAGGCCGACGGGAAAACTCATGCAGAACCCCTACAGAGCCTGACAGTGACAATATACGTACAGTCCGGTCTGTTCGTCTAAGAGTATCGCATATCGAGTCTAGGGGGTAGATAAAGTCAGACCCCCAACAACGCGATATTTAGTGTCGGTATGAAACCCCATCACCACCGGAGAAACTATCGATCCTGGATCGGTAGTTCTCGTTTACCGTGGCCACGAATTTAGGGTGATAGTCATCCGTACACAACGCGACATCAACCCCCAATACCGGGAGAGACGAATCCCCGACGATCCGATCACTGCCTCCATGTGGCTCAGGACTGTACCCAACTAAAACCTATTTGCACGACTCCTTTGAGCCGTGGTAGGGTAGTAATCAAAGCACAGTGGGTACTCACACGAGACAAATGACGATCTCAGGTCGACAGACTAACCTGTACACATGTCACCTAGGAACTGCTATCTGACAATAGGTATAATACCAACTAGCAAGTTCCCGGCGAGTCCGTCCAGTGTACTCATAACCCAATGAGCACCTGCATACTATCTTAGGTGAACAAACTAACACCAATGGCTTCTGAGACCTGGCCACTGCCCCTCGTTGGGGTCTCGATCAGTATACACTAGCCTACACTAGAGTATCAATGCCCGGTCTTGATACTCCTACGACTAGGGACATTTAAGGATGTGCTTATAGACCCCAGCTCTCACATATATGATTGCCATCATAATGCTGGAAGTCAAGCAAGAATCCTATGGGCTCTATCAACATGTATATGATGATAAAGACAAAGCGGATAAAATACTATCATCTTAAGTAAAACTGTTTTATCGGTATAGGTCCTCACTCAATTATCATAATCACAAGTCCGCGACTATGATAATTGCTTTGAAGGCACTATAGCCAACAGATATGGGATCATCCATCGCCCATCTACATGGGTCGAGAAGCTATACCCTAGTCTACTCTGGTATATCGATGCCCTGTCTCGATACACCTACGACTATGAACATTTGAAGGATGTACTTACCGACTACACTGTCCCCACTAGTATGATCTGCATCATAATCCTAGTAGTCAAGTACTCATCTTAAGGGCTTTGTCAACATGTAATATAGAGACAATAAGTGTACATGTTAAGATAAAGTGCAACCAGATAGCATACTATCATGTCGTGCAAGAGAGTCCTCCCTATATATGTCCAAGCATCCACTACAATATACATCGCATGTACAGTAATGGCCTCTAGGGCATACATATAACTAACATGATCTGTGTCCTTCCGTCTTCAACCACCTTCCCAAGCTCCTAGAAACCACTATGATCAAGCTTGGTCGCCGGTCTCCTTCCATCGAAGATGATCCACCTGAAGATTTGTATTCCGAGCTCCTACTTCAATAGCCGAGATAACTAGGGTACCTAGTTTGCCAAACTAGATAGCCTAGAGAATGTAGAGTGTAGTGATGGATTAATTTATCTCCAAACACTCTAGGTTTCTCAATACATGAGACTTGAAGGGTGGAGGTAGAAGAAGATGCTTGAGGATGAGAGTGTGAGGCAACTCAAGAAAAATATCTAAGTGTTTATGTTGTTGTGTTATGTTGTGAGTAATAATGAAGCCTCCAAATAAATATCTCAAGTCTCCAAAATATCTCAAGTCAACAAAATATCTCAAGACTTCAAAATATCTCACAACAAACAAAAATCAAGGATGCTTGAATAGTAACTATAAGTCACTACAAAACCATGCCACAATAAATGCAATAAACACCTCATCCTCTCCACCTCATTAACCATTTAATCCTAAATGGTTAAAACTAAATGAGGTGGCATCTTTTAGAAGCACCTTGTAATAAATTATAAGAATATCCCTCATCCGTATATACATACCTGTATCCGTATTCCGAAAAATACGATTACAATGAGACAAAAATAATCCAACAATATAATACTAGAATCCGGCTTAAACCAATGCCACTAGTATTATCCGTCAGAATCCTGATACCATTCTTGGCATCAGCATCACTACAACTGGAACATTGCCAGGTGTGAATCATCATATGTCGTGAAAGAATTTGAAGTTTGACACCTATCTTGGCATCGGTATCGCTACAATTGGAATATTTCCAGGAGTGACTCATCATTTTCCTTTGTTGATTTGAACAAAGGTGGCTTAGTAAATAGGGTTAGGATTTTGTCAATTAAGGATTTTTGACTTTATGAGCCGTAAGGATCTCATAAAGGTATTTCTCCCTATGAGCCATGAGGATCTCATAGGTGTATTTTCTTCTTAGGAATCGTGAGGATTCCTAAATGTGTTTTCTCTTATAAGTCGTAAGGATCTTATTAAAGTATTTTCTACTTGTAAGTCAAAAGGACTTACAAGTGGTTGTTCACCATATGGGGATATTTCTCGCCATTGGTGGGATTTGGTGGGGAATATATATATTTATGCCCGTTAATTGTATACAAGAGTCGATATTGGACCACTTGTAAAGCAGAAAAGCTTTGTAGGTTTTGGTGGCTTAAGAACAGTTTGGATCCCTGTAACTTAAAACTTTTGAACTCTATAAGCCATCGGGGTCTTATAGAGGGTATATTATCCTTACGAGTCATGAGGATCTTGTAAGCGTATTTTCACCTTAGAAATTGTGTGGATTGTAAGTGTGTTGCTGCTTTGTGTGTCGTAAGGATCTCAAGCAAGTGTTTTCTTCTTACAATATCGTGAGGACATTGCAAGGGCGTCTTTTCCTTTCTTTGAACGGGTTCGCGCCCTTTCGGGTTTTCACTAGCTCGCCGGCAGTCCTGTACTTTTTAATCACGGCGCTATTTCAGATTTTCATCCGTGCACATTTCACTTGTGGACATACCTTTTTTTAGGTGGCCCGTAAGGTAACGCACCATTAGCTCTAGGCCCCGATCTTTTTTGAAGAACCACATCATGTAGGATATGAATTGTTTATGCCCATGGATTGTATACAGTGATCAATATGGGGATCTACCACAGGGTTAAACGTGTTAGTTTTAGGGACATGACGGTCCATTATTGCCGTATTTTGGGGAAAGTTTTTAGTTTAAGGACGTTTCAGTCTAATATTGGTTTAAGGACTTCTCGGTCCAATATCGCCGTATTTTAGGGCGAATATCTTCTGGTACTACTTTCAGAGTTCTAACTCAGGAAGATAGTGAGCGAACACAGGCGTCGTCATCTATCATTGACCTAAGTCATGACTCGTCAAGCGTAGTACTTTTTGAGGAATCGGCCGTTTATTAGCCGGAATGGTCTTTCGCCAAGCATATCCATGAGCAGGTAGACTCTACCTTAGTAGACTTTGTCTATGATGTACGTGCCTTCATAATTTGGCTCAAACTTTCCTCGTTTTGCATTATTGGAAATCATCGGTATTTTAACAGCCAACACGAGTTCGCCTTGGCGGAATTTTCTCGGCCTGGTCAGTCGTTCATATGACCGGGTCATCCTTGCCTTATAAGCCCCCAGATTTTGCTGTGCTATAAGGCGGGTTTCATCAAGGACGTTGAGCTCCTCGAGCCTAAGATGAGTATTTTCTTCATCTGTCAGCTCATATTGAACTGCCAATCGTAAAGAGGGTAGTTATATCTCCAGTGGGAGCACTGCTTCCGCGCCAAACACCGGTGTATATGGTGTTGTATTCATGGCCGTTTTGAACGTTGTTAAGTACTCCCAAAGAGCTTCATGCAGCCTTTCATGCCAGTCTTTTTTGTTTCTGGAAACCGTCTTTTTTATAATCTTGGTCAACGTCTTGTTGAAGGCTTCAGCTAGACCGTTGGCACAAGGATTATAGACCGAGGAGTATCGCTAGTCTATTTTGTTCTGCTGTGCGAAATGACTTATTTTGTGGCTTCTATAAACTGGACCATTATCCGAGATTATCCATCATGGAGTCCCGAACAGATATATGACATGGTTTTTGAAGAAGTGGAGGATATTCTCTGTCGTCACCTCCCTTAACGATACTGCTTCTGCCCATTTAGAGAAGTATTCGGTTGTGGCCAATATAAACCTGTATCCTTTGGATGATGCCGGTTCGATAGGGCCAATTATATTGGTTCCCCACATCTCGAACGGCCAGCTGACCACTGTCGGATGTAGAGGATTTGGGTGATGATGTATGAAGTCCCCATGAATTTGGCATGAGTGACACTGCTTCGCATATTCAAGGCAGTCCTGAATCATCATGGGCCAATAGTATCCCATTCTTTTTAACTTCAGCTTCATCTTTTGCCCAGCTTGATGAGAATCGCAGAGTCTGTCGTGTATTTCTTAGACGACTTCCTTTGCTTCCTCCGGCCCCAGGAATCTTAGCCATAGGCAGTTGAATGATCTCTTATATAGAGTATCATTGACGAAGGAAAATAGCAAAGCTCGTTTCATGAGCTGATGTCTCAACGACGCATCTTCAGGCGTTCGTTGGGACTTAAAGTAGTCTATGAAGACTTCCCTCCAGTCCTTGACGTCTTATTCATCCTCTATTTGAAGGACTACTTGTTCGGTCATTTCTTCTCCTTCGGGTAGTTCTATCAGGTCTTCCGAAGATATATCTGTTAGCCCAAGGACCTTGCGGCTTTGCACAATGATCCTTACGTCGTCGAGGTCTTCATCAGCCAATTCTTTAGCCAATTTGTCTAACGCATCCGCTTTGTTGTTTTCCGCTAGCGGTATGCTTTCCAGGGTATAGGAAGAGATTTGTGTCAGCAGTTGCTGCACTCTTTCGCCATACTTTATCTGCTCTGGCTTGCATGTTTGATAATTATCATTTACTTGACTAATGATTAGCTGAGAGTCTCCGTATATGAGGAGGTCTTTGATTCCCATGTTAATAACGATCTCAAGACCGGCTATCAAGGCTTCATATTCAGCTTCATTGTTAATTCTTGGCTCCGTTAAGGAGAGGGCGTAACACGATATCCTTCCTTGCGGGGTCACGAAGATAAGGCCCACCCCGGCTTTGATTATGAGGGTGTTTTGCTTTCGCCGCTTCATGGAGGATGCTCTATCAAAGTAGAGCTCCTATTGAAACCCATTTTCTTCTTTCTCTTCTTCGATTCTTTCGAACACGTGCTCATCTGGTAACTCATAATTTAAAGGGGAGTCAACTGGTATCAGATGTTTCATGAGAAAGTCAGTGATGGCTTGTCCTTTCACCGCTTTGAGCGGGCGATATTTTATCGAAAACTCCATTAGGAGGAGGGCCCATTTGGCAAGCCTTCCCGTCAGTATGGCCTTCGACATCAGATATTTGAGAGGATCCACCTTTCATATGAGGTGAACCTCAGGTGCCAAGGCGTAGTGTCTGAGCTTCGTTATTGCGAAAATCAGCGCCGCGTAGTGCTTTTCGATGGGGGAGTAGTTGCTTTCTGCTTATAGGAGAACTCGACATAAATAGTACAGAGCTCTCTCTTTTCCTTGATCATTCTATTATGCCCACAATGCACCTAGAGAACCCTCAAAGGTTGTTGTATATAGGATAAGGGGTTTTCCCTTAACCGGGGTGGCCAATACCGATGGATTTTGCAGGCATTGCTTGATTTCTTCTAGTGCGTTTGGACACTTTTGATCCCAGACGAACGGGGTCTCCTTCTTCATCAGATGGCTATAGGGATGACATTTTCCGGAGAGGTTGGCTATGAACAGCCAGATATACAAGATCTTTCCTTGGAGAGATCGGAATTGTTTGAGGGTTCTTGGCGAAGGAATTTCTACAATCGCCTTGATTTTTTAGGGATCAATTTCGATGCCTCGGTGAAGAATGATGAATGCCAAGAATTTTCCTGAGGAGACTCCAAACACGCATTTTAGAGGGTTCATCTTCAGATTATACTTTCGAAGACGTTGGAACACTATTTTTTTATGTTCCCAATGTTCCTCATGAGATTTTATCTTCACCAAAAGGTTGTCGATGTAGCATTTGACGATCTTATGTATGAGGTCATTAAAGATCTTTGTCATGGCCCTTTGGTAGGTAGCACCGAAATTCTTCAAGCCAAAGAGCATCACTTTGTAGCAGAAAACACCTAACGGTGTCCGGAAGGAGGTATGCTTCTGGTCCTCAGGATCCATTTTTATTTGGTTGTATCCTAAAGATCTATCTATTAAGGAGAAGACTTCATGGGTGGATGTGTTATCGATCATTAGTTCGGTAACGGGTATTGGGAAGTCATCTTTCGGGCATGCTTCGTTGAGGTCCCGAAAGTCCACGCAGATGCGGACTGTTCCATTTTTCTTCATCGCCTGAACGATATTAGCGATCCAGTTGGGATATTGAATCTCTTGGATGAAATTGGAGTAGATTAGTTTCTTGAATTCAGCGTTGATTCTCATCTCAAGTTTGAGCCGCATCCTTCTTGGTGCCTGTTTGATTGGCTTTATGTCTGGCGATATGGCCAGTTTATGTACAGGTACTTTTGGATCTAGACCCGGCATTTCAGAATAGTTCCATGCAAAGCAGTCTTTGTACTGCATGAGTACGTCTTTTGACGTGGCTATCTGTTTTTCAGATAGTAGCTCACTGACGAACGTCGGCCTCGGATCGTTCTCCATCCTTAAGTTAATTTTCTTAGGTTGTCCGCATGGTGTGTATCCCGTCTTCCAACTCTTTTGGTGTTGGTGGAAATTCTGAGATCTCCTCATCATCATCTTCATTTCCGAAGCACCCAAAGAGGTCAATCATATTCTCGTCCTCTTCCTTTTTTGAGAGAGTTACCATATGACAGGTACGAGTCCGCTTCCATTTTCATGGTCGAGATGGTCCTATCCTGACGGTATAGGCCTTCTTTGGCTCGTGTTTTTATGGTGGACTTATCTTCCAGCTGTCGGATAAAGTAAACATGTCTTGTTGATACTGGTCCTCTATCCAGTCCTTGAACGTGAAGCAATCTTCAAGGGGGTGACCTACTGCTTGGTGATAGGAGCAATAATCTGGGTGATGGACCTCGTTTATTTGTTTGGGGTGCCGAGACTCTGGAAGCGTCATCATTTGGTGCTTCATAGCAAGATTGAAGATTTTTCCTGTCTTATCTTGACGGAACGAATATTCTTGACCCATCTTCTTTATAAAGGACGGGCTCTAATCGAGCTTTTCTCGATTGAACGGCATCTTGGACCCGCTTTGTTGTCTTTGAACGTTGTTTCCGTTCCTCGCCCTATTTTTACCTCCACTTCGGGATTTTACCCCTTCGCGAGAACACATAGCGGGCTGTGGATGAAGTGCATCACGGTCCACTTCTTCCAATGATTGCTTGTTGAAACGCTGCATCTTAGCCTTTTCATAAATGACCATTTCACAGCCATGGTTGCCCAGCTCGTCTGACAAGCTTATTTAATTAACTTGTCAATTTGCTCTTCAAGCGACGGACTTAACGTTCTCAAAGTGGGATCTTGCTCTAATTTGACATCATGGCTATCAAGGAAAGCGATTTCTTCTTTACATGATCTATTTATGATGTGGCAGCTGTAAATTTGCTCTCGTTTCTTGGACCGAACGTATTCCAGCCCAGTCGTTTCCATTCCCGTTGGGCTCCTTTCGTTGAGTCCCAGGAATATCCTAAATATTTTTTTATAGAATTTAGCTTTCCAAACCATTTGTTCGAGAGGTATGTATTGGCGTTTTAACAGCTCTTTCAGTCCTTCTTCATAATATCTCGGCAGACAGATGGGCTGGAGTTTGTCAAGAGTGTGGTTAGCACTATGCCAGACTTCTTTTTCTACCTTGGTCTCCGTAGATTTGTAGAAGAGGGTCTTCTTTTCACCTCTTCTCCTAGGAGGCACGTAAGGTTTGCAGTTCTTATACACTGTATGTATCGAGCGAATCAAGTTCCCTGTAGTATTAAGACGGAGCCATCATGATTTGTAGAATCTGATCTGCTTTGGCAAGAGTCTGTATTGACGGACGGATAGAGAACACTGCATTGGCCTCATCCTCTGAGTCGCCGTCAAAGACTAAAATAGAGTAGATGGTCCGGGCTTATCGTTTTGCCTTTGAGATTGCCCCGAGTGAACTATTTTTTCGTCTTCCTTGGTGTCGCTTCCAAAGATCGGGATGATGGCTACAGATTTTTGTTTATTCTCCGTCTTGTGGCACCTTTCAGTATCCTCGAAGTCCAGCAGAAATTAGTTCGCATCTTCATACTTCCGCACTTCATTTACCGAGAATGGATTTAGTTCTCCCATGATGGTGTACTCCGAGCCATCCTTGAAATACTTCATACACTGATATTGTGTAGAAGATACGATGTTGTACTCGTGTAACCAAGGCCTATCGAGTAGAGCGTTATAGTAAGTCTTGGCATCAATGGCATGAAATTTGATATCAGTGACGAGTAGCCCAAAGAGTAGAATCAGTATTACGGACTCAAGTGTCTGTGACGACTGTGAGTTGAACCTAGAGATGATAATTTTCTCGGGCAAGGTGCTGAACATTCATGCAAATTTCGTTCAAGACTCTCACGTTGAGATGATTAACGGAGGATCCGTTGTCGACAAAAGATTTCCCTATCTTGATGTCATAGCAGTACCTGGTGACGTAGAGTGGTCAATTATGTTCGCACATACCGAGGAGTAGATCTTCATCGATGAATGTGATATAAACCATGTGGACCTCTGCCAGTTCATCATTTATCTTCTCTTCTGCGAGGAAAACTTGAAACTGATTGGGCTCTTGTAACGCCTTGATCAGGGAATCTCGTGCCTCTTTGGACAGGAGGAGAGCATCCAATATACTTAGCTGTGAGGGTATTTTTTTACGATGTGTTAGAACGTTGTAATCCACCTTGTTTTTTTTGGGTGGGTCCTTTGCGGCGAGCTCTTTAACTGCTTCTTCGTCAAGGGCGATTTCCTCGGGCATCTTCCCTTTCCCTTTGTCTTTTTTGTTTGAACCTTTGTTTGCGGTTCCGAGGTTCTTTTCAGACATCGTACGATTATGTAGCTGAATATTCTCGCAGTTCTTCTCCTCTTCTTTTTCCGAGAGGGAGTCTTCAAAGAGAGAGTCGAGGTGTATTTCATCCTCAGAATCGCTCTCGAACTCGAGAACTTAGGGTTTTTCCATTTCCGAACTGGTGCCAATCATATGCCAGTTGCCAGTTGTTTCTTCATGCGTGTTCGTCTCACCAATTTGATGTTGACGAGCGAGAGCTTCGCGCTTCTCTTTCTTAAAGTGTTTTCGATGGGCAACATATCCTTGACACCACTTCTTGAAGGCGTTACACTCCTCGATGGGGTGAGCGACCCTTCGATGATATAGGAAATATTTTGGATGTGATTCTCCTTCGTCGAAATATGGGACTCCAGAAGTGTACCTTATGAGAGGTGGTAGCTTAATCCCCATTGATAGGGCTTTGGCAAACCGTTTCTCAGTTTTGATCCTGCTCTTACTTGTTGCAGGTGTGTTTTGATTTGGTCGGAGCGATTTACGACTCGTTCTCACCGCAGTTTCTTTATTCAAACGCTGATGCTTAGCCTTTTCGTATATAGATATTTCGCGTTCTCGATCATCTTTGCTCTTTCGAAAGGCTTCATTTAGCAACCTCTCAATCGGGTCTTCTTTTTGCAGTTTCGGGGATTTTAGCGCCGATCCTGCCCCCCAGTTATTCCATGTCATTTTCTGACACTGGTGGAGCTTCTTCGCCATATAACAACGAATGGGATACCATGTGGCAACTTGTTACATAGTCTTCTGCTTTTTTTGACGAGTCATTTCCCTCATTATTGTCACTTTCTCCATCCTCAAGAATATGCTTGGGTAATTCATCAAGTGTGACTAATTTCCGTGCCTTCTGGTTATATTCTTCCAGCGCATCTATGTATTTCTGAAGCTCTGTACGTTTGTCGTCATACTCGGTAGGCTACACGGGTTTCGTAGTCTTCTTCTTTTTCTTAGAAGATTTTGAAGGCTCGACTTGGGGGCTTTTCTCCTTGTCAACAACTTTCGGTGTGGGACGTGGTTTCATCATCCCTTCAATAATTTCGGGTTTAAGAGAGCTTTTCCACTTGATTGTCGGGCATGCCTGTAGATCTTTCAGCATTCTTTTAGTTTTCGCTGAAAGGACTACTTTCCATGGAGCTTCTTCCATGAGTGAGCATGATACCCCCTGCACGTCCACCTTTTTAAGAGCGTGCTTTTGGGGCAGATTTACCCTCCAGTTGTCAGACAGTGTGAACTTCCCTTGCTGATACTGGTCCTCGACCCAATTTTTAAAGATGTATCAATCTTCAATTGGGTGGCTCACTATCCTATGATAGGAGCAGTAGTTGGGGTTGTTGACGTCGCCGGGTTGTGCGGGTCGCCATAGGTCTGGAAATATTATGAGATTATTTTGCATCGCCAACTTGAACAATCACCTCGTTTTATCACGAGGAAACGAGTATGCACGTCCCAGCCTTTCTTCCAAGGACGGACGTGTATGTGTGTTGTTTTGGCGAGCAGTCGGTTTTGGACTGCTTAGTTGTTGTTGCATATTGGCAACGAAGGCCGCTTTCCCTTTACCCTTGTTATTTCGAGGGTCCTTATTTGTGGAGGAGGGGCCATGACCCATCTGATCCATTTGGGCTAACTTGTCTATCAGGGCTTGAAAGGTTGTGGGTTTGAAGAAAGTCATGAACAGGGACACAGTCGATTGAGGATCGAGGGTCCCGATGAACATGCCTACATCTTGGGACTCTTTAATGCACTGTTTGTACTTAGACCATAGGTTCTGCCACCGAATCGCATATTGGACCCAAGTTTCTCCCGGTTTACCCTGGCATTGATCAGTGCAATGATCGAAGTGCGTTCACTTGGGCTGACGATCCATTGCGTGAACAACAGTTCCATTTCAAAGAAGGTTTTCACGGAGTCATTTGGGAGATCGAGTACCATTCGAAAGCTGTCTCTGACAAGCTTCCGACGAATTGGCGAAACAACAGTTTGTCGTCGCCTCCAGTATTACTGCACAGAGCTCTGAATTGTACGACGTGCTGGTGGGGATTGCTTGTTCCTTTATAAATGTGGAACATCAGGATCGTATATCCCGGGGGTACTTGATTTGGTCATACCAGGCCGGATATGGTCGTCCAGTTTTGACGAGTTGGTTGGCGACTTCATTGGCCTGGTGAGCTCTGATTTGCTGAGCAATGTAGTCATCCAGGGCCGCCTTGGAGATTGTTTCCTTCTTGGCCATTGATAACGCCGGGGGAGGATTTAAAGTTTCTCCTATGTCATCCTCGATAATTACCAGCGGATCTTCAGCTGGTGGTTCCGGTTGGATCATCATTCCAACTATATCTTTGGATAAAAGAGCCATCTGCTTGATATTAGCAACTTCTTTGTCTTTATTCCCCAGCACTCGTCGCAAAATCTCTATATCGGTCTCTTGCTCTTGGCACTGTTCAACTTCTTTGTCTGGACTTTCTTTTGGCCCGGTGAGTGCAGCCATTTTGGTTAATATCTCCTGGAGCTTTTGCTGTTGCTCCTGAGCCTTTGTCAACGACCGAGTTTGCGGTCGGTGACTCACCAAGGCACGGCTCTCTTCTTTTCCGATGGCCATGTAAACCATATGTATCGTTATGTCCCCAGACTTGGGGCATTTAGATATTTCGCCATTGGATTTTGCTGCCGGCGGTAGAGTTTTCTCCACCTTCATTCTTTTATGAAAGATTGGAGTTAAAGGAGTCGTTGTGATGGGCACCTGTTCAAGAGAAGTCCCCCATTGTATGGTGGAGGAGCAGCCTTTTTCTTATCAGCCTTTAGATTTCTTAGGTCGACGAGAGTAATTTTCGTCAAGCACAGAGTCTTGGACCTTTCACCAGACTCTTTGTATATATGAGGAGAGCCATTGATGAGGCTGCTCTGGCTGTTTCTGTATTGGGGCCTCTGCCGGCGGAGATGGTTTCTTCAATACCGCTGTCAAGTAGTTCTTACGTACCCTCCTAAGCGGGTCAAAGATGTTCCCGGTTGGAACAGCAGCGTCGACCTCCACCATAAAGACCGGTAGGGTGAGCCCAGAGGGAGAGTTGCCCCCAGCTTCTTTCACTCGGATCCAGTGATGACGTCAAGCTTGTCGTGGAGTGGGAATTGCCTCAGTTTTGGAGGTGTCTTCCTTAGGCCCCCTTCATTGCTGGGGATTTTCGGTAGGCATCAGGCTGTTGAAGACCGACGTCCTTGTTGGAGCTGGAGCGGAGTTGGCCAATCTTTCAAAGACTGACCGTCTTGGAGAGGATGTACTTTTATCAGCTTCACCTGCAGCAGGAGTAGGGAGAGCTAGCCATTTTAGGGTAACTCCTTCTGGTATCATAGGCTTCTTTACAGGCCCGTTCGAGTTCTTCCTAAGCCTGTTGAAGACTGAGACGTTAGATTTGGATGGCTTGCTGATAAGAGCAGCCAAGGTTGCCAGCTGATCAAAGACCGACCTTCTGGGACCTTCTTCTTATGGCATTGAGGCGCCGAGGTTCACAGGCGGGGGCATGGTCCCGAAAAGAGCCTAGTAGTGGCCTGTGTGACCTGCCCCACTGGCATTAAGAAAATAGAGGCCGCGTTAGGCCCGTATGTCACTCCTCCAGTTAGGGCGGAGAGGGAGTTATTGCTGCAAGCAGTGCTGTGAGAAGCCATTGATTCTGTAAAAAAGTGAGATACCAAGTTTTAGTACCTCGAATTCAGGGGCAACCATGAATACAGCAAACCACGATTTTGTTTGCGATCACAACACATGAATTGTGGAGTGGAAAGTGGAAGAAGTTCCACCGGGCATGTCAGAATCTGTTTACCGCTGAAAACCGAACTGAGACGTTGGGACGTCTAGCCTGAATTTGGGGGCAGATGCTATTTGGACATATCCATCCGCTACTCCGAAGATACTAAGTTAATTTATGACACCACATATCGAAGGATTGGATAGATGCGACCGATATATCAAACTTTATCATAGTCCCCCTCGTTTGTGAGGTTTTTTTTTATTATGGAGACGCTATTCCCTGTAGGCTCAAGCTCCTGCAGTTAATTATGTTATCGCGTTACGATAAACACTTTCTCCTTCTCCAGTAGTTCACTTCATGTCATGTTATGTTTGTTTATTATGGTTGCCCGTTGATTGTATATTGAGACTATTTTATGTCGTTGCCCGTAGGGCGCTGTTTAGTCCAAATCCGTATAATTTAGATTTGGGGTTTGAACTTAGGTTGTATGTATTCCCTCAGTTCAAGGATATTTTGTTTCATTTAAGGACCGTTAATCTAGTTTGAGATTAAGATCGACTTAAATATTGAGCATTTGGGCTCAATTTGTTTTACTAAGGATACATTAGGCTTTTTGAGACTAAGATCAATTTAGAAATATTTGAAGGATCATTAAATTTAGTTAAGATCCAACAATAGAGCATTTATGCTCAGCTGCAAGAGAACTTCAGAGAGACTTAGCTAATTTGGGCTCAGTCTACTCGGTCTTAGGCTTTCTCCCTTTATTCAAAAGTGCTAAGCACTTATTTGTTTCTCTGGCACTCACGTGGGAAGCACGTGAGGCGCTCAGACACGTTGCCCTATCAATGCTAAGCACTTAGTCATTTTGACTATATGTATAGTGCTAAGCACTTTTATACAGCGCTCACGTGTGATTCACGTGAGGCACTGAGCATTTGTTTTTGGGCGCTCACGTGTCTTTCACGTGAGGTACCGAGCTCATTTTTTTTGGCTTTCATATAAGAAGGATGTGAGGTGCTGAGCTCATATTTTTGGGCGCTCATGTGTGTTTCACGTGAGGCGCTGTGCTCCTTTCTTTGTTGGGCGCTCACGTGGGAAGCACGTGAGACGCTGAGTTCTTTTCTTTCAGAGATTTAATCTCTATTGATAGCATTTTAACGATTGATGATCATCAAGATCTTTGTTTTGTAGATATGAGGTCGGCTTTTCTTTTAAGAACTAAGCTCTTCTGTTCTTTTTACAAGAACTAAGTTCTTTGTGTAGGGTTAAACCCAGTTTTCAGAGAAATTAAATTCCCGGAAAATGTTTGGTCCTTATCTTTTCTTTTTATCTAGCTCTTTTTCCTAAATTTTGATTCTAAAGAACAGAATCTTCCCGATGAGAATTAAATTCTCAATTTATGGGAAGATTTTTCTTACGGATCTCAGATCCAGAGAAAGAACTAAGTTCTTTTGTGAAGGGTTAAACCCTTGTTTTTGTTTATGCTAAACAAAAGAGATATATTTTATCTCTTCTTTTTCGTTACCTAAAGTTTGAAAGGAGAACGAAGCTTTCTTCTTCTAGAGAATTAAATTCTCCATTGCACCTTCTATCTTTTTTGTTCGCAGAAACTTATGGGGGGTCCTCTCTGTATATCTGTGTCTCTGAGATTTGAAGTCTCGAGTCCTTTAAATTGGAAAGGCAAACCATTGGTTAGTTTTGAGAAAATCTTTCATTGAGAGATACCAATTGATTTAATCGGTCTCAAAGATCATTTGAGGATTTTATCCACAGTTAGATTTTTGATCCAGTAATTTTCTGTTTTACAGAATATATTTTCTTGTTTTTAACAAGATTGGGGAAATATTTTCCCATATATAGAATTTAATTCTATTAAACGATGATTTTTAATCACCATTGGATTTTTAATCGAAGGGCTCTCTGTTTAACAGAGCATATTTTTCTTGTTTAGAAAGATTGGGGAAATATATTCCCAAAATAGAATTTAATTCTATCATTGGATCTTTTGATCCAACAACTCCTTGTTTAACAGAGCATATTTTTCTTATTTAGAAAGATTGGGGAAATATATTCGTAAAAATAGAATTTAATTCTCATCATATGCTGATTTTTAATCATCATTGAATTTTTAATCCAATAGCTTTGTTTAACAGAGAATTACTCCAGATTTTAGGGAAATATTTTCCCAGTAGAATTTAATTCTACCCGTTTTAATTTGGGTGCTGACGCTCACGTGCTATGCACGTGGGTGCCGCTCAAGGATTTAATTCTTTCATAAACAGGCATTCACGTGCTTTGCACGCCGGCGCTCACGTGTGTATCATGTGAGGCGTGCCATAGGATTTAATTCTATCAGAGATTGGCGTCGGCGCTCACGTGACTTTCACGTGAGACGCCGCCTAATTGTATTTATTTAAAAGTTAATTTTCTATGAGGGAACACTATAGACTAATTACATAATAGCCTAAGTATCCGGGTTACGTATATACGCTTTCTAAACTAAGTGTTCCCTAGAATTAGTTCAGGGGTGTTATACGCCATCCACCCGATTTCCCCCGTAGACATGAATTTACTCACCTAAGTACGTCTCGCTCTAGTTGAAGTCGACGACCTTCTTGCCCTTCCTCTCCATCTTGGAAGTATCCGCAAAGGTCCCTATAACCAAAGTAGTCATAAACATCCAAGGAAATTCCATTAAAACCGATACAAACCCAAATAAACGAAATACGGAGAAAACATTAACAAAACAGCAAAATTTTCAAAAATACTAAAATGCAGACATTTGAAGTTATAGTAACCAGACGTCTGACCATAAGGTCACAGTGGCACAGAAAGAAATAAGACGTCTGAAGAAGGGGTCCCAGACGTCTGACCAAAAGGTCACAGTCGTACAAGAAGTAAGCAGACGTCTGAAGAAGGGCTCTCAGACGTCAAAAGAACAAATCTTAAGAAATCCAAATCAAAAGCAGACGACTGGTGACTTGAGAATCAGATGTATGAAGATCAACAATCAAAGATTCACATAGCATCGACAAACGTCTGAAGATTTAGAGGTCAGACGTCTGAAGAAGGAAAAACATGAAAAACATATACGAGGCATACGTCTGAATCTCAAATTAGCAGACATCTGAAGAAGGATTTTGCTGAAACGAATTTTGTGAAAACTGAAAAATTCCAAAACCTCAAAAGTCCAATATTTTACACCAAAATACCCTCTACTTCCTCAAATAGGGTGTAGTCACCAAGTAAACACACACTCACCACTGCTGGTGGATCACTTCAAAAACCAACTACAAAGAATTCAACCTTTAAAAATACCATTTTTAATATAGAAACTATATTTTTCCATGGCCACACATATCAACTTGTAGAACTTGAATAAAAGAGAGATTCTTACCACTTGAAGTGATGAAAAGTGGAGATCCAAGCTCTAAAGATGTACACTTGAAGATCTTTGAACTCGTGGTAGCTTCACTTGAAGTCTTGATGGATTTAGATAAAAAAAACTTGGATTTTTAGTGGAGGAAGATGGGTTTTTCTTCTGGTTTTTCGTTGAGGAGTTAGGATATTTTTTAGAGGAGTCGGAATAGATATTTTGTGAGGAGAGAAGGAAAAGAAAAGGAAATAATGAGAGGAGTTGAGAGGGTGTGGGTATGGGTGAGAAGGTATGGCTTTCTCCCTCTCTCTCCTTCCCTCCCTCTCCATCTCCACAACAATAAAATATCATGAAAATAATCTATCTTTTTCCAAATAAAAAATACTTATCATTTTTAAAATATCTCACATTTACCGATTCCCAAAAATAAATATACATACGGATGTCAATCTGGAAAAACCCAAATCCATACTCGGTATTATTTTCATAAAACTCATAATACCTATATTTAAATTATAAAATAATATTTATAATTTTCAAAATATTACACATTCCAAAGAGGAGCATCATTCCGGGAACATCTTTCAAGGGGCAGAGCATCATTCCGCAAACATCTTTCAAGGGGTGGAGCATCATTCCGGGAGCATCATTCCAAGGGGCGGAGCGTAATTTCATAATCATCTTTCCAAAGCGGAGCATCATTCCGGGAGCATAATTCCAAAGCGGGGCATCATTCCAGGAGCATCATTCCGGGGGCGGAGCATCTTTCCGAGGGATGGAGCATAATTCCAGGGCGGGGCATAATTCCGGGAGCATCATTTCGGGAGCGGAGTATCTTTCCGAAAGGTGGAGCATAATTCCTGGAGCATCATTCTAAGGAGAAGAGCGTAATTCTGGGAACATCTTTCCAAAGCGGAGCGTCATTCCGAGAGCATCATTCCAAAGCGGAGCATCATTCCAAGAGCATCATTCCGGGGGCGGAGCATAATTCTAGGAGCATCATTCTAGGAACATCTTTCCAGGGGTGGAGCATAATTCCAGAATCATCATTCCGGGGGCGTATTCTGAGACGAAGCATGGTTCCGACACAGAGGTAGACATTCTGAACAAAGCATGGTTTCGATGGAGTGGTTGATTCCGGGGCGAAGTATGTTTTCGACACGGGGATATATTCTGAGATGAATCATGGTTCCGGCGTAGAGGTAGATATTATGAAAGAAGCATGGTTCCGATATAGAGGTTGATTCCAGGATGAAGCATGGTTCCGGCGTAGAAGTAGATATTATGAAAGAAGCATGGTTCCAATGCAGAGTATATTCTGAGGCGAAACATGGTTCCGACGCGGAGGTAAATTCCGGGGCCAAGCATAATTCCGACACAGAAACATACAGTTGGTTGACTTGTTTCGATTTGATTTGACTTGATTTAGGAGGTTCTTGTCCGTTCTACGAGACTTTTGAGCTTAGAAGCACTTTCAGGTAGGACTTTGATTTGATTCGTTTGATTCTTGCCATGTTTGACGAGGCTCTTGAATTTGAGTGCAATACCAAGTAGGACTTGGATTTTTGATTTTTGATTTTGGTTTGGCATTAGCACCGCTAACACTGGAGCATAGTTCCAGGAGCGACTCATCATTTGCCGTTGGGAAATTTGCGAATTTGAATTTTTGGTTGACATTATTATCGCTAAAATTAAAATATAGTTTCAAGAGAGAATCATCATCTGCCATTAGGGATTTAGGGATTTGGATTTTGGTTGGCGTCATCATTACTATACTGGAATATGATTCCAAGAGCAACTCATCATTCGTCTTTGGAGAACTGGGAATTTGGGTTTTGGGTCAGCATTAGCACCGCTAACACTGAAGCGTAGTGTCAGGAGTGACTCATCATTTTCCATTGCTCATTGGGGGCGATGGCTTAAAAGACAGGTTTAGGTCCCCGTCATCTAAGGCTTTTTCAATTTTATGAGCTGTAAGGGTCTCATAAGAGTATTTTTTCTCTACAGGTCGAGAGGATCTCATAGGTGTACTTTCTCCTTAGGATTCGTGAGGACTCTCAAGTGTGCTTTTACCTTATGAGTCATAAGGATCCTATGAAGATGTGTTTTTCTTACGAGTCGAGAGGATCTTATAAGCGTTGTTCTCCTCATATATCCTGAGGACATATGAATGGGTCTTCTTCTCGTTGGTAACTTAGTTTGCCAACGGAAGACGTTTTGGCCGCCATTTTATTGCATGTAGCTTATGGATCGTGGAGAGACTTGGGGCGATTTAGTTTATTTATGCCCGTGGATTTTATATGGCGCACACGAAGCGTCAGAGTCGTAGGGCACTATAGTGGAACATGGTGAGGATGGGGATTGTCTTTGCCTGTAGATTGTATACGTTAGTCAATTTGGGGACTGGCCGTATGACGGAGGGATTTGGAGATTTGGATTTTGGTTTGGAGTCAGCATCGCTACACTGGAATGATACCAGGAGCGACTCATCATTCGTCGTTTAGGATTTTGGGGATTTGGATTTTTTTAGCGTCTGCATCGCTATATTGGAATATGGTACTATGAGTGACTCATCATTCGCTTTTCTTTTCAACGAGTTTGGGCACTTGCGGGGTTTCACAAGCACACGAGTAGTCTCACTGTTTTTACTCACGAAGCCTTTTCAGGTTTTCATTCGTGTCCCTTTCGCTTGTGGACTAACCCTTTATTTCTTTTCTTTTCTTTTTTCTTTCTTTTCCTTTTTTTTCTTTTTCTTTTTCTTTTTTATTTCCCAGTTTAATGACTTAGGGGTCAATTACTCTCAGTTTAACGATTTAGGGGTTAAAAATGTACTTGTTCTTTAAGACTCATAGATTTTGATTTTGATGTATTCGAATCGAAGGCAGGGGAAAGGCCTTATTTGATTCTAGGCTTTTTATGAAGCAATTTCAACATCTTCTCCATTTTCTTGGATATGTATACGTTCCATGGAGGTTACGACAGATCTGCATCATTTCCTAAAGTGGATAGTTGATCCATTTAGTCCCAGAAGGCTTTGGCTTTTTTCTGTATAAAGTTGGCGGTTGTAGTTTGATTGTTCGTTAACACGCCTTTAGACAGTTCGATTTCTCCTGTATTGTACTATTTCTCGACCCAATCCTTGAAAACATAGCATTCTTTAATTGTATGACTCACTACTCTGTGGTATAGGAAATACAGGGGATTGTCGATCATCTTTGCTTTATGAGTCCTCTTCGACTTTGGCAGTTGTAGACCGTTGTTCAGGGCATTCTTGAATATTTTATGGACTTTTTCCCTTCTGAAAGAGTAGATCTTAACATTTTTCTCTTCTAGAGTCGATCCTTCTCCTCCCAGTACTGGCTTTCGAGGCCGGTCAGTTTTTTCTCTGCCTGTTCCTTGCTTGCTGAAAGAATCAGTATTGTTGGAACTTTCGCCTTTGCGATTGTCGTCCTTCCGGTTCTTCCATGGTTTGTTGTTAACTTGGATGTCCAGAGTGAACTCATTCTTTGAACGTTCCAATATTTGAACCTTCTTGGTCAACTCCTGGAATGTTGTATGGCCCGCTGTGTATAGGAAAGGATTCATCCAGTTGTTGAGATTTTCTACAAGAAGGCTGACGGACAGATCTTGATTTAACGGCAGTTCACACTTGAAGGAGAGACTGCACCGTCGGACTATAAAATCCGTGTTACTTTTGTTGTTCTTTAGCTTGGTCCTTACAAGGTTCTCAATGGTAATTTTCTCGCTGACACTCATGAACCTTTGCTTGAACATGGATTCCATTTGAGCGAACGTCGTGACCAAGTCATCCGGTATGCTTGCATACCAATCGAAAGCAATATCAGTCAAGTTGTTAACAAACTGCCAGAGGAGAAGTGCATCATTGCCCCCAGTATTTCCACACCGTGATTTAAAGTGGGCAATGCGTTGGCTTGTATTTCTTGTTCCGTCAAATCTTCCAAACTTGGGAACAACGTAGCTGCTGGGAAACTCCACGAGGTCATATCATGCAGGGTACGGTCTCCCACCACTGCTGATGTTTTTCTGTGCTTCAGTTTCGGCAACCAATATCTTGACTTTGTTGGAGACCAAGTCCATTATCTTATCTTGGGTTAATGCACAACCATCATCAAGGGTCAGAACATCTCCCGGGGCTAAGTATGGTCGACTCCCCCGCGGCTCGCCTGCTTTTAGACTTAGGGTGACAGGCACCAGATGCTTCAAGGAATCGCTTCCCAGTTCATGGATAGAGCCCTACACTTAATTATACTGCCCTTGGCCGATTTTGGCTGTGAATTGCAGCACAACATTTATCAAGTCGTCAATCTTAGAGTAGAGCTTGGCCATCTCTATGTCTTTGCTTTTGAGCTAATTTCAAAGTTATTGGAGCAGCTGCTGTTCTACGACCTTGGGGATGAAAATCGGCTCCTCATCGCTCTCCGAGCTTGATTCCCCGGGAATTGAAGGATCTTTCTGCTTATCTGCCTCGTCGAAAAGGGTTTTCATTGTCTTCTGGAGGAAGCTGGGCTTGAGAAGTGGCAGCCACATTCAAGCCAGATTGGTCTTAATGGTGGCCTTATCCTTGCTCTTGCGGCGGAGGTTATCACTGTGGCGAGCGCCGGCCATATAAACGGTGTGTACCGTGCATTCGGCCAAGCCTTTACCATTAGCAGTAGCATTTGCTGAGACTTTGGTTTGTTGTTTCGACCCATTCTTCTTTGGGAAAGACAGGCGGCTTGTCACGTCTCGAAAAGTACAGAACATGACCGGCACCTAAATTATGAAATGTCTCGAGGCGTACGTAATCTAAGTAAGCCAAAACCCAAAAATCAAAACCAAGTAAAGCAGTAGAGTGAAAGAAGAACCAATTTAAATCAAGTAGTTTAGCAACATAAGCCGAAGTATGCATTTTTAAAATCACAAGTCTTTTCTGAAAATTTCGGCAGAGTTTCCTTTGTAAAAACTGGTCCCGAACAGGGTACAACATGATAAATATATATGCATAAACGATAAAAGGTATCCCTAAGCGGGAGCTAGCTCTTCGTCAATCGACGGCCACAACTACGCAAGCAATATAATATACAACGCTGAAGGGCGAGGATCAAAACTCAAAAGGAAACTCAAAACAACATGAAATCCATAATAATTCAACGCGCGACTCTAAGGTCCAAAGAATATACAGCTAGTCTCTAGTCTGAATAAATATATGTCTGGTTGATGGAGTTTACTAGATACAACTGAATATAAATAAGGTACAATAGTGGTCACGATACAACTGAACCCACCTACCAAAGCAATCAGCCGGAAAGGAAGCAGTGTGCCAGCAAAGCCGTAATGAAATCTGTACGGCAAAACCTGCAAGAAACTGTGGCACAACGGGGGTGAGTTGCCAACTCGTGAGTAGAAAATATCACCGAGCAGAAATCGTATGTATGACACAATCCTAGGTCAATACGATCAATATATAAAATCCTCAAATGATAAGGTTTGAAGTATGAAAAGGTGGCAAGGGTAAACATCTATACATAGGTATAATCTCATGTGCTCGTGTCAGTGCCTCAGGTAGCAATATATCATATGAATGAGGTATGAATGCATGAAAACAGAATACATGTAAATGAAGGAACTGCTTTCATAACTTAGTGAGATTTCTGTATATTTAAAACGGGGTATTATCAATGAAATCAACATAAACAGTGTCTAGCATCGACACAAAACATAAATCCCAATATCTCAATATATCAGGCTCCGGCTATCCGGACTGGCATGTATCATCAAATCTCAGTGTCTCAAATCTCACTATCTAGGGTGCCGTAAGTCCGGATCGTCCCCTAACATCAATCACACGACCATGAACGGTATCCTCCGGATATCCGACGCGTCAAGTAAAATCACCGGTAGGCAGTCTGCCTCTGCCGGGCTCATCGTCTACACCTCGATCTTCTTGCACCGGGGTACCATACCGGATCCACCATGTACCCACAGACGGTTCATCCAACTCCTCGAATCGGGTCTTGAAATCCATCTCATAACCGAGAAAACATCATGGTGGACGACTCATACATCACGAGAAAACCGCACTTTTCATTTTAAAGAGAGAGAGAGAGAGAGAAGTTTATATATATATTCTTGCGGTTTTCTCCCAAATCCAGAAAATCTCATGAAAATCCGAAATCCAATCATCAATAGAAAGTAAACAGTTAATATCGACATAAAACTCCATAATACTGCATAACAGTGAATAATAATATGCATGAAATAGCAAGTAATAACTGCAATGTCTAAACTGGCATATAAGGCAAGTACACTAATATCATGTCGAAACTATCAGCTAACAAGCTATGTCAATGAAATAGTATTCTCTAAAGTGTACGTGACATGGCAATTACCGATGATGATATGTGTGAGCCGGCTAGTAAGTGTATGTGGAACATACGCATCATCGGTAATGTTGCTGGTGTCCTGATCGCACAATTTCAATATTAACATATGAAAACACAATATAAGCGTGCAATGAGATGCGAGAAGCAAGTATATGCTGGAGCTGAATATCAAACACAATGATAACGAATCTACATATGTCTAAGTATGAGTTGTACAGTTTTTGTCATTTGAAATAACACGAATCGTGGTGTTTTGAAAATAAGGGTTACATTGTTTTTAAGAAAATGTACGTCCTTTGAAATATCCGTAGAACCTCTTGGTCTGTCTTTAAAATACTCATGATTCGTTAGTTTTGAAATAGGTATGACTCGAATCTAATTTATCACTTATAAGTAAACTACCGGACTAAACTAAACAGGCTGATCGAAAGGTAAGGAAACCGCCTAACATCTGAGTCGATACATATAAATACATATAATAGTCGGTGATCCCTCCTCAATAGTATCCCATACGATACAATATCTATAACATGACATCCTCAAGTCAAAAGTGCGGATTTATCATCAATATAGCTCGTACGGTAAATCCGTCGTACGGCATCCCAAATCTGGGTACGGGTCAAATGTCACATCTATCACATTATTCATCTGGCATCCTCTTTATCAAAATATCATGATCGGGGGTACTGATCTACGTCTAGTACAATACTGATACCATATATGTATATGTATGCGTGTGTATGAAAACACCTGTCAGAAGGACCCGCTAAAAGATCATGTCGTATCTCAAATACGAACCATGTCACATCACCGATCTTATGGCCTTAGGCCCAATCTCATCGACTCATATCCAATCCCAAGTACTATCCTCATAATCCGTGTATATGTATACGTATACACACACACACACACACACAGTCCTATACCCATGTGTGTGTGTATATATATATACATATACATACATATCCCTATATACGCACAGGTGAAAGAATGAATGTATGCAAGTGTGTGTGTGTGGGAGCAACAACTACTCTAGGGTTTCGCAAGTGACATTACTAATCCATGAACACTTAACCATATCCTGAATATCCATGTCTAATATATAAGATATCATATATATATATATATAGTATATATATAGCATACTATACATCGAACTGCGGGGGTGCTATACGCCATCCACACGACATCCCCCGTAGATATATATCTACTCACCAGATCTTGCTTGCTGATATCGATGTCGCCATCATCTTCTTCATCGCCTCGAATCATCGTGTGGGTACCTACATGTCACACGTATCGTATCGCATTAAAACCAATTCGAAACGAAACGACACACGAAAACCAAAACGACACGCTTAAAAGCCTATAGGTTAGAACCTATGGTTTGCATCTCGCAACTCAACCCAATAACACTTGGGATAGACGTACAAACGTCAAGTGACCGAGTACAAACACAAATATCAAAACTTAGATTCGAAAACAACATAAAACATAAGGCAGAAACATTGAAAACATGTTCCAGATTTTGCTTAAGGTGAAAACAATGTTCCAAAACAATACTTGGGTGATATATAGGGTGTATGTGACCTACTGAAGCAACCAGGGCACCTACTTTCACCAAATGGCCGTCCACCTAAGCACAAATTCCTGCCAGGCCAGTTTTTCCAGGGAGTTAGGGTCTCGTCTGCTCAGGATGGTCTCGCATGGTCTCAAATTGGTCACTGGAGTTGTTTATTTTTCTAATAAAAATCCCAGTTCACTCCAGATTTCCCTGCACCCTCAAATACTCACAAAACCGATATAACAAGTTTTTGTTTTTCCGTAACTTGGGTTTCAGGTTTGGTATATGTGTATGTTATGGGTTTATAACACCATGGGGGGTTTAAGGTCACTCAATATACTCAAGTTCACCACACAATCTCAATTTAAACCCTAACCCTCTCTAGTAATGTCCAAAGTGCACTAAACTTTGCCAAATCGATTTTAAACTTGAAATGAGGGTTAAGCACATGAAATACTACACTAGTTGTGAAGGGATTACCTCATTTGACACTCATGAATCCTCCACAGTGCCAAAATGCAAGCTTTCATGGTCCAATGTGTAACTTGAGAGCTTGTGCACATATTTTATGAAGTGGGGAGGGACTTTGGAGTTGTTTTTGATGAAGTTTTGGGGGGTTTTGTGGAGGAGGAAAAGAGGGGGAAGCAGCTGAGCAGAAATGTAGTTGAGGGGAGAGATGATGAGGGTAAAGGAATGAAGGAGGAATGTCCAAAGTCAAGGTAACCCCTCTCACTCTCTCTCTCTCTCTCTTGCCCATACCTCCTATACTCTTTTGTTTATTCATTTTCCATTTTCCATTTTCTTTTCTTTTCTTTTCTTTTCTTCTCTTGGCAACAGTAAACCCAAAATAATAACCATACACCTAAAAATCATGTAGGAAAATGTAACAAGTTTGGAAAAAATGACATGTACACAAAACACGCTTAAAGTCCGATTAACGATTTTTAATCGCGATTAGCACTAAAATAGTGTCAAATAAATCATAAACTTTCATAATTTGCATGAATCACATAAAGCACCCTCTTTTCAGTAATTTCCATAATTTTCCAAATTTTTCACAATTTATCGGTATTTAATTATACCTCCCTGTTAAAATATTCAATATTTTATTATTTATTTATAAAAATTCCCAAAAATAATATTTTATTTTTCTGAAATGTTACAATCTCCCCCCTTAAAGTAATTCGGTCCCCGAATTTAAATTTAAACCCTTCAATACTAAAACATTTCAGTAAAAAGTTCAAGTCGTCGGGGCTCCGAAATCACAAATACATAAAACACGTCGTAGCGCAATGCGTGCGCATGAACAATGAGCAGATAACTCAAAATCAAAACTCCGTCAAGCATCCTGCAATCATCGGAGTCATGGGGAAGACATCAATGTCAAATTCAAAACGAAATCAACATGATATATATGTCAAAACTATACATGTAATTATCATTAAAACATCGAAACAAATGCATGCCAAACTTTTCAAGTCGCAGTGCGATGTACGTATCACTGCACAGTGGCGGACATATATCGTAAGAAAATAACTATATCTATATATATCCTTTGTTTAATATGCACGTCCCTCCGTTTTGAAAACAGTTTAGAAGGGTTTCCTTGTTTTAAACGTTTCGTGTCATCTCAGACACATAGGTAAATACTGAGACTATAGCTCCCTTTTGGAAATCCCTTCGATAACTATCAATGCATGCAAAATATATCTAGGTATCGTCCTCTGACTAGTCCTGCTCAGTACGAAAACAATAGTAGATATCATAAAAACGTACTGCTCCATAAGAAATCCATCCCAAAATGTGCATATGAATTCTACGTGCGTCTGGTGCGCACGAAAATCAAAATTCATGAATGTGCCATACATGTGCACAGAAAAAACATCTAAGCGCAATGGGTGTGCACGAAACACTAGTCATAGGCAACGGGTGTGCTTGACAGCAATATCAGGTGCATCTGATATGCACAAAGAATCCCGATTTAGTGTATCTGGTGTGCACCAAAATCGCATCTCATATCATGCGCCCACATGCGCAAAAATCTAAATCATGTGCATCCAACATGCACGAAATCACGAAATCCAATATCTACGCCGAACCTGCGCAAAATCCAATCTGAGCACGTCAAATATGCGCAAGAATCCAAACAGGTGCACAAGGTGCACAAAACAAATATCGTGTATCACAATCAAAATCGACGGTATACAACAAATCTCAATCCAAATAAGGTATACCGTGGTATATAATCTCATAACCATGTGCAACGCGTGCACAAAAACAAATCAAAATACTAACAGTGCATGAAAACTATGCGAAAAGCATAAATCAAATCATATGCATGCCCTAGGCATGAAATCAAAATCAATTTCCCAAATGAGATCAAATCGAAGTCAGGTGCAACTGTGGTGCATAAAAATACGCATCGATGCCCTGCAAGCATATGTGCACTATACCGAGTGCAAAAACCAAATCGGGTGCGTACTATATGCACAAAATCAATCCAACTGTATTAAATCTATGAAGTCATAAGCATGTACAACCAAGGCACAAAACCGATATCAAGTACGATAACTGCGCACAAATCGTAAATCAACACAACGGTGTATAAAGCAAATCTCAAGTGCAATAAATATGCACAAAATATAAATACCCAGTAGGTGCAACCATGGTGCACGAAACAAATATCATGAAACTCAGTCATCAAAACTCAATCATGTGAATAGATCGCCCAAAATACCGAAATCTAAGGTGACGGATGCGTGATAATCGAATCACCAAATCACAATTACCGTCGTCGATATTTCCTCCTTCAAAGTCAAGAAGGTGTTGGTGCATCCAATACTAGCAGAGCAAGATATCTACTTACCTCTTGATCATGCCCTGTCGCCTGGTGCCTTTAGGCTCTCGCCTCTCACTATGAATTGCTACGTGCATAGCTCCCTGGCTCAACGGTCCAATATGGAAACGATAATGGAAGTACTCCGCTCTGGCACATCCTCTAAAGATCTCTGACCAACTCTTATGGTCACTCATAACATGTCCCGTCGACGATGCTGAATTCTGGCCTGCTGGTGTGCGCAAAATGACCACTCCTGGGTCCAAGTATTCTTGTGCATTATTCCAAAAAGGTCCTGTCGAGGTCTCTCCCAAATCTCGTCTCTGCCGAACTGTCCAAAAGTTATCACCCTTCACTAAATCTGTTTCTTGTTCCGGAACGGCTGCATACTCATCGCGACTCCTTCTGGAAGATATATCCATATACAACGCCTCTGCATGCGTAATACATCTCTGATGTCGGCGGAGTGGAACGTCATCTCATCAAGATCTCGTACGAATCTCTTACTCCACTTTTATTTAATGTCGACTGCTCCGGACTCGTCTCTTCGTGGCTGTATGGACTGTGCTCCAACGGCTATACTCGTATCTGGAGTCTCCCAAGAAATGCATCTCACTATATAGCATCCGAATGAAGTTGAACCATTCGATCAATTCGTCAAAACCTCATAATCCCCCAAGAGCTCAACATCTTGGGTACAGTTTAATAGTATCGATTACATACCACAGCATCGGTGGACCAGCCGTAGAAGGGAAAACCCAAACCTCACTAATGGCGCCGCGGAATTGCCGTAAACCCTAAGGTTCAAAGGCTTTAACACGGTCATTATGTCGAGTTAGGGTTTCATTCTTCTAGAGGGTCCATAGAATTGCTTGCATTTCTTTCCGAATACTTTAAACTTGGAATACGGGTTTCTGACATTCGATCGCCTCTATCGACTCTCAACGTATCCGTGTGAAGTCTCCTCAAGCTGGAATCAATCAATCTGATGACCTCGCATCGGGGTAAGCGAACGAACCACATGTCCTAGTCATTCATCCTCGGGTGACTAGCGACCTTCTATCATATCTCTTAGTACCGCTCGTACCTCAATAGCTCCCACATCTGGGGCAATATCTCGTCGTTCGCAGCAGCAACTGGCTCATTCATCTGCACGCTGAACAGTGCCTCAATCATCATGAATAAGCGATACATCAATGGTTATCACATTCTGGCTGGCCTCTATCAGTAGCTCAATCCTCTGGTGCAAATCTGCACGCCCGAGAAATCTCATAACAGCGATCCATCAAACGCTCATGGCGCGAAAACACAATAACACGGTGCATATATGCAAATCGTATGTCCCTGGAATCACGCCCTGGTCAGTCCTCGTTCGTGACGAGCTCGTGCTGACCGCAACTCTAGCCGTAGCTCTCTCTGCCCGTAATCGTGGCAGCAAAACCGTATACCAATCTCGAAGAGGATAGATCATAGGAATAAATATAATACAGTGCAAAGAAATGTACATCCTAAGGCTTCTTAAGCGGAGTAGCATAGTAAATATGCCGCGGAACATACGTACGGTACGACACTCTACTCAAGCTACCTACTCCATCAACCAAGGGTCATCCTACACTCCGAAGGTAAAACCTAACGCTCTGATACCAACATTGTCACCTTCCGAAAAGTACGGAACATGACCAGTACCTAAATTACGAAACGTCTCGAGGCGTACGTAATCTAAGTAAGCCAAAACCCAGAAATCAAAACCAAGTAATGCAGTAGAGTGAAGGAAGAACCAATTTAAATCAAGTAGTTTAGCAACATAAGCCGAAGTAAGCATTTTTAAAATCACAAGTCTTTTCTGAAAATTTTGGCAGAGTTTCCTGTTTACCCTCCGAAGGACGGCTCGTAGACTGGGACGGCTAGGCCTGAGATTCAGGGCAGAGGCTAATTGGTGCTATCCGTCCACTTCTCCGAAGATGCCAAGTTGATTTATGGCACTGTGTATCGGAGGTTTAGACGGATGCGGCCGATGTAGCAGACTTCGTCAGATTCCCCCTCGTCTGAGGGGTTTTTGATTGTGGGAACGCTCTTCCCTGCAGGCGCAAGCCCCTGCAGTTAATTACGCTACCGCATCGCGGTAACAACTTTCTCCTTCTCCAGCTGGTCACTTCGTGTCATGGGTGTTTGTTTTGTTTGTGGTTGCCCGTGGATTGTATACGGAGACTAATTTATGTCGTCGCCCGTAGGACGTGGATTAGTCCAAATCCGTATTTTCATAGATTTGGGTTTGGGGTTTTGGTTTGAGGATACGTTAGCCATATTTGAGGCTAAGATCGACTCAAACGTTTGTTAAGGATACGTTAGTCCAATTTGAGACTAAGATCAACTTAACGGGATCGTTTGGATCCGACAAAAGAGCATTTGGGCTCTATTGTTCCAGTTTAGGGACATAGTGGTCCATTGCCAGTTTAGGGACATGGTGGTCCAACATTCCCATTTTGGGGAAGGATACTGGTTTAAGGACGCATGAGTTTAAGGACCCCACAGTCCGTATTATGTGTGGTTGTCGGGACCCGTCACCTCTCTGACGACATTGAAGGATTACAACGACAAATATCAGAGGAGTTCAGAGATGTACCCTTGAACCGGGTGTAAATTGATTTGAGAGAGCAGTTGCGCTCAGTTCAATTTAATTTGAGGACTTACGGCCAGAGTTGGGTTAAGTCCAGTTGAAAATGTTCAACAGTTTTTTATTTGTGTCTGGCCTGTTAGGCCTTTGTTTGGGCTCTGCCCTCTGTTTAATAATGCATGGCATTTTTGTTTGGTCTATTAGACCTTTATTTGGGCTCTGCCCCTTTTTAAATGATGCACAGCATCTGTTTTGGTCTGACAGACCTTTGTTTGGGCTCTACCCCTTTTTTAATAATGCATTGCATTTTTATTAGGCCTGTTAGTCCTTTTAATTGGGCTCAGCCCTTTCTTTTTAATAATGCACTGCATTAATTAGTCTGACAGAGAGCCGCGTGGCTTGTCAGGCGCTTTGCGTCAGCGCAAGGCACCAACTCATGTGGGTGTGACACGTGTCGCGCTCTGGTGAGCGCAAGTCTGTTAGCGCAGTGCGCTGCGCTAGCGCGCTGCTGACACGTGGCGCGCTCTGATGACTTGCGCCAAGCGCATAGCGCAGTTATTCTGGGGCCAACACGTGGCGCTCCCCGGTGGCTTGCGTCAATCCAAGGAGCGCAACAGTGCAAACTCAAAAGTGCAAGGCACTGTTTAATATTTTGATCAAATCTAAATCAAAGAAAACAAGTTTTTCTTGTTTTCAGAGAACCAGTGGTTCATCAAAAGGCAATGCCTTTATACAGAAGTAAATTACTTCTTTATTTTTATTTTTTATTGAAGATCTTGATCTTGTTCTTAGATCTTTGATCTTTTTAAAAGAACTTCTTCTTTTTTCCAAAGGTTTTACCTTTTTCTTTTCTTCGAGTTCTTCTCAAAGTTTTTTGAGGAGTTCTGCATATTTTAGACTTGGAGTCTAGGGGCCTTTATATAGTGCCAATTGATTTGTTAAATCAGTTAAAGAGATCTTTCTCTGAGTGATTTAGGAATTTTTCCCCATCGTTGGATCTTTGATCCAAGGGCTCTTATTTTACAGAAGAGAATCTTATTGTTTTAATAAGATTAGAAAGATATTTCAAGAATTTTTCTGTTTAAATGTTGGCACAGCTGGCGCAAGCGCAGCTGCGCTTGACACATGTCGCGCAGCGCAACTGCGCTGACACGTGTCGCGCAGCGCAGAGCGCAGCGCAACTGCGCTGACACGTCTCGCGCAGCACAGAGCGCAGCGCAACTGAAGCGTTGCTTCCTTTATTTTTATTTTAAATAGAGCCTTGCTCTGATTGGGTGTGTTGCCTTGGACGCAGCGCTGGCGTGTCAGCTTTTGACACGTGGCGCATTGCGCGAAGCGCAAGGAATCTGAAGCGTTGCTTCAATTTTTGAATTTTTTTGAAATTCAAGCAGAGCTTTGCTCTGATTGGGGGAAACAAATACCCCCCCACCGTTGCGCTCACGTGGCGCACATGTGAGTGCAGCGGTGGCAAGATCCCAACCGTCAGATCAACTCAGGAGTTGAAGGGGCGCAAGCGCCTATAAATAGGACCCCTGGTCCTTAACAAATGCTCACCATCTTCAGGATTTTTTCTTTTAGAACTTCAGAGCCTTGCACTTGCTTTTAAGAACTCCAAGAGTTAGAACTTTTTAGAAAAAACTTTTAGGTAAAAATTAATCTTAAATTAAATTAATTTTAATTAATAGAGCCTTACTCTCATAGATCTTTTGATCTAAAGAAAACCCCTTTGGGGTTTCACCAACAGAGCCTTGCTCTCAAGAATTTGTTTCAGGGTTTCTTAACCCATGAACAGAGCTTTGCTCTTTGGTAAAACATAAATCTTTTGATCTAGAAATGAAGAACTCTTAAGAGTTTTCATGGATCTTTAAGATCCCAAAAAATTTTAACTTTTAATTTTTAAGAATTAATTTTCCTTTGATGGGTATTTCCACCATTATCACAGAGCTAAGCTCTTTTAATATTTTGAGGAATTTTATTCCCTTAAGACCAGAATTTGACAAGTGTCATTCTGTGACAGAGTTTTTCTCTGAAAGAGGAGATTTTCTCCTTGTCTCTAGGGATTTCTCATTAATGAGAATATTCTTTTTGGGGATCTCTTCATTAATTGACAGTCTCATCCAATGATGGGGCTGTCTTATTAACTGATGCACTGTCATCTAGATTTTGTGGGTCCCCCCTTTGGTCCCCTATCCACTGCATTGCAGTGTGAATGCAGTGTGGTACAACTTTTAAAGTTCCAAGTGTCAGAAAATAAAAAATTATAATACTGACAGTTGATCTCCGTCCCTTTTCTTTTGCAGGCAACATGTCTTTCGATACCTCGTTCCCATTCGTTCGTTCGGAGGGAGGATTCCCCGGAGCACCCGTAGACCGGAAGGTCTTAGCTTTGATCAGAGACCATGATCCAGAACATAAGAATCTTCACCTTTGGGGGTCATGGTACAATCAGATTATCAGGGGTCGACAGAGCTTTTCATGCGCATTAACATCAGAGCCCATCATGGTGATTCATTACGCCAACCCACCCCCGGTGAAGCATGCCGTGGAGATAGTCGATTGGACTTCAGAAGGACTTCTTCATTCCTCCATAGCTGCAATTCCCGTTCCGTCTCCCATGGTTTTAGATATCTTGGGACGCTGTATCTGTCAAGGCGAAGCGAGACCCTGGGGGCAACCATATAACATAGGTCTGATCCCCCGTCACCCGATCGGTTATCTGCCGTGGGCTCGCTACATCTTGTCAGCGAAGAAGTCGCAGTTGATGAGGCTCGGTTTGTACACCGCTGGTTATGCTTCTCTTTCCAATATCCTACGCTCCCTACCTGGTGGGTTAAGGCTTTTTAGGAACAATGGAATATTCCTACTCACACTTTCCTCGCATTGGACCGGGAAGTGTCGATTTCTCTAAAGGAGTTCACAGAAGTCTCCGGCTTACCGGTCATAGGGGAGCATTACGTGGAACTGCTTCCTACGGACGAATATGTCTTCGGTGCTAAGCCAGTGGTAATGGGCTTTACTCCGGCGAATTCCATTCAACACCAATTCCCTAGTTTGATCAAAGTGTTGAACATCTACGAGCGCCTTTTTCTCGAGTCTGGGAGCCGCGGGGTTAGTTTCGAGGATTTCATTGCTCGTTTCCTTCACCCAAACGTCCTCTCGGCGGAAGCTGCCAAGTTTGCCACGCTTGATGACCCTTTTGGTTTAGGTTTGGACAACCTGCCAGCGAAGGAGGTAGATCAAAAGGGTTTCTTCCTTCCTAACTCCCCAGTTGTCCCTTTTGCGGAGGTTGCAGCCCCTGGGATGGATGAGGAAGCGTTCTTCTTAGGATTTCTTAGGCTATGGCTGAGTTGGTTTGCGCTCCCAATGCATCTTCGCCGTATGAGGTCATCTGTCTTTTACCCAGCTCACTGGATGACCATTGGGGTAAAAGTGGCTGTCGGGATTGCCGGCTTAGCCCACCTGTATCATGGCCTTAGCCAAGCGGCGGATGCTAATGAACCTGGAGTAGCGCACGTGATCTTCTCGATGCATTACTTTATGTCATGGCTTGAGCTACATGCACTTGGCGTTTTCGGTATGCATAAGAGGCCTTCGTTCTATGACAGGTGCAGCTTCCCTCGGATCATGCGATTGATTGGAGCCTCCATTGTCAATCCATCGCCATGGAATGCCAGAGGTTTGCTCCTTCGCCCCCGCACAGTTGGAGACGGGATGTCCTTTATTGATAAAGTGTTAACCATTGGAAAGGCGTCTACTACCACAGTACGACCGTTGCAAGATATTTTCAAAGATAGGGCCTCAGTTCTGACAGCCCGGGAAGCCCTCCATTTGTATTCTATCAGATCGGATTTCCTGGTGTTTAGGCAAAATGATGCGGCGCTTTTCATAAGATACAACCCGCATCGTTTTTCCCAGCAACTGAGCTATAATCAAGGAGTGCCATTGGAGGCTTTCTTGCTGGAACCTGCTGCCACTGAAGAAGGGATGCGGAGCGCGCTGCATCACTTCATGCGTCTGAATACGGGCTCTCATTTTTTCATCAGCGAGCCGGCTTGCGCCCCAAAGATCCTCAATACATATACGGCGTGGTACCGGCATTCGACGGGCGCCGTTATTAAGGAAGAAAGGCGGTTGTTGGTTGACCGCAAGGGTGCACCTCTCGGCAGCGACCGCAAGGCTCCCCTGAAGCCAAGGACCCTGGTCGTTCCTCCGCTGAAAGATGCTGGAGCTGGGCCACCGCGCGTGCTGAGCCCTCCGCGCGGATTGCCGCCTCGTGATACCGTGGACGCGCCCCTAGCGCCACGTGCTCCAGTGGAGATGGTGAATGTCGTTTCGCCCGAGTCAGGCGTGGGCTCGGACACCGGGACCCGTCGTCCCAAGGTGCCTGCGAAGCGTAAGATGATCTTGGCGCCGACTGGGGTCCGCGCGCAGAAGAGGAAGAAGAAGTCTGTTCTTTCTCTTAATGCCATGCTCGGGTTAGAGCCTCAGGCCCCTCTCACTAAAGGCTTGAGCGAATATGGGAGCAACGAGGGTTTCTTTGTAGATCCAGCAGACACCGATATAGAGGCCGCTATCGCGGCTTCTGAGCGATCGGCAAGGCTCGAAGCGTGGTTGGCCAAACTTGCGCAATCGGGTAATCACTAGTTGCGTTTTCCGTCATTTCTTTGTACTTTTGTCATTATTTTTGACTAACGCTTTTACTTTTTTAAACAGGTGTTTCTACCGAAGTAGCCATCATTGCTTCCCTGCAAACCTTCCAGGAGGAAGAGATGAAACGCACTCTATCGGGTGTTGGTATGTCTCGGCTCACTGAGTCTTTATTCTCCTTTTTTATGGCCAATCTAATCTTTTCTTTGTCTTTTTGCAGGGGCCGCGGGACCTTCTGCGCAAGCCGATGCGAGGACTCTCCCTGGGCCAGCTACTGAAGTCCCGGCCTCTTCGGGGCTGCCGCGAGAGACCCAACTCGGAAAGCCGATGAGGGATACCTTGAAGGCTCTGGAAGCAACTCTGAATGCGGACGATGATGCCTCGTTGAAGGAGGCTTCCAAGAGGTCCGTCATAACGGCCCGGAAGGAGAGGAAGCGTTTGAGGCGTGAAGCGAAGGAACGCAGAGCCGCTTTAGCCACGGGGGCGAGCTCAAACGCCGTTCCTCCTGCTGCTACTCCTTCGGAAGAGTCTCCGGTCGCCTTGTCCACTGCTCATAGGCAGGAGGTGCGTGCAGCTCGGGAGGCCAACGATCAATCCACCTCAGGTAATGTGTCTTTCGAGACTTTGTTGTAAGAATTGTACAACTATCGGTTCTCATACATCTTTTCCTCCAGGGCCAAGTCCAACTGAAGGAGCGGCGGAAACCATCGAGCCTAAGGGGACAGTGGAGGAGGTACTGGCTGAACCCGAGCCGACAGTAGGCGACGTCGCCGGAGTTCCTGGGCCTGAGCTAGGGGCTGAGGAAATTGTGCCAGAGAAGGCTGTCGATGCCGAGCCCGAGGTAGCGGCAAATGAGACGGCTGCTATAACCGAGCCTGGGGCAGCAGCGGACGGAGCGCCTGAGACCGGCGATGCCATGGCGACGGCGGACGAGACATCAGCGACCGCCGAGCCCGAGGGAGTAGCGGGTGAGACGGGTATGAATCCCGAGGACAAGCCATCCGCTCTTTCTCAAGAGTACGGCAATGCTCCAATCATTGCCCTCCCCGTCTACGGTCCTCCGCCATCTCCTGGCCTCGCTAGCACGACGACGGCTCCCGTAGAGTCTGGCGATGAGGTGTCGGGAGGTGATCTCATGTCAATGGAGGGAGACGCCGCCGTTTCGGCCGGATCATCATCAGGTAAATTTCGGGTTACCGTCCTTCTTTTTATCCTGCAATCCTTCCTGACAGGTTTATCCTTGTTTTTAACGCAGGTGCGGCCAGTGCTGATGCTCCATTGCTCGAGGGAGCGCCGTCAGTTACTGCCTTGACGGTGGCTACCTTTCTACCTTCTCTCGCGCCATCGCAAATGTTGGAAGGTACGGATTTGTAACCCATTAGTTTTATCTTTCGGCCGCATAATTTACGTACTAATGTCGTACTATTGCGTCTTTGCATGAGTGCTTTTTGATCACCTTTATCAGGTGCTGCGCCCACACTTCTCCTTCCCGTTGGAGCTTGCTTCCTCCAGTGGCGCTGGTGAGTATGGTTTTCAATTAATACTCTTTCTTTTTCCCATAATGAACTTGTTTCTGATTTTTTCTTGCCCTGATTGCAGTGCTACAGATCGAAGGAGGAGATGCAAGATCGTTCGCGCCACCGGCCCTCCCGGCTTTGCCACCTGCTGCAGCTGGTATAGTAAACTATCTCATTATTGGCTTTCTTATACTTCTTGAATCGTTATTTGACTGTGTTTTGTCCTACAGCTGTCGTTCCGATTTCGGCCCCCTTTGAGTCTCGCATCATAATGCCGGCAGGCCCCTTCTCGAGACGTCCATCTTCAAAGGGTGCCGTGATGAGCTTGGGCATGCTGAGCGGATACATCGAGAAGCTCGACGCAGAAGCTCCCCCATCTGCCGCAGATTTTGCTGCGAAGGTTAATCCGATGCTGGAGACGCTTGTAAATTTTCATAATGAAGGCGTCGTCGAGTCTTGGGTTAATCACTGCAGGGAAATCGAGGCCCGCCTGCATCAGCTGGAGCTTATGCGTCCTGCCCCCGAGATCTTGGCCGCAAGCACTCAACGGGAAGCATGGATCGAGCGGAGCGCTTCTTACTTCCACCATCTGGAACAAGAAGTGGCTCTAAGGCTGAGGGAATGCCAAGTGACCTCAAGCGAGACTGCTCGCTTGCGTGCTGAGGTTGAGGCGAACGCTGCCCAGGTGAAGGCTATCTTCAAGAGGATTCTGCAAAGTATTTCTGATGGGCTAACACTGAAGCAGAAGCTCGATGCCACTGAGCGTGATGCCCAAGGTCGCGAAGCAGCTCAGCAGGCAGTTGAGGAGCAGCTTTCATCCTTCTTGCAGCAGCGGACTCAGGTGGAAGCAGAATTGGCGGTGGCAGCCGATCAGGAGAAGGCATGGAAGGAAGTGCGCGAGCAATTGATAGGGCTATTCAAGACGCTTCCTTCCCAGTAGCTGCCTTTGTATCAATTGTACATTTGTAATTTTTGAATAAGATGTATCCATTCTTCATTCTTTTATACTTTTCACCTTGTACTTAATTGAATTCATGAATAAAGATACACATTTTTTTTCTGCAATGTCTTGTGTCATCTCTGTGCTTTCTCCTTCCTTCTCTTATCAGCATGCTATCTTAGTAAACATGGTTGACAGATGATAGAGCGAGCATCCTGTCTTGGCTTCTTCAAGAGGTAATGATGGCTTATGACGTAGGTTCAGATCTGCTGCCTAAGACTTTTCAACTTTATGAGCCGTGAGGGTCTCACAAAGACTTTTCTCCCTACAGATCGAGAGGATCTAGTAGGTGTATTTTCTCCTTAGGAATCGTGAGGATTCCTAAGTGTGTTTTCTCTTGAGAGTCGTAAGGATCTCACAAGAGAATTTTCCCTCTTACGAGTCGAGAGGACCCGCAAGCGGTTGTTTCCTTACTTGTCGAGATTCGACTTTAGAGAGTGTGACCCGTGGATAGTATACAAGAGACCGTTTTGGGCCGACTCGCAGGGTCCCAGTGCTTAGGAAACAGGTTTTTTGATCCCCGCTGCCTAAGGCTTTATCTCACGAGTCGAGACGAATCGAGAAGTTCTCGCGAAGACATCAATTTCTTCACGAGTCGAGACGAATCGAGCGGTTCTCGCAAGCATATCCTAACGTCACAGTTAACCTCTGCTCTTTACGACAGAGGTCCATTGGGGTCTGTGGTACTAGGGTTTTGCCCGTCGTAACGTTGCATTGGCTGATGTATCCCTCGATAGGCAATTATGCTGTTCGGGTAGCCCTGCGACTGCCGTGTCTCTGATCCCTTCGGGGGCTGGACAAGACGTCTTCAAGCAATCCTCCTAGGCAGTTTGACCGTCGGAAGAGCAAGCGTTAGGAATTTTGCCATGCCGCTTTTTACTTGAGGTTAGGCTCATTTTGGAGAGCCCCGATGAGTCATAACCACTCCGCGCTAGTGTGGGATGATCTCCGATAGTCTTTCAGGCTTTATATAACTTGCCGTCAAGACCCTGAAGCTAGGAATTTGGCCTTTACTTCGTTTGCTGGCATCGCGTCCTCTATATCAAGAGGAATGTCGCGGTTGCCTCTAGGTTGTTGGTGAACCGTCGAGGTTTGGAACTAGGGACTTTGCCGTGGCTCCGCTGTTTGATTGTCGCGTCTAAACCCTGTTGGAGGAAGAACGCTGGGGTGACATCTCGTCTGCTGTATCGAGACAAACGTCGAGGTGGTGACCGCTCCGCACTGGTGCAAGATGATCTCCGATTGTCTTTCGGGCTTTATATGACTTGCCGTTAAGACCCTGAAGCTAGGAATTTGGCCTTCGCTTCGTTTGCTTTGTCACGTCCGAATCCTGTTGGAGGAAGAACGCTGGGGTGACATCCCGTCTGCTGTATCGAGACGAACGTCGAGGTGGTGACCACTCCGCACTGGTGTAAGATGATCTCCGATTGTCTTTCAGACTTTATATGACTTGTCGTCGAAACTTGGCTCCTGTTTTCTGATGGAGCATGGGGAGGGAAGATGTGATTCCTTCTTTGTTTGTGCCCCTGGATTGTATACAGGGATTGCTATGATATCGCCTGTAGGGCAAAAATTTCATTATATATATTTTTTTCATTTTATTTCTTTCTGCGATGCTCTATCATTTCAGCTTTTATATCGCGAAGGTCGCGATTGCCCAATCATTTTGGCTATTTTTCGCGGTGCCCAATCATTTCGGCTATTTATTTTATTTTCACTCGCTGCTTTTTATGGCGAGTTGCCCAATCATTTCGGCTGTTTATTTTATTTTTACTCGCTGCTTTTTATTGCGAGTTGTCCAATCATTCGGCTATTTTGCATGCATACATTTTTTTACTTGCTGATTTTGTTGCAAGTTGCCCCATCATTTCGGCTATTTCGTATGCATGTATGGCTCGCTGATTTTTTTTTATCGCGAGCGTGGAACTTGGAATCTAATGCCAATCTCGGCATCAGCATCGCTACAACTGGAATATTGCCAGGAGCGAATCATCATTTGCCATAAAGGGCTTGGAATTTGATACCGGTTTAGGCATCAGCATCGCTACAACTGGGATATTGCCAGGAGCGAATCATCATTCGCCTCCGTCGACGTTGAACAAAGGTGGCTTAGCGAACAGGGTTAGGATCCCGTCGACTAAGGGTTTTGACTTCATGAGCCGTAAGGGTCTCACAAAGGTATTTCTCCCTACAAGTCGTGAGGATCTCATAGGTGTGTTTTCTCCTTAGGAATCATGAGGATTCCTAAGTGTATGTTCCCCTGTAAGTCGTAAAGATCTTACAAAAGGGTTTTCTCCTTATAAGTCGAGAGGACTTATAAGGATTTTTCACCATATGGACATGTCCCTAGCCACGGGTGGGACTTGGTTAGGGAAATGTTTATTCGCGCCTGTGGATTGTATACAAGGGTCAGTACTGAGCCACTTGTAGGGAACTATCGAAGGTTGTGGGGATTGCTTAAGAACAGTTTCAGGTCTCTGTAACTTAAGACTTTCAAATCTTATGAGCCGTGAGGGTCCCATAAGAGAGTTCTCCTTACGAGTCGTGAGGGTTTCATAAGTGTAATTTCTCCTTAGGAATCGTGAGGATTCCTAAGTGTGTTGCTTCCCTGTAAGTCGTAAGGATCTCACGCGGGTGGTTTCTCCTTACACGGTCAAGAGGACCCTGTAAGTGTCTTTTTAAAGTGGTTGCGCGCTTTCGGGTTTTCACAAGCACTCGCCGGTAGCCCTGCTGTTTTTACTCACGGAGCCCTTTCGGGTTTTCATCTGTGCCCATTTTGCTTATGGACATGCCGTTATTTATTTATTTATTTTTTTTATCCCTTTTTTTTATCTCGTCAGCCTGAGGATGCTGCGGTAGTAGTTTAAAGACGTTTCGGTCATCAGCTAGTTTTAGGACGTAGTGGTCCGCCGTCGCCGTATTTGAGGCGAATCTCTAGTTTACCGACTTTTCGGTCTATGGGGCTTTCCCTATGAATGAGCATGATGCCCCCGGCATATCCATCTTTCTCGGAGCATGTGGTTGGGGCGGGTTCACCTTCCAGTTTTCGGACAACGCGAACTTGCCCTATTGGTATTGGTCTTCAACCCAATTTTTGAAAATATAGCAGTTTTTGATCGGATGGCCCAATACTTGGTGGTAAGGGCAGTAATTAGGATTGTTGGCATCATTCGGTTGTAGCTGGTGTTTCGGCTCCGGTAGAGTGATAAGCCTGTTGTGCATTGCCACTTCGAACAGCCTCCTTGTTTCATCCTGGGGAAATGAGTAAGGACGTTTCAACCTCTCATAGAGGGGTTGCCGCTTGTTGTTTTGGCGAACAACCGGTCTAGGGCTACTCGATTGTCGTTGAGTGTTGGAGACGAAGGCCGTTTTAACCTTTCCTTTATCCTTTTTGTTCGCTCCGTTGTTTGTGGGTCCGAGATTCCCTCCGGGTATCATGCAATTGCACGGCTGACTGTTCTCGCAATTCCTTAATTCTTCAGAGATGGACTCCTTGAGGAGAGGGCCGAGGGCTACTTTTTCAACGGAGTCGCTCTCGAAGGTGAGAACTCGTGATTCCTTGGGATCATCCCTATGACAATTGCCGGCAACTCTTTTATGCTCATCTGTCGTATTTTTTCACTGTTTACGAGCTTCACGGTTTGTCCTGTTGAAGTGTTGCCTGTGAGTGACATACCCTTGCCACCAACACTTGAAGGATTCGCAGTCTTCAGTGGGATGTGCGATCTTCTGATGATATAGTCAGTAATTAGGATGCATCTCTACTCCACCGAGAGTGTTTTCTTCAGAGGGTGGTAGCTTCATTCCCATTGATATGGCTTTAGCAAACCTTTTCCTCGTCTTGAATTTGTTTTTATCCGCAGCGAATGTCTTTTGATTTGACGGGAGTGCCTCGACTCTTTCGTCTAATCGCCGGCGTTTGGCTCTTTCCAATATGGCCATCTCACGCTCCTGCTTGGCTTTACTTTTCAGACGAATCTCATTCAGGAAGGCATCGATCATTTTGTCTGACGGCCACAGAAGTTCTGGTTCAGGACCCGCGCTTGGTTTCTCGGTGCAAGGAGCCTCTTCGTCATCTATCAATGAGTTAGAGATCACATGACAACTTGCTAAGTAGTCCTCAGATTCATCTGATGAGTCTTCTCCATCGCTTTCGTCCTTAACGAAAGAACAAGTTGCCCCCAGCGTGTCCGTCTTTTTTGGAGTGTGCGGCTGTGGTGGGTTTACTTTCCACTTTTCAGACAGTGCAAACTTGCCTTGTAGGTACTGATCGTCGATCCATCCCTTAAAGACGAAGCAATCCTCGATCGGGTGACTTACCGTTTGGTGGTAAGGGCAACAGTTGGAATTATTCACCTCGCTGGGTTGCGGTGGTCTCCTTAGATTCGGGAGATAGACAAGCCTATTGCGCATCGCCAGCTCGAACAGCCTCCTCATCTTTTCCCGCGGGAATGAGTAAGGGCACTTCATTTTCTCATTATAATAGCGCCGTCTTTCTTCTAACTGATCCGTTAGTCTTGGAGCACTGGGCTACTGTTGGGTGTTCGCAACGACGGTCGCCTTTCCTTTACCCTTGTCTTTTCGGGGTTCCGACTTCGGAGGAGACGGTCTGTGACCCATTTGATCCATCTGGGCTAGCTTATCAATTAAAGCCTGGAACATGGTCGGTTTAAAGAACATCATGAACTGTGAAACAGTTGCATGAGGGTCTAGGGTGCCCATGAACATGCCCACTGCAGGTGCTTCTTCGATCCGCTGTTCGCATTTTGACTACAGATTCCGCCACTGTGTTGCGTATTGAACCCACGTTTCGCCCGGCTTTACTCTTGCATTAATCAAAGCTGTTATTGGAGTACGCTCGCTGGCACTTGCAAAGCGCTGGGTAAACAACAACTCCATTTCAGCGAAAGTTTTGACGGAGTCGTTCGGAAGCTCGGAGTACCATTCAAACGCTAACTCCGACAAGCTGCCGACGAACTGGCGAAGCAAAAGCTTATTATCACCGCCGGTGTTATCGCAAAGAGCCCTGAACTGGGCAACATGTTGATGGGGATTTCCAGTCCCCTTATAGACATGGAATTTCAGTATTGTATAGCCCGACGGGTACTTGATCTGATCATACCAGCTCGGATATGGTCGCCTCGTTCTGACAACTTGACCGGCTGCCTCAGTTTCCTGGTGAACCCGTATCTGCTGAGCTATATATTCATCCAGGTCAGCTTTGGAAATTTTCTCCTCTTTTGCTGCTGACAGAGCCGGTGGAGGATTCGACGTTTCTCCTCCGTCATCTTCAAGGACGATCGGAGGATCTTCAGTAGGAGGATCTTGCTGGATCATCATACCCACCATGTCCTGAAACAGAAGGGCCATTCATTTTATATTGGCTGCTTGTTCTGCAGCCTCTTTGTCCTTCTTTTCCAGTATCCTACGAAGGAATTCGGCGTCGGTTTCTTGCTCCTGGCGCTGATCCGAGGACGCTTCTGGGCTTTCTTTTGGCCCAGTGAGTGCGGCCATCGTGGTCATCATTTCCTGAAGCTTCTGTTGTTGCTCCTGGGCTTTGGTCACGGATCGGGTGAGCGGTCGGTGACCCATCGCAGCGCGGCTGTCCTCTTTCCCGGATGCCATATAGACAGTGTGCACCACCATGCCCCCAGACTTGGGGCGTTTAGATTCAGTGTCTTTGCTATTTGCCAAAGACACAGGTATCTTCCCTGACCTCCTTCTTTCTTGAGTGGTCGAAGTTGAGGGGGCCGTTGTAGCGGGCACCCAAGTAGCTATCGTCCTTTATGGCTTGACAGAGTAGTCCTTCTCCTGCCGAACTTTCATCTTTTTCTGTCGGAGGAGGTAGTCTTGATCAACAACCGAGTTTTGGACTTGACGCTAGACCTTGTAAATTTTAGAGGACGGCTGTTGAGGGGGCTGCTCCAGCATCACCCTTGGGAATTTCTCTATTGGTGGAGGAGATCTTTTCAGCACAGCAGTTGGTGAATTCCTACGCACCTTGTTAAGTAGTTCAAAGCTGTTCCCGGTTGGAACAGCAGCGCCAACTTCTACCGTTGGAGCTGGCTGAGTCAGTCCGGAAGGGGAATTTCCCTCAGCTTTCCTCACTCGGCGCCAGTGGCAACGTCGAGCATGTCGTGCGGATGAGATCACCTCCGTTGTTGGATAAGCTTCTTCATGCCCCCTGCTTTGAGGAGAGACTGTTATTGGTGCTAGCCTGTCTAAGACTGACACCCATTGAGAAGCAATATCTAATCTGTCAAAGACAGACCTCTGGGCAGGGGAAGCAGCTTTGAGGACATGGCCTGGAGCAGCAACCGGAATAGCCAGCCTTGTAAAAACTGACTTCTTGGAAGGAGGAGCCTTTCCAATGATTTCGTCCGCTTGAGCCGGGATGACTATCCACTTTGGGATGGCAGCTTCGTGTATCGCGGGCTTGTAGACGTTCTGGCCCAGTCTGTTGAAAACTGAGGTATTGATGTTGGGCGACCCGTTGAGAGGGGTCGCAGCAGTGTTAAGTCGATCAAAGACCGGCTTCTTTGGAGCTTCTTGTGATGTCATTGGGGCATTGAAGCTCATCGGTGGGAGCATGGTCCCAAAGAATAGTCCAGCGGTGGCATGAGTTACCTGCTCCACTGGCATCTTGAAAAGGGAGGCTGCTTGGGGCCCATAAGGCACTCCTCCAACAAGGACGGAGTTAGAGTTGCAGTTGCAGATAGTGCAGTTTGAAGCCATTGATCTTCTGTTTTCTGCATGGAGCAAGACACCAAATCTTAGTACCTCGAACCCACAGGCAACCACAGCAAACCGCGATTTGTTCGCGAACACGACACATGAAGTGTGGAGTGGAAAGAGAAAGAGGTCCCACCGGGCGTGCCAGAATCTGTTTACCCTCCGAAGGACGGCTCGTAGACTGGGACGTCTAGGCCTGAGATTCGGGGCAGATGCTAATTGGTGATATCAGTCCACTTCTCCGAAGATGCCAAGTTGATTTATGGCACCGTGTATCGGAGGTTTAGACGGATGCAGCCGATGTAGCAGACTTCATCAGATTCCCCCTTGTCTGAGGGGTTTTTGATTGTGGGGATGCTCTTCCCTGCAGGTGCAAGCCCCTGCAATTAATTACGCTACCACATCGCGGTAACAACTTTCTCCTTCTCCAGCTGGTCACTTCGTGTCGTGGGTGTTTGTTTTGTTTGTGGTTGCCCGTGGATTGTATACGGAGTCTAATTTATGTCGTCGCCCGTAGGACGTGGATTAGTACAAATCCGTATTTTCTTAGATTTGGGTTTGGGGTTTTGGTTAGAGAATACGTTAGCCATATTTGAGGCTAAGATCGACTCAAACGTTTGTTAAGGATACGTTAGTCCATTTTGAGACTAAGATCAACTTAACGGGATCGTTTGGATCCGACAAAAGAGAATTTAGGCTCTATTGTTCCAGTTTAGGGACATAGTGGTCCATTGCCAGTTTAGGGACATGGTGGTCCAACATTCCCATTTTGGGGAAGGATACTGGTTTAAGGACGCATGAGTTTAAGGACCCCACAGTCCGTATTATGTGTGGTTGTCGGGACCCGTCACCTCTCTGACGACGTTGAAGGATTACAATGACAAATATCAGAGGAGTTCAGAGATGTACCCTTGAACCGGGTGTAAATTGATTTGAGAGAGCAATTACGCTCAGTTCAATTTAATTTGAGGACTTATGGCCAGAGTTGGGTTAAGTCCAGTTGAAAATGTTCAACAGTTTTTTATTTGTGTCTGGCCTGTTAGGCCTTTGTTTGGGCTCTGCCCTCTGTTTAATAATGCATGGCATTTTTGTTTGGTCTATTAGACCTTTATTTGGGCTCTGCCCCTTTTTAAATGATGCACAGCATCTGTTTTGGTCTGACAGACCTTTGTTTGGGCTCTACCCCTTTTTTAATAATGCATTGCATTTTTATTAGGCCTGTTAGGCCTTTTAATCGGGCTCTGCCCTTTCTTTTTAATAATGCACTGCATTAATTAGTCTGACAGAGCGCCACGTGGCTTGTCAGGCGCTTTGCGCCAGCGCAAGGCGCCAACTCATGTGGATGTGACACATGTCACGCTCTGGTGAGCGCAAGTCTGTTAGCGCAGTGCGCTGCGCCAGTGCGCTGTGCTAGCGCGCTGCTGACACATGGCGCGCTCTGATGACTTGCGCCAAGCGCATAGCGCAGTTATTCTGGGGCCGACACATGGTGCTCCCTGGTGGCTTGCGCCAATCCAAGGAGGGCAACAGTGCAAACTCAAAAGTGCAAGGCACTGTTTAATATTTTGATCAAATCTAGATCAAAGAAAACAAGTTTTTCTTGTTTTCAGAGAACCAGTGGTTCATCAAAAAGAAATTCCTTTATACAGAAGTAAATTACTTCTTTATTATTATTTTTTATTGAAGATCTTGATCTTGTTCTTAGATCATTGATCTCTTTAGAAGAACTTCTTCTTTTTTCCAAAGGTTTTACCTTTTTCTTTTCTTCGAGTTCTTCTCAAAGTTTTTTGAGGAGTTCTGTATATTTTAGATTTGGAGTCTAGGGGCCTTTATAAAGTGCCAATTGATTTGTTAATCAGTTAAAGAGATTTTTCTCTGAGTGATTTAGGGATTTTTCCCCACCGTTGGATCTTTAATCCAAGGGCTCCTGTTTTATAGAAGAGAATCTTATTATTTTAATAAGATTAGAAAGATCTTTCCAGAATTTTTCTGTTTAAATGTTGGCACAGTTGGCGCAAGCACACTTGCGCTTGACATGTATCGCGCAGCGCAGAGCGCAGCGCACCTGCGCTAGCGCAACTGCGCTGACACGTATCGCGCAGCGCAGAGCACAGCGCCACTGCGCTGACACGTGTCGTGCAGCGCAAAGCGCAGCGTAACTGCGCTAGCACAACTGCGCGCTGACATGTGTCGCGCAGCGCAGAGCGCAAGTTGCCTGAAGCGTTGGTTCCTTTATTTTTATTTTAAATAGAGCCTTGCTCTGATTGGGTGTGCTGCCTTGGACGCAGCGCTGGCGTGTCAGCTTTTGATACGTGGCGTGTTGCGCGTAGCGCAAGGAATCTGAAGTGTTGCTTCAATTTTTGAATTTTTTTGAAATTCAAGCAGAGCTTTCCTCTGATTGGGGGAAACATTTCCTTTGTAAAAACTGGCCCCGAACGGGGTACAACATGATAAATATATATGCATGAACGATAAAAGGCATCGCCAAGCGGGAGCTAGCTCTTCGTCAATCGACGGCCACAACCACGCAAGCAATATAATATGCAATGCCGAAGGGCGAGGATCAAAACTCAAAAGGAAACTCAAAACAACAAGAAATCCATAATAATACAACGCGCGACTCTAAGGTCCAAAGAATATACAACTGGTCTCTAGTCTGAATAAACACATGTCTGGTTGATGGAGTTTACTAGATACAACTGAATATAAATAAGGTACAATAGTGGTCACGATACAAGTGAACCCGCCTACCAAAGCAATCACCCGGAAAGGAAGCAGTGTGCCAGCAGAGCCGTAACGAAACCTGTACGGCAAAACCTGCAAGAAACTATGGCACAACGGGGGTGAGTTGCCAACTCGTGAGTAGAAAACATCACCGAGCAGAAATCGTATGTATGACACAATCCTAGGTCAACACGATTAATATATAAAATCCTCAAATGATAAGGTCTGAAGCATGAAAAGGTGGCAAGGGTAAACATCTATACATAAGTATAATCGCATGTGCTCGTGTCAGTGCCTCAGGTAGCAATATATCATATGAATGAGGAATGAATGCATGAAAACAGAATACATGTAAATGAAGGAACTGCTTTCATAACTTAGTGAGATTTCTGTATATTTAAAACGAGGTGTTATCAATGAAATCAACATAAACAATGTCTAGCATCGACACAAAACATAAATCCCAATATCTCAATATCACAGGCTCCGGCTATCCGGACTGGCCTATCATCAAATCTCGGTGTCTCAAATCTTACTATCTTGGGTGCCGTCAGTCTGGATCGGCCCCTGACATCAATCACACGACCACGAACGGTATCCTCCGGATATCTGACACGTCAGGTAAAATCACCGGTAGGCAGTCTGCCCCTGCCGGGCTCATCGTCTACACCTCGATCTTCTTACCCCGGGGTACCTTACCGGGTCCACCATATACCCGCAGACGGTTCATCCAACTCCTAGAATCGGGTGTCGAAATCCATCTCATAACCGAGAAAACATCATGGTGGACGACTCATACATCACGAGAAAACCTCACTTTTCATTTTAAAAGAGAGAGAGAGAAGTTTATATATATATTCTTGCGGTTTTCTCCCAAATCCAGGAAATCTCATGAAAATCCGAAATCCAATCATCAATAGCAAGTAAACAGTTAATATCGACATAAAACTCCATAATACTGCATAACAGCGAATAATAATATGCATGAAGTAGCAAGTAATAACTGCAATGTCTAAACTGGCATATAAGGCAAGTACACTAATATCATGTCGAAACTATCAGCTAACAAGCTATGTCAATGAAATAGTATTCTCTAAAGTGCACGTGACATGGCAATTACCGATGATGATGTGTGTGAGCCGGCTAGTAAGTGTATGTGGAACATACGCATCATCGGTAATGGTGCTGGTGTCCTGATCGCACAATTTCAATATTAACATATGAAAACACAATATAAGCGTGCAATGCGATGCGAGCAGCAAGAATATACGAGAGCTGAATATCAAACACATCGATAACGAATCTACATATATCTAAGTATGAGTCGTACAGTTTTTGCCATTTGAAATAACACGAATCGTGGTGTTTTGAAAATAAGGGCTACGGTGTTTTTAAGAAAATGTACGTCCTTTGAAATTGTAACGTTTTAAAAATAATTAAATAAATAATTAAATGAATAAAATTGTTTAAGTGAATTTTATGAATTTCGGTAAAGTAAAATGTATTTTTCGTAAAATTAAACCGTAATTGTTTTAAATTATAATTTCAAAAATACATATTTTAATTATGTAATTACTAGTAAATGGTGTTTATTTAGCCACTTATAAATTTTTATTTTAATTAAATATTTTTCCTAAATTAATTATTTTAAATATTAACATAAGCTTTATTTTTTAAACTAAATTAGTGTAAATTACAAATTTGAATGGTTTTAATTTGTAAAAATGAGCCATGATATATTAGAATCAAGTGTGTAATATGCAAAATCTTTTCCAAAATCTCTCCATGGTTCTAGAAATTTCTAGGAAAAGGGTTAAATTGAAAAAGTTAGATAATAAATGGTTTAAGTGAAAAAAATGCATTATTTATGAACTTTCTACACAATACCACACATTTTTTCTCTCTCTCCACCCTCCTCCCTCTCCATGGCTGGCCTCCCCTCCATGGGTAGCCCCAAAATTTTTCCCCCATCATTTTTGCAATAAAAATCATCAAAATTCATCAAAAATTCCAAAAATAAATCTCAAAAATCAACATTCAACCTCTACCATTTTCCTTTGACCTATTTAGCATGGATTTTGGAGATAGAAAGCATGCATTTTGGAGGCTCATTTTCATGTTTGGGTTTCATATTTTGAAGGTATAAATTTCCTTCTTTTGTTTTATTTCTATTAGATATTTCTTTTAAAGCATAATTAGATTTAATATATTAATTCTAGTTGCAAATTTTAAAATTAAAGTTAGGGTTTGTAAATTCAAGTTGTGGTTTTTATTAATTAAATAAGGTTATAATAGCTAGTTTAAAATCTTTTCGAGTGGAAAAATATTGCATGGTTGTTGTATAATAAATTGTTTATTCAAATTGTTTTAATTAAGCTATTTAGCTAACTAGATTTTTCAAAAATGTGTTTGTGGGTAAAATAAAATTCTTATTAAGCATGTTATCATTAGATGATAGTTTTAATGAGAATATTAGCATATTAAAGGAAAGAAAAACTTAGTTTGATCACTAGTTTCCTTTGATAATTGGAAAATAGTAATAAAATGCTAGTATTTTGTAAACTAGATTTTGGAAATTCCTATATAAATGAAATTAAAAATATAATCATGGTTTCATCATATCATTATCATCATGAATTGTAGTTTAGTACATTAATTCATGCAAAATCATGTTTCGTAGAGGAATTTAGATATTTTGCTTGAAAAATGTTGAAAATTGTTAAAGGTTGCAAACTAGAAATTTCAAATTAATACAAATTTGTGTAATAAAAATATAGTAATGGTTTGTATAGTCTAGTTATGCTATTTAATGAGTTTTATGACCATTGGTTTCATTTAAATGCCAAGTTTTGATGAAAAACGGTAAATTGGTATTTTCGGGTTTTACGAAATTGGACGGTTTGATGGATTTTAGGGTTTCGATGGATTTAATCATGTTTTATAATATAAGTAAGGTGTTTTAAAACTACGAGTTATTTGTTGATGTTTATCTCGATCCATCGGAGTTTGTACGTCGATATCGAGCGATATTTTGTTCTTTTGCGTGGACGGGACATAGGTTTTAACCTATGCTTGTTCCTTGCGTCGTTTTGGCTTTTGTATGTGATTCAGTTTACGATACTATTTATATGTTTGCGTTTAGGTACCCCTCACGTGGACTGCGGACGATGAAGAGGATGATGGCGACACCGACTTCGGCAGACATGGACCAGGTGAGTAGATGCATATCTACGGGAGGAAGTCGGGTGGATAGCGTTTAGCACCCCCGCAACTTTGAATATGAATAGTACTTATTGACATTAGGAAACCAGATGTGACCTTAGATTCTTAATGAGTAGGACCCTAGTAATGACCCTAGGCTGGACCAGACTGATTTAGGAAGACCATACCAGAGGATGAATACCCTGGAAGAGGTTCGTAGGTTTCAGGTAGAAACACACACACGCACACACTGAAACTCGACATGGTGTATAGGGGTATGTGTATATATATATAGGACTAGGTATTGGTATATATATAGATATATACAACACGTATGTGGGATACATTGATACACGGGAATGAAACAGGATAACTGGGCTTGATGCCGTGATTCTTGACTATACAGTCGTATTAAAGTGTTAGCGGATCATTAGAGAATGAGATAATGAACAGGTATACCTAAATTATAATGGGTAGTGATGATATTGAGGTACATTGGATTCTAAAATAGAACCCGAACTGTAACTTGTGACTGATCACGATATGATATATGTATGACTTGATTACGACATCATATAGATGTGACCTGATGTCGATATCATATAGGTGTGACTTGATGACGATATGATATCAGTATGACTCGATCGCAACATGATACATATGACATGCTATTTCTGAGAATAAATTAATGAGGTAGATTTATGATGGCAATGTTATATAATTGATGTATGCGATTACAGCATAGCACCTCGATCATAACATGTGTTGATGATGATATTATACGAATAATGAGACACGTAGGTGATATTTGACCCGTACCCCGATATTGGGATATCGTACGATGGATTTTACCGTACGAGGCATAGATGTGATGATTGATCCGCACTCTTGATTTGAGGAAGTCGTACTATGTACGTGACGCTATTGAGGCAGGATCGCCAACTATTAGAGATATGGACTCAGGTTTTAGGTATACTTCTATCGACCAGTTCTTAGGTTTAGTTTTCCTTAGGGGGTTAGATGGACACTACGTTAGGTTCGAGTCGTATAGTGGTAGTGGTAATTGTATATCAAATGAGTGGATAACACACATCCGTCTTTACTTTCACATTGTAATCATAATGTTGCATGTTCTTACATATATTGCTATAATCAGTATAAACTTTACCTATTAGGACACCAGCACCATTACCGATGATGCGCATATTCCACGCACACTTATTTTCCGGCTCACACACATCATCATCGGTAATTGCTATGTCACGTACACTTTAGATCATATTGTCTTTTATGGATAGAATCAGTTAACAACTAGACCGATATAATATTGTGATTATTCTCTGATGTTAGTATAGACCTGATATTTATTACTTAGACATTCATGCATTCATATTTTCATGTTATCATGCAGTATTATGGGCATATGCCGACACTTATCATATAGTTACTCATGATTTTGAGATTTGGATTTTTATGAGATTTCTGGATTTTGGGGAAAACCGCAAGAATATGTAAAAAAAAACTTCTCTCTCTCCTCCTCCTCTCTTTTTAAAAACATAAGATGCGGTTTTCTCGTGATGTATGTGTCGTCCACCATGAGATTTCATGTTTTCTGTTGGATTTCGAGACCCGATTCGAAGAGTGGATGAACCGTCTCGGGTACATGGTGGGCCCGGTATGGTACCCCGGGGCAAGAAGATTGAGTTGTAGACGATGAGCCTGGCAGGAGAAGGCTACCTACCGGTGATGTCTGGCACGGCGGATATCCGGAGGATACCGACCGTTGTCGTGAGATTTGATGATATGGGCCGATCCGGACTGACGGAGCCCGAGATATTGAGACTTGAGATTACATGTGTTGTGTCGACGCTTGACACGGATTTCCATGGATTTCATTATTGAGATTTTAGATTCTTATACACATTTTACTATGATAACAGCTAAAGATTTCTTATACATATGTATCTGGATTTCAGGATTTGTTACTTTACATTCATGGTGCATGCATTTCATTTCATATGACATAGTATTATATGAGGCACTGACACAAGCACGGAGTATCTGCACTTACACGTAGTTTTACCCTGCTATTACTAGATGATTGGGATATTATAGTGTATTATTATGACCTAGGATAGCGTCGTGCATTCGATTTCTTTTCGTAGATGTCTTCTACTCACGAGTTGGCAACTCACCCCCGTTGTGCAAAATTTTATTTCAGGTTCGATGTACAGGTTTCCGTGGCAGCTTGTTGGCACATCTTTTCTTCAGGGTGATTTGCACGGTAGGTTGGTTCACTTGTATCCGAACCACCATTGTACTTTTATTCATTCATTTGTATCTAGTAAGCTCCATCAACCATACTTGTATTACTTGATAAGTTTATTGGACCAGTCTTTTATTTCGACCTTAGAGTCGCGCATGTATTATTTTGATCTAGTGGTTTTGTTTTCTTTTGAGTTTTGAGCTTCGCGCTTTGGCGTTGTATATTATTGTGTTTGTTGAGGTTGTTTCCGCCTGTTGGCGTTGAGCTAGCACCCGTTTGGGGATGCTTTTTATTGTTTATTTATATTATACTTGTTGTACCCGTTTGGGGGCCAGTTTTTACAGAGGAGACTCTGCCGAAATTTTTGAGAAAATTTGCTGATGCTTTTAAACTTGTTTTCTTTTTTCTTCTTCTTCTTCTTTTATGGTTTAGATTTCTGGGCTTCGGCTTACTTAGGTTACGTGGCGCCTCTAGACGCTTCGTAATCTAAGTGCCGGTCACGTTCCGTACTTTTGGGTCGTGACAAAGTTGGTATCAGAGCGCTAGGTTTAACCTTGTATAAGTCTAGGTGACCCTTGGTTGATGGAGTAGGCGATTTAGGTAGAGTAACGTACCGTGGGTATGGTCCGCGGCATACTTACGATACACTACTCTGATTAAGGAGCCTTAGGATGTACAATTGTTTGCACCGTATTCCATTCGTTCTTTTGATCTATCTTCGTCAATGTTGGAGGGTGGTTTCTGTTAACCACGGGCACACTGGCAGAAAGAGCTACGGCTCGAATGCGATAACCATTAGAGTATTGGTTATTCTTGAGGATTGAAGCATTGCTTAGCGTGTGGATGAAGGGTATTCACATGCCGTCCGGATGAAGTTAAAGGGTTCGAATGATTATCAGAAAACCATTTTCCCAAGTTTAAAGTATTCGGAAGAACATGCAGGTATTTCGATGGACCCTCTAGAAGAATGAAACCCTAACTCGACATAATGACCACGAGAACGCCCTTGAACCTTAGGGTTTACGGCAGTTCCGCGGTGCCATTAGTGAGGCTTGGGTTTGCCCTTCTACGGCTGGATCATCGATGCTGAGGTATGTACCGGATATTTTAAACTGTATTTGAGTGTTGAGCTCTCGGGGAATTATGGGATTTGATGGATCGATCGAAAGGTTTAATGTAGTCCGGATATCAAGTGAAGGGATCGACTACGTGGGAAACTCTAGATATGAGTATTGCCGTCGGTAGCGCAGTCAGCACACTTATGAAGAGATAAGTTTGAAGCAATCGACATCAGAGGAAAGAGGCGCACATTGACGATAGTGATTACGATGTGACTTAGTGATTTGAATTTCATATTTCTGTTATGGATTTTGGTATTTTGAGGATTTTGTTCTACGATTGGTATTTCTTATGTGTACTTTCATTGCATTCTATCCGTGTTTCACATATCAGCTGTATTGATGTTGCTTAGTATACACCCGGTACACTTGATTTGGTTTTATATATTTTGAGATTTTTTTTTATTTTTTGATTTCGTGCATATGGGTTACACATGATTTTGATATATGCTTCGACCTAGTTTTTATCCATTTTCGTATTGTGATTTCGATTCTGATATTCGATGTATGTTTTCGTGCACCATGTGCACCTGATTAGGATTCTTGCGCATACTTGGCGCACTTGATGCGATTTTGTGCACACCAGATGCACTAAATCGGGGTTTTGTGCAGATTAGATGCACCTGATAGTGAGTCGTGCACGCACGTTGCACTTGACAGATGTTTTGGTGCACACCTGTTGCACTTATTTTGTTTTTGTGTGTATTTATGGTATCTGTATTTGGTTTCGATTTCAGTGCGCACCGGACGCACATGATATTTTATTGATGTGATTGGGATTGATTTCAGTTTGAGCAGTATTTTTCATAATCATTATTATTTGATTTAGTAACCAGGCGGGACATGTATGTTAAATAAAAGATATATATATATAGTTATTTTTTTTTAAATAAATGTCCGCTACTTATGCCGTGACACGTGCATTGCACGGCGATTTTCAAGAGGGGTTTTCGTATGCTTCTTTATTATGATATTTAGGTGATTTCACTATGATGCACACTATATATAAGTTGTAGATTGATGTATATTATGTTGGTTTTCATATTGGGTTTTGATATTTTATTCTCGCCATAACTCCGATGATTGTGTTATGCTTGACGGAGTTGATTTTTGTTATGTATTGATGGTTTCGGAGCCCCGACGATTTGAGTGTTTTGCTAAATGTTTTAGTATTTGGAGGGGGAGTTTTAATTTAAATTCGGGGACCGAATTTCTTAAAGGGGGGAAGATTGTAACGTTTTAAAAATAATTAAATAAATAATTAAATGAATAAAATTGTTTAAGTGAATTTTATGAATTTCGGTAAAGTAAAATGTATTTTTCGTAAAATTAAACCGTAATTGCTTTTCATTATAATTTCAAAAATACATATTTTAATTATGTAATTACTAGTAAATGGTGTTTATTTAGCCACTTATAAATTTTTATTTTAATTAAATATTTTTCCTAAATTAATTATTTTAAATATTAACATAAGCTTTATTTTTTAAACTAAACTAGTGTAAATTACAAATTTGAATGATTTTAATTTGTAAAAATGAGCCATGATATATTAGAATCAAGTGTGTAATATGCAAAATCTTTTCCAAAATCTCTCCATGGTTCTAGAAATTTCTAGGAAAAGGGTTAAATTGAAAAATTTAGATAATAAAGGGTTTAAGTGAAAAAAATGCATTATTTATGAACTTTCTACACAATACCACACATTTTTTCTCTCTCTCCACTCTCCTCCCTCTCCATGGCCGGCCTCCCCTCCATGGGTAGCCCCAAAATTTTTCCCCCATCATTTTTGCAATAAAAATCATCAATCATCAAAAATTCCAAAAATAAATCTCAAAAATCAACATTCAACCTCTACCATTTTCCTTTGACCTATTTAGCATGGATTTTGGAGATGAAAAGCATGCATTTTGGAGGCTCATTTTCATGTTTGGGTTTCATATTTTGAAGGTATAAATTTCCTTCTTTTGTTTTATTTCTATTAGATGTTTCTTTTAAAGCATAATTAGATTTAATATATTAATTCTAGTTGCAAATTTTAAAATAAAAGTTAGGGTTTGTAAATTCAAGTTGTGGTTTTTATTAATTAAATAAGGTTATAATAGCTAGTTTAAAATCTTTTCGAGTGGAAAAATATTGCATGGTTGTTGTATAATAAATTGTTTATTCAAATTGTTTTAATTAAGCTATTTAGCTAACTAGATTTTTCAAAAATGTGTTTGTGGGTAAAATAAAATTCTTATTAAGCATGTTATCATTAGATGGTAGTTTTAATGAGAATATTATCATATTAAAGGAAAGAAAAACTTAGTTTGATCACTAGTTTCCTTTGATAATTGGAAAATAGTAATAAAATGCTAGTATTTTGTAAACTAGATTTTGGAAATTCCTATATAAATGAAATTAAAAATATAATCATGGTTTAATCATATCATTATCATCATGAATTGTAGTTTAGTACATTAATTCATGCAAAATCATGTTTTGTAGTGGAATTTAGGTATTTTGCTTGAAAAATGTTGAAAATTGTTAAAGGTTGCAAACTAGAAATTTCAAATTAATACAAATTTGTGTAATAAAAATATAGTAATGGTTTGTATAGTCTAGTTATGCTATTTAATGAGTTTTATGACCATTGGTTTTATTTAAATGTCAAGTTTTGATGAAAAACGGTAAATTGGTATTTTCGGGTTTTACGAAATTGGACGGTTTGATGGATTTTAGGGTTTCGATGGATTTAATCATGTTTTATAATATAAGTAAGGTGTTTTAAAACTACAAGTTATTTGTTGATGTTTATCTCGATCCATCGAAGTTTGTACGCCGATATCGAGCGATATTTGGTTCTTTTGCGTGGACGGGACATAGGTTTTAACCTATGCTTGTTCCTTGCGTCGTTTTGGCTTTTGTATGTGATTCAGTTTACGATACTATTTATATGTTTGCGTTTAGATACCCCTCACGTGGACTGCGGGCGATGAAGAGGATGATGGCGACACCGTCTTCGGCAGACATGGACCAGGTGAGTAGATGCATATTTACGGGGGGAAGTCGGGTGGATGGCGTTTAGCACCCCCGTAACGTAGAATAGGAATAGTACTTATTGACATTAGGAAACCAGATGTGACCCTAGATTCTTAATGAGTAGGACCCTAGTAATGACCCTAGGCTGGACCAGACAGATTTAGGAAGACCATACCAGAGGATGAATATCCTGGAAGAGGTTCGTAGGTTTCAGGTAGAAACACACACACGCACACACTGAAACTCGACATGGTGTATACGGGTATGTGTATATATATATAGGACTAGGTATAGGTATATATATAGATATATACAACACGTATGTGGGATACATTGATACACGGGAATGAAACAGGATAACTGGGCTTGATGCCGTGATTCTTGACTATACAGTCGTATTAAAGTGTTAGCGGATCATTAGAGAATGAGATAATGAACAGGTATATCTAAATTATAATGGGTAGTGATGATATTGAGGTACATGGGATTCTAAAATAGAACCCGAACTGTAACTTGTGACTGATCACGATATGATATATGTATCACCTGATTACGACATCATATAGGTGTGACCTGATGTCGATATCATTTAGGTGTGACTTGATGACGATATGATATCAGTATGACTCAATCACAACATGATACATATGACATGCTATTTCTGAGGATAAATTAATGAGGTATATTTATGATGGCAATGTTATATAATTGATGTATGCGATTACAGCATAGCACCTCGATCATGACATGTGTTGATGATGATATTATACGAATAATGAGACACGTAGGTGATATTTGACCCGTACCCCGATATTGGGATGCCGTACGATGGATTTTACCGTATGAGGCATAGATGTGATGATTGATCCGCACTCTTGATTTGAGAAAGTCGTACTATGTACGTGACGCTATTGAGGCAGGATCGCCGACTATTAGAGATATGGACTCAGGCTTTAGGTATACTTCTATCGACCAGTTCTTAGGTTTAGTTTTCCTTAGGGGGGTTAGATGGACACTACGTTAGGTTCGAGTCGTATAGTGGTAGTGGTAATTGTATATCAAATGAGTGGATAACACACATCCGTCTTTACTTTCACATTGTAATCATAATGTTGCATGTTCTTACATATATTGCTATAATCAGTATAAACTTTACCTATTAGGACACCAGCACCATTACCGATGATGCGCATATTCCACGCACACTTATTTGCCGGCTCACACACATCATCATCGGTAATTGCTATGTCACGTACATTTTAGATCATATTGTCTTTTATGGATAGAATCAGTTAACAACTAGACCGATATAATATTGTGATTATTCTCTGATGTTAGTATAGACATGATATTTATTACTTAGACATTCATGCATTCATATTTTCATGTTATCATGCAGTATTATGGGCATATGCCGACACTTATCATATAGTTACTCATGATTTTGAGATTTGGATTTTTATGAGATTTCTGGATTTTGGGGAAAACCGCAAGAATATGTAAAAAAAAAAAACTTCTCTCTCTCCTCCTCCTTTCTTTTTAAAAACATAAGATGCGGTTTTCTCGTGATGTATGTGTCGTCCACCATGAGATTTCATGTTTTCTGTTGGATTTCGAGACCCGATTCGAGGAGTGGATGAACCGTCTCGGGTACATGGTGGGCCCGGTATGGTACCCCGAGGCAAGAAGATCGAGTTGTAGACGATGAGCCTGGCAGGGGAAGGCTACCTACCGGTGATGTCTGGCGCGGCGGATATCCGGAGGATACCGACCGTTGTCGTGAGATTTGATGATATGGGCCGATCCGGACTGACGGAGCCCGAGATATTGAGACTTGAGATTACATGTGTTGTGTCGACGCTTGACACGGATTTCCATGGATTTCATTGTTGAGATTTCAGATTCTTAAACACATTTTACTATGATAACAGCTAAAGATTTCTTATACATATATATCTGGATTTCAGGATTTGTTACTTTACATTCATGGTGCATGCATTTCATTTCATATGACATAGTATTATATGAGGCACTGACACAAGCACAGAGTATCTGCACTTACACGTAGTTTTACCCTGCTATTACTAGATGATTGGGATATTATAGTGTATTATTATGACCTAGGATAGTGTCGTGCATTCGATTTCTTTTCGTAGATGTCTTCTACTCACGAGTTGGCAACTCACCCCCGTTGTGCCAAATTTTATTTCAGGTTCGATGTACAGGTTTCCGTGGCAGCTTGTTGGCACATCTTTTCTTCAGGGTGATTTGCACGGTAGGTTGGTTCACTTGTATCCGAACCACCATTGTACTTTTATTCATTCATTTGTATCTAGTAAGCTCCATCAACCATACTTGTATTACTTGATAAGTTTATTGGACCAGTCTTTTATTTCAACCTTAGAGTCGCGCATGTATTATTCTGATCTGGTGGTTTTGTTTTCTTTTGAGTTTTGAGCCTCGCCCTTTGGCGTTGTATATTATTGTGTTTGTTGTGGTTGTTTCCGCCTGTTGGCGTTGAGCTAGCACCCGTTTGGGGATGCTTTTTATTGTTTATTTATATTATACTTGTTGTACCCATTTGGGGGCCAGTTTTTACAAAGGAGACTCTGCCGAAATTTTTGAGAAAATTTGCTGATGCTTTTAAACTTGTTTTCTTTTTTCTTCTTCTTCTTCTTCTTTTATGGTTTAGATTTCTGGGCTTCGGCTTACTTAGGTTATGTGGCGCCTCTAGACGCTTCGTAATCTAAGTGCCGGTCACGTTCCGTACTTTCGGGTCGTGACAGAAATATCCGTAGAACCCCTTGGCCTATCTTTAAAATACTCACGATTCGTTAGTTTTGAAATAGGTATGACTCGAATCTAATCTATCACTTACAAGTAAACTACCGGACTAAACTAAACAGGCTGATCGAAAGGTAAGGAAACCGCCTAACATCTGAGTCGATACATATAAATACATATAATAGTCGGTGATCCCGCCTCAATTGTATCCCATACGATACAATATCTATAACATGACATCCTCAAGTCAAGAGTGTGGATCTATCATCACTATAGCTCGTACGGTAAGTAATCCGTCGTACGGCATCCCAAATTTGGGTACGGGTCAAATATCACATCTATCACATTATTCATCCGATATCTTCTTTATCAAAATATCATGATCCGGGGTACTGATCTACGTCTAGTACAATACTGATTCCATATATGTATATGTATGCGTGTGTATGAAAACACCTGTCGGAAGGACCCGCTAAAACATCATGTCGTATCTCAAATACGAACCATGTCACATCACCGATCTCACGGCCTCAAGCCCAATCTCATCGACTCGTATCCAATCCCATCGACTCGTATCCAATCCCAAGTACTATCCTCATAATCCGTGTGTATATATATATATACATTGTCCCATACCCATGTGTGTATATATATATATATATATATACATATCCCCATATACGCACAGGTGAAAGAATGAATGTATGCAAGTGTGTGCGCGTGTGTGGGTGCAACAACTACTCTAGGGTTTCGCAAGTAACATTACTAATCCATGAACACTTAACCATATCCTGAATATCCATGTCTCATATAAAAGATATCATATATATATATATATATATATATATATATAGTATATATATAGCATACTATACATCGAACTGCGGGGGTGCTATACGCCATCCACCCGACTTCCCCCGTAGATATATATCTACTCACCAGATCTTGCTTGCCGATGTCGATGTCGCCATCATCTTCTTCATCGCCTCGGATCATTGCATGGGTACCTATATGTCACATGTATCGTATCACATTAAAACCAAATCGAAACGAAACGACACACGAAAACCGAAACGACACATGAAAACCAAAACGACACGCTTAAAAGCCTATAGGTTAGAACCTATGGTTTGCATCTCGCAACTCAACCCAATAACACTCGCGATAGACGTACAAACATCAAGTGACCGAGTACAAACACAAATAACAAGACTTAGATTCGAAAACAACGCAAAACATAAGGCAGCAACATTGAAAACATGTTCCAGATTTTGCTTAAGGTGAAAACAATGTTCCAAAACAACACTAGGGTGATATATAGGGTGTATGTGACCTACTGAAGCAACCAGGGCACCTACTTTCACCAAGTGGCCGGCCACCTAAGTACAAATTCCGGCTAGGCTGGTTTTTCCAGGGAGTTAGGGTCTCGTCTGGTCAGGGTGGTCTCGCATGGTCTCAAATTGGTCACTGGAGTTGTTTATTTTTCTCGTAAAAATCCCAGTTCACTCCAGATTTCCCTGCACCCTCAAATACTCACAAAACTGAAATAACAAGTTTATGTTTTTCCGTAACTTAGGTTTCAGGTTTGGTATATGTGTATGTTCTGGGTTTATAACACCATGGGGGGTTAAGGTCACTCAATACACTCAAGTTCACCACACAATCTCAATTTAAACCCTAACCCTCTCAAGTAATGTCCAAAGTGCACGAAACTTTGCCAAATCGATTTTAAACTTGAAATGAAACGTAAGCACATGAAATACTACACTAATTGTGAAGGGATTACCTCATTTGACACTCATGAATCCTCCACAGCGCCAAAATGCAAGCTTTTATGGTCGAAAGTGTAACTTGAGAGCTTTTGCACATATTTTGTGAAGTGGGGAGGGACTTTGGAGTTGTTTTTGATGAAGTTTTGGGGGGTTTTGTGGAGGAGGAAAAGAGGGGGCAGCAGCTGAGTAGAAATGGAGTTGAGGGGAGAGATGATGAGGGTGAAGGAATGAAGGAGGAATGTCCAAAGTCAAGGGTAACCCCTCTCACTCTCTCTCTCTCTTGCCCATACCTCCCATACTCTTTTGCTTATTCATTTTCCATTTTCCTTTTTCTTTTCTTTTTTTTTCTTCTCTTGGCAATAGTAAACCCAAAACAATAACCATACAGCCAAAAATCATGTAGGAAAATGTAACAAGTGTGAAAAAATGACATGTGCGCAAAACACGCTTAAAGTCCGATTAGCGATTTTTAATCGCGATTAGCACTAAAATAGTGTCAAATAAATCATAAATTTTCATAATTTGCATGAATCACATAAAGCACCCTCTTTTCAGTAATTTCCATAATTTTCCAAATTTTTCCCAATTTATCGGTATTTAATTATACCTCCCTATTAAAATATTCAATATTTTATTATTTAATTATAAAAATTCCCAAAAATAATATTTTATTTTTCTGAAATGTTACACGGCTGAAGATGGATAATCTAGCCGGAGCCTCGGGCAAAAATGGTACCCACTGTTCGAATTTCCTCTTTGGCTTACGGGCGGATACAAGCGCTTGATAGAATTTCAAGAAGATGTTGTCATGCTTTCTATGTTAAGGCTTAAACAAAACCCTTCACAGCACAGCCTGAATTGCAATCTTCTTGATTTTGGCGGTTATGGAATTCTTCTTAACCAACTTCAAAGGTTCAAATGAATTGTCGAATTTCACGGCCGACTCGGCTGTCGTCGCGGGGTAACCATATTTCTCTAACCTCATGAAGTTTAGTAGTGCATGAGTCCTAGCCCTCTTATTAGCTCTGTATCCGAGCTTTTTATTCCTTAGCTTCTCGATTTTGAGGGGTTGGTAGGCATCCACTTTCTTAGAGGCCGCCGTGGGCCGATTGATGGGGAGTCTAGAGAAAACACCCGATCGAGCAGTTGTCGAAGGTATCACCGGAGCTTGCTTGAGATGCCTTGTTGCTTTTTTGGTGTTTATGGACTTTCCCCCAGCTGGGAAAATGGAGAGTCGTTCGTAAACGGACTTGCTTTTGGGCATGGGTGCCTACGCCACCACAACATTGGGCATTTTCCCTTTTGAGACGGGTTTGGCCACTTGGCTTGGCGAAGCCTCCAGGATAGGAGCAATGACAGCGGGGAAAATTATGATGAAACCGAATTGACGCACCGGTTCCTCCCATCGCTGGGCAAGGCTTGCCGGGAGAACCACCCACGCATTCATCTTGACGACATATGTGATCGGGGTTACATTAGAGACCGAGTACGTCCTTAAAGACATTGTCGTAAGATGTTGATTGTTGTTGATTGTTGATTGCTGCATGAAAAAAGCATTATTTCAGTACAAATATCGATACATATATATTGAATGAGTTCGCATGATTGCTTAACCCGAAAAATGGGAGGAGAGATAGGTCCCACCGGACGTGCTAGAATCTGTAGAATGTTTTTCGTCACCCTATTGATATAGGAATGCACGTGCTTATCAGGTGATACAGATTCTCCCGGCCTAGGGTAGGCTGGGGTTTATTGGTTGTGAGGATCCAAATCTCCGGCAGCCGCAGGCAAAACTGTCGTTAATTATCTCTTACTTATGGAGCGAGAGAACCGCCGATTAACGGGTCAAACAGATCATGCGAACTCAATGTGCAGTATGTGATGTGTATGTTGTGTTTTGAAAATAATGCAAAAAGGCGTCTTCATTTCGTTTTTTTATTTATTTTGTGAATATTTACAAGAAAGAATTTAAAAATAAAATTTTAGTAAACATTTTTCTCTTTTACTCTTTTTCTTTATTTTTCTTTTAAAAAGTGTGGAAGTGAAGCGCAAGTGCGCAACGCATGCGCGTAAGTGCAATGCGCATATGCGCTGCGCAGCCCTGCGCCACGTGTTAGTTGTATGTATGCCCTAGAGGCCAGTATTATATATACGATTTATATTATATTGGATGCTTGGACATATATAGAGAGGACTTTCTTGCTCGACATGATAGTATGCTATCTGGTTGCTCTTTATCTTAACGTGTATACTTGTCTCTTGATACTGTCTTATGGTTACATGTTGGTAAAGTCCTTAGGATGTGTACTTGACTACCAGGACTATGATGAAGATCATACTAGTGGGCCATGGTAGTCCATAAGTTCATCCTTTAATATTCCTAGTCATGGGTGTATCGAGACAGGGCATCGATATACCAGAGTAGACTAACGTATACGCTTCTCAACCCATGAGATGGGTGATGGATGATCCCATATCCATTGGTGTTTGAAATCAGAGATGGTATACGGGTGCTTAGTGGAGACTGGGTACACTGGATGGACTCGCTAAGAACTCCCAGATGGTATTATACCTCACGTCAGATGGCAGTTCTCTGGTGACACTTGTACAGGTTAGTCTGTAGACCTGAGATCGTCATAGAGTCTTGTGTGATTCCCACTGTGCTTTGATTTCCACCTTACCACGTCCAAGAGGGCATGCAAAACGGTGGTTTTTGGGTACAGTCCCGAGTCACATGGAGGCAATGAGCAATAGGAGGGGTTTCGTCTCTTCCGGTATTGGGAGTTGATGTTGCATTGTGCTCGATTGGCCATAACAGGGAAGTCCCTGGCCAGGGCTGATTTAGAGATTTACTGGTAGGTGTTACCAGTAGTTTCTTGACCCGTTATGAGCCTCATATCGGCATGACTTATCGGTTATTGGGGTCTGACGTTTACCACCCCTAGACTTGATATGCGACATATCAGACGAGGAGACCGAACTGTACGGCAAGTGTTACCGTCAGGCTTTTGCAGGAGTTGGAGCGGGCTTGATTGTTGATCTTCTGATCGCTCAATACCCGGGTAGCCGTTACATCCGGCTAGTACCGCTGACGGCTTGTGGGTGTTTGATGTGATCATCACCTACTGCCGGCGTATTGACGAGTCTATAGAGTCCTACATAGAGGTTTTACTGGCTCAGGCAAAACGAAATAGGAGCACATATGTGATATTTGCGGGACCGAGAATAATGCGTGTATGTGATACCATATTCTATTCTCGCGACTTTTGTATCGGTTGGTTATATGCGATATAGCCGGTTTATCGAATCAAGTGTTGATTCGATAAGTCGATACATTGGATGTTAGTCGGTTATATATGATATAGCCGGATTATTAAATCAATAGTTGATTTGATAATTTAGTGTATAATTGTATATTTGACATACTAATTTACACTAACTAACATTTGCTCACTTAAGCATTTATTTTCTTACATGTGCACACTTAATATATATGTGATATATATTAATTTGTGTTTTGTTTTTGTATCATGATTGTTGATACAACATACATGGGTGTTTGAGACTTACACCACACTAATTATGATGTTGGGTTTAATATTTAAAGTAATTACTGTAGGGTTCCAAGGCATACTAAAGAGGTTCCACAAGGCATCAACCATGCTAAATTCAAAAAATTCCGGTGCCGAGAAACCCTAAACTAGATCGTTAACTAGAGGATAGGCGAAAAACGATATAAGTTAACAACTTAACTAAGAGTGAACGGAAAATACAACCTTTGTAGATCCGGTCCTCCACCTCCATAGCTCCGTGATGATGTCCCTTCGCTGCGATCATCGGATCCCGGACTCTAGCGATGGTTTCGTCGAAGAAATGATCGGGCTAGGTCGTCGACTTCGATGCCGAACATGATCTACGTTGAGGCAACTCAAGATCAAGCTCCAACTTCACCAAGTCATGAAACTTGTGAAGAAAACACCCTATACTACTTGGCAAGTGGTAGAGGATGAAGAAATAGGAGGGATTTGGATTTCTCACTTGGAATCATCACTTGACATTTTTCAAGAGAGCTTTTCTTTTTCTTCACTTGAAGAAGAAGATGAAGAAGAAGAAAAAGAATCAATTATTGTCAAAAAGAAAATGAAGTGATATCTATCATTTAGCAACCATGGGTGAGTTAATAAGTGTAGAGAATAAACTATGGTTTAAGTGAATGGTTAGGGTCAAGGAAAGAAACAAAATGGTCAAACTTTTCAAAGCTTCAGGAAGCTTCAAAGAAAATCCAAAGTTTGCCACCATTTTATTTCTTGCTAAAATGAATAAATAAATAAATAAAGATAACAAAACCCTAACCATTAACCTAAACATGGTTTAAACAAAACAAACACCCAAGTTTGCATGTATCATCAAACATGATACAATCTAGTGCACAAAACTATATCACATATACTACATGTGCACATCAAGTGAGAAAATCCATCTTAAGTGAACAAATACTAGTTAATGTAAAGTAATATATATGACCGACTAATATCCAATGTATCGACTTATCGAATCAATCCTCGATTCGATAACTAGGTTATATCGCATACAACCAATCGATACATTCATCGCAAGAATAGAATACGGTATCACATACACGCATTATTCTCGGTCCCGCACATATCTCATATGCGCTCCTATTTCGTTTCGCTTGAGCCAGGAAACCTTTGTGTAGGACTCTAAAGACTCGTCAATACGCCGGCAGCAGGTGATGATCATATCAAACACCCACAAGCCGCAAGAGGTCTGCTAAACGTAATGGCCACCCGGGTATTGAGCGATCAGAAGATCAACGAGCAAGCCCGCTCACACTCCTGTGAATCTAACCAGTAACACTTACCGTAAATTCCGGTCTCGTCGTCTGATATGTCGCATATCTCGCCTAGGGGTGGTAAACATCAGACCCCTGTAGCTCGATAAGTCGTGTCGATATGAGGTCTATAACAGTTTGAGAAACTACTGGTAACACTTACCAGTAAATCTCAGCAACCTTGGCCAGGGATTTCCGGTTATAGCCAATCAAACACAGCGCAACATCAACTCCCTATACCGGGAGAGACGAATCCCCTCCTATCGCTCATTGCCTCCATGAGATTCGGGACTGTACCCAAAAACCACCGTTTTGCATGCCCTCTTGGACGTGGTAAGGTGGAAATCAAAGCACAGTGGGAATCACACAAGACTCTATGACGATCTCAGGTCTACAGACTAACCTGTACCAGTGTCACCAGAGAACTGCCATCTGATGTAAGGTATAATACCATCTGGGAGTTCTCGGCGAGTCCGTCCAGTGTACCCAGTCTCCACTGAGCACCCGTATATCATCTCTGATGTCAAACACCAATGGATATGGGATCATCCATCGCCCATCTGTATGGGTCGAGAAGGTATACGCTAGTCTACTCTGGTATATCGATGCCCCGTCTCGATACACCCATGACTAGGGACCTTGAAGGATGTACTTATGGACTACCATATCCCCACTAGTATGATCCGCATCATAGTCCAGGTAGTCAAGTACACATCCTAAGGGCTTTACCAACATGTAACAGAGAGACAATCAGTGTACACGTTAAGGTAAAGAGTAACCAGATAGCATACTATCATATCGAGCAAGAAAGTCATCCCTATATATGTCCAAGTATCCACTACAATATACATCCTATGTATAGTAATAGCCTCTAGGGCATACATATAACTAACAATCTCCCACTTGCACTAGGGCCATCTGATAGCAGTGGTTGTAGTATCTCATACTCAACCATCCCATAATAGTCTCTCTCTGGGAAAATGCCTTTGTGAGTGGATCCGCCGTGTTATCCTATGAGTCTACTCTCCTAACCTCGATCACGGTGGAGATCAACCATCTCCATTATCAGGTGACACTGCCTTAGAATATGTCTGGATCACTGATGGGACGTGCGTTCCTTGGCATAAGCCACAACTCCATTGTCACACAATGGGAGGAACGAAGTTCATCTCATGAACTAATATACATCCAGATTGCCTCCTTGGCAGCATCTTAAGTAGCGATGTATCCGGCTTTTATCGTCTAGTATGCCACGGTATCTAGCTTGGAACTCTTCCAACATACCGTCCCTATACTGAGGGTAAAGACAATGCCTGTGACTGAAATTCAGTCGCCTTTATCACTCTAGAACCTTTCCAGTGATTCTCCCCAGGATCGATTGATACCATCTCACTACAACTAGTGAGAATCCTAACATCCAATTACTTCTATCTCATAGATCAAAACTCATGATTTAGGAGGTATCACTTTGATCCTGTATGGAGAATCCTTGTGATAAGCGGAGATTGATCGAGCGTAGCATAGGAAACTCCTTCCCTATCAAGAGTATGTCATCCACGTACTCTACGAGGATCACCACCATACTTCCTACTACCTTTTTGTATATACAAGGTTCATCTACCATTTTGATGAAGTCAAACTCTTTGACTACTACATCAAAACAGATGTTCCAACTCCGCGATGCCTGCTTTATCCTATAAAGCATCTTGCTCACGTTTCCGCTGCTCCCACTGTTTACGAAGCCCTCTGGCTGTGTACTTATAGACGCTCTCTTCTAAAATATCATTTAGAAGAGCAGTCATAACACCCAACCGCCAGATATCGTAGTCATGGTATGTAGCCGTGGCAAGTAGGATCTGGATGGACTTAAGCATAGCTACTTGAAAAGGTTTCATCATTATCCACGCCTGGTTGATGACGAAAACCTTTAACAAGACTAGCTTTGAAACTCTCAACTTTTCCATGTACACCTAGTAATCTTCTCAAGATATACTTGCTTATGATGGGGATTTAACCCTTCAGATAAAGTAACCAAAGTCCATACTTTGTTGGTGTATAAGGATTCCATCTCAGATCGCTAAGCATCCAGCCATTCTTACAGAGTCCCACTCCTGATAGCCAGCTTGAAACTAGTTGGGTCATCATCTCATGATGCATTCCTTGCTCCCACTATCATAGAGAAACCGAAGTATCTCTCAGGTGGGTGAGGAACCCTACTAGATCGGTGGAGAGGCTGAGGTTCATTGGTAACTATTGAATCCTTTGGTTCTATCAAATCATCCGCTGTAGTTTGTATAGCTGGAACCTTTCCAGTTCTACATAACAGACCTTGCCTCGAGCTTGTCCGGATTATGCTTTTAGACATAGCCTGGACAACCCCAAATCTTAACTAACTTAAGATATGGGTTCTTCCCTTTCCATATCACATATGAAGTGGTAGGCAACAGATTTGATTTTAACCCTATTCAATAGGTATGCAAATTCATAAGTGCATAACTCCCAAAAGGAAATAGGAAACTCAGTAGTACTCATCATAGAGCACACCATATCACATAAGGTGCTATTGCTCCGCCCCGATATACCATCGTGCTATGGTGTATACGGAGGAGTAATGCTGAGAGAGAATCTCATTCTCCTTTAGAATAGTCCAGGAATTCCGTGCTTAAGTATTCTCCTGCCTGATCTCATCATAGGACATAATACTTATACCCATTTTGGTTCTCTACTTCTAACTTATATTCTGTGAATATCTCAAAAGGTTCGGACTTGTGTTTCAACAGGAACACATGACTGAATCTTGAGAGATTATCAGAGAATGTAATGAAGTACAAAGAACCGGTCCTGGCATGTGTAGACGGGGGACCTTACATACATCAACATGTATCAATCCCAAGAGTTTACTAACTCTTTCTCTGTTTCCAATAAACAGAGCTATGGTCATCTTATCTCTGTGACATGACTGGTAAGTTTCACAAGATGTAAATTCAAACTAATTTAAATATGCATTTAAATGTAACTTCAGTCAGTCGGGTCGCATTGATATGACCTAGTCTACAATACCACAAGAAGGATTCATTCATATCTGAACTCTTCTTCTTGTGTGTGTTCCGTATACTAAGAACTGTAGTTTGATTTAGAACATTAATGCTTTTAGATAACGTGCCTGAACCGATCAACTCTTGATATAGGAAATGTTCAAAACATTATCCAACAATACAAAATTATATCCTTTCTTTACTAATAAAGAGACTGATATGATTTTGTATATCAGGTTCGGTATCTAATAACATTCATTCAGAATCAATGTATTGGTAATACAGGGTGACAGTGACCAACAGACTTGGCTGCAACACTTGCCCCGTTTTCTGTCTCATGAAACTTATCACCTGTTCTTAGTTCTTTACCTATCTATAGCCCATGTAATAGATTACATATGCGGGATCCTGATCCGGTATCACATACCCATGACGTAAAGGATACTGAGAAACAGTTCTCTGTAATGAACACACCCGAAGATGATGCATCAATATGCACTTTCTTCGTTTGGGCGGCACGGGAAATCTGGTATTCCCCAATTTCCTGCTCTGTCTTATAATAATTATAAGTTGGAGCGGGACCAACGTTCCCCAGCTCAGTATAACAAGCGGGTTCGGTCAATATATCCGTATTATTATCTTGATTAAGGTATGATATGGTCGCTACCTGGAGAGAGAGAGAAGAAAACACTCAGCGTGCGCTCTTGCAAGAATAGATTGGTTATTATTTATCTAATCAGGATGGCTCCCACTGTTTTTATCAAATCTTCCTTCAAACCCTAAACGGAAAGACTAGCCGGGATTAATTACACGCTACAAGTTCGCCAATCTTTCAGCCAGGCCAGTGTCGGTACTTTGAGGGAGGTCCCCCATGCTTTCGCACGAACCTAATTATAGTAAACCTCGTTTTCCCAGAGGCGTAACCTCGTTAACACCTTTCTAGACACCTACTTGATCGACTAATTGTAATGTGTAAAACTCTCCCAGGAGCAACAATTACTCGCAGCGGGTATCGGGATCCAACTATCTCATAGAAGGTATGCAATCTCATTGCAAATTTCAACACTTGAAATTCCCGATAATATTTTTCCCCAAACGATCTATGACCTTGACAAGGTCAACAAACCATAGACCGTAAGTCAAGTTCAACCCGTCATTTCTTGATTGAATAAAACCCACCCGCACGACCCTTGACAAGGTCAACAAGGCCGTACGACTACCCTAACCCAATCTGCATCATATGCATAAGCAGATAAATACTGGTTAGCTACCGCACACTGCGCCTTGACAAGGTCAACAAACGTAGCACGAATACTAATCAGGACTTATCTGAAATGACGGAGGGCTACGAAAGGTTTTTCAGAAAACCTATTGCGTAATGAACTTGATATCGTTGTAGAATCAAATGATTTTAAAATGGAGTGTTTTATAGGCTTTTCTAGTTTTGCTAAAGGGGTCACTCCCGGTGAAGGGATCGTCGTCCCTTTCCTCGTCGAATGAGGTGCGGGATATATCATATATATCACTATGCAAAGCAGAAACTATAGAAGCTATCAAAAGATAAACCGAGTGTGTAGCATCTGCCAGTTATTGCTAAAGGGGTCACTCCCGGTGAAGGGATCGTCGGCCCTTTCCTCATCGAATAAGGTGCAGGATACATCATATATACCGCTGTGCAAAGCAAGAACTGTAGCTACCTGTTTTATTTTTGAAATTCGATTCCACAACATTTTTAAGTTTCTTTTACTTTCATTAATCATATTAATGAAGTCCCATCATTTAAAACACCTAAACATCACAGATAAATACGACGTACACTTATGCCATCTGCATTCGCCTCGATGTCCCCTCGTGCACCGTTAGGTTAGGTAACTAACGACAGAGCGGGGCAGGGCTAGCGCGAGTGCAAAACATAAGTAACGTCTATATAATATATCATATATACTATATACAGTATCCATCACAACATATCAAATGATCACATCACAGATATTGCAGCAGAAGAATCATATGAAACATTGAATATACTAGGACGTCCGTGTTTTCAATACGAGCCAGTATAAAACACGGATTCTACGGTCGCGATGAATAGCCAAACCCACACCCCTAGACCCCTACGAGAGCGGCAAGCAACCCTACCAATTCTAGAGTTAGGAGACCGGGACACGACTCCTCGAGTTGGTCTCCCACTGGACTCTAGAACCCGGTTACTTGTGCCCTCCTCCTTGGGTCTATCCTAGTGCGGAAAAGTAAATAATATACAAAAGGTGATATCTTCCGCAACCTGGAAGTGCCCCAATAAAAGAATATTACATACAAGTTTTTTACATGAATGAAAATGAAAAACACTCATCTCACATAAAAAAACCCCAGCTATTCAAACACGACGATCCAATATAACATATCCAGCAACACATAATATCACATGTCATCAACGTAAGTAAATATGTGCATCCCAATTATCGTTAATATATAGCAACGAAACCGGCGATATCACATATTACACTTACGGTCACAGAAAAGAAAGTGTAAAACTACAACAGTTGGAATTCGCAAACTCTTTAGACATCGCATGCCTATCCAAATGAATTCCTTAGACATCGCATGCCTAACAATTATAAACCCCGCATTTTAGTCTCATTATCGAAAACTCTTTTCAATATCAAGTCGGGCAATTCAACAAGATTCCCGACATCCTGATCGAATGCTCGTCGCAAACTTCAGTAGACGGCCGCACCCCCGATACCGTCGACGAAGTGCACCAAGGCGGAACACCGCTGCCGTGAGCACCCGAACGGATGCTTTCGATGACGGGGTTCTCCTACAGTCACTTGGTGGGGGCTATGGGGTGTAGCTGTCTATTAAGTTTACCCGGCGAGTATCCGCGTACGCTACGTGATTGCGACGGACTTTTGATCACATCAAAATTCCGTGGCAACCGATCAAGTGAGACTAAACTGCTATGTTTATAACATTCATATTAGTTATCTCATAACTATTTGTGGATTCCAAATATTGTATCACATTCCAGATAAATAGAAAATGTCAAACTTTCCTATCGTACAACCAAACACCCAAGTTTTCCCGAAATAGCTCAACACTTGAAATAAGTTTAAGAACATTCACTTCGTGCCACAGTACCAACGGTCCAGCCGTAGGTCAAGCCAACGCCTCACATGTGGCACGCTGTACTGCCCCAAACCCTAAGGTTCAAAGGGCAGTTCAAGACGGTCACATAATCGAGTTAAGATTTGTTGTCTTCTAGAGGGTCCATCGCGTTACTTGCACTACTTAGAACGTCTTTAAACTATGGAAAGATCCAACACTTGGAAATTTCCCGACAGGGGAAAAAGTGGGTATTTATATCCGGTCGAACTTTTTAACATGTTCTAAAATACCCGGAAAAACACACAGACGAAGTTAGACTTCCCGATCGAAACATCGAGTCCCCAATACAACCCCTAAAAACTCAACTGTTGAGTATAAATTAAAAATATCCAGAAGAATCAGGAATCAAATATAAACATTACTGTGCAAAGTGTGGTCAAAGAATCAACAGTATGGCCGCGGAACCGCCGCGCCACGTGGGGTAAGGCCACGGTTCCGCAGCAGTTTGACGGAGTTAGGACCCCGTTTTGCACAGTAATTCATATAAAACCCTGCTTAATTTTCTGCATATTTTTAATTCACAAAAATCCCAAATTTGAAAAAATGTATAGAGAAGGGTTTTGATCGGGGTTTCGGGGTTCGTTCGGATCTCTAACTTCGTCTACACTTCTCCTAAAGCTCTAGCTAGGCTCTGATACCACTGTAGGGTTCCTTGGCACACTAAAGAGGTTCCACAAGGCATCAACCATGCCAAATTCAAAAAATTCCGGTGCCGAGAAACCCTAAACTAGATCGTTAACTAGAGGATAGGCGAAAAACGATATAAGTTAACAACTTAACTAAGAGTGAACGGAAAATACAACCTTTGTAGATCCGGTCCTCCACCTCCATAGCTCCGTGATGATGTCCCTTCGCTGCGATCATCGGATCCCGGACTCTAGCGATGGTTTCGTTGAAGAAATGATCGGGCTAGGTCGTCGACTTCGATGCCGAACATGATCTACGTTGAGGCAACTCAAGATCAAGCTCCAACTTCACCAAGTCATGAAACTTGTGAAGAAAACACCCTATACTATTGGCAAGTGGTAGAGGATGAAGAAATAGGAAGTGAGTTCACTTTGGATTTGGATTTCTCACTTGGAATCATCACTTGACATTTTTCAAGAGAGCTTTTCTTTTTCTTCACTTGAAGAAGAAAATGAAGAAGAAGAAAAAGAATCAATTATTGTCAAAAAGAAAATGAAGTGATATCTATCATTTAGCAACCATGGGTGAGTTAACAAGTGTAGAGAATAAACTATGGTTTAAATGAATGGTTAGGGTTAAGGAAAGAAACAAAATGGTCAAACTTTTCAAAGCTTCATGAAGCTTCAAAGAAAATCCAAACTTTGCCACCATTTTATTTCTTGCTAAAATGAATAAATAAATAAATAAAGATAAAAAAACCCTAACCATTAACCTAAACATGGTTTAAACAAAACAAACACCCAAGTTTGCATGTATCATCAAATATGATACAATCTAGTGCACAAAAATATATCACATATACTACATGTGCACATCAAGTGAGAAAATCCATCTTAAGTGAACAAATACTAGTTAATGTAAAGTAATATATCAAATATATAATTATACATCAAAACATTAAATCAACACTTGATTTAACGATCCGGTCATATCGCATATAACCGACTAATATCCAATGTATCGACTTATCGAATCAATCCTCGATTCGATAACTAGGTTATATCCATACAACCAATCAATACATTCATCGCGAGAATAGAATACGGTATCACATACACGCATTATTCTCGGTCCCGCACATATTTCATATGCGCTCCTATTTCGTTTCGCTTGAGCCAGGAAACCTCTGTGTAGGACTCTAACGACTCGTCAATACGCCGGCAGCAGGTGATGATCATATCAAACACCCACAAGCCGTAAGCGGTCTGCTAAACGTAACGTCCATCCGGGTATTGAGCGATCAGAAGATCAACGAGCAAGCCCGCTCACACTCCTGTGAATCCAACCAGTAACACTTACCATACAGTCCGGTCTCGTCGTCTGATATGTCGTATATCTCGCCTAGGGGTGGTAAACGTCAGACCCCAATAGCTCGATAGGTCGTATCGATATGAGGTCTAAAACAGTTTGAGAAACTACTGGTAACACTTACCAGTAAATCTCAGCAACCCTGGCCAGGGATTTCCGGTTATAGCCAATTGAACACAGCGCAACATCAACTCCCTATACCGGGAGAGACGAATCCCCTCTTATCGCTCATTGCCTCCATGTGATTCGGGACTGTACCCAAAAACCACCGTTTTGCACGCCTTCTTGGACATGGTAGGTGGAAATCAAAGTACAGTGGGAATCACACAAGACTCTATGACGATCTCGGGTCTACAGACTAACCTGTGCCAGTGTCACCAGAGAACTGCCATCTGACGTAAGGTATAATACCATCTGGGAGTTCTCGGCGAGTCCGTCCAGTATACCCAGTCTCCACTGAGCACCCGTATATCATCTCTGATGTCAAACACCAATGGATATGGGATCATCCATCGCCCATCTGTATGGGTCGAGAAGGTATACGCTAGTCTACTCTGGTATATCAATGCCTCGTCTCGATACACCCACGACTAGGGACCTTGAAGGATGTACTTATGGACTACCATGTCCCCACTAGTATGATCCGCATCATAGTCCAGGTAGTCAAGTACACATGCTAAGGGCTTTACCAACATGTAACAGAGAGATAATCAGTGTATACGTTAAGTTAAAGAGTAACCAGATAGCATACTATCATATCGAGCAAGAAAGTCATCCCTATATATGTCCAAGCATCCACTACAATATACATCCTATGTATAGTAATGGCCTCTAGGGTATACATATAACTAACAATTACAAAATTAGTGGATTATTGGAAAAATGCATGAAGCTTATGGAAGCTTGTGGATGCATTGACTAAGTCCACTAGGTTTGTTTTACTTTAGATATTTGTTAACCTAAGCATTTTAATTAGCCATGGTTATGTCTCTACATGAGTTAGTAAATGATACACACTCACCCATGGTTCACTCTCTCACTTGATCATTATTTCATTCTCTTCTTCTTTCTTCATCTTCTTCCTCCAAAATGAAAAAGGATTCTAGGGTTTGAAAAAGTGAGAAAGTATTGTGAGAAAAATAATTCTAAAGTGAGCCCACTTCCTATTTAATCATCCTCTACTAGATTAGCACTTTAGTATAGGTTGTTTGCTTCACTGATCCTTTAGTTAGTGAAGTAGAAGCTTGAGCTAGTATTCCCTAGACGTAGATCATCTTCGGCCTCGAAGACTTCAAGCAAGATCGCTCTTTTCCCCTCGTGAAGCCATGCAAGGGTCCGGGAGTTCAACGATCGCAGTGAAGGGAAAACTACAAGGAGCTTTAGAAGTGAAGGACCGATCTACAAAGGCTGTATTTCTATTTCACTTAGAAGTAAAAAGGTTTACTTAAGTTTCCGTATTATATTCTAGTTTAGAGTTCCTTGAAACAACAAAAATTCTAAAATGGCATGGACGATACCTCCCGAAACCTTGCTGCCGTCGATAGGAACCCTTCAGTGGTATCGGAGCCTAGCTTGAAAATTATACGGATATTGTTAGATTATGAATACGAAACGAACTCCGAAACTTGAAACCCTAAATTCCACTTTCTGTCGATTTTCAAACGAGCTCAAAAAATTTTGCAAACAAGTACAGAATGTAGTATTGGACATTATAAGAACACAGAAGAAAATTGGATGCCTCTCGCCGGATTTTGGCCGATCCCCCTAGGCATTTTTCCGATGTCACCGGTCCCTTTGGGGAGGAATGGGTCCAATTTTGTTTTGTGTTCTGGTCTCTGGGATTTGGTGTTTCAGGTGTTGTTTATTTTTGCCACTTTTTCATGTGATGATTAACTCAATACGAAGGCAACTCAGAGTGTTTCGTAGTCGTAATTTTAACTGTTTTCGGGATACTTTAGACGGTATTAAAAAGTTCGATCGGATACCAAATACCTATTTTAACCCTCGCTGAAAATTTTAACTGTTGGTCGTGCAAGTAACTCTATGGACCCTCTAGAAGAACAAAAACCGTAACTCGATTCTATGCCCTCGGAACTGCGACTGAACCTTAGGGTTTGCCGTAGTTCCGCGGTGTCATAAGTGAGGCATTGGTTTGGCCCTTCTACGGCTGGATCATAGGTACTGTGGCACGTTTTTGGGTACTTTAACTTTGCTCAAGTGTTGAGCTTTCTGGGTAATTGTGGGTGTTTGTTTATTCGATTGGAATGTTTAACAATGTCTAGTTTTTCTGCGACCGTAAGTGTAATATGTGGTGTATCGCCGGTTTCGTTGCTATATGTTAATGAAAATTGGGATACACATATTTACTTACGTTGATGGCATATGATGTTATGTGTTGCTGTATATGTTACGTTTTGAATAGCCGGGGGTTTTATGTGAGATGAGAGTTTTTATTTTCATTCATGTAAAGTTAAATGTATGTATTATTCTTTTATTGGGGCACTTCCGGGTTGAGGTTGATGTCACCATTGATGTATATTATTTACTTTTCCGCATTAGGATAGATCCAAGGAGGAGAGCACAAGTAACCGGTTTCTAGAGTCCAGTAGGAGACCAACTCGAGGAGTCGAGTCCGGGTCTCCTAACTATGGAATTGGTAGGGTTGCTTGCCGCTCTCGCAGGGGTCTAGGGGTGTGGGTTTGGCTATTCATCGCGACCGTGGAATCCGTGTTTTTTACAGGCTCAATATGGAAACACGGACCTCCTGGTATATCCAATATTTCATTTGTTTCTTCTGCTGTGATATCTGTGATGAGATCATTTGAATGTTGAGATGAATACTGTATATAGTATATATGATATATTATATAGACGTTACTTATGTTTTACACCCGCGCTAGCCCAGCCCCGCTCTGCCGTTAGTTACCTAACCTAACGGTGCATGACGGGACATCGAGGCGAATGCGGATGGCATAAGTGTACATCGTATTTATTTATGATGTTTAGGTGACTTAAATGATAAGACTTCATTAATGTGATTAATGAAAGAAAAGAAACCTAAAAGATGTTGTAGAATCAAATTTTTCAAAAAGGGTAGCTACAGTTTTGCTTTGCATTGTGATATATATGATATATCCCGCACCTTATTCGATGAGGAAAGAGCCGAGATCCCTTCACCGGGAGTGACCTCTTTAGCAAAACTGGCAGATGCTACAATACTCGGCTTGTCTTTTGATTGCTTTTGGAGTTTTGCTTTACATAGTGATATATATGATATATCCCGCACCTTATTCGATGAGGAAAGAGCCGAGATCCCTTCACCGAGAATGGATTCTTTAGAAAAACTAATGAAAGCCTAAAAAACACTCCTTTTCAAAATTCACTAGATTCTACAACGATATCAAGCTCATTACGCGATAGGTTTTCTGAAAAACCTGTGGTAGCCATCCATCATTTCAGATGAGCACTAGTTAGTATTCGTGCTACGTTTGTTGGCCATCATCAAGGCGTAGTGTGCGGTAGCTGATTAGTACTTATCTGCTTATAGCATATGATGCTGATTGGATTAGGGTAGTCGTACGACATTGTTGGCCTTCGTCAAGAGTCGTGCGGATGGGTTTAATTCAATCAAGAAATGTACGGGTTGAACTTGACTAGCAGCATATGGTTTGTTGGCCTTCGTCAAGGTCATAGGTTGCTAGGGGAAAAATATTATCGGTAATTTCAAGTGTTGAAATTAGCAATGAGATTGCATACCTTCTATGAGATAGTTTGATCTCGATACCCTCTGCGAGTAATTGTTACTCCTGAGAGAGTTTTACACAGGACAATTAGCCGATCAAGTAGGTGTCTAGAAAGGTGTCAACGGGGTTATGCCTCTGGAAAAACGAGATTTATTTTAATTAGGTCCGTGCGAAAGCACGGGGAACCTATCTCAAAGTACCGACACTGGCTTGGCTGAAAGATTGGTGAAATTGTAGGGTGTAATTAACCCCGGCAAGTCTTTCCTTTTAGGGTTTGAAGGAAGATTTGATAAAAACAGTGGGAGCTATCCTGATTAGATAAAATAATAACCAATTTGATCTTGCAAGAGCATACGTTAAAGTGTTTTCTTCTCTCTCTCTAGGTAGCGACCATATCATGCCTTGATCATGATAATAATCTGGATGTATTGACCGAACCCTCATGTTATACTGTGCCGGGGAACGTTGGTTCCGTTCTTTCTTATAAGAGTTATAAGACTGAACAGGATATAGAGGAATACCAGGATTCCCATGCCACTCGAATGAAGAAAGTACATGTTGATGCATTTTCTTCGGGTGTGTTCGTTACAGAGAATTGTTTCTCCATTTGCTCTACGTTCTGAGTATTAGATACCGGGTCAGGATCCCATATATGTAATCAGTTACATGGGCTCAGAAAAGGTAGAGAACTTGGAGAAGGTGATAAAGACATAAGGGTTAGAAATGGTGCAATTGTTACAGCTAAAACCATCGGGGAATATCACCTTGTATTACCAACTGGTAATACATTGATTTTGAATGAATGCTATTACATGTCGAACCTGATATGCAACATTATATCGGTTTCTTTATTAAGTAAAGAGGGATATAATTTTGTATTACAGGATAATGTTATGAACATTTTTCTGAACCAAAAGTTGGTTGGATCAGGCACGTTGTGCAATGGCATTTATGTTCTTAATCAATCAACAGTTCTGAGCATAACAAACACACACAAGAGGAAAAGTTCAAAATTGAACGAATCCTTCTTGTGGCATTGTAGACTAGGTCACATCAATGCGACACGGCTAGCTTAGTTGCATTAAAATGGATATTTGAACCCGTTCGAATTTCATCTTATGACACTTGCCAGTCATGTCTCAAAGGCAAGATGACCAAAACTCCATTTACGGGACACGGAGAAAGAGTTACTGAACTCTTAGGACCGATACATAGTGATGTATGCGGTTCCATGTCTACACATGCCAGGGATGGTTCTTCGTACTTCATTACATTCACTGACGATCTCTCTAGATAGGGACATGTGTTCTTGATGAAACACAAGTCTGAAGCTTTTGAGAAATTTAGAGAATATAAACAAGAAGTCGAGAACCAAACTGGGAAAAGTATCAAAATCCTTTGATGTCACGACCCGCAGGGTACGGAACGTGACTGGCACTTAAGTTTACGAAACGTCTAAAGGCGTCCGTAAAATAAGTAAGCCAAAAGCCCAGAAAACAAAACCAATTAAGCAAAAGAGTGAAGAAAACCCAAACATTTGAAAGCAAGTTTATCAAATAAGTCATGTAAAACCCCTTTTAAAAACAATACTAATCTTTCCAAAAATTTCGGCAGAGTCTCCTTTGTAAATACTGGCCCCCAAAAATGGGTACAACAAGAATATATGTAAAACCAACAAATAAGGCATCCCCAAGCGGGAGCTAGCTCTTCGCCATAAGGCGGTCACAAATCCCACGCAATATAAATGACAACAAGCGTAATAATCATAATGAAGCATAAGAAAACAGCATGTCGATTCAAGTGAGCTCGACCCCAAAATACAGCATAAAAGTCTACAAATCTCACAGTCTCATCTTTAGGTCAATATACAATAATGCTGGTAGATACAGTAGATGGAGTACCCTAGATACAAAGAATATACAAGGTGGTACAAAAATAGTAATATAACCCACCTAGGAGCAAAACCTCGAGTCCAGGCAAAGGAGGTAAAAGAACAAGTGCACCCGCCGCTACTGAACTGACGGAGCGGACCTGCAAAAGACTGTGGCACAACGGGGGTGAGTTGCCAACTCGTGAGTAATAAATAACATCTACAAAGGCTATCGTATGCATGCACACAAGCATCCTAGCATCTATAATACAGGTATGACTGGATGCACTAGCAGGTGTGTATATAACATCAGTGTACTAATATGTATGCAACATGAATATCTGAGGTCTCAATAGGTATATATAAGAAATATTTTATCTCTTTTTGTTTTTGAAACTCTTTTAGAATGCCAGCATAATGTCAATGAATCGACGAAAATCGGTGTCCAGCAACGACACCCAAAAGCTGTCTCAAACCTCATAAATGTATCTCTGGCCTCAGCCGTCCGGCTGACCCATCTCAAATATCAATATCTCATCATCTAGTGGCCACGGTCGGTATCCTCTGGATATCCGCCGTCCCAAACATTCACCGGTAGGTAATCCGTCCCCTGCCAGGCTCAACGTCATCACCACATTCCTCTTGCCCCGGGGTACCTTACCGGGCCCACCATGTACCCGTGCCGGTTCCTCCACTCCTCGACACGGATTTCCAAATCCACAGCAAACTCATGGTGGACGACACTTACATCACTAGAAAACCGCAATTTACATATTTTAAAAAAATATAATAAGTTTAGAAATTTTGCGGCTTTCCCCCGAAATCCAGCAATATCATAAAATCTCAAGAAATCCTCATAAGTGCATATATCAATGATAATGAATGCGTATGATATCAATAATCAAGTTGCGATGTGTGATTAATGTATTAAGCATGAACAATTAATATGATGAAGTACATGCACATGAATAGCAATACTACGGTTTCATTTTTAAGGAATTAAAGGCAATAGTACCAGTTTAAGTATCAATTAGTAAAAGGTTTCAATTTAAAAGTTATCTAGTGTGGTGGCATGGCAATTACCAGGGTGTGTGTGTAAACATGAATAGTGCTCGTGCTGCATATAAAAACCCTGGTAATGGTGCAGGTGTCCTATGAAATGGTTTCGTATAGGTATGTCAATATAATGCATGGATGCAGCAAATAGTCAGTTAAGCATTTCACCCCTAATTACTAACATTACTAAGGATTTGTAAGTTACTAAAACTATCGGGCGGCTTGCGCCATCCAACGATAGTCCCCCGTAGATATTACATCTACTCACCGGGATCCCTGGCTAGCTGTGTCCAATCACCGCCTTTCCCTTTCGCGCCGCGTCTGACGTCTCCACGACCGAACCTGGAATTTACATCAATACCAAATATAAGGTTACATATCAAGAACGACGCAAAACCCCAACGAAACTACTAAAGTTCGCTAGCTAGGTACAACGTGCACAAAGTGCGCGGAACACACGCGAAAATCGCAAAAACTGCCAAAAAAACGCCGATTTGGTCGCCCGGCAAAACTAAAACCCGACTACCCAAAAATCCGCACTCACGCATCCTAAAGGTCATAGGAGATGCTAAAAACATCCCCAAGGTATCACAAATAATCCACCAATTAATTTTAACAAAAACCTAGTAAGCACAAAACTAGCAATTACCTATCCATTTTAAGTATAATTAGCCCTAAACTGCAAAGTAACGAGAAAGACGGTTTTCGGAAAAATACCGAATTTTCACCGAATTTCAGGAAAACACCAAAACGACTTTTCAAGACGTTACAATCTTCCCCCCTTAAAGAAATTCGGTCCCCGAATTTAATAATATAGCTACGCGTACCTTCGAAGAGATGGGGATATTTCTTCCTCATCTCGCCCTCGGTCTCCCAGGTAACCTCCTCGCTGCTCGGGCTACGCCAAAGGACCTTGACGGTTGGTATAATCTTTGACCTCAACTTCTTCACCTGCCGATCCAGGATGGCCACCGGCTGCTCTGCAAAAGAAAGGTCGCGCTCTAGCTGGACTGTCGGGTGCTGAATCGCATGCGAAGTGTCGTGAAGGTACTTGAGGAGCATCGACACATGGAAGACGGGGTGAACATCGGGAAAGCTGGGTGGAAGAGCCAAACGATATGCAACAGCGCCGACACGCTCGAGGATCTCGAAGGGACCTACGAATCTAGGGCTAAGCTTCCCCTTTCGCCCAAAACGCATCACGCCCTTTATCGGAGAGACCCTCAGAAAAACATGGTCGCCAACTGCGAACTCTAATCTGCGACGGCGCCTGTCTGCATAGGATTTCTGCCTGCTCTGAGCCGCTCTCATCCGGTCTCGGATCAGCTGGATCTTCGATGTCGTCTCCTCAACAAGCTGCGGCCCCAAAATGCTGCTCTCGCTGAGCTCTGTCCAACAAACGGGCGATCTGCATCTCCTCCCATACAATGCCTCGAAAGGTGCCATCTGAATAGTATCCTGGAAGCTGTTGTTGTAGGAGAACTCCACTAGAGGTAAATGACGATCCCAGCTACCACCAAAGTCTAAAATGCACGCTCTGAGCATGTCCTCGAGAGTCTGAATGGTTCGCTCTGACTGTCCGTCTGTCTGCGGATGAAACGCTGTGCTGAAGCTCAAACGAGTGCCCAAAGCCTCCTGAAGTCTCTGCCAAAGTCGGCTGGTGAACTGAGTGCCTCGATCTGACACGATACAAGTCGGTACGCCATGTAGTCGCACGATCTCGTCAATATAGAGCTGAGCATACTGAGCGAAGCTGAAAGTCGTCTTCACTGGAAGGAAGTGAGCCGCTTTCGTCAATCTATCCACGATCACCCAGATGGAGTCGTACCCTCGACTGGTCCTGGGTAGACCCACAACGAAGTCCATCGAAATCTGCTCCCATTTCCACTCTGGAATGGGTAACGGCTGTAGCTCTCCTGCGGGCCTCTGGTGCTCGGCCTTGACTTGCTGACAAGTCAGGCATCTCGAAACGAACTCCGCAATGTCCCTCTTCATCCCATCCCACCAGTAGGTCTCTCTCATATCATGGTACATCTTGGTGGAACCGGGGTGGACACTATACACAGATCGGTGTGCCTCCTCAAGAATGTCGCGCCGCAATCCATCAGCATCTGGTACGCACAGTCTAGATCCATATCGTAAAATCCCCTGATCGTCAACCACGAACTCGGAAAATCTGCCCTGTCCCATCTGTGCCATGATCTCTGAGCAACGGTCGTCACTGCGTTGTGCCTCATATACACGGTCAAGCAACTGTGGGCGTGCACGAACATGCGCGAGCTGTCCCCCTGTCTGAGTGAACTCGAACTCAACTCGGCTGTCGCATAACATCTGCCAATCTGCTGAAGACTGCCTCTGCACTGCGCGCAAAAAGGATAGACTACCCCCGGGCCTCCTACTCAACGCATTTGCCACCACATTTGCCTTGTCGGGGTGATATAAGATCTCGCAGTCGTAGTCTTTCACCAACTCCATCCAACGACGCTGTCTGAGGTTCAGGTCTCGCTGCTGAAATATGTACTTTAAGCTCTTGTGATCGGTGAATATCTGACACGACTCGCCGTAAAGGTAATGTCGCCAAATCTTCAGTGCAAAGACCACTGCAGCCATCTCCAAATCATGAGTGGGGTAGTTCTGTTCATGCTTCTTCAACTGCCTAGAAGCATAAGCGATCACCCGGCCATGCTGCATCAATACGCATCCTAATCCCACTCGCGAAGCATCACAGTAGACAACAAATCAGCCTGATCCCGAAGGCAAAGATAATACCGGCGCCGTAGTCAAACAATTCCGTAGCTACTGAAAACTGCGCTCGCACTCCTCTGTCCAAACGAAAGGAACTCCCTTCCAGGTCAAAATGGTCAACGGTGCAGCTATACGGGAGAAGTCCTGAACAAAACGCCTGTAGTAGCCCGCCAAGCCTAGAAAACTACGGATCTCAGTAACCGATGTAGGTCGGGGCCACTGCTGAACAGCCTCAATCTTCTTCGGGTCCACACAAATGCCGTCTCTCGTAACCACGTGACCCAAGAATCCGACGCTGTCCAGCCAGAACGCACACTTGGAGAACTTCGCGAACAGCTGGTGCTCCCTCAGAGTCTGTAACGTAATCCGCAAGTGCTGCTTGTGCTCCTCTCTGCTCCGAGAGTACACCAAGATATCGTCGATAAACACGATGATGAACAAGTCAAGATACGGCCTGAATGTACGGTTCATCAAATCCATAAATGCTGCTGGGGCGTTGGTGAGTCCGAACGACATCACCAAAAACTCGTAATGGCCGTAGCGCGTGCGGAAAGCTGTCCTCGGTATATCCTCCTGTCGAACTCGCAGCTGATGGTATCCTGATCGCAAGTCGATCCTCGAAAAATACCCCGCACCCTGAAGCTGGTCGAACAAATCATCAATGCGCGGCAACGGATATCTGTTCCGAACGGTAACTTTGTTCAGCTGGCGGTAGTCGATACATAAGCGCAAACTTCCATCCTTCTTCTTGACAAACAAGACCGGAGCACCCCACGGAGAAACACTAGGTCGAATAAGCCCCTTATCTAACAAATCCTACAACTGATCCTTCAGCTCTCGAAGCTCTGCCGGGGCCATCCGATAAGGCGGTATAGAAATAGGCCCCGAACCGGGAATCAAATCAATGCAGAACTCAACATCGCACTCAGGCGGTAGCCCAGGTAGCTCATCAGGGAAAACATCAGGGAACTCACAAACTACCGGGACCCGGTCCAACGGAATCTCTGCAGCTCGAGTATCACAAACAAATGCTATGAATCCCTGACATCCCTTCCGCAAGAGCTGACCAGCGCGAAGAGACGAAATTAAGCTGGGAAGGGTGACACTGCGGTCTCCCCGAATAACAAGGACTGGTTCTCCCGGAAAGCTAAATCTGACTGACTTCTCACGGCAGTCCACCGAAGCATAACAAGTGGCTAGCCAATCCATGCCCAGAAGCACATCAAAGTCCAACATATCGAGGAGTATCAAATCAACTGATGAATCCCTCTCCCCGATACGAACGGAACACAAACAAAATACAAACCGAGCGACAAACGACTCGCCTACCGGAGTAACAACAACAAGCGGCTGATCTAACGACGATGACTCACGGCCCAACATTGGTGCAAAGTGTGTAGATACGTACGAATGTGTGGAACCTGGGTCGAATAATACCCGTGCGTCGAAAGAACAAACTGGCAAGGTACCTGTCACAACGGCATTGGATGCCTGCGCATCCTGCGGTGTCAAAGCAAAAACTCGGGCCTGTCCTCCACCGATAGCGGGCTGACCTCGACCTCGGCCTCTGCCTCCTCGTCCTCTCTGAACAGGACCGCCGCGTCCACGGCCTCTCGGTGCACCTAACTGGCGTAGAGCATCACCTGGGGTAGGAAGTAGGGCTCTCTGAGGAGGGGGTGGTGATGGTGGTAGGGTCACATGCGGAACTGTCGCTACTCCCTGTCGTCTCACCGGACAGTCTCTGACAAGATGGTGCAGACTCCCGCACCCAAAACATCCTGGCGACGGCTGCTGCCCCTGAGGATAAGAACCATATAACTGTCCCCGCCCAAATCCTCTGCCAGGCCTATCTCTCGGAAAGAATCTGGCGCGCTGCCTCTGAGACGGTACATCGGTGCGCATCCTCTTCGGCCCAGAAACGGCCGAAGTCTGTGATATACGTGCCTCCATCCGCAATGCCGTATCCATAGCAGCTGAATAAGTGTGGTAGTGCTGGGCGCCAATGGCAAGATATAGCTGGGCATCAAGTCCCTGTACGAACCTCTTCACCATCTTCTCCTCGGTATCCACCAAATACTGAGCATATCGGGATAACTGTGTAAACTGGATGTCATACTCAGACACCGTCATCCCAGGTGTCTTGACTAAGGCCTCGAAGCTACGAGCTCTGGCGTCACGAACGCTCTCTGGAAGGAAACGGGCTAGAAAGACCGCTGTAAACTCGGCCCAAGTCATAGGCGGTAGATCTGCAGCTCAACCTCTCAAGACTGACTCCCACCATGTCTGCGCGAGACCCTCTAGTCGGAAACTCGCAAGCTCTACCCATCGATCATCCGAACATCTCAGCGAACGGCAGATCCTGGCTAAACTGTCAAGGAACGTCTGTGGGTCCTCCGCTGCCTCGGTGCCGGTGAATACTGGAGGTCTCAGCCTCATGAAATCCTGTAGTGAAACCGGAATGGCCACGGTGGTAGGAGTAGGAGCAGGTATCATGGTCGTCTGTGATGTAGTAGGTACGTCATCCGGCCTCGGTGTACGACTGGCTGCAACTAGGGATCCTACCATCTGACGTAGCTCCTGCATGCCTCCCATCATCTGTTGCAACTCCTGCATACCAGTCTCGAGCCTATCCATACGGCCTGGGGAAGGTGGATCGGTCTGTCCCTGCGGCGCAGGCATACCACCCTGCTCAGTCCTAGTCTCGGACGAGCCAGCTCGAATCTCGTCTCTGGCGGCAGCCCTCTGTGCCCTCGTAGCCTTCGGCGGCATAGTGGCTGTTACAGGAAAACAGATAGTAAGAACAGTGCAATAGGATCATAGGATACACGGAATTGAAGAAGGAAATTTCCAAGCAAGTATCCTAAAGTCACTTAGGCGGAGTACCGTATCGTAAGTATGCCGCGGACATACGCACGCTACGTTACCCTGCTTAAGTCACTTACTCCATCTACCAAGGGTCATCCTACACTCAAAAAGGTAAAACCTATCGCTCTGATACCAACTTTGTCACGACCCGCAGGGTACGGAACGTGACTGGCACTTAAGTTTACGAAACGTCTAAAGGCGTCCGTAAAATAAGTAAGCCAAAAGCCCAGAAAACAAAACCAATTAAGCAAAAGAGTGAAGAAAACCCAAACATTTGAAAGCAAGTTTATCAAATAAGTCATGTAAAACCCCTTTTAAAAACAATACTAATCTTTCCGAAAATTTCGGCAGAGTCTCCTTTGTAAATACTGGCCCCCAAAAATGGGTACAACAAGAATATATGTAAAACCAACAAATAAGGCATCCCCAAGCGGGAGCTAGCCCTTCGCCATAAGGCGGTCACAAATCCCACGCAATATAAATGACAACAAGCGTAATAATCATAATGAAGCATAAGAAAATAGCATGTCGACTCAAGTGAGCTCGACCCCAAAATACAGCATAAAAGTCTACAAATCTCACAGTCTCATCTTTAGGTCAATATACAATAATGCTGGTAGATACAGTAGATGGAGTACCCTAGATACAAAGAATATACAAGGTGGTACAAAAATAGTAATATAACCCACCTAGGAGCAAAACCTCGAGTCCAGGAAAAGGAGGTAAAAGAACAAGTGCGCCCGCCGCTACTGAACTGACGGAGCGGACCTGCAAAAGACTGTGGCACAACGGGGGTGAGTTGTCAAGTCGTGAGTAATAAATAATATCTACAAAGGCTATCGTATGCATGCACACAAGCATCCTAGCATCTATAATACAGGTATGACTGGATGCACTAGCAGGTGTGTATATAACATCAGTGTACTAATATGTATGCAACATGAATATCTGAGGTCTCAATAGGTATATATAAGAAATATTTTATCTCTTTTTGTTTTTGAAACTCTTTTAGAATGCCAGCATAATGTCAATGAATCGACGAAAATCGGTGTCCAGCAACGACACCCAAAAGCTGTCTCAAACCTCATAAATGTATCTCTGGCCTCAGCCGTCCGGCTGACCCATCTCAAATATCAATATCTCATCATCTAGCGGCCACGGTCGGTATCCTCTGGATATCCGCCGTCCCAAACATTCACCGGTAGGTAATCCGTCCCCTGCCAGGCTCAACGTCATCACCACATTCCTCTTGCCCCGGGGTACCTTACCGGGCCCACCATGTACCCGTGCCGGTTCCTCCACTCCTCGACACGGATTTCCAAATCCACAGCAAACTCATGGTGGACGACACTTACATCACTAGAAAACCGCAATTTACATATTTTAAAAAAATATAATAAGTTCAGAAATTTTGCGGCTTTCCCCCGAAATCCAGCAATATCATAAAATCTCAAGAAATCCTCATAAGTGCATATATCAATGATAATGAATGCGTATGATATCAATAATCAAGTTGCGATGTGTGATTAATGTATTAAGCATGAACAATTAATATGATGAAGTACATGCACATGAATAGCAATACTACGGTTTCATTTTTAAGGAATTAAAGGCAATAGTACCAGTTTAAGTATCAATTAGTAAAAGGTTTCAATTTAAAAGTTATCTAGTGTGGTGGCATGGCAATTACCAGGGTGTGTGTGTAAACATGAATAGTGCTCGTGCTGCATATAAAAACCCTGGTAATGGTGCAGGTGTCCTATGAAATGGTTTCGTATAGGTATGTCAATATAATGCATGGATGCAGCAAATAGTCAGTTAAGCATTTCACCCCTAATTACTAACATTACTAAGGATCTGTAAGTTACTAAAACTATCGGGCGGCTTGCGCCATCCAACGATAGTCCCCCATAGATATTACATCTACTCACCGGGATCCCTGGCTAGCTGTGTCCAATCACCGCCTTTCCCTTTCGCGCCGCGTCTGACGTCTCCGCGACCGAACCTGGAATTTACATCAATACCAAATATAAGGTTACATATCAAGAACGACGCAAAACCCCAACGAAACTACTAAAGTTCGCTAGCTAGGTACAACGTGCACAAAGTGCGCGGAACGCACGCGAAAATCGCAAAAACTGCCAAAAAAACGCCGATTTGGTCGCCCGGCAAAACTAAAACCCGACTACCCAAAAATCCGCACTCACGCATCCTAAACGTCATAGGAGATGCTAAAAACATCCCCAAGGTATCACAAATAATCCACCAATTAATTTTAACAAAAACCTAGTAAGCACAAAACTAGCAATTACCTATCCATTTTAAGTATAATTAGCCCTAAACTGCAAAGTAACGAGAAAGACGGTTTTCGGAAAAATACCGAATTTTCACCGAATTTCAGGAAAACACCAAAACGACTTTTCAAGACGTTACATTTGATCTGATCGAAAAGGTGAATACTTGAGTAATGAATTCCTGGACTTCCTTCTCTCTCAGCTAACTCCTCCATATACACCACAGCACAACGGTCTATCAGAACGGAGGAACCGCGCCTTATTAGATATGGTGTGCTCTATGATGAGCACAGCTGAGTTACCTATTTCCTTCTGGGGGTCTGCGCTGGAAACTGTTAGTTATATGTATGCCCTAGAGGCCATTACTGTATATATGATGTATATTGTAATGGATGCTTGGACATATATAGGGAGGACTTTCTTGCTGGACATGATAGTACGCTATCTGGTTGTACTTTATCTTAATATGTACTCTGGTTGATACATGTTGATAAAGCCCTTAGGATATGTACTCGACTACTGGGACTATGATGAGATCATACTAGTGGGGCCACGGTAGTCGACGAGTACATCCTATAACTGTTCCTAGTCGAGGGTGTATCGAGACAGGGCATCGATACACCAGAGTAGACTAGCGTATACGCATCTTGACCCATATGATGGACGATGGATGATCCCATATCCATCGGTGTTTGACATCAAGGATGGTGTATGGGTGCTCAGTGGAGACTGGGTACACTAGACGGACTCGCCGAGAACTCCCAGATGGTATTATACTTCACATCAGATGGCAGTTCTCTGGTGATACTGGTACAGAGTAGTCTATTGACCCGAGATCGTCATAGAGTTGTTCCCCTCAGAACGGCGGCGCACAGGACTGCGATGTCCTGACGCTGAGGTTCGGGGCAGATGCTATTTGGTTTTATCCGTCCACCTCTCCGAAGATGCCAAGTTGATTTATGGCACCGTGTATCGGAGGTTTAGACAGATGCGGCCGATGTAGCAGACTTTGTCAGATTCCCCCTCGCTTGAGGGGTTTTTGATTGTGGGGACGCTCTTCCCTGCAGGCGCAAGCCCCTGCAGTTAATTACGCTACCGCATCGTGGTAACAACTTTCTCCTTCTCCAGAATTTCACTTCGTGTCGTGTGTGTTTGTTTTGTTTGTGGTTGCCCGTGGATTGTATACGGAGACTGAGTAATGCCGTCGCCCGTAGGACGTGGATTAGTCAAAATCCGTATTTACTTAGATTTAGGTTTGGTGTTTTTAGTTTAAGGATACGTTAGCCGTATTGAGGCTAAGATCAACTTAAACGTTCGTTAAGGATACGATAGTCCTGTTCGAGACTAGGATCAACTTAATGTAATAATCCATTTAATATCTGGCCATCGGGAGTCGTCACCTCTCTAACATCGTTGAAGGATTACAATGGCAGATGTCAGAGGAGTTCAGAGATGTACCCGTGAACCAAAGTCAATTTGGATTTTTATAGTCCATTTGAATGTTTAAGGATACGTTAGCCATGTTTGGGGCTAAGATCAACTTAAACGGGATCATTTAGATCCGGCAAAAGAGCATTTGGAGGCTCTATTGTTCCAGTTTAGGGACGTGGTGGTCCGTGTTCCAGTTTAGGGACGTGGTGGTCCGTGTTCCAGTTTAGGGACGTGGTGGTCCGCATTCCAGTTTAGGGACGTGGTGGTCCGCTATTAGTTTAAGGACGTTTCGGTCCACGAGTTTAAGGACCCCGCAGTCCATATCCATATGTGGTCGTTGGGACCCGTCGCCTCTCTGACGTCGTTGAAGGATTACAACGAGAAGTGTCAGAGGAGTTCGGAGATGTACCCTCGAACCGGAGGTAAATTGATTTGAGAGAGCATTTGTGCTCAGTTCAATTTAATTTAAGGACTTACGGCCAGAATTGGGCTAAGTCCAGTTGAAAATGTTCAACATTTTATTTGCATTTGGCCTGTTAGGCCTTTACTGGGGCTCTGCTCCTTTTTAATAATGCATGGCATTTTTGTTTAGTCTATTAGACCTTTATTTAGGCTCTGCCCTTTTGTAAATGATGCACAGCATCTGTTTTTATTTGGGCTCTGCCCTTTTTAAAGTAATGCATTGCATTTAATTTGGCCTGTTGGGCCCTTTTTAATTGGGCTTGGCCCTTCTGTAAATAATGCAGTGCATTAATCATCTGATAGTGGCTTGTCAGGCGCTTTGCGCGAATTATTGAGCGCAAGCGCTTATGATGAGGACACGTGTCCTGCTCTGGTGAGCGCAAGCGCAACAGCGCAGTTTGGAAGTGCAAAGCACTAAGAATCTTTTAGATTCAAGAACAGAAGTGCAAAGCACTATTTGATTTCTCGATCTAATTTAGATCAAAGAAAAGATAAGTTTTTTCTTGATTTTCTTATCTCAAAGAACCAAAGGTTCATAAAAGTGCAAAGCACTCTTTTATTATATATTTTTTTATTTTTATTAAAGATTATTGATCTTGTTTTTATATCTATGATCTGTTCATAAGAGAACTTTCTCTTCCTTCTAAAGCTTTTTACCTTTTTGTTCTTGAAGAGTTCTTCAGAGTTCTCTTTCTCTCTTTTTTTTATAGAAAATATTCCCCCCTTTGAATTGAGGTCTGGGGTCCTTTTTATAGTACCCATAAATTAGTTAAATTTGTTAAAAAGATCTTTCTCTGAGTGATTTGGGGAATTCTCCCCACCGTTGGATCTTTGATCCAAGGGCTTCTGTTTTTCAGAAGAAAATCTTCTTGTTTTAACAAGAACAGAAAGGATCTCTTAGAATTTTAATTCTGTTTGGCGCAAATGCCCCAGCGTGTGACACGTGTCGCGCAGCGCACAGCGCAGCGCTACTGCGCTGACACGTGTCGCGCAGCGCAACTGCGCTAGCGCATCTGCGCTGACACGTGTCGCGCAGCGCAGTGCTTGCGCAACTAAAGCGTTGCTTCCTTTAATTTTACTTAAAATAGAGCTTTTCTCTGATTGGGCGCACTGCCTTGGGCGCTGCGTTGCCGTATTAGCTTCTGACACGTGGCGCTTTGCGTGCAGCGCAGAAGATCTGAAGCGTTGCTTCAAAATTTGAATTTTTGAAATTCAAACAGAGCCTTGCTCTGATTGGGGGAAACAAATGCCCCCCCCCACCGTTGCGTTCACGTGGCGCGCACGTGAGTGCAGCGGTGGCAAGATCCCAGCCTTTGGATCAACTGATAAGTTGAAGGGGCGCATGTGCCTATAAATAGGACCCTTCGTCCTTAGAAAATTCTTTACAATTTTCAAGAATTTTTGATTCTCAGAGCCTTGCTCTTGCTTAAGAACTTTCAGAACCTTGCTCTTGTTCTTTCCCCAAGAACTTCAAAGTTCAGAACTTAGAACCACTCTAGGTAATTTAAATTAAATTAAATTTAATTAAAAGAGCCTTGCTCTTATAGATCTTTGATCTAAGGAAAACCCCTTTAGGGTTTCATCAACAGAGCCTTGCTCTAAAAAACTTACAGATCCACAGAGGTCTTGTCCATGGGTCTTAACCCATGAACAAAGTTTTGCTTTTGGATCAAATGTAGATCTTTTTAGATCTGAAAGATGAAGAATTTTTTATAAGTTTTCATGGATTTTTTAAGATTTTAATTCTTTTAAGTGTTAAGAAAAAATTTGATGGATCTTTCCATTATTACCACAGAGCTATGCTCTTTTGAGGAATCTTGTTCCCTTGAGACCAGAGTTTGACAAATGTCACTCTGTGACAGAGCTTTGCTCTTGCCTTCAAGAACTCCAGAGCCTTGCTCTCTTTTCCAAAGTTTTTAGAAAAACTTTAGGTAAAATTGATTCTTAGATTGAATTAATTTTAATTAATCTTAACCAACAGAGCTTTGCTCTCATAGATCTTCTGATCTAAAGAAAGTCCCTTCGGGGTTTCACCAGCAGAGCTTTGCTCATTTTCAAAGTTAGAAACTTTAGGTAAAATTAATGTAAATCAAATTCATTCTAAAGAGATCCCGATTGGGGTTTCATAAACAGAGCTTCACTCTCAAAAACTTATAGATCTGCAGAGCTTTTGTTCATGGGTTTTAATCCCTGAACAGAGCTTTGCTCTCGAGGAATTTAGCCATCAGTGCATATTATTTTTCTTCTATCGCTAATCTTCCTGTGGTGTTTCCTCCATGCATAATGGCGGTGCGTCTATACAGTTTGCATGAGTTCATCACCTATGACGATATCCGCACACAGGGTCGTCAACAAAACCAGGAGTTTACAAACGCTCAATGTGCAGAGGTCATGGGTCGTTTGAACGCAAGCGGTGGTTGGCCGCTTCCTCGTCGTTCGGCTCTCTTGAAAGTCGTGATGGGAGCAATATGGAGAGCACTTTCGGGTCTTCACGAGGCCCTACCGCTCAACGCGCTGGATGATGCCGAAGACAAGGTGCATTCAGTGTATTTGACGGGGCTGATCTCGAAGAAACGGCGGGACAGCTTCATTGACATCTTACATCAAATCTTCCAGCAGATGACGATAGTCGCTGCTTATCGAAGGCCGGGAGGGCTTGCCGAGGATCTTGACACACAGGAGCGCGAGAGGCTGCGCATAAGAATAATTAGAAAGGCCAGAATAACTCTGGATGGCCTTACTTTTGAATTCCTCAATCCGTGCCCCGGATCTGAGGTTATACCGTTGTAATAATTTGAATAATGTTTCTCATTCATTGCTTTTATGATTGTAAGAATTTTAGCAACATGAATGGAAACCCCCTTTTTTATTTCAGCTTATCTTACTTCTCGTCCTGAGTCCTCTGCCCATGTATAAATGAGTGTGTCTCGAACGCTTGGTCAAATGTAAATCGGATGTTCTTTCTGTCATTTTCTTCTTTCTTTTATTGTTAGCAGGCTGTCTTAATAACCATGGTTGACGGATGATTAGAGCGAGTATCCCGACCCTCTCAAGAAACAGCGATGGCTTAGGCCGCAGGTTCAGATCTGCTGCCTAAGACTTTTCAACTCTATGAGCCGTGAGGGTCTCGTAGAGATTTTTCTCCCTACGGATCGAGAGGATCTCGTAGGTGGGTTTTTCTCCTTAGGAATCATGAGGATTCCTAAGTGTGGTTTTCTCTTATATGTCGTAAGGATCCTATAAGAGAATTTTTCCCTCTTACAAGTCGAGAGGACCCGTAAGCGGTTGTTTCCCTCCTTGTCGAGATTCGACTTTGGAGAGTGAGACCCGTGAATAGTATTCAAGAGATCTTTTTGGATTGACTTGCAGGGTCCCATTGTTCAGGAAGTAAGTTTTTTAGTCCCTGCTGCCTGAGGCTTCATCTTGCAAGTTGAGACGAATCGGGAATTTCCCGCGGAGGCACTGGTTTCTCTGCGAGCTGACGCGAATCAGGAGGCTCTCGTCAAGGAGTATTTGTATCCGTGAGTCGAGGAGTTTGCTAAGGATTATTTGTTTCCTTGGGGTTTGAAACGAGTCGAGGATTTCCCACGGAGGCACTGGTGGCTCTGCGAGTCGACGCGGATCAGGAGGCTCTCGTCAAGGAGTGTTTGTATCCGTGAGTCGAGGGGTTTGCTAGGGATTATTTGTTTCCCAAGGGCCAAGGATTATTTGTTTCCTTGGGGTTTGAAACGAGTCGAGGATTTCCCACGGAGGCACTGGTGGCTCTGCGAGTCGACGCGGATCAGGAGGCTCTCGTCAGGAGTTTTTGTATCCGTGAGTCGAGCAATTTGCTAGGGATTATTTGTTTCCCAAGCGCCAGGGATTATTTATTTCCCAAGCGCCAAGGATTATTTGTTTTCTTGGGGTTTGAAACGAGTCGAGGATTTCCCACGGAGGCACTGGTGGCTCTGCGAGTCGACGCGGATCAGGAGGCTCTCGTCAAGGAGTGTTTGTATCCATGAGTCGAGGAGTTTGCTAGGGATTATTTGTTTCCCAAGCGCCAAGGATTATTTGTTTCCTTGGGGTTTGAAACGAGTCGAGGATTTCCCACGGAGGCACTGGTGGCTCTGCGAGTCGACGCGGATCAGGAGGCTCTTGTCAAGGAGTGTTTATATCCGTGAGTCGAGGAATTTGCTAGGGATTATCTGTTTCCCAAGCGCCAAGGATTATTTGTTTCCTTGGGGTTTGAAACGAGTCAAGGATTTCCTACGGAGGCACTGGTGGCTCTGTGAGTCGACGCGGATCAGGAGGCTCTCGTCAAGGAGTGTTTGTATCCGTGAGTCAAGGAGTTTGCTAGGGATTATTTGTTTCCCAAGCGCCAAGGATTATTTGTTTCCTTGGGGTTTGAAACGAGTCGAGGATTTCCCACGGAGGCACTGGTGGCTCTGCGAGTCGACGTGGATCAGGAGGCTCTCGTCAAGGAGTGTTTGTATCCGTGAGCCGAGGAATTTGCTGAAGACATTGGTTTCTTCGGAGTTGGGATGAATCGTCGAGATTTGACCTCGTTTTCTGGCGGATCCTGTTGGGAAAGTATGGTTCCCTTTTCGTTTGCGCCCTTGGATTGTATACAGGGATCGATGTGATCTTAACTGTAGGGCCAAAGTTTTATCATTATTATTTTTTTATCTCCGCGATGCTCTATCATTTCAGCTTTTATATCGTGAAGATCGCGATTGCCCAATCATTTCGGCTATTTTTCGCGGTGCCCAATCATTTCGGCTATTTATTTTATTTTTACTCGCTGCTTTTTATTGCGAGTTGCCCAATCATTTCGGCTATTTTGCATGCATACATTTTTACTTGCTGCTTTTTATTGCAAGTTGCCCCATCATTTCGGTTATTTCGTATGCATGTGCGGCCTACTGGCTTTTCGCCGTAAACCCGTAATTAGACACCGATTTCGGCATCAGCACTGCTACAACTGGGATATTGCCAGGAGCGAATCATCATCTGCCTCCGTCGATGTTGAACAAAGGTAGCTTAGCGACCAGGGTTAGGGTTTTGTCGTCTAAGGCTTTGACTTCATGAGCTGTAAGGGTCTCACAAAGTTATTTCTCCCTACAAGTCGTGAGGATCTTATAGGTGTATTTTCTCCTTAGGACTCGTGAGGATTCCTAAGTGTTCGTTTCCTCTGTAAGTCGTAAGGATCCTACAGGAGGGTTTTTTCCTCATAAATCGAGAGGATTTACAAGGGTTGTTTACCATGCGAACATATCCCCAGTCACGGATGAGACTTGGTTAGGGAAATGTTTATTCGCGCCCGTGGATTGTATATAAGGGTCAGTATTGAGCCACTTGTAGGCAATATCGGAAGTTGTGGGGGTTGCTTAAGCACAGGTTTAGGTCTTTGTAACTTAAGACTTTCAACCCTTATGAGCCGTGAGGGTCCCATAAGAGAGTTCTCCTTACGAGTCGTGAGGATCTCGCAAGTGTATTTTCTCCTTAGGAATCGTGGGGATCCCTAAGTGTGCTGCTCCCTTGTGAGTCGTAAGGATCTCACGTTGGTGGTTTCTCCTTACAAGGCCGAGGGAACCCTGTAAGTGTCTTTTAACGAGGTTGCGCCCTTTCGGGTTTTCACGAACACTCGCCGGTAGTCCTGCTGTTCTTACTCACGGAGCCCTTTCGGGTTTTCATCCGTGCTCCTTTTTGGTTATGGACATACCTTTTTTTTATTCTTTTTATTTTTTTATTTACCTTTTTTTACGAGGTCGCGCCCTTTCGGGTTTTCACGAACACTCGCCAGTAGCCCTGCTGTTTTTACTCACGGAGCCCTTTCGGGTTTTCATCCGTGCCCTTTTTGCTTATGGACATACCGTTTTTTTATTATTATTATTATTTTTTTTTATCTCGTCAGCCTAAGGATGCTGCGGTATTAGTTTAAAGACGTTTCGGTCTGCTATTAGTTTAAGGACATTTCGGTCCGACATTGAGAGGCTGGCTACTGCTTATAAAACTTGGGCTTAGGAAGATAGTGAGCGGACATAGTCGTCGTTATCTATCATTGACCTAGGCTGTGGCTCATTAAGCATAGTATCTCTTTAGGAAGCGACCGTTTATTGGCCTAAAAGGCCTTTCACTGTGCATGTCCATGAGTAGATAGGCCCCACCCTGGTAGACCTTATCTACGATGTACGGGCCTTCGTAGTTTGGCTCGAATTTTCCCCGCTTGGCGCGATTGGGGATCATAGGCCTTTTGACCACTAGCACGAGTTCGCCTTGGCGGAATGTCCTCGGTCGGGTCAATCTTTCGTATGAGCGCGTCATCTTTGCTTTATAAGCTTCCAGATTTTGTTGCGCTATGAGCCGTGTTTCTTCAAGGGCATCAAGCTCCTCAAGCCGAAGGTTAGCATTTTCTTCGTTAGTCAGCTCGTAGTAGACTGCCATTCGTAGATAGGGTAGCTCTATCTCGAGGGGAAGTACTGCTTCTGTACCGAACACCAACGCGTACGGCGTTGTGTTTGAGGCCGTCTTGAACGTAGTTCGATACACCCAAAGAGCTTCTTGCAGTCTTTCGTGCCAGTCCTTCTTATTTCGGGATACCGTTTTCTTTATGATCTTCGTCAAGGTCTTGTTGAAGGCCTCAGCTAGACCGTTAGCTCGCGGATTATAAACTGAGGAATATCTCCAGTCTATATTATGCTGTTGCGCGAAGCGACTGATTTTGTGGCTTCTGTAGGCTGGCTCGTTATCGGAGATGATCCGTCTTGGCGTTCCAAACCGATATATGACGTGCGTCTTGAAGAAGTGGAGGATATTTTCCGTCTTCACTTCTCTTAACGGCACTGCTTCTGCCCATTTAGAGAAGTAGTCAGTCGTCGCCAGGATGAAACGATGTCCCCTAGACGATGCTGGTTCGATAGGGTCGACTATGTCAGTTCCCTACATCTCGAACGGCCAGCTAGCCACTGTTGGATGTAGTGGATTCGGATGCTGATGGATGAAGTCCCCATGAATTTGGCATGAGTGGCATTGCTTCGCATATTCGAGGCAGTTCTGAATTATCGTGGGCCAGTAGTAGCCCATCCCTTTTATCTTCAACTTTATCTTTGGGCCCGCTTGGTGAAAACCGCAGAGTCCGTTGTGTACTTCCTGAACGACTCTTTTCACTTCGTCAGGTCCCAGGCGTCTCAACCACAGAGAATCAAACGATCTCTCGTACAGAGTATCATTGATGAAGGCGAAAGATAGAGCCCGCTTCATGAGCTGATGTCTTGTGGACGCTTCTTCAGGCATTCAGTGGGACCTAAAGTAGTCTATGAAGACTTCTCTCTAATCCTCATCCTTTTCCCGGTCTTTTACTTGCAGGGTCGTTTGCTCAGTCTCTCCTTTCTCTTCGGATGATTCCGGAAATATTTCTGCCGGGGCAAGCACTTGACGGCTTTGTACCATGATTCTAACGTCATCGAGATACTCGTCAGCCAGTTCTTTAGCAAGTTTGGCCAATGCGTCTGCTTTACTGTTTTCCGCGCGCGGTATGTTCTCCAAAGTATAGGAGGGAATTTGGGTCAACAGTTGTTGCACTTTTTCGCCGTACTTCACCAGTTCTGGCTTGCACGTTTGGTAGTCGCCATTTACTTGACTAACGACCAGTTGAGAATCCCCGTATATAAAGAGGTCTTCAATTCCCATGTCAATGGCGATCTCAAGACCTGCTATCAAGGCTTCATATTCGGCTTCGTTATTCGTCTTCGGCTCTGTTAAGGAGAAAGCGAAACGCATTATCCCTTCTTGTGGAGTCACGAAGATGAGGCCTACCCCCGATTTGATTATAGGGGTACTTTGTTTGCGTTTTTTCATGGAAGATGCTCCATCGAAATAAAGTTCCCATTGGGTATCACTACCGTCGATCGCGTCAAACGCATGTTCGTCTGGCAAATCGCAATTCAGAAGAGAATCGGCAGGTATCGGGTGCTCAGCGAGGAAGTCGGCGATGGCCTGGCCTTTCACTTCCTTGAGAGGTTGATATGTTATGGAGAACTCCATCAAGAGCAGGGCCCATTTAGCGAGTCGTCCCGTCAACATGGCCTTCGACATCAAGTATTTAAGGGAGTCCACCTTTGAAATGAGACGGACTTCGTGCGCCAACGCATAGTGCCTGAGCTTTGTTATCGCGAAGACCAACTCCAGGCAGTGTTTTTCAATGGGAGTGTAATTGCTTTCTGCCCCCAGCAGAACTCGACTTAAGTAGTAGAGTGCTCTTTCTTTTCCTTGATCGTTCTCTTGTGCCCATAATGCGCCTGAGGAACCTTCGAGGGCGGTTGTATAAAGAATGAGGGGTTTTCCCTTGACCGGAGCAGCCAACACCGGCGGGTTCTGCAGGTACCATTTAATTTCGTCCAGCGCGCGCTGGCATTTTTGATCCCAGACGAATGGAGTTCCCTTCTTCATCAGGTGACTGTAAGGGCGGCACTTGCCAGAGAGGTTGGCTATAAATCGCCGAATATATTCGAGCTTTCCTTGGAGAGACCGCAACTGTTTGAGTGTCCTCGGCGGAGGCATTTCCATGATCGCCTTGATCTTTGACGGATCTATTTCAATACCTCGGTGTCGAACAATGAATCCCAGGAATTTGCCTGAGGAAACTCCAAATGCACACTTGAGCGGGTTCATCTTCAAGTTGTATTGCCGAAGGCGTTGAAATACGGTCTTCAAATGCTCGAGATGTTCCTCGTATGATTTGCTTTTAACCACGAGATCGTCTATATAGCATTCGACGATTTCGTGTATAAGGTCATCAAAGATCTTTGTTATGGCCCTTTGATAAGTGGCACCGGCATTCTTTAAACTAAAGGGCATCACTTTATAACAGAATATACCTAGAGGGGTCCTGAAGGCGGTGTGCTTCTGGTCTTCGGGATGCATCTTTATCTGATTATACCCTGATGAGCCATCCATGAAGGAGAAAACCTCATGAGTGGATGTATTTTCTATCATCAGTTCGGTGACTGGCACTGAGAAATCATCCTTCGGGCAAGCTTTATTGAGATCCCGAAAGTCCACGCATATGCGCACCGTTCCATTTTTCTTCATCACCGGGACGATGTTAGCGATCCATTCAGGATATTGAAAATCAGCTTCTTGACCTCGGTGTTGATACTCATCTCGAGCTCGAGCCGCATTCTCCTCGGGGCCTGTTTGACTGGCTTGATGTCCGGGGATATCGCCAATTTGTGTACAGCAATTTCTGGATCTAGTCCCGGCATTTCGGAATAGTTCCACACGAAGCAATCTCTATGCTGCAGAAGCACATCCTTTAACGCAGCTACCCTTTCTTCAGATAGTAACTCGCTGATGAATGTCGGTCGTGGATCGTTTGCCGTCCCCAACTCAATCTTCTTGAGGTTATCTGCAGTGGTATGGATTCCATCTTCCAGCTCTTTTGGCGCTGGTGGGAATTCTGAGATTATCTCGTCGATGCTGTTTTCGAAGCACCAAGGGAGCTCATCTATGTCCTCGGGCTCTTCTTTTAATATTGTAATCATGTGACAGGTGAGAATTCGCTTCCAATCCCAATGTGGAACCGGTTCTTCTTTCGTGGCCTTGGGCTCGTGCTTCTGTGGCGGCGCTACCCTCCAGTTGTCAGACAGAGTGAATTTGCCAAGCTGATACTGATCTTCGACCCAATTCTTGAAGGTGAAGCAATCTTCAAAAGGATGCCCTATTACTCGATGGTAAGAGCAATAGTCCGGGTGTGAGATTTCGCCCGCTCGTTCGGGGTGTTTAGACTCCGGCAATGTAAGCATTTGATGTTTTAGAGCAAGATCAAGTATCCTCTTCGTCTTGTCCCACGGAAACGAGTATGCTAGACCCATTTTCTTTATAAGGGATAGATCGATAACGCTTGACTCCTGTTTGCGTGGCTTCTTAGCCCTGCTTTGTTGCTGTTGAGCGCTTTTTTGGCCTTTCGACTTATTTCTGCTTTTGCGTTGAGCCCTCTTTATAACAGGTTGACAAGAAGCGGCATTTTCATCTTTCACGGCCTGTTGAAGGAGACGTTGCGTTCTGGCTTTCTCGTAGATGGCCATTTCGCGGTTATAGTCGTCCCGGACTTTTTGACCTGCTTCCCTTATGAGCTTGTCCATTTGTTCTTCGAATGTCGGACTGGGCTCTTTTGCATTTGGAACTTTCACTGTCTCGGGATTAACGTCCTCCTATTGAGCATCCGCTTCTTCATCGAAGTCATAAACGACGTAGCAGCCGGGTAGTAACTCTCGTTTCTTTGACCGGATGTATCCAAGCCCTTTTGTTTCCATTCTCCCGTTAGGCAGTTTGCGTTGAGTCCCGGGGACGTTCCAGACCCTGTCATAGAATTTGGCCTTTCTAACGGTCTATTTGAAGGGTATCCCCTCGCGTTTCAGCAGTTTTTTCAAACCTTCCGTATAATATCTGGGGAGACGGATAGGCTGAAACCTGTCGAGCGTAGAATCCGCGCCATGCCAGATTTCTTTTTCTACCTTGGTTTCTTCAGAGCGGTAAAACAGAATTGCTTTCTCGCTCTCTCGCCTGTGAGGGATATAGAATGTCCGCAACTCTTCTACACCGTAGATATTAAGTGCATCCAGTTCTTTATGGTGTTTAAGCGGCACTATGGCGACTTGTAGACTTTGCTCTTCGTCAGCGGATGTTTGTATTGAAGGTCGAGCAGAGAATATAGCATGGACTACATCTTCCGAGTCGCTGCCAAAGATCAATGTAGGAGCCGATGGTCCCGGCTTGTTGTGTTGGGGCGGACCCGAATAAACTATCTCCTCTTCCTCCTCAATATCACTGCCGAAGAAAGGGATGGTAGCGTTAGTTTTATTCTCCGGCTTGTGACACTTCTCTGTGTCTTCGAAATCCGGTAAGAAGTATTTGGCGTCTTCATATTTGCGGACCTCGTTCACAGAGAACGGGTTCAGTTCTCCCGTCACGGTATACTCGAAACCATCCTTAAAATACTTCATACACTGATGTTGTGTAGTAGGGATGATGTTGTACTCGTTTAACCATGGTCGGCCGAGCAAAGAGATGTAGCATGTCTTGGCGTCTATGACGTGGAACTTAATGTCCGTGACGAGTAGCCCGAAGCGTAGCGTCAGTATCACAGATCGAAGAGTTCTTGATGACTGGGAGTCGAACCCGGAGATGGTGATCTTGTCACGAGCAAGGTGCTGGACGCTCATGCAGACTTCTTTCAAGACCCGTACATTGAGGAGGTGTTAGTTATATGTATTCCCTAGAGGCCATTGCTATACATAGGATGTATATTGTAGTGGATGCTTGGACATATATAGGGAGGACTTTTTTGCTCGACATGATAGTATGCTATCTGGTTGCTCTTTACCTTAACGTGTACACTGATTGTCTCTCTGTTACATGTTGGTAAAGCCCTTAGGATGTGTACTTGACTACCTGGACTATGATTAGGATCATACTAGTGGGGACATGGTAGTGCATAAGTACATCCTTCAAAGTCCCTAGTCGTGGGTATATCGAGACGGGGCATCGATATACCAGAGTAGACTAGCATGTAGCTTCTCGACCCATACAGATGGGCGATGGATGATCCCATATCCATTGGTTTTTGATATCAGAGATGATATACGGGTGCTCAGTGGAGACTGGGTACACTGGACGGACTCGCCGAGAACTCCCAGATGGTATTGTACCTTACGTCAGATGGCAGTTCTCTGGTGACACTGGTATAGGTTAGTCTGTAGACCCGAGATCGTCATAGAGTCTTGTGTGATTCCCACTGTGCTTTGATTTCCACCTTACCACGTCCAAGAGGGCGTGCAAAACGGTGGTTTTTGGGTACAGTCCCGAATCACATGGAGGCAATGAGCGATAGGAGGGGATTCGTCTCTCCCGGTATATGGAGTTGATATTGCACTGTGTTCGATTGGCTATAACCGGAAATCCCGGGCCAGGGTTGCTGAGATTTACTGGTAAGTGTTACCAGTAGTTTCTTGAACTGTTATAGACCTCATATCGACACGACTTATCGAGCTATTGGGGTCTGACAATTACCACCCTTAGGCAAGATATGCGACATATCAGACGAACAGACCGGACTGTACGGTAAGTGTTACTGGTTGGATTCACAGGAGTATGAGCAGGCTTGCTTGTCGATCTTCTGATCGCTCAATACCCGGGTGGCCGTTACGTTTAGCAGACCGCTTGCGGCTTGTGGGTGTTTAATATAATCATCACATGCTGCCGGCGTATTGACGAGTCTTTAGAGTCCTACACAGAGGTTTCCTGGCTCAAGCGAAACGAAATAGGAGCGCATATGAGATATATGCGGGACCGAGAATAATGCGTGTATGTGATACCGTATTCTATTCTCGCGATGAATATATTGATTGGTTGTATGCGATATAACCTAATTATCGAATCGAGGATTGATTCGATAAGTCGATACATTGGTTATTAGTCGGTCATATGCGATGTGACCGGATCGTTAAATCAAGTGTTGATTTAATGATTTAATGTATAATTATATATTTGATATATTACTTTATATTAACTAGTATTGGTTCACTCAAGATTGATTTTCTCACTTGAAATGCACAAGTTGTATATATGATATATTTTTGTGCACTTGTTTGTATCATGTTTGATGATACATGCAAACTTGGGTTTGTGTTTGAATTAAACCATGGTTAGTTAATGGTTAGGGTTTCATATACTTTATTTACTTATTAATTTATTTATTCATTTGAGAAAGAAATAAAATGGTGGCTAACTTTGGATTTTGTTGAAGCTTCATGAAGCTTTGAAAGCTTGACCATTTTGTTTCTTTCCTTAACCCTAACCATTCACCTAACCCTAGTTTATTCTCTACACTTAACCATGGTTGCAATATGATAAGGGTCACTTGATTTTCTTTTTAAATTAATTCATTTTTCATTTCTTTCTTCTTCTTCTTCTTGATGAAGAAAGAAAAGCTTTCTACAAAAATGTCAAGTGATGAAATCAAGTGAGAAATCCAAATCCAAAGTGAACCCACTTCCTATTTCTTCATCCTCTACCACTTGCCATGTAGTATAGGGTGTTTTCTTCACAAGTTTCATGACTCGGTGAAGGTAGAGCTTTAGCTTGAGTTGCCTCGACGTAGATCATCTTCGGCATTGAAGTCGACGACCTAGCCCGATCATTTCTTCGACGAAACCATCGCTAGAGTCCGGGATCCGATGATCGCAGCGGAGGGACGTCAACACGGAGCCAAGGAAGTGGAAGACCGGATCTACAAAGGTTGTATTTCCGTTCACTTAGTGTAAATGTGATTTACTTTCATTTAGTTTCGCCTAAACTCTAGTTAACGATCTTTGCTTAGGGTTTCTCGGCACCTAAAATTTGAATTTGGCATGGTTGATGCCTTGTGAGACCTCATTAGTGTGCCTAGAAACCCTACAGTGGTATCACAGCCTAGCTAGAGATTTAGGCGATGTGTAGACGAAACTAGAAGTCCGATCGATCCCGATATCCCCCGATTTCAACCCTCTCTGTACAATTTTTCAAACAGTGGATTTTTGTGAATTAAAAATTCTCAGAAAAACAAGCAGGAAAAACTAAGAATTACTGCGAAGTACGGTCCACTAAGTCAATAATTTGACCGCGGAACCGCGGCGAAACCATAGGTTTGGCGGCGGGTCCGTGGCCAAAATTTGGACTTAGTCTCTGAAATTTCATATATTTATTCTTAGGTCCTTTCTTGGCAATTTTTTATGGGAATATTTTAATTACACTCAAGTGTTGAGTTTTCTAGGGTTTTATTGGGGACTCGTTAATTTGATCGGATAATTTAACTTCATTTATGTTTTTCCGAATATTTTAGAAATTGTTAAAAAGTTCGACCGGATATAAATACCCACTTTTTCCCCTGTCGGGAAATTTCCAAGTGTTGGATTTTTCCGTAGTTTAAGAATGTTCTAAGTAGTGCAAGTAACGCGATAGACCCTCTAGAAGACAACAAACCTTAACTCGATTATGTGACCGTCTTGAACCGCCCTTTGAACCTTAGGGTTTGGGGCAGTACGGCGTGCCACATGTGAGGCGTTGGCTTGACCCTTCTACGGCTGGACCGTTGGTACTGTGGCATGAAATGGATGTTTTTAAACTTATTTCAAGTGTTGAGCTATTTCGGGAAAACTTGGGTGTTCAATTGTTCGATTGGAAAGTATAACATTTTCTATTTATCCGGAATGTGATACAATATTTGGAATCCACAAGTAGTTATGAGATAATTGAATGAATGTTATAAACATAGCAGTTTAGTCTCACTTGATCGATTGCCACGGAATTTTGATGTGATCAAAAGTCCGTCATAATCACGTAGCGTACGCGGATACTCACCGGGTAAACTTAATAGACAGCCACACCCTAAAGCCCCGACCAAGTGACTGTAGGAGAACCCCGCTGTCGAAAGCATCCGTTCGGGTGCTCACGGTAGCGGTGTTCTGCCTTAGTGCACTTCGTCAACGGTATCGGGGGTGCGGCCGTCCACTAAAGTTTGCGACGAGCATTCGATCAGAATGTCGGGAATGCTGTTGAATTGCCCGACTTGATATTGAAAAGAGTTTTCGATAAATGAGACTAAAATGCGGGGTTTATAATTGTTAGGCATGCGATGTCTAAGGAATTCATTTGGTTAGGAATGCGATGTCTAAAGAGTTTGCGGATTCCAACTGTTGTAGTTTTACACTTTCTTTTCTGTGACCGTAAGTATAATATGTGATATCGCCGGTTTCGTTGCTATATGTCAACGACAATTGGGATACGCATGTTTACTTACGTTGATGACGTGTGATGTTATGTATTGCTGGATATGTTATATTGGATCGTCGTGTTTGAATAGCCGGGGGTTTTTTATGTGAGATGAGTGTTTTTCATTTTCATTCATGTAAAAACTTGTATGTAATATTCTTTTATTGGGGCACTTCCAGGTTGCGGAAGATGTCACCCATTGTATATTATTTACTTTTCCGCACTAGGATAGACCCAAGGAGGGGAGCACAAGTAACCGGGTTCTAGGGTCCAGTAGGAGACCATCTCGAGGAGTCGAGTCCGGGTCTCCTAACCCTAGAATTGGTAGGGTTGCTTGCCGCTCTCATAGGGGTCTAGGGGTGTGGGTTTGGCTATTCATCGCGACCGTGGAATCCGTGTTTTATACTGGCTCGTATTGAAAACACGGACGTCCTAGTATATCCAATATTTCATATATGATTCTTCTGCTGCGATATCTGTGATGTGATCATTTGATGTTCTGTGATAGATATTATATATAGTATATATGATATATTATATAGACGTTATTTATGTTTTACATCCGCGCTAGCCCTGCCCCGCTCTGCCGTTAGTCACCTAACCTAACGGTGCACGAGGGGACATCGAGGCGAACACGGATGGCATAAGTGTATGTCGTATTTATCTGTGATGTTTAGGTGACTTAAATGATGGGACTTCATTAATGTGATTAATGAAAATAAAATAAACCTAAAGATGTTGTGGAATCGAATTTCAAAAATAAAACAGGTAGCTACAGTTCTTGCTTTGCACAGCGGTATATATGATATATCCTGCACCTTATTCGATGAAGAAAGGACCGACGATCCCTTCACCGGGAGTGACCCCTTTAGCAATAACTGGCAGATGCTACAACTCTCGGTTTTTCTTTTGATTGCTTCTATAGTTTCTGGTTTGCACAGTGATATATATGATATATCTCACACCTCATTCGACGAGGAAAAGGCCGGCGATCCCTTCACCGGGAGTGACCCCTTTAGCAAAACTAGAAAAGCCTCAAAAGCACTCCATTTTAAAATCATTTGATTCTGCAACGATATCAAGTTCATTACGCAATAGGTTTTCAGAAAAACCTGACGTAGCCCTCCATCATTTCAGATAAGTACTAGTTAGTATTCGTGCAACGTTTGTTGACTATGTTAAGGTGTAGTGTGCGGTAGCTGATTAGTGCTTGTCTGTATATGCATATGATGTGATTGGATTAGGGTAGTCGTGCGATTTTGTTGACTATGTTAAGGGTCGTGCGGGTGGGTTTAATTCAATCGGGAAATGACGGGTTGAACTTGACTAGCACTTATGATTTGTTGACTATGTTAAGGTCATATAGCTGCTAGGGGCAAAATTATCGGGAATTTCAAGTGTTGAAATTTGTAATGAGATTGCATACCTTCTATGAGATAGTTGGATCCCGATACCCACTGCGAGTAAGAGTTACTCCTGAGAGAGTTTTACACATTACAATTAGCCGATCAAGTAGGTGTCTAGAAAGGTGTTAACGAGATTACGCCTCTGGGAAAACGAGGTTTACATTAATTAGGTTCGTGCGAAAGTATGGGGGACCTCCCTCAAAGTACCGACACTGGCCTGGCTGAAAGATTGGCAAACTTGTAGTGTGTAATTAATCCCGGCTAGTCTTTCCTTTTAGGGTTTGAAGGAAGATTTGATAAAAAAACAGTGGGAGCCATCCTGATTAGATAAAATAATAACCAATCTATTCTTGCAAGAGCGCACGCTGAGTGTTTTCTTCTCTCTCTCTTCTGGTACCGACCATATCACGCCTTAATCAAGATAATAATACGGATATTTGACCGAACCCGCTTGTTATACTGAGCTGGGGAACGTTGGTCCCGCTCCAACTTATAATTGTTTTAAGACCGAGCGGGAAATTGGGAATGCCAGAATTCCTGTGCCGCCCAAACGAAGAAAGTGCATAATGATGCATCATCTTCGGGTGTGTTCATTACAAAGAACTGTTTCTCTGTATCCTCTACGTCCTGGGTATTTGATACCGGATCAGGATCCCAGATATGTAATCTGTTACATAGGGCTTCAGAAAGGTAGAGAACTGAGAACGGATGATAAGTTTCATGAGACAGAAAACGGTACAAATGTTGCAGCCAAGTCTGTTGGTCACTGTCACCCTGTATTACCAGAATACATTGATTCTGAACAAATGTTATTAGATACCGAACCTGATATACAAAATCATATCAGTCTCTTTATTTAGATGAAGAAGGATATAATTTTGTATTGTTGGATAATGTTTTGAACATTTCCTATAATCAAAAGTTGATCAGTTCAGGCACGTTATCTAAAAGCATTGATGTTCTAAATCAAACTACAGTTCTATAGTATACAGAACACACACAAGAGGAAGAGTTCAGAAATGAACGGATCCTTCTTGAGGTATTGTAAACTAGGTCATATCAATGCGACCCGACTAGCTAAGTTGCACAAAGATGCATATTTAAATCTGTTTGAATTTACATCTTGTGAAAACTTGCCGGTCATGTCACAAAGATAAGATGACCACAACTCTGTTTATTTGAAGCAGAGAAAGAGTTAGTGAACTCTTGGGATGATACATGTTGATGTATGTAGGTTCCCTGTCTACACATGCCAAGACCGGTTCTTTGTACTTCATTAAATTCTCTGATGATCTTTCGAGATTCAGACTTATGTTCCTGTTGAAACACAAGTCCGAACCTTTTGATATATTCACAGAATATAAGTTAGAAGCAGAGAACCAAAATACGGGTATAAGTATTATGTCCTTTGATGTGATCAGGGAAGAGAATACTTAAGCACGGAAATCCTGGACTATTCAAAAGGAGAATGAGATTCTCTCTCAGCATTACTCCTCCGTATACACCATAGCACGATGGTATATCAGGGTGGAGCAATCACACCCTATACGATAAGGTGTGCTCTATGATGAGTACTACTGAGCTACCTATTTCCTTTTGGGAGTTATGCACTTGAGAAGCTGCATACCTATTGAAAAAGGTTCAAATCAAATCAGTTGCCTACCACTTCATATGTGATATGGAAAGGGAAGAGCCCATATCTTAAGTTAGTTAAGATTTGGGGTTGTCCAGCCTATGTCTGAAAAGCAAAATCCGGACAAGCTCGAGGCAAGATCTGTTATGTAGAACTGGAAATGTTTCAGCTATACAAACTGGAGCTGATGATTTGATAGAACCAAAGTATTCAGTAGATTCCAACGAACCTCTGCCTCTCCGCAGATCTAGTAGGGTTCCTCACCCACCTGAGAGTTACTTCGGTTTCTCTATGACAGTGGGAGCGAGGATTGCATCATGAGATGATGACCCAACTAGTTTCGAGCTGGCCATCAGGAGTGGGACTCTGTAAGAATGGCTGGATGCTTAGCGATCTGAGATGGAATCCATGTACACCAACAAAGTATGGACTTTGGTTGCTATATCTGAAGGGTTAAATCCCCATCAGGAGCAAGTATATCTTGAGAAGATTACTTGGTGTAGATGGAAAAGTTGAGACTTTCAAAGCTAGACTTGTTAAAGGCTTTTCGTCATCGACCAGGCGTGGATAATGATGAAACCTTTTCTGGGGCCTATGCTTAAGTCTATCCAGATCCTACTTGCCATGACTACATACCATGACTACGATATCTGGTGGTTGGGTGTCATGACAGCTTTTCTAAATGATGTTTTAGAAGAGGGCGTCTATAAGTACACAGCCAGAGGGCTTTGTAAACAGTGGGAGCAGCGGAAACGTGTACAAGATACTTTATAGGATAAAGCAGGCATCGCGGAGTTAGAACATCTGTTTTGATATAGTAGTCAAAGAGTTTGACTTCATCAAAATGGTAGATGAACCTTGTGTATACAAGAAGGTAGTAGGGAGTTTGGTGGCGATCCTCGTAGAGTACGTGGATGACATACTCTTGATAGGGAAATAGTTTCCTATGCTACGCTCGATCAATCTCCGCTTATCACAATGATTCTCCACATAGGATCAAAGTGATACCTACTAAATCCTGGGTTTTGGATCTATGAGATAGATCTAAATGGATGTTAGGATTCTTACTAGTTGAAGTGAGATGGTATCAATTGATCCTCGGGAGAATCACTGGAAGTGTTCCAGGGTGATGAGAATGACTGAATGTCAGTCACAGGCATTGTCTTTACCCTTAGTAAAGGGACGGTATATTGGAAGAGTTCCAAGCTAGATACCGTGGCATACTAGACGATAAAGGCTGGATACATCGCTACTTAAGATGCTACCAAAGAGGCAGTCTGGATGTATATTTGTTCATGAGATGAACTTAGTTCCTCCCATTGTGTGACAATGGAGTTATGGCTTATGCCAAGGAACGTCTGTCCCATCAGTGATCCAGACATATTCTAAGGCAGTATCACCTGATCATGGAGATGGTTGATCTCCAAGAGATCGAGGTCAGGAGAGTTGACTCAGAGGACAACCCGGTGGATCCACTCACAAAGGCCTTTTCCCAGAGAGAGACTTTTAAGGGATGGTTGAGTATCAGAAACTACAACCACTGCTATCAGATAGCCCGAGTGCAAGTGGGAGATTGTTAGTTATATGTATGCCCTAGAGGCCATTGCTATACATAGGATGCATATTGTAGTGGATGCTTGGACATATATAGGGAGGACTTTCTTGCTCGACATGATAGTATGCGCTCTTTACCTTAACGTGTACACTGATTGTCTCTCTGTTACATGTTGGTAAAGCCCTTAGGATGTGTACTTGACTACCTGGACTATGATGCGGATCATACTAGTGGGGACATGGTAGTCAATAAGTACATCCTTCAAAGTCCCTAGTCGTGGGTATATCGAGACGGGGCATCGATATACCAGAGTAGACTAGCGTGTACCTTCTCGACCCATACAGATGGGCGATGGATGATCCCATATCCATTGGTGTTTGACATCAGAGATGATGTACGGGTGCTCAGTGGAGACTGGGTACACTGGACGGACTCGCCGAGAACTCCCAGATGGTATTATACCTTACGTCAGATGGCAGTTCTCTGGTGACACCGGTATAGGTTAGTCTGTAGACCCGAGATCGTCATAGAGTCTTGTGTGATTCCCACTGTGCTTTGATTTCCACCTTACCACGTCCAAGAGGGCGTGCAAAACGGTGGTTTTTGGGTACAGTCCCGAATCACATGGAGGCAATGAGCGATAGGAGGGGATTCGTCTCTCCCGGTATAGGGAGTTGATGTTGCACTGTGTTCGATTGGCTATAACCAGAAATCCCTGGCCAGGGTTACTGAGATTTACTGGTAAGTGTTACCAGTAGTTTCTCGAACTGTTATAGACCTCATATCGACACGACTTATCGAGCTATTAGGGTCTGACGTTTACCACCCTTAGGCAAGATATGCGACATATCAGACAAACAGACCGGACTGTACGGTAAGTGTTACTGGTTGGATTCACAGTAGTATGAGCGGGCTTACTCGTCGATCTTCTGATCGCTCAATACCCGGGTGGCCGTTACGTTTAGCAGACCGCTTGCGGCTTGTGGGTGTTTGATATGATCATCATCTGCTGCCGGCGTATTGACGAGTCTTTAGAGTCCTACACAGAGGTTTCCTGGCTCAAGCGAAACGAAATAGGGGCGCATAATGCGTGTATGTGATACTGTATTCTATTCTCGCGATGAATATATCGATTGTTTGTATGCGATATAACCTAGTTATCGAATCGAGGATTGATTCGATAAGTCGATACATTGGATATTAGTCGGTCATATGCGATGTGACCGGATCGTTAAATCAAGTGTTGATTTAATGATTTAATGTATAATTATATATTTGATATATTACTTTATATTAACTAATATTGGTTCACTCAAGATTGATTTTCTCACTTGAAATGCACAAGTTGTATATGTGATATATTTTTGTGCACTTGTTTGTATCATGTTTGATGATACATGCAAACTTGGGTTTGTGTTTGAATTAAACCATGGTTAGTTAATGGTTAGGGTTTCATATGCTTTATTTACTTATTCATTTATTTATTCATTTGAGAAAGAAATAAAATGGTGGCTAACTTTGGATTTTGTTGAAGCTTCATGAAGTTTTGAAAGCTTGACCATTTTGTTTCTTTCCTTAACCCTAACCAATCACCTAACCCTAGTTTATTCTCTACACTTAACCATGGTTGCAATATGATAAGGGTCACTTGATTTTCTTTTTAAATTAATTCATTTTTCATTTCTTTCTTCTTCTTCTTCTTCTTGATGAAGAAAGAAAAGCTTTCTACAAAAATGTCAAGTGATGAAATCAAGTGAGAAATCCAAATCCAAAGTGAACCCACTTCCTATTTCTTCATCCTCTACCACTTGCCATGTAGTATAGGGTGTTTTCTTCACAAGTTTCATGACTTGGTGATGGTGGAGCTTGAGCTTGAGTTGCCTCGACGTAGATCATCTTCGGCATCGAAGTCGACGACCTAGCCCGATCATTTCTTCGACGAAACCATCGCTAGAGTCTGGGATCCGATGATCACAGCGGAGGGACGTCAACACGGAGCCAAGGAAGTGGAGGACCGGATCTACAAAGATTGTATTTCCGTTCACTTAGTGTAAATGTGATTTACTTTCATTTAGTTTCGCCTAAACTCTAGTTAACGATCTTTGCTTAGGATTTCTCGGCACCTAAAATTTGAATTTGGCATGGTTGATGCCTTGTGAGACCTCATTAGTGTGCCTAGGAACCCTACAGGAGGTTAACGGAGGATCCATTGTCGATCAGGATTTTGCCTATCTTTATATCGTGACAGTATCCTGAGACATAGAGGGGGCGATTGTGTTCGCACATCCCAAGGAGATGGTCCTCATCGCCAAAAGTGACATCGGCCGTGTGCACTTCTTACAATTCATCTTTCATCTTTTCCTCAGCCAGGCATGCTTGGAATTGTTCCGGATCTTGGAGTGCCTTAATTAACGAATCTCTCGCCTCCTTTGATAGCAAAAGAGCGTCAAGAATGCTAAGCTGTGAGGGTAGCTTTCTCATATGTACTAAGACGTTGTAATCCACCTTATTCTTCTTCGGCAGGTCTTTAGCGGCTAGCTCTTCCACCACTTGGTCATCTAAGACGATATCTTCAGAGACCTTTTCTTTCCCTTTATCTTTCCTGTTTAATGGTCCGAGGTTCTTTTCAGGCAGCGTCCGATTCCGCAGCCGGATATTTTCGCAGACCTTCGGTCCTTCTTCTTTTCCCGAAGCGGACTCTTTAAAGAGAGGGGCAAGTTCCAGCTCCTCATCAGAATCTCTCCCGAATGTAGGCACTTGTGACCCGCCGGTGCTAACCATGCAATAATTGCCAGCTATTCTTTTAAGCCCTTCGATCGTATTTCTTTGCTCTCGACGAGTTTTACGCTTTTCCTGCTTAAAGCGTTGTCGATGAGCAACATATCCTTGCCACCATCTATCGAAAGCTTTGCACTCTTGAGTGGGGTGTGAAATCTTTTGATGATATAAGCAATAGGAGGGGTGCGTTTCCACTTCACCGGTGATGTTTCCTTCAGAGGATGGTAGCTTCATGCCCATTGATATGGCCTTAGCAAACTTTTTCCTCATCTTGAATTGGCTTTTGTCGGCCGTGGAGGTGTTTTGCTCCAGCGGGATCATCTCAACTCTTTCATTAAGTCGTTGGCGCTTGGCCCTTTCCAATATAGCCGTCTCGCGCTCCTGATCAGCTTTACTTTTCAACCGAGCTTCATTAAGGAATGCGTCAATTACTTCATCTGATGGCCCCAGAACTTTTGGTTCAGGATCTACCCCCAGCTTTTCAGTGCAAGGAGTCTCCTCATTGTTCGTGATCAAATGGGAAATCATATGACAGCTCGCCACATATTCTTCGGCTTCATCCGATGAACTTTCTCCCCCATCTTCTTCTTGAAAGACGTGATTGAGGAACTCTTGGAGCGTAATGGGAGTCCATGCCTTTTGGTTGTATTCATCCAACGCATCAATTTGCTTTTGTAAGTCCGTGCGCTTGTCGCCAGGCTTCACGGGCTTCTTAGATTTCTTCTTCTTCTTTTTCGAAGATTTTGACGGCTGGCTGCAAGTGCTTGAACCACCACCATCGGTCTTTGGAGTTGGACGTGGCTTCAACATCCCTTCAATGACTTGCGGTTCCAACGGGTTCTTCCACTTGATTGCTGGACATGTCTGAAGATCATTTAGCATCCTCTTTGTCTTGGCTGATAATACAACCTCCCAAGGAGCTTCTTCAATGACGGAGCATGTTGCCCCCGGCGTATTCGTCCCCTTAGAGGCGTGGGGCTGCGGGGGATTCACCTTCCATTTGTCAGATAACGCGAACTTGCCCTGTCGGTACTGGTTTTCAAGCCAATTCTTGAAAACGTAGCAATCTTCGATCGGATGGCCTAGTACTCGATGATAAGGACAGTAGTTGGGCTCGTTGATGTCACTTGGTTACAGCGGACGTTTTGGATCTGGCAGATTTATGAGTCTGTTGGGTAATGCCAGGTCGAATAACCTTCTTGTTTTATCGTGTGGAAACGAGTAAGGACGCCCTAGTCTATCCTCAAGGGGTACGTACGGACACATATTATTTTGACGAGCAACCGGCTTCGAGTCGCTCGGTTGTTGTTGAGCATTAGCGACGACGATCGCTTTTCCCTTCCCTTTGTCATTTCGGGAGTCCAGCCTTGGAAGAGGGGGTTTATGGCCCATTTGATCCATTTGCGCTAGTTTGTCAATTAAAGCCTGGAAGGTAGTTGGCTTGAAAAACATCATAAATTATGAGATGGTTGCTTGCGGATTAAGGGTTCCCACAAACATACCCACCGCGGGAGCTTTTTCAATGCGCTGCTCGCACTTCGACCATAAGTTCCGCCATCGTATAGCGTACTGAACCCATGTCTCACCCGGTTTTACCCTGGCGTTAATCAGTGCCGTCATCGGGGTACGTTCACTGGCTCTTGCAAAACGCTGAGTAAACAATAGCTCCATTTCCGCGAAGGTTTTGATAGAGTCGTTCGGGAGCTCAGAGTACCACTCGAACGCCGTATCCGATAAACTTCCAACAAACTGGCAAAGTAAAAGCTTGTCATCACCACCGGTGTTGCCGCAGAGTGCCCTGAACTGGGCAACATGCTGGTGAGGATTGCCCGTCCCCTTGTAGACATGGAACTTGGGAATTGTGTAACCGGGTGGGTACTTGATTTGATCGTACCAACTTGGATATGGCTGCCCCGTTTTTACGACCTGGCCGGCTGCTTCGGTCACATGATGAACCCGTATTTGTTGGGCTATGTACTCATCCAAATCAGCTTTAGAGATTGTATCCTCCTTAGCTGTTGATAGGGCCGGCGGAGGATTTGATGTCTCTCCCCTATCATCTCCAAGGACGATCGGGGGCTCTTCGGTCGGAAGATCTTGTTGTATCATCATCTCTATCATGTCTTGGAAGAGGAGGCCCATACGCTGTATGTTGGCTGCTTGTTCAGCAGCCTCTTTGTCCTTCTTCTCCAATATCCGACGAAGGAATTCGGCGTCGGTTTCTTCCGCTTGGCGTTCATCCGAGGATGTTTCAGGGTTCTCTTTTGGCCCTGTAAGTGCGGCCATAGCGTTCATCATTTCTTGGAGCTTCTGCTGCTGCTCCTGAGCCTTGGTCACTGACCTCGTGTGTGGTCTATGACCTGTTGATATGCGGTTATCCTCCTTTCCCGATGCCACATAAACTGTATGAACTATCATGCCCCCGGACTTAGGGCGTTTAGGCTCACCCCCTTTGGCGTTTGCCGCGGGCGCGAGTGTTTTCTCCGGCCTTCTTCTTTTGTGGGCCGTTGAATTTGGCATCTTGGTGAATGTTGTCCTCTGCTGTTTAATAGGACGGTCCTTTTCTTTTTGCACCTTCATCTTCTTTCGTTGACGGGAGTGATCCGTGTCGATCACAGAGTCTTGAACCCTCCTCCAAACTTTATAAATTCTTGAGGACAGCCGTTGAAGGGCCTGTTCTTGCTTCGTTTCCAGAACTCTCTCCGCGGGCGGAGGAGATCTTTTCAGTGTAGCGGTTGGAGAATTCTTCCATACCCTCCTCAGCAGTTCAAAACTGTTCCCAGTTGGAACAACAGCGTTGACTTCCACCACTGGAGCCGGTGGAGTTAGCCCTGAGGGGGAGTTGCCCCCTGCCTTCTTCACTCGTTGCCAATGGCGACGTCGAGCACGACGAGCCGTTGGGACTGGCTCGGAGATTGAGATAGCTTCTTTTTGCCCCCTGTCTGAATGAGGCGCCGCTGGCGTTAACCTCTCAAAGACTGAGGTTGTCCTTTGAGGGATGATATTTAACCTGTCAAAGACAGATCCTCGGGCAGAGGCAGGAGCAGGAATCGTCAGTCTTGAAAAGGCTGACTTTTTGACAAGGGAAGCCGCCTTGACGACTTCTGGAGCAGCCGTTATTGCTTTCCTTGGGACAGCCAAATTAGAGTTCTGATTTAGCCTGGTGAAAACAGAGGCTGTCGGTTTGGCAGTGGGCGACCCGTTGACAGGGGTCATCGTAGCAGTGAGCCGGTCGAAGACCGACTTCTTGTTCACTTCCAGTGCAGGTATTGGCTCAGAGAAGCTTGTACATGGGATCATGGTCCCGAAGAACAGGCCAGTGGTGGCCTGGGCCACCTGTTCTACCGGCAGAGCGAGGAAGGAAGCCTCCTGGGGTGCGTATGCCACACCTCCTGGTGAGGTGGAGCGTCCGTTGCAGTGGCACTTCGAGCAGTTGGTGCAATTAGAGGCCATTGAATCTTGAGTTCTGCGCCAGGCAAAAGACCAAATCTTAGTAACTTGAAATCCGAAGGCAACCATTAACAAACCGCGATTGGTTCGCAAAGACGACACACGAAGTGTGGAGTGGAAAGAGGAAAAGGTCCCATCGGGCGTGCCAGAATCTGTTCCCCTCCGAACGGCGGCGCACAGGACCGCGATGTCCTGACGCTGAGATTCAGGGCAGATGCTATTTAGTTTTATCCGTCCACCTCTCCGAAGATGCCATGTTGATTTATAGCACCGTGTATCGGAGGTTTAGACGGATGCGGCCGATGTAGCAGACTTTGTCAGATTCCCCCTCGCTTGAGGGGTTTTTGATTGTGGGGACGCTCTTCCCTGCAGGCGCAAGCCCCTGCAGTTAATTACGCTACCGCATCGCGGTAACAACTTTCTCCTTCTCCAGAATTTCACTTCGTGTCGTGTGTGTTTGTTTTATTTGTGGTTGCCCGTGGATTGTATACGGAGACTGAGTAATGCCGTCGCCCGTAGGACGTGGATTAGTCCAAATCCGTATTTACTTAGATTTAGGTTTGGTGTTTTTAGTTTAAGGATACGTTAGCCGTATTGAGGCTAAGATCAACTTAAACGTTCGTTAAGGATACGATAGTCCTGTTCGAGACTAGGATCAACTTAACGTAATAATCCATTTAATATCTGGCCATCGGGACTCGTCACCTCTCTAACGTCGTTGAAGGATTACAACGGCAGATGTCAGAGGAGTTCAGAGATGTACCCATGAACCAAAGTCAATTTGGATTTTACAGTCCATTTGAATGTTTAAGGATACGTTAGCCGTGTTTGGGGCTAAGATAAACTTAAACGGGATCATTTAGATCCAGCAAAAGAGCATTTGGAGGCTCTATTGTTCCAGTTTAGGGACGTGGTGGTCCATGTTCCAGTTTAGGGACGTGGTGGTCCATCGCCAGTTTAGGGACGTGGTGGTCCGCGTTCCAGTTTAGGGACGTGGTGGTCCGCGTTCTAGTTTAGGGACGTGGTGGTCCGCGTTCCAGTTTAGGGACGTGGTGGTCCGTATTCCAGTTTAGGGACGTGGTGGTCACGTGGTGGTCGGTGTTCCAGTTTAGGGACGTGGTGGTCCGCGTTCCAGTTTAGGGACGTGGTGGTCCGCGTTCCAGTTTAGGGACGTGGTGGTCCTCTATTAGTTTAAGGACGTTTCGGTCCACGAGTTTAAGTACCCCACAGTCCATATCCATATGTGGTCGTTGGGACCCGTCGCCTCTCTGACGTCGTTGAAGGATTACAACGAGAAGTGTCAGAGGAGTTCGGAGATGTACCCTCGAACCGGAGGTAAATTGATTTGAGAGAGTATTTGTGCTCAGTTCAATTTAATTTAAGGACTTACGGCCAGAATTGGGCTAAGTCCAGTTGAAAATGTTCAACATTTTATTTGCACTTGGCCTGTTAGGCCTTTACTGGGGCTCTGCTCCTGTTTAATAATGCATGGCATTTTTGTTTAGTCTATTAGACCTTTATTTGGGCTCTGCCCTTTTATAAATGATGCACAGCATCTGTTTTTATTTTGGCTCTACCCTTTTTAAAGTTATGCATTGCATTTAATTTGGCCTGTTGGGCCCTTTTTAATTGGGCTTGGCCCTTCTGTAAATAATGCAGTGCATTAATCATCTGATAGTGGCTTGTCAGGCGCTTTGCGCCAATTATTGAGCGCAAGAGCTTATGATGAGGACACGTGTCCTGCTCTGGTGAGCGCAAGCGCAACAGCGCAGTTTGGAAGTGTAAAGCACTAAGAATCTTTTAGATTCAAGAACAGAAGTGCAAAGCACTATTTGATTTCTCGATCTAATTTAGATCAAAGAAAAGATAAGTTTTTTCTTGTTTTTCTTATCTCAAAGAACCAAAGGTTCATAAAAGTGCAAAGCACTCTTTTATTATATATTTTTTTTATTTTTATTAAAGATCATTGATCTTGTTTTTAGATCTATGATCTGTTCATAAGAGAACTTTCTCTTCCTTCTAAAGGTTTTTACCTTTTTGTTCTTGAAGAGTTCTTCAGAGTTCTCTTTCTCTCTTTTTTTTATAGAAAATATTCCCCCCTTTGAATTGAGGTCTGGGGTCCTTTTTATACTGCCCATAAATTAGTTAAATTTGTTAAAGAGATCTTTCTCTGAGTGATTTGGGGAATTTTCCCCACCGTTGGATCTTTGATCCAAGGGCTTCTGTTTTACAGAAGAAAATCTTCTTGTTTTAACAAGAACAGAAAGGATCTCTTAGAATTTTAATTCTGTTTGGCGCAAATGCCCCAGCGCGTGACACGTGTCACGCAGCGCACAGCGCAGCGCAACTGCGCTAGCGCATCTGCGCTGACACGTGTCGCGCAGCGCACAGCGCAGCGCATCTGCGCTGACACGTGTCGCGCAGCGCAGTGCTTGCGCAACTGAAGCATTGCTTCCTTTAATTTTACTTAAAATAGAGCTTTGCTCTGATTGGGCACACTGCCTTGGGCGCTGCGCTGCCGTATCAGCTTCTGACATGTGGCGCTTTGCGTGCAGCGCAGAAGATCTGAAGCGTTGCTTCAAAATTTGAATTTTTGAAATTCAAACAGAGCCTTGCTTTGATTGGGGGAAACAAGAGTCTTGTGTGATTCCCACTGTGCTTTGATTTCCATCATACCACGTCCAAGAGGGCGTGCAAAATGGTGGCTTTTGTGTACAGTCCCGAATCACATGGAGGCAATGAGCGATAGGAGGGGATTCGTCTCTCCCGGTATAGGGAGTTGATGTTGCGCTGTGTTCGATTGGCTATAGCTGGAAATCCCTGGCCAGGGTTGCTGAGATTTACTGGTAAGTGTTAACAGTAGTTTCTCGAACTGTTATAGACCTCATATCGACACGACTTATCAAGCTACTGGGGTCTGACGTTTACCACCCCTAGGCGAGATATGTGACATATCAGACGACGAGACCGGACTGTACGGGAGTGTTACTGATTGGATTCGCAGGAGAATGTACAGGCTTGCTTGTTGATCTTCTGATCGCTCAATACCCGGGTGGCCATTACGTTTAGCAGACCGCTTGCGGCTTATGGGTGATTGATATGATCACCACCTACTGCCGGCGTATTGACGAGTCTTTAGAGTCCTACACAGAGGTTTCCTAGCTCAAGCGAAACGAAATAGGAGCGCATATGAGATATGTGCGGGACCGAGAATAATACCAGTATGTGATACTATATTCTATTCTCGTGATTTGTATCATCAGTCGGTTATATGAGATATAGCCGGGTTACCGAATCAAGTGTTGATTTGATATATTGATACACTAGATATTAGTCCGTTATATGCGATATGACCGGATCATTAAATCAAGTGTTGATTTAATGATTTAATGTATAATTATATATTTGATATATTACTTTACATTAACTAGTATTTGTTCACTTAAGATTGACTTTCTCACTTTATGTGCACAAGTTGTATATGTGATATATGTTTGTGCACTAGTTTGCATCATGATTGATGATACATGCAAACTTGGGTGTGTGTATGATTTACACCATATTTAAGATAATGGTTTAGGTTTTTATTTATTTTGGTAAAACAAAATGGTGGCTTTTTTTGTTTTGGCTTGAAGCTTCATGAAGCTTTTAAGCATCTTTGACAAAGTCCACTCATTTTGTTTTGCATAAGTTTTTTTATTAACCAAACCATTAACTCAAACTAGGGTTTAGTCTCTACAAAGGTTAACTCACCCATGGTTGCATTATGATAGACTTCACTTGATTATTCTTTTTAGATAATTCTTATTCTTTTCTTTTCTTCTTCTTCTTCTTCTTCAAAAACAAGAGAAGCTTGCTAGAAATTTTCAAGTGAAGAAATAGAGTGAGAAATCCAAATCCAAAGTAAAACCACTTCCTATTTCATCATCTTCTACTACTTCCCATTTAGTTTAGGGTGTTCTCTTCATAAAGTTCATGACCTGGTGAAGATGGAGCTTGAGTTTGAGTCTCCTCGACGTAGATCATTTTCGGCCTCGAAGTCAACGAGCTAGCCCGTTCATTTCTCCGAGGAAACCATCACAAGAGTCCGGGATCTCGATGATCGCAGCGAAGGGACGTCAACACGGAGCTTTAGAAGTGAAGGACCGGATCTACAAAGATTGTAATCCCTCTCACTTAGTGTTAAAAAGTTTAACATGCTTAGTTTCGCATAAACTCTAGTTTAAAGATCCGGTTTTTGGGTTGTTCGGCAAGGCTAAATTTTTAATCGGGCATGGTTGATACCTCGTAGACCCTTGTGAGCGTGCCTAGCAACCCTACAGTGGTATCAGAGCTAAGATAGAGTTTTAGGCGAAGTCTAGACGAAGTTTAAAGTCCGATCGAATCCGGATACCCCGATATGAACCCTTCTCTGGACAATTTTCAAAAATGTGTTTTTTTATGAATTAAAAATGCTCAGAAAAACAAGCAGGAAAAACTAAGAATTACTGTGATGTACGGTCCCTTAATTCGCTCATTAGGCCGCGGAACCGCCGCCAAACCAAGGGTTTGGCCGAGGTTCCGCGACCAAAATTTTGAATTAGTCCCTGAAACTTCATATATTTATTCTTAGGTCCTTTATTGTCATTTTTTTCTGGTAAGTTTTTAATTCCACTCAAGTGTTGAGTTTTCTAGGGTTGTATTGAGGACTCGTTGATTCGATCGGATAATTTAACTTTGTTTAGTTTGTCCGGGTAATTTTTTAGAACGTGTTAAAAAGTTCGAACGGATATCAATAACTCACTTTTTCCCCTGCCGGAAAATTTCCAAGTGTTGGATTTTTCCGTAGTTTAAGAACGTTCTAAGTCGTCCAAGTAACGCAGTGGACCCTCTATAAGAACACAAACCTTAACTCGATTATGTGACCGTCTTGAACTGCCTCTAAATCTTAGGGTTTGTGGCAGTACGGCGTGCCACATGTGAGGCGTTGGCTTGACCCTTCTACGGCTGGACCATTGGTACTGTGGCATGTGATGGATGTTTTTAAACTAGTTTCAAGTGTTGATAACTATTTGGGAAAACCTGGGTGTTTGATTATTCGATCGGAAAGTTTAACATTGTCTATTTATCTGGATTGTGATACAATATTTGGAATCCACATGTAGTTATAAGATAACTAATTTGAATATTATAAACATAGCAGTTTAGTCTCAATTGATCGGTTGCCACGGAATTTTGATGTGATCAAAAGTCTGTCTCAATCACGTAGCGTACACGGATACTCACCGGGTAAACTTAATAGACAGTCACGCCACATAGCCCCGACCAAGTGACTGTAGGAGAACCGCGTCGCTAAAAGCATCCGTTCGGGTGCTCGCTGAACCGGTGTTCCACCTTAGTGCACTTCGTCGACGGCATCCGGGGGTGCAGCTGTCTACTAAAGGTTGCGACGAGCACTCGATTAGGATGTCGGGAATCATATTGAATTGCCCGACTTGATATTGAAAAAAAGTTTTCGATAGTGAGACTAAAATGCGGGGTTTATAATTGTTAGGCATGCGATGTCTAAGGAATTCATTTGGTTAGGCATGCGATGTCTAAGGAGGTTGCGGATTCCAACTGTTGTAGTTTTACACTTTCTTTTCTGTGACCGTAAGCGTAGTATATGGTGTATCGCCGGTTTCGTTGCTATACATCAACGACAATCGGGTTACGCATACTTGCTTACATTGATAATATGAGATATTATGTGTTGCTGTGATATGTTATATTGGATCGTCGTGTTCTGAATGTGAGTGCGCGGCGGCGCCTCGGCCGTCAATCCGACGCCGGAATGCGGAAACGAAACTTTTCTAAAATCTAGAAACCAGCACCACCGCGCACTAATAACCCGGATCGGGCCATTAACTTAACTCTAGCAAACAAGAGAATGAGTAGGAAGCTATACCGAGCGATCCGTGTCCTTCGGTCTTCGGCCTCCACTCCGATCTCCTCGCGGAATCTCTGGTCTTCAGCTCCTTGCCGGAACGGGCACCACATCGCCGGGTTCTTTTACGTGCTCCCACCTCTGGACCGAGGCAACTCGGGCACGAAGTTGGCAAGCCGACGTGGCCAAGAAATGCTGTAGGCTAGTGTAGAAGGCTTGTCTCAAGCGGGTAGTGAAGTTGCCTTGAAGATGGAGGTGAAGAATGAATCCTTTTGGAGTTGTTTTAAAATGGAGCTATGAACTTTGATGAAAAATGAATAAGATTAATTCTCCACACATTTTCCTCTCTTGCCTTAGTAGTGGCCGTCCATCAATGGAATGAGGGATGAAAAAAAAAAGTAAGAGGATAAAATGTGTGATCATGAGAAAAATGTCAAACCAACATCAACCAACATCCTTTCAAAAAGCCCATCTCATAAATGCAAAGGTATTGACTCAAAAAGAATCTAATAATGATAGTGTTATCATGATGCCTCCATTTGAATATAACCCCCTCCACAAGTACTAATTTGCACAACTGCAAATTAGCCCCTCCAACATAAGAATCCGGCCGTGAAGGAACAAAAGAAAACTGGCCGGAACGGAATGCAAACTAGCAATTTCAGAAAACTGATCCTGTACTAAATTACAGGAAAACCCCGCGACTGCATATACATGCCCGCATTTGTATTCCCACTGAATACAAATACAAAGAGACAAAATCTACACTGTACAATACTAGGATCCGGCTTAAACCAAAACCCGCTAGTATTATGCGTCCGATCATGATCCGTGCAATACCGCACGTATCTGATCGAACCCTGCCATATCTCCATACGACCTCTACAGCGTTTTGCCCGAAACTTGAGAAACTGGTCTGTGGGGGACTCTAAAGACTCGTCAACACCATGGTGGTGGATTTAACCACAAGCACGTCAGAGGTATTAGCCTATACGTAACGGGCTACCAGGTATTGACCAAAAGGGACGTCTGTGAGCGAACTCATGCTGACACCCTACTGAGCCTGTTAGTGACAATATCCGTACAGTTCGGTCCGTTCGTCTATGAGCATCGCATAGCGGGCCTAGGGGGTTGGTAAAAGTCAGACCCCCAAAAGCAGTACAAGTCGTGTCGGAGTGTAGCCCAGAACACCCTGAGATACTACTGGAATACCTACCAGTAAATCTCCTGCCTTGGCCAAGGACTTCGTGTAATGGCTCTCCTAGACACAGCGTGACCTCACCCCCAATACCGGGAGAGACGAACCCCTGCAGATCCGCTCACTGCCTCCATGTGGTTCAGGACTGTACCCAACTAAAACCTGTTTGCATGTCTCCTTTGAGCGTGGTAGGGTAGTAATCAAAGCACAGTGGGAACTCACACGAGACAAATGACGATCTCAGGTCGATGAACTAACATGTACACATGTCACCAGGGAACTGCTATCTCAAGTCAGGTATAAGACCAACTAGCATGTTCCCGGCGAGTCCTGTCCGGTGTACTCATAACCTAATGAGCACCTGTATACATCTTAGGTGAAGCAACTGACACCAGTGGCTTGTGAGACCGGCCACCTCCCCTCGTCGGGGTCTCGACTGTATACACTAGTCTACTCTGGAGTATCGATGCCCTGTCTCGAAACTCCCTCGACTAGGGACCTTTTAAGGATGTGCTTATAGACCCCAACTCCCACGTATATGATCGCCCTCATACTGCTGGCAGTCAAGCAAGAATCCTAGGGGCTCTATCAACGCGCGATAGTGACCTGTAAGGTCACCTAAAGCAGTACACGATGATAAAGATAAACCAGATAGCATACTATCATCTTGAGTAAGACTGTTTTACTGGGACAGGTCCTCTCTCAATCATTGCAATCACGTGCCTGTGATCCAATTATTGACTCTGAGGGCACTATCTCCAACAATCTCCCACTTGCACTCAAGGCTAATTATTGCGATGTCGCATACTCACAGCCCGTGTGATACCGAACACCCAACTGCTCTACTAATCAGTCTCACAAAGCTCGTTTGGGAAACTATTGCGTTCGAGGAATAGCCTCAGTGAGTGGATCCGCTGTGATGTTTCTTTCTATGTCTCCCTTTATCTCAAGTTCGCGGAGAAAGCCATCTCCCGAAATGAGCAATACCTGTCTTAGAATATGATTAGATGTCTGATGGGACCTAGTTCATAAATGAACTCCAAATCCAAACTTCTTAGACTGTATCGTCAACTGAACTTAATCAGTATCCTGCGCCATGCCTCCCTCAGTATCCGCCCGGACCAGCTATCCAAAATACTGCCCCTATTCAGAGGGAGAACTCTGAAACTCACTCTGTCATCCAGGTCATCTTGGAAGCCTGGAATGATAACTGTCTCCCAAAGGAGGCTGCCGTTATCAATTCCCTAGAACATCAACTTATGTTCTAAAATTGCTTCCGATCGTTTCTCCAGGATTGGATTAACATCAACTTACTGCATCTTGTGCAAAAACAACATCTGGTGTGGTACTTGATATCTCATGATCAACTCAATTGCCTAAGCAAGTGATCTGCCAATCATGCACAGCCCTCTCCCCTTTAGTCTGAAAGACACCTTTAGAGAGGGTGACTCCGTTACCTGTAGGTATACTAGCGTGCCAGGAGTCGTCCATTCTAAAACACCTTTAGAATGCCGTCTAAGTACACAGATTGGGACACTTCCCAAATCTAGATCTAATAACCAGAGTGCCTAATATAATATCCAATTCCTATATGGAGAAACCACTGTGTAACAACCAAAGTATAACCGATCGTAGTATAGGAATATCACTTCCTACTCTGTGTATGTCATCCAAATACCAGGACATCACACCCTACTACCTTCTTAACAGATCCATCCCCTTTTCTGATGAAGTCAAACCTATGACTGTCACATCAGAAATAGATGATCTATCTCCGCTATATCTGCTATAGTATATAAATAGACATAAGCCATCTGTCCACCATGCTTCCGCTGCTCCAACTGACTATGACAACCTTCTGGCAAAGTCATATAGACGTACACTTCTGAATCCAGTTCAGAACGACGCTATACTCATCCTCCTGCCGGGTCTCATAGTCTGGAACAACAGCAAGGGCAAGTCTTGGTAAACAAGAACCTCCCTGTCACCGTCCTTGAGGCTACCGGAGTACCTCTCGGGTGCCTGATGTTACCCACCATATCTGCGGAGTGGCCAATGGAATGTCAAACCAGATTGAATCTTTAGGTTCTTTATCAAATCTTCAGTAATCGTTTGCGGTTCTGGAATCACTTCCAGTTCTACCATACTCCCACTACTGTTTTCTGAAAAAATCCATTTTTATTAAAACTGTGGCGAGTCAAGAACAATATCACTATTGATCTTCCAGATGGTAGAAAGTCAAGCCTCGTCATAGCCCGGGTCAACCCACAAACAGCCACTACAGAAACTTGCCTTGAGTCATCCAGAGTCTGGTTTTAAGAATAAGCTGGACAACTCCCCGTATCTTAACAATGTCAAGATATGAACTGTTCTATATCCAATACAGAAACAGAGGCACTGATTTAATTGAACCAGATTCAAATCATGCAGCTGTCTCCAGTGCATGTCAACTAAATGGAGAGAGGCCGATCAACATTACTCAACTTAGGACTGCTTCCAATTATGAGTAACCTGAAAGAGAAGAAAGTTCTTTTAATCATTACTATCAATTAAATACCATACACAAGTATCTACATCTTCGATCACCTTGAAGAATCCTGATATTTGCAATACCCGATTCTCTACTTTACTCTTATACCCATAACTTTTCAAAACTTAGACGATGCATTTCTGCGAAACACATGTCTAAGAACTAGAGAAGTCACAAGTAAACAGAATATAGTATGAGTACCAACCCCTCTCTCCTAATGGACATTGGACAACATACAATACTCTGTATAAGTCCCTTGAGTCTAATAACTCATTCCATGTGTGTTGTAGGTTGAAAACTGTACTGATGGTTAAAAAGAATTACACCGCTGTTTAATGATCCTTACCTAACCATCCACTGATATAGGTAAATGTCATCGACATAATTTCAAAATTCTATAGCTCACTTCATAAAAATGAACGTACAGATATATTAATTTGAAATTGATGCATAACAACGGATATTCAAAACCAAATATTCACCGTCCGGCAAACAACCCAGGTGACTTCCTCAAATATCACCAATTACAACGAATTCCGATATAATGAGGAGATCACCTAATTCCCAACAACTTACTCCCACTCATCATCTGTAAAACCATACAGATGTGAGAATCATACTTGGTAAATACATACCCTGGAGTAAGCACTAATTGGGAAATCAGTTTTCTTTTAACAGTACACGGTGAAACTGAAACATTGAAATGTTTCGTAGGGGTATCCTTGTATTCCTAGTAATGTCTCTTCCATTATCCAGATTCACAATTGTAACCGTATATTTCTTTGCCATCTCTCCAAATCCCTTTATATGTCTTTAGTCATTACCTTTTGTACACCCCTTTAGGCCAAATGGTTTTCTTCCTTCCCTACCGTTCGGCACCAGCCTATGGTTTGGAAGAAGACTATCCAATAAGCATAATGGGTGTACTGTCCTAATCGTAGGAACACTCGCAATGCGAGAGAAGGTGAAGATAAAAGACAACCGAATAAACCTTATTCCTATTTCTCCTGAACCAGAATCCATCCCCGAACTGGAACAATTTCCTTTCGAGTTCGTATATAACCATACGATGGAATATCCAATAAACTGTGGATCTTTGTAGTGATACGGAGTGTCCTGGATAAATACAAAGGTGATTTAGGATTGGCGAAGAAATACTTGGTTTGGTCGTGAATAGCAGTCGCAATTTACTTTGCCCTCTTACTAATCCCTTTATATGTCTTTACTTAATACCTTTTGTACACCATCGTTATGTTAATTGGTTTTCTTCATTCCCCACCGTTCGGCACCAGCCTAAGGTTTGGAAGAAGACTATCCAATTTGCGTAATAGGTGTACTATCTCCTAAACTAAGGAGTACTCGCAACCTGAGAGAAGGTAAAAGGAAAAGACAACTGAATAGTCCTATTCGTTTTCTCCAGAACCGGAAACCATCCTCGAATAAATTCCTTCGAGTTCGTATATAACCATACGATGGTTTTGTCCAATGGAAGTGGACGTTCGTAGTAATATGGGGTGTCCTGGAGAAAAGGGTAAAAATAGGAGTGGCAATGAGGTATGCAACTCTGACAATCCAAAAGCCAGTGTTTAAGAAGGTTCGGTCAACTTGGTCACTGAGTCATAGTCTAGGGTCGGGTCAAGGTCGCTGCCAAAGAGAGAGAGAAAAGAAACACTCAGCGTGCACTCTAACCTAGATCAGAATGGTTGTCACTTTATTTAATCAGGAAACCTCCCACTGTTCCGTCAAATTCTCCTCCAAACATGAAAGGAGAATTAGTCGGGATCACCCGAGGAGTAAACCAACTCATCAGTGGGAATCGGGATCCAACTATCATCGCATGGTAACGTGACGGAATCCGCTCACGTTATCACACTCCAGAAGGTATGCACATATCTGGCAAGTTTCAGTTTCTTTAGAAACTCCCGATGTGATTTTTGCCCCATGCTCTTATGACATTGACTTTGGCCAACATATCATAAGTCACATGTTAAGTTCTACCCGTCATTCTCCAGGTTAATTTGAATCCACCCGTACCTACCCTTGACTTTGACCAAAATTGTAGTACGACTGTCCCAAACCAACGCATCTATCTATGCTGCATATAAATACCCAATAGCTACCAATCACTGTACCTTGACTTTGGCCAACATACACAGCTTGAATACTTATTGACTATTCATATGAAACGACTGAGGGCTACGAATGGTTTCTGGCGAAAACCTTTAACGTAATGAACTTGATATCGTTGAAGGAACAGGATAGCTTTTTTTAAAAAATATAGTGGCGAAAACCTTTGCTAAAGAGGTCACTCCCGGTGAAGGGATCTCGGCTCTTTCCCCGTAGAATGAGGTGCAGGATATTCTAACTGAATACCATGATGCAAAGCAAAAGTAAACGACTATAGTGAAGTTATTGCCCTGACGCAAACTTCTGTCCAAGGGGTCACTCCCTGTGAAGGGATCTCGGCCCTTGCCTCGTCGACTGAGGTGCTGGATATTCCAACTGAATACCACTGTGCAAAACAAAAGAGAACGCTCTTGCAATAACAGCTTTTTGAAAAATGTTCCAACAACATCAAATAGGTTTGATTAGCTTGCATTGATCCGAATCAACGCAGTCCCATCAATTAATCACACCAATAAAGAACGAAAATAATGATGTACGTATATGCCATCCGCATTCGCACTGGGTCCCGTCATCACCCGTTAGGTTACTTAACTAACGACAGAGCGGGGACTGGACAAGCGCGGATGCAAAACATATACAACATCTACTAGTATATATATCAATATATAATATTCGCTCAAGGCATGATAAAATGCAACATCACAGAAATGTAATAAGCAGCATAGAACAATACAGATATCTGGGATCCCCGGGTTTCATAGAGCCGCTACTGAAACCCGACGTTCCTCTGGTCGTGTGGATAGCCTGTGCAATGAAATCCTAGACCCCTACGGGCGCGGCAAGTTACCCGCCAAAACCTGAAGCGAGGCAAGTTACCCGCCAAAACATGTATACTTGTCTCTTTATACTGTCTTAGAGTTACATGTTGGTAAAGCCCTTAGGATGTGTAATTGACTACCTGGACTATGATGCGGATCATACTAGTGGGGACATGGTAGTCCATAAGTACATCTTTCAAGGTCCCTAGTCGTAGGTGTATCGAGACGGGGCATCGATATACCAGTGTAGACTAGCGTATACGCCTCTCGACCCATGAGATGGGTGATGGATAATCCCATATCCATTGGTGTTTGACATCAGAGATGGTATATGGGTGCTCAGTGGAGACTGGGTACACTGGACGGACTCGCCGAGAACTCCCAGATGGTATTATACCACACGTCAGATGGCAGTTCTCATGTGACACTTGTGCAGGTTAGTCTATAAACCCTAGATCATCATAGAGTCTTGTGTGATTCCCACTGTGCTTTGATTTCCACCTTACCACGTCCATGAGGGCGTGCAAAACGCTGGTTTTTAGGTACAGTCCCGAGTCACATGGAGGAAATGAGCGATAGGAGGGGTTTCAACTCTCCCGGTATTTGGGGTTGATATTGCACTGTGCTCAATTGGCCGTAACAGGGAAGTCCCTGGCCAGGGCTGATTGGAGATTTACTGGTAAGTTTTACCAGTAGTTTCTCGACCCGTTATGAGCCTCACATCGGCACGACTTATCGGTTATTGGGGTCTGACGTTTACCACCCCTAGACTTGATATGCGACATATCAGACGAGGAGACCAGACTGCACGGTAGTGTTGCCGGTTGGCTCGACGGGAGTTGTAGCAGGTTCGCTTGTCTTCTTCTGATCGCTCAATACCCGGGTGGCCGTTACGTTTAGCTGACCGCTTGCAGCTTGGGGGTGCTTGATATGATCATCACCCACTGCCGGCGTATTGACGAGTCTCAGAGTCCCACAAAGGAGTTACCTAGTCCAGGCGAAACATTGTGGTGCGCGTATGCAATATGCGCATCGACCCGGTTAGAATGCGCGTATAGGTTACCGTATATTAATCGGGCGGCTTGATTTTTGTGGGGTCATATGTGATATGACCGGATTGATAAATCAAGTGTTGATTTATCATTTAACAATTAGTTTCTCACTAGAAATCCTTTCTTGTGTTTGATGGATGTATGCATGCATGTATGTTTTCTTTATAGATTCATGCACATATGGATGTGTATACACACATACATACATACATCATCCTTCATGGTTTCTTATACATTGAAAATGGTGGCAATATAAGACTCACACCATGTTTATATATATGGATAATTATTTCTATTTAAGTTAAAAACAAAAGAAAAGAGAAAAGATGAATGAATGGTTATATTCTACACTCTTCTTTTGACCTAACCATATTCACCTACCAATTAACCATGATTTATCTTCCTCTTGTGTTTTAACTAAAATGAAATAAATATCCATATTATTTAACCATGGTTTGAGATGAGAAATAGAAAATATATGTACATATATTTTTCTTTTTCTCAAGAGGGTTTTTCTTTTCACTCTTGTTCAAAAGCCATCAATTTCTTCCTCCTTCACCTTTTGCTCTCTAGATCTTTCAAGTGAGCAAAATACTCAACAAGATAGGATTTTGAAGTGAGAATAAGAACCACAACATCATTCTACACAAGTTTAGCCCACTTGTTTAGAGTGTTAGCTTCATTTCAATCTCTTGATAAAGTGAAGTTGCTAGCTTGGACAAAGCGGACTCCGGGTGGATCATCGTTGACCTAGAGAAGTTCAAGCGGACCTTTTTCCAAACCCCAAGTAGCTGAGGAGTCTAGCGAAGGGAGCTACAAAGGTTGTACTCTCAAAACCCTAGCATTTCTTACTTGTGATGAAGTGTAGTTTTTGAAACCCTAATTTTTCTAGGATAGATCCTTTGTATGCTTACTTAGCACCATAAATATCCAATCTTTATGACATATGATGCTTCCAAACTCTTCATAGGGTGCTAGGTAATCCCAACAATTGGTATCAGAGCCGACCTAGAACATTAGGCGACACTTTAACGAAATAAAAACTCCGATCGAACAAAAATACGGCATTTCGAGACCCTCTCTGGACATTTTTCAAAATCTGTTATTTTTCAGAATTAAAAATATGTAAAAAATTCAGCAGGTAAATATAAGCACTCCTGTAAAATTCGATGCAGTGAAGAGTTACTTTCACCGCGGAACCGCGGCCAGAGCCTGCTTGGGCCGCGGTTCCACTGCCGTAATTATGAGTTAATGGATGAAAATTTTACAGTAATGCTTATAACTGCTTGTATATATTTTTGGATATTTTTAATCTGAATTTAGTACTGTATGTTCTGGAGATTGTTTTGGAGTCGGTGATTCGATCGGAATTTTGATTTCGTGTTTCTTCCGGGTAAATTAGAAAGCGTTGAATTGTTCGAACGAGTATCATTTGCTCACTTTTCACGGGGTTTAAATCTTTTGGACATACGTGCTAGTTTTGTGGTGGACCCTCTAGAAGACAACAAACCTTAACTCGATTATATGACCGTCTTGAACTGCCCTTTGAACCTTATGGTTTAGGGCAGTACGGCGTGCCACATGTGAGGCGTTGGCTTGACCCTTCTACAGCTGGACCGCTACTACTGTGTCACACTCCGGGTTTTTGAACTCCGCTCAAGTGTTGAGCTTTAGAGAATCTTGGGTATTTGATCATTTGTTCGAAAAACATTAATACTGTCTAAATTATCTGGAATGTGATGCAATGTGTGGAATTCATATTACTAGACATGAAATACGAAGTATGTGATATTCACATTTACGATGTCTAAAGAGAATGTGGATTCCAGATATTGCAGTTTTACACTTTTTCTCTGTGACCGTAAGTATAGTATGTCGATATCGCTACTTTCGTTGCTATACATCAACGACAATTGGGGTACGCATACTTACTTACGTTGATGTTATATGATATTATGTGTTGCTGAGATATGATGTGCAGGATTATCGCAATTGAATAGCCGGGGGGTTTTATGTGAGATGAGAGTTTTATATTTTCATTCATGTAAATTCAAATATATTGTAATATTCTTCTATTTGGGGCACTTCCGGGTTGAGGTTGATTCCACCAGTGTTGTATATTATTTACTTTTCCGCATTAGGATGGACCCAAGGAGGGGAGCACGGGTGACCGGGTTCTAGGGTTCAGTGGGAGGCCATTTCGAGGAGTTGAGACCGGGTCTCCTAAACTCCAGAATTGGTAGGGTCGCTTGCCGCTCTCGTAGGGGTCCAGGGTGTGGGCGTGGCTATTCATCGCCACAGTGGAATCCGTATTTTCTATTGTTGGCTAAATACTAAATACGGACGTCCTAGTATATCCCACATTATATCTATATTTCTGCTGCGATATCTGTGATGTGATCATTTGATATGTTGTGATGGATACAGTATATAGTATATATGATATATTATATAGACGTTACTTATGTTTTACACCCGCACTAGCCCTGCCCTACTCTGTCGTTAGTTACCTAACCTAACGGTGCACGAGGGGACATCGAGGCGAATGCGGATGGCATAAGTGTACGTCGTATTTATCTGTGATGTTTAGGTGACTTAAATGATGGGACTTCATTAATGTGATTAATGAAAGAAAAGAAATCTAAAAGATGTTGTAGAATCAAATTTTCAAATAAAAGGGTAGCTACAGTTTTACTTTGCATAGCGGTATATATGATATACCCTGCACCTTATTCGATGGGGAAAGAGCCAAGATCCCTTCATCGGGAGTGACCTCTTTAGCAAAACTGGCAGATGCTACAACACTCGGTTTGACTTTTGACTGCTTTTAGAGTTTTGCTTTGCATAGTGATATATATGATATGTCCTGCACCTTATTTGATGAGGAAAGAGCCGATATCCCTTCACCGGGAGTGACCTCTTTAGCAAAACTAATAAAAGCCTCAAAATCACTCCATTTCAAAATTTCACTTGATTCTACAACGATATCAAGTTCATTACGCAATAGGTTTTCAGAAAAACCTGTCGTAGCCCACCGTCATTTCAGATAAATCCTATTTAGTATTCGTGCTACGTTTGTTGACCTCTGTCAAGGCGTAGTGTGCGGTAGCTAACTAGTATTTATCTGCTTATGCATGTGATGCAGATTGGATTAGGGTAGTCGTACGACCTTGTTGACCTCCGTCAAGGGTCGTGCGGGTGGGTTTGATTCAATCAAGAAATGACGGGTTGAACTTGACTTGCACCCTGTGGTTTGTTGACCTCCGTCAAGGTCATAGGATGCTTGGGGCAAAATATTATCGGGAATTTCAAGTGTTGAAATTTGCAATGAGATTCCATACCTTCTATGAGATAGTTGGATCCCGATACCCACTGCGAGTAATTTTTACTCCTGGGAGAGTTTTACACAGGACAATTAGCCGATCAAGTAGGTGTCTAGAAAGGTGTCAACGGGGTTACGCCTCTGGGAAAACGAGGTTTACTTTAATTAGGTCCGTGCGAAAGCACGGGGAACCTCCCTCAAAGTACCGACACTGGCCTGGCTAAAAGATCGGCAAAGTTGTAGGGTGTAATTAATCCCGGCTAGTCTTTCCTTTTAGGGTTTGATGGAAGATTTGATAAAAACAGTGGGAGTCATCCTGATTAGATAAAATAATAACCAATCTGATCTTGCAAGAGCATACGCTAAAGTGTTTTCTTCTCTCTCTCTCCAGGTAGCGACCATGTCATGCCTTAATCAAGATAATAATATGGATGTATTGACTGAACCCGCATGTTATACTGTGCAGGGGAACGTTGGTCCCGTTCTTTCTTATAAGAGTTATAGGACTGAACAGGATATAAGGGAATACCAGGATTCCCATGCCACCCGAATGAAGAAAGTACATGTTGATGCATTTTCTTCGGGTGTGTTCTTTACAGAGAACTGTTTCTGCATTTGCCCTACGTCCTGGGTATTAGATACCAGTTCAGGATCCCATATATGTAATCAGTTACATGGGCTTAGAAAAGGTAGAGAACTTGGAGAAGGTGATAAAGATATAAGGGTTGGAAATGGTGCAATTGTTGCAGCTAAAACCGTCAAGAAATATCACCTTGTATTGCCAACTGGTAATACATTGGTTCTGAACGAATGCTATTACATGCCGAACCTGATATGCAACATTATATCAGTTTCTTTACTGAGTAAAGAGGGATATAATTTTGTATTACAAGATAATGTAAGAACATTTTTCGTAACTAAAAGTTGGTTGGATCAGACACGTTGTGCAATGGCATTTATGTTCTAAATCAATCAACAGTTCTGAGTATAACAAACACACACAAGAGGAAGAGTTCAGAACTGAACGAATTCTTCTTGTGGCATTGTAGAATGGGTCACATCAATGCGAAAAGACTAGCTAAGTTGCATAAAGATGGATATTTGAATCCGTTTGAATTTTCATCTTATGACACTTGGCAGTCATGTCTCAAAGGCAAGATGACCAAAACTCCGTTTACAGGACACGGAGAAAGAGTTACTGAACTCTTGAGACTGATACATAGTGATGTATGCGGTCCCATGTCTACACATGCCAGGGATGGTTCTTCGTACCTCATTACATTCACTGAAGATCTCTCTAGGTTCGGGTATGTGTTCCTGATGAAACACAAATCAGAAGCTTTTGAGAAATTTAGAGAATATAAACAAGAAGTCGAGAACCAAACCGGAAAAAGTATTAAAATCCTACGATCTGATCGAGGAGGTGAATACTTAAGCATTGAATTCCTGGACTTCCAGAAAGAGAATGGGATTCTCTCTCAGCTGACTCCTCCATATACACCACAGCACAACGGTGTATCAGAACGGAGGAACCACACCCTATTGGATATGGTGCGCTCTATGATGAGTGTAGTTGAGTTACCTATTTCCTTCTGGGGATATGCACTGGAAACAACAGCATACCTACTGAATAGGGTTCCTACCAAATCTGTACCTACCACCCCATATGAGATATGGGAAGGGAAGAGACCATATCTTAATTTTATTAAGATATGGGGTTGCCCGGCCTATGTCAAAAGACAAAAACTGGACAAACTCGAGGCAAGGTCTGTTTTGTGTAAGTTTGTTGGATATCCCAAGCATTCGTGAGGGTATATCTTCTACCACAGTGAGGAACAAAGGGTATTTGTTGCTCAACATGCCACCTTTTTAGAAAAGGAATTTCTTGCAAAAGAAATTAGTAGCCCTGAGGTAGCACTGGAAGAAGTTCTAGCTATACAAACCACAACAGAAGATTTGGTAGAACCAGAGGATTCGGTAGTTCCCGATGAACCCCAGCCACTCCGCCGATCTAGTAGGGTTCCTCGCCCACCTGAGAGATACTACGGTTTTCTCATGGATGGTGGGAGCGAGGATTGCATCATGGAGGATGATGACCCAACTAGCTTCGAGCAGGTCATCACGAGTGGGGACTCAGTGAAATGGCTGGATGCTATGCTGTCGGAGATGGAATCCATGTACACCAACAAAGTATGGACTTTAGAAGATGCTCCTGAAGGGGTAAAACCCATTGGGAGAAAGTGGATCTTGAAGAAAAAACTTGGTGTAGATGGGAAAGTGGAGACTTTCAAAGCTAGACTTGTTGCAAAGGGTTTTCGTCAAAGACCAGGTGTGGACTATAACGAAACCTTTTCTCCAGTGGCTATGCTTAAATCCATCCGGATCATGCTTGCCATCGCTGCATATCATGATTACGAAATCTGGAAAATAGATGTTAAGACCGCCTTTCTAAACGGTGATTTAGAAGAGTGCGTGTACATGACTCAGCCAGAGGGCTTCGTAGATAGTGGGAGCAGCGGGAAGGTGTGCAAGCTGCTTAAATCCATTTATGGATTATAACAAGCATCGCGGAGTTGGAACATCTGCTTTGACGTCGTTATCAAAGAGTTTGATTTCGTCAAAAACGTAGATGAACCTTGTATTTAAAAGAAGGTAGCAGAGAGTAAGGTTGTGTTCCTCGTATTGTATGTGGACGACATACTCTTGATAGGAAATGACATTCCTATGCTGCAATCAGTCAAGCTCTTCTTATCACAAAGATTCTCAATGAAAGATCTTGGTGATGCCTCCTGCATATTGGAGATTAGGATCTATAGAGATAGATCCAAACGGATATTGGGATTGTCCCAATCCAGGTACATTGACACCATACTAAAGAGGTTTAGTATGGAAGAATCCAAGCATGGGAACTTACCCACGATCTCTGGAGTCACTCTCTCCAAAGAGATGTCTCCCAAGACTGATTTGGAGAGAGCTCGCATGCAAGGGATACCCTATGCTTCGGCTGTAGGCTCTATATTATGTACGTGATGCTATGTACCAGACCCGATGTAGCATACTCACTAAGTATAGTGAGCAGGTATCAAGCTGATCCTGGAGAGAGTCACTGGACAGCTGTGAAGAGCATTCTCAAGTACTTGCGAAGGACTAAAGAGATGCTCTTGGTGTATGGTAACGGAGAACTCCAAGTGGAGTCCTTTACCGATTCGAGCTTCCAGAGTGATAAGGACGATTCTAAGTCGCAGTCGGGATTTGTCTTTACCCTTTATGGAGGGTCGGTTAGCTGGAAGAGTTCCAAGCAGGAAACCGTGGAAGACTCGACGATGGAGGCTGAATACATCGTTGCCAATGATGCTGCCAAAGAGGCTGTCTGGATCAAGAAGTTCATTACAGAACTTGGAGTGGTTCCATCCATTGAGCATCCAATACCTTTGTATTGTGATAACAATGGAGCGGTGGCTTTGGCCAAGGAACCCAGGTCCCATCAGCGATCCAGGCATATTCTAAGGCGGTATCACCTGATCCGGGAGATAATTGATCGCCGGGAGATCGAGGTCAGGAGGGTTAACACGAAGAACAACACAGCGGATCCACTCACGATGGCCATTCCCCAGATACAGTTTGAGAGACTCTTCGGGATGCTCGGTATGCGATACTACAGCAGCTGGCCCTAGTGCAAATTGGAGATTGTTAGTTGTATGTATGCCCTAGAGGCCAGTATTGTACAGATAATGTATATTATATTGGATGCTTGGACATATATAGAGATGACTTTCTTGCTCGATATGATAGTATGCTATCTGGTTGCTCTTTATCTTAACATGTATACTTGTCTCTTTATACTGTCTTAGAGTTACATGTTGGTAAAGCCCTTAGGATGTGTACTTGACTACCTGGACTATGATGCGGATCATACTAGTGGGGACATGGTAGTCCATAAGTACATCCTTCAAGGTCCCTAGTCGTGGGTGTATCGAGACGGGGCATCGATATACCAGTGTAGACTAGCGTATACGCCTCTCGACCCATGAGATGGGCGATGGATGATCCCATATCCATTGGTGTTTGACATCAGAGATGGTATACGGGTGCTCAGTGGAGACTGGGTACATTGGACGGACTCACCGAGAACTCCCAGATGGTATTATACCTCACGTCAGATGGCAGTTCTCATGTGACACTTGTGCAGGTTAGTCTGTAGACCCGAGATCGTCATAGAGTCTTGTGTGATTCCCACTGTGCTTTGATTTCCACCTTACCACGTCCATGAGGGCGTGCAAAACGGTGGTTTTTAGGTACAGTCCCGAGTCACATGGAGGCAATGAGCGATAGGAGGGGTTTCGTCTCTCCCGGTATTGGGGGTTGATGTTGCACTGTGCTCGATTGGTCGTAACAGGGAAGTCCCTAGCCAGGGCTGATTGGAGATTTACTGGTAAGTGTTACCAGTAGTTTCTCGACCCGTTATGAGCCTCACATCGGCATGACTTATCGGTTATTGGGATCTGACGTTTACCACCCCTAGACTTGATATGCGACATAGCAGACGAGGAGACCGGAATGCACGGTAGTGTTGTCGGTTGGCTCGACGGGAGTTGTAGCAGGTTCGCTTGTCTTCTTCTGATCGCTCAATACCCGGGTGGCCGTTACGTTTAGCTGACCGCTTGCGGCTTGGGGGTGCTTGATATGATCATCACCCACTGCCGGCGTATTGACGAGTCTCAGAGTCCCACAAAGGAGTTACCTAGTCCAGGAGAAACGTTGTGGTGCGCGTATGCAATATGCGCATCGACCCGGTTAGAATGCGCGTATAGGATACCGTATATTAATCGGGCGGCTTGATTTTGGTGGGGTCATATGTGATATGACCGGATTGATAAATCAAGTGTTGATTTATCATTTAACTATTAGTTTCTCACTAGAAATCCTTTCTTGTGTTTGATGGATGTATGCATGCATGTATGTTTTCTTTATAGATTCATGCACATATGGATGTGTATACACACATACATACATACATCATCCTTCATGGTTGCTTATACATTGAAAATGGTGGCAATATAAGACTCACACCATGTTTATATATATGGATAATTATTTCTATTTAAGTTAAAAACAAAAGAAAAGAGAAAAGATGAATGAATGGTTATATTCTACGCTCTTCTTTTGACCTAACCATATTCACCTACCAATTAACCATGATTTATCTTCCTCTTCTGTTTTAACTAAAATGAAATAAATATCCATATTATTTAACCATGGTTTGAGATGAGAAATAGAAAATATATATACATATATTTTTCTTTTTCTCAAGAGGGTTTTTCTTTTCACTCTTGTTCAAAAGCCATCATCTTCTTCCTCCTTCACCTTTTGCTCTCTAGATCTTTCAAGTAAGCAAAATACTCAACAAGATAGGATTTTGAAGTGAGAATAAGAACCACAACATCATTCTACACAAATTTAGCCCACTTGTTTAGAGTGTTAGCTTCATTTCAATCTCTTGATAAAGTGAAGTTGCTAGCTTGGACAAAGCGGACTCCGGGTGGATCATCGTTGACCTAGAGGAGTTCAAGCAGACCTTTTTCTAAACCCCAAGTAGCCGAGGAGTCTAGCGTAGGGAGCTACAATGGTTGTACTCTCAAAACCCTAGCATTTCTTACTTGTGATGAAGTGTAGTTTTTGAAACCCTAATTTTTCTTGGATAGATCCTTTGTATGCTTACTTAGCACCATAAATATCCAATCTTTGTGACATGTCATACTTCCAAACTCTTCATAGGGTGCAAGGTAATCCCAACACATAATAAAACAAACTGTACTAACATTGCATCCAGGCTATCCCCCACGACCAATCCGCAACATTACAGCACAACACAGAACATCAACGTGAATGTCACGTTCGCAAATCCGTCTAAAAGGGCTATAGCAGTTAGATAGGATTTACCGATCAAATGACATTCACGATCGCAGATATAATGTAAATACTGTGAACCAACATGTTTAAACTTTTTAATCGACTAAATTTACCGAAGTGGGCCCCAAGCACTACTATAGCACTCAAAGAAAATCTGGGCCCAAACAGAATATTCCAAAACCCCTTTTTTCAAGTCTAAGACCCTCTATAAAATTTTGGTGAAGTAAGGAGTCTAAGTGGCGGCGGAACCGCGGCCCAAGCATGGGTTTGGCCGCGGTTCCGCGGCTGCACAGTAAAACAGGTGACCAAATTTTTAGAGAACTCTTATAATTCCCTGCATGTATTTCTGCAACACCCTGAAAAATTTTTAGAGCCAAAACAAATTTCGACAGAAACATATGCAATGAAAATGCGGTTTTGGGATAAATGTTCGATCGAAGTTTTAAACACTTTAGACCAAGCTAGACTAGGTTAATGGCGTGGCTCTGATACCAGAGTAAGTGCACAGCGGCGCCCCGGCCGTCAATCCGACGCCGGAATGCGGAAACGAAACTTTTCTAAAATCTAGAAACCGGCACCACCGCGCACTAATAACCCGGATCGGGCCATTAACCTAACTCTAGCAAATAAGAGAATGAGTAGGAAGCTATACCGAGCGATCTGTGTCCTTCGGTCTTCGGCCTCCACTCCGATCTCCTCGCGGAATCTCCGGTCTTCAGCTTCTCGCCGAAACGGGCACCACATCGCCGGGTTCTTTTACGGGATCCCACCTTTGGACCGAGGCAACTCGGGCATGAAGTTGGCGAGCCGACGTGCCCAAGAAATGTTGTAGGCTAGTGTAGAAGGCTTCTCTCAAGCGGGTAGTGAAGTTGCCTTGAAGATGGAGGTGAAGAATGAATCCTTTTGGAGTTGTTTGAAAATGGAGCTATGAACTTTGATGAAAAATGAATGAGATTAATTCTCCACACATTTTCCTTTCTTGCCTTAGTAGTGGCCGGCCATCAATGGAATGAGGGATGAAAAAAAAAGAAAGAGGATAAAATGTGTGATCATGAGAAAAATGTCAAACCAACATCAACCCACATCCTTTCACAAAGCCCATCTCATAAATGCAAAGGAATTGACTCAAAAGGAATCTAATAATGCTAGTGTTATCATGATGCCTCCATTTACATTTAACCCCCTCCACAAGTACTAATTTGCACAACTGCAAATTAGCCCCTCCAACATAAGAATCCGGCCGTGAAGGAACAAAGGAAAACTGGCCGGAACGGAATGCAAACTGGAAACTTCAGAAAACTGATCCCGTAATAAATTACAGGAAAACCGCACGACTGCATATACATGCCTGCATTTGTATTCCCACTGAATACAAATGCAAAGAGAAAAAATCTACACTGTACAATACTAGGATCCGGCTTAAACCAAAGCCCGCTAGTATTATGCGTCCGATCATGATCCGTGCAAAACCGCACGTATCTGATCGAACCCTGCCATATCTCCATACGGCCTCTACAGCGTTTCACCCGAAACTTGAGAAACTGGTCTGTGGGGGACTCTAAAGACTCGTCAACACCATGGTTGTGGATTTAACCACAAGCACGTCAGAGATATTAGCCTATACGTAACGGGCTACCAGGTATTGACCAAAAGTGACGTCTGTGAGCGAACTCATGCTGACACCCTACTGAGCCTGTCGGTGACAATATCCGTACAGTCTGGTCCGTTCGTCTATGAGCATCGCATGGCGGGCCTAGGGGGTTGGTAAAAGTCAGACCCCCAAAAGCGGTACAAGTCGTGTCGGAGTGTAGCCCAGAACACCCTGAGATACTACTGGAATATCTACCAGTAAATCTCCTGTCTTGGCCAAGGACTTCGTGTAATGGCTCTCCTAGACACAGCGCGACCTCACCCCCAATACTGGGAGAGACAAACCCCTGCAGATCCGCTCACTGCCTCCATGTGGCTCGGGACTGTACCCAACTAAAACCTGTTTGCACGTCTCTTTTGAGCGTGGTAGGGTAGTAATCAAAGCTCAGTGGGAACTCACACGAGACAAATGAAGATCTCAGGTCGATGAACTAACCTGTACACATGTCACCAGGGAACTGCTATCTCAAGTCAGGTATAAGACCAACTAGCTTGTTCCCGGTGAGTCATGTCCGGTGTACTCATAACCCAATGAGCACCAGTATACATCTTAGGTGAACCAACTGACACCAGTGGCTTGTGAGACCGGCCACCGCCCCTCGTCGGGGTCTCGACTGTATACACTAGACTACTCTGAAGTATCGATGCACTGTCTCGAAACTCCCTCGACCAGGGACCTTTTAAGGATGTGCTTATAGACCCCAGCTCCCACATATATGATCGCCCTCATACTGCTGGCAGTCAAGCAAGAATCCTAGGGGCTCTATCAACGCGCAATAGTGACCTGTAAGGTCACCTAAAGCAGTACATGATGATAAGGATAATCCAGATAGCATACTATCATCTTGAGTAAGACTGTCTTACTGGCACAGGTCCTCCCACAATTATTGCAATCACGTGCCTGTGATCCAATAATTGACTCTGATGGCACTATCTCCAACACTGAATAGCCGAGGGTTTTATGTGAGATGAGCGTTTTTATTTTCATTCATGTAAAATTCATTTGTATGTAATATTCTTTTATTGGGGCACTTCCGGGCTGAGGATGATATCACCATTGTATATTATTTACTTTTCCATATTAGGTAGACCCAAGGCGGGGAGCACAAGTAACCAGGTTCTGGGTGTAAGTGCACGGCGGCGCCCCGGCCGTCAATCCGACGCCGGAATGCGGAAACGGTGATAAACTTAAATTTTGCGGACTTTGCAAACCGGCACAACCGCGCACTAAACTCCGGATCGTAACCATTAACAAGTCTACGCTACTAATAAGAAAGGGAAGAGATGTATACCGACGATCCAAGTCCTCCGGTCTTCATCTCCACTCCGATCTCCTCGCGGGATCTTCGTCCGTCTCCTCCTCGTCGGAAAGGGGCACCACATCGCCTGTAGCTTTTACGGGCTCCCACCTCAATACCGAGGCAACTCGGGCGCGAAGCTGGCGAATCGACGCGTCCAAGATTTGCTGTAGAATGTGGTGTAGAACGTCTATGTCTCTTTTGGGGTTTCGGAGTTGCCTTTAGATGGAGGGAAGAATGAAACTTTGAAGGCAAAAGATGCTATCATTTTTGCAAGGAAAAATGAGATGAACAAAATCAAGCACACAATGAATCTCTCATTTTTCTACTCTCCTCAATTAGTGGCCGGCCATATCATAAAGGAAATGGTGGAGGGAACAAAATTCATCATGAAGGGAGGTGAGGGTAGGAGAAGTCAAGAGGTGACCACAACATCAACATCAACCATGCTTGCACACTATTGAAACCATATTCTCACTTTAACACAATAAATGCAAAAGCATGGTGAAAAGATAATGATAGCTATCATAATCAATAGTTTTGCAAGAAACCCCCTCCACAAAGATTATTTGCACAATTGCAAATAACCCCCTCCATCGGAAAAGTCCGGCCGGGAAAAAGCAAAGGAAAACCGGCCGGAACGGAATGCAAACTGGCAACTCCAGAAAACTGGTCCCGTAATAAATTACAGGAAAACCCCGATACTGTGCATACACACCCGCATCTGTATTCCGTCCGGATACAAATGCAAAGAGACAAAATCTACACTGTACTAAACTAGGACCGGCTTAAACCAAAGCCGGCTAGTATTATCCGTTCGATCCTGATCTGTGCAATACCGCACGTATCTGATCGAACCCTGCCATATACCTATACGGCTACTAGTACAAACCGTCCGATCCTGATCCGTGCAATACCGCACGTATCTGATCGGACCCTGCCATATCTCCATACGGCCTCTACAGCGTTTCGCCCGAAACTTGAGTAACTGAAAGTGTGGTGGACTCTAAAGACTCGTCAATACTATGGCTGTGGATTTAACCACTAGCATGTCAGAGGTATAAGCCAATACGTAACGGGCCACCAGCTATTGACTAAAAGGGACGTCGATGAGCGAACCCATCCTGACACCCTACTGAGCCTGTCAGTGACAATATCCGTGCAGTCCGGTCCGTTCGTCTATGAGTATCGCATGGCGGGCCTAGGGGGTTGGTAAAAGTCAGACCCCCAAAAGCGGTACAAGTCGTGTCGGAGTGTAGCCCAGAACACCCTGAGATACTACTGGAATACCTACCAGTAAATCTCCTTGCCTTGGCCAAGGACTTTGTGAAATGGCTCTCCTAGACACAGCACGACCTCACCCCCAATACCGGGAGAGACGAACCCCTGAAGATACGCTCACTGCCTCCATGTGGCTCGGGACTGTACCCAACTAAAACCTGTTTGCACGACTCCTTTGAGCCGTGGTAGGGTAGTAATCAAAGTACAGTGGGAACTCATACGAGACAAATGACGATCCCCAGGTCGATGAACTAACCTGCACACATGTCACCAGGGAACTGCCATCTGACGTCTGGTATATGACCAACTAGCATGTTCCCGGCGAGTCCTGTCCGGTGTACTCATAACCCAATGAGCACCTGTATACATCTTAGGTGATCCAACTGACACCGGTGGCTTGTGAGACCGGCCACCGCCCCTCGTCGGGGTCTCGACTGTATACACTAGTCTACTAATGGAGTATCGATGCCCGGTCTCGAAACTCCCACGACTAGGGACCTTTAAGGATATGCTTGTAGACCCCCAGCTCCCACTTATATGATCGCCCTCATACTGCTGGTGGTCAAGCAAGAATCCTAGAGGCTCTATCAACGTGTAATAGCGACGTGTCATGTCACCTAAAGCAGTACACGATGATAAAGGTAAACCAGATAGCATACTATCATCTCGAGTAAGACTGTCCTACCGGGATAGGTCCTCCCTCAATCATTACAATCACGTACCTGTGACCTAATAATTGACTCTGAGGGCACTATCTCCAACAATCTCCCACTTGCACTCAAGGCTAATTATTGCGATGTCGCATACTCACAGCCCGTGTGATACCGAACATCCAACTCCTCTACTAGTCAGTCTCACAAAGCTCGTTTGCGGAACTATTGCGTTCGAGGAATAGCCTCAGTGAGTGGATCCGCTTAGTTGTTTCTTTCTATGTCTCTCTATATCTCAAGTTCGCGGAGAAACCCATCTCCCGAAATGAGCAATACCTGTCTTAGAATGTGTCTGGATGTCTGATGGGACATAGCTCATAAATGAACTCCAAATCCAAACTTCTTAGACTGTATCGTCAACTGAACTTAATCAGTATCCTGCGCGCCATGCCTCCCTCAGTATTGCCTTGGACCACCTGTCCAAAGTACTGCCCCTCATCAGAAGGAAAACTATAACTCTGACAACCTCCTTGTCGTCCATGTCACCTTGGAAGCCTGGAATGATAACCGTCTCCTGAATGAGGCTGTCGTTATCATATCCCTAGAACATCCACTTATGTTCTAAAACTGCTTCCGACTGTTTCTCCAGGATTGGATTAATGTCAACTTATTGCATCTAGTGCAAGAACAACATCTGGTGTGGTACTTGACATCTCATGATTGACTCAATTGCCTAAGCAAGTGATCTGCCAATCATGCACGTCCCTCTCCCCTTTAGTCTGTAAGACACCTTTAGAGAGGGTGACTCCATTACCTGCAGGTACACTACCGTGCCAGGAGTCGTCCATCCTAAATACTCTTAGAATGCTGTCAAGTACCCTGATTGGGAAACCACCCAAATCTAGATCTAAAACCATAGATCTAGTAACCAGTATGTCTGATATAAAATCCATGTCCTTTGTGGAGAAACCACTGTGTGACGACCAAAGCATAACCGATCGTAGTGTAGGAGTTTCTTTTCCTACTCTGTGTATATCATCCAAATACCAGGATATCACACCCTACTACCTTCTCAACAGATCCATCCCCTATTCTGATGAAGTCAAACCCATGACTGTCACGTCAGAAATAGATGATCTATCTCCGCTACATCTGCTTTAGTCTATAAATAGACATAAACAACCTGTCCACCAATGCTTCCGCTGCTCCCACTGACTACGACAACCCTCTGGCAGAGTCATATAGACGTACACTTCTAAAACTGGTTTAGAACGACGCTATACTCATCCTCCCGCCGGGTCTCATAACCTGGAACAACAGCAATGGCAATTGTGGGTAAACAAGAACTTCCCTGTCACCGTCCTTGAGGCTACCGTAGTACCTCTCGGGTGCCTGAAGTTACCCACCTTATCTGCGGAGTGGCCAATGGAATGTCAATCCAGATTGAATCTTTAGGTTCCTTATCAAATCTTCAGTAATCGTTTGTGGTTATGGAATCACTTCCAGTTCTACCATACTCCCACTACTGTTTTCTGAAAAAATCCATTTTTATTACAACTGTGGCGAGTCTAGAACAATATTGCTATTGTTCATCCAGATGGTAGAAAATCAACCCGCGTCATAGCCTGGGTCAACCCACAAACAGCCATTACAGAAACGTGCCTTTGAGTTGTCTAGTGTCTGGTTTTAATCATAAGCCGGATAACTCCCCGTACCTTAACAACGTTAAGATATGAACTGTTCTATATCCAATATAGGAACAGAGGCACTGATTTGATTGAACCAGATTCAAATCATGCAGCAGTCTTCAGTGCATGTCAACTAAATGGAGAGAGGCCGATCAGCGTTACTCAACTTAGGAATGCTTCCAATTATGAGTAACCTGAAAGAGAAGCAATTTCTCTTTATCATTACTATCAACTGAATACCATACACAAGTATCTACATCTTCGATCACTTTGAAGAATCCCAATACTTGCTACACCTGGTTCTCTACTCTATTCAAATACCTATAACTCCTCAAAACTTAGACCCTGTGTTTCTACGAAACACATGTCTAAGAACTAGAGAAGTTAAAAGTAAACAGAATATAGTATGAGGACCAACCCCTCTGTCCTAATGGACACCGGACAACATACAATACTCTGTATAAGTCCGCTGAGTCTAACAACTCTTTCACTGTGTGTCGTAGGTTGAAAACTGTACTTATGGTTAAGAAGAATTACACCGCTGTTTAATGCTCCTTACCTAACCATCCACTGATATAGGTAAATGTCGTAGACATAATTTCAGAAAGGTATATCTCACTCTATGAAAATAGACGTACAGATATATCAATTTGAAATTGGTGCATAACAGCGGATATTCAAAACCAAATATTTGCCGACCGGCAAACAGTCCAGGTGATTTCCTCAAATATCACCGACTACAACGAATCCCGATATAATGAGGATAATCACCCAATTCCCAATAACTTACTCCCACTCATCATCTGTAAAACCATACAGATGTGAGAATCGTACCTGGTAAATACATACCCTGGAGTAAGTATCTAATCGGGAAATCAGTTTTCCTTTAACATTACACAGTGAAACTGAAACATTGAAATGTTCCGATGGGGTATTCTGGTATTCCTAGTAATGCCTCTTCCAGATTCACGACTGTAACCGTATAGTTCTTTGCCACCTCTCCAAATCCCTTCATATGTCTTTAGCCATTACCTTCTGCACACCCCATTAGGCCAAATGGTTTTCTTCCTTCCCTACCGTTCGGCACCAGCCTATGGTCTGGAAGAAGACTATCCAATAAGCATAATGGGTGTACTGTCCCAATCCTAGGAACACTCGCAATGAGAGAGGGTGAAGATAAAAGACAACCGAATAAACCTTATTCCTATTTCTCCTGAACCAGAATCCATCCCCGAACTGGAACAAGTTCCATTCGAGTTCGTATATAACCATACGATGGAGTATCCAAATAAACTGTGGATCTTCGTAGTGATACGGAGTGTCCTGGAGAAATACAAAGGTGATGTGGGAGTGGTAACGAAATATTTGGTTTGGTCGTGAATATCTGTTGCAATTTACTTTGCCCTCTTACTAATCCCTTGCTTTGTCTTAACTTAATACCTTCTGCACACCATCGTTATGCTAATTGGTTTTCTTCATTCCCTACCGGTCGGCACCAGCCTAAGGTTTGGAAGAAGACAATCCAATTTGCGTAATAGGTGTACTACCCCTAAACCAAGGAGTACTCGTAACCTGAGAGAGGGTAAAAGGAAAAGACAACTGAATAATCCTATCCGTTTTCTCCAGAACCGGAAACCATCCTCGAATTCCTTCGAGTTCGTATCTAACCATACGATGGTTTTGTCCAATGGAAGTGGACGTTCTTAGTAAAACGGGGTGTCCTGGAGAAAAGGGTAAAAGTAGGAGTGGCAATGAGGTTTGCAACTCTGATAATCCAAAAGCCGGTGTTTAAGAAGGTTCGGTCAACTTGGTCACTGAGTCAAAGTCTTAGGGTCGGGTCAAATGGTCGCTGCCAAGAGAGAGAGAAAAGAAACACTCAGCGTGCACTCTAACCTAGATCAGAATGGTTACCAATTTATCTAATCTGGAATCCTCCCACTGTACCTCAAATTCTTCTCCAAACCTAAAAGAAGAATTAGTCGGGGTTACCCGAGGAGTATACCAACTCATCAGTGGGAATCGGGATCCAACTATCATTGCATGATAACGTGACGGAATCCGCTCACGCTATCACACTGCAGAAGGTATGCGCATATCTGGCAAGTTTCAGTACTTTTGAAACTCCCGATGTGATTTCTGCCCCATGCTCTTATGACCTTGGCGTGAGGTCAAAATATCATAAGTCACATGTCAAGTTCTGCCCATCATTATCCAGGTTAATTTGAATCCACCCGTACATACCCTTGACGTAGGCCAAAATAGTAGTACGACTGTCCCAAACCAACGCATCTATCTATGCAACAGATAACTACCCGGCAGCTACCAAACACTATGCCTTGGCGTGAGGTCAAAATACATAGCTTGAATACTACCGAATATTTAACTGAAATGATGGAGGGCTACGAATGGTTTCTGGCGAAAACCTTTAACGTAATGAACTTGATATCGTTGAAGGAACGGATAGCTTTTTAGAAATATAGTGACGACAACTTCCGCTAAAGAGGTCACTCCCGGTGAAGGGATCTCGGCTCTTTCCCCGTAGAATGGGGTGCAGGATATTCCAACTGAATACCACGGTGCAAAGCAAAAGTAATCAGCTATAGTGAAGTTAATGCCCTGACGCAAACTTTTTGTCCAAGGGGTCACTCCCGGTGAAGGGATCTCGGCCCTTGCCTCATCGACTGAGGAGCAGGATATTCTAAATGAATACCACGATGCAAAACAAAAGTAAACGTCCTTGCAATAACAGCTTTTTGAAAAGTGTTCCAACAACATCAGATTAGGTTTGTTTTAACTTGCATTGATCCGAATCAATGCAGTCCCATCAATTGATCACACCAAAAAGAACGAAAATATACTGATGTACGTATATGCCATCCGCATTCGCCACTGGGTCCCGTCATTACCCGTTAGGTTAGCTAACTAACGACAGAGCAGGGACTGGACTAGCGCGGATGCAAAACATATACAACATCTACTAATATATATACCAATATATTATATTCGCTCAAGGCGTGAAAGAAATGCAACATCACAGAGAATGAACAGCATCACAGAAACAATACAGATATCTGGGATCCCCGGGTTTCACAGAGCCGCTGAAACCCGACGTTCCCCTGGTCGTGTGGATAGCCTGCGCAATGAAATCCTAGACCCCTACGGGCGCGGCAAGTCACCCGCCAAAACCTGAAGCGAGGCAGCCCCCTTCAGCGCCGTGAATGGACCACCCAGCACCTCACGGAATCCGGTAACTTGGGCACCCCTCCTGGGTCAACCCTATACCCCCTACGAGTGCGGCGAATAGCCTGCCAATCCTAGAGTGAAGCCCCCTCCGTCTCAATGCCATGAGATGCGGGCCCGTTGCCCTCTAGAACCCGGCTATCCGTGCACCCCTCCGCGAGGCAATCCTAGTACAGAAAGTAAAATATACATACACCGGGTACATCGACCGCAACCAGGTCGTGCCCCAAAATAATAATACAGTCAGGCAGTGACGGCAGTCCACATGTCGGACGCTCGCCCCGCAATATCAAATGTACATAATACAACCACAACTGTACTAGCATTGCATCCAGGCTATCCCCACGACCGATCCGCAACATCACAGCAAATACATAGAACATCAACGTGAAAGCCACGTTCGCAAATCCGTCTAACCGGGCTATAGCAGTTAGACCGGATTTACCGATCGAGTGACATTCACGGTCGCAGATATAATGTAAATACTGTGAAAAATGTGTTTAAAAAATTTCCGATTGATCAAACAATTAACAAGTGGGCCCCAAAGAAAACTGTAGCACTCACAGAAACAATTGGCCCAACTTTAATATTCCAAAGCCCATATGTTAAACCCAGAAAACACCTGAAAAAAAATCGTGCAGTAATGTGAACAGTATGCCGCGGAAGCGCGGCGGAATTGGGGTTTTCGCCACCCTTCCGCGGTCGTACGGACTGATCGTGCTACGAAATTTTTCCAGTGTTCTTACATCTCCCTGCACATCATTCTAAGACCACCTGAAAAATTTTTCGACACTAAAAATTTCCAACAGAAAACTGATGCGACAAAATACGGGTTTTTGGACTTTTTGATCGATCGGAAATGCAAACACATTACACAAAGCTAGACTAAGTTAATGGGGAGGCTCTGATACCACTGTAAGTGCACGGCGGCGCCCCGGCCGTCAATCCGACGCCGGAATGCGGAAACGGTGATAAACTTAAATTTTGCGGACTTTGCAAACCGGCACCACCGCGCACTAAACTCCGGATCGTAACCATTAACAAGTCTACGCTACTAATAAGAAAGGGAAGAGATGTATACCGACGATCCAAGTCCTCCGGTCTTCATCTCCACTCCGATCTCCTCGCGGGATCTCCGTCCGTCTCCTCCTCGTCGGAAAGGGGCACCACATCGCCTGTAGCTTTTATGGGCTCCCACCTCAATACCGAGGCAACTCGGGCGCGAAGCTGGCGAATCGACGTGTCCAAGATTTGCTGTAGAATGTGGTGTAGAATGTCTATGTCTCTTTTGGGGTTTCGGAGTTGCCTTTAGATGGAGGGAAGAATGAAACTTTGAAGGCAAAAGATGCTATCATTTTTGCAAGGAAAAATGAGATGAACAAAATCAAGCACACAATGAATCTCTCATTTTTCTACTCTCCTCAATTAGTGGCCGGCCATATCATAAAGGAAATGGTGGAGGGAACAAAATTCATCATGAAGGGAGGTGAGGGTAGGAGAAGTCAAGAGGTGACCACAACATCAACATCAACCATGCTTGCACACTATTGAAACCAAACCCTCACTTTAACACAATAAATGCAAAAGCATGGTGAAAAGATAATGATAGCTATCATAATCAATAGTTTTGCAAGAAACCCCCTCCACAAAGATTATTTGCACAATTGCAAATAACCCCCTCCATCGGAAAAGTCCGGCCGGGAAAAAGCAAAGGAAAACCGGCCGGAACGGAATGCAAACTGGCAACTCCAGAAAACTGGTCCCGTAATAAATTACAGGAAAACCCCGATACTGTGCATACACACCCGCATCTGTATTCCGTCCGGATACAAATGCAAAGAGACAAAATCTACACTGTACTAAACTAGGACCGGCTTAAACCAAAGCCGGCTAGTATTATCCGTTCGATCCTGATCCGTGCAATACCGCACGTATCTGATCGAACCCTGCCATATACCTATACGGCTACTAGTACAAACCGTCCGATCCTGATCCGTGCAATACCGCACGTATCTGATCGGACCCTGCCATATCTCCATACGGCCTCTACAGCGTTTCGCCCGAAACTTGAGTAACTGAAAGTGTGGTGGACTCTAAAGACTCGTCAATACTATGGCTGTGGATTTAACCACTAGCACGTCAGAGGTATAAGCCAATACGTAACGGGCCACCAGCTATTGACTAAAAGGGACGTCGATGAGCGAACCCATCCTGACACCCTACTGAGCCTGTCAGTGACAATATCCGTGCAGTCCGGTCCGTTCGTCTATGAGTATCGCATGGCGGGCCTAGGGGGTTGGTAAAAGTCAGACCCCCAAAAGCGGTACAAGTCGTGTCGGAGTGTAGCCCAGAACACCCTGAGATACTACTGGAATACCTACCAGTAAATCTCCTTGCCTTGGCCAAGGACTTTGTGTAATGGCTCTCCTAGACACAGCACGACCTCACCCCCAATACCGGGAGAGACGAACCCCTGAAGATACGCTCACTGCCTCCATGTGGCTCGGGACTGTACCCAACTAAAACCTGTTTGCACGACTCCTTTGAGCCGTGGTAGGGTAGTAATCAAAGTACAGTGGGAACTCATACGAGACAAATGACGATCCCCAGGTCGATGAACTAACCTGCACACATGTCACCAGGGAACTGCCATCTGACGTCTGGTATATGACCAACTAGCATGTTCCCGGCGAGTCCTGTCCGGTGTACTCATAACCCAATGAGCACCTGTATACATCTTAGGTGATCCAACTGACACCGGTGGCTTGTGAGACCGGCCACCGCCCCTCGTCGGGGTCTCGACTGTATACACTAGTCTACTAATGGAGTATCGATGCCCGGTCTCGAAACTCCCACGACTAGGGACCTTTAAGGATATGCTTGTAGACCCCCAGCTCCCACTTATATGATCGCCCTCATACTGCTGGTGGTCAAGCAAGAATCCTAGAGGCTCTATCAACGTGTAATAGCGACGTGTCATGTCACCTAAAGCAGTACACGATGATAAAGGTAAACCAGATAGCATACTATCATCTCGAGTAAGACTGTCCTACCGGGATAGGTCCTCCCTCAATCATTACAATCACGTACCTGTGACCTAATAATTGACTCTGAGGGCACTATCTCCAACAATCTCCCACTTGCACTCAAGGCTAATTATTGCGATGTCGCATACTCACAGCCCGTGTGATACCGAACATCCAACTCCTCTACTAGTCAGTCTCACAAAGCTCGTTTGCGGAACTATTGCGTTCGAGGAATAGCCTCAGTGAGTGGATCCGCTTAGTTGTTTCTTTCTATGTCTCTCTATATCTCAAGTTCGCGGAGAAACCCATCTCCCGAAATGAGCAATACCTGTCTTAGAATGTGTCTGGATGTCTGATGGGACATAGCTCATAAATGAACTCCAAATCCAAACTTCTTAGACTGTATCGTCAACTGAACTTAATCAGTATCCTGCGCGCCATGCCTCCCTCAGTATTGCCTTGGACCACCTGTCCAAAGTACTGCCCCTCATCAGAAGGAAAACTATAACTCTGACAACCTCCTTGTCGTCCATGTCACCTTGGAAGCCTGGAATGATAACCGTCTCCTGAATGAGGCTGTCGTTATCATATCCCTAGAACATCCACTTATGTTCTAAAACTGCTTCCGACTGTTTCTCCAGGATTGGATTAATGTCAACTTATTGCATCTAGTGCAAGAACAACATCTGGTGTGGTACTTGACATCTCATGATTGACTCAATTGCCTAAGCAAGTGATCTGCCAATCATGCACGTCCCTCTCCCCTTTAGTCTGTAAGACACCTTTAGAGAGGGTGACTCCATTACCTGCAGGTACACTACCGTGCCAGGAGTCGTCCATCCTAAATACTCTTAGAATGCTGTCAAGTACCCTGATTGGGAAACCACCCAAATCTAGATCTAAAACCATAGATCTAGTAACCAGTATGTCTGATATAAAATCCATGTCCTTTGTGGAGAAACCACTGTGTGACGACCAAAGCATAACCGATCGTAGTGTAGGAGTTTCTTTTCCTACTCTGTGTATATCATCCAAATACCAGGATATCACACCCTACTACCTTCTCAACAGATCCATCCCCTATTCTGATGAAGTCAAACCCATGACTGTCACGTCAGAAATAGATGATCTATCTCCGCTACATCTGCTTTAGTCTATAAATAGACATAAACAACCTGTCCACCAATGCTTCCGCTGCTCCCACTGACTACGACAACCCTCTGGCAGAGTCATATAGACGTACACTTCTAAAACTGGTTTAGAACGACGCTATACTCATCCTCCCGCCGGGTCTCATAACCTGGAACAACAGCAATGGCAATTGTGGGTAAACAAGAACTTCCCTGTCACCGTCCTTGAGGCTACCGTAGTACCTCTCGGGTGCCTGAAGTTACCCACCTTATCTGCGGAGTGGCCAATGGAATGTCAATCCAGATTGAATCTTTAGGTTCCTTATCAAATCTTCAGTAATCGTTTGTGGTTATGGAATCACTTCCAGTTCTACCATACTCCCACTACTGTTTTCTGAAAAAATCCATTTTTATTACAACTGTGGCGAGTCTAGAACAATATTGCTATTGTTCATCCAGATGGTAGAAAATCAACCCGCGTCATAGCCTGGGTCAACCCACAAACAGCCATTACAGAAACGTGCCTTTGAGTTGTCTAGTGTCTGGTTTTAATCATAAGCCGGATAACTCCCCGTACCTTAACAACGTTAAGATATGAACTGTTCTATATCCAATATAGGAACAGAGGCACTGATTTGATTGAACCAGATTCAAATCATGCAGCAGTCTTCAGTGCATGTCAACTAAATGGAGAGAGGCCGATCAGCGTTACTCAACTTAGGAATGCTTCCAATTATGAGTAACCTGAAAGAGAAGCAATTTCTCTTTATCATTACTATCAACTGAATACCATACACAAGTATCTACATCTTCGATCACTTTGAAGAATCCCAATACTTGCTACACCTGGTTCTCTACTCTATTCAAATACCTATAACTCCTCAAAACTTAGACCCTGTGTTTCTACGAAACACATGTCTAAGAACTAGAGAAGTTAAAAGTAAACAGAATATAGTATGAGGACCAACCCCTCTGTCCTAATGGACACCGGACAACATACAATACTCTGTATAAGTCCGCTGAGTCTAACAACTCTTTCACTGTGTGTCGTAGGTTGAAAACTGTACTTATGGTTAAGAAGAATTACACCGCTGTTTAATGCTCCTTACCTAACCATCCACTGATATAGGTAAATGTCGTAGACATAATTTCAGAAAGGTATATCTCACTCTATGAAAATAGACGTACAGATATATCAATTTGAAATTGGTGCATAACAGCGGATATTCAAAACCAAATATTTGCCGACCGGCAAACAGTCCAGGTGATTTCCTCAAATATCACCGACTACAACGAATCCCGATATAATGAGGATAATCACCCAATTCCCAATAACTTACTCCCACTCATCATCTGTAAAACCATACAGATGTGAGAATCGTACCTGGTAAATACATACCCTGGAGTAAGTATCTAATCGGGAAATCAGTTTTCCTTTAACATTACACAGTGAAACTGAAACATTGAAATGTTCCGATGGGGTATTCTGGTATTCCTAGTAATGCCTCTTCCAGATTCACGACTGTAACCGTATAGTTCTTTGCCACCTCTCCAAATCCCTTCATATGTCTTTAGCCATTACCTTCTGCACACCCCATTAGGCCAAATGGTTTTCTTCCTTCCCTACCGTTCGGCACCAGCCTATGGTCTGGAAGAAGACTATCCAATAAGCATAATGGGTGTACTGTCCCAATCCTAGGAACACTCGCAATGAGAGAGGGTGAAGATAAAAGACAACCGAATAAACCTTATTCCTATTTCTCCTGAACCAGAATCCATCCCCGAACTGGAACAAGTTCCATTCGAGTTCGTATATAACCATACGATGGAGTATCCAAATAAACTGTGGATCTTCGTAGTGATACGGAGTGTCCTGGAGAAATACAAAGGTGATGTGGGAGTGGTAACGAAATATTTGGTTTGGTCGTGAATATCTGTTGCAATTTACTTTGCCCTCTTACTAATCCCTTGCTTTGTCTTAACTTAATACCTTCTGCACACCATCGTTATGCTAATTGGTTTTCTTCATTCCCTACCGGTCGGCACCAGCCTAAGGTTTGGAAGAAGACAATCCAATTTGCGTAATAGGTGTACTACCCCTAAACCAAGGAGTACTCGTAACCTGAGAGAGGGTAAAAGGAAAAGACAACTGAATAATCCTATCCGTTTTCTCCAGAACCGGAAACCATCCTCGAATTCCTTCGAGTTCGTATCTAACCATACGATGGTTTTGTCCAATGGAAGTGGACGTTCTTAGTAAAACGGGGTGTCCTGGAGAAAAGGGTAAAAGTAGGAGTGGCAATGAGGTTTGCAACTCTGATAATCCAAAAGCCGGTGTTTAAGAAGGTTCGGTCAACTTGGTCACTGAGTCAAAGTCTTAGGGTCGGGTCAAATGGTCGCTGCCAAGAGAGAGAGAAAAGAAACACTCAGCGTGCACTCTAACCTAGATCAGAATGGTTACCAATTTATCTAATCTGGAATCCTCCCACTGTACCTCAAATTCTTCTCCAAACCTAAAAGAAGAATTAGTCGGGGTTACCCGAGGAGTATACCAACTCATCAGTGGGAATCGGGATCCAACTATCATTGCATGATAACGTGACGGAATCCGCTCACGCTATCACACTGCAGAAGGTATGCGCATATCTGGCAAGTTTCAGTACTTTTGAAACTCCCGATGTGATTTCTGCCCCATGCTCTTATGACCTTGGCGTGAGGTCAAAATATCATAAGTCACATGTCAAGTTCTGCCCATCATTATCCAGGTTAATTTGAATCCACCCGTACATACCCTTGACGTAGGCCAAAATAGTAGTACGACTGTCCCAAACCAACGCATCTATCTATGCAACAGATAACTACCCGGCAGCTACCAAACACTATGCCTTGGCGTGAGGTCAAAATACATAGCTTGAATACTACCGAATATTTAACTGAAATGATGGAGGGCTACGAATGGTTTCTGGCGAAAACCTTTAACGTAATGAACTTGATATCGTTGAAGGAACGGATAGCTTTTTAGAAATATAGTGACGACAACTTCCGCTAAAGAGGTCACTCCCGGTGAAGGGATCTCGGCTCTTTCCCCGTAGAATGGGGTGCAGGATATTCCAACTGAATACCACGGTGCAAAGCAAAAGTAATCAGCTATAGTGAAGTTAATGCCCTGACGCAAACTTTTTGTCCAAGGGGTCACTCCCGGTGAAGGGATCTCGGCCCTTGCCTCATCGACTGAGGAGCAGGATATTCTAAATGAATACCACGATGCAAAACAAAAGTAAACGTCCTTGCAATAACAGCTTTTTGAAAAGTGTTCCAACAACATCAGATTAGGTTTGTTTTAACTTGCATTGATCCGAATCAATGCAGTCCCATCAATTGATCACACCAAAAAGAACGAAAATATACTGATGTACGTATATGCCATCCGCATTCGCCACTGGGTCCCGTCATTACCCGTTAGGTTAGCTAACTAACGACAGAGCAGGGACTGGACTAGCGCGGATGCAAAACATATACAACATCTACTAATATATATACCAATATATTATATTCGCTCAAGGCGTGAAAGAAATGCAACATCACAGAGAATGAACAGCATCACAGAAACAATACAGATATCTGGGATCCCCGGGTTTCACAGAGCCGCTGAAACCCGACGTTCCCCTGGTCGTGTGGATAGCCTGCGCAATGAAATCCTAGACCCCTACGGGCGCGGCAAGTCACCCGCCAAAACCTGAAGCGAGGCAGCCCCCTTCAGCGCCGTGAATGGACCACCCAGCACCTCACGGAATCCGGTAACTTGGGCACCCCTCCTGGGTCAACCCTATACCCCCTACGAGTGCGGCGAATAGCCTGCCAATCCTAGAGTGAAGCCCCCTCCGTCTCAATGCCATGAGATGCGGGCCCGTTGCCCTCTAGAACCCGGCTATCCGTGCACCCCTCCGCGAGGCAATCCTAGTACAGAAAGTAAAATATACATACACCGGGTACATCGACCGCAACCAGGTCGTGCCCCAAAATAATAATACAGTCAGGCAGTGACGGCAGTCCACATGTCGGACGCTCGCCCCGCAATATCAAATGTACATAATACAACCACAACTGTACTAGCATTGCATCCAGGCTATCCCCACGACCGATCCGCAACATCACAGCAAATACATAGAACATCAACGTGAAAGCCACGTTCGCAAATCCGTCTAACCGGGCTATAGCAGTTAGACCGGATTTACCGATCGAGTGACATTCACGGTCGCAGATATAATGTAAATACTGTGAAAAATGTGTTTAAAAAATTTCCGATTGATCAAACAATTAACAAGTGGGCCCCAAAGAAAACTGTAGCACTCACAGAAACAATTGGCCCAACTTTAATATTCCAAAGCCCATATGTTAAACCCAGAAAACACCTGAAAAAAAATCGTGCAGTAATGTGAACAGTATGCCGCGGAAGCGCGGCGGAATTGGGGTTTTCGCCACCCTTCCGCGGTCGTACGGACTGATCGTGCTACGAAATTTTTCCAGTGTTCTTACATCTCCCTGCACATCATTCTAAGACCACCTGAAAAATTTTTCGACACTAAAAATTTCCAACAGAAAACTGATGCGACAAAATACGGGTTTTTGGACTTTTTGATCGATCGGAAATGCAAACACATTACACAAAGCTAGACTAAGTTAATGGGGAGGCTCTGATACCACTGTAAGTGCACGGCGGCGCCCCGGCCGTCAATCCGACGCCGGAATGCGGAAACGGTGATAAACTTAAATTTTGCGGACTTTGCAAACCGGCACCACCGCGCACTAAACTCCGGATCGTAACCATTAACAAGTCTACGCTACTAATAAGAAAGGGAAGAGATGTATACCGACGATCCAAGTCCTCCGGTCTTCATCTCCACTCCGATCTCCTCGCGGGATCTCCGTCCGTCTCCTCCTCGTCGGAAAGGGGCACCACATCGCCTGTAGCTTTTATGGGCTCCCACCTCAATACCGAGGCAACTCGGGCGCGAAGCTGGCGAATCGACGTGTCCAAGATTTGCTGTAGAATGTGGTGTAGAATGTCTATGTCTCTTTTGGGGTTTCGGAGTTGCCTTTAGATGGAGGGAAGAATGAAACTTTGAAGGCAAAAGATGCTATCATTTTTGCAAGGAAAAATGAGATGAACAAAATCAAGCACACAATGAATCTCTCATTTTTCTACTCTCCTCAATTAGTGGCCGGCCATATCATAAAGGAAATGGTGGAGGGAACAAAATTCATCATGAAGGGAGGTGAGGGTAGGAGAAGTCAAGAGGTGACCACAACATCAACATCAACCATGCTTGCACACTATTGAAACCAAACCCTCACTTTAACACAATAAATGCAAAAGCATGGTGAAAAGATAATGATAGCTATCATAATCAATAGTTTTGCAAGAAACCCCCTCCACAAAGATTATTTGCACAATTGCAAATAACCCCCTCCATCGGAAAAGTCCGGCCGGGAAAAAGCAAAGGAAAACCGGCCGGAACGGAATGCAAACTGGCAACTCCAGAAAACTGGTCCCGTAATAAATTACAGGAAAACCCCGATACTGTGCATACACACCCGCATCTGTATTCCGTCCGGATACAAATGCAAAGAGACAAAATCTACACTGTACTAAACTAGGACCGGCTTAAACCAAAGCCGGCTAGTATTATCCGTTCGATCCTGATCCGTGCAATACCGCACGTATCTGATCGAACCCTGCCATATACCTATACGGCTACTAGTACAAACCGTCCGATCCTGATCCGTGCAATACCGCACGTATCTGATCGGACCCTGCCATATCTCCATACGGCCTCTACAGCGTTTCGCCCGAAACTTGAGTAACTGAAAGTGTGGTGGACTCTAAAGACTCGTCAATACTATGGCTGTGGATTTAACCACTAGCACGTCAGAGGTATAAGCCAATACGTAACGGGCCACCAGCTATTGACTAAAAGGGACGTCGATGAGCGAACCCATCCTGACACCCTACTGAGCCTGTCAGTGACAATATCCGTGCAGTCCGGTCCGTTCGTCTATGAGTATCGCATGGCGGGCCTAGGGGGTTGGTAAAAGTCAGACCCCCAAAAGCGGTACAAGTCGTGTCGGAGTGTAGCCCAGAACACCCTGAGATACTACTGGAATACCTACCAGTAAATCTCCTTGCCTTGGCCAAGGACTTTGTGTAATGGCTCTCCTAGACACAGCACGACCTCACCCCCAATACCGGGAGAGACGAACCCCTGAAGATACGCTCACTGCCTCCATGTGGCTCGGGACTGTACCCAACTAAAACCTGTTTGCATGACTCCTTTGAGCCGTGGTAGGGTAGTAATCAAAGTACAGTGGGAACTCACACGAGACAAATGACGATCCCCAGGTCGATGAACTAACCTGCACACATGTCACCAGGGAACTGCCATCTGACGTCTGGTATATGACCAACTAGCATGTTCCCGGCGAGTCCTGTCCGGTGTACTCATAACCCAATGAGCACCTGTATACATCTTAGGTGATCCAACTGACACCGGTGGCTTGTGAGACCGGCCACCGCCCCTCGTCGGGGTCTCGACTGTATACACTAGTCTACTAATGGAGTATCGATGCCCGGTCTCGAAACTCCCACGACTAGGGACCTTTAAGGATATGCTTGTAGACCCCCAGCTCCCACTTATATGATCGCCCTCATACTGCTGGTGGTCAAGCAAGAATCCTAGGGGCTCTATCAACGTGTAATAGCGACGTGTCATGTCACCTAAAGCAGTACACGATGATAAAGGTAAACCAGATAGCATACTATCATCTCGAGTAAGACTGTCCTACCGGGATAGGTCCTCCCTCAATCATTACAATCACGTACCTGTGACCTAATAATTGACTCTGAGGGCACTATCTCCAACACTGGGGTCCAGTGGGAGACCATCTCGAGAAGTTGAGACCAGGTCTCCTAACCCTAGAATTGGCAGTGTTACTTGCCGCTCTCGTAGGGGTCTGAGGATGTGGGTTTGGCTATTCATCGCGTCCGTGGAATCCGTGTTTTATGCATGCTCGTATTGAAAACACGGACGTCCTAGTATATCCAATATTTCATATATGGTCTTCTGCTGCAATGTTCTATGATGAGATCATATTACTGCCTGAGACGGATGTTTATATTATATATATGAGATATATATTATATATTGTTGATTTCGTTTCATATCTGATGCTTGTGAAGCATAATAAAATGGGAATTCATTAATGAGATTAATGAAATAAAAGAAACCTAAAGATGTTGTAGAAACTTGTTTAAAAACTGGTAGCTCTAGTTCTTGCTTTGCATAGCGGTGTTCCTTGTAGAACATCCAGCACCTTATTCGATAAGGAAAGAGCCGAGATCCCTTCACCGGGAGTGACCTCTTTAGTGAAACTAGCAGATGCTACACACTCGGTTTGTTTTTTGATTGCTTCTATAGTTCTTGCTTTGCATGGTGATATTTGTGAAATATCCTGCACCTTATTCGATGAGGAAAGGGCCGACGATCCCTTCACCGGGAGTGACCCCTTTAGCAAAACTAGAAAAGCCTCAAAAACACTCCATTTAAAATCACTCGATTCTACAACGATATCAAGTTCATTACGCAAAGGGTTTTCTTAAAAACCTGTCGTAGCCCTCCGTCATTTCAGATAAGGACAGTTTAGTATTCGTGCTGCGTTTGTTGGCCTTTGTCAAGGCGTAGTGTGCGGTAGCTGAATAGTACTTATCTGCTTATGCATATGATGCAGATTGGATTAGGGTAGTCGTGCGACCTTGTTGGACTTTATTAAGGGCTGTGCGGGTGGGTTTATTTCAATCAAGAAATGACGGGTTGAACATGACTAGCAGCCTATGATTTGTTGGCCTTTGTCAAGGTCATAGGAGGCTTGGGGCAAAATATTATCGGTAATTTCAAGTGTTGAAATTTGCAATGAGATTGCATACCTTCTATGAGATAGTTGGATCCCGATACCCGCTGCGAGTAAGAGTTACTCCTGGGAGAGTTTTACACATTACAATTAGCCGATCAAGTAGGTGTCTAGAAAGGTGTTAACGAGGTTACGCCTCTGGGAAAACGAGGTTTACTTTAATTAGGTATGTGCGAAAGCACGGTGCACCTCCCTCAAAGTACCGACACTGGCCTGGTTGAAAGATTGACGAAATTGTAGCGTGTAATTAATCCCGGCCAGTCTTTCCTTTTAGGGTTTGAAGGAAGATTTGATTAAAACAGTGGGAGATATCCTGATTAGATATATTAGATAACCAATCTAATCTTGCGAGAGCATACGCTGAGTGTTTTCTTCTCTCTCTCTCTCCAGGTAGCGACCATATCACGCCTTAATCAAGATAATAATACAGATATATTGACCGAACCCGCTTGTTATACTGAGCTGGGGAACGTTGGTCCCGCTCCAACTTATAACTGTTATAAGACAGAGCAGGAATTAGGAGATTACCAGAATTCCCATGCCGCCCAAACGAAGAAAGTGCATGTTGATGCATCATCTTCGGGTGTGTTCATTACACAAAACTGTTTCTCAGTATCTTTTACGTCCTGGGTATGTGATACCGGATCAGGATCCCGCATATGTAATTTGTTACATGGGCTACAGAGAGGTAGAGAACTGAGAACGGGTGATTAGTTTCATGAGATAGAAATGGTGCAAGTGTTGCAGCCAAGTCTGTTGGTCACTATCACCCTGTATTACCAGAATACATTGATTCTGAACGAATGTTATTAGATACCGAACCTGATGTACAACATCATATCAGTCTCTTTATTAGTAAAGAAAGGATATAATTTTGTATTGTTGGATAATATTTTGAACATTTCCTATATCAAGAGTTGATGGATTCAGGCATGTTATCTAAAAGCATAGACGTTCTAAATCAAACCACAGTTCTTAGTGTACAGAACACACATAAGAGGAAGAGTTCAGAAATGAACGAATCCTTCTTGAGGTATTGTAGACTAGGTCATATCAATGCGACCCGACTAGCTGAAGTTACATATAGATGCATATTTAAATTAGTTTGAATTTACATCTTTTGAAACTTGCCGGTCATGTCACAAAGATAAGATGACCACAGCTCTGTTTATTAGAAACAGAGAAAGAGTTAGTGAACTTTTGGGAATGATACATGCTGATGTATGAAGGTCCCCTGTCTACACATGCCAAGACAGGTTCTTTGTACTTCATTACATTCACTGATGTTCTCTCAAGATTCAGACATATGTTCCTGTTGAAACACAAGTCCGAAACTTTTGAGATAATCATAGAATATAAGTTAGAAGTAGAGAACCAAAACGGGTATAAATATTATGTCCTTTGATGAGATCAAGGAGAAGAATACTTGAGCACGGAATTCCTGGACTATTCTAAAGGAGAATAAGATTCTCTCTCAGCATTACTCCTCCGTATACACTACAACATGTCGGTGTATCGGGATGGAGCAATCACACCCTATGTGATATGGTGTGCTCTATGATGAGTACTACTGAGTTGCCTATTTCCTTTTGGGAGTTATGCACTTGAGAAGCTGCATACCTATTGAATAGGGTTCAAATCAAATCAGTTGCCTACCACTTCATATGTGATATGGAAAGGGAAGATCCCATATCTTAAGTTTGTTAAGATTTGGGGTTGTCCGGTCTATGTCGAAAAAGCAAAATCCGGACAAGCTCGATGCAAAGTCAGATCTGTGGAAGTTTGTTGGATATCCAAAGCATTAGCAAGGGAATATCTTCTACCAAACCGAGGAACAAAAATGTTTTGTTTCTCAACATGCCACCTTTGTGAAAGGGAATTTCTTGTGAAGAAAATTTTGGTCATGAGGTAGAACTGGAAAGAGTTCCAGCTATACAAACTGCAGCAGATGATTTGGTAGAACCAAAGGATTCAATAGTTTCCAACGAACCTCAGCCTCTCCGCCGATCTAGCAGGGTTCCTCACCCACCTGAGAGATGTTGGATATAGTGCCCTCAGAGTCAATTATTGGATCACAGGCACGTGATTGGAATGATTGAGAGAGGACCTATGCCGATAGGACAGTCTTACTCGAGATGATAGTATGCTATCTGGTTTATCTTTATCATCGTGTACTGCTTTAGGTGACCTTACAGGTCACTATTGCACGTTGATAGAGCCCCTAGGATTCTTGCTTGACTACCAGCAGTATGAGGGCGATCATATACGTGGGAGCTGGAGTCTATAAGCACATCCTTAAAAGGTCCCTAGTCGTGGGAGTTTCAAGACAGGGCATCGATTCTCCAGAGTAGACTGGTGTATACAGTCAAGACCCCGATGAGGGGCGGTGGCCGGTCTCACAAGCCACTGGTGTCAGTTGGTTCACCTAAGATGTATACAGGTGCTCATTGGGTTATGAGTACATCGGACAGGACTCGCCGGGAACCTGCTAGTTGGGATTATACCAGACGTCAGATAGCAGTTCCCAGGTGACATGTGTACAGGTTAGTTCGTCGACCTGAGATCGTCATTTGTCTTGTGTGAGTTCCCACTGTGCTTTGATTACTACCCTACCACGCTCAAAGGAGACGTGCAAACAGGTTTTAGTTAGGTACAGTCACGAGCCACATGGAGGTAGTGAGCGAATCTGCAGGGGTCGTCTCTCCCGGTATTGGGGGTGAGGTCGCGCTGTGTCTAGGAGAGCCATTACGCAAAGCCCTCGGCCGAGGCAAGAGATTTACTGGTAGGTATTCCAGTAGTATCTCAGGGTGTTCTGGGCTACACTCCGACATGACTTGTACCGCTATTGGGGGTCTGACTTTTACTAACCCCCTAGGCCTGCCATGCGATGCTCATAGATGAAAGGACCGGACTATATGGATATTGTCACTGACAGGCTCAGTAGGGTGTCAGGATGAGTTCGCTCATCGACGTCCCTTTGGTCAGTAGCCGGTAGCTCGTTACGTATGGCTGATACCTCTGACGTGCTAGTGGTTAAATCCACAGCCATAGTATTGACGAGTCTTTAGAGTCCCCCACACACAGTTACTCAAGTTTCGGGCGAAACGCTGTAGAGGCCGTATGGAGATATGGCAGGGTTCGATCAGATACGTGCGGTATTGCACTGATCGTGATCGGGCGGATTTTACTAGCCGGCTTTGGCTTAAGCCGGATCCTAGTATTAGATAGTGTAGTTTTGTCTCTTTGCATTTGTATTCAGTGGGAATACAAATGCGGGCATGTATATGCAGTAGCGGGGTTTTCCTGTAATTTATTACGGGATCAGTTTTCTGAAGTTGCCAGTTTGCATTCCGTTCCGGCCGATTTTCCTTTGCTTCTTCACGGCCGGACTTTTCGATGGAGGGGGTTATTTGCAAGTTTGCAAATAACTTATTGTAGAGGGGGTTTCTTGCATTTTGTGGCTTCATGATACTTCTTTAATCATGAGATTCTTTTTTGGTCTCTTCCATTGTATTTATTATGATGGATTGAGATTTGAGTTGGATTGGAAATGGGTGTGACCATTTTCTTATCTTCATCTTAGCTTTTCTTCTCCCATTTTGTTTGATTCCTTTTTCCCACCATGATGAGGGGGGCCGGCCACTTTTGGAGGAGGGGGAGAATTCATTTTTGTTGTGAGGAAAAATGTTCATCTCATTCATGCATCAAAGTTCATAGCTCCTTTTTCAAGCCTCTCCAAAAACCTTTATTCTTTCCTCCACACTATCATGGCAACTTCTCAACCCCAAAGAGACAAGCTACTACACTTAGCCTACAGCATTCCTTGGGCACATCGGCTCGCCAACTTCGTGCTCGAGTTGCCTCGGTCCAGAGGTGGGAGCTCGTAAAAGAACCCGGCGATGTGGTGCACGTTTCGACGAGGAGGCGACGACCGGAGATTCCGCGAGGAGATCGGAGTAGAGACGAAGACCGAAGGACACGGATCGTTTGGTATATCTCTCTACCCACTCTTTTACTTGTTTTGCTAGAGCTAGGTTAATGGCCCGATCCGGGTTAAAAGTGCGCGGTGGTGCCGGTTTGCAAGTTTCGCAAAGTTTTTCGTTTCCGCGTCTCCGGCATCGGATCGACGGCCGGGGCGCCGCTGTGCACTTACATTGGTATGAGAGTCAGGCCATTAACCTAGCCTAGCTTGCTCTAACGTGTTTAGAACTCGATCGAACAATAAAACCCCAAAAACTATATTTTCTAGTGCATTGGGTTTTTGTCGAAATTTTTTTAGCTCCAAAAATTTTTCAGGTTGTTTCAGAAACATGTGCAGAGAATTCTAAGAACACTGTAAAAATTTGGTGACCTAATCCCTCAAGATAGCCGCGGAACCGCGGCCATAACCCCACTTTGGCCGTGGTTCCGCCGCAGTAATATAGCTTCATTTCACCATTTTTTTCCAGTGTGTCCTAGTCTTTGGAAATAGGGGTTTTGGGATATTCTTTTTGGGCCCAGATTTTTTGTGAGAGCTACAGTAGTGCTTGGGGCCCACTTCGGTACATTTGTTCAATCGGATATTTTAAACATGTTACTTCACAGTATTTACATTATATCTGCGACCGTGAATGTCATTTGATCGGTAAATCCTGTCTAACTGCTATAGCCCTTTTAGACGGATTTGCGAACGTGTCATTCACGTTGATGTTCTGTGTTGTGCTGTGATGTTGCGGATTGGTCGTGGGGGATAGCCTGGTTGCAATATTAGTACAGTTTTGTTTTATAGGTACATTTGATATTGCGGGGGAGCGTCCAACATGTGGACTGCCGTCACTGCCTGTTTGTATTATTCTTTTGGGGCACGACCGGGTCGAGGTCGATATACCCGTTGTATGTATATTTTACTTTCTGTACTAGGATTACCCCGCGGAGGGGTGCACGGATAGCCGGATTCTAGAGGGCAACGGGCCCGCATCTCATGGCATTGAGATGGAGGGGGCTTCACTCTAGAATTGGCGGGCGATTCGCCGCACTCGTAGGGGGTATAGGTTGACCCAGGAGGGGTGCCCAAGTTACCGGATTCCTTGAAGTGCTGGCTGGTCCATTCACGTTGCTGAAGGGACTGCCTCGCTTCAGGTTTTGGCGGGTAACTTGCCGCGCCCGTAGGGGTCTAGGTTTTCATTGCACAGGCTATCCACACGACCAGGGGAACGTCGGGTTTCAGTAGCGGCTCTATGAAACCCGAGGATCCCAGATATCTGTTTTGTTATGTGATGCTGGTTACATTTCTGTGATGTTGCATTTTATCACGCCTTGAGCGAATATTATATATTGATATATATACTAGTAGATGTTGTATATATTTTGCATCCGCGCTAGTCCAGTCCCCGCTCTGTCGTTAGTTAAGTAACCTAACGGGTGATGACGGGACCCAGTGGCGAATGCGGATGGCATATACGTACAACATTATTTTCGTTCTTTATTGGTGTGATCAATTGATGGGACTGCGCTGATTCGGATCAATGCAAGATAAACAAACCTATTCTGATGTTGTTAGAACATTTTTCAAAAAGCTGTTATTGCAAGGACGTTCACTTTTGTTTTGCACAGTGGTATTCAGTTGGAATATCCTGCTCCTCAGTCGACGAGGCAAGGGCCGAGATCCCTTCACCGGGAGTGACCCCTTGGACAGAAGTTTGCGTCAGGGCGATAACTTCACTATAGCCGATTACTTTTGCTTTACATCGCGGTATTCAGTTGGAATATCCTGCACCCCATCCTACGGGGAAAAAGCCGAGATCCCTTCACCGGGAGTGACCTCTTTAGCAAAGGTTTTCGTCACTATATTTTTATAAAGCTATCAGTTCCTTCAACGATATCAAGTTCATTACGTTAAAGGCTTTCGCCAGAAACCATTCGTAGCCTTCTATCATTTCAGTTAAATATTCGGTAGTATTCAAGCTATTTATTTTGACCTCACGCCAAGGCATAGTGATTGGTAGCTGCCGGATATTTATCTGTTGCATAGATAGAATGCGTTGGTTTGGGACAGTTGTACTACTATTTTGGCCTACGTCAAGGGTATGTACGGGTGGGTTCAAATTAACCTGGATAATTATGGGTAGAACTTGACATGTGACTTATGATATTTTGACCTCACGCCAAGGTCATAAGAGCATGGGGCAAAAATCCACATCGGGAGTTTCTAAAGAAACTGAAACTTGCCAGATATGTGCATACCTTCTAGAGTGTGATAACGTGAGCGGATTCCGATTCCCACTGATGAGTTGGTTTACTCGTCGGGTGATCCCGACTAATTCTTCTATCAGGTTTGGGGAAGAATTTGACGTTAAAGTGGGAGGTTTCCTGATTAGATAAAATGATAACCATTCTGATCTAGGTTAGAGTGCACGCTGAGTGTTTCTTTTCTCTCTCTCTTTGGCAGCGACCATTGACCCGACCTTAGATTATGACTCATTGACTGAACCTTCTTTAACACTGGCTTTTGGATTGTCTGAGTTGCAAACCTCATTGCCACTCCTACTTTTACCCTTTTCTCCAGGACACCCCGTATTACTACGAACGTCCACTTCCATTGGATAAAACCATCATATGGTTATATACGAACTCGAAGGAATTTATTCGAGGATGGTTTCTAGTTCTGGAGAAAACGAATGGGACTATTCAGTTGTCTTTTCCTTTTACCTTCTCTCAGGTTGCGAGTGCCCCTTAGATTAGGGGATAGTACACCCATTACGCAAATTGGATAGTCTTCTTCCAAATCATAGGCAGGTGCCGACCGGTAGGGAATGAAGAAAACCAATTAGCCTAAACGGTGTACAGAAGGTATTAAGTTAAGACAAAGAAAGGGATTAGAATGAGGGCAAAGTAAATTGCGACTGGTATTTCACGACCAAACCAAGTATTTCATTACCACTCCCATTTCACCTTTGTATTTCTCCAGGACATTCCGTATCACTACGAAGATCCACAGTTTATTGGATACTCCATCGTATGGTTATATACGAACTCGAAAGGAACTTGTTCCAGTTCGGGGATGGATTCTGGTTCAGGAGAAATAGGAATAAGGTTTATTCGGTTGTCTTTTGTCTTCACCTTCTCTCGCATTGCGAGTGCTCCTAGGATTAGGACAGTACACCCACTATGCTTATTGGATAGTCTTCTTCCAAACCATAGGCTGGTGCCGAACGGTAGGGAAGGAAGAAAACCATTTAGCCCAAAGGGGTGCACAGAAGGTAATGACTAAAGACATATAAAGGGATCTGGAGAGATGGCAAAGAAATATACGGTTACAGTTGTGAATCTGGATAATAGAAGAGGCATTACTAGGAATACCCGGATACCCCATCGAAACATTTCAATGTTTCAGTTTCACTGTGTACTGTTAAAAGAAAACTGATTTCCCAATTAGTCCTTACTCCAGGGTATGTATTTACCAGGTTTGATTCTCACATCTGTATAGTTTTACAGATGATGAGGTGGGAGTAAGTTATCGGGAATTAGGTGATTATCCTCATTATATCGGGATTCGTTGTAATTGGTGATATTTGAGGAAGTCACCTGGATTGTTTGCCGGACGGCAAATATTTGGTTTTGAATATCCGTTGTTATGCACCAATTTCAAATTGATATATCTGTACGTCTATTTTTATAGAGTGAGATATACTTTTTTGAAATTATGTTTATGACATTTAGGTATATCAGTGGATGATTAGGTAAGGAGCATTAAACAGCGGTGTAATTCTTCTTGACCATAAGTACAGTTTTCAACCTACGATACACAGTGAATGAGTCGTTAGACTCAGAGAACTTATACAGAGTATTGTATGTTGTCTAGTGTCCATAAGGACAGAGGGGTTGGTCATCGTACTATATTCGGTTTACTTATGACTTCTCTAGTTCTTAGACAGGTGTTTCGTAGAAACACAGGGTCCAAGTTTTGAGAAGTTATAGGTATAAGAATAGAATAGAGAACCAGGTATTGCAAGTATCGGGATTCTTCAAGGTGATCGAAGATGTAGATACTTGTGTATGGTATTCAGTTGATAGTAATGAGAACTTGCTTCTCTTTCAGGTTACTCATAATTGGAAGCACTCCTAAGTTGAGTAACGCTGATCGGCCTCTCTCCATTTACTTAACATGCACTGGAGATAGCTGCATGATTTGAATCTGGTTCAATTAAATCAATGCCTCTATTTCTGTATTGGATATAGAACAGTTCATATCTTAACGATATTAAGGTACGGGAAGTTGTCCGGCTTATACTTAAAAACAGACTCTGGATAACTCAAGGCACGTTTCTGTAATGGTTGTTTGTGGGTTGACCCAGGCTATGACGAGGGTTGATTTTCTACCATCTGGAAGATCAATAGTGATATTGTTCTTGACTCGCCACAATTTTAAAAGAAATAGATTTTTTCAGAAAATAGTAGTGGGAGTATGGTAGAACTGGAAGTGATTCCAGAACCGCAGACGATTACTGAAGATTTGATAGGAACCTAAAGATTCAATCTGTAATGACATTCCATTAGCCACTCCGCAGATATGGTGGGTAACCTCAGGCACCCGAGAGCTACTCCGGTAGCCTCAAGGACGGTGACAGGGAGGTTCTTGTTTACCCAGACTTTCCATTGCTGTTGTTCCAGACTGTGAGACCCGGCAGGAGGATGAGCATAGCGTCGTTCTGAACTAGCTTTAGAAGTGTACGTCTATATGACTCTGCTAGAGGGTTGTCGTAGTCAGTGAGAGCAGCGGAAGCATTGGTGGACAGGTGGCTTATGTCTATTTATAGACTAAAGCAGATATAGCAGAGATAGATCATCTATTTCTGATGTGACAATCGTAGGTTTGACTTCATCAGAATAGGGGATGGATCTGTTAAGAAGGTAGTAGGGTGTGTTGTCCTTGTATTTGGATGACATACACAGAGTAGGAAGTGAAATTCCTATACTACGATCGGTTATACTTTGGTTGTCATACAGTGGTTTCTCCACATGGGACTTAGATATAATATCAAGACATTCTGATTACTAGATCTATAGATCTACATTTGGGTGGTTTCCCAATCAGGGTACTTAGACAGCATTCTAAGAGTTTTTAGAATGGGCGACTCCTGGCACGGTAGTATACCTGCAGGTAATGGAGTCACCCTCTCTAAAGGTGTCTTATAGACTAAAGTAGAGAGGGATGTGCATGATTGGCAGATCACTTGCTTAGGCAATTGAGTTAATCATGTGATGTCAAGTACCATACCAGATGTTGTTCTTGCAGTAGATGCAATAAGTTGATATTAATCCAATCCTGGAGAAACAATCGGAAGCAGCTTTAGAACATAAATGCGTGTTCTAAGGATATGATAACGACAGCCTCCTTTAGGAGACAGTTATCATTCCAGGCTTCCATGGTGACCTGGATGGCAGAGTGGCTGTCAGAGTTATAGTTTTCCCTCTGACGAAGGGTAGCATTTTGGATAGGTGGTCCAGGCGGATACTGTGGGAGGCATGGTGTAGGATACTGATTAAGTTCAGTTGACGATACAGTCTAAGAAGTTTGGATTTGGAGTTCATTTATGAGCTAGGTCCCATCAGACATCCAGACATTCTAAGACAGGTATTGCTCATTTCGGGAGATGGTTTACTCCGCGAACTTGAGATATAGAGAGACATAGAAAGAAACATCAAAGCGGATCCACTCACTGAGGCTATTCCTCGAACGCAATAGTTTCGCAAACAAGCTTTGTGAGACTGACTAGTAGAGGAGTTGGGTGTTCGGTATCACACGGGTTGTGAGTATGCGACATCGCAATAATTAGCCTTGAGTGCAAGTGGGAGATTGTTGGATATAGTGCCCTCAGAGTCAATTATTGGATCACAGGCACGTGATTGCAATGATTGAGGGAGGACCTATGCCGGTAGGACAGTCTTACTCAAGATGATAGTATGCTATCTGGTTTATCTTTATCATCATGTACTGCTTTAGGTGACCTTACAGGTCACTATTGCACATTGATAGAGCCCCTAGGATTCTTGCTTGACTACCAGCAGTATGAGGGCGATCATAGACGTGGGAGCTGGAGTCTATAAGCACATCCTTAAAAGGTTCCTAGTCGTGGAAGTTTCAAGACAGGGCATCGATTCTCCAGAGTAGACTAGTGTATACAGTCGAGACCCCAACGAGGGGCGGTGGCCGGTCTCACAAGCCATTGGTGTCAGTTGGTTCACCTAAGATGTATACAGGTGGTCATTGGGTTATGAGTACACCGGACAGGACTCGCCATGAACCTGCAAGTTGGGATTATACGAGACGTCAGATAGCAGTTCCCAGGTGACATGTGTACAGGTTAGTTCATCGACCTGAGATCGTCATTTGTCTCGTGTGAGTTCCTACTGTGCTTTGATTACTACCCTACCACGCTCAAAGGAGACGTGCAAACAGGTTTTAGTTGGGTACAGTCCCGAGCCACATGGAGGCAGTGATCGGATCAGCAGGGGTCCGTCTCTCCCGGTATTGGGGGTGAGGTCGCGCTGTGTCTAGGAGAGCCATTACACAAAGCCCTCGGCCGAGGCAAGAGATTTACTGGTAGGTATTCCAGTAGTATCTCAGGGTATTCTGGGCTACACTCCGACACGACTTGTACCGCTATTGGGGGTCTGACTTTTACTAACCCCCTAGGCCTGCCATGCGATGCTCATAGACGAACGGACCGGACTGTACGGATATTGTCACTGACAGGCTCAGTAGGGTGTCAGGATGAGTTCGCTCATCGACGTCCCTTTGGTCAGTTGCTGGTAGCTCGTTACGTATGGCTGATACCTCTGACGTGCTAGTGGTTAAATCCACAGCCATAGTATTGACGAGTCTTTAGAGTCCCCCACACACAGTTACTCAAGTTTCGGGCAAAACGCTGTAGAGGCCGTATGGAGATATGGCAGGGTTTGATCAGATACGTGCGGTATTGCACGGATCGTGATCGGGCGGATTTTACTAGCCGGCTTTGGCTTAAGCCGGATCCTAGTATTAGACAGTGTAGTTTTGTCTCTTTGCATTTGTATTCAGTGGGAATACAAATGCGGGCATGTATATGCAGTAGCGGGGTTTTCCTATAATTTATTACGGGATCAGTTTTCTGAAGTTGCCAGTTTGCATTCCGTTCCGGCCGATTTTCCTTTGCTTTTTCACGGCCGGACTTTTCGATGGAGGGGGTTATTTGCAAGTTTGCAAATAACTTATTGTGGAGGGGGTTTCTTGCATTTTGTGGCTTAATGATACTTCTTTAATCATGAGATTCTTTTTTGGTCTCTTCCATTGTATTTATTATAATGGGTTGAGATTTGAGTTGGATTGGAAATGGGTGTGACCATTTTCTTATCTTTATCTTATCTTTTCTTCTCCCATTTTGTTTGATTCATTTTTCCCACCATGATGAGGGGGGCCGGCCACTTTTGGAGGAGGGGGAGAATTCATTTTTGTTGTGAGGAAAAATGTTCATCTCATTCATGCATCAAATTTCATATCTCCTTTTTCAAGCCTCTCCAAAAAGCTTCATTCTTTCCTCCACACTATCATGGCAACTTCTTAACCCCAAAGAGACAAGCTACTACACTTAGCCTACAACATTCCTTGGGCACGTCGGCTCGCCAACTTCGTGCTCGAGTTGCCTCGGTCCAGAGGTGGGAGCCCGTAAAAGAATCCGGCGATGTGGTGCACGTTTCGACGAGGAGGCGACGACCGGAGATTCCGCGAGGAGATCGGAGTGGAGACGAAGACCGAAGGACACGGATCGCTTGGTATATCTCTCTACCCACTCTTTTACTTGTTTGCTAGAGCTAGATTAATGGCCCGATCCGGGTTAAAAGAGCGCGGTGGTGCCGGTTTGCAAGTTTCGCAAAGTTTTTCGTTTCCGCGTCTACAGCGTCGGATCTACGGCCGGGGCGCCGCCGTGCACTTACAAGAGATACTTTGGTTTCTCTATGACAGTGGGAGTGAGGATTGCATCTTGAGATGATGACCCAACTAGTTTCGAGCTGGCCATCAGGAGTGGGACTCTGTAAGAATGGCTGGATGCTTAGTGATCTGAGATGGAATCCTTATACACCAACAAAGTATGGACTTTAGTTGCTTTATCTGAAGGGTTAAATCCCCATCAGGAGCAAGTATATCTTGAGAAGATTACTTGGTGTACATGGAAAAGTTGAGACTTTCAAAGCTATACTTAAGTCCATCCAGATCCTACTTGCCACCGCTAAATACCATGACTACGATATCTGGTGGTTGGGTGTCATGAATGCTTTTCTAAATGATGTTTTAGAAGAGAACGTCTATAAGTATACAGCCAGAAGGCTTCGTAAACAGTGGGTGCAGCGGAAACGTGTGCAAGATGCTTCATATGATAAAGCAGGCATCGTAGAGTTGGAACGTCTGTTTTGATGTGGTAGTCAAAGAGTTTGACTTCATCAAAATGGTAGATGAACCTTGTATATACAAAAAGGTAGTAGGGAGTATGGTGGCGATCTTCGTAGAGTAAGTGGATGACATACTTTTGATAGGGAAGGAGTTTCCTATGCTACGCTCGGTCAATCTCCGCTTATCACAAAGATTCTCCATATAGGATCAAAGTGATACCTCCTAAATCCTGGGTTTTGGATCTATGAGATAGATCTAATTGGATGTTAGGATAATCACTAGTTGTAGTGAGATGGTATCAATCGATCCTGGGGAGAATCACTGGAATGGTTCCAGGGTGATAAGGACGACTGAATGTCAGTCGCAGGCATTGTCTTTTCGCAGGAATTGTCTTTACCCTCAGTGGAGGGACGGTATGTTGGAAGAGTTCCAAGCTAGATACTGTGACTTACTAGAAGATTAAAGGCAAGATACATCGTTACCAAGGATGCTACCAAAGAGGCAGTCTGGATATATAAGTTCATGAGATGAACTTCGTTCCTACCATTATGTGACAATGGAGTTGTGGCTTTTGCCAAGGAACCCCCGTCCCATCAGAGATCAAGATATAATTCTTAGACAGTATCACCTGATCATGGAGATGGTTGATCTCCAGGGAGATTGAGCTTAGGAGAGTTGACACAGAGGACAACAGCGCGGATCCACTCACAAAGGACTTTTTCCCAGTAGAGACTTTTATGGGATGGTTGAGTATGAGATACTTCAACCACAGCTTATTATTGGGTATGTGATACCACAACAGATGGCCCTAGTGCAAGTGGGAGATTGTTAGTTATATGTATGCCCTAGAGGCCATTACTGTACATATGATGTATATTGTAATGGATGCTTGGACATATATAGGGAGGACTTTCTTGCTCGACATGATAGTACGCTATCTGGTTGTACTTTATCTTAACATGTACTCTGGTTGTCTCTATGATACACGTTGATAAAGCCCTTAGGATATGTACTCGACTATTGGGACTATGATGAGATCATACTAGTGGGGCCACGGTAGTCGACGAGTACATCCTATAATTGTTCCTAGTCGAGGGTGTATCGAGACAGGGCATCGATACACCATAGTAGACTAGCGTATACGCATCTTGACCCATATGATGGGCGATGGATGATCCCATATCCATCGGTGTTTGACATCAAGGATGGTGTACGGGTGCTCAGTGGAGACTGGGTACACTGGACGGACTCGTCGAGAACTCCCAGATGATATTATACTTCACGTCAGATGGCAGTTCTCCGGTGACACTGGTACAGAGTAGTCTGTTAACCCGAGATCGTCATAGAGTCTTGTGTGATTCCCACTGTACTTTGATTTCCATCATACCACGTACAAGAGGGCGTGCAAAAAAATGGCTTTTGGGTACAGTCCCGAATCATATGGAGGCAATGAGCGATAGGAGGGGATTCGTCTTTCCCGGTATAGGGAGTTGATGTTGTGCTGTGTTCGATTGGCTATAGCTGGAAATCCCTGGCCAGGGTTGCTGAGATTTACTGGTAAGTGTTTCCAGTAGTTTCTCGAACTGTTATAGACCTCATATCGACACGACTTATCAAGCTACTGGGGTCTGACGTTTACCACCCCTAGGCGAGATATGCGATATATCAGACGACGAGACCGGACTGTACGGGAGTGTTACTGATTGGATTCGCAGGAGAATGTACAGGCTTGCTTGTTGATCTTCTGATCGCTCAATACCCGGATGGCCGTTACGTTTAGCAAACCGCTTGCGGCTTGTGGGTGATTGATATGATCACCACCTACTGCCGGCATATTGACGAGTCTTTAGAGTCCTACACAGAGGTTTCCTAGCTCAAGCGAAACGAAATAGGAGCGCATATGAGATATGTGCGGGACCGAGAATAATACCAGTATGTGATACTATATTCTATTCTCGCGATTTGTATCATCAGTCGGTTATATGAGATATAACCGGGTTACCGAATCAAGTGTTGATTCGATATATTGATACACTAGATATTAGTCAGTTATATGCGATATGACCGGAACATTAAATCAAGTGTTGATTTAATGATTTAATGTATAATTATATATTTGATATATTACTTTACATTAACTAGTATTTGTTCACTTAAGATTGACTTTCTCACTTTATATGCACAAGTTGTATATGTGATATATATTTGTGCACTAGTTTGTATCATGATTGATGATACATGCAAACTTGGGTGTGTGTATGATTTACACCATATTTAAGATAATGGTTTAGGTTTTTATTTATTTTGGTAAAACAAAATGGTGGCTTTCTTTGTTTTGGCTTAAAGCTTCATGAAGCTTTTAAGCATATTTGACAAAGTCCACTCATTTTGTTTTGCATAAGTTTTTTTATTAACCAAACCATTAACTCAAACTAGGGTTTAGTCTCTACAAAGGTTAACTCACCCATGGTTGCATTATGATAGACTTCACTTGATTATTCTTTTTAGATAATTCTTATTCTTTTCTTTTCTTCTTCTTCTTCTTCAAAAACAAGAGAAGCTTGCTAGAAATTTTCAAGTGAAAAAATAGAGTGAGAAATCCAAATCCAAAGTGAACCCACTTCCTATTTCATCATCCTCTACTACTTGCCATTTAGTTTAGGGTGTTCTCTTCACAAAGTTCATGACCTAGTGAAGATGGAGCTTGAGTTTGAGTCTTCTCGACGTAGATCATCTTCGGCCTCGAAGTCAACGAGCTAGCCCGTTCATTTCTCCGAGGAAACCGTCACAAGAGTCCGGGATCTCGATGATCGCAGCGAAGGGACGTCAACACGGAGCTTTAGAAGTGAAGGACCGGATCTACAAAGGTTGTAATCCCTCTCACTTAGTGTTAAAAAGTTTAACATGCTTAGTTTCGCATAAACTCTAGTTTAAAGATCCGGTTTTTGGTTTGTTCGGCAAGGATAAATTTTTAATCGGGCATGGTTGATACCTCGTAGACCCTTGTGAGCGTGCCTAGCAACCCTACAGAAACAGCCATACATCTATTGAATATGGTCCCCACCAAATCTGTGCCTACCACCCATATGAGATATGGAAGGGGAATAGATCATGTCTTAAGTATGTTAAGATATGGGGTTGTCCGGTCTATGTCAAATGACAAAATCCGAACAAACTCAAGGCATGGTCTGTTCTGTGCAAATTTGTAGGATATCCCAAAAATTCAAGTAGGTATATCTTCTACCACACCGAGAAACAAAGGGTGTTTGTTTCTCGGAATGCTACCTTTTTAGAAAAGGAATTTCTTGAAAAAGAAATTAGTGGTAAGGAGGCGGAACTGGAAGAGGCTCCAGCAATACAAACCACAACAGAAGATTTGGTGGAACCAGAGGATTCGGTAGTTCCCAATGAACCCCAGCCACTCCGCCAATCTAGTAGGGTTCCTTACCCACCTGAGAGATACTACGGTTTTCTCATGGATGGTGGGAGCGATGATTGCATCATGGAGGATGATGACCCAACTAGCTTCGAGCAGGCCATCATGAGTGGAGACTCAGTGAAATGGCTGGATGCAATGCGGTCCGAGATGGAATCCATGTACACCAACAAAGTATGGACTTTGGAAGATGCTCCTGAAGGGGTAAAACCCATTGGGAGCAAGTGGATCTTCAAGAAAAAACTTAGTGTAGATGGGAAAGTGGAGACTTTCAAAGCTAGACTTGTTGTAAAGAGTTTTCGTCAACGACCAGGTGTCGATTATGATGAAAACTTTTTCCAGTGGCTATGCTTAAATCCATCCGGATCATACTTGCCATCGCTGCATATCATGACTACGAAATCTGGCAAATGGATGTTAAGACCTCCTTTCTAAATGGTGATTTAGAAGAGAGCGTGTACATGACTCAGCCAGAAGGCTTCGTAGCTAGTGGGGGCAGCGGGAAGGTGTGCAAGCTGCTTAAATCCATTTACGGATTAAAGCAAGCATCGCGGAGTTGGAACATCTGCTTTAATGTCGTTATCAAAGAGTTTGATTTCGTCAAAAATGTAGATGAACCTTGTATATACAAGAAGGTGGCAGAGAGTAAGGTTGTCTTCCTCGTATTTTACGTAGACGACATACTCTTGATAGGAAATGACATTCCTATGCTGCAATCGGTCAAGCTCTTCTTATCAGAAAGATTCTCAATGAAAGATCTAGGGGATGCCTCCTACATCTTGGGGATTAAGATCTATAGAGATAGATCTAAACGGATACTGGGATTGTCCCAATCCAGGTAAATTGACACCATATTAAAGAGGTTTAGTATGGAAGAATCCAAGCGTGGGTTTTTACCCACGATCTCTGGACTCACTCTCTCCAAAGAGATGTCTCCCAAGACTGATTTGGAGTGAGCTCGTATGCAAGGGATACCATATGCTTCGGCAGTAGGCTCTATCGTGTACGCGATGCTATGTACCAGACCCGATGTAGCACACTCACTAAGTGTAGTGAGTAGGTATCAAGCAGATTCTGGAGAGAATCACTGGACAGCTGTGAAGAGCATTCTCAAGTACTTGTGAAGGACTAAAGAGATGCTTTTGGTGTATGGTAACGGAGAACTCCAAGTGGAGTCCTTTACCTATTCGAGCTTCCAGAGTGATAAGGACGACTCTAAGTCGCACTCGGGATTTGTCTTTACCCTCTACAGAGGGGCGGTATGCTGGAAGAGTTCCAAGCAGGAAACCGTGGCAGACTCAACGATGGAGGCTGAATACATCCCTGCCAACGATGCTACCAAAGAGGTTGTCTGTATCAAGAAGTTCATAACTGAACTTGGAGTGATTCCATCCATTAAGGATCCAATACCTTTGTATTGTGATAACAATGGAGCGGTGGCTTTGGCCAAGGAACCCAGGTCACATCAGCGATCCAGGCATATTCTGAGACGGTATCACCTGATCCGGGAGATAGTTGATCTCCGGGAGATCGAGGTCAGGAGGGTTGACACGAAGGATAACACAGCGGATCCACTCACGAAGGCCATTTCCCATATACAGTTCGAGAGACTCATCAGGATGCTCGGTATGAGATACTACAGCAACTGGCCCTAGTGCAAATGAGAGATTGTTAGTTGTATGTATGCCCTAGAGGTCAGTATTGTACATACGATGTATATTATATCGGATGCTTGGACATATATAGAGAGGACTTTCTTGCTCGACATGATAGTATACTATCTGGTTGCTCTTTATCTTAAAATGTATACTTGTCTTTTGATACTGTCTTATGGTTACATGTTGGTAAAGCCCTTAGGATGTGTACTTGACTACCAGGAATATGATGCAGATCATAGTAGTAGGGCCATGGTAGTCCATAAGTTCATCCTTTAATGTTCCTAGTCGTGGGTGTATCGAGACAGGGCATCAATATACTACATTAGAGTAGACTAACGTATACGCTTCTCGACCCATGAGATGGGCGATGGATGATCCCATATCCATTGGTGTTTGACATCAGAGATGGTATACGGGTGCTCAGTGGAGACTGAGTACACTGGACGGACTCGCCGAGAACTCCCAGATGGTATTATACCTCACGTCAGATGGCAGTTCTCTGGTGACACTTGTACGGGTTAGTCTGTAGACCCGAGATCGTCATAGAGTCTTGTGTGATTCCCACTGTGCTTTGATTTCCACCTTACCACATCTAAGAGGGCGTGCAAAACGGTGGTTTTTGGGTACAGTCCCGAGTCACATGGAGGCAATGAGCGATAGGAGGGGTTTCGTCTCTCCCGGTATTGGGAGTTGATATTGCGCTGTACTCGATTGGCCATAACAGGGAAGTCCCTGGCCAGGGATGATTTAGGGATTTACTCGTAAGTGTTACCAGTAGTTTCTCGAGCCGTTATGAGCCTCATATCGGCATGACTTATCGGTTATTGGGGTCTGACGTTTACCATCCATAGACTTGATATGCGACATATCAGACGAGGAAACCTGTCTGTACGGCAAGTGTTACCGTCAGGCTTTTGCAAGGAGTTGGAGCGGGCTTGCTTGCTGATCTTCTGATCGCTCAATACCCGGATAGCCATTACGTCCAGCTAGTACCGCTGACGGCTTGTGGGTGTTTGATGTGATCATCACCTACTGCCGGCGTATTGACGAGTCTTTAGAGTCCTACATAGAGGTTTTACTGGCTCAGGCAAAATGAAATAGGAGCACATATGTGATATGTGCGGGACCGAGAATAATGCATGTATGTGATACCGTATTCTATTCTCGCGACTTTTGTATCGGTCGGTTATATGCGATATAGCCGGGTTATTGAATCAAGTGTTGATTCGATAAGTCGATACATTAGATGTTAGTCGGTTATATGTGATATAGCAGGATTATTAAATCAATAGTTGATTTGATAATTTAGTGTATAATTGTATATTTGATATACTAATTTACATTAACTAACATTTTCTCACTTAAGCAATTATTTTCTCACATGTGCACACTTAATATATATGTGATGTATATTAATTTTTGTTTTGTTTTTGTATCATGGTTGTTGATACAACATACATGGGTGTATGAGACTTACACCGTGCTAATTATGATGTTGGGTTTAATATTTAAAGTAATTACAAAATTAGTGGATTATTGGAAAAATGCATGAAGCTTATGGAAGCTTGTAGATGCATTGACTAAGTCCACTAGGTTTGTTTTACTTTAGATATTTGTTAACCTAACCATTTTAATTAGCCATGGTTATATCTCTATATGAGTTAGTATATGATACACACTCACCCATGGTTCACTCTCTCACTTGATCATTATTTCATTCTCTTCTTCTTTCTTCATCTTCTTCCTTCTAAAAGAAAAAGGATTCTAGGGTTTGAAAAAGTGAGAAAGTATTGTGAGAAAAATAATTCTGAAGAGCCCACTTCCTATTTAATCATCCTTTACTAGATTAGCACTTTAGTATAGGGTGTTTGCTTCACTAATCCTTTAGTTAATGAAGTAGAAGCTTGAGCTAGTATTCCCTAGACGTAGATCATCTTCGGCCTCGAAGACTTCAAGCAAGATCGCTCTTTTCCCCTCGTGAAGCCATGCAAGAGTCCAGGATTTCAATGATCGCAGTGAAGGGACTACAACAAGGAGCTTTAGAAGTGAAGGACCGATCTACAAAGGTTGTATTTCTATTTCACTTAGAAGTAAAAAGGTTTACTTAAGTTTCCGTATTATATTCTAGTTAACGATTCTAATTTAGAGTTCCTTGAAACGGCAAAATTTTTTAAATGGCATGGACGATGCCTCCCAAAACCTTGCTGCCGTCGATAGGAACCCTTCACCGCGCAGGCACACGGGCACACATGCTCGCGTGAGCATAGGCGCGCGGGGGCGCGGCGTGCGGGCGCGCGGCGTGCGGGCATGCGGGCGCGCGGCTCTCTTGTGCACATGCACGTGCGCGCGTGCGTGCACACGACGCTCGATGAGGGCCAAAAGGTCCTAAATTGGACCAAAATTTCCATTTTGGCAACGAAACCCAGGTTTGGAACCCGCAGGAGGGTGTTCTTCTTCTCTTTGGTTTAGAGAGGCTCTCTTGATTTTTCAAAACTTAGATTTTAGATCTTGAATGGACCGACAGGGTCTCTTTTCACTCTCAAAAGCTTTGGATCTTACCAAAAATGGAGTTTTGGAGGGTTCTCCTTCTTCTTCCTCTCTCTAATTGGATCTTAAGGAGAAAGAAGAAGATGGGTAAAAATCTCCCATTTTGGAGATTTGATGGAGTAATCACTTTCTTTTCAACGGTTTATGGCTAAAATCTAATTAGTTTTGAAAAATAAGAGCTTAAGCTCTTGATTTAATTTAAAAAAGAAGAGAATGAAGAACATGAAGAGAGAGAGAGAAAAGTGGCACAAACCCAATTTTATGTGGGATTAACTATTTTTATATCTTCATAACGTTTGCCTTATATAGGCTACACTTTTTACACATAGCCCATTGGGCTTTACAAAATGGCTCATTTTCCCATCCCATGCCCATGTGCTCATTTATTTTTACACATGAGCCTTGGGTTTTACATAATTTTGGATTTTTTCCCATTTAATTTATAATTTAATATTTATTTGCATATAAAAACTATTTATTACATATTTCTCTTTTTTTTTCTTCTTCAATGGTCGGCCGGTTTCTCTTGGGCTTGAGGCTATTTGGACAGGGTCCCAGTTGCTTGGGATCGAAACCGTGTCCACTCAGGCGTTGACTTTAACCCGTTGACTTTGACTTTGACTTTGACTTTTTTGATTATTTGACTTTTAATTTGGATTTTTTATTTTGCCAATGGGGTGTAATTTTTGACCATAACAATATGTTTTCCTAGGCACCGTCTCCTGGATCAGCCATCTTTCTTTACATTCTAGGCATGGAACCCTGACCATATCCATCGTGTCCACCCTTCTCATCTAGAACCCCGGCTAAATCCACCATGTTCATTCTCATCTCAAACCCCGGCCAAATCCACCGTGTTCATAAAAAATCATCATATCATGAGAAAACCACACTTTTGAAAATATAAGAAAGTTTTATAAATCATTTTGCGGTTTCTAGATATTCATGGAAAACATCAAATCCATTATAATAATTAATGCATCATTCATTCTTACAGCAGTTGGCAACAATCATATACGAATCTATATGGCAATGAGATTCGTATATCGAAATCATAGTAACAACCATGTATACTCGCATGGATGTCGGTAAACACAAATAGCATGGCAGTTTCTACGTGTCATGGCAGTACTAATGATGTGTAGTGTAGCATGCACATCTTTGATTATACAACATGGTAATCATTAGTATTTGTGATAGTATTCTATCAAGTGTGTATATATATATATATATATATATATATATATATAAACATGTCAATCCTCGCAAGTGTGTGCAACATGGCAATTCTAACAAGTGTGTGCAACATGGAAATTCTACCAAGTATAAACACATAGAAATTCTAACAAGTATATTAGTGAGTATAGACAACATAGCAATTATAGCCGATATGGCAATTCTAGAAAAAGTGTACATATGAGCACGAGTTTTAAAAATTGATACGAAGTTTTATAAATTTTTGGCTGTCGGGGGTGCTATACACCATCCGCCCGAGTTCCCACTTGTAGATGCTCATCTACTCATCAAGATATGGCTCGATCTAGTCGAAACCAACGATCGTCTTGCCTTTCCTGCTTACCATGTCGGAAGTCTCCGCGACCGAATCTATAAATCAAAACAATGACGCAATCGTATAAGCGTCTAAACCGTAATCTACGTTAATAAACTAAGCGCACATATGTTAAAACCTATGATTAACGTGTGCTAATTACGCAGAACTACCTCTTGGAATCGTCGTCTAAACCCAAAAAGATCAAATCGACGTTTAGAAATCCATTAAAAAAAACCCAAACCCCAAAACTGTCAAAAATATTGAACAACAGACGTCTGAACCTATATGAGGCAGACGTCTGAAGAATAAACCAATTTTGATCCAGCAACTTTCACACAAACATCTGGAGGATACACAGACGTCTGGGGGAAACAGAGATGTCTGAAGAACAAACTAACAAATGTCTGCACAACAACAAAATACAATCAGAGACTATGAGACAAACGTATTGGATATAGGTGCCCTCAAGGAAATTATTGTAATCACAAGATAGCAATTACTATTCACGAAAACTATTCGATTTGCGAATAGGTTTTTTTCGTAAAATGGTATAAATATATACCAATATTATGAAATTGATCGTAGATTAAAATGATTTATTTATTATAATGATATTTATCGGATTTTGGTCAAATCCGTGTTTTTACATTTTTCCATGACTAGTGCACCATGTCATGTGCATGTTGGGTTTGTGTTTGTGAATTTGTATTTGTGAATTGTGAGATTTAAAAGAGAAAAGAATGAGAAAGGAAAAGAAAAACAAAGAAAAGAAAAGAAAACAAGAGTTAAGAGAATGAAACAAGAAAGAGAAGAAACAAAAGAGATATTTGTGAGAGAGTGAGCTTAAGGGAGAGACTTGGCTGCCCCTTTCCTTCATTCTCCATTGTTTTTCTTCATCTTCTCCATGCTTCTTCAACCTCCACTACCTCCATGCATCATCCCCAATCCCTTCTCAAAACCTCATGCCCCCTTCATATAAAATATGCACAAACCTATTCTAAACCTTTTGTACTATCCAATTTGGATTTTGAAGACTTTGGGCAACTCAAGAAGTTTCTTTAGTTGCCAAATGAGCTAATCCTTTCACTTTTAAATTAGTGTTGATGTTTAAATATCCTAGTTTAGTTTAGAATTTGATCTAGTTAGGTTTTGTGATCTTAGAAAATTCCAAGATGATGTTAAGTGGTAATTGAGGTGTAGTGAGTGTTTACAAGACCTTAAAGATTGATTTCCTGGCTTGGAAATGAGTTTAGAACCCGATACACGAACTTAAAATTTGTCCCGTGTCGGTTTTGTAGAGTTTGTTAGCCTACAGGGTATATGGAGCAATATGGGATATTTTTAAGAAATCAAACAAATCCATTAACCTAGATAAACCACTAGAAGACCGCCACCAAAATATGAACCCAATTGCTCTTACTTAGACCGGCGAGGCCGGATTTTTGTATGATCTCGCCGGACCCCCTAATTCCTATGGTGGTGTGGTTTTTCCTATAACTCACTTACCCTATAACCTATCCTCTATACTTGCTTGTTTAGTCCCTATTTACCTGAACCAAAATCTGGGAAGTACTTGAAAGTGTTTTGGTTATGTTTGATGACCCCGTACGATGGATTACCGTACGCGATGAGATGTACCGGATGATTGATCTGCGCTAGTGATTTGAGGATGATGATCGATGATTATTGTCATATCGGATGTTATGAGGCGGGATCGCCGATATAAAGATTGCCACCTGAACCATACCTATTTTCAAAATGACGATGTGTATCGTTTAAAAGTGACCGTATGATTCTTGTGTAGATAGATACACCCATTTATTGTCCATGTTGTGTAGGATATTACCCCTCGTGATGTACATACCACGTTCAGGTATTTAATGCTATATGATATCATTTACTAGTACACCTGCACAATTACCGTTGATGCGCATGTTACACATACACAGATTTGCCGTCTCACACACATTTTTCATCGGTAATTGCCATGTCACTTACACAGTAAAATGGCCATGTCACTTATACAATAGAATTGGCATTTCATTTATACAGGAGAACTGCCCTATCATGATATTAATCTTAAAAGTAAAAGTACACTCATTGTTCAGTACTATCACTTGACATGCTTGCATGATATACTCGATATGCTCATATTATTACTCTATGTTGCATACATCGTACTTTATGGTTATATGCATTGAGATGCTGTTTTTATGAGATCTCAGGATTTGAGAACCGCAGTTTAATTTAAAAGGAGATTTTGTATTGTTTTAAAAAATGCGGTTTCTCTTGATATGATATTTCAAGGTGTCCACCATGAGTTTTCTCGGTTCTGAGCAGTGAGTATACCCGATTCGAGGAGCGGTAGGCGCCGTCTGCGGGTACATGGTGGACCCGGTGAGGTACTCGGGGTAAGAAGACTCGTATTGTTAGGCGGTGAGCCTGGCAGGGGAGCACTACCTACCGGTGATTGTATAGAACTCTGCGGATATCCAGAGGATACCGTTTTGGAGTTATGATATGAGATAGATATGAGGGCCGATCTGAGGATGCGACGCCTGAGATGAGATAGATATGAGGGCCGATCTAAGTATGCGGTGCCTGAGATATGAGGATTTACGTGTCGATGCTGGACACGGGTTTCATGATATTTAGAATGTCGATATTGGACATTCAGGTTCCATGATTTTGATGTGTCGTTGATGGACACAGGAGGTAGATATCCTCATACATATACAGGCATATGGTTTCATGATGTATCGAGTGTCGGTGTTGGACACTCATGTTCCATGATTTTGATGTGTCGTTGATGGACACATGTGGTTGATATCCTCATATATATATATACAAGCTTATGTTTTCATGATGTTCGAGTGTCGGTGTGGGACACTCGGGTTCCATGTTATTGTTTGTGTCATCGATGGATACGTGGATGATATCCACATGCATACAGGCATATGATGTCAGATGTTATTTATATATGTTATTGCATTTACTCGATTGTTGACATATATGCGTACTTGGTCACTCTAGATATCATAGTATTAACTTCAGGATATAGTGACCTGGGAAATCGTTGTTTTATTCGATTTATACTTGCTGATGTTTTCTACTCACGATTTGGAAACTCACCCCTATTGTACCACAGTTCTTGTAGGTTTGACCGCTTGGGATCAGTTGCGGTATCGCTGGCACACAGCTTCATCCAGGGTGTTTTTCTTTGGTAGGTGGGACACATGTTGGATCGTGCCCACTCTCGTACTTTATATTCCGTTGTATCTAGATAACTCCATCAGATCAGATCAAATCAGAGACTAGAATTGTATATTGGTAGACCTAGTCAGACTTGGGTATTGTGCGAGACTTAGAGCGATGGGTTTATGATCGCTTTCTTGAGTTTTGATGTCTTGTTTCTTTATTTGTTCTTTCTAGGTTGATTCTTTGCCGTTGGACATCGTATATATGTTATTGCGTCGTTTTGATTCCGCCAGTTGGCGAAGAGCCAGCTCCCTCTTAGGGATGCCTATATATATTGTTGTGTATATGTTTTTGGATCAAAATATACTAGGGAGGTGCTGCCCAAATTTTTTAAAGACGAAATATGTTTTCAACTCTAGTATAATCCACTTGCATTATCATGTTTCATTAGTTATGCATTTCAAGAAAAACTTGATTCGTTATACCTTTATTTCAAAACTGCACCATCACTATTTTCCGCAAAAAGGTTTAGATTTTCTGGGCTTCGGCTTACTTGATTTACGTTATGCCTTTAGACGTTGCGTAATTTAAGTGCCGGTTACATGCTAAACTACGGGTCATGAAAATTGTTAGTGTATATGCCCTAGAGGCCATTATTATATCATACTGGATTGTATATTACTTAATGGAAGCTTGGGATATTCACAGTAGTATTGACAGTCTTGCTCAATATGGTAGTATACTACTTGGTTTGTTTCTACTTCAATATGTGCATGTGTTTCTTTTAACATATCGCTTATACATATTAGTAGAGCCCTTATGATCTATGCTTGATTACCAGTGTTGTGATGGCAGTCACACTAGTGGGGGCTGGGTAATCTACAAGCACATCCTTATAAAGGTCCCTAGTCGTAGGATTATCGAGACTGGGCATCAATATTCCGGAGTAGACTAGTGTATACTATTCTCATCCCAGCATGGGAGATGGTCTGTCCCACAGCCATTAGTACGTCGTACTGGAGATAGTATGCAGGTGCTCATTAGGTTACGAGTACACCGGACAGGACTCGTGGGGAACTGCTGGTTGGTACTATACCTATCGTCAGGTAGCTGTTCCCAGGTGACATGAGTACAACTTAGTCCGTTGACTCGACACTGCTACTTCGCCTCAAATGTGTTCCCACTGTTCTTAGATTGTTACCCTACCACGGCTCTATTGAGTCGTGCAAACAGGTAGTAGTTGGGTACAGTCCCGAAGCACTTGGAAGAAGTAGCGGTTAGATAGGATTTTTCTCTCCCAGTATTGGGGGTTGATGTCGCGCTGTGTTCGAAACGCCATTACACAAAGTCCCTGGCCAGGGCAAGCGAGATTTACTGGTAGGTGCTCCATTAGTTTCTCAGGGTGTTTTGGACTGTACTCTGATACGACTTATACCGCTATTAGGGGTCTGACGTTTACCGCTCCCTAGGCCCGATATGCGATACTCATAGACGAACAGACCAGACTGTACAGAGATTGTCATAGACAGGCTCAATAGGAGTTTGGATGAGCATCCTCATCGGCCTTCTTATCGACATCTACCTGGGGACCGTTACGTACAGCTAGTACCGCTTGCGGCCTGTGGTTAAACCCACTGCCAACGTAGTGTCGAGCCTTTAGAGTCCCACAAAGAGGGTTTCCCAGCTTCGGGCGAAACAATGTAGAGGTCGTGTGGACAGTGATACATGCAGGCTCCTAGGAAGCTACCACCAAAACCCTAGCCCCTAATTCCCCAGACAGGCCGCAAATTTAATCCAATTGGCCGCAAATTGCAGCCTGGGTCCCACCATTTTGGCTCGTGTTGGTTCTGAAGCTTTATTTCATATACACTAGACCCCTGGTATATGCAAAATTGTCCAATTTGACCTAGGGTAGAATCTGGAGCATTTTTCCTAAGTTGCTGTTTTGATTTGGGTTTCGTTTCTCGTATTTTAAATTCTGGATTTGCGTATTTGTGTTTTATCTCGATCACTTGACGTTTGTACGACGATATCAAGGGTTGTTGATGGTTTTGAAAGCGTAGTCTATAGGTTCTAACCTATAGGCATTAGCGTGTCGTTTTGGTATTCCCGATATGATTTTAATGCGCATTCCGATTATATTATCTATGTAGGTACCTTCATATGGATTCCATACGATGAAGAAGATGAAGGCGACGTTGACACCGACACACAGGATGCAAGGTGAGTAGATTATATCTACGAGAGAAGTCGGGTGGATGGCGTATAGCATCCCCGCAGTTCGATATTTAGTATACTAGATATATACTGTATGTATATATCTGATAGCATTATGTGTGATATGGATATTGGAGATGAGATTAGGTGTACTATGGGTAGAATAGGGTTTAGATGTAAACTAGTATAGTTTCCTAGATGCAAACCATTGAATAGGTTTACACCCACATGCACACACATGCTTAATTGTTATAGTTATACCTAGATGATGAGGATTGTTGATGATATTTGGAGATGAGCCGATGAGAATGGGCATAGTGCCATGAGATCGGTGATATATTGTGATTCGTATTTGGGATACGACATGTGATTTTAGCGGGCCTTTGGACGTGTGTTCCATACACGCATTTATATTTATATAGATGGTATCGATTTGTACTAGACTTAGATCAGTACCCCAGATCATGAGATATGATGATAATGATACCTGATATTTGATGAGAGGAATGTGATATTGACCTGTACCCAGCTTTCGGGATGCCGTACGATGATTTACCGTACGAGCTTTATATTGATGATAGATCCGCACTCATGACTTGAGGATGTCATATGATATTGTATCGTACACGGTACCTTTGAGGCGGGATCACCGACTATTATACTTATATATATATATATATATATACGACTCAGATTTAGGTGGTTTCCATACCCCTCCTGATTGACTTGTTTGTTAAAGCTGTAGTTTTGCTAGTAGATGTTAGGCTAGGTTGATGTCATACCTATTTCGAAAACTAACGAATCGGGAGTATATTAAAGGCAGGCAAGGGATTCTATGGATATTTTCAAAAGACGCATCTTTTCTTAAAAAACACCGTAGCCCTTATTTTACTAAAAAACCCGATTCGTCTTCTTTCAAATGGCAAAACAGTATGATATGGATGCATTGATGTAGTCTACACTGTTGTGTTTATTATTCATTTGCTGCATATGCTTACTGTTTGCATCGCATTGCATGATAAATATGTTTATTGTTATATCAAAACTATGCTGTTAAGACACCAGCACCATTATCGATGATGCATATGTTCCACGTACACCTGCTTGCCGGCTCACATACTTCATCATCGATAATTGCCATGTCACTACACTGTAGTACTGTTGCATTCAGGATATGATCCCTTGCATGGCATACTTGTGTACATACCTATTGTACACCCATACGTGCATACATACATATTCGCACATACATAGATGATTCTCGCTGGATTTGGAGATTTGGGAACCGCAATATACTCTTTAAAACTGATTCATTTTAAAAGAGCGGTTTCCCTAAATATGTGCATATTACTATTCCATATTTCATGATATACTGATATGCTTACATTTCTTTTACATGTCGCATACATCATGCTTTTGATTATACGCATTGAGATATGTTGTTTCCATGATATTTCTGGATTTGGGAACCGTGGATATTTCAAAAGAGAGTATGTAATTATTTTAAAAACCTGGTTACCCTTGATATGATATTTCAGTGCGTCCACCATGTGTTTCCTCGGTGCTGAGAGCGACATGCGAAACCCGATTCGAGGAGGCGGATGAGGCCGATTGCGGGTACATGGTGGGCCCGGTATGGTATCCCGGGGCAAGAAAGGGATGCTGTGTATACAGACGGTGAGCCTGGCAGAGGGACTACTACCTACCGGTGATATTATTTTGGCTCGGCGGATATCCGTAGGATACCGACCGGAGTCGAGAGATAATATGGGCCGATCCAGACTGACGGAGCCCGATATATGAGGATTTACGTGCTGATGATAGGCACAGGTTTCATGATGTTTTCGAGTGTCGATGCTTGACACTCAGGTTCCATGATTTTGATATGTCGCGAGCGACACCGGTTGATTTACATCCTCATACTTCCATGCATATGTTTATGATGTTTACATGTATGATGCTTTTTGTCATTGGGTGACACGTGGACGATTTCCACATACATATATTGACATTGATTACTTAGTTGGATGATATCCACTTTTTCATAGACTTCATGATATAGTCGATATTGATCATACCTCATACTTATGATATGTTATTGCCTGAGGCACTGGCACGAGCACTTGGCACTACACTCATGTATAGATGTTACATTGCCACCTTATCATGCTTCAGACTTATTCATTTGAGGTTTATATATATTGATCGTATTGACCTAGGATTGTGTCATAATATGATTTCTGCTCTGTGATATTTTCTATTCACGAGTTGGCAACTCACCCCCGTTGTGCCACAGTTCTTGCAGGTTTTTCCGTACAGGTTTCATTGCGGCTTTTCTGGCAAACTGCTCCCTTTCTAGGTGATTGCATTGGTAGGTGGGTTCACTCGTATCGTGACCACCCTTGTATTTATTTTATTCGGTTGTATCTAGTAATTCCATCAACCAAAATTTGTATATTGTTTCATACTTAGAAAACCGGTTATGTATTATTTCGACCTTAGAGTCGCGCATTGTAGTATTATGGTTTTCATGTTGATTTTGAGTTTCTTTTTGAGTTTTGATCCTCGCCCTTCGGCGTTGTATATTATATTGGTTGTGTGGTTGTGACCGTCGATTGACGAAGAGATAGCTCCCGCTTGGGGATGTCTTTTATCATCGTTTATATATTATTCTTGTTGTACCCCGTTCGGGGCCATTATTTACAAAGGAAACTCTGCCGAAATTTTTAGAAAAGAATATAGATTTTAAAAATGCATATTCGGCTACTTATTTTAAAAACCTTGTTTTTAAAACTTGTTTGTTTACTTCTTAAAACTATTTTCCCTTCATTTATAATTTAAAATGGCTTTAGATTTCTGGGCTTTTGGCTTACTTGAATTAGATGGGGTCCTGTAGACTTCATATGATTCAAGTGCCAGTCACGGGCTATTTCGGGTCGTGACAAAATTGGTATCAGAGCGCTAGGTTAACCTTGGTTCGAGTCTAAGTTTGATTATGTGGAGCCTAGAGCGTTTATATATATAGGAACTTAGGCTTGACCTTACGGAACTTAGACTTAGTCGAGGGGGTATTATACCCGAACTTTCGTCGCGTAGGATGACCCTTAGTTGATAGAGTAGGTAGCTTGAGTAGAGTGACGTACCGTACGTATGTTCCACGGCATATTTACGATACGCTACTCCGCTTAAGAAACCTTAGGATGTACATTTCCTTGCACAGTATTATATTCATTCCTATGATCTATCCTCATCGATGCTGGTTATGATTTTGCTGCCACGATCACACGGGCAGAGAATGCTATGGCTAGAGTTGCGTCCGCTTGAGCTCGTCACGGACGAGGACTGACCAGGGCGTGATTCTAGAAGCATACGATTGCTTTGAGAGGCGTCGTCTTATTGTGTTTTCGCGCCATGAGCGTTTGACAGATCGCTGTTACGAGATTTCCCGGATGTGCTGATCGGCACCAGAGGATCAAGCTACTGTTAAAGGCCAGCGAGAATGTGATGACCATTGAGATATCGCTTATTCATGATGATTGAGGCGCTGTTCAGCATAAAGACGAATGAGCCAGTTGTTGCTGCAAATGACGAGATATCGCCCAGATGATTGGAGCTACTGCAGCATGAGTATATACTTAGGGATATGATGGAAGGTCGCTAGTCACCCAAGGATGGACGACTAGGACATGTGGTTCGTTCACTTACCCCGATGCGAGGTCATCAGACTGATTGATTCCAGCTAGAGACGACTTCACGTGGGTTCGTTGGTAGTCGATAGAGACGATCGAATGTCAGGAGCCCATTTTCCAAGTTTAAGGTATTTGGAAAGACATGCAAGCGATTTTATGGACCCTCTAGAAGAATGATACCCTAACTCGACATAATGACCGTGTGAAAGCCTTTGAACCTTAGGGTTTGCGGCAGTTCCACGGCGCCATTGAGGCTTGGGATTGCCCTTCTACGGCTGGACCGCCGACGCTGTGGTATGCACTCGATACTATTAAACTGTGCCCAAGATATTGAGCTCTTGGGGGATTATGAAGTTTTGACAAATCGATCGGATGGTTCGACATCTTTCGGATATCATGTGATGGGATACCCTGCTTGGGAGACTCCAGATACAAGATAGCCGTTGGAGCGCAGTCCATGCAGCCATGAGAAGACGAGTCTGAATCAGTCGACATTGGAACAGGTGGAGTAAAGAGTTCGCACGAGATTTCGACGAGATGACATTCCACTCCGCTGACATCATAGATGCGATACGCATGCAGAGGTGTTGTATATAGATATACCTTCCAGAAGGAGTCGCGATGAGCATACAGACATTCTAGAACAAGAAAACAGATATAGTAAGGGATGGTAACTCCCGGGGAATTCGGCAGAAGCGAGAATTGAGAAGACCTCGACAGGACCTTTCTGAAATACTATACAAGAAGACTTAGACCCAGGAGTGGTCATATTGCGCACACCCAGCAGGCCAGATTTCGGCATTGTCGATGAGATAGTTGACCAGGTTAGGATAGAGGACCTCATCCAGATGTGTTGTGAATTGATCAAGAAAGGACGAGTATGGAGTATACCTCCGCAGGTTAGGACGAGTTCCCGAGGACGTGTTCGGCCAGATATCTTCTACAGAGTGATGAAGATACCGAGTTCGTGATTTCGAGTCCGTGTGAGAGACTTTGGATGGACCGAGCCGAGAACAATTGCAGTGCGCAGATAGAGACGTGACGTCGGAGTAGACGATGATATAGACAAGCGGGACAAGAGGTTCGTGCGAGATGCTGACGAGCTGTTGTTACTCCCCGTTAAGATTAAAGGTCGGATATGTCTACAAAGGCGTTGGGATGCGACCAGTTTCTGAGGAATATGCTGTGCTGAGGATACAGATGACCAGAGAAGTGCCAGAACGGAATCGTCCCCATTAGCACACCTGACAGGACCGATGAGCCGATTGATTGTGAGATAGATAATCCGCAGAGAAGATAAGGACCCAGAGACAGAGGACGCCAGACCATGAACAGGAGGTAAGTAGATATCTTGCGCTGCTAGCATTAGATGCACCGACACCTTCTCGACTGCGAAGGAGGAAATATCGATGACGGTATTTATGATTTATGATTTTGTGATTCGATTATCACGTATCCGTCACCTTGGATTTCGGTATTTTGGGAGATCTGTTCGCATGATTTGGTCTTGATGGCTGAGTTCCATGATTTCTGTTTTCGTGCACCATGGTTGCACCTACTGGGTATTTATATTTTGTGCATAGTTATTACGCTTGAGATATTGATTGTGATTTCATGCCTATTTTATGCCGGTAATTTGATCTACGCTTCCAGCATAGTTTTCATGCACTTTTAGTGTTTTGGTTTGGATTTTAGCGAGTGATGAGCGCATGTTTTGAAATACGATTTTGGTGCACACCAGATGCACTAAATCGGGATTCCTTGTGCATGTCAGATGCACCTAATTTTGCTGTCAGGCACGCCCGTTGCCCTTGGCAGATGTTTAGTGCACACCCGTTGCACCTGGATGATGTTTCTGTGCACATGTATGGCACATATATGGATTTTGATTACCGTGAGCATCAGACGCACAGGGTATTCTTATATACATTTTTGGGATATATTTTGCATGCATTGATAGTTTCAAAATGATTTCCAAAAAGAGAGCTATAGTCTCAGTATTTACCTACGTGTCTGATATAACACGAAACGTTTAAAATAAAGAAACCTTTCTAAATTGTTTTCAAAACGGCAGAACATACATATTAAACAAAAGATATATACGTATATTATTATTTTCTTATAATAGACGTCCGCCACTGTGCAGTGTTATGCGCATCGCACAGCGACTTAAAAAGATTTGGCATGCATTTACTCCAGCTATTTACATGTATAGATTTGATACCTACATGTATAGTTCTGATTTATATCATATTGGTTTTATTTTGGATTTGATATTTGTGTCTTTATCATGACTCCGATGATTGTGGGATGCTTGACGGAGATTTGATTTTGAGTTATCTGCTCATTGTTCATGCGCATGCATTGCGCTCTGATGCGTTTTATGTATTGATGATTTCGGAGTCCTGACGACTAGGACTTTTAATTGAAAAGTTTTAGAATTTGGGGGTTTAAAATTTAAATTCGGAGACCGAATTTCTTTAAGGGGGGAAGATTGTAACATTTCAAAAAAATAAAATATTATTTTTGGGGAATTTTTATAATTTAATATTAATTTTAATGAATATTTTAATATTTCGGTATAATTAAATACCGATAAATGGGGAAAAAATTTGGAAAATTATAGAAATTACTAGAAAGAGGGTGTTTTATGTAAATTATGCAAATTTTAAGTTTTTATGACTTATTTGACACTAATTTAGCGCTATCGCGATTAAAAATCGCTAATCGCGCTTTAAGCGTATTTTGTGCAAAACATGCACCGTATCATTTTTACACTTGTTACATATTCTTATTCCTATATATTTTTAACATGGTTGATGATTTATTAGAGAAGGGATTTAGAAAAGAAAAGTAATGGAAAAGAATAAAGTATTAGGTATGGGTGAGAGAGAGTGTGTGAGAGGGGGGTTATCTTTGACTTGCATCTTACCATTCCCATCATTTTTCCTCTCTCCTCCCTCTCTACATGCTGCTGCTGCTGCCTTCTCCTCCCTCCTCTACAAATCAACCCATTTCATCTCCAAAACAAACTCAAAACCCATTACCCTTTTCATTAAAATGATGCACAAGCTCAAGAGAAGCACATAGGACCAAAAAAGAGAAGATTTTGAGGACTTTGAGCAACTCAAGAAAATTCTTGAGTTGCCAAAGGAGGTAATTTCTGCGCCATTAGAGTACTGTTTCAATTCCTTATGCATCCATACTTGTTTCATGTTAATATTGAGTGGTTATGTGGACTTAGAAAATTCTAGTTAGGGTTTAAGGGAACTTTGGGTTGTGATGGGTAATTAAACTCAGTAGAGGCCATACAAACCCCTCGTGCTAGAATTCAGGCCTAAAACAGATACTAGAAACCCGGAATATGGATTTAGAAACCCGATATCGAAAAATTGTGGAATCTGTGAGGGTTAATTGAAATCTCCTATCACCCCGAGACTCTGAAAACTATTTTGCTTGGACAGTGATACATGCAGGCTCCTAGGAAGCTGCCACCAAAACCCTAGCCCCTAATTCCCCAGAAAGGTCGCAGATTTAATCCAATTGGCTGCAAATTGCGGCCTGGGTCCCACCATTTTGGCTCGTGTTGGTTCTGAAGCTTTATTTCATATACACTAGACCCCTGGCATATGCAAAATTGTCCAATTTGACCTAGGGTGGAATCTGGAGCCTTTTTCCTAAGTTGCTGTTTTGATTTGGGTTTCGTTTCTCGTATTTTAAATTCTGGATTTGCGTACTTGTGTTTTATCTCGATCACTTGATGTTTGTACGACGATATCGAGGGTTGTTGATGGTTTTGAAAGTGTAGTTTATAGGTTCTAACCTATAGACATTAGCGTGTCGTTTTGGTATTCCCGATGTGATTTTAATGCGCATTCCGATTATGTTATCTATGTAGGTACCTTCATATGGATTCCATACGATGAAGAAGATGAAGGCGACGTCGACACCGACACGCAGAATGCAAGGTGAGTAGATTATATCAATGGGGGAAGTCGGGTGGATGGTGTATAGCACCCCCGCGGTTCGATATTTAGTATACTAGATATATACTGTATTTATATATATGATAGCATTATGTGTGATATGGATATTGGAGATGAGATTAGGTGTACTATGGGTAGAATAGGGTTTAGATGTAAACTAGTATAGTTTCCTAGATGCGAACCTTAGAATAGGTTTACACCCACATGCACACACATGCTTAATTATTATAGTTATACCTAGATGATGATGATTGTGGATGATATTTGGAGATGAGTCGATGAGATTGGGTATAGTGCCATGAGATCGGTGATATATTATGATTCGTATTTGGAATACGACATGTGATTTTAGCGGGCCTTTAGACGTGTGTTCCACACACGTATTTATATTTATATAGATGGTATCGATTTATACTAGACTTAGATCATTACCCAGATCATCAGATATGATGATAATGATACCTGATATTTGATGAGAGGAATGTGATATTGACCCTTACACAGCTTTCGGGATGCCGTACGATGATTTACCGTACGAGCTTTATATTGATGATAAATCCGCACTCATGACTCAAGAATGTCATATGATATTGTATCGTACGCGGTACCTTTGAGGCGGGATCACCGACCATTATACTTATATATATATATATATATATATATATATATATATATATCGACTCAGATTTAGGTGGTTTCCATACCCCTCCTGATTGACTTGTTAGTTAGAGCTGTAGTTTTGCTAGTAGATGTTAGGCTGGGTTGATGTCATACCTATTTCTAAAACTAACGAATCGGGAGTATGTTAAAGACAGGCAAGGGATTCTACGGATATTTTCAAAAGACGCATCTTTTCTTAAAAACACCGTAGCCCTTATTTTACTAAAAACCCAGATTCGTTTTTTTTCAAATGGCAAAACAGTATGATATGGATGCATTGATGTAGCTTCTACACTGTTGTGTTTATTATTCATTTGCTGCATATGCTTACTGTCTGCATCGCATTACATGATAAATATGTTTATTGTTATATCAAAACCAAGCTGCTAGGACACCAGCACCATTATCGATGATGCATATGTTCCACGTACACCTGCTTGTCGGCTCACACACTTCATCATCGATAATTGCCATGTCACTACACTGTAGTACTGTTGCATTCAGGATATGACCCCTTGCATGGCATACTTGTGTACATACCTATTGTACACCCATACGTGCATACATACATATTCGCACATACATAGATGATTCTCGCTGGATTTGGAGATTTGGGAAGCGCAATATACTTTTTAAAACTGATTCATTTTAAAAGAGCGGTTTCCCTCAATATGTGCATATTACTATTCCATATTGCATGATATACTGATATGCTTACATTTCTTTTACATGTCGCATACATCATGCTTTTGATTATACGTATTGAGATATGTTGTTTCCATGATATTTCTCGATTTGGGAACCTTGGATATTTCAAAAGAGAGTATGTAATTGTTTTAAAAACCCGGTTACCCTTGATATGATATTTCAGTGCGTCCACCATGTGTTTTCTCAGTGCTGAGAGCGACATGCGAAACCCGATTCGAGGAGGCGGATGAGGCCGATTGCGGGTACATGGTGGGCCCGGTATAGTATCCCGGGGCAAGAAAGGGATGCTGTGTATACAAACGGTGAGCCTGGCAGAGGGACTACTACCTACCGGTGATATTATTTAGGCTCGGCGGATATCTGGAGGATACCGACCGGAGTCAAAAGATGATATGGGCCAATCCAGACTGACGGAGCCCGATATATGAGGATTTATGTGCCGATGATAGGCACATGTTTCATGATGTTTTCGAGTGTCGATGCTTGACACTCAGGTTCTATGATTTTGATATGTCGCGAACGACACCGGTTGATTTACATCCTCATACTTCCATGCATATGTTTATGATGTTTATATGTATGATACTTTTTGTCATTGGGTGACACGTGGACGATTTCCACATACATATATTGACATTGATTACTTAGTTGGATGATATCTACTTTTTCATAGACTTCATGATATAGTCGACATTGATCATACCTCATACTTATGATATGTTATTACCTGAGGCACTGGCACGAGCACTTGGCACTACACTCATGTATAGATGTTACATTGCCACCTTATCATGCTTCAGACTTATTCATTTGAGGTTTATATATATTAATCGTATTGACCTAGGATTGTGTCATACATACGATTTCTGCTCAGTGATGTTTTCTATTCACGAGTTGGCAACTCACCCCCGTTATGCCACAGTTCTTGCAGGTTTTGCCGTACAGGTTTCATTGCGGCTTTTCTGGCACACTGCTCCCTTTCTGGGTGATTGCATTGGTAGGTGGGTTCACTCGCATCGTGACCACCCTTGTATTTATTTTATTCGGTTGTATCTAGTAATTCCATCAACTAAAATTTATATATTGTTTCAGACTTAGAAAACCGGTTATGTATTATTTCGACCTCAGAGTCGCGCGTTGTTGTATTATGGTTTTCATGTTGATTTTGAGTTTCTTTTTGAGTTTGGTCCTCGCCCTTCGGCGTTGTATATTTTATTGCTTGTGTGGTTGTGACCGTCGATTGACGAAGAGCTAGCTCCCGCTTGGGGATGCCTTTTATCATCGTATATATATTATTCTTGTTGTACCCCGTTTGTTAGTGTATATGCCCTAGAGGCCATTACTGTATCATACTGGTTTGTATATTACTTAATGGAAGCTTGGGATATTCACCTTGTATATACAATCTTGCTCAAAATAGTAGTATGCTACTTGGTTTGTTTCTACTTCAATGTGTACATGTGTTTATTTTATCATATCACTTATACGCATTAGTGGAGCCCTTAGGATCTTTGCTTGATTACCAGCGTTGTGATGGCAGTCACGCTAGTGGGGGCTGGGTAATCTATAAGCACATCCTTATACAGGTCCCTAGTCGCAGGACTATCGAGACAGGGCATCGATACTCCAGAGTAGACTGGCGCATGCGCTTCTCATCCCAGTGTGGGAGACGGTCTGTCCCACAGCCGTCAGTACGTCGTACTTGAGATAGTATGCGGGTACTCGTTAGGTTACGAGTACACTGGACAGGACTCGTCGGGAACTGACAAGTTGGTATTATACCTATCGTCAGTTATCAGTTCCCAGGTGACATGAGTACAGCTTAGTCCGCTGACTTGACACTGGCACTTCGCCTCGAGTGTGTTCCTACTACACTTTGATCACTACCCTACCACGGCTCAAAGGAGTCGTGCAAACAGGTAGTGGTTGGGTGCAGTCCCGAAGCACTTGGAGGCAGTGATGGTTAGACAGGATTCGTCTCTCCCGGTATTGGGGGTTGACATCGCGCTGTGTCTTGGAGAGCCATTACACGAGTAGTCCCTGGCCAGGGCAAGCGAGATATACTGGTAGGCTTCCAGTGTTATCTCAGGGTGTTTTGGGCTTCACTCCGACATGAATTGTACCGCTATTAGGGGACTGACGTTTACCGCCCCCTAGGCCCGACATACGATGTATCAGACGAACAGACCGGACTGTACGGAGACTGTCACATTCAGACTCAGTGGGAGTTCAGATGGGGTTCACCTCATCAGTCTTCTTATCGACGTCTACCTGGGGATCGTTACGCACAGCTAGTGCCGCTTGCGGTCTGTGGTTAAACCCACTGCCAGCGTAGTGTCGAGTCTTTAGAGTCCCATACAGAGGGCTATTCGCCTCTGGGCAAAACAGAGTAGAGGTCGCATGGTTTTGCGACAGGGTTCGTTCTCATCCGCGCACTTGTGCACGTTAGGAGTCCGGACAGATATTACTAGCTGGCTCTGGTTTGAGCCAGATACTGGTATATGTTTTGGGGTTGATTTTATCTCTTAGTATTCATGTTCCTCGGAACAAGAATGCGGGTGTGTATGCACAGTTGATTGAGGCGGAGGAAGAGGATTTTCATTAGGGTTTCGGAACGGGTGCGTATGCACAGTTGACAGTCGTCTTTTTCCAAACCTTAATGAATCTATGTTATATCAATTAATAATATTAATTAAATGAAATTGTGTCATGGTTGGTTTTGTTGACTTGTTGACCAAGGTTGACTTGTTGACCATGGTTGAAAGTTTGACCATCATCATTACATATCAAAGATGCTCTTTGATTCTAGCAAAACCATTTAATGAATGTAATGATAATGGTCATTCCAAACCTTCCATCAACTATTTCATTTTTATTATTATTATTAATTTGATAATTCTTTTCATTTTGTTATGGTTGCAAAATGAGAAGGATATTATTTATTTCTATCATAACTCTTCTCTCTCCTCACTTCTTCTTCTTCCTCCTCTAGTTCAAGGAGATCCCTTCTCATGTGTTGAGAATCCCTCTCCTTGAGATAAAAACACCCCAAATCCACTCTCTACTCACTCTAGGGTTAGAGGTTAAGCAAGCCAAAAATCCTAGTTCTCTCAAAGTTCGAGAAAGGAGCCCGAAGGTCGAACCCTCAGGTGGATCCATCTTTGACGGAAGAAGGCGACGAGGAAAGCACCATCAAACCCTACAAAGGTTTCAAGAAGAAGGAGTTCAAGTTAGGTATAACCTTTATCCGAGTAGCTAAGTCTCTTTAGCATGATAGCTAGTTTAGTTTAGAAAAGATCCCGACTTTGATAGTCCATGTTGCCCTTTGCGCTAAAATTTTGATTTTTATATCGTTTCCGTCTCCCCGCAAGAACCGGGGACGGCAACGTGGAGTTACAGTGGTATCAGAGCCTAACTAAACTTAAACTAGCTTAGTAGTAAAGTGTATGGAAGTTCGAACGGAAAAAATCGCAAAAACCGGAAAAACAAAACCCTAACTTTCTGTTGAAAATTTTTGTGCTCTAAAATTAAAATGTTTTACTCCTAAAATCGGCTCAGGGTTTTGTGAGAACACCCACCAAAAACGATCCCCTGATTCCCTCAAACCGCCGCGGTTCCGCGGCAATAGGTATGCATTTGCCGCGGAACCGCCGCCGTTTAGGCTCCTCTCGTGATCGGGTTTTGTGCAGTGTTCTTCTGGTATGGTTTTGGGATTTTTCAGATGGTTTATTTGTGCCCAGGTTTTCCAGAAAAGAAATTTGTTTTTGGGGGCCTATAAATCCGTATTCTTTATCGAACTTCACTACACTTTGACTATATTGGTTATATCTGTGATGTTTATATGTATTGAACGTCGGCTTATCGCTATATGTCGATTAGTCGGGGTTATACATATCTGTGATCTGTGTTTGATGATGGTTTGTGTATATGAATGCGTTGGACTGTCGCGGGTGAATAGCCGGGGTGGATGTGAGATGAGTGTTTCCTTTTTCTTTCATTCATGTAAAATGTAAATTGATGTAATATTATTATTTGTATGGCCGCACAACCGGATCGGGGTTGTAGCCGTCATTGTATAATTCTTTTTACTGTTTTTGCTCCTAGGATAGACCCATGGAGGGGTGCACAAACTACCGGGTATCTCGAAGTGCCGAGTGGCCTACTCACGGCGTTGAGGGAGGTTGCTCCACTTCGGGTACTTAGCGGGTAGTTTGCCGCACCCGTAGGGGTCTTGGGTGGGGTTTTGGCTATTCACCGCGACCGTGTAATCCGCTTTTCGTTGCAGGCTCGAAAGGATTGCGGATTCCTAGTATATCCAATGTATTCATCTGTGATCTGTAATGTCTATCATTGCTATATATTAATAACTATTTAGGCGTTGCTTATGTTTTACAGCCGTGCTAGCCCAGCCCCCGCTCTGTCGTTAGTTAAGTAACCTAACGGATGATGACGGGACCCCGTGGAGAATGCAAATGGCATAAGCGTACGTCATATTTTGGTTGTTTTCTGCAATGGTAGGATTAAATGATGGGACGCATTAAAAGAACTAATACAAGAATATCACGCATTAAAAAACTAATGCAAGATAATAAACCAAGCTAAAGTCGTTGGAACACTTTCGAAAAACCACTCGGTTCTTTTCAAAACTAACTTTTAAATGCGGAGCTTGAGCCACTCCTTTTAAAAGCTATCTCGTTCCATCGATTATATCAAGTTCACTACGTTCACGGTTTAGCCAAAACCATTCGTAGCCCTCCGTCGTTTCACATGAATAGTCAATAGTATTCAAGCTGTGTTTGTTGGCCAAAGTCAAGGCATAGTGATTGGTAGCTATTGGGTATTCATGTGTAGCATAGATAGATGCGTTGATTTGAAACAGTCGTACTGCCTTGTTGGCCAAAGTCAAGGGTAGGTACGGGTGGATTCAAATTAACCTAGAGAATGACGGGTAGAACTTGACATGTGACATATGATTTGTTGGCCAAAGTCAAGGTTATGAGAGCATGGGGCAAAAATCCACATCGGAAGTTTCATAAGTACTGAAACTTGCTAGATTTGCATACCATTTGGAGTGTGATGATTCTGGTAGGATTCCTTCAGTTTCGTCACGCGATGATATTTGGATCCCGATCCTACTGTGAGTATATGCTACTCCTCGGGAAATTTCTCACTAAACGATCATTGCTATAAACCTAGTAGGTGCCTAGAAAGGTGTTAGCGGGGCTACGCCCCCAGGGAAAAGAGGTTCTTAAATTAAGGAACTTCGCGAAAGCGTTGGAAAACCTCCCTCGAAGTACCGACACTGGCCTGGCTGAACGGTTAAGCAAGTATTGTGCGGTGGGATTGATCCCGACTAATTCTTCCTTTATGGTTTGAGGAGGGATTCGAGAGACAGTGGGAGCCATCCTGTTAAGACAAATTAAAAACCATTCTAAACTTGCAAGAGTATCGTCTGTATTTCTTCTCTCTCTCCTAATTGCAGCGACCAATCAACATGACTGGACTTAAATCACTTCTAGATAAAAACATACTGACAGGGCCAAACTACAAAGATTGGCTCAGGAATGTCAAGATGGCAATCACTTACGACAAGCTGGGGTATCTTCTTACCACCAAAGCTCCCCCCATCCCAGGTCCCACCTCCAGCGTCGCGGATAAGGAAATCCGTAAGACTTGGGAGATTGATTGCACGAAGGCCAAGTGCCTCGTGCTTGCCTCTATGGACAACGAACATCAGAGGAGGCACGAGAATATGGACCTGGAATCCATATTTCTCCATACAAAAGAACTGTATGGGGAGCAGTCTCGTATCGCAAGATACGAAATATCGAAAAAGTTATTTTCGGCAAGATTGGCCGTCGGATCATCGGTAGCGGAACACGTGCTTAAGATGATTGGCTACATTGAGGAGCTCGCAGAACTTGGGACCACGTTGGAGAGTGAGCTATATACGGACTTGATTCTCCAGTCCCTTCCTTCCACTTACGCCCAGTTTATACTGAACTTCAACTTACAAGAAAAAGAAGTTGAACTTTTAGAACTCCTCAACATGCTGAGAAGCGCAGAGGGCACCCTACAGAAAGGTAGGGAAACACCCACTTTGTTTGTAGGAGGATCTTCTTCTTCTAGGTCCAAGGCGAAAGCCAAGAGAAAGAAGAAGAAAGCCCCCGCCAAACCAAGGGGCGGTGTTAGTAAAGTGGATACGAAGGGAAAGGTAAAGGCAACAAAGATAGCGGGGAAGCTTGTGGGTAAAGAAGAATGCTTCTATTGTCATAAAAGTGGACACTGGAAGAAAGATTGCAGGGCTTGGAAAGCCAGGACACAGGAACTGAAGCAGGTTGCGGCTTCAGCTTCAGGTGTGTATGTTATTGAAAACTGTCTTTCGATAAACTCTACTTCCTGGGTATTGGATACCGGATCAGGATCTCATATCTGTAATTCTTTGCAGGCGTTGAGAAACCGTAGGGTTTTGAAGGCAGGTGACATGACCCTCAGAGTTGCGAACGGAGCTAGCATGGATGCTAAAGCCGTGGGGGACTATCACCTGGGAATGTCAGATGGACATGTTTTGGTTTTACGTAATTGCTTTTTTGTACCCAACGCAACTTGTAATATCATTTCTGTATCTTTGGTTTCAAAAGAAGGTTATGAATTTGCGTTTGTAAGTAATGTTGTAAACATTCACCTTAATCAAGTTCTGATTGGGTCAGGTACACTGAGCAATGGTATATACGTATTAAACCAACCACAGATTTTCAATGTCCAGAATACACACAAAAGAAAGTCTCCAGATATTAATCAGACTTTCTTATGGCATTGTAGACTGGGTCACATCAATGAGAGAAGGTTGACTAAGTTACATACAGAAGGATATTTGGATCCGTTCGAATATCAACCATATGCCACCTGTCAATCCTGTCTCAAAGGAAAGATGACAAAGACTCCGTTCACTGGACACGGAGTAAGAGCGAGCGAGCTCTTGGGACTCGTACACGGCGACGTGTGCGGTCCAACGTCTACACATGCGCGAAGCGGTTATTCTTACTTCATTACTTTTACGGATGACTTTTCAAGGTACGGTTATGTCTTCTTGATGAAACATAAGTCCGAAGCTTTTGAAAAGTTCCAGGAATATAAGAATGAAGTAGAAAAACAAACCGGCAAAAGTATCAAGATTCTAAGATCGGATCAAGGTGGTGAATACTTGAGTGCCGAGTTCCTCAACTATTTAAAAGAGAATGGAATTCTCTCTCAGCTTACTCCTCCGTACACTCCGCAACATAATGGTGTATCGGAGAGACGGAACCGGACCTTATTGGATATGGTACGGTCCATGATGAGTAACGCTGAGTTGCCACGATCTTTCTGAGGGTATGCGCTAGAATCAGCTGCATACCTTTTGAACCGAGTTCCTACTAAAACTCTGCCTACCACACCATTTGAGATGTGGTGTGGGAAGAGGCCCCATCTTAATCACATTAAGACATGGGGATGTCCAGCTTTTGTTAAAAAGCAGTATGCGGACAAGCTCGAGGCACGCTCAGTACAGTGCAAGTTTGTGGGATATCCAAAGAACTCCAAGGGATATTTCTTCTACTGTGAAGAGGAATAAAAAGTTCTTGTTTCTCGTCATGCCTACTTCTTGGAAACTGAGTTTTTGGAAAACCAGATAAGTGGGAGCACAGTAGAACTGGAAGAAATTCCAGAACCACGAGCTATTACTGAAAGCTTAGAGGAACCAGAGGGTTCAAAAGAACAGGACATTCCTACGCCGCTCCGCAGGAGTAGTAGGCAGTCTCATCCGCCCGAGAGATACTACGGTTTTCTCATAGACGGGGATAGAGAGGATTGCATCATAGATTATGATGAGCCTACTAGCTTTCAGCAAGCCGTTCAGAGCGTTGACTCAGTAAAATGGCTGGATGCAATGCGGACCGAGATAGAGTCCATGTACACCAACAAAGTATGGACGTTGGACATTGCTCCAGACAGGGTAAAACCCGTAGGATGCAAGTGGATCTTCAAAAGGAAGATTGGTGTAGATGGACAGTTTGAGACCTATAAAGCTAGACTTGTAGCAAAGGGTTTTCGTCAAAGACCTGGTTTGGACTATGACGAAACCTTTTCTCCAGTGGCTATGCTGAAATCCATTCAGATCCTTCTTGCCATTGCTGCCTTCCACGATTATGAGATTTGGCAAATGGACGTAAAGACCGCTTTTCTAAATGGAAATTTAGAGGAGTGTGTCTATATGGACCAGCCAGAGGGTTTCATTCAGAGTGGGAGCAGCGGAAAGGTGTGCAAGTTGCTTAAGTCCATTTATGGACTAAAGCAGGCATCGCGGAGTTGGAACATCTGTTTTGATGAGACGGTCAAGGAATTTGGCTTTATCAAAAATCCAGATGAACCATGCATCTATAGTAGATTTGTAGCGAGAACTGTAGTATTCCTCGTTTTATACGTGGATGACATTCTCTTAATAGGAAATGAAATTCCTATGCTACAATCTGTCAAGGGATTCTTGTCACACAGGTTCTCCATGAAAGACCTGGGTGATGCCTCATACATCCTGGGGATCCGGATCCATCGTGATAGATCCAAGAGGATATTAGGACTTTCACAGTCCAGGTACATCGACACTATACTGAAGAGATTCAGTATGGAAGATTCCAAGCGCGGTAACCTACCGGCTTGTCACGGGATCACCCTCTCTAAAGAGATGTCTCCCAAGACTGATTTAGAGAGGGATCGCATGTCTATTATACCCTACGCTTCTGCGGTAGGCTCTATAATATATGTGATGTTGTGTACCAGACCGGGTGTAGCTTATGCACTAAGTGTGGTAAGCCGGTATCAGTCAAACCCTGGGGAGAAACACTGGATAGTAGTAAAGAACATTCTCAAGTACCTGAGAAGGACTAAGGAGATGTTCTTGGTGTATGGCGGAAAAGACCTCCAGATCGAGGCCTTTGCTGACTCCAGCTTCCAGAGTGACAAGGATGATTCCAAGTCCATGCCGGGTTTTGTCTTTACCCTCAATGGAGGGGCGGTGTGTTGGAAGAGTTCCAAACAGGAAACCGTTGCAGACTCGACGATGGAAGCGGAATACATCGCTGCATCTGATGCCGCAAAAGAAGCTGTCTGGATGAGGAAGTTCTTGAAAGAACTTCAGGTGGTTCCGTCCATTGTTGACCCAATACCTCTGTATTGCGATAACAACGGGGCTATAGCTTTAGCGAAGGAACCCAGGTCCCATCAGAGATCCAGACACATCTTGAGGCGGTATCACCTGATCAGAGAGATCGTGGATCGCAAGGAGATCGAGGTTCGGAGGGTTGCTTCAGAAGAAAACACTGCAGATCCATTCACCAAGGCCCTACCCCAGACACAGTTCAAGCTGCTGATCGAGATGATAGGTCTTCGATACGCCAGTACATGGCCTTAGTGCAAGTGGGAGATTGTTAGTGTATATGCCCTAGAGGCCATTACTGTATCATACTGGTTTGTATATTACTTAATGGAAGCTTGGGATATTCACCTTGTATATACAATCTTGCTCAAAATAGTAGTATGCTACTTGGTTTGTTTCTACTTCAATGTGTACATGTGTTTATTTTATCATATCACTTATACGCATTAGTGGAGCCCTTAGGATCTTTGCTTGATTACCAGCGTTGTGATGGCAGTCATACTAGTGGGGGCTGGGTAATCTATAAGCACATCCTTATACAGGTCCTTAGTCGCAGGACTATCGAGACAGGGCATCGATACTCCGGAGTAGACTGGCGCATGCGCTTCTCATCCCAGTGTGGGAGACGGTCTGTCCCACAGCCGTCAGTACGTCGTACTTGAGATAGTATGCGGGTGCTCGTTAGGTTACGAGTACACTGGACAGGACTCGTCGGGAACTGACAAGTTGGTATTATACCTATCGTCAGTTATCAGTTCCCAGGTGACATGAGTACAGCTTAGTCCGCTGACTTGACACTGGCACTTCGCCTCGAGTGTGTTCCCACTACACTTTGATCACTACCCTACCACGGCTCAAAGGAGTCGTGCAAACAGGTAGTGGTTGGGTGCAGTCCTGAAGCACTTGGAGGCAGTGACGGTTAGACAGGATTCGTCTCTCCCGGTATTGGAGGTTGACATCGCGCTGTGTCTTGGAGAGCCATTACACGAGTAATCCCTGGCCAGGGCAAGCGAGATATACTGGTAGGCTTCCAGTGTTATCTCAGGGTGTTTTGGGCTTCACTCCGACACGACTTGTACCGCTATTAGGGGACTGACGTTTACCGCCCCCTAGGCCCGACATGCGATGTATCAGACGAACAGACCGGACTGTACGGAGACTGTCACATTCAGACTCAGTGGGAGTTCAGATGGGGTTCACCTCATCAGTCTTCTTATCGACGTCTACCTGGGGATCGTTACGCACAGCTAGTGCCGCTTGTGGTCTGTGGTTAAACCCACTGCCAGCGTAGTGTCGAGTCTTTAGAGTCCCACACAGAGGGCTATTCGCCTCTGGGCAAAACAGAGTAGAGGTCGCATGGTTTTGCGACAGGGTTCGTTCTCATCCGCGCACTTGTGCACGTTTGGAGTCCGGACAGATATTACTAGCTGGCTCTGGTTTGAGCCAGATACTGGTATATGTTTTGGGGTTGATTTTATCTCTTAGTATTCATGTTCCTCGGAACAAGAATGCGGGTGTGTATGCAGAGTTGATTGAGGCGGAGGAAGAGAATTTTCATTAGGGTTTCGGAACGGGTGCGTATGCACAGTTGACAGTCGTCTTTTTCCAAACCCTAATGAATCTATGTTATATCAATTAATAATATTAATTAAATGAAATTGTTTCATGGTTGGTTTTGTTGACTTGTTGACCAAGGTTGACTTGTTGACCATGGTTGAAAGTTTGACCATCATCATTACATATCAAAGATGCTCTTTGATTCTAGCAAAACCATTTAATGAATGTAATGATAATGGTCATTCCAAACCTTCCATCAACTATTTCATTTTTATTATTATTGTTAATTTGATAATTCTTTTCATTTTGTTATGGTTGCAAAATGAGAAGGATATTATTCATTTCTATCATAACTCTTCTCTCTCCTCACTTCTTCTTCTTCCTCCTCTAGTTCAAGGAGATCCCTTCTCATGTGTTGAGAATCCCTCTCCTTGAGATAAAAACACCCCAAAGCCACTCTCTACTCACTCTAGAGTTAGAGGTTTAGCAAGCCAAAGATCCTAGTTCTCTCAAAGTTCGAGAAAGGAGCCCGAAGGTCGAACCCTCAGGTGGATCCATCTTTGACGGAAGAAGGCGACGAGGAAAGCACCATCAAACCCTACAAAGGTTTCAAGAAGAAGGAGTTCAAGTTAGGTATAACCTTTATCCGAGTAGCTAAGTCTCTTTAGCATGATAGCTAGTTTAGTTTAGAAAAGATCCCGACTTTGATAGTCCATATTGCCCTTTGCGCTAAAAATTTGATTTTTATACCGTTTCCGCCTCCCCGCAAGAACCGGGGACGGCAACGTGGACTTACACCGTTCGGGGCCATTATTTACAAAGGAAACTCTACCGAAATTTTTAGAAAAGAATATAGATTTTAAAAATGCATATTCGGCTACTTATTTAAAAAACCTTGTTTTTAAAACGTGTTTCTTTACTTGTTAAAACTATTTTTCCTTCATTTATAATTTAAAATGGTTTTAGATTTCTGGGTTTTTGGCTTACTTGAATTAGATGGGGCCCTATAGACTTCATATGATTCAAGTGCCAGTCACGGGCTATTTCGGGTCGTGACAAAGTATTCGATTGTTGGGTTAGTTTTGTCTCATTGTATTCGTGTTTTTCGGAACACGGATGCGGATATGTATATACGGATGAAAGGGGGTATAGAAGGAGACATCTCATTAAGGTTTTGACCATTGACTTGGTCAAAACAAATATGAGGTGGAGAAAAGATATTGTTATTTTTGGTAGCTACTTGGATTGACCATTTGACTTGGATTGACTTTTTGACTCTAGATATTTTGATGAGATATTTTTGACGAGATATTTTTGACCTAGATATTTTGAGGAGATATTTTGTTGTGCCATGCTTGTGGTCATATCAAGCTAGCCATTCTATTTTCTATTATCATTATCACAAATACTTTCTCTTTCCTCAAGCTTGCTCTTTCCTTCTTCCTCTCAAACCCTAGTGTATCATGTGTTGATAATTAAGGGTTAATAAGACTTAGCTACCCAAAATCACACTCTACTCATTCTAGGTTACTTAGTTTAGCTCACCAAGTGATCTAGTTGCCTCAACTTGTAGGTTTAGTTCAAGGTTGGAACTCTCGGGTGGATCTTCTACTACTTCGAGAAGTCGACGAGGAGGTGCTTTCCATTTCTACTCCAAGGATCTCGTGAGGTGAAGGAGGATAGCGGGAAGACAAGAAGGACTTGGAACTTTAGGTATAATCTTCTTACATAGTAGATAAAATCTCTAGATAGTTTGTTAGATATGGTTTAGCTAAGATCTTGGTGTTCAAGTCAATGTTACCTTGTTGTAAAAATCGTTTTTTACCCGTTCCGCCTCCCCGCAAACCCGTGGGGTGTGTTACGTCGACTTACAGTGGTATCAGAGCCGACTAAACCATAGCTAACAGTTTAAACGATAAGTAAAACTACGAAACCGAAATAACCCGAAAACATCGAAGCGTAGATTCAATTTTATGTCGATTTTTCACGAGACTCTAAAAATTATTTTAGCAACTGCAAAGTACTCTTTGAACTGTAAAATGAACACAGAACAAAAATGAGACATTTCTACCCAAACTGGGCCGGCCACAATGCCCATAAAACCGTTGAGCTCGGTCCAATTGGAGGGAAATGCTTCGTGTTTTGGACTATAGCTTTGTTACTTGAATCTATGGCTTCAGAAGTTATTTGTTTTTGCCAATTTTGATTTTACTGTAAATTCTTTACTGTGGCAATACCGGGTGTTTCGAAGTCATAGTTTAACGTCGTTTAATTGTTTCAAGCTGTGATAAATGTGTTTGTAAACTTCCGCTAATTGCTATACGTCGGTTAGTTGGGGGGTTGCATATTTCTGTGATGATTATATTGGTTTGTGTATATGAACTTGTTGGGTCGTCGTGATAAATAGCCGGGGATGTGAGATGAGGGTTTTCATTCTTTCATTCGATGTAAAATTTTTAAAGTGATGTAATATTATTTTTGCGGGGCACATCCTGGTTGAGGTTGTAGCCACCGTTGTATTATTTCTTTTACTATTTTTGCTCCTAGGGTAGACCCAAGGTGGGGTGCACAAACTACCAGGTATTTTGAAGTGCCGAGTGGCCTACTCACTTTGTTGAGAGAGGTTGCTTCACTTCGGGTATTTGGCGGGTAGTTTGCCGCACCCGTAAGGGTCTAGGGTGGGGTTTGGCTGTTCATCACGACCGTGTAATCCGTCTTTCGTTACAGGCTCAAACAAAATGCGGATTCCTAGTATATCCAATGTGTTCATCTGTGATCTGGAATGCTTATCATTGCGTCTGACGAATGTATAAATCTATATATGATATCTAGTAGATGTTGCTTATGTTTTGCATCCGCGCTAGTCCAGCCCCCGCTCTGTCATTAGTTAAGTAACCTAACGGGTGATGACGGGCCCCGTGGCGAACGCGGATGGCATAAGCGTACGTTATATTTTCGTTGTTTTCTGCAATGGTAGGATTAATTGATGGGACTACATTATATTAATGCTAAGCAAACAAACCAAAGTTGAATCGTTGGAACAATTTCAAAACCACTCGGTTTTTTCAAAACAACAAAACTTTTAAAATGCGGAGCTTAATCCACTCCTTTTAAAAGCTATCAGCTTCCTTCGATTATATCAAGTTCACTACGTTCACGGTTTCGCCAAAACCAGTCGTAGCCCTCCATCATTTCATATGAATATTCAATAGTATTCAAGCTATGTTTATTGACCTTCATCAAGGCATAGTGATTGGTAGCTTCTAGGTGTTCATATGTAGTATAGATAGATGCGTTGGTTTGGGATAGTCGTATTACCTTGTTGACCTTCGTCAAGGGTATATACGGGTGGGTTCAAATTAACCTAGACAATGATGGGTAGAACTTGACATGTGACTTATGATTTGCTGACCTTTGTCAAGGTCATAAGAGCATGAGGCACAAATCCAAATCGGGAGTTTCTAAAGAAACTGAAACTTGCTAGTGCTTCATACTATTTGGAGTTTGATAATATTGGTAGGATTCCTTCATCATTATCACACAATGATATTTGGATCCCAATCCTACTGTGAGTATCCGCTACTCTTCAGGAGATTTTTCAGTTAACGATCAATGTTATAAACCAAGTAGGTGTCTAGAACGGTGTTAGCGGGGCTACGCCTCTAGGGAAAAGAGGTTATTTAATTAAGGAACTTCGCAAAAGCGTCGTAAAACCTCCCTCGAAGTACCGTCACTAGCCTGGCCGAACGGTTAAGCAAGAATTGTACGGTGAGATCAATCCTGACTAATTCTTCTTTTATGGTTTGAGGAAGGATTCGAGGAACAGTAGGAGCCATCCTGTTTAGATAAATTAAAAACCAATCTAAACTTGAAAAAGTATCATGCTAAAGTGTTTTCTTCTCTCTCTCTCTTAATTGCAGCAACCCAGTGACCAAGACTAGGTTACATCTAGAAAATAAAAATGACTGAATCTGACTATAATGACTGGCAAAGGTCTGTCCAGATGTTCATTACCTATGACAAGCCGGGACACCTCTTTACTACTCAAGCCCTCGCCGTCCCAGGTCCAGATTCCACTGTCACGGATGTTGATATCCGTAAGACATCGAAAAAGAATAGTACGAATGCCAAGTGCCTCATGTTGGCCTCAGTAGATATTGTAAACCGAAGGCAACACGAGAAGATGGACTTAGCTTCCATTTTCCTCCATAACAAAGATTTATATTGAGAGAAATCTCGTATCGCAAGATATGAGACCTCGAATGAATTGCTTCAAGCGAGGTTGGCTATCGGGTCATCTCTAGGGGACAGTGTCTTACTATGACTAGCTATATTGATGAGCTCACGGACCTGAAGACCACGTTGGAGAACGAGTCATATACTGACTTGATTCTACAGTCCCTACGCTCTACTTACACCCAGAAGGAAACCAGGGAGACACCCGCTCTGCTTATTGGGGAATCTTCCTCTTCTGCATCCAAGGCGAAATCAAAGGGTGAGAAGAAGAAGACCTCCACAAAGCTGATATACGGTGTCAGTAAGGTAGAAGGACAGGGAAGGGCAAAAGTTTCTGGGCTAACAGTAAGGAAGGAGGAATGTTCCTATTGTTATAGGGAAAGGACATTGGCAGAGCGATTGCAGGGCTTTGAAAGCCAGAATCCAGGATCCGAAGTATGTTGTGGTTTTGACTTCGGGTGTGTTTGTAATAGAAAACTGTATGTCAATTAACTCTACTTTCTGGGTACTAGATACTGGATCAGGATCTCATATCTGTAATTCATTACAGGCTTTGAGAAACCGTAGAGTTATCAGGATAGGTGATATGACTCTCAGGGTTGCTAACGGAATGAGCGTGGACGCTGAATCCGTAGGGGAATATCACCTTGGATTGACAAGTGGGCAGATATTGATTCTACGTAACTGTTTGTATGTACCTAGTCTAGCTTGTAACATCATATATGTATCCTTACTTTCTAAGAAAGGATATGATTTTACATTTATAAGCGATGTGGTCCACATCCACCTAAATCAAGCTCTGATTGGGTCAGGTACATTAGAAAACAGAATATACGTATTAAATCAAGCTTAGGTTTTTAGTGTCCAGAACACACTTAAAAGAAAGTCTCCGCAAACAAATCAGGCTTTCTTATGGCATTGTAGACTGGGTCACATCAGTGAAACACGGTTAATAAAGTTATATAGAGAGGGATATTTGAATCCGTTCGAATATCAGTCTTATGCTACTTGTGAATCTTGTCTCATGGGAAAGATGACAAAGACTCCGTTTACTGGACACAGAGTAAGAGCGAGCGAGCTCTTGGGACTCATACACAGCGATGTGTGTGGTCCAATATCTACACATGCGCGAGGTGGTTATTCCTATTTCATTACTTTTACGGATGATTTCTCTAGGTATAGACATATCTTCTTGATGAAGCATAAATCTGAGGCATTTAAGAAATTCCGGGAATACAAGAATGAAGTGGAAAAACAAACAGGCAAAAGTATCAATAAACTGAGATCTGATCGAGGTGGTGAATACTTAAGTACCAAGTTCCTGGGCTACTTAAAAGAGAATGGAATTCTCTCTCAGCTTACTCCTCCATACACACCTCAACACAACGGTGTATTGGAAAGGCAGAATCGAACTCTATTTGATATGGTTCGTTCCATGATGAGTAAGGCTGAGTTACAGCAATCCTTCTGGGGCTATACACTAGAATCAACTGCATATCTTTTGAACAAGGTTCCAACCAAGACTGTGCCTACAACACCATATCAGATGTGGAGTGGGAAAAAACCCTGTCTTAAGTACCTTAAGACATGGGGATGTCCAGCTTTTGTAAAAAAGCAGCATACAGACAAGCTCGAGGCACGCTCAGTACTATGTAAGTTTGTGGGATACTCTAAGAACTCCAGGGGGTATCTTTTCTTTTACGCAGAAGAAAAAAAGGTTTTTGTTATTCAACATCCCCACTTCTTGGAAGCTGAATTTTTAGAAAATCAGAAAAGTAGGAGCGTAATAGAACTGGAAGAAATTCCAGAACCACAAGCTATTACTGAAAGCTTGGTAGAACCAGAGGTTTCAGAAGAACAGGGCATCCCAGCGCCACTCCGCAGAAGTAGTAGGCAGTCTCATCAACCCGAGAGATACTACGGTTTTCTCATAAACATGGATCGAGAGGATTGCATCATTGACAATGATGAGCTGTAACAACCGAGTCCAATGCTACTACTTTCTGTTACCGTATGAATGGTGTATGGTATTTATTTCATTGATCCTACTTGACTGTTGTTAGTTATAAATTTTACCCGACAATTCATTTCTATTCATTTCTGCATATAACCATTTAGGGCATCTAAAATAAAATTAAAAAAAAATAATAAATATTCGTTATGGCATGCTTGACACCCCTAACCCTGTTGTAGCGTCCGTGCATCGTGTTCTTGTCCCGTTCAGTGAAACGGGCGAGTTTGGACGGCTACGCGCACGTACGTGTGTCCGTTTTGGGGGTATGCTTTTTGATTGTGAAATACTTCATTTTAAATTTTGGATCCCGCCTAAAATTTTATTATTTCAATTTCAAATTTTCGGACCCGATCCGGGCGCCATTTGGAAATACTTTACATTTGCGCCAAATCCCAATTTCTAATTTTTGTAACCGTCGAATATATAAATTTAACCCATATAATATTTTCCTATTTCAAAATCTTTTATTAAATTTTTCCTAACCTATTCTAAACCCCATAAATCTTTTTCTCCCAGCCAATCATCTCCTTTCTTTAACCCCGTGGGCCCCACCATTCCTACGTCTCTCTCTTTCTCTCTCTTTTCTCTCTCGCTACAATCCAAACTTCTCTCTCCTCCCCGATTATCTCTCCTCTCGATCTCTCACCTCCTCTCTCTCTCTCTCTCTCTCTCTCTCCCTCTCTCCCCCCTATATATTTCTCTTCCTCCTCCTTTTTCTTTCACGTAACAGAACCCACCCTCGCGAAAACCTAGCCGCCTCGTCCTCCCTCGTCTTCACCCCAACGCCGACGCCCTCATCGCCGGCCTCCTCGCCCTCGTCATCTCCACTGCACCTCTTCTTTCTCCTTCATCAACTCCCCGAGCACCCTGCACGAGAGGCTGCACCCCCTGCATAAGCCTGCACCTCGTGGGATCGCCGCTGGCGATCTCGATCCGTCCCCCCGGCCTCGTGCATCCCTCGGTGAGTGATTTTCTTCTCCTCTTCTCCTTTTTTCTTCTTTCTTCTCGGTTCATGTTTTCTTGATCTGTAAGTTTCTGTCGCTGTCGTCGTAGGCCACCACCGGAGCTCCGTCGACGTGATCGGCGACCACAACCTCCCTACAGATCCTCGTAAGCATCCCCTTCTCCATCTTCCTTCCTTTCTTCTTTATTTTTTTCTGTTTGCATTTTTTTGTTCACTGTTTTTGTGTCTCGCCGGAATCCGGCCATGCCGGCGACGTGTCTCGTCGATCCAGCGAGTTACCCTGACCTGTGTGGTTCCACTGTTTGTCGTTTGGGTTCATTCCGTGAACCGTGCACCCGTCGCGAGATTTCCCCGCCGACGTTTAACGTTCCATTTTCCCGATTCGCGACCCGTCGAGACAAGTACCCCTTGCTACATGCTAAATAATATTTACATATACATTGATGACACCCTAAACCTGCAGTTTAACTTTAGCACGATAATTTCTCATTTTCGTGTTCAATATTGTTATATATCATTTTATCTTCCAAACGTGAAACCTACCGTTTGCAATTACTGTATTAAACCTAATAATCATATTTACATGTTTTAATCACACTTTCACTATTGACGTAGCCTATGGCACTTTCTCTATAGTTTTACTTCATTCGGACACTCGTGTACATTTAACCTGTATTAACTGTGATTTCATCCATTGAACCTATATATATATATATATATATATATATATATATATATATATCTTTGCATCCATAAAATTCTTAAACTTGTTAACATGATTTAACGGCCATAACTGTCATATTGTAATCTTATAACGTTGAAATCACCTCTGAAACACAACTGATAACTGTGCTGCTAATTAATTGAAGCTTCTTTATTGTTTAATTCGTTTCTTAGATTTATGTTGTTGATAACCATGCTTGATTATGTAACTGAGTATGAGCACACCCATGATATCGTTTACATCCTGACCTGACTTGCTACAAACATATTGATCGACCCGACATGGTACCATGTACTGCTTAACTTGACCTGATGTACCATGACCTGACCCATTACCTGATCTTGTACCTAATGCCAACAAACCTGACATGTAGTCCTCACGGACCGTTCCTGCTGTCTATCCAGACAAACCTGCTTATCTGATCCTGTGTTGGCATTAGTTCTTGATTTCGAAATACCTGACTTAACATCACATATAACTTAGGGGTATGGGGAAATCAAAGGTGAAACCTGACTTGTAACTCAACAGTTCGCTACTTGTTCTGATCAGTTTTAGAGGCTAGGCCAGCTTTGGAATGATGCTGCTGACATCATTCATCTGTACATATTCCTGTTTAGTGCTTAGCGGCATGTCTCGGTTTCAGCCCGAGAATCTGGGCCGTGGTCCCGGGTATGCACGGGATACTATTGAGTTACATTGATGATTCACCAATTTGATTTCAAAGACGTTAGAACAGAAAACCTGATAGAACAGTTTAGTTTTCCCACTGCACACTACCTTGCACTACCCTGATTTATATCACTGTTACACCTGCTTTTCATTCATGTTTATATTGCATTGCCTGTTACCCTGTTTATATGTTATTACTTGATGACATGACGCGCTGACGTCTGGGTTTTGCATGGCCCAGATTCTGTACCGCTGTTGCAGTCTGAGCAGGAGTACTTCAGCCAACATGCTGAGCTGTGAGTGTCAGCAGTAGTTAGCTTTTCTTTCCTGCATTTTTATTCCTGATGTGAGCCCACATTATGGGACGTACATTCCAGTTATTTGTATTGGATCTTTCGCTTCCGCATTTTATTATTCTTGACTCATGTTATCTTGGATTATGGACATGTTTAGATCATTTTATTTTGTTCTTGATATCTCTACAGCCGTAATGTGACTGTGGATAGATACTTCCTACCCACAGGTAGCATGGTTGGCTATGTCACGTGCCCACTTTACCATACTCTGGGAAGCAGGGCATGACATGGTTCTTTTGGTATCAGAGCCATAGGTTAATCGGGTTGATTCTTTTGTAGTTGGGTATTGTACCCAATACACGAATCAGAATACCCGTGTTTAGGAAACATGTCCTGCCACCTTGCCATTTACCGTTCTTGAATCAAGTTCTTCCTGGTTATATCTTCTACGATGTGCAAACTCCCTTTGCATATCGACTCGAAACCTGATTCCTTGTTATCTCTAGGACTTAGGCGACTTGGGTGGAGTTATGTAATTGTGGTTATGATACCGCGGCATAGTTACAATGCGGCACTCTATTTAAGTAACTTGGAGTTCTGGCCTTGATCTATATTTTGAATCTATCATCATGCTAATGTTGGGCGTTTTGATTTCAGGAATATGGCAGATAAGAATTTGAAGACGTACCAAAGGAGTGTGGACGAAGCCGCCATGCTGGGAGTGATAAGAGGAATGCTGGAGAATCAAAAGAGACAGACCGAGCTGATCCAGCAGCAAGCGGAATTGTTTCAGGAAGGTTTGCAGATCGTTCAGCAGTCTGTGAACAATGTTGGAGCTAAACCAGTTGACCGAGTAGGGACCGTGGCAAATTTCAGGCGTTTGGGTCCGTCTACATTTACTGGTTTGGAGGAGCCATTGCCAGTAGAGCAGTGGCTAGTTGACACATAGAATTTGCTTATTGCGGCAAAGATTCCAGATGAAAAAAGAGTTGATGTGGTACGCATTCAGTTAGTGGACTACGCCCGAGAATGATGGCTTGTGGAGGAGAACCGCTTGCCCAAGCCGATCAAGTGGGCGGATTTTTCAAAGAGTTTCCTGGAGAAGTTCTTCCCGCGGACAGCACGGGAGGAAATGGAAGAGAAGTTCATCGGGCTAAAGCAGAAGGGAGCACCCGTAGATGTGCATGCAGCAGAATGGATAAGACTCAGTAGATTCGCTGGACCTTTAGTTGCCAACAATGCAGACAGGGCACGGAGGTTCATGCGCAGTTTGGATGTGGACATCCAGAGGCAGATTGTCTCCCCGGGTTTGACCACTTTCTCACAAGTACTTGCGGCAGCCCGAGAGCAGCAGAGTTTATCTGGGATGAAGGGGGGTTTGCAGCAGACAGCAGTTGCGGTAAGGAAGCCAGCATTTGTACCAAACCGAGCTCATGGTCGCAGAGGTATTCCAGTGGACCGTTGAGGCGTAGCACCCATGAAGAAGCCTGTTGTCATCGATCGAAGAAAGTGCATGACTTGTAACTACTGCAATTTACCTGGCCACGTGCAAAAGGATTGTCGAAGGAGGCTGGAACTCTGTTTGGTTTGTGGAGCGGCAGATCACGCTGTTAGTGCTTGTCCGTCGAAGCTTCGTACGAGGGATGATATTCAGAAGCCTCCGCAGAGACCGTTCTAGGGACAGAAATAGTTGACTCAAGGACCTAATCAGGCTCGAGCTTTTACCTTGACAGCTGAAGAAGCTAAGGCGTCAGGAGAAGTTGTTTCAGGTATTCTACTCGTTCATGGTTTTCCCGAATTAGCGTTATTCGATTCTGGTGCATCCCATTGTTTTATGTCATCCAATTTTATAGCTACACACTCGATCACCTGCATGACCCTGTCTAGTTTCTAGGACATACACACTGGAAATGGGAAAATCATAGCTAGTAGGGAATGTAAGGATTGCATAGTTGTTGTGTGCGGACGGGAGCTTTTTGCAGATTTCTTGGTGATTGATACGGGCAGCTATGAGGTCGTCTTGGGAATGGATTTTCTTGGCACTTTCCACGCTCACATTGATTGTAGGGCAAGAAAAGTAATTTTCCAGATTCCCGGACATCCCGAATTTAGCTTCACCGGAGGAGGCAGTTCTGTCGGGCAAGTCGAGTTTAGGGCTAGGCAGACAAACAATATTCTTGCATCAATGGAAGTTGATAAAAGTGAAGAGCCGGCTGTTGTTCGCGATTTTATGGACGTGTTTGAAAATATATCGGGTTTACCGCCGAAGCGAGACGTGGAGTTCGCAATTGATCTTATTCCTGGTGCAGCGCCAGTATCCAAAGCGTATTATCCAATGGCACCAGTAGAGTTGGAAGAAGTCAAGAAACAGGTTGCTGAATTACTTGAGAAGGGTTGGATTCAAAGCAGTAACTCACCTTGGGGAGCTCCCGTTCTTCTAGTGAAGAAGAAGGATGGCACAAGAAAGATGTGCATCGACTATCGAGAATTAAACCGGGTGACTATTAAGAACAAGTACCCGATCCCTCGCATTGGCGAACTTTTCGAGCAGCTTAGTGGCGCGAGGGTATTCTCGAAGCTGGATTTGCGATCCAGATATCATCAGGTCCGAGTGAAAGCAGATGATATTTGCAAGACGGCGTTCCGAACTCGGTATGGACATTACGAATACTTAGTGATGCCCTTCGGAGTAACGAATGCGCCGGCAGTATTCATGAACTTGATGAACCGAATCTTTTCACCATTCTTGGACCAGTTTATTATGGTATTCATTGACGATATTCTGGTTTACTCAAAGAATTTTGAAGAGCATGCAGAACATTTGAAGATCGCACTGCAGACGTTGAGACAGGAGAAGTTATATGCGAAGATGAGTAAGTGCGAGTTTTGGCTGGAGGAAGTAAAGTTTTTGGGGCATGTTGTGTCCGGCAATGGAATCGCCGTCGATCCCGAAAAGATTACAGCAGTTCATGATTGGCCAATTCCAAAGAATGTTGCAGAGATAAGAAGCTTTCTTGGACTCGCCGGATATTACAGGAGATTTGTGGAGAACTTTGCTCGTATGGCGGAGCCGTTGACCAAGCTTACGCGCAAGGAGGTACCTTTTGTATGGACGGATAAATGTGCGTTAGCTTTTGAGACATTGAAGCAGAAGTTGATAACCGCCCCTATTCTGACCGTGCCAGACAATTCTGGAGGATTGGTGATTCACAGCGACGCATCTGGGAAAGGATTGGGATGTGTTTCGATGCAGCATGGGAAGGTTGTAGCGTACGCATCGAGACAGTTGAAGACCCATGAGAAGAATTACCCAACTCATGACTTGGAGCTTGCGGCTGTGATTTTCGCTTTGAAGATTTGGAGACACTACCTTTTGGGCGAAAGGGTCGAAGTTTTTACTGATCATAAGAGCTTGAAGTATGTGTTCACGCAGAAGGAGCTTAATATGAGGTAACGTAGATGGTTGGAGCTGATGGCTGACTACGATCTTGATCTTAAGTACCATCCGGGAAAAGTTAATGTCGTGCCGGATGTGCTTAGTCGGATACCAGCAATTCAGGTGTTAACTATGCAGAAGGAGCTCGTTGAAGATTTTCGAAGATTTGACTTGGAGGTTGTGCTACCGCATTCTTCGGGACAGTTGATGCAGCTGCAAATACATTCATCGTTGATCGAGAATATTAAAGTAGTACAATCGTAGGATCCTAGACTGCAAAAGTTTCGAGAACAGGTTGAAGCCGGACTATGAACAGATTTATTGATCCACGAAGATGGTTCGTTGAGGTATGGTAGCCGTTTGTGTGTGCCAAAGGGAGATATTCGTGAAGAGCTTATGAAGGAGGCACACAGTTCAGCTTATTCTGTACATCCAGGAGGCACAAAGATGTACCGAGATATTCAACAGCATTTCTGGTGGGAAGGCATCAAACGGGAGATTGCTCACTTTGTGGCAAAGTGCTTGGTGTGTCAGCAAGTTAAGGCTGAACATCAAAGGGTTGCTGGTTTATTGCAACCACTTCCGATTCCTTAGTGGAAGTGGGAACATATAACCATGGATTTCGTGACGGCTTTACCGCGGAGTCCAAAAGGCAACAATGCTGTATGGGTGATTGTTGATCGATTGACCAAGGCAGCTCACTTTATTCCTTTTCGGGTTGGTCAATCAATAGAGACTTTGGCGGAGCGGTACATGCAGGAGATTGTAAGATTGCATGGAGTACCGGTAAGCATCTTGTCCGATCGTGACACTCGGTTTTTATCACACTTCTGGAGGAGTTTACAAGAAAGTTTGGGAACTTGATTGAAGTTTAGCACCGCTTATCATCCTCAAACCGATGGTCAGTCGGAGAGAACAATCCAAACTCTTGAAGATATGTTGAGAGCATGCATGTTGGACTTCAAGGGGTCTTGGGAGGATCATCTACATTTGGTGGAGTTTTCTTACAACAACAGTTTTCAGGCAACTATCCAGATGGCTCCATTTAAAGCTTTGTATGGTCGCAAATGTCGTTCACCTGTTTGCTGGGATGATGTCGGTGAACGAAGATTATTGGGACCAGATTTGGTTGTGCAGACAGTTGAGAAGGTTAACACTATCAGAAATCAAATGATGGCAGCTCAAGACAGACAGAAGAGTTGGGCAGATACGTCGAGAAGACCTCTAGAGTTCGCCGTAGGTGATTTGGTATTCTTGAAGATATCACCGACTAGAGGGGTGATTCGTTTTGGAAGTCGAGGAAAAATCAGTCCTCGATTCGTTGGACCCTTTGAGATCTTGGAGCGTGTTGGGGAGGTAGCGTATCGTTTGGCGTTACCGCAGTCCTTAGCGAATGTGCACGATGTGTTTCACGTATCTCAACTCCGCAAGTATGTTCGTGATGAAACGCATGTATTGGATCATTCGGAGCTAACGGTACGAGAAGACTTGACTTTTGAGGAGCGACCGGTTGAAATTGTGGATCGAAGGGAAAAGATTCTTAAGAACAGAGTGATCCCTCTTGTGCTTGTTTCTTGGGCTAATCGCTCGCATGGAGAGTCCACTTGGGAACGAGAAGATGAAATCCGGCAGAAGTTTCCTCATCTTTTCTTGTAGTTGTTTGTCGTCTATCTTTGTATTCTTGGAATTTCGAGAACGAAATTCTTTTTGTAGTTGGGTATAATGTAACAACCGAGCCCAATGCTACTAGTTTCTGTTACCGTATGAATGGTGTATGGTATTTATTTCACTGATCGTACTTGACTGTTGTTAGTTATAAATTTTACCCGACAATTCATTTCTGCATATAACCATTTAGGGCATCTAAAATAAAATTAAAAATAATAATAAATATTCGTCATGGCATGCTTGACACCCCTAACCCTGTTGTAGCGTCCGTGCATCGTGTTCTCGTCCCGTTCAGTGAAACGGGCGAGTTTGGACGGCTACGCGTACGTACGTGTGTCCATTTTGGGGGTATGCTTTTTGATTGTAAAATACTTCATTTTAAATTTTGGATCCCGCCAAAAATTTTATTATTTCAATTTCAAATTTTCGGACCCGACCCGGGCGCCATTTGGAAATACTTTACATTTGCGCCAAATCCCAATTTCTAATTTTTGTAACCGTCGAATATATAAATTTAACCCATATAATATTTTCCTATTTCAAAATATTTTATTAAATTTTTCCTAACCTATTCTAAACCCCACAAATCTTTTTCTCCTAGCCAATCATCTCCTTTCTTTAACCCCGTGGGCCCCACCATTCCTACGTCTCTCTCTCTCTCTTTTCTCTCTCGCTACAATCCAAACTTCTCTCTCCTCTCCGATTCTCTCTCCTCTCGATCTCACACCTCCTCTCTCCCCCTCTTTCTCTCTCCCCGTCTCTCTCTCTCTCCCCCCCTATATATTTCTCTTCCTCCTCCTTTTTCTTTCACGTAACAGAACCCACCCTCGTGAAAACCTAGCCGCCTCGTCCTCCCTCTCCTTCGCCCCAACGCCGACGCCCTCATCGCCGGCCTCCTCGTCTCCTCGCCCTCGTCATCTCCACTGCACCTCTTCTTCTTCCTTCATCAACTCCCCGAGCTCCCTGCACGAGAGGCTTCACCCCCTGCACACGCCTGCACCTCATGGGATCGCCGCCGGCGATCTCGATCCGTCCCTCCGGCCTCGTGCATCCATTAGTGAGTGATTTTCTTCTCCTCTTCTCCTTTCTTCTTCTTTCTTCTCGGTTCATGTTTTCTTGATCTGTAGGTTTCTGTCGCTGTCGTCGTAGGCCACCACCGGAGCTCTGTCGACGTGATCGGCGACCACAACCTCCCCACAGATCCTCATGAGCATCCCCTTCTCCATCCTCCTTCCTTTCTTCTTTATTTTTTTCTGTTTGCATTTGTTTGTTCACTGTTTTTGTGTCTCGTCGGAATCCGGCCATGCCGGCGACGTGTCTCGTCGATCCAGCGAGTTACCCTGACCTGTGTGGTTCCACTGTTCGTCGTTTAGGTTCATTCCGTGAACCGTGTGCCCGTCGCGAGATTTTCCCGCCGACGTTTAACGTTCCGTTTTCCCGATTCGCGACCCGTCGAGGCAAGTACCCCTTGCTACATGCTAAATAATATTTACATATACATTGATGACACCCTAAACTTGCAGTTTAACTTTAGCATGATAATTTCCCATTTTCGTGTTCAATGTTGTTATATATCATTTTATCTTCCAAACGTGAAACCTACCGTTTGCAATTACTGTATTAAACCTAATAATCATATTTACATGTTTTAATCACACTTTCACTATTGACGTAGCCTATGGCACTTTCTCTATAGTTTTACTTCATTCGGACACTCGTGTGCATTTAACCTGTATTAACTGTGATTTCATCCATTGAACCTATATATATATATATATATATATATATATATATATATATATATATATCTTTGCATCCATAAAATTCTTAAACTTTTTAACATGATTTAACGGCCATAACTGTCATATTGTAATCTTATAACGTTGAAATCACCTCTGAAACACAACTGATAACTGTGCTGCTAATTAATTGAAGTTTCTTTATTGTTTAATTCGTTACTTAGATTTATGTTGTTGATAACCATGCTTGATTATGTAACTGAGTATGAGCACACCCATGATATCGTTTACATCCTGACCTGACTTGCTACAAACATATTGATCGACCCGACATGGTACCATGTACTGCTTAACTTGACCTGATGTACCATGACCTGACCCATTACCTGATCTTCTGCCTAATGCCAACAAACCTGACATGTAGTCCTCACGGACCGTTCCTGCTGTCTATCCAGACAAACCTGCTTACCTGATCCTATGTGGGCATTAGTTCTTGATTTCGGAATACCTGACTTGACATACACATATAACTTGGGGGTATGGGAAAATCAAAGGTGAAACCTGACTTGTAACTCAACAGTTCGCTACTTGTTCTGATCAGTTTTAGAGGCTAGGCCAGCCTTATAATGATGCTGCTGACATCATTCATCTGTACATATTCCTGTTTAGTGCCTAGCGGCTTGTCTCGGTTTCAGCCCGAGAATCTGGGCCGTGGTCCCGGGTATGCACGGGATACTATTGAGTTACATCGATGATTCACCAATTTTATTTCAAAGACTTTAGAACAAAAAACCTGATAAAACAGTTTAGTTTACCCACTGCACACTACCTTGCACTACCCTGATTTATATCACTGTTACACCTGCTTTTCATTCATGTTTATATTGCATTGCCTGTTACCCTGTTTATATGTTATTACTTGATGACATGACGCGCTGACGTCTGCGTTTTGCATGGCCCAGATTCTGTACCGCTGTTGTAGTCCGAGCAGGAGTACTTCAGCCAACAGGCTGAGCTGTGAGTGTCAGCAGTAGTTAGCTTTTCTTTCCTGCATTTTTATTCCTGATGTGAGCCCGCATTATGGGACGTACATTCCAGTTATTTGTATTGGATCTTTCGCTTCCGCATTTTATTATTCTTGACTCATGTTATCTTGGATTATGGACATGTTTAGATCGTTTTATTTTGTTCTTGATATCTCTGCAGCCGTAATGTAACTGTGGATGGATACTTCCTACCCACAGGTAGCATGGTTGGCTATGTCATGTGCCCACTTTAGCGTACTCTGGGAAGCGGGGCGTGACATGAGCCAACTAGCTTCCAGCAAGCCATTCATAATAGCGACTCGGTAAAATGGCTGAATGCAATGTGGACCGAAATGGAGTCCATGTACACCAACAAAGTATGGACTTTGGACATTGCTCCAGAAGGGGTAAAACCCGTAGGCTGCAAATGGATTTTCAGAAAGAAGATTGGTGTTAATGGACAGGTTGAAACCTATAAGGCTAGACTTGTTGCAAAGGGTTTTCGTCAAAGACCTGATTTGGACTATAACGAAACCTTTTCTCCAGTGGCTATGCTCAAATCCATTCGGATCCTTCTTGCCATTGCTGCCTTCCACGATTATGAGATCTGGCAGATGGACGTAAAGATGGCTTTTCTAAATAGTAATTTAGAAGAATGCGTCTATATGGATCAGCCAGAGGGTTTCATTCAGAGTGGGAGCAGCGGTAAAGTGTGCAAGTTGCTTCAGTCCATTTATGGACTAAAGAAGATATCGCGGAGTTGGAACATCTGTTTTAATGAGACAGTCAAAGAATTCGACTTTATCAAAAATCCAGATGAACCATGCATTTACATTAAGATTGTAGGAAGAACTATGGTATTCCTCGTCCTGTACGTGGATGGCATTCTCTTAATAGGAAATGACATTCCTACACTACATTCAGTCAAAAGATTCTTGTCACAGAAGTTCTCTATGAAGGACCTGGGTAATACCTCCTACATTCTGGGGATCCAGATCTATCGTGATAGATCTAAACGGATAGTGGGACTTTCACAGTCAAGGTACATCGACACCATATTTAAAAGATTCAGTATGGAAGATTCCAAGCGCGATAACCTACCGTCTTATCACGGAATCACCCTCTCCAAAGAGATGTCTCCCAAGACTGATTTGGAAAGGGCTCGCATGTCATCTATACCCTACGCATCTGCGGTAGGCTCTATAATGTATGCGATGTTGTGTACCAGACCAAATGTAGCATACGCATTGAGCGTTGTAAGCCGGTATCAGTCGAACCCAGGGGAGAAGCACTGGATAGAAGTAAAGAACATTCTCAAGTACCTAAGAAGAACTTACGAAATGTTCTTGGTGTATGGCGAAAAAGACCTCCAGATCAAGGCCTTTGCTGACTCCAGCTTTCAGAGTGACAAGGATGACTCTAAGTCCATGTCGGGTTATGTCTTTATCCTCAATGAAAGGGCGGTCTGTTGGAAGAGCTCCAAACTGGACACCGTTGCTCACTCAATAATGGAAGCGGAGTACATAGCTGCTTGCGATGCCGCGAAAGAAGCAGTCTGTATGAAGAAGTTCTTAACAGAACATCAGGTGGTTCCGTCCATTGTTGATCCAATACCTCTGTATTGTGACAACAACGGGGCTATAGCTTTAGCAAAGGAACCCAGGACACATTTTGAGGTGGTACCACCTGATCAGGGAGATCGTAGATCGCCGGGAGATCGAGGTGAATAGAGTAAATACGGAGAATAATACTGCAGATCCATTCACAAAGGCCATCCCTCAGACGCAGTTCGAGAGGCAGTTCGAGATGATAGGTCTGTGATATGCCAGCACATGGCCCTAGTGCAAGTGGGAGATTGTTAGTGTATATGCCCTAGAGGACATTATTGTATCATACTGGATTGTATATCACTTAATGGAAGCTTGGGATATTCACAGTAGTATTGACAGTCTTGCTCAATATGATAGTATGCTACTTAGTTTGTTTCTACTTCAATATGTGCATGTGTTTCTTTTAACATATCGCTTATACATATTAGTAGAGCCCTTAGGATCTTTGCTTGATTACCAGCGTTGTGATGGCAGTCACACTAGTGGGGGCTGGGTAATCTACAAGCACATCCTTATAAAGGTCCCTAGTCGTAGGATTATCGAGACGGGGCATCGATATTCCGGAGTAGACTAGTGTATACTCTTCTCATCCAAGCATGGGAGATGGTCTGTCCCACAGCCATTAGTACGTCGTACTGGAGATAGTATGCAGGTGCTCGTTAGGTTACGAGTACACCAGACAGGACTCGTGGGGAACTGCTGGTTGGTACTATACCTATCGTCAGGTAGCTGTTCCCATGTGACATGAGTACAGCTTAGTCCGTTGACTCGACACTGCTACTTTGCCTCAAGTGTGTTCCCACTGTTCTTAGATTGCTACCCTACCACGACTCTATTGAGTCGTGCAAACAGGTAGTAGTTGGGTGCAGTCCCGAAGCACTTGGAGGTAGTGGCGGTTAGATAGGATTCGTCTCTCTCGGTATTGGGGGTTGATGTCGCGCTGTGTTCGGAACACCATTACACAAAGTCCCTGGCCAGGGCAAGCGAGATTTACTGTTAGGTACTCCAGTAGTTTCTCAGGGTGTTTTTGACTGTACTCCGACACGACTTATACCGCTATTAGGGGTCTGACGTTTACCGCCTCCTAGGCCCGATATGCGATACTCTTAGACGAATAGACCGGACTGTACAGAGATTGTCACAGACAGGCTCAGTAGGAGTTTGGATGAGCTTCCTCATCGGCCTTCTTTTCGACATCTACCTAGGGACCGTTACGTATAGCTAGTACGTCTTGCGGCCTGTGGTTAAACCCACTGCCAGCGTAGTGTCGAGTCTTTAGAGTCCCACACAGAGGGTTTCCTAGCTTCGGGCGAAACGATGCAAAGGTCGTATGGTTTTACGACAGGGTTCGATCACATACGTGTACTTGTGCGCATATGATGTTCGGGCGGACAATACTAGTGGGCTTTGGTTTAAACCGGATCCCAGTATTCCATTGTTGGGTTAGTTTTGTCTTATTGTATTCGTGTTTTTCGGAACACGGATACGGGTATGTATATACAGATGAGAGGGGGTATAGAAGGAGCCATCTCATTAGAGTTTTGACCATTGACTTGGTCAAAACAAATATGAGGTGGAGAAAAGATATTGTTATTTTTGGTAGCTACTTAGATTGACCATTTGACTTGGATTGACTTTTTGACTCTAGATATTTTGATGAGATATTTTTGACCTAGATATTTTGAGGAGATATTTTGTTCTTCCATGTTTGTGGTCATATCAAGCTAGCCATTCTATTTTCTATTATCATTATCACAAATACTTTCTCTCTCCTCAAGCTTTCTCTCTCCTTCTTTCTCTCAAACCCTAGTGTATCATATGTTGATAATCAAGGGTTAATGAGACTTAGCTACCCAAAATCACACTCTACTCATTCTAGGTTACTTAGTTTAGCACACCAAGTGATCTAGTTGCCTCAACTTGGTGGTTTAGCTCAAGGTTGGAACTCTCGGGTGGATCTTCTACTACTTCGAGAAGCCGACGAGGAGGTGCTTTCTATTTCTACTCCAAGGAGCTCGTGAGGTGAAGGAGGACAGCAGGAAGACAAGAAGGACTTGGAACTATAGGTATAATCTTCTTTCATTGTAGATAAAACCTCTAGTTAGTTTGTTAGATATGGTTTAGCTAAGATCTTGGTGTTCAAGTCGATGTTACCTTGTTGTAAAAATCATTTTTTACCCGTTCCACTTCCCCAAAAACCCGTGGGGTGTGTAACGTCGACTTACAACAATAGGTGCCCTTAAGGAAATTATTGTTATTGCAAGATGGCAATTACTAATTGATGGAGGACCTATACGGTGAGAAGTCTTGCTCAAGATGACAATATGCTATCTGGTTTGTGTTTATCTTTCATGTGTATACATTTTACGCGTTATCACGTATCGTTAATACACGAGATAAAGCCCATAGAATGTTTGCTTGACTATCAGGATTATGATATGGATCACACTAATAGATCCTGGGTAGTCTATAAACACATTCTTAAATGTCCATATTCGTAAGAGTATCGAGACTAGATATCGGTACTCTAATTTAGACCCCGAACGGGGCGAAGGTTGATCCCAAAGACATTGGCGTTTGACATCAAAAATTGTATACATGTGCTCATTAGGTTATGAGTTACACTGGATGGACTCACCGAGAACTCCTAGATGGTATTATACCAATTGTCAAATAACAGTTCTCTTATGACATGAGTACATGGTAGTCCCTAGACCTAAGATCGCCATAGTGTCTTGTGTGTGTTCCCACTGTACTTTGATTACTACCCTACCGTGGCTTTAAAGAGTCATGCAAACAGGTTTTAGTTGGGTACAGTCCCGAAGCACATGGAGGCAATAAGAGGTCGAGAGAATTCGTCTCTCCCGATATAGGGAGTCAATATCGCACCGTGCAGGATACGACTATAACAAGAAGGCTGTGGCCACGGCAGGTGAGATAAACTGATAAGTGTTATTAGTTGTATCTCTCGTGGTTATAAGTCCTCTGTCAGCATGACTTATCGAATTATTGGGGGTCTGACAAATCCCACCCCCCAGACCCGGTATGCGACACTCTCAGACGAAGAGACAAGACTGTACAATGACTGTCACTTATAGAATATGTCAGATCCGGATGAGTTTGCTTATCAACCTAACTTTATCTTGATCATACCAGGATAGCCGTTACGTGCAGGTAGTACTTCTGATGTGCTTGTAGGTTAACTTGTAAGGGGATTGAATCTGAAAGTGTTTCAGATTCAATCGGATGAGATCTTATATAAGCTACTGCCAGCGTATTAACTTGTCTTTAGAGTCCCTCAACAAAAGTGCATGTCCAGGGGAAATAATGATGTGGCGTGCATATGGGGATACATGCGGAAGTTCGATTAAACATGTATATATGATATGCATGATTTAATCGGACCTTTGATAATACTAGCCAGCTTATTTATAAGCCAGAATATTAAATCAAGTGTTGACTTAATAACCATATATATATATATATAATGTGGTTTCTAGTATTGTATATATGATACACACACTCTCTCTTTCATTGGTAAATGATACTGATGTATTATTATGTATATGATACATAATATTTTTATGTATATGATACACGTATTCACTTTCTATACACACACACCAATGTTCAAAATTGCGATAACGTGTAGCATGACATTCTACTACTAAACAGCAAAAAGTGCAAACAACGTTGCGCATAGCGTAAGATACACGAATTATTAATTACTACTAATAATTATTACGTTATTATCTTATTTACAATAAATTATATATTTTATAGATAAAGAATATATAACAATTAATAACAACATTATTTTCTTAATTTTCAAACCTTGAGTTCATATGTATGATTCATAATTGTATTAAACATATAAAAAAATCAATCAAATAATCTCTATTTAAGAAGCATGTCTACTAAATATGATTACAAATTGAGAGTTTAGAACTTCAATAAGATTGTGTTTATATAGTTTAGGACTAGATACTAAAATCTTTAGAACATGAATAGAAAATATTATATGAAAATAGCGTCTGCATAGCGAAGCGAATACTATTTGTTAAAAAGCATAATCTATTTGTTAAAAAATGTATGCTACTTTGTATTTAAGTTATTTACGGATACTATGTAGCGAAGAAGCTAAGCTATACTACGTAGCGTAGAATAGCGAGCTACTGTAGTGAGCTATTTTAAACATTGATACACACACACACACACACACATGTACATAGGTATATGTATATGGATACATATACGATCTCTCTCTCATTATCTATTATATACGGATACAAATACCAGTTTGTTATGAGATGAAATTTTTTGCAAATGGGGTCCAACCTTTCGCTTTTTGTAAAAATAGAGAGAGGAAAGAGAGGGGAGATGAGAATATAATTCTCTACTCTTTTTATCTAGAAAAGAAAAGAAAGAAGAAGAAGATTTTTGTTTTTTTAAAAAGCATCTTCATTCTTTCTCTTCTTGTTCTTCTTCCAATTACTTCTTCTTCTTCTTCTTGATTTTTTTCAAGAAGTGAAAAGGGAAAGAAAACAGAGAGAAATGAGAAAAATTATCCACATCTTTCCTATCTTTATCCTCTAGCAATGGATTAGAGCTAATCTCTTCACTATTTAAAGTGAAGATGGAGCTTTGGGCAGTTTCTTTCACCGCGGATTATCTACGGTGAGGCAGTCGGCTACCACGCTCGTCCGGAAGCTCACGAGTCTAGTTAGGATCTTCCGATAGGAGATCGTACAGGCTAAAAAAGTTGTAGCATCTCGAATCCTCTTTACTTCTCTTTTGCTGCTGCAGTTAGTTAGTAAATGATTGATCTTGAGTTTGGAATCGCTGCTGTTGCTTGAAATTTTTCGTTTTACACTTCTGCCGGGTCCGCAAGTGTTGCGACCCTAGCGTCGATTCCCACACTCGTATCAGAGCTACTAGGCAATTGTTTCCAACCCAAGAGGGCTTCTCACTGTGTGACAGTATGGTGAAGCGCAGGCTTGTTCTGGCCAAAAATAGAACAAGGTTAAACTTGATTTTTTGACCTCCGGCGCTCATTAAATGCCAGCACAAGAACTTTTCTGGGACTCATTAATGACAGTGCCAGATCCCTTTCCGGTGCTCATTTAATGTAAGCACCTGAACTCCGCCGACGCTCATTAATGTCAGCGCCAGAGATCCTCAAAAGGTAATCTTCATTACTTAAAACTTAAATTTTACTTTGTTTGGGAAATTATTTTTTCTGTCTTTCTAAGCAGAAAGATATTTGCCTATTAACAAGAAATCAATTTAATAATTTTCTAAACAAAAAAAGATATTATCCTGTTAATAGGGATTCTTGGATCTATAATCTAACGATGCTTAAGCATCTGGACCCGATCTCATGATCAATTAGAGAAAACTAAATGATAGATTTTCTCTATTTGCCCAACAAAATTCCATCCCCTATATAAAGAACCCAAAAGATCAATTCTCAATACAGTCACCCCCTCCCCCTAAACTTTTAAAAAAAAAGATTAAGCTTTCTTGTTCTCTGTCTTCAAGATTTCCCATCTTCCTTCGCAAAAACTGAGGTAAATAGAAAATTGGTCTCTATAAAAAACAAGTTTAAGCTTCATATAGAGGAAGATTAAGCTTCATAAGAATTTAAGTTCTTCTCAGATCTTAAGATTCTTAAGTCAAGATCACCTATTGATCTTAAGACCTAGGGTTCAGAGAAAACTTAAGTTTTTTTCATAAATATGATGATGATAGATAGAAACCTAATAATCTGAAGATCAACATAGAATATGATGATGATGATGACGACGACGACGAAGTTTATAGTTCAATCAAACATTCTCTTTATGAACTGAGTACAAAAATGGACTCAAGATCACAAAAATTGTGATCTTGATATTGTTAACGGCCAAAATAGCTATTAACAGAAGCTTAAGCTTCACAGAAAACTTAAGTTTAAAGAGATTAATCTCTAAAACGGCCATACGTCAGAGACATATGTGCCGATAGCCATGTGCCAACGATATTAAGCCACGTGGCATGCGCCACAACTTCTAATCATCAATGTCTAATGTGCCTGAGATCTAAAGGTCAACGGGCATGTGCCAATACCTATCCTCCATGTGGCATGCGCCACAATCCTATGTGCCAATGATCCTTTTGCTCCAGAGACCCATATGCCTCTATCTATGCGCCAATAACAGAGTGACATGTGGCATGCGTCAGAGATTCTGTGCGCCAATACATATACCCCAGATTATACCTAAATTGGTCAAGTATATTAAAGCTTAAGTTTCTTTGATACTCTATTGAGCCCATATGCTCATATATTTTAAGTTGATCTTAATCTAAAATAAGGTTAATGATCCTTAATTATATGCCTAAGTTGATCTCAATAGCATATACGACTAACGATCCTTAGATCAATATATCCCCCATAAACTGATGGACCTCATTTATATGAGATATACGTTCTAAATTCAACCACAAATCTAATGTACAGATTTGAACTAATCCGCGCTCTATGGGCGATGACAATATCAGCCTTTATATACAATCCAAGGAAAACCCCAAAATAAACAAATCATAATATGACACGAAAATTTCTGAAGCAGAGAAAGTTGTTATCGTTTGACGATAATATAATTAACTGAAGAGATTTGCGTCTGCAGAAAAAAACGTCCTCACAATCAAAAAACCCACATATGAGGGAGAATCTAAAAAGTCTGTCACAGCAGTCGCATCTATCCAAACCTCCGATATACGGTGCCATAAATCAACTTGGTATTTTCGGAGAGGTGGACAAATATGTTCCATATAGTATTTGCCCCATGATTCAGGTTGGACGCGCTCACCACGTCTCGGTCCAGTTTCCGATGATAAATAAGGCTCTTATCTGCAGGGTGTCCCGAGACCGGAGTTTTCGGCGAGTTGTAGTCCTCGCGAGGAGGCATGCATAAAAAATAGCTGCTAAGGGCATTTTAGACGCTACGGCCAGCTTCTGCTGCGCTGACTGGCCCATGCTGGTATCAGTGCCGACCATTTACTCATATTTGCAACTGTTGTTGGTGATCCAATTAATATTAAACATGGCTCCATGCGAGTTTTGTTTTAAAAAAACCTAGGATCCCAATCCCAGTTTGGGCTCGGTTTAATCCTGGACCCCAAGTTGTTGGTCCCACCCCTCCTCCTTTTGTTGCTATTAAAAATAAATTTTGCACGGAATTTACCCCCTCCTTTGGATGCCATTTTTTTTCCTCCACCCACACGCCATTTTTTTTCCTCTACCCATTTTGATTAAAATATTTCCCATTCATCTCCAAATTTTTATATTCCCTGTCCTGCCACCGATCTGGATGCGTCCCTGGTTTGTAATTTTTTAAAAAAATTTTGGGCTTGCATCTTTGTTGGGTTCGGCTGTTTTTATATAAAAAAAAAATTGGGGAACGGGGGTTTGATCCAGGTGAGTAGGTGCCGGATTCGTTTTGGGAATGTTCAGTGTTTATCGGATCATCAACAAGCAAAATGATTTGATTAAATTATTTAATCAAATTATTTTGTACCTATAGAGATATATGATTGGTGTGTTTTGGTTTGGTTCGGATTGTCGCAATGAATAGCCCCGCGTGTGAATATTTGAAATTTTGTGTTATTTTCATTTTCATGTATTGTTGTATAAGCCAATTGTATATTCTGTTTCAGGACGAGCGGCCGACATGTGGTCATCTTTGCTTTTGTTGTATTATTATTTTTTCTGGGACACGATCAGGCTGCGATCGTTGTTACCTTTGTATAATACAGCTTATAGGATTTGGCCCGCAATGAAGCGCTCGAGCCGCCGGATTCAAGAATGCAGAGGGTGACAATCTCAAGGAGTTGAGACCCCAGTCGTCTCATTCTAGGATTAGCGGATGGTTCGCCGTGCTTATAGAGGGTTAGGATAGACCTACGGAAGACTGCTCAAATTACCGGATTTTAGAAAGCGATGGGTGCCCCACTCACATCGTTGAGTGCGGGTTGCCTCGTTTCCAGGATTGAAGAGTGGCTCGCCGCGCTTGCACGGGTCTTCGGTTGTCTTTATACGGGCTATTCACGCAACCGGAGAATTTCGTGTTTCTTTTGCAGCTAAAAAAACGCGGGATTCCTAGAAAATCCGACTATTCCATTTCTGTGATGTTCATTGCATACTTGTGATAATAATTACCTGTCTGTGATGAAGTTTATTGTATGCCTGTGATGTTGATTACCTGCCTGTAGTGTTATATATATTGATATATATGATAAATAGATAAATATTGTTATATGTTTTTCATCCACGCTAGTCCTGCCGTAAATTAAGTAATCTTACGGTGAAGACCCAAGACCCTGTGGCGAATGCGGATGGCATATATAGTATTCTATTTTTCTTTTCATATCATACTTTTCTGTAATGGTGTGAGAAGATACTAGATAATATTTGATTATCTAAATGATTGGATTGCATTAATTTGGATTAATGCAAACAAAACAAATCTAAAATACGTTGTAGGAACCATTTTTTTCTAAAAAGACTTTATAGACATATTCTTTTGCTTTGCACAGAGGCATTCGGTTAGGAGTATTCTGCACCTCATTCGATGAGGTAAGAGCCATGATTCCTTCACGAGGAACCCGGACTTAAGCAGAAGTCTAAGTAACTATAAATTTGCAAAACCACTTAGTTCCTTCAATGATATCAAGATCATTACATTAATGGTTTTCTTTGAAACCAGCCCTAGCCCTCTGTCATTTCAGAAAGTAGAGTACTTAGTATTCGTGCTGCGTTTGTTGATCATTCATCAAGATGTAGGGTACGGTAGCTAAGTGATGTCTTCCTGCTTGCATGTGGTGTGATTAGCTACGAAAGTCGTATGACTTTGTTGATCATTCTTCAAGGGCTTATACGGGTGGGTCTAAATTAATCACGAAATTACAGGTTGAACTTGAGTAGGAACCTTTGATTTGTTGATCATTCGTCAAGGTCCCAGGGACAAAAATCTTATCGGGAGTTTCAAGTGTTGAAACTTGCAATGAGATTACATACCTTCTATGGAGTGTAAGTCGATGTACAACACCCCAATACTTGTGGGGAGGCGGAATTTTCAAAAACGAACTTGTTTAGTGAACAAACATCGACTAACCGCTTGAATCGAAGCTAAACGATAACTAACTTAAAACATAGAGTTGCTATGCTACTATGTTTAGGGATTATACCTAACGAATCGTGTCCTTCGTCTTTGTGAACTCCTCTTCCTCCTCGGCCTTCTCGAAGTAGTAGACGATCCACCCGAGAGTTTTACTCCAAGCTTAGCCTCTAAACTTGAGGCAACTAACCTTCTTGGATTGCTAATCAAAGAAGATAGATGAGATAGAGTGAGGGTTATGGATTGTTTTAGTCTAACTAATCCTTATTCTCAACACATGAGAGGTGAGGATTAGGGTTTGAAGAGAGAGAGCTTGAGGAGAGAGAATGTGTATATGATAATTGAATAAAGATTATGAGTTATCATAATATATATGAAGCATTTACTTTTATCAAGAAAAGAAAATAAGTGATGAATAATCATGCTTCATAAATATCAAGTGGTGATTCATTATCGTGAGTCATTAAGCATTTATGATGCATTAATGACAATGATGAATCACTCTCATGACTCACTAATCTCATTCAATGTATATGCCACCTAAACCTCCTTAGTCACCATCTTCTAGAAGCTTCTCGCGCAATTACGAGAACGCCCCTCCTATCCGCAAAAATACGGAAAAACTTTAGACTGTATAAATCCAATAACCGGATACCAGTAACTGGCTTAAACCAAAGCCGACTGGTAAAAACTGTCCGAAAGTCATACGCGCGTAAACGCACGTATGCGTCCGAACCCTTGGCGTAAAACCATACGACCTCTATATCGTTTCGCCTGGAGTAGGGAAACTCTCTGTGTGGGACTCTAGAGACTCGACTACTACGCTGGCAGTGGGTTTAACCACAGACCGCAAGCGGCACTAGCTGTACGTAACGGTCCCCAGGTAGATGTCGATAAGAAGGCCGATGAGGAAACCCATCCGAACTCCTACTGAGTCTGATGTGACAATCTCCATACAGTCCGGTCCGTTCGTTTTAGACTATCTCATATCGGGCCTAGGGGGCGGCAAGCGTCAGTCCCCTAATAGCGGTATAAGTTGTGTCGGAGGGAAGCCCATTACACCCTGAGAAACTACTGGAACCTACCAGCAAATCTCGCTTGCCCTGGCCAGGGACTTTGCGTAATGGCTCTCTGACACAGCGCGATATCAACTCCCAATACCGGGAGAGACGAATCCTGTCTAACCGCCACTGCCTCCAAGTGCTCGGGACTGCACCTAACTGCTACCTGTTTGCACGACTCCTTTGAGCCGTGGTAGGGTAGCAATCTAAGAACAGTGGGACACACTCGAGGCGAAGCAGCAGTGTCAAGTCTGCGGACTATGCTGTACTCATGTCACCTGGGAACTGTTCACTGACGACTGGTATAAAACCAACCAACAGTTCCCTGTGAGTCCTGTCTGGTGTACCCGTAACCTAACGAGCACCTGCATACTATCTCCAGTACGACGTACTGACGGCTGTGGGACAGACCATCTCCCCAACTGGGATGAGAAGCGTACACACTAGTCTACTCCGGAGTATCTATGCTCTGTCTCGATAATCCAACGACCAGGGACCTGAATAAGGATGTGCTTGCAGAGTACCCAGTCCCCACTAGTGTGACTGCCATCACAACGCTGGTAGTCAAGCAAGATCCTAAGAGCTCTATCAATACGTATACTCACATATTAAGATAGAAAAACCAAGTAGCATACTACCATGTTTAGCAAGACTGTTATATACATGTGAATATCCCAAGCTTCCATTAAGTAATATACAAACTAGTATGATACAGTAATGGCCTTCTAGGGCATAAACACTAACAATCTCCCACTTGCACTAGGGCCATGTACTGGCATATCGAAGACCAATGATCTCGAGTAGCCTCTCGAACTGAATCTGAGGTAGGGCCTTCGTGAATGGATCAGCAATGTTCTCTTCAGAAGCAACTCTCCGAACCTCGATCTCCTGACGATCAATGATCTCCCTGATCAGGTGATACCGCCTCAAGATGTGTCTGGACTTCTGATGGGACCTTGGTTCCTTCGCTAAAGCTATAGCTCCGTTGTTGTCGCAATACAGAGGTATTGGATCAACTATGGTAGGAACCACCTGAAGTTCTGCTAGGAACTTCTTCATCCAGACTGCTTCTTTTGCGGCATCGCAAGCAGCTATATACTCCGCTTCCATCATCGAGTCAGCAACGGTGTCCTGCTTGGAGCTCTTCCACCACACCGCCCCTCCATTGAGGGTAAAGACATAACCCGACACGGACTTGGAATCGTCCTTATCACTCTGGAAGCCGGAATCAGCAAAGGCCTCCAACCTGAGGTCTTTTCCGCCGTAAACCAAGAACATCTCCTTAGTTCTTCTCAGGTACTTGAGAATGTTCTTTACTGCTATCCAGTGCTTCTCCCCTGGGTCTGACTGATACCGGCTTACCACGCTCAGTGCGTAAGCTACATCTGGTCTGGTGCACAACATCGCATACATTATAGAGCCTACCGCAGAAGCGTATGGTATAATAGACATGCATTCCCTTTCCAAATCAGTCTTGGGAGACATCTCTTTGGAGAGGGTGATTCCGTGACAAGCCGGTAGATTACCGCGCTTAGAATCTTCCATACTGAATCTTTTCAGTACAGTGTCGATATACCTGGACTGCGAAAGTCCCAACATTCTCTTGGATCTATCACGATAGATCCGGATCCCCAGAATGTAAGAGGCATCACCCAGGTCTTTCATGGAGAACCTGTGTGACAAGAATCCTTTGATAGATTGTAGCATAGGAATGTCATTTCCTATCAATAGAATGTCATCCACGTACAAGACGAGGAATGCGACACTTCTGGCTACAACTTTACTATATATGCACGGTTCATCTGGATTTTTGATAAAGTCATATTCTTTGACTGTCTTATCAAAACAGATGTTCCAACTCCGCGATGCCTGCTTTAGTCCATAAATGGACTTAAGCAGCTTGCATACTTTCCCGCTGCTCCCACTCTGATTGAAACCCTCTGGCTGATCCATATAGACGCACTCTTCTAAATTTCCATTCAGAAAAGCCGTCTTTACGTCCATCTGCCAGATTTCATAATCATGGAAGGCAGCAATAGCAAGAAGGACCCGAATGGATTTGAGCATAGCCACTGGAGAAAAAGTTTCGTCATAGTCCAAACCAGGTCTTTGACGAAAACCCTTTGCAACAAGTCTAGCCTTATAGGTTTCCACCTGTCCATCTACACCAATCTTTTTCTTGAAGATCCATTTGCATCCTATGGGTTTTACCCCATCTGGAGCAAAGTCCAAAGTCCATACTTTGTTGGTGTACATGGACTCCATTTCGGTCCGCATTGCATCTAGCCATCGTACCGAGTCGCCGCTCTGGATGGCCTGCTGGAAGTCAGTAGGTTCATCATCATCTATGAGAAAACCGTAGTATCTCTAAGGCGGATGAGACGGCCTACTACTCCTGCGGAGGGGTGCGGGAATGTCCTGTTCTTCTTGAACTATTGGTTCTACCAAACTTTCAGTAGCAGTTTGTGGTTCTGGAATTTCTTCCAGTTCTATTTCGCTCCCACTTATTTCCTTTTCTAAAAACTGATATTCTAGAAAATGGGCATTACGAGAAACAAACACCTTTTGTTCCTCTGCGTAATAGAATAGATACCCCTTGGAGTTCTTTGGATATCCCACAAACTGACACTTTACTGATCGTGCCTCGAGCTTGTCCACATGCTGCTTTTTAACAAAAGCTGGACATCCCCATATTTTCAGATACTGAAGATAGGGTTTCTTCCCACTCCACATCTGATATGGCGTGGTAGGCACAGTCTTGGTAGGAACCATGTTCAAAAGATATGCCGCTGATTCTAGCGCATAACCCCAGAAAGATCGCGGTAACTCAGCATTACTCATCATGGATCGTACCATATCCAATAGGGTTCGATTCCGTCTCTCCGATACACCGTTATGCTGTGGAGCGTATGGAGGAGTAAGCTGAGAGAGAATTCCTTTCTTTTTTAAGTAACCTAGGAACTCGGCACTCAAGTATTCACCACCTCGATCAGATCTAAGTGTCTTGATACTTTTGCCGGTTTGGTTTTCTACTTCATTCTTATACTCTTGGAATTTCTCAAAAGCCTCGGATTTATATTTCATCAGATAAATGAATCCGTACCTTGAGTAATCATCCGTGAAAGTTATGAAATAGGAAAAACCACCTCTTGCATGTGTAGACATTGGACCACATACATCGCTGTGTATGAGTCCTAAGAGCTCGCTCGCTCTTACTCCTTGTCCAGTGAATGGAGTCTTTGTCATCTTTCCTTTGAGACAAGATTGACAAGTGTCATAAGTTTGATATTCGAACGAGTCCAAATATCCTTCTCTATGCAACTTAGTCAACCTTCTCTCATTGATGTGACCCAGTCTACAATGCCATAAGAAAGCTTTATTTAAATCTGGAGACTTTCTTTTTAGTGTGTTCTGGACATTGAAAATTTGGAGTTGGTTTAAAACATATATACCGTTATTTAGAGTACCGGACCCAATCAAACCATGATTAAGGTGGATGTTAACAACATCTCTTACAAACGTGAAATCATAACCTTTATTTGATAACAAGGAAACTGATATGATATTACACGTTAAGCTTGGTACAAAATAACAGTTATGTAAAACCAAAATGTGTCCACTCGTCAATCCTAGGTGATAATCCCCGACGGATGCAGCTCCCACGCTAGCTCCGTTAGCAACCTTTAGGGTCATATCACCTTCCTTCAGCACTCTACGGTTTCTCAGTGCCTGCAATGAATTGCAAATATGAGATCCTGATCCGGTATCCAATACCCAGGAAGTAGAGTTGATCGACAGACAATTCTTAATTACAAACACACCTGAAGTCGAAGCCACAGCTTGCTTCGGTTCCTGGTTCTTGGCGTTCCACGCCTTGCAATCTTTCTTCCAGTGCCCTTTCGTGTGACAATGGAAGCACTCATCCTGGCCCACTACCGGTACCGCAAACTTTTTCTTTCCCTTCCCTCCCACCTTACTAACACCTCCTCTAGGTCTGGGGACGGCCTTCTTCTTCCTTCCTTTGGCCCTAGCCTTGGACCCGGAAGAAGATGCACCGCCAACAAACATAGCGGGTGTTTCCCTTGCCTTCTGTAAGGTGCCCTCTGCACTCCTTAACATGTTCAGGAGTTCCGGAAGTTCAACTTCTTTTCCTTGAAGGTTGAAGTTCAGGATAAACTGGGTGTAGGTGGGAGGAAGGGACTGGAGAATAAGGTCTGTATATAGCTCATTATCCAAAGTCGTCCCAAGGTCTGCGAGCTCTTCAATATAGCCGATCATCTTTAGGACATGTTCTCCTACCGATGACCCGACAGCCAACCTCGCTCGAAACAAGTTTTTAGAGGTCTCGTATCTTGCTATACGAGATTGCTCTCCATAAAGTTCCTTTGTTTGGAGAAATATGCCATCTAGGGTCATATCCTCGTGCCTCCTCTGATGTTCATTGTTCATCGAGGCAAGCACGATGCACTTGGCTTTCGCGCAATCTAAATCCCAGGTTTTGCGGATTTCCTTATCCGCATTGCTGGATTTGGGACCAGGGACAGCAGGTGCCGTAGCGGTGAGGATGTACCCTAATTTGTCATAGGTCAAGGCCATTTTGACATTCCGTAGCCAATCTTTATAGTTTGGCCCTGTCAGTATATTTTTCTCTAAAAGTAATTTAAGTCCAGTCATTTTCAGGGTCGCTGCAATTAGGAGAGAGAGAAGAAAACTCTGTAGCATGATGCTCTTGCAAGTTTAGAGTGGTTTTTAGTTTATCTAAACTGGATGGCTCCCACTGTTTCTCGAATCCTTCCTCAAACCATAAAAGAAGAATTAGCCAGGACTATTCTCACTGTACAATACTTGCTTAACCGTTCAGCCAGGCTGGTGTCGGTACTTCGAGGGAGGTTTTCCAACGCTTTCGCGAAGTTCCTTAATTAAATAACCTCTTTTCTCTGGGGGCGTAACCCCGCTGACACTTTTCTGGACACCTACTAGGTTTATAGCATTGATCGTTAAGTGACGAATATCCTGATAAGTAGCATATACCCACAGTAGGATCGGGATCCAAATATCATCGTATGATAATGTTGAAGGAATCCTACCAACATTCATCAAACTCCAAATGGTATGCATCTCTTTGCAAATTTCAGTTTCTTTAGAAATTCCCGATATATATTTTTGCTCCATGCTCTTATGACCTTGGCGTTGGTCAAAATATCATAAGTCACATGTCAAGTTCTACCCATCATTATCTTGTTAATTTGAACCCATCCGTACATATCCTTGACGTTGGCCAAAATGATCATACGACTGTCCCAAACTAACTCATCTATCTATGCAACAAATGAATACCCAGCAGCTACCAAACACTATGCCTTGGCGTTGGTCAAAATACATAGCTTGAATACTACTGAATACCCAGATGAAATGACTGAGGGCTACGAATGATTTTGGCGAAACCGTGAACGTAGTGAACTTGATATAACCGAAGGAACCTGATAGCTTTTAAAAGGAGTGGTTAAGTCTCCGCATTTAAAAATATCTGTTTTTAAAATTAACCGAGTGGTTTCTTTTAAATTGTTCCAACGATTTAAACTTTGGTTTGTTTTTCTTTGCATTATAGATAATGCGTCCCATCATTAACCTATCATTGCAGAAAACAACGAAAATACAACGTCCTCTTATGCCATCCGCATTCGCCACGGGGTCCCGTCATCACCCGTTAGGTTACTTAACTAACGACAGAGCGGGGGCTGGGCTAGCGCGGGTGTAAAACATAAGTGACGTCTAAATAGCTATCATATATATAGATATTTTACATTCGTCTGACGCAATGATATTCATTCCAGATCACAGATGAACTTAATTGGATTTGCAAGCAATCCGTGTTTCTTTTGAGCCTGCAAGAAAAGACGGATTACACAGTTGTGATGAATAGCCATTACCCCACCCACGACCCCTACGGGTGCGGCAAACTACTCGCCCGGCAGTTTGTGCACCCCACCTTGGGTCAGTCCTAGGAGCAAAAAACAGTAAAAAGAAATAATACAACGGTGGCTACAACCGCAACCTGGATGTGCCCCGCAAAATAATATTACAACAAATTACATTTATATCAAATGAATTAAATGATAACCCATCACATAACCCCGGCTATACATCACAACAGTCCAACACAGTTCATATGCACAAATAGATAAAATCCATTTCAGAAATGTGCAACCCCCTGCCAACTGACATACTAGCAGTTAGGGGAGGTTTACGAACACATTATACAATCACAGATATAATCCAACAAGCAAATACTGTATAATTTCGATCGATTAAACACTTTTAATCTTGCTCCAATACTGCTCTGTAAACTTGAAACCTGAGCAAAATTAAAAAATACCAGAAAATCCCAAATATCAAAGAGAACCATCACAAGAAAAATGGGTCCCTGAATCGTCAACTCGGCGGCGGAAGCGCGGCGGGATCTGTGCTATCCACCGCGGTTCCGCGGCGCCTTAGGCGATTCAGGGGACCAAATTTTTTGTGTGTTCTACTACTGTCATTTTAAGCTTTCTGAACATCCCTGAAAAATTTTTGGACTTCATTTATAAATCGACAGAAACTTGATATTTTAGGGTTTTCCGGTTTTGTTTTTTCCGTTCGAAATTCATACAAATTTGCAAAAAAGTTATTTATTGTTTAGCGAGGCTCTCATACCACTGTAAGTCGATGTACAACACCCCAATACTTGTGGGGAGGTGGAATTTTCAAAAACGAACTTGTTTAGTGAACAAACATCGACTAACCGCTTGAATCGAAGCTAAACGATAACTAACTTAAAACATAGAGTTGCTATGCTACTATGTTTAGGGATTATACCTAACGAATCGTGTCCTTCGTCTTTGTGAACTCCTCTTCCTCCTCGGCCTTCTCGAAGTAGTAGACGATCCACCCGAGAGCTTTACTCCAAGCTTAGCCTCTAAACTTGAGGCAACTAACCTTCTTGGATTGCTAATCAAAGAAGATAGATGAGATAGAGTGAGGGTTATGGATTGTTTTAGTCTAACTAATCCTTGTTCTCAACACATGAGAGGTGAGGATTTGGGTTTGAAGAGAGAGAGCTTGAGGAGAGAGAATGTGTGTATGATAATTGAATAAAGATTATGAGTTATCATAATATATATGAAGCATTTACTTTTATCAAGAAAAGAAAATAAGTGATGAATAATCATGCTTCATAAATATCAAGTGGTGATTCATTATCATGAGTCATTAAGCATTTATGATGCATTAATGACAATGATGAATCACTCTCATGACTCACTAATCTCATTCAATGTATATGCCACCTAAACCTCCTTAGTCACCATCTTCTAGAAGCTTCTCGCGCAATTACGAGAACGCCCCTCCTATCCGCAAAAATACGGAAAAACTTTAGACTGTATAAATCCAATAACCGGATACCAGTAACTGACTTAAACCAAATCCGACTGGTAAAAACTGTCCGAAAGTCGTACGCGCGTAAACGCACGTATGCGTCCGAACCCTTGTCGTAAAACCATACGACCTCTATATCGTTTCGCCTGGAGTAGGGAAACTCTCTGTGTGGGACTTTAGAGACTCGACTACTACGCTGGCAGTGGGTTTAACCACAGACCGCAAGCGGCACTAGCTGTACGTAACGGTCCCCAGGTAGATGTCGATAAGAAGGCCGATGAGGAAACCCATCCGAACTCCTACTGAGTCTGATGTGACAATCTCCATACAGTCCGGTCCGTTCGTCTTAGACTATCGCATATTGGGCCTAGGGGGGCGGCAAGTGTCAGTCCCCTAATAGCGGTATAAGTCGTGTCGGAGGGAAGCCCATTACACCCTGAGAAACTACTGGAACCTACCAGCAAATCTCGCTTGCCCTGGCCAGGGACTTTGCATAATGGCTCTCTGACACAGCGCGATATCAACTCCCAATACCGGGAGAGACGAATCCTGTCTAACTGCCACTGCCTCCAAGTGCTCGGGACTGCACCCAACTGCTACCTGTTTGCACGACTCCTTTGAGCCGTGGTAGGGTAGCAATCTAAGAACAGTAGGACACACTCGAGGCGAAGCAGCAGTGTCAAGTCTGCGGACTATGCTGTACTCATGTCACCTGGGAACTGTTCACTGACGACTGGTATAAAACCAACCAACAGTTCCCTGTGAGTCCTGTCCGGTGTACCCGTAACCTAACGAGCACCTGCATACTATCTCCCGTACGACGTACTGACGGCTGTGGGACAGACCATCTCCCCAACTGGGATGAGAAGCGTACACACTAGTCTACTCCGGTGTATCGATGCTCTGTCTCGATAATCCAACGACCAGGGACCTGAATAAGGATGTGCTTGCAGACTACCCAGCCCCCACTAGTGTGACTGCCATCACAACGCTGGTAGTCAAGCATGATCCTAAGAGCTCTATCAATACGTATACTCACATATTAAGATAGAAAAACCAAGTAGCATACTACCATGTTTAGCAAGACTGTTATATACATGTGAATATCCCAAGCTTCCATTAAGTAATATACAAACTAGTATGTTACAGTAATGGCCTTCTAGGGCATAAACACTAATATGGAGTGGGGTAATTTGTTGATCATTTGTCAAGGATACCACGCCTTGATACTTTGGGTCCCGATTCACACTGTGAGTAATAGTTACTCTCAGGAGATTTTCTATATATAATCCCGTCTTGTTCTCCTTTTAGGGTTTGAAGGAGCATTCGACGAAATAGTCGGAGCCATCCTGATTAGATATATTAATAAACCAATCTAATGTTGATAGAGTGCACGCTGAGTGTTTCTTTTCTCTCTCTACCCGCGACCCATGACCGACCTTAAACTTAAACTCTAAAACCAAACAAACCGAACTTTTTTACAATCATTGGCTTTGGAATGTTAAGATTGCCCTAATTCACGATAAAGTAACATATGTCTTTACCCCTCCTACGTCCTCTTTGCTTACTCCATAACCCTCTGTATCCGGTACTTGGATCCATATTATTTGGAAGGTTATCGTATGATTAGATACGAACTCGAAGAAATTGTTTCAGTCCGAGAATGACCACCGATTCTGGAGTAAATGAATTGTTCATTTGTCTCTTACCTCCACCTTATCTCAAGTTCGAGAGCTCCATAAATAAGGAGAATATACCAGTTACGCTTAATGGGTAGTTTTCTTCCAATCCTGAGCCTGGAGCTGAAAGGAAGGGTAAGAAGAAAACCAACTAGCCTAAGTTCGGTATATTGAAGGTAAGAGGGAGAAACATCAAGAGGGGTTGAAGTGAATGGGAAGGAAATTGTAGCTACTGTCATGAGTCTGGGCAATGAAAGAGGCATTACTACGAATACCCAACCATCCTCTTAAAACTTTTTGATGTTTTAGTTACACTATGTATTTATTTTGAAAACCGTTTCTCAAGTTAACTCTGACTCCTGGGTATATGGATACCGGATGAGAATTCCACATCTGTAAATTGTTACAGATACTGAGAAGGAGTAGATATCAGAGCAATTGTTGTTATAGGGCAAATCACCTAGTTTTGCCCTATAACAAGCTTTTGGTTTCAAATATCCGTTATTATGTACCAATTTTTAAAACTAATATATATGTCTCTTTATTTGATAAAGTAAGATATAAATTTTGAAAAATAATGTTCTGAACATTTGCCTTCATCAATTGTTGATTGGGTAAGGTACATAAAGACAACGGTGTTGACATTCTTAACTAAAATACAGTTTTCTACTTATAACACATATAATTTGAGTCAGTGAACTCTTGGGACTTATACATAGTGATGTATGTTGTCCGATATCCTCACGGATAAGGGGCTGGTATTTATACTTCATTTCGTTTACCTATGAGTTCTTAGGTTTTAGACACATATTCTTGTTAAAATGCAAAGCCCAAAATTTTTAAGAATTTCATAGGGCATGTGAATAAAGTAGAGAACCAGACGTTGGAAATATCAAAGATTCTTTGAAGTATTCAAAAATGTGGATACTTATGCTCGATATTCCATTTTGAGAATTTGATTCTCTTTCGGATTACTCATCCGAGAGTGCGCTCCATGATAAGTAATGCTGAGTGGTCCTTTTCATTTAGGGGATATGCACTGAAAACAGCCACATATCAATTGAATTTGGCTTCATCTAAATTAGTGCCTGAGATTCTATATGGGATATAAAATGAGTTCATATGTTAAGTTGTTATGATATAGAGTTTTTTGGCTTATGCTTAAAAACATAATCCGGACAAACTCAAGGCATGTTTCAGTAATGGGCAGTTTGTGGGTTATCCCAAGTTTTCGCAAGGGTTTAATTTCTACCATTTTTCAATATCAAAAGTTGTTTTGTTCTTAACTCGCCACCTTTTTAGAAAAGGTATTTTTTGCAAAAGAAATTAATGGGAGTATGGTAAGACTAGAAGTGATTCCAGAACCACAAACAGTTATTGAAAATTTAGTAGAAGCTGGAGATTCAATTGACCCTGACAAATCTTAGCTACTCGGCAGATTTAGTAGGTGAACTCAGCCACCCGAGAGGTACTTCAGTTTCCTCGTAAATGGTGACAGGAAGTTTTGCATCATGGTGATGATGGCCCTACTATTTATCAGCAGACCATAGAAAGTGGTGACTTCCAACGGATCGCCGGATGCTTTGTAATCCAAGTTGGACTTCATTTACTACAACAAAGTTTGGACTTTATTGAGTGCTCCTGAAGGGGTAAATCCTGTTAAGAGCAAGTAGGTCTTCCGAAAGAAGAGCAGTGCAGATGGAAATGTAGTTACTTAATAAGGCTAGACTAGCAGTAAAAGGTTTTCATTAAATTTTTGATGTGGATTGTGATGAGACTTTTACTTCGTGTCTATGCTGAAGTCCATACGGATATAACTTGCCATTGTTGTTTTTTGTGACTGTGATATCTGGAAGACGGATGACTATAACATATTTCTAAATGGGATTCAAAAGTGTATGCGTATATGACTCTGCCATAGAGTTGTCGTAGTCAATGGGAGCAACAGAATGTATGCAAGTTACTTAAGTCTATTTGTTGTCACGATCCGAAATTGGCATATGACAGCCCTTAAACTACGCAACGTCTACAGGCGTAACGCAATTTAAGTAACCCGAAAACCCAGCAATCTAAACCATCAAAAGTAGTAAGAAATAATAGCATTTTCAAAACCTTTGAAATCTCAACCCAAATTCTTTAAAAGTCCAACTTTTCTTTCTTTAAAATTTTGGCAGTACCTCCTTTGTAAAAACCAGCCCCAAAAATGGGTACAACATAAATATAAAGTAAAGCATCCCCAACGGGAGCAAATCCACGCCCAACGGCGGAAAACAACCACCACAACAGATATACGACACCGTAGCGAAGAAATAAAAGACGATATAAGTAAAACTGTATAAAAGACATCCAAGTCACCAAAACATACAATATCGTTCTCACATCAAGTCTCTAAGTCATATAAGATAATGGTAGATGAAGAGTACAAGATACAACGAATATACAATGAACAAAACGGATAACCATAAAACCCACCTAAGCAAAACTGCACACTATGAGCTGAAGCGGTATCCGCAGCAAAAGATGATGTAATAGATGAATAGCCTGCCTCGACTACTCTGGGAACAACCTGCAAAACCCTGTGGCACAATGGGGGTGAGTTTCCAACTCGTGAATAGTAAATAACATATCCAGGTAATCGCAAGTATGCACGTACAGCGCGAATCTAACATATGCAACTAATAGCAATAAAAGGTCATATGAATGCAACAGTCATGAAAGTACACTAGCTGGTACAACTAATACATGAAGCAATAATAATATGACAATCTTTATGCAATCATGTAAGGTGCTCTATCAGGTACTACTAATACATGAAGCGATGATATGACAATGTATATATGCAACACCCATGAAAGGTACGCTAGCAGGTACAACTAACACATGAAGCAATGCATATAAAATAAAGGTATGTAAATGCAACAGTCATGAAAGATACTCTATAAAGTACTACTAATACATGAAGTAGTGCATAAACAATAAATATGGAGTATGGGTTGAAACATGTCATTTCCACGGAATCCTTACATCGTGGTAGGACCAAAGTCCCTCAAGACAATCCAAATCCCAATTTCCTCAAATCAGCCCCCAAATTGGCTCTCATATCATGTAAGTCTCAGAAATCCTGAATGTACAAAATCAAGTAAATCTCATATATATCCTGTATCCAATATCAAGTCAACCTCATATATATATCCTGTATCCAATCTCAAATGAATCTCCTAAATCCTAAATCCAATATCAAGTGAATCTTATATATATCCTAAGTATATTTGCATGAATAATTATGATGAAGTAGATGAATTTATATATATACATATATATTAGCGTCCCATTCCACTAATATATATATATATATATATATATATATATATATAACAGCGTCCCATTCCACTATTATATATACTTAGGAGTAAAAATATCATGAAACCAATGTGTCAAGTATCGACAGAAAAATGCTGATCTATCAGGTGCTGTCACCACGACTGGCACCCTGATAGGTACATATCATATGCTATACCGAAAGCTCGAGTGCCTAGCTCTGACCCTCGCCTCTCGACGTATCCATACGTACATGACTCCCGTCGGTATCCCCACGATAACCGCCGAGTCATAGGTATTGTCACTGGTAGGTATGGTTCCCCTGTCAGGCTCAATCGGCAAGGTCCTTCAATCGTCTTGCCCGGGGTACCTCCGGGCCCCACCATGTACTCTCATACGGCCCACGACGCTTCCCGCATGGGGTATATATATCAGAACCGATAAAACTCATGGTGGCTGCTGAAATATCATATCAAGAAAAACCGGGTTTTCCAAATAATGCATAATTTCATGAAACTACCACGGTCCTCAAATCCAGAAAACATCATGAAAAATCCATATCTCAATGCGAAAATCCATGAACATAATATATGCAACATAAAACTTTAATGTAAGCATATAAAGGAAAAGCCGCTAATTAACTGCAACAAGTTAATATAAAATATCATGCGGTTCCTAATTTCTCCAATTCTAAATAACATCAAGTAAAGATAAATATGTAGCTATAACCAGATATATGTGTAAACATAAAGATATAGAAAGATATATGTATCTACCTATCAGTAATGATGTAATATACCCTCCGGGTATAAGTGTAAGTATGTATGCAAGGTATACATGTAGCTATGACATTATATGTGTATGTACCTATAGCTAATGGTACAATACCCTATAGGTATACAGGTAACTAGCATGTAAGCATCTCAAGGCAAATGTGAAAGCATGTAGGTATACAGGTATGCTATATGTCATATGCATAAAGAAATATGAATCAATGTCTCAATGTCCCTAACCAAACAATATCATATAGATATGTGAGTTGTGCGTAAAATGGCAATTATTGACGGTGTGTGTGGCATACAATCAGTGCTCGTGCAACATGAGCCGTCAATAACAGTGCAGTGTCCTAAGGGTACTAGTCCAAGCACAACAAATAACCAAGCAATAAGGGTATGCGCAAACTCTATATATGAAATAGAAAATGCGACAAAGTCAAGTCATCTCTAGCCCAGATGCATAACGCCATACAGGCGATTCCCCTATAGATGCTAAATCTACTCACCAACACTCCTGGCTAAGTAAAGCCTACCACCCGCTTTCACCTGTTCGCAGCGCCCGAAGTCCCCGCCTGCGATCCTGAACACATATAACAATAAAGCAAGCGCATATAAACAATCGACCAAAAATACGTACAACTACGTTTAACCGATGCACCAACTCCAAACATACTCTCAAGTGTCCGTTAAGTGGCTAACGCGCGTAGCGACACTACGAAACCAACTCAAGAGCAAAAGCTATACAAAGACACGAACGACATTGGTACGACCCTAGCTAGGAACGCAAAGCGACACAACTATCAAGCCTAGACCCTGATCGTACCAATCGCGCATTCAAAACACAAGTCTAAATCTAACACAATTCTAGCGATATCAAACATCTTAAAACAGCTTAACTAAGTTATCCAAACCACTATCATAATTTTAAACTCACCCAAATATGTTTTAGAAAAACCTAGTAAGCAATATATCATTTTATTACAAACTACAACTTTTTACCAAACTAACATTTACAAACATCACTAAATAGTAAGGTTAAACCATTTAAACCTTTACTATAATTTTAAATCTCACTAATTAGGATTAGTAAAAGTTTAGTTTGTTAATTAGCTTAATTAGCCGATTAGGAAATTATCATTTAACAAATTAGCAACTTGATTAAGTTTTCATTTGTCTTAACTTATCACTTAACCAATCTACTAATCAAAACCCTAATTTAATTATCAAAATGATATCTTGAATTTCTAAATATGATTTTCAAAGCTTAAATTAAACATTTAATTAAGCTAATTAAAGTATTAAACTACAAAAAGAGATTAGGGTTTAGCTTTTATACCTTCAAAGAGAAAAGATTTGAAACAAGAACAATCCAAACTTTAGCCTCCAAAAATCATCACTTGAATGAAGAACAAAGCTTGTTTTGGGTTAAGGAATGAACGGAAATGATTATATTTGAGTTTGTATGATTTAATTAGGATTTTTGAGGATTTTATTGAAGCATGAAGACTTGAAAATGGAGGGGAAAATTTTAGGGCAAAAGTGGGGAGAGGTTTGGCCACTTGAAGAAGGAGAAGCAAAGTGTTGAATGGTGTAGGAATTTCTAGAAGAAAAGATCAATAATTGCTATATAAAACAAAATACCTTTATGTCTTCATTTTCTTTTCTTAAAAAATTCAATTAAATCCTAAAAATCTAGATATTTTGGTGAGAAGGTTCTAAACATAACTCTAGTGATTAGTTTAGTATAAAACCACATTAGTAGTAATTAACCCTCAAAAAAAATAATTACCACAAAAAAAATGCACAAATAAAGCATTAAAATAATATTTTATTAGGGAAAAATTCTATGTGAACCAAAACTTCTCATTGGCCCCCAAAGTTTGCACACTAGTTTTATTCTAGATAAATTAGGTGCCGGCAAGTCTATATTGAAGTTTGATCTCAATCGGGTTAAAACGGAAAACACCGACTATTTTACCCTAAAAACGGAAAATTTGCAAAACGATTTCTAAAACGTTACAATCTCCCCCCTTAAAGAAATTCGGTCTCCGAATTTAAAATTCTCACTAAGCGTACCTTCAAAGAGACGAGTACAAAACTCCCAAATCTCGCTCGCAGCCTCCCAAGTGATCATCTCACTATACGGCTACGCCAAGCAACCCTCACAGATGGCAAGACCCTTGACCGAAGTTTCTCCACCTGCTGATCCACTATAACCATTGGCTGCTGGTGAACGAAAGATCGCGTCCAAGCTAAATGGTCTGATGCTGAATCATGTGAAAAAGGTCATGAAGGTAATTGCGAAGTATCGACACAAGGAATACGGGCTGAATACTCAAAAATCTGGACAGAAGTGCCAATTTATAGGCAACGGAACTAACTCGCTTGAGGACCTCAAAAGGACCTACAATCCTTGGATAAGCTTCCCAAAACTCAACACGTCATTCATCGGAAAATCCGTAGGAATACATGATCCCCCACTGCGAACTCAAGTTTGCGACCACCACGGTCGGCATAAGACCTTTGTCTGCACTGGGCTGCTCTCATCCTGACCTGAACCAACTGGATCATCTCCGAAGTCTCTAGACTAGCTGGGGTACAAAAATCCTACTCTCGCAGGGTCAGTAAAACAAACTGGCGATCGACACGACCTACCAAACAAAAACCTAAAGGTTGCCAATTGGAATGTCTCCTGATAACTGCTATCGAAGGAGAATCCTAACAATGGCAAGTGACGATCCCAACTGCCGACAACAAATAGTACGCACACAACAAGCATATCCTCCAGAGTCTGTATAGTTCGTTCTGTCTAACCACCAGCAAATGGATGGAAAGCGGAGCTATAGTTCAACCAGTACCCAAGACTTCCTGAAGCTTCTGCCTAAGACGGCAAGCGAACAGGGTGCCTCTATTGGATACAACATAAGAAGGAACTCCGTGCAACGCACAAACTTAATAAAGAACAACTGAGCAAACTGAGCATAACTGGACAATAGACACCCAAATAGAGTCACACCCTGTCTAAACCTGGGTAGATACCACAACGAAATTCATGGAGATCTGCTCCCATTCCCACTCTGGAACGGTTAAAGGTTGCAACTCTCCAGTCGATCTTAAGTGCTCAACTTTAGCTCACAACAAGACAGACACCTTGAAACAAAATCCAAAACTTCACTCTTCATCTCTGTCCACCCGTAACTAAATCACAAGTCACGCTACAAATTGGTAGAACTTGAATGAACACCGAAAGCTGACTGATGTGCCTGCTTTAGGATTTAGCGTCTCTACCCATCAGTAGTAGGTACATACAAATGCGTCCCTAGACGTAGCACACCCTGGTCACAAATCAAGGACTCTGAATCTTTACCCAGCCGAATATGCTCAAGAATCTCTGACGAACGAGCATCGGCGGGCTGTGCCTCGCGAAAGCGATTAAGGAAAAGTGGTCGGGCGCGAACATGAGCAAGCTGTCCCCTCAGTAGAGGCGAACAAAAGCCGTACTCAACGATCGCACAAGAACTGTAATCTGCAGAAGACTGTCTCAACAATCAAAACCCGCTGCAGGAAGATATACATTAAGCTCTAGTGGTCCGTGAAAATCTGACACGACTCTCCGAACAAGTAGTGTCCTCAGATATTCAACGCACGACCACCGCGGCCATCTTCAGATCATGAGTGGGATATCCTGCTCGTACTTCCTCCAACTATCGGGAAGCATAAGCGATAAATCTATAGTGTCACATCAGCGCAAAATCGAGCCCCACTCGCGAAACATCACAGTTACACAACAAAGTCACCCGAACCAGAAAGCAAAGAAAGAACTGGTGCAGTTGTCAACCGAATCTCCAACTGCTGAAAACTCCGCACACATGCCTCAGTCCAAGAAAAGGAACCTCCTTTCCGGTCAGTTCAGTCAACGGGGCAGCGATACACTAGCAATCCTGCACGGAACGGCGGTAAAAACCTGCTAAGCCCAAATATCTATGGACTTCCGTCCCGTACATAAGTCTGGGCCAAAGCTGTACGGCCTCGATCTTCCTCGGGACCATACGAAAACCGTCTCCCGTAACTACAAGACCTAGGAGTCAACACAATCAAGCCTGAAGGAACACTCCGAGAATTTAGCAAACCAATGGGGCTCTCCCAATGTCTGCAAAGCAAATCCTCAAGTGCTGTTCCTGTTCCTCACGACACATTGGAATAGAACAGAATGTCATCAATAACACAACAATAAACTGGTTGAGGAACGACCTGAAGAAATTTGGTTCATCATATCCACGAATGCTGCTAGGGCATTGGTGAGTCCAATGACACCACCAAAACACATAAATCCCGTAGCACGTACAAAAGCAGTCTTCGGAATGACATCACTCCGAACCCGCAACAAATGATGACCAGATCCCAAACAAACTTAGAAAATGTCTTGCACTCTGTAGCTGATCGAAGAAATCGTCAATGCGAGGTAAAGGATACCTATCCGCAACGTAAGCCGGTTCAATTGACGATCCATCAATACACAACCTCAAACTGCCGTCCTTCTCCTTGACGAACAGAAATAGGAGCTCCCCAAAGCGAAACACTCAGACGCACACGCCCCAACAAACAACTCTGCAGCTGATCCTTAAGCTCCCTAAGCTTCATCGGCTCATCTGAAACAACGTCGGAAAACTCTCGCACGATGGAAACCCGGTCCAACAAACTCACTATGGCTCCGGTATCACGAATGAAAGCCAAGAATCCTCGACATCCTCTCCTCAAAATCCGACTAGCGAAAAAGGCTAAATTCATGTCGTGAGAGGTGACACCACTGTCCCCCTACACAACAAGAACTGACTCGCCGGGAAAACAAAACCTGACTGTTTTCTCGCGGCAGTCCATAGACGCCTAGCACGTAGCTAACCAGTCCGTGCCCAGGAGAACGTCAAATCCAACATCTTTAGAAGGATCAGAACGACGGACGAAACTTTATCTCCTATCCGATTGGCACATGACTGAAACACGTGTCGCGCAACAAAAGAATCGCTGACAAAAGTTAACACAACAACGGCTAATCTAGCTAACACGACTCTCGTCCCAACCACGACACAAATTGTGTAAAACAAACAAGAACATCAAAAGAACATATGAATTTAGAATACCTGAAAACTCTGTATTGGATGCCCGCGCATCCCGATGAGTAGAAGCAAACTCTCGTGTCTGCCCTCTACCCGCAACTGGCTGAAATCCTCCTCTGCTAACCTGTCCCCTCTGAGCGAACCCTTCGCGACCACGACCTCTCCGAGGACGAGTCTGACGCGGTGCTAAAGAACGATTCCTGATGAGGTGATGAAGGCTCCCGCACCAGAAACATCCACGCGATGACTGCTGACCCTCCTAGGGATGAGAGCTGAACGACTGTCCTCGTCCCAAGCCTCTGCTACTCCCTAAACGGTCACGAAATCTATCTCGGCGACTACGCCTCTGTCTCTGGGCTGGTACACCGGTACGAGTCCTCCACTGTTCCGAAACTCCCAAAGTCTCTGGAAGACGTGCCTCGTCAACTAGGGCTGCATCCACTGGTGCTGTATACGTGACCGAATGCTGTGTGCTGATCGCAAGGAACAACTGGGTAACAGGGGTGACAACCTCCTATCGCTGCGCTCTGCTAGCCTCAACCAAAGAACTCATTGTCCGGCGCAAATCCTGCATCTCTTCCACATGCCTATCGATACGATATGTCGAAGGCGGATCCATCTGCTCCTGTGCAACGAGCGTGCCATCCTGGTCAGTCCTTGTCCCACCCGAGTTAACTCTGACCTCGGCCCTCGATGCATCACTCTGAGTCTCCATAGTCATCGGCGGCAAAGGCTATAAATGGAAATAGGATTCGATATGAACACGAAAATCGAATCATAAGGATATGTATCATCAAGGAAGGAATTTCAAGCAATTAGTGCTTAGGTCACTTTAGGCGGAGTACCGCGTCGTGAGTATGCCGCGGACATACACACACTACGTTACTCTACTTAAGCTACCTACTCCATCATACCAAGGTCATCCTACATTCCGAAAGGTAAAACCTAGCGCTCTGATACCAACTTTGTCACGACCCGAAATTGGCACGTGACGGCCCTTAAACTACGCAACGTCTACAGGCGTAACGCAATTTAAGTAACCCGAAAACCCAGCAATCTAAACCATCAAAAGTAGTAAGAAATAATAGCATTTTCAAAACCTTTGAAATCTCAACCCAAATTCTTTAGAAGTCCAACTTTGCTTTCTTTAAAATTTTGGCAGCACCTCCTTTGTAAAAACCAGCCCCAAAAATGGGTACAACATAAATATAAAGTAAAGCATCCCCAACGGGAGAAAATCCATGCCCAACGGCGGAAAACAACCACCACGACAGATATACGACGCCGTAGCGAAGAAATAAAAGACGATATAAGTAAAACTGTATAAAAGACATCCAAGTCACCAAAATATACAATATCGTCCTCACATCAAGTCTCTAAGTCATACAAGATAATGATAGATGGAGAGTACAGGATACAACGAATATACAATGAACAAAACGGATAACCACAAAACCCACCTAAGCAAAACTGCACACTATGAGCTGAAGCGGTATCCGCTGCAAAAGATGATATGATAGATGAATAGCCTTCCTCGACTACTCTGAGGAACAACCTGCAAAACCCTGTGGCACAACGGGGGTGAGTTGCCAACTCGTGAACAGTAAATAACATATCCATGTAATCGTAAGTATGCACGTACAACGCGAATCTAACATATGCAACTAATAGCAATAAAAGGTCATATGAATGCAACAGTCATGAAAGTACACTAGCTGGTACAACTAATACATGAAGCAATAATAATATGACAATTTGTATGCAACAATCATATAAGGTACTCTATCAGGTACTACTAATACATGAAGCGATGATATGACAATGTATATATGCAACAACCAAGAAAGGTACGCTAGCAGGTACAACTAACACATGAAGCAATGCATATAAAATATAGGTATGTAAATGCAACAGTCATGAAAGGTACTCTATAAAGTACTACTAATACATGAAGCAGTGCATAAACAATAAATATGGAGTATGGGTTGAAACATGTCATTTCCATGGAATCCTGATATCGTGGTAGGACCAAAGTCCCTCAAGACAATCCAAATCCCAATTTCCTCAAATCAGCCCCCAAATTGGCTCTCATATCATGTAAGTCTCACAAATCCTGAATGTACAAAATCAAGTAAATCTCATATATATCCTGTATCCAATATCAAGTCAACCTCATATATATATCCTGTATCCAATCTCAAATGAATCTCCTAAATCCCAAATCCAATATCAAGTGAATCTTATATATATCCTAAGTATATTTGCATGAATAATTATGATGAAGTAGATGAATTTATATGTATACATATATATTAGCGTCCCATTCCACTAATATATATATAAATATATAAATATAAATATATATATATATATATATATGCATATATAACAGCGTCCCATTCCACTATTATATATACTTAGGAGTAAAAATATCATGAAACCAATGTGTCAAGCATCGACACAAAAATGCTGATCTATCAGGTGCTGTCACCACGACTGGCACCCTGATAGATACGTATCATACGCTATATCGAAAGCTCGAGTGCCTAGCTCTGACCCTCGCCTCTCGACGTATCCATACGTACATGACTCCCGTCGGTATCCCCACGATAACCGCCGAGTCATAGGTACTATCACCGGTAGGTATGGTTCCCCTGTCAGGCTCAATCGGCAAGGTCCTTCAATCGTCTTGCCCCGGTGTACCTCCGGGCCCCACCATGTACCCTCATACGGTCCACGACGCTCCTCGCATGGGGTATATATATCATAACCGATAAAACTCATGGTGGCTGCTGAAATGTCATATCAAGAGAAACCTGGTTTTTCAAATAATGCATAATTTCATGAAACTACCACGGTCCTCAAATCCAGAAAACATCATGAAAAATCCATATCTCAATGCGAAAATCCATGAACATAATATATGCAACATAAAACTGTAATGTAAGCATATAAAGGAAAAGCCGCTAATTAACTGCAACAAGTTAATATAAAATATCATGCGGTTCCTAATTTCTCCAATTCTAAATAATATCAAGTAAAGATAAATATGTAGCTATAACCAGATATATTTGTAAACATAAAGATATAGCAAGATATATGTATCTACCTATCAGTAATGATGTGATATACCCTCCGGGTATAAGTGTAAGTATGTATGCAAGGTATACATCTAGCTATGTCATTATGTGTGTATGTACCTATCGCTAATGGTACAATACCCTATAGGTATACAGGTAACTAGCATGTAAGCATCTCAAGGCATATGTGTAAGCATGCAGGTATACAGGTATGCTATATGTCATATGCATAAAAAATATGAATCAATGCCTCAATGTCCCTAACCAAACAATATCATATAGATATGTGTGTTGTGCGTAAAATGGCAATTATTGACGGTGTGTGTGGCATACGATCAGTGCTCGTGCAACATGAGCCGTCAATAACAGTGCAGTGTCCTAAGGGTACTAGTCCAAGCACAACAAATAACTAAGCAATAAGGGTATGCGCAAACTTTATATATGAAATAGAAAACGCGATAAAGTCAAGTCATCTCTAGCCCAGACGCATAACGCCATGCGGGCGATTCCCCTGTAGATATTAAATCTACTCACCAACGCTCCTGGCTAAGTAAAGCCTACCACTCGTTTCCCCTGTTCGCAGCGCCTGAAGTCCCCGCCTGCGACCCTGAACACATATAACAATAAAGCAAGCGTATATAAGCAATCGACCAAAAATACGTACAACTACGTTTAACCGACACACCAACTCCAAATATACTTTCGAGTGTCCGTTAAGTGGCTAACGCGCGTAGCGACACTACGAAACCAACTCAAGAGCAAAAGCTACACAAAGACACGAACGACATGCAAAGCGACACAACTATCAAGCCTAGACCCTGATCGTACCGATCGTGCATTCAAAACACAACTCTAAAGCTAACACAATTCTAGCGATATCAAACATCTTAAAACAGCTTAACTAAGTTATCCAAACCACTATCATAATTTTAAACTCGCTCAAATATGTTTTAGAAAAACCTAGTAAGCAATATATCATTTTATCACAAACTACAACTTTTTACCAAACTAGCATTTACAAACATCACTAAATAGTAAGGTTAAACCATTTAAAGCTTTACTATAATTTTAAATCTCACTAAGTAGGATTAGTAAAAGTTTAGTGTGTTAATTAGCTTAATTAGCCGATTAGAAAAATATCATTTAACAAATTAGCAACTTGATTAAGTTTTCATTTGTCTTAACTTATCACTTAACCAATCCACTTATCAAAACCCTAATTTGATTATCAAAATGATATCTTGAATTTCTAAATATGAATTTAAAAGCTTAAATTAAACATCTAATTAAGCTAATTAAAGTATTAAACTACAAAAAGAGATTAAGGTTAAGCTTTTATACCTTCAAAGAGACAAGATTTGAAACAAGAACAATCCAAACTTTAGCCTCCAAAAATCATCACTTGAATGAAGAACAAAGCTTATTTTGGGTTAAGGAATGAAGGGAAATGATTATATTTGAGTTTGTATGATTTAATTAGGATTTTTGAGGATTTTATTGAAGCATGAAGACTTGAAAATGGAGGGGAAAATTTTAGGGCAGAAGTGGGGAGAGGTTCAGCCACTTGAATAAGGAGAAGCAAAGTGGAATGGTGTAGGAATTTCTAGAAGAAAAGATCAATAATTGCTATATAAAACAAAATACCTTTATGTCTTCATTTTCTTTTCTTAAAAAATTCAATTAAATCCTAAAAATCTAGATATTTTAGTGAAAAGGTTCTAAACATAATTCTAGTGATTAGTCTAGTATAAAACCACATTATTAGTAATTAACCCACAAAAAAAATAATTACCACAAAAAAGTGCACAAATAAAGCATTAAAATAATATTTTATTAGGGAAAAATTCTATGTGAACCAAAACTTCCCATTGCCCCCCAAAGTTCGCGCACTAGCTTTATTCTAGCTAAACTAGGTGCCGACAAGTCTATATTGAAGTTTGATCACAATCAGGTTAAAACGGAAAACATCGACTATTTTACCCTAAAAACGGAAAATTCGCAAAACGATTTCTAAAACGTTACATTTGTAGACTAAAGCAGGCATAGCGGAGAAGGATCGTCTGTTTTGATGTTATGGTCAAAGTGTTTGGCTTCATAAAAATGATAGACGAACCTGGGATTTGTATGAAAATGGTAGGGTATAATGTCATAGACCCATATTGTATGTGGATGACATTCTCCTGATAGAAAATGATGATCCTATATTAAAATCGGTCAAACTTTGGTTGTCACAGATGTTTCTCCATATAGGATGTGGATATCAGTCCAATCATAGATAAACATTGGAAAGTAATGAAGAACATATGATGATGTTCTTGGTGTATGGTAATGGCAGCCTCCTATAAGAGGCGGTTACCGATTCCAGCTTCCAAGATGACCTGGATGACAGTGTCTGTCGCGAGTTATAAGTTTACCCTCTTCTGAGGAGCAGTATATTGGAAAGAGTTCCAAGTGAGATACTGAGGTAGCCGTGGTGTTAAATGCTAATTATGACTCAGCAGAGGATACAACCTAAGAAGTTGTTGGATAAAATTATTCATTTATGAACTTGGTCCCATCATCTATCCAGACAAATTCTAAAGCAGGTATCACTCAATTCGAGAGATAGTTGATCTCCACGAGATTGAGATATAGAGAGATAAAGTTCGAAACATTATGGCGGATCCACTCACTGAGGCTGTTTCTCGAACACGGTTTGCAAAACTATTAGTAAAGTAGTTGGGTATGCGATAGCACACGAGATGTAGGTATGTGATACCGTAATAATTGGCCTTAAGTGCAAGTGGGAAATTGTTGGATATAGGTGCTCTCAAGGCAATTATTGTAATTGCAAGATGACAATTACTGCGGAGAACAGTCTTGCTCGAAATGATAGTATGCTATCTGGTTTATCTTATCTTTCATATGTATACATTTTAATCGTCATCACGTATCGCTAATACATGAGATAAAGCCCATATGATCTTTACTTGAATACCAGGATTATAATAAAGGATCATACGATGGGGCCTGGGTAGTTCATAAACACATCCTTAAATGTCCTTAGTTGTAAGAGTATCGAGACTGAACATCAGTACTTCAGTTTTGACTAGTGTGTACGAATCTTGACCTCGACCAGGACGATGGTTGATCCTATAGCTATTGGTGCTTGACATCAAAGATTGTATGCATGTACTTATTAGGTTATGAGTTACACTAGATGAAATCACCGAGAACTCCTTGATGGTATTATACCAATTGTTAAATAGCAGTTCTTTGGTGACATGAGTACAGGGTAGTTCCTAGACCTGAGATCGCCATAGTATCTTATGTGTACTCCCACTGTACTTTGATTACTACCCTACCACAGTTTTAAAAAGACATGCATATAGGTTTTAGTTGGGTATAGTCCCGAAGCACATGGAGGCAGTGAGCAGTCAAGGGGATTCGTCTCTCCTGCTATAGGGAGTCGACATCGCGCTGTGCAGGATACAACTATAATAATAAGTCTGTGGCCACGGCAGGTGATATAAACTGATAAGTGTTATCAGTTGTATCTCTGATGGTTATGATTCCTCTATCAATATGACTTATCGAGTTATTAGGGGTTTGACAGATCCCACCCCCCAGATCCGGTATGCGACACTCTCAGATGAAGAGACCGGACTGTATGGTGACTGTCATTTATAGAATTTTTCGGGTCCGGATGAGTTTGCTTGTCGACTTGCCTTTATCTTGATCATACCTGCGTAGTCGTTATGTGTAGCTAGTACCACTGATGCGCTTGTGGGTTAACTCATGAGGGGATTGAATCTGAAAGTGTTTTAGATTCAATCGGATAAAATCCTGTATAATCTACTGTCGGTATATTGACAGGTCTATTGAGTCCCGCAACAAAAGTGCTTGCCCAGGCGAAATGATGATGTGGCGTGCGTATGGGGATAAATGCGGGAGTTCGATTAAATACGTATATATGATGCGCATGATTTAATCGGACGTTTGATAATACTAGCCAGCTTATTTATAAACCGGAATATTAAGTCAAGTGTTAACTTAGTAACCATATATATATATATATATATATATATATATATGGTTTCCAGTATTTTTTATCTGATACACGCTCTCTCTTTCTCATTCGTATATGATACTGATGTATTATTATGTATATGATACATAATATTTTTATGTATATGATATATGTATTGCCTCTTTCTCTACACACACACACATACGATCACTCTCTCATTATCTATTATTTATGGGATACATAATACACTTGCTAAGTATTTTGTATACAGATACAAATACTAGTTTTTCATGGGATGACAAATTTTGCAAATGGGCTCCGCCCTTTCTCTTTGTATAAAAACAAATAGGAGAGAGAGAAGGGGGGAGAGAGAGGATGAGAAGATCATTCTCTACTCCTTCTATCTAGAAAAGAGTAAAAAATAAAAGAAAGAAGGAGAAGATTTTTTCCTTTTAAAAATCCTCTTCATCCTTTCTTTTCTTGTTCTTCTTCCTATTACTTCTTCTTCTACTTGATTTTTTTCAAGAAGATATTAGGGAAAGAAGAAAGAAAGAATTGAAACAAATATCCACATCTTTCCTACCTCTATCCTCTAGCAATGGATTAGAGCTAGCCTCTTCACTACTTGAAGTGAAGATGGAGTTTTGGGCAGTTCCTTTCACCGCGGATCTTCTACGGTGATGCAGCCATCTAACACGCTCGTCCGGAAGCTAACAATTCTAGTTAGGGTCTTCTGATAGGAGATCGGACACGCTACAAAAGTTGTAGCATCCCTAACCCTCTCTAGTTCTCATTAGTTTTTGCTATTAGTTAGTAAATAATTGATCTTCAGTTTGGAATCATTGCTATTGCTTGAAATTTTTCGTTTTACAATTCCGCCGGGTCCGTAAGTTTTGCGACCCTAGCACCGATTCCCACAAGACATCTAAAGTTTTGATGCTCAGACGTCTGAAAAAAGAATCTGCTGATGGTAATTTTTGAAAAACTTAAAAATTCTTGAAACCTTAAAATCCATTCTTTTACATTAAAATACCCTCAACTTCCCAAAATAGGGTGTATTCACCATGTAAACCCTACAAATTCCTACCACTACAAGTAGATCACTTCAAAACTCAATTTTAGAAGATCAAATCCAATAAAAATATGAAAGTTTGCTTGAAAAACCTAGTTAACATGTCAAAACTTTGTAAATCTTAGAAAAAATAGGATATTTACCTATTTGGGTGAAGGAAAAGTGAGATCCAAGCTCTAGAGATGTCCACTTGAAGATCTTTAAAGTTGTAGCGGCTAAACTTGAAGTCTGAGTGGATCTAGATAAAGAACTTGGCAAGATCCATGGATTTTTGTGGAGAAAGCTAGAATTTTTAGCAGAGGGAGTTGGGTGTTTGGGATATTATGAGAGAAGATATTTTGGGAGATGGAGGATTATGAGAGGATGAGAGAGAAAATAGATGAGAGAATGAGAGTTAGGGTGTGGGTTTGGGGTGTAGGATAAGGTCTCTCTCCCTCCAATAATACAACTAACCAAGGCTAAAAATCCAACCATGGTAAAAATCCCAACATTTTATGAAAATGTTTAACATATATTTTAGCTTGCCATGCTAAACTAATCCTACTTTGGATAATTAAAAATATTGGTTTATTTTGCAAATTATACGGATATATCTATAAGGTATTTTATGGAAACCAAATACGACTCACTTTCTATAATTAATTAAATTCTAAAGTAATTAATTAAATTCTAAATAATATTATAATTTTCGAAATGTTATACTTAATCAACATGTCGGACGGATTATCCGTTGTGCCAACCTTCTTTACAATTATCTTTTCCTCTTCAACGACGTCCTAAACAAACCAATACCGAACGTCGATGTGCTTCGTTCTGTCATGATGTATCTGGTCTTTAGTCAAATGAACCGTACTTTGGCTATCACAATAGACTATTATGATATCTTCTTGGATACCAAGTTCCGAAAATAGTCCCTTCAAGAAGATTGCTTCCTTAGTAGTCTCAACAACAGCCATATACTCTACCTCCGTCATAGATAATACTATCGTAGACTATAAAGAAACACGCCAACTAATGGCACATTCTCCTAAAGAGAATACATAACCGGTGATCGACCTTCGCCTATCGAGATCACCTGCATAGTCAGAATCGCTGAAATCAACCAAACTTTCACTGTTCCTTCTAAACTCCAACCCCACATCAGACGTACCTTATAGGTATCGTAAAATCCATTTCACTGCTTGCCGATGGATTTTACTAGGAGATGCCATATAGCGACTAACAACACTAACTGTATATGAAATGTCAGGTCGGGTACATACCATGGCATACATAATTCTACCCACTGCACTCGAATAAGGAACATGCGACATATAGTTAATTTCTTCCTCAGTTTGCGGTGATGAACGAGTTGAAAGTTTAAAATGAGCCGCTAAAAGGATACTTATAGATTTAGCGTCTTCCATGCCAAAACGCTCGAAAACTTTCTCAACGTATCGCTGTTAAGACAAGTAAAGTTTACATCCCTTGCGATCGCACCTAATTTCCACACTAATAATTTTCTCGGCCGCTCCTAAATCTTTGGTCTCGAACTTGCCTTTCAACTGTTCCTTAAACTTCTGAATATCAACTGTATATCTTACTACTATTAACAAATCATCAACATAAAACAACAAGTATATGAAAGAACCATCGGAGAGCTTCTTACAATAAACACAATTGTCGCCCTTGTTTCTCGTAAACCAAATATCCTTCATGAAGGAATCAAATTTCTTGTACCAATGTCTTGGTGACTGATTTAAACCATTGAGATTTCTCTAACAAACAAACGCGGTCTTCCTTACCTTCAATTTAGAAACCTTTGGGTTGTTGCATGTAGATATTTTCTACCAAATCACCATGTAAGAAACCGTCTTAACATCGAGCTGCTCGAGCTCCAAATCCTGCTTAGCTACCAAACCGAGTATGGTACGAATAGATGTGTGTTTTACAACCGGAGAAAATACTTCATTGAAGTCTACTCCCTTAACCTATGAATAGCCTTCAGTTACCAACCATGCCTTGTATCGAGTATCTGTAACCCCTTGATCTTCTTCCTTCTTTTTGAAAACCCACTTGCATCCAACTACTTTCATTCCTCATTCGGGTTTAACAAGCTTCCATATTTGGTTCTTGTGAAGAGGCTCAATCTCTTCATTCATAGCGACTAGCCAACGAGCTGACTCATCGGATGAGATAACTTTTTGATAACTCATAAGCTCACTACTATCAATTGTCTCTACAACGGACAACGCATACGCTACTAGGTCATCATAGCCATATCTCTATGGTGGTCTAATGTCCTTTCGTTGTCGGTTTCGAGCTAGTAGATACTGCTCATCTTGGGACTGATGTTCATCAGACGATGGTGAAGGAGAGATCTTCTGAGAACCCAAGCTTTCATCGACCTTAAATTCAACGCTCAGCTCATCCTTTCTTGTATCGTCTTGAATTAGAGATTTCGCGTTCTTTTGCTTCAATATAGAAGACTAGTCAAAAGTGACATCTCTACTAATCAAAAACTTTGGCAACTTAGGAACTGGAAACCACAACGTATAACCTTTGACCCCAGTAGCATAACCAAGAAAAATACATTTCTTCGCTCGGGAATCTAACTTACTTTCATGGAAATAGGCATATGCGGGACAACCAAATACTCTAAGTGTAAAATAATCGACGTACTTTCTAAACCATACCTGCTTCGGTGTTTTACTATCAAGTGTTGTATGAGGTGATCGATTCACAATGTAGCATGCTGTGTTCATCGTCTCTGCCCAAAACTCCTTACCAAGTCCTGCATTAGATAACATGCACCGAGTTTTCTCCAAAAAGTTCTGATTCATTTGCTCTGCAACTCCATTTTGCTTTGGTGTGTGGACAACGGTATGATGCCGAATGATACCTTCGTTATTGCAGAATTCATTGAAATATCCACCACAAAATTCTAATCCGTTGTTCGTCCTTAGCCTCTTAATCCGCTTTTCTGTCTTGTTTTCAATCAATGTCATCTATTGCTTAAAACGTATTAAATACACCGCTCTTTAGCTTAAAGAAGTAGATCCAAACCTTCCTCGAATAATCATAGATGAAAGCAAGCAAATATTTTACACCGCTTCCTTTGGAATCAACTTGAGAAGGTCCCCAAAGATTTGAATGGATATATTCAAGGGTACCTTTTGTGTTGTGTACCGCCGTACCGAAGCTAACTCGTTTCTGCTTTCCAAAAATCCAATGCTCACAAAATTCCATCTTCGATGTACTTTGACCACATAGTAGACCCTGGTTCAATAACTCGGCCATACCTCTGTAAGGACCCTAATGCCCACGCCGCAAGACTCGCGGCTAAGACGTAAGCGCAAACAAAAATTTAAAGCAAGCACTAGCGACCAGTACACTAGAATCGATTCCAAACACAAAACTAGATAACTAAACTTGCAAGGTAAGGAGGCCGGCTACCTTCGTAGAATTTCCACGCAATTGTGGAAGACCCCTGCACCGTTCTAAGAACTCTAGCATGGCTCCGAAGTCATCGGGAATGAGCTTGGACGCCGATCTTCCTCGTTGAAGATGATCCATCCGAAGGAGTCCATATCAAGCTTTAGATTCACATCTAAAAGCAAGTGAAGCAACTCACAAACAAAACATGCTAAGAATTGATTGTGAGAGTAATGTAGTGGTGGTTCTCAATCTTTCTCTCTTTTCAAATTTTCTTCACAAAATTTTGAAGCTCACTCCAAGAGAAGAAAAAGAAGAATGAAAAATGAAAAATCCATTCTTAACAAAATCTTTTTCTTTCTCTTTTAATTGTGGAGAGTGGGTGGATGAGTGACTCACCACAATGAGTCACCCATCCACACTGTCACGCCCTGCTTCGCAGTATACGGGCATAGGTCGCGACGAGGCCGCTACGTATTTACTCTGAAATAAACACGCTAAGCGTCTCTAAGCAATAAAAGAGAAATATACACAAGAGACAAATGTAATTAACATCAACTTATTTATTCACATTCTTTATACAATACATCTGAAAAGTAAATACATGGAATGGAAAGCAATGCCTAAACAGTGGCATAACAGAAATGTAAAGGAAATGTACTAGTGTAACTACAGCTCGGGATCTTCAGTAAACTGGTCCAAGTCTTCGCTGGTGGGCTCGATCTCTGGAAGGTCCGATTCACCTGAAGACATTCCAAAGAAGAAGAAAGAGAATGTCGTCAGCGAACAATCGCTTGGTAAGTCCCGTAATATAGACAAGAAAGAAATAGACAGAATAGAGAGTATATTGTTATATTGTTATAATGTTGTATTTAGTGTTAACGCTGTTGTTTGTAGCTTGGTACAGAAGAGGCCAGTGTATACGAGAAGAGTTTAGTTAGACCCGAGACTACGGTGAACGGAATACAAGGAACCGTTTATGCCAAGGTACAACAACAATTGAATTCAGGTTAGGTGTCTTAATGGTTGCAGTCCCGTGCCACTTCTAGCACCTTACGTACCAATCTACCCCTTAAATCCCACGATGTCTTGATTGTATTGTTGTATTGTATTGTAAATTGTATTGTCTTGTATTATAGATTGTATAGATGGATGACTTGCCGAAACCATGATATCAGTAAATGGATGTAACTGGAGAATCATGTAGATGGATGTATATCCATGGTTCGGCTCAGTCAAGTTATATAGATTGATAAATTGAACAGATTGAATATATGGATTCATATTGAGTTGTTATATATACTTGAATCATATTCAAGTCAGATTGATTATATTGAGACTCAGTCTGAGTCAGACAATTAGAAAAGAAATTGAATCCTGAATTAGGTTTTGGTGTTATCGGTAACCGCTGCACATGGACGGCAGGATTTGTATCTTTTTCAAAGATGATTACCGTGTTGATAACACCGTTTGTTAAGTTGTCTACCTTAAATAGGCAAGCACCCATATCTCCGGCTCCATGAGGCTCAAGAGACTGGTCCCGCTTAAACCTATGTTTACTAGGGTCCTTATTGTAATTTAGTATAACTTGAGAGGGGTTTATGTAAAAATAATTTTGTATAATTTTCAAAATACACCTCAAGTATTTTATTATCGTCTTTAAAGTTTTCATTGATGTATATTTTATCACTGTGACATTTCTAGTGAATAAAACCTATTTTTCATAATATATGGTATTTATTTGTAATATTGGAATTGTATGGTATTTTCTTGTAAATGATATGTTTTTCTTGAATTAAAGAAATGTGGAATATTATAAATACTAAAAATAGATATTTTGATATTAATTACATATATATATTTATTAAAAATATAAGTTTTATTTATAATATAAATCTCATTTTCTAAAGAAAATTGTATTTTAAATGTTTCGAGACCGAATGCTCATTGCGGGGGTCTGCATCTCGCACTAATAAGCCGGAGGATATGCGATAATCCACACCATCCCAAAAGGGTTATAGCGGCACATTACAAAGATTTGTTAAAAATACATTTCTTGTAGAAAAATGTTTTAATAGTATAAGGTATTTATATGTAAAATTGCATTTTCCCGTATTCTATGTTCCCGAAAGGTATCGTGCTATATTACATATGAGTGTTGTAAAGAGATAGGTCATTACCTCGTGAACTATCTAAAGGTATAGCAAGGGATAATAATGTTTTATGTCGAAACTAAACTATATGGTATTTTTCTGAAAAGTGCTATAAATATTACAATATGAATTCTTTTGCTATGAAACTTATTCAATATGTTTTGTTAATGTTTAATGGTCATGATGTGCAAGTTTAGTATAGTTGTATTTAAGAAAATTGGAACTTTTTAAAGAAAACAGAATCGGAAGTCGGATTAACTCCGCTTCCATCAGGTTTTAGAAATACGAGTTTTAAGGTTAGAAAAGAGAAGAGGGAGGAGGGACTTACTGGATTGTAGGATAGAGGAGTGGAAAAGGAAGAAGTGGGACGCACCAGTGCGTCGTTTCGTCGCCGGGAGCCCCTAGGGTTGTCCTCGGAAGTTCGTCGGAGCTTCTCCCTTCGCTAACTCCACTTGCACACTATTGAACTTAGAATTTTCTTGAGAGTTTTGGACAAAGATTTGGAGTGAGGATGTAGAAAAGAGTGTGGGTATTTATAGGAGAATTTTAGGGTTAGGGTAGATGAAAAGATGTATTGAAAATTAATTAATGGGGTTTTAAAATGGCTCTGTTAATGTGCAGGGGATTTAAACCATACAGGGGTTATAAGGAGGCCAAGAGTCATAGATTTCATGAAGGCCAACTCGGATTTTGAGATGAATCGGCCAGCGGAGCATGCCGATTCATGCCGAGTCGGCCCCCCCGACGCCACATGTCCCTCGTCGCTTGGTCTTTCTCATGGACCAGTTTGTTTTTAGTGCGACCTTTGGGTTTACGGGTTATGCACGTGTAGACTCTTGGGCTTCTAAAAAGATTAAAAGAAATCAATATAAAAAAGAATAATGTGGCTGATGGGATTTGAACTCTGGTGTTTTGGCTCAGCAGTGCAAGGTCTTATGAATGAGCTACAAGCTCCTTCTTGCTATTAAAAAGCAAAACAAATTCTTATAGTACTACAGGAAATGTAAATACTCCAAGTATACATTAATTTTAAATGAATTTTATTTACACTAAAATTGGAGTTGTTGCAGTCTACCCTCCTTACAAAAATTTCGCCCTCGAAATTTACAATTTATTTTAAGGTCTAGTTTACGAATAATTGGGGATATCTTGCACGCATCTCATCTTCCCTTTCCCATGTCGATTTTCCTGGGTGTCTTTTCTCCACATCACTCGAACCAAGTTGACTTTCTTATTCCGAAGTGACTTCTCTTTCTTGTCTAGGATCTCCACAGGTTGCTGCACACAAGATAAGTCGGCCTGTATAGTGAGTTCGGAATGATCGAGAATATGGCTGGGGTCACTCACATACCTTCTGAGTTGGGATATATGGAATACGTTATGCACTCCTTCCAATGAAGGTAGAAGTGCCAAGTGATAAGCCATTTCACCGACTCGTTCGAGTATGTCGAACGGTACAATGTATCTCGGACTTAGCTTACCCCGTCTTCCAAAACGAATCACTCTCCGGGTTGGAGATATCTTCAGAAATACATCATCTCCTGACTGGAACTCCAAGTTACGTCGCTTTGCATCAGCCTAGTGCTTCTGTCGATCTTGGGCTATGCGCATTCTTTCCCTGATAGTACGAAACACATCAACAGTTGCTACTATCATCTCAAGTCCAAGAAGTTCCCTATCACTGATGTCGTCCTAACTTAATGGCGATTGACACTTCCTTCCATAAAGTGCTACAAAAGGTGTCATTCCGATGCTTGCTTGATAGCCGTTGTTGTATGAAAACTCCACAAGATGTAGGTGATCTTCCCACGATCCTCCGAAGTCTAACATACATGCTCTGAGCATATCCTCCAAGATCTGATTAGTTCGCTCAGACTGACCATCAGTTTGTGGATGATAAGCTGTGTTGAAGTTCAGACTTGTTCCCAAGCTCGCTTACAGACTTTGCCAAAATTATGATCGGAACCTGGTATCATGATCGGAGACAATGCAGACCGGTACTCCATGAAGTCTCACAATTTCCTATATGAGTTCATGGGTATCAGAGATAGTACATTATGAAGAGTTTAAATCTTAAGTAGATTCTTACCTCCATGTACTTGTTTGCTAGTGTCTCAGTAGATTGGCCAATTCGAAATGGGATGAAGTGAGCCGACTTTGTGAGTCGATCCACAATGACCCATACTGTATCGTTACCCTTTGTGCTGCGAGGGAGAGCAGTCACAAAATCCATTGTGATGTGTTGTCACTTCCATTCTGGAATCGGTAATGGTTAAAGTAATCCAGCAGTCCTGTGATGTTCAGCCTTTACTTTCTGACACACCAAGCATTTAGCGATGCTTCTGGCTACTTCACGCTTCATTCCATACCACCAGTAATTTTGACGTAGATCTTTGTACATCCTTATACCTCCAGGGTGTACTGAGTAGGGAGAGCTGTGAGCTTCTTTCATTAACTCTTCCCGAGCAGAACCTTTTGGTACACACAATCTGCTGCCGTATCTCAAAGATCTGTCTTCATGGAAGATGAAGTCTGTTCTGAGTCCATTCTCTACTTGTTATCTGATCTTTTGCAATTTAGCATCACTTGCTTGAGCTGCTTTGATCTGATTGACAATGGTAGATTGAACTTGTAAGTTCATCAAACTTGAAGCATTACCTGGCATGACTACTTCAATCTCCATCTGATGCAATTCCTGTTGAAGTTTCCACTGGGCGGTGAGATTCATTGCTAATGGTTGGAGACTAAGGGCATCAGGTACCACATTCACCTTCCTTGGGTGATATTGTAGGTTGATGTCAAAGTCCGCCATGAGTTCTAACCATCGTCTCTGCCGCATATTAAGCTCCTTCTGAGTAAACACATATTTCAGACTCTTGTGATCTGTGTATATGTTCACTCGTTCACCAAGAAGATAATGGCGCCAAATCTTAAGAGCAAAGATGATGGCTGCCAACTCCAAATCATGCGTCGGATAATTGCGCTCATGGATCATCAGCTGTCTTGAAGCATAAGCCACAACCTTACCGTGCTGATGTAGAACACATCCTAATCACTTACCGGATGCATCACAATGTACTTCGAAACCTCCAGATTGGTCCGGTATAACGAGAATAGGTGCTGATGTCAACCTTGACTTGAGTTCTACGAAAGCTTGTTCGCATGCTTCTGTCCACACGAGTTCTTCATCTTTACATGTGAGCTTGGTCAGGAGTGTCGCTATCTTAGAAAAGCCTTCAATGAACCTTCTATAATATCCAGCTAGACCCAAGAAACTTCGAATGTCCTTCATTGACTTTGGTGTCGGCCATTTTCTTACTGCTGAAACTTTCGCTAGATCCACCGAGATTCCTTCGCCTGATACAATATGTCCAAGAAAACCAACTTGATCTAGCCAAAACTCGCAATTGCTGTACTTGGCGTTGAGTTAATGTTGTCGTAGATTTTCCAGGACAATTCGTAGGTGCTTGGCATGTTCTTTACGACTCTTAGAATACACCAGGATGTCGTCGATGAAGATGACAACGAACCTGTCTAAGTACTCACGGAAAACTTGATTCATTAGGTTCATGAATATCGCTGGTGCGTTGATCACTCCAAATGGCATCACAAGAAATTCATAATGTCCATAACGAGTTCTGAAAGCTGTTTTATGAATATCAGTTTCCTTCACCTGATGATAACCTAAACGAAGATCTAACTTAGAGAAAACACAAGATCCACTTAGCTGATCGAATAAATCGTCAATGCGCGGGAGTGGATACTTGTTCTTTATCATGACTTCATTCAAGGCTCTATAATCGATACACATTCTGTATAAACCTTCTTTCTTCTTCACAAGCAGTACTGGTGACCCCAACTTGAAGTGCTGGGACGAATCCATCCTTTCGCCAATAATTCGTCCAACTGAGTTCGGACTTCCTTCAAACCATCCGGACTTAATCGATAAGGTGCTTTGATCACCGATTGTGCTCCTGGTACTAAATCAATGCTGAATTCAAGAGCTCGATCGGGAGGCAAACCTGATATATCGTCAGGAAACACATCGTCGAACTCTCGAACCACTTCTGGCTTTGATCCTTCCTCCGCTTGAGTTGCTGCAATTATTGCTTTCTTCGGCTTCGCCTTGTAAGTACTTGGCTCTAGTGTACGGTCTCCACTTTTGAAATAGAAGACCGGATGGTCTGGAATCTCGAACACTACTCTCCTTTGACGGCAGTCGATGGTAGCGTAGAATGTTCCTAGCCAATCCATTCCTAGAACCACCTCAAAGTTCAGTATTTCCAGTACCTTGAAGTCAGCATAGAATTCTCTGCTGCAGACGACTACTGGACACAAGTTGTATCCTATTGTTGTCTTTAGAACGCCATTTCCTGAACTGACATTCCAGCTGGATACAAGCAGTGTTGACTGGAATCGTATAAGTTTGGACGAACCGTTGCGACATAAAGCAATGAGATGCTCCAGTATCAAAAAGTGCTAGTGCAGGGAGTGAAGCCACTAAGATTGTACCTAAGGTATGTGGGATAGGTTTTAGGTATAGAGAAAAATATGTAGGTAGGTATTAAGACTGAAAGAAAAGTTTGAGAAGAAAGGGTTACCAGTGATAACTTGGCCAGTGGCCTCAGCTTCTTCCACGGTCAACGTGAAAGCCTGTCGCCGTGGTACATTCCTCCTGGCTTGAGAAGCATTCTTGGAGAAGGTGCCTGAAGGGTTGGTCTATGCTGATAATTGATTGCTGGCCTGGGTGCAGCAATTGGGTTTTGTCTATGAGGACAAGACCCAATATCGTGAGTAGCTGAGCCGCAGACTAAGCAAAGGCGGTTTGCACGCTGGCAGTCTTTCATCAGATGCCCATCTCTCTTGCAGTAGTTACAAAAGGTTGGGCTGGGACGGTTGTTTGGTATTCCCGGTCTGCTTGGCACAAAAGATGGCCTTGATGAGGCTCCTCCTGCCATCTGGTTGGAAGGGCGCTTAACTCCTGCAGATTGAGGTCTGCCCCTCATCTTTACCACTGCCTCATAACGACGGGCAGCTTTTAGAGCCGATTCGTGGGTCGGAAAATCTCCTGTGGCTAACGCAGCCTGGATCTCCGGGTCTAACCCTTGTTGAAATCGATGGGCTCTGATCTCATCCGTCGGTATCAGGTGTGCCGCAAATCTGTTAAAATATTGTGTTAGCTGTGTAGTATGTGATATATTGAAGAATCGAATTATTGAGACATATCTTACCGACTGAGCATGGTGAACTCAGCGTCGTATTCATCTACTGACTTGGTCCATATTGAACCTTGTTGCAGATGGATGAACTGATGTTCTATGTCGAACCTGGCAGTCTCAGGAAAGTACTTTGCGTCGAACATGTCGCGGAAAGTCTTTCATTCGATGGGTTGATCAAGACGGCTTTCTTCCGCCTTCTACCAGACCCGTGCATTGTCCGTGAGTTGCAGCTTCACAACTCGGACCCAAGCTATCTCTGGCATTTGTGCCGCAGCCAGATCATCTTCGATGCTCTGAGACTATTCCTCAGCTTCTAGAGGGCTCTCTTTTCCTGAGAATTGGTTGGGGTGTAAAGCTCTGAATTGCTTCACCCTAGGTGCTTCCGCCTCTGGTCGGTTCATCAGGATAGCAGTCTGCTGCTGCTGTCCTTCCAGGAGGCTGCGGATTTCCTCAAGCAGAACCGTCTGCTCGTTGATCAGAGCAGGGACGGCAGGTGTGAGTGGTAGTGGTGGAGGTGTGTTGTTGACATTGGTGCTGGTGTTGTTTGGGGAATCCATAACCTTGAAAGAAAAATTTGGGTTAAGACAGATTCAAAGTATATGAAATGATAAGATTCAAGAAGTATGAATTGTAAAGAATGTTTCAGTTGCTGGTTCTTGTGTTATATTACTTAGGTTGTCCACGTAGAACTGACCTGTATGACAAGGTTCCATACAGCTCTGACCTGCATGGGCCACCAACAAAACCTGTCACACCCCGCTTCCCAGTAAACGGGCAGAAGATGCGACGATGCCGCTACGTATTTACTCTGAAGTAAACACGCTAAGCGTGTCTAAGCAATATAAGAGAAATATACACAAGAGACAAATGTAATAAACAACAACTTTATTTATTCACATTCTTTTTACAATACATCTGAAAAGTAAATACATGTAATGGAAAGCAATGCCTAAACAGTAGCATAACAGAAATGTAAAGGAAATGTACAAGTGTAACTACAGCTCGGGATCTTCAGTAAATTGGTCCAAGTCTTCGCTGGTTGGCTCGATCTCTGGAAGGTCCGAATCACCTGATGACATTCCAAAGAAGAAGAAAGAGAATGTCGTCAGCGAACAATCGCTCGGTAAGTCCCGTAATATAGACAAGAAAGAAATAGACAGAATAGAGAGTATATTGTTATATTGTTATAATGTTGTATTTAGTGTTAACGCTGTTGTTTGTAGCTTGGTACAGAAGAGGCCAGTGTATACGAGAGGAGTCTCGTTAGACCAGAGACTATGGTGAACGGAATACAAGGAACCGTTTATGCCAAGGTACAACAGCAATTGAATTCAGGTTAGGTGTCTTAATGGTTGCAGTCTCGTGCCACTTCTAACACCTTCCGTACCAATCTACCCCTTAAACCCCACGATATCTTAATTGTATTGTTGTATTGTATTGTAAATTATATTGTCTTGTATTATAGATTGTATAGATGGATGACTTGCCAAAACCATTATATCAGTAAATGGATGTAATTGGAGAATCATGTAGATGGATGTATATCCATGGTTCGGTTCAGTCAAGTTATATTGATTGTATAGATTGATAAATTGAATAGATTGAATATATGGATTCATATTGAATTGTTATATATACTTGAATCATATTCAAGTCAGATTGATTATATTGAGACTCAGTCTGAGTCAGACAATTAGAAAAGAAATTGAATCCTGAATTAGGTTTTGGTGTTATTGGTAACCGCTGCACATGGACGGCAGGATTTGTATCTTTTTCAAAGACGATTACCATGTTGATAACATCGTTTGTTAAGTTGTCTACCTTAAATAGGAAAGCACCCATAACTCCGTCTTCCTGAGGCTCAAGAGACCGGTCCCGCTTAAACCTATGTTTACTAGGGTCCTTATTGTAATTTAGTATAACTTGAGAGGGTTTATGTAAAAATAATTTTGTACAATTTTCAAAATACACCTCAATTATTTTATTATCCTCTTTAATGTTTTCATTGATGTATATTTTATCATTGCGACATTTCTAGTGAATAAAACCTATTTTTCATAATATATGGTATTTATTTGTAATATTGGAATTGCATGGTGTTTTCTTGTAAATGATATGTTTTTCTTGAATTTTGGAAATGTGGAATATTATAAATACTAAAAATAGATATTTTGATGCTAATTACATATATTTTTATTTATTAAAAATATAAGTTTTATTTATAACAGAAATCTCATTTTCTAAAGAAAGTTGTATTTTAAATCTTTCGAGACCGAATGTTACTTGCGGAAGTCTGCATCTCGCACTCCTAAGCCCGAGAATATGCGATAATCCGCACCATCCTGAACAGGTTCCCCAAATAGGTTGTAGCGGCGCATTGCAAAGATTTGTTAAAAATACATTTCTTGTAGAAAAAGGTTTTAATAGTAAAAGATATTTATATGTAAAATTGCATTTTCCCGTATTCTATGTTCCCAAAAGGCATCGTGTTATGTTACATATGAGTGTTGTGAGGAGGTAGGTCATTACCTCGTGAACTATCTAAAGGTATAGCAAGGGATAATAATGTTTTATGTCGAAACTAAACTATATGGTATTTTTCTGAAAAGTGCTATAAATATTACAATATGAATTCTTTTGCTATGAAACTTATTCAATATATTTTGTTAATGTTTAATGGTCATGATGTGCAAGTTTGGTATTGTTATATTTAAGAAAATTGGAACTTTTTAAAGAAAACCGAATCGGAAGTCGGATTAACTTCGCTTCCGTCGGGTTTTAGAAATACGAGTTTTAAGGTTAGAAAAGAGAAGAGGGAGCAGAGACTTATTGGATTGTAGGATAGAAGAGAGGAAAAGGAAGAAGTAGGAGGCGCCGGTGTGTCGTTTCGTCGCCGGGAGCTTCTACGGTTGTCGTCAGAAGTTCGTCAGAGCTTCGCCCTTCGCTAACTCCACTTGCAAACTATTGAACTTAGAATTTTCTTGAGATTTTTGGACAAAGATTTGGAGTGAGGATGTGGAAAAGAGTGTGGGTATTTATAGGAGAATTTTAGGGTTAGGGTAGATGAAAATATGTATTGAAAATTGTATTAAAAATTTGTATTAAAAATAGATTAATGGGGTTTTAAAAAGGCTCTGTTAATGTGCAGGGGATTTAAACCATACAGAGGTTATAAGAAGGCCAAGAGTCACATATTTCATGAAGGCCAATTCGGATTTTGAGATGAATCGGCCGGCGGCGCCGGCCGATTCAGGCCGAGTCCTTCCCCCCCCACGCCACGTGTCCCTCTTCGCTTGGTCTTTCTCGTGGACCAGTTTGTTTTTAGTGTGACTTTGGGTTTACGGGTTATGCATGTGTAGACTCTTGGGCTTCTAAAAAGATTAAGAGAAATCAATATAAAAAAAATATGGCTGATGGGATTTGAACTCTGGTGCTTTGGTTCAGCAGTGTAAGGTCTTACCAATTAGCTACAAGCTCCTTCTTGCTATTAAAAAGCAAAACAAATTCTTATAGTACTCACAGGAAATGTAAATACTCCAAGTATACATTAATTTTAAATGAATTTTATGTACACTAGAATTGGAGTTGTTACACACTCTTTATAAAACTTCTAAAATGAAAATACACACACATATACAAACATACATACACACACACACATATACATACAACCAAATATTTATCAAAATACATATATCTGTATTCGTATCAAAATATGAATACCGCATTCGTATAAAAATACGAATACCCATATTCGAATTGAGATAAAAATACCCGTATTCATATTAAGATACAAATACCCGTTGTTAACCCCAATCAGAGCAAAAGCTTTGTTCAAATTCCAAGGCGGGAAATGAAGCAACGCTTCTGTTTCCCCCAATCAGAGCAAGGCTCTATTTTAAAAGAAATTCAAATAATAATAAAGGAAGCAACGTTTCAGCTGACTTGCGCTCTGGGCTGCGCGACACGTGTCAGTGCAGTTGCGCTGCGCCGTGCTCTGCGCTGCACGACGCATGACAGCGCAGTTGCGCTAGCGCAGATGCGCTGCGCTCTGCGCTGCACGACACGTGTCAGCACAGTTGCGCTTGCGCAGTTGCTCTGCGCTCTACACTGCGCGACACGTGTCAAGCGCAGATGCATTTGCGCTAATGCCAGCACCAAAATAGAATTAAAATTCTAGAAAGATCTTTCTCAATCTTGTTAAAAACAAGAAGATTATCTTCGGTAAAACAGAAGCCCTTGGATCAAAGATCCAACGGTGGGGAAAAATCCCTAAATCACTCAGAGAAAGATCTCTTTAACTGATTTAACAAATCAATTGGCGCTATAAAAAGGCCCCTAGACTCCAAGTCTAAAAAAAAAAAAGAAAACACACAGAGAAAGAGAAACAAAGAATTCCTCTGAAAACTTTGATAAAGAACTCAGAAAAAGAAAAAAGGTAAACCTTTGAAAAGAAGAACTTCTTCTAAAAAGATCAATGATCTAAGAACAAGATCAAGATCTTAAATAAAAAGAAAAAGATCAATAAAGGATCAAATAATAAGAATAAAAAAAAGAAGTAATATACTTCTTTATTAGATCTTTTGATCTACATATAAAGGCACAGCCTTTTTGATGAACTATTGGTTCTGGAATCTTAAAAGATTCTTTTCTTTGATCCAAAATTGGATCAAGATGCGCTCTGCGCTATGGAACAGTGCCCTGCACTTGTTAAATTTGCACTGTTGCGCTCTTGGGTTGGCGCAAGCCACCAGAGAGTGCTACGTGTCAGCCCAGAACAAACTGCGCCTTGTGCTTTACAAAAATGAGCATTGCGCTCTTGGATTGGCGCAACTCACCAGAGCGCGCCAAGTGCCAACAGCGCACTAGCGTAGCGCACTGCGCTTGCGGTCACTAGAGCGTGTCACGTGTCGCCATCACATGAGTCTGCGCCTTGCGCTCCTCAATTGGCGCAAAGCGCCTGACAAGCCACGTGGGGCGCTGTCAGAGCATTTAATGCAATGCATTATCAAGGGCAGAGCCCAATAAAAAACGGTCTAATAGACTAAATAAAAGTGCTGTGCATTATTAAAAAGGGCAGAGCCCAATTAAAAAAGTCTAAACAGACCAAGACTAATGCTATGCATTATTTTAAAAGGGCAGAGCCCAAATAAAGGCCTGACAGGCCAAACATAAATAAAATGTTGAATACTCTCAACTGGACTTAACCCAATTCTGGCCATAAGTCCTCAAATTAAATTGAACCGAGCAAAACTCCTCTCCCAAATCAATTTACACCCGGTTCAAGGGTACATCTCTGAACTCCTCTGATATTTGTCGTTGTAATCCTTCAATGTCGTCAGAGAGGTGACGAGTCCCGACAACCACACATTGCTACGGACTGTGGGGTCCTTAAACTCATGGACTAATGCGGGAATGTCGGACTAATGCATCCTTAAACCAATATCCTTCCCTAAAATAGGAACGCTGGACCACCATGTCCCTAAACTGGTAATGGACCACCATGTCCCTAAACTGGAACAATAGAGCCCAAATGTTCTTTTGTCGGATCTAAATGATCCTGTTAAGTCGATCTTAGTCTTAAATTAGGCTAATGTATTCTTAACAAATGTTTAAGTTGATCTTAGCCTCAAATATGGCTAATGCATCCTTAAACCAAAACTTTCAAAACAGACTTTAGTCCTAAATTGGACTATGGATCTCCCAACCAACTTTGGTTCAAGGGTACATCTCTAAACTCCTCTGATATCTGTCGTTGTAATCCTTCAACGTCGTTAGAGAGGTGACGGGTCCCGACGGCCATACATTCAATGGACCATCATGTCCCTAAACTGGCAATGGACCACTATGTCCCTAAACTGGCGATGGACCATCATGTCCCTAAACTGGCGATCGACCGCAACGTCATTAAACTAAAAAATAGAGCCAATTGCTCTCTTGTTGGATCTAAACGATCCCGTTAAGTTGATCTTAGTCTGGAGATTAGGCTAACGTATCCTTAACAAACGTTTAAGTTGATCTTAGCCTCAAATATGGCTAACGTATCCTTAAACCAAAACCCCAAATCCAAATATAAGAAAATACGGATTTGGACTAATCCACGTCCTACGGGCGACGACATAAATTAGTCTCCATATACAATCCACGGGCAACCACAAACAAAACAAATACCCACGACACGAAGTGAAATTCTGGAGAAGGATAAAGTTGTTACCGCGATGCGGTAGCGTAATTAACTGCAGGGGCTTGCGCCTGCAGGGAAGAGCGTCCCCACAATCAAAAACCTCTCAGATGAGGGGGAATCTGATGAAGTCTGCTACATCGGCCGCATCCGTCTAAACCTCCGATACCCGGTGTCATAAATCAACTTGGCATCTTCGGAGAGGTGGACGGATAAAACCAAATAGTATCTGCCCCGAATCTCAGGCAAGACGTCCCTGTCTTGGCCGCCGTTCGGAAGGAAACAGATTCTGGCACGCCCGGTGGGACCTTTTCCTCTTTCCACTCCACACTTCGTGTGTCGTGCTCGCGAACGAATCGCGGTTTGCTGTGGTTGCCTATGGATTCGAGGTACTTAGATTTGGTGTCTTATTCCGTGCAGAAAACAGAAGATCAATGGCTTCAAACTGCACTACCTGCAACTGCAACTCTCGCTCCGTCTTTGCTGGAGGAGTTACTTACGGGCCCCAAGCGGCCTCCTTTTCCAAGATGCCTGTGGAGCAGGTAACTCAAGCCACCACTAGACTATTCTTCGGGACTATGCTCCTATCGATGAGCTTCAATGCCCTAATGATGTCACAAGAAGATCCAAAGAAGTCGGTCTTTGATCGGCTTACAACTATCGCGGCCCCTCTCAACGGGTCGCCCAACTTCAATGCCTCGGTTTTTAACAGACTAGGCCAGAGCTCAAACGTGCCCATGAAGAAGCTGGCAATACCAGAAGGCGTTATCCCAAAGCGGATAGTCATCCCGGCTCAAGCGGACGAAATCATTGGAAAGGCTTCTCCTTCCAAGAAGTCAGTTTTTACAAGGATGGCCATTCCGGTTTCTGCTCCAGGCGAGGTCCTCAAAGCTGCTTCCCCTGCCCAGGGGTCTGTCTTTGACAGATTAGACATTGCTTCTCAACGGGTGTCAGCCTTCGACAGGCTAGCACCAATAACAGTCTCTCCTCAAAGCAGGGGGCATGAAGAAGCTTATCCAACAATGGAGGTGATCTCATCCGCACGACATGCTCGACGTCGCCACTGGCGCCAAGTGAAGAAAGCTGGGGGCAACTCCCCCTCTGGGCTAACTCCGCCAGCTCTGATGGTGGAAATCAATGCTGTTGTTCCGACAGGGAATAGCTTTGAACCGCTAAGAAGGGTGCGCAAAAACTCGCCAACTGCCGTATTGAAAAGATCTCCTATACCTGTGGATAATGCCCTAAAGGAGAAGCTAGAGCAGCCCCCTCAACGGCTGTCCTCTGAAATTTACAAGGTCTGGCGTCAAGTCCAAGACTCGGTTGTTGATCAAGAATACCTCCTCCGACAGAAAAAGATGAAAGTTCGGCAGGAGAAGGACTTCTCTGTCAAGCCACAAAGGATGCCAGCTACTTAGGTGCCCACTACAACGGCCTCCTTAACTTCAACCGCTCAAAAAAGAAGGAGGTCGGAGAAGATCCCTGTGTCTTTGGCAAATCGCAAAGACACTGAATCTAAACGCCCCAAGTCTGGGGGCATGGTGGTGCACACCGTTTATATGGCTTCCGGAAAGGAGGAAAGCCGTGCTTCGACGGGTCACCGACCGCTCACTCGATCCGTGATCAAAGCCCAAGAGCAACAACAGAAGCTTCAGGAAATGATGACTGCAATGGCCGCACTTACCGGGCCAAAAGAAAGACCGGAGGCATTATCAGAGCAGCATCACGAACAAGAAACCGATGCTGACTTCTTACGCAGAGTTCTTGAAAAGAAGGACAGAGAGGCAGCAGAACAAGCGGCTAACATAAAACAAATGACACTTCTCTTCCAAGATATGGTAGGGATGATGTTACAGCCGGACCCACCAGCTGAAGATCCTCCGATCATTGTTGGAGACGACGGAGGGGAGACATCTAATCCACCTCCGGCTATTTCAGCAGCCAAGGAGGAAACCATTTCCAAGACCGCACTCGATGATTATATAGCTCAGCAAATACGAGCTCACCGAGCGAACGAAACGGCCGGCCAAGTCGTTAAGACTGGGTGACCATACCTGGGCTGGTATGACCAAATCAGTTACCTGCCGGGATATACGATCCCTAAGTTCCACGTATATAAAGGAACGGGGAATCCCCATCAACATGTCGCTCAATTCAGAGCCTTATGCGGCAACACTGGAGGCGATGACAAACTGTTGCTTCGCCAATTCGTCGGCAGCTTAGCAGAAACGGCCTTTGAATGGTATTCGGAGCTACCTAACGACTCTGTCAAAACATTTGCGGAGATGGAGCTATTGTTTACACAAGGATTTGCAAACGCCAGCGAGCGCACCCCAATAACAGCACTGATTAACGCCAGGGTAAGGCCAGACGAAACGTGGGTCCAATACGCAACACGGTGGAGAAACTTATGGTCGAAGTGCGAACAATGCATCGAAGAAGCACCTGCGGTAGGCATGTTCGTGGGCACTCTTGATCCGCAAGCGACCATCTCGCAATTCATGATGTTCTTCAAGCCAACTACTTTCCAGGCCTTGATCGACAAGTTGGCCCAAATGGATCAGATGGGACATAAACCGTCTCCTCCAAAGCCAGACTCTCGAAATGAGAAAGGGAAAGCGATCGTCGTCGCCAATACTCAACAACCGCTGAGTAACTCAAAGCCGGTTATTTGCCAAAACAACGTGCTTCCACGCCCATCCCTCGAGGAGAGACTGGGACGTCCTTACTCGTTTCCTCAGAATAAAACGAGAAGACTGTTCGAGATGGCAGTGCGCAACAGACTCATCAATCTGCCGAGTCCAAAACGTTCGTTGCAGCCAGACGATGTTAACGATCTTAATTACTGTCCTTACCACCAAACAGTAAGCCATCCAATTGAAGATTGCTTCGTTTTCAAAGGCTGGATTGATGACCAATACCAACAAGGTAAGTTCGCATTATCCGAAAACTGGAAGGTGAGCCCGCCACAACCACATGCTTTGAGAAAGATGGATATGCTGGGGGTATCATGCTCATTCATTGGGAAAGCCCCATATACCGAAAAGTCGGTAAACTAGAGATTCGCTTCAAATACGGCGACGGTGGACTGCAATGTCCTAAAACTTGCAAGTGACCGAAACGTCTTTAAACTACTACCGCAGCATCCTTAGGCTGACATGATTAAAAAAAAAAGACGGTATGTCCATAAGCAAAATGGGCACGGATGAAAACCCGAAAGGGCTCCGTGAGTAAAAACAGCAGGGCTACCGGCGAGTGTTCATGAAAACCCGAAAGGACGCGACCTCGTTAGAAAAAAGAATAATAAAAAAAAAGACGGTATGTTCATAAGCAAAATGGGCACGGATGAAAACCCGAAAAAGCTCTGTGGGTAAAAACAGCAGGGCTACCGGCGAGTGTTTGTGAAAACCCAAAAGGGCGCAACCTCGTTAAAAGACACTTACAAGATCCTCTCGACCTTGTAAGGAGAAACCACCCGCGTGAGATCCTTACGACTCGCAAGGGAGCAACACACTTAGGAATCCTCATGATTCCTAAGGAGAAATTACACTTGCGAGATCCTCACGACTCGCAAGGAGAACTCTCTTATGGGACCCTCACGGCTCATAAGAGTTGAATGTCTTAAGTTACAGAGACTTAAACCTGTTCTTAAGCAACCCCCACAACCTTCGATATTGCCCTACAAGCGGCTCATACTGACCCTTGTATACAATCTACGGGCGCGAATAAACATTTCCCTAACAAAGTCCCACCCGTGACTAGGGATATGTCCATATGGTGGACAACCTTTGTAAGTCCTCTCGACTTATAATGAGAAAATCCTTTTGTAAGATCCTTACGACTTTCAGGAGAACATGCACTTAGGAATCCTCACGATTCCTAAGGAAAAAATACACCCACGAGATCCTCACGACTTGTAGGGAGAAATACCTTTGTGAGACCCTTATGGCTCATGAAGTCAAAAGCCTTAGTCGACAGGATCCTAACCCTGTTTACTAAGCCACCTTTGTTGAACATCGACAGAGGCAAATGATGATTCGCTCCTGGCAATATCCCAGTTGTAGCGATGCTGATGCCTAAACCAGTATCAAATTCCAAGTCCTTTCATGGCAAATGATGATTCGCTCCTGGCAATATTCCAGTTGTAGCGAGCTGATGCTGAGATCGGCACCAGATTCTAAGTTCCACACTCGTGATAAAAAATCAGCGAGCTAAAAAAAATGCATATGAAATAGCCGAAATGATTAGGCAACTCGCAATAAAAAACAGCGAGTAAAAAAAACAGCCGAAATGATTGGGCAACTCGCAATAAAAAGCAGCGAGTGAAAATAAATAGCCGAAATGATTGGGCACCGCGAAAAATAGATGAAATGATTGGGAAATCGTGACCTTCGCGATATAAAAGCTGAAATGATAGAGTATCGTGGAACTAAAATAATAATAAAAAATGAATGAAACTTTTGCCCTACAGGTGAGATCGCATCGATCCCTGTATACAATCCAGGGGCACAAACAAAGAGGGAACCATACCTTCCCAACAGGCTCCACCAGAAAGCGATGCCAAATCTCGACGGTTCATAGACAACCTAGAGACAACCTCGGCATTTATCGTGATATTGCAGACACAATGTCGACAAACGAAGCAAAAGAAGATCCCTAGCTTCAGGGCCTCGACGTTGATGTCGACAACTTAGAGATCACCAACGGCATTTCTCCTCACTCCAACCAGATGCAGACATGACGTCAACAACCGACCTCAGGGTCGCAACGAAACGGAACCACGGCATAGTCCCTAGTTCCAAATCTTAACGGCAATATCTACAGCCTAAGAATCAGCAATGGCGTTCCTTCGCAGTCCAGCAGGATGCAGATGCAATGTCAACGAAAGACCCTATAGTCGAAACAATGCGGAGTGATGGCAAAATCCTAGCTCCACCTCAGCATTCGTCTCGTTACAGCAGACGCAATGTCAACAACGGCGTTCCTTTGCAGTCCAGCAGGATGTAAATGCAAAGTCAACAAAAGACCCCATAGTCAGTAAAGCGGAGTGACGGCAAAATCCCAGTTCCACCTCAGCATTCGTCTCGATACAGCAGATGAGATGTCATTACAGCGTCCTTCCTCCAACAGGATTCGGACACACCAAAGCAAACGAAGCGAAGGCCAAATTCCTAGCTTCAGGGTCTTAACGGCAAGTCATATAAAGCCTGAAAGACAATCGGAGATCATCTCGCAGCAGGGCGGAATGGTCACCACCTCGACGTTCATCTCGATACAGCAGACGCAACACCACCAAAAGGAGCTACGGCAAAATCCCTAGTTCCAAACCTTGACGGTTCACCAGCAACCTAGAGACAACCGTGACATTCATCTCGATACAGCAGACGCAATGCCATCAAACGAAGCGAAGGCCAAATTCCTAGCTTCAGGGTCTTAACGGCAAGTCATATAAAGCCTGAAAGACAATCGAAGATCATCTTTCACCAACATGAAGTGATCACCATCTCGACATTCGTCTCAATACAACAGACGAGGTGTCACTACAACGTTCTTCCTCCAACAGGATTCGGACGTGACAAAGCAAACGAAACAAATGCCAAATTCCTAGCTTCAGGGTCTTAACGGCAAGTCATATAAAGCCTGAAAGACAATCGAAGATCGTCTCACACCAACATGAAGTGATAACCACCTCGACATTCGTCTCAATACAACAGACGAGATGTGACGACAGCGTTCTTCCTCCAACAGGATTCGGACGCGACAAAGCAAACGAAGCAAAGGCCAAATTCCTAGCTTCAGGGTCTTAACGGCAAGTCATATAAAGCCTGAAAGACAATCGGAGATCGTCTCACACTAACATGAAGTGATCACCACCTCGACATTCGTCTCAATACAACAGACGAGATGTGACGACAGCGTTCTTCCTCCAACAGGATTCGGACGTGACAAAGAAAACGAAGCGAAGGCCAAATTCCTAGCTTCAGGGTCTTAACGGCAAGTTATATAAAGCCTGAAAGACAATCGGAGATCATCTTGCACCAGTGTGGAGTGGTCACCACCTCGACATTCGTCTCGATACAGCAGATGAGATATCACCCCAGCGTTCTTCCTCCAACAGGATTTAGACGCGACAATCAAACAGCGGAGCCACGGTAAAGTCCTTAGTTCCAAACCTCGACGGTTCACCAACAACCTAGAGACAACCGCGACATTCGTCTCTATATAAAGGACGCGATGCCAGCAAATGAAGCAAAGGCCAAATTCTTAGCTTCAGGGTCTTAACGGTAAGTCATATAAAGCCTGAAAGACAATCGGAGGTCATCTTGCACCAGTGCGGAGTGGTCACCACCTCGACATTCGTCTCGATACAGCAGATGAGATGTCACCCCAGCGTTCTTCCTCCAACAGGATTTAGACGCGACAATCAAACAGCGGAGCCATGGCAAAGTCCCTAGTTCAAAACCTCGACGGTTCACCAACAACCTAGAGACAACCGCGACATTCGTCTCGATATTGAGGACGCGGTGCCAGCAAACGAAGTAAAGGCCAAATTCCTAGCTTCAGGGTCTTAACGGCAAGTCATATAAAGCCTGAAAGACTATCGGAGATCATCCCACACCAGCGCGGAGTGGTTATGACTCATCGGGGCTCTCCAAAATAAGCCTAACCTCAAGTAAAAAGTGATATGGAATATCCCTACGCTTGCTCTTTCGACGGTAATATTACCTGGAAGATTACTTGAAGACGTCTTGTCCAGCCCCCGAATGGATCAGAGACACGACAATCGCAAGGCTACTCGAACAACAAGATTGCCTATCAAGGAATATATCAGCCAACGCGACGGTACGACGGCCAAAACTCTAAGTACCACAGACCCTAACGGACCTCTATCATAAAGAGCAGAGGTTAACTGTGACGTTAGGATATGCTTGCGAGAACTGCTCGATTCGTCTCGACTCGTGAGGAAATTGATGTCTTTGCGAGAACTTCTCGATTCGTCTCGACTCGTGAGATAAAGCCTTAGGCAGTAGGGATTAAAAAAACCTGTTTCCTAAGCACTGGGACCCTGCAAGTCGGCCCAAAACGGTCTCTTGCATACTATCCACGGGTCACACTCTCCAAAGTCGAATCTCGACAAGGAGGGAAACAACCGCTTACGGGTCCTCTCGACTCGTAAAAGGGAAAATTCTCTTATAGGATCCTTACGATTTATAAGAGAAAACGCACTTAGGAATCCTCATGATTCCTAAGGAGAAAATACACCTACGAGATCCTTTCGATCCGTAGGGAGAAAAGTCTTTGTGAGACCCTCACGGCTCATAAAGTTGAAAAGCCTTAGGCAGCAGATTTGAACCTGCTTCCTAAGCCAACACTACTCATCGAAATATTCAAGACGGAATGTTCTATATCGCCTACAGTCTACGCTTACTTAAGAAATATGCCAATAACAAAGCAGAAAATGAGAGGAAGGAGGCAAAAGATTTATCATTCATACTTGGAAAATTCTTACATCAATAAAGACAATAAACAAAAACAACATTATTGAAATATTTACAAGGGTATAACCTCGGACCCAGGGCATGGATTGAGGAAATCAAAAGTGACCCTGTCCAGAATCTTCCAGGCCTTTCGAACCATCCTGGTGTGCTTTCTTTCGCGATCACAAGCGTCGGGGTCCTCACGGATGTCTTCCTCCCTCCGATAAGCAGCAAATATTGCAGACTGTTGAAAAGCTTGATGCAGAAGACCGATCAGGTTATCTCGCCTTCTTTTTGAGATTAAGCTCATCAGATACACCGAGTGCACCTTATCCTCTGCGACATCCAATGCCCTAAGCGGCACGCCGGTGCAAAATAGAGGAAGCGCTTCCCAGATCGCCCCCACAATAAGCTTCAAGAGAGAGGAACGTCGAGGAAGCAGTTGACCATTATATGCGTCGAAGCGACTCATAATTTCAGCACACTCAGCGTTTGTGAACTCTCGATTCTGAGAACGGCCGAGTCGGCGTATGTCCCCGTAAGAGATGATCTCGTCGAGATCGTACATGTGGGCGTCCATTACTCCTGTAAAAGAAAATCAGCGAAATTAGCAGGCACACCGATTAAGCAAGGGGATACAATTTATCAAGAAATAAAATCCCATTCTTTAACCTCCAAGATTCATGAAAAAACTCTTAAGAGTTCTTCTATATGATTTGGAAGGAGCAAAGCTCCATTGATGAAGCAAGAAAATACAGGGAAAAACTTTTAGAGAGCAGAGCTCTATTAATAGAACCCTAATAGGGTTCTCTTTAGTTCCCTTTAGATTCCTTTAGATCTATAGAGCAAAGCTCTGCTAAGTGAAATCCTAAATGGGTTTTCTTTAGATCAGGAATCTATTGAGAGCAAGGCTCTTAAAATTAATTTAATCTAATTTAATTTTTACCTAAAGATTCCCTAGAGTCTGAACTCTTAAAAGTACTTAAACAAAAGAGCAAGGCTCTGAATAAAAATTCTTATGAAAAGATGGAAATCATCTAAGGGACCAAAGGTCCTATTTATAGGCATTGAAGAGCCGTTTCAACTTCCAAGGGATGGCGCGACGGTTGGAATTCTACCACCGCTGCGCTCACGTTTGGGGGCCACGTAAGCGCAACGATGGGGGGGGCATTTGTTTACCCCAATCAGAGCAAAGCTCTGTTCAAATTCCAAGGCGGGAAACGAAGAAACGCTTCTGTTTCTCCCAATCAGAGCAAGGCTCTATTTTAAAAGAAATTCAAATAATAATAAAGGAAGCAACGCTTCAGCTGACTTACGCTCTGCGCTGCGTGACACGTGTCGGCACAGTTGCGCTGCGCGATACGTGTCAGCGCAGTGGCGCTAGCATAGTTGCACTGCACTCTGCACTGCGCGACACGTGTCCGCTCAGTTGCGCTAGCGCAGTTGTGCTGCGCTCTGCACTGCGCGACACGTGTCAGCGCAGTTGCGCTTGCACAGTTGCGCTGCCCTCTGCGCTGCGCGACACGTGTCAAGCACAGATGCATTTGTGCCAATGCCAGCACCAAAACAGAATTAAAATTCCAGAAAGATCTTTCTTAATCTTGTTAAAAACAAGAAAATTATCTTTTGTAAAACAGAAGCGCTTGGATCAAAGATCCAACGGTGGGGAAAAATCCCTAAATCACTCAGAGAAAGATCTCTTTAACTGATTTAACAAATCAATTGGCACTATAAAAAGGCCCCTAGACTCCATGTCTAAAAAAAAAAGAAAACACACAGAGAAAGAGAAACAAAGAATTCCTCTGAAAACTTTGAGAAAGAACTCAGAAAAAGAAAAAAAGGTAAACCTTTGAAAAGAAGAACTTCTTCTAAAAAGATCAATGATCTAAGAACAAGATCAAGATCTTAAATAAAAAGAAAAAGATCAATAAAGGATCAAATAATAAGAATAAAAAAAAAGAAGTAATATACTTCTTTATTAGATCTTTTGATCTACATATAAAGGCACAGCCTTTTTCATGAACCATTGGTTCTGAAATCTTAAAAGATTCTTTTCTTTGATCTAAAATTGGATCAAGATGCGCTCTGCGCTATGGAACAGTGCCCTGCACTTGTAAAATTTGCTCTGTTGCGCTCTTGGGTTGGCATAAGCCACCAGAGAGCGCCACGTGTCAGCCCCAGAACAAACTGCGCCTTGCGCTTTATAAAAATGAGCATTGCGCTCTTGGATTGGCGCAACTCACCAAAGCACGCCACGTTTCAATAGCGCACTAGCGCAGCGCAATGGCGCAGCGCACTACGCTTGCGGTCACCAGAGCATGACACATGTCGCCATCACGTGAGTCTGCGCCTTGCGCTCCTCAATTAGCGCAAAGCGCCTGACAAGCCACGTGGGGCGCTGTCAGAGCATTTAATGCAATGCATTATCAAGGGCAGAGCCCAATAAAAAATGGTCTAATAGACCAAATAAAAGTGCTGTGCACTATTAAAAAGGGCAGAGCCCAATTAAAAAAAGTCTAAACAGACCAAGACTAATGCTATGCATTATTTTAAAAGGGCAGAGCCCAAATAAAGGCCTGACAGGCCAAACATAAATAAAATGTTGAATACTCTCAACTGGACTTAGCCCAATTCTGGCCATAAGTCCTCAAATTAAATTGAACCGAGCATAACTGCTCTCCCAAATCAATTTACACCCGGTTCAAGGGTACATCTCTGAACTACTCTGATATTTGTCGTTGTAATCCTTCAATGTCGTCAGAGAGGTGACGGGTCCCGACAACCACACATTGCTACGGACTGTGGGGTCCTTAAACTCATGGACTAATGCGGGAATGTCGGACTAATGCGTCCTTAAACCAATATCCTTCCCCAAAATAGGAACGCTGGACCACCATGTCCCTAAACTGGTAATGGACCACCATGTCCCTAAACTGGCAATGGACCACTATGTCCCTAAACTGGAACAATAGAGCCCAAATGCTCTTTTGTCGGATCTAAATTATCCTGTTAAGTCGATCTTAGTCTTAAATTAGGCTAACGTATCCTTAACAAACGTTTAAGTTGATCTTAGCCTCAAATATGGCTAACGCGTCCTTAAACCAAAACTTTCAAAACAGACTTTAGTCCCAAATTGGATTATGGATCTCCCAACCAACTTTGGTTCAAGGGTACATCTCTGAACTCCTCTGATATCTGTCGTTGTAATCCTTCAACATCGTCAGAGAGGTGACGGGTCCCGACGGCCATACATTCAATGGACCATCATGTCCCTAAACCGGCAATGGACCACTATGTCCCTAAACTGGCCATGGACCACCATGTCCCTAAACTGGCAATCGACCGCAACGTCATTAAATTAAACAATATAGCCAATTGCTCTCTTTTTGGATCTAAACGATCTCGTTAAGTTGATCTTAGTCTGGAGATTAGGTTAACGTATCCTTAACAAACGTTTAAGTTGATCTTAGCCTCAAATATGGCTAACGTATCCTTAAACCAAAACCCCAAACCCAAATCTAAGAAAATACGGATTTGGACTAATCCACGTCCTACGGGCGACGACATAAATTAGTCTCCGTATACAATCCACGGGAAACCACAAACAAAACAAACACCCACGACACGAAGTGAAATTCTGGAGAAGGAGAAAGTTGTTACCGTGATGCGGTAGCGTAATTAACTGCAGGGGCTTGCGCCTGCAGGGAAGAGCGTCCCCACAATCAAAAACCCCTCGGACGAGGGGGAATCTGACTAAGTCTGCTACATCGGCCGCATCCGTCTAAACCTCCGATACCCGGTGCCATAAATCAACTTGGCATCTTCGGAGAGGTGGACGGATAAAACCAAATAGCATCTGCCCCGAATCTCAGGCAAGACGTCCCTGTCTTGGCCGCCGTTCGGAGGGAAACACCCATATTTATACAAATACTCTTATTCGTATAAATACTGTATTCGTGTGAAAATACAAATACCGTATTCGTATAAAAATTTGAATATCAAAAAAGAGATAATGAGAGAAATATAATACTAGCTCATAATGATCCGGTTATCATTCAAAGTTGCCAGTATTATCAAAACGCTCGATTAAAGTACATGCACTAAATACACGTATTTAACCGAACCTGAATGCGCATCAAAATACGCACATACTATATCGTTTCGCCTGAACCGTGAAACCCTCTGTGTGGGACTCTAAAGACTCGACAATACGCTGGCAATGGGTTTAACCACAAGCATGTCAGCGGCACTAGCTATACATAATGACTACCCAGGTATTGAACGAAAAGAAGGTCGACGAGCAAACTTATCCGTATCCATACAAAGAATGTACGTGACAATCTCCGTACAGTCCGGTCTCTTCTTCTGAGAGTATCGCATACCAGGTCTAGGGATGGATAACGCCAGATCCTTAATAACCAGATAAGTTGTGTCGGTGTCAAGCTCATCACCTACCGAGAAACTACTGATCTGCAATCTGTAAATCCCATCCACCCTGACCAGGGATTTATGGTGATAGCCAACTGAACACAGTACGACATCGACTCTCTATACAGGGAGAGGCGTGTAAGTCTATGTCGCACACCCCGCGAGTTCGCGGGGAGGCGGAATTCATCAAAAATGATTTTTCTCACACCAAAAGATCATGTTGGCTTTACAACATAGACTTTATCCACTTTAGGATCTTTATTAAACCTTAACTATTTAAACTAAACTACATGAAGGCTCTAACTACTCGGATAGAAGGTTACACCTTCGTGTCTAGTCCTTCAGGTCTTCTCTAAGTTCCTTGCTCCTTGGATCGAGCTTCAACTTTGAACTCCTTTCTTTGGCTCCTATGATGCTCCGAACGAACTCGGTTGCCGGTCTCCTTAGTGTCAAAGAAAGTTCTATCCGAGGGCCTATAGTCAAGCTTCACCCTCTAGTGAGATAACTTAGTGATCTAATTTTCTAGAAGAGATTACTAAGTAGTGTAAAGAGTGATCAATGGATTAATTTGTCTCAAAGCTCAATGAATCACAACACATGTGAAGGGATGAGCTTGAGAGAGGAGGAGATAAAACCTAGGAGAGAGAATGACAATGAGATAATCAACTAGAGAAAAGAGAGAGGGAATGGTTAAGTCTAATGACAATAATTCAAGCATGGAATATTTTAGTCTCCAAAAAATCAACCATGCTTGAATATGAACTCCAAATGAATAAACAAATACAAAGCCATGCTATCAACCCATTCCTCAAGTGTCGCCTAATTTCCACCTCATTAATCCTTTAGCAAAAAAGGATAAATCAATAATGAGGTGTCTCCTTCTAGAAGCTCATTCTTGTGAAATTACAAGAATTCCCTCACTGTATATACATACCTGTATCCATATTCCGAGAAATATGGATACATAGAGACAAGTATAATCCAATAGTATATTACTAAAATCTGGCTTAAACCAAAGCCCACTAGTATTATCCGTCCGAACATCATCTGTGTAGCCAGTACACGTATGTGATCGAAACCCTGTCGTATGACCATACGGCCTCTACATCGTCTCGCCTGATCCAGGGAAACCCTCTGTGTGGGAATCTAAAGACTCGACAGTACGCTGGCAGTAGGTTTAACCACAAGTCCGCCGGTCGCACTTGCTGTACGTAACAGCAACCCAGGTACATGTCGAAAAGGAGGCCGACGAGCGAATTCATCTGAAACCCCAACCGAGCCCATCCGTGACAATCTATGTGCAGTCCAGTCTGTTCTTCTGAGAGTATCACGTGTAACGTCTAGGGGGATGGAGAATGTCAGACCCCTAATAACTAGACAAGTCGTGTCGGTGTGGCTCAAGACCATCCGAGAATCTACTGGTCCGACCACCAGTAATTCTCAATCCGCCCTAGCCAGGGACTTATGGTAATGACCAACCAATTATAGCGTGACATCGACTCCCTATACCGTACACCAGGAACATCTCTTTAGTCCTTCTCAGATACTTAAGAATGTTCTGAACTGCTATCTAATGTTTCTTAGCTGGGTCAGACTGATACCTGCTTACCACGCTAAGTGCGTAAGCTACATCTAGTCTAGTATATAATATCTCATACATTATTTACCCTACCGCCGAAGAGTAAGGTACTATTCTCATGTGAACCCTCTCCTCGTCAGTCTTGGGAGACATGTCTTTGGAGAGGGTGATTCCGTGACAAGCGGGCAAATTGCCGCGCTTAGAATCTTCCATACTAAACCTCTTTAGTACGGTGTCAATGTACCTTGAATGTGAAAGTCCCAACATTCTTTTAGATTTGTCACGATAGATCTTAATCCCCAGAATGTACGAGGCATCACCCAGGTCTTTCATAGAAAACTTCTGTGGCAAGAACAGCTTGGCCGATTGTAGCATAGGAACGTTATTTCATATTATATCTTCAACGTATAAAACGAGGAATACCACAGTTCGCCTTATAATCTTCTTATAAATACAGGGTTCATCTACATTTTTGATAAATTCAAATTCTCTGACAGTCTCATCAAAGCAGATGTTCCAACTCTGCGATGCCTTCTTTAATCCATAAATGGATTTGAGCAACTTGCACACCTTTCCGCTGCTCCCACTGTCTACGAAGCCCTCTGGTTGATCCATGAAAACACACTCTTCTAAACTTCCATTTAGAAAGGCGGTTTTAACATCCATCTGCCAGATCTCATAGTCATGGAAGGCAGCAATGGCAAGTAGGATCCGAATGGATTTAAGTATAGCCACTGGTGAAAAAGTTTCGTCATAGTCCAATCCTGGTCTTTGACGAAAACCTTTAGCAACAAGTCTAGCTTTGTAGGTTTCTACCTGACCATCTACACCAATCTTCTTTTTGAAGATCCATTTGCAACCTACGGGTTTTACCCCAGTAGGAGCAAAATCCAAAGTCCAGACTTTGTTTGTGTACATGGATTCCATCTCGGATCGCATAGCATCTAGCCACTTCACCGAGTCTTTACTCGTAATGACTTGCTGAAAACTAGTCAGCTCATCATTGTCGATGATGCAATCCTTTCGATCCCCGTGTATGAGAAAATTGTAGTATCTCTTGGACGGATGAGATTACCTACTAGATCTGCGGAGTAGCATGGGTACGTCCTGTTCCATTGAAGTCTCAGGTTCTACCAAGTTTTCAGTAATAGTCTGTGGTTGTGGAATTTCATCCAGCTCCATCGCGCTCCTACTTATCTCTTTTTCGAGAAATTGAGTTTCCACGAAGTAGGCATGATGAGAAACAAAGATCTTTTGTTCCCCAGCGTGACAGAAATAATACCCCCTAGAATTCTTGAGGTATCCCACAAACTTACACAGTACTCAACGTGCCTCGAGTTTGTCCGGATGCACCTTTTTGACAAAGGCAGGATAACCTCGTATCTTTAAATACTTAAGATAGGGTTTCTTCCCACTCCATATTTCATATGGAGTGGTGGGCATAGACTTAGTTGGAACTTTGTTCAATAGGTAAGCAACAGATTCCAATGCATAACCCCAGAAGGATGGCGGCAACTCAGCATTACTCATCATGGAACACACCATATCTAGTAAGGTGCGATTTCGTCTTTCTGATACACCATTGTGTTGTGGTGTGTATGAAAGAGTAAGATGAGAGAGAATTCCATTATCTTTTAGGTATTCCAGGAACTCGGCACTTAAGTATTCTCCGCCCCTATCGGAACGTAGCATCTTAATACTTTTGCCGGTTTGCTTTTCCGCTTCATTCTTATACTCTTGAAATTTCTCAAAGGCCTCGAATTTATGTTACATTAAGAATACATGTCCATACCTAGAGAAATCATCTGTGAAAGTAATGAAGTAGGAATAGCCACTTCGTGCATGTGTAGACATTGGCCCACACATGTCGCTGTGTATGAGTCCTATGAGCCCAGTGGCTCTTTTTCCGTGTCCAGTGAACGGAGTTTTTGTCATCTTTCCTATGATACATGATTGGCAAGTTGCATATGATTGATACTTAAACGGATCTAAGTATCCTTCTTTATGTAACTTAGTCATTCTTGTTTCATTGATATGACCGAGTCTACAATGCCATATAAAAGCTTGGTTCGATTCTGGAGTTTTTCTTTTTAGTGTGTTTTGGATGTTGAAAACTTGATGTTGATCGAGAATGTATATTCCGTTGCTAAGTGTACCCGACCCAACCATTTCATGATTTAGGTGAATGTTGATAACATTGCTTACAAGTGCAAAATTATATCCTTCATTTGATAATAAAGACACCGATATAATATTACACACCATATTGGGTACACAAAAGAAATTATGCAACAACAAAATATGTCCACTCGCCAATCCTAAGTGATATTCCCCTACTGTAACTGCGTCCACACTGGCTCCGTTGCCAACCCTGAGGGTTATATCACCTTTCCTCAAAACCCTATGGCTTCTCAGCGCTTGCAAAGAATTACAGATGTGAGATCCTGATCCGGTATCCAATACCCAGGAAGTAGAGTTTATGGAAAAGCAGTTTTCAATCAAGAACACACCTGAAACCGAATCCACAACCTGCTTCGTGTCCTGATTCTTGGCCATTAGGGCCCTGCAATCCTTCCTCCAATGACCCTTCTTCTTGCAATAGAAGCACCCGTCCTTTGTGGCGGCCCCTCCTATCTTTTCCTTTCCCTTTCCCGCCACCTTCTGCACACCTCCTCTCGGTTTGGTAGGGGCCTTCTTCTTCTTTTCCTTGGCCTTAGCCTTGGATCTAGAAGAGGAAGACCCTCCAACAAAAAGAGCAGGTGTTTCCTTACTTTTGTTCAAGGTGCCCTCTGCCATCCTCAACATGTTGAGGAGCTCAGGAAGTGAAACTTTCATACTGTTCATATTGAAATTCAATACGAACTGGGCATAAGTGGAGGGAAGGGATTGGAGGACCAACTCGATATACAACTCATTTTCCAACGTGGTTCCCAAGTTCGCGAGCTCTTGATGAGAGAAATCATCTTCAGGACGTGGTCCCCGATAAATGATCTGATAGCCAACCTCGCTTGAAAAAGTTTCTTCGAGGTCTCGTATCTTGCGATACGAGATTTCTCTCCATATAATTCTTTGGTATGGAGGAAGATGGAAGCAAGGTCTATCTTCTCGTGCCGCCTCTGATGTTCATTGTCCATATAGGCCAGCATGAGGCACTTGGCCATCATGCAATCAAGATCCCAGGTCTTACGAATCTCAATGTCCGCGACCGAGGATTTTGGACCGGGAACAGGGGGAGCTTTTACCGTGAGGACGTATGCAACCTTATCATATGTAAGGACCATTTGGACATTCCTCAGCCAGTCTTTATAGTTTGGCCCAGCGAGTTTATTTTTATCTAATATGAGCTTAAGTCCCTTCATGGCTGCTGCAATTAGGAGAGGAGAAAAGAAACACTCAGCATATTCTCTTGCAATTTTAGATTGGTTTTTAGTTTATATAAACAAGATGGCTCCCACCGTTTCCTCGAATTCTTCTCCAAACCCTAAAAGAAGAATTAGTCAGGATTAATCGCACGTCACAATACTTGCTTAACCTTTCATCCAGGCTAATGTCGGTACTTCAAGGGAGGTTTTCCAACGCTTTTGCGAAGTTCCTTAATTATATTATCTCTTTTCCCTGGAGGCGTAACCCTGCTAACACTGTTCTAGACACCTACTTGGTTTATATCAATGAATGTTAAGTGAAATTATTTCCCGAAGAGTCGCATATACTCACAGTAGGATCAGGACCCAACTATCATTGTGTGATGAGTCTGAAGGAAGCCTACCAAAAACAACACACTCAAGAAGGTATGCAACACTAGCAAGTTTCCTTTATTTTTTAAACTCCCGATGTGATTTTTGCCCCGTGCGCTTATAACCTTGACGAAGGCCAAAACATTATAAGTCGCAAGTCATGTTCTACCCGTCATTATCCAGATTAACCTAAACCCATTCGTACAAGGCCTTGACGAAGGCCAAAACAGCTGTACGCCTGTCCTAAATTAATGCATCTATCTATGCCACAGATAAGCACCCACTAGCTACCAAACACTATGCCTTGGTGAAGGTCAAAGCACATAGCATGAATACTAGTAGATACCTATCTGAAATGACGGAGGGCTACGGCTGGTTTTCTGGCGAAAAAACCGTTAACGTATTGAACTTGATATAGTCGAAGGAACCTGATAGGTTATGAAAAGGAGTGGTTTAGGCTCCACTTTTAAAAAATACTTTTTGAAGAAAACCGAGTGGTTTTGTAATTGTTCCAACGACATCAGATTTTAGGTTTATTTTCTTGCATTAATTAGAATTAATGCGATCCCATCAATTAACCTTATCATTGCAGCAAAAGAAACGAAAATAGAACGTAGGCTTATGCCATCTGCATTCGCCACTGGGCCTCGTCTTACACCATTATGTTACTTAACTAACGCCAGAGCAAGGGATGGACTAGCGCGGGTGAAAAACATAAACAACGTTTATTATATATAATAATATATATAGCTATGCGTCTCACGCAATAATAAGCATTCCATATCACAGAATCACAGATGGAAACATTGGATATACTAGGATTTCCGTGTTTCATTTAAGCCTGTAACGAAACACGGATTTAACGGTCGTGATGAATAGACAAAACCCCACCCTAGACCCCTACGGGTGCGGCAAACTACCCGCCAAATTCCCGAAGTGCAGCAACCTCCCTCAATAAAATGAGTAGGCCACTCGGCACTTCAAAAACCCGATAGTTTGTGCACCCCACCTTGGGTCTATCCTAGAAGGAAAAACAGTAAAAAGAAATAATATACAATGGTAGCTACAACCTCAATCAGGATGTGTCCCGCAAAAATAATATTATATCAATTTACAAATTGTACATGAATGAAAGAAAAGAAAAACACTCTTCTCACATCCCCCGGCTATTCATTCGCGACGATCCAATCTATCCATATACACAACCCATCACAGATCACAATCACAGAAATGTGCAACCCCCACTAATCGACATATAGCAATTAGCGGACGTTTCGAAACACATTTGTCTAAACACAGAAAACCCGATTAGCCAAATAACTTAGAATTTCGATAGAATAACAAATTTGTGTCTACCCCATGAATAATCTAGAACAAAAATAACTCTGGGCAGAAAAAAAAATATTCCAGAAATCATATTCCCCAAAATAAGACCCACAGATGAAATTTACGGTGACTCGACCCCGACTCGGCCGCGGTTCGGCGGCCAAACACTGAGTTTGGCTTCGGTTCCGCGGTGTTACGGAGTGATCACTTCCTCAAATTTCCTCTATGTTCTTAAAAAACCCTGCTTGTATTTTTAAGACCTCTGAAAATATTTTTTGAGCAGTTTAAAAATTCGACAGCAAGCATGGTTCTGAAATTTGATTTCGGGCAAAAATCTTTCGAGCGAACTTTTAACAATTTGCTAACAAGCTAGTTTAGGTTTAACCTGGCTCTGATACCAATGTAAGTCTATGTCGCACACCCCGCGAGTTCGCGTGGAGGCGGAGTTCATCAAAAATGATTTTTCTCGCATCAAAAGATCATGTTTGGCTTTAGAACATAGACTTTATCCACTTAAGGATCTTTATTAAACCTTAACTAGCTAAAATAAACTACATGAAGGCTCTAACTACTCGGATAGAGGGTTATACCTTCGTGTATAGTCCTTCGGGTCTTCTCTAGGTTCCTTGCTCCTTGGATGGAGCTTCAACTTTGAACTCCTTTCTTTGGCTCTTACGATGCTCCGAACGAACTCGGTTGATGGTCTCCTTGGTGTCGAAGAAAGATCCACCCGAGGGCCTATAGTCAAGGTTCAACCTCAATTGAGGTAACTTAGTGGTCTAATTTGCTAGAAGAGTTTACTAAGTAGTGTAGAGAGTGATCAATGGATTAATTTGTCTCAAAGCTCAATGAATCACAACACATGTGAAGGGATGAGCTTGAGGGAGGGGGAGATGAAACCTAGGAGTGAGAATGAAAATGAGATAATCAACTAGAGAAATGAGAGAGGGAATGGCTAAGTCTCATGAAAATAATTCAAGCGTGGAATATTTTAGTCTCTAAAAAATCAACCATGCTTGAATAGGAACTCCAAATGAATATATAAATACCAAGCCATGCCATCAACCCATTCCTCAAGTGTCTCCTAATTTCTACCTCATTAATCCTTTAGCAAAAAAGGATAAATCAATAATGAAGTGTCTCCTTCTAGAAGCTCGTTCTTGTGAAATTACAAGAATGCCCTCACCATATATACATACCTGTATCCGTATTCCGAAAAATACAGATACATAGAGACAGGTATATTCCAATAGTATAATACTATATCCGGCTTAAACCAAAGCCCACTAGTATTATCTGTCCGAACATCATCCGTATAGCCAGTACACGTATGTGATCGAAACCCTACCGTATGACCATACGACCTCTACATCGTCTTGCCTGATCCAGGGAAACCCTCTGTGTGGGACTCTAAAGACTCGACAGTACGCTGGTAGTGGGTTTAACCTCAAGTACGTCAGTAGCACTAGCTGTACATAACGGAAACCCAGGTACATGTCGAAAAGGAGGCCAACGAGCGAACTTATTCGAAACCGCAACCGAGCCTATCCGTGACAATCTCCGTGCAGTCCGGTCTGTTCTTCTGAGAGTATCGCATGTAACGTCTAGGGGGATGGAGAACGTCAGACCCCTAATAACTAGACAAGTCGTGTCGGCATGGCTCAAGACCATCCGAGAATCTACTGGTCCGACCACCAGTAATTCTCAATCCGCCCTGGCCAGAGACTTATGGTAAGGACCAACCAATCACAGCGTGACATCGATTCCCTATACCGAGAGAGACGAATTCCCAACAGTCGCTCACTGCCTCCATGTGGCTCGGGAATGTACCCAACTAAAACCTGTTTGCACGACTCCTTTGAACCGTGGTAGGGTAGTAATCAAAGCAAACCGGGAACTCACACGAGACAAGTGACGACTTCAGGTCGACAGACTATCTGCACTCATGTCACCAGAGAACTGCTATATGATGCTATGTATAATACCATCTAGTCAGTTCTTGGCGAGTCCTGTCCGGTATACTCACATCCAGTGAGCACTTGTATACAATTTTAGGTGCACCTCACCAATGGCTGCGAGACCAATCCATCGCCCCTCGTCAGGGTCTAAATATGTATACACTAGTCTACTCTGGAGTAATGATGCCCAGTCTCGATACTCCTATGACTAGGGACGCTTTTAAGGATGTGCCTATAGACTACCCAGCTCCCACCAGTATGATCGCCATCACAATGCAGGTAGTCAGGCAAACATCCTACGGGCTTTATCAACATGTATACAAGATATGAAATACAAAGTAAAACACATCACATGTTAAGATAAAGATAAACCAAATAGCATACTATCATATCAAGCAAGATTGTTATGTACATATATATCCCTAGCATCCTGTACAATGAAGGCCTCTAGGGCATACATATCCAACAATGTGAATCCTTGACAATCGCTCACTGACTCCATATGGCTCGGGACTGTACTCAACTAAAACCTATTTGCATGACTCAGTAGAGCCGTGGTAGGGTGGTAATCTATGTACAGTGGGAACTCACACGAGACAAATGACGATCTCAGGTCAACAGACTACATGTACTCATGTCACCTGAGAACTGCTATCTGACGATAGGTATAGTACCATTTAGAAGTTCTCGGCGAGTCCGTCCGGTGTACTCACCTCCAGTGGGCACCTGTATACAATCTTAGGTGCAACACTCCAATGGCTATGAGACCTGCCACCGCCCCTCTTCGGGGTATAGAAACGTATATACTAGTATACTCTGGAATATCGATGCCTAGTTTCGATACTCTCATGACTATGGACATTTAGGAATGTGCTTATAGACTACCCGGCTCTCACAAATATGATCGCCATCATAACTCTGGTAGTCAAGCAAGAATCCTAAGGGCTTTATCATTATTATTAGCAACACGTAACAAAACTTATACACATCAATAATAAAGACAAACCAGATAGTATACTATCATATCGAGCAAGAATGTTCTACCTGTATAGGTCCTCCTTTAATTATCATAATTACCTATTTTCGATTACAATAATTGCCTTAAGGACACTATAACCAACAATCTCCTGTTTGCACTTAAGGCCAATTATTGCGGTATCGCATACCCATAGCTCGTGTTCTACCGAATACCTAACTTCTGTACTAACAGCTCGTGTGTTCGAGAAATAACCTCAGTAAGTAAATCCGATACAATACTTCTAATTTTCTCTCTATATCTCAACTTCACAGAGATCAAATATCTCCCGAATTGAGCGATACCCTGCCTTAGAATTTGTCTGGATACTTGATGGGACCAATTCATAAATGAACGATTTAATCCAACAAACTTCTTATGATGTATCATCCGCTGATCATAATTAGCAACCCGCGCCATGTCTACCTCAGTAATCTTCTCGGAACTCCGTCCAACATACTGCTCCTCAGAAGAGAATAAACTTATAACTCCGATAGCCACTGTCACCCAGGTCACATTGGAAGCTAGAACTGATAATCGCCTCCTGAAGGAGGCAACCATTACCACATCCTAAGAACCTACTAATATGTTCTTTACCGCTTTCTTTTATTTCTCCAGGATTAATATCTGCTTACTACACTAAGTGCAAAAAGCAATCTCTGGTCTGGTACTTGACATTGCATGATTGACTCAATTGGCACACCAATTGGTATGTCATTCATGCGAGTCCTTCTCCTTATTTGTCTAGAAGGCATCTCTTTAGAGAGGGTGACTCCATCACCTGCGGGTACACCACCATGCCAGGAGTTCTTCATTCTAAAATCCTTTAGAATGGTATCCAAATACGCAAATTGGGACACTTCCCAAATTTATATCTAACAACATAGATCTAGTTATAAGAATCCCTGATATATTATTCAAATCTTATGTGGAGAAATATGTGTGACAACCAAAGTTTTACCAATTATAGTATAGGAACATCACCACCTTTCAGAAGTATGTCATCCACTTCCCAGAACAGTACTCCTTACAACCTTCTTACTATGTTTAGTTGTTCTTTTGATGAAGTCAAACACCTTGACTTTCACATCAAAAATAGATGACCCGTCTCTGCTATGCCCACTTTAGTTTATTAATATATATAAGCAACTTGCTCACCTTCCGCTACTCCCACTGACTACGAAAACCCCCTGGCAGAGTCATATACACGTCCACTTCTAAATTCCCATTTAGAAAGACGTTTGTAACATTTTGGGAAAAAAATCAAATAATTAATTTAAAATTTTAAAATGTTATTTTTTTTCTAATGATTTTTTTAGATTTTAAAGTGGTAAAAAAACTTTTATAAATGGGTATGGTATTTATGTTTTATTGTAATTAGTTTAGGTGACTTTTAGTTGTAAAGAAAGTGTTATAGTGAAAAGTTTTAATTTAAAAGTGGGTTATAAGATTGTATGAGGGTTTAAGTGCAATTTGTGAGGATCATGATGTTAAGCTTATTATGAACCTCACATACAACACACCATGAGGTGCACCACAAGCCAACACCTTACCCTTGCACAGATGCACCTCACCCCTCCATGGTGGCACCTCCTCCTTCCCTTTTCAACACAAAACTCTTTCTATTTTGTTCAGTTTAGCAAACTGAAAATAGGTTTTCATAATACTTTAGCACCAAAATAGTGTAGCTCTCCACCCTCACAAAGAGAAAAACTAGAGTTTTCTTGGATATTGGTTCAAATTACTCAAGCTAGGCCTCCTCAACTCTTTGAGCACATCGTGATGCTTAGAGTTCTATGGAGTTCTTCCAATCAGGTAAAAACCCAACTTTTCAAGTCTTCATATAAGTTCACGTACAAAAGAGTGTATACGATATCGGAAAAATATGATTTAGTTTAGAGTTTTAGCCTTTGTTGATATCTGCTATAGTTATATTAGTCTCTATATAAATCTAACAGTATAGTAGAATATTGTTAGAACCTAGAGTGCCCCCTAAAAATCCGGACCCAATCCCCTACAGTTCAACTGTTGGAATAATCCAAATTCTCGTTACCGCCGGTTTTCTTGAGGAATTGGGTGTTGAAATTTTGTGGGTTTATCTCTGTAGGTTATCTAAGGTCTCTGGTATACTTTGATTTTTCTTAGATTGTCTGTAGAAAAATTTGGAAGCTAATTGTTTTACTTTTGTGATATTTTAACGTATGATACGGACATTTCGTATCTCGTTTTTATGTTTTCTCAAAATACGACGATTTGGAGTAGCTCTAGTTAGCTATGGGTCTTTATAGCACACGATATTCAAACGTATCACGTTGCATAAGATATTTCACTTAGAATTTATGTATTCGTCGTATCGGAAATTAACCGCTTATATACGAAAGTTTTATTTCGATGTTAGGTTTGACCGCGGGAACTTCGGAAGCAACGAGGAAGGGAAAAGGATTGATGGGATCCGAGTAGATCATGACTTGTTCCGGTGAATAGACTAAACATTTACCGGTGACATTGTATGGATGGCGTTTAGCGCCCGAAACTAACAAAACTTGTTATAATTGTTTTCCAGTCATATTGTTTGCATAATTAGATCTAGCATTGCATTGTATACATTCATACACATTAAACACTATTTCTTAATACTTGTTAGGACACTTGCACTATTACCGATGAGTTTATGTTGCACTTGCACATACCTATATGCTACACCACACCCCGTCGGTAATTAACATGTCACGTACACACTTAGAACTTACTATGTCATATATATCCTATTGTATACCGCTAGTATCCTTAATGACGGTTGTCATTCATCATTGCAATTATTTGATATACATTGTATCTCCTTGTCATTATTATTACTTTTATTCATGAAATGATGCTTTATGAGATTTATATTATTTTGACTTCTAATTCCACGTGTGATATAGTCGATAAGATATAAATGGTTATATCTTTACGGTTTCTTGTGATATATATGGCACGCCCATTATGCGATAGTTTAAGAAACACGGCGGATATCTAGAGGATACCGATCGATGTTACTGGTTGTCACGATCGTTCGGGGAACGATGCCTGCTAGAACTGAAGTTTTGTGTCGATGTTTTACACTGAATTTGTGGATCATTTATGATTATGACCAATATTTTGGAATACTTGATGAGATTCCGTTTTCTTCTATATAGGTATTATAGTGATATATTCATGTTTCACATACTATCACATATCATAACTACCTGATGCATATGTTTAGTTGCTATTTCGTTTATACATACAATTTTAACTGTTTGATGTTAGTTTATTCGCTGAGTTGGCAACTTACCCCCGTTGTGCCTTAGTTCCTTGCTAGAGAGATCGCGTGGACGCATAGCGGTGTTGCGGACACACATATTACAGCTTTCTTTGCTTATCTTGCTAGGTGGGTAACATATTTAGTAACCGTCTCTTTTGGGTATTTTGTATTTTGTATCTAGTGTCACTCCATCAGATCATGTATATTATTTGACTTAGAACGAGGGGAGACTTATGTATATTTTGGGTCGATTTGAGTAGAATTGACTATTTATGTTTGATTATGCTTTCTTTTACTTTTATGCATGTGATTCTTCGCTTTTGAGCGTCGTATATTATTTGCGTGGGTTGTTTCTACCGATTGGCATTGATTTTGCTCCTAAATAGGGGATGCTATTATTATAATGACTATGTACTTGTTTTTCTCAAAATTACAAAGGAGGTGCTGTCAAAATTTCCAATACTAAAACCATTTGTTTTAACTTCATTTCAAAAACCATTCGGCATATGCTTTGAACTAAACAATCTTTGAATTTAAAATGTGGTCTCATTTTCATTACTTTTAAAACTGTACCTCCTCATTTCCGCAAACAGGGTTTAGATCTTGGTTTCTGGCTTACTTGGATTGTGTCGGCATCTTTAGACGTCATACAACATAAATGTCGATCACGTGCCAAATTCGGGTCATGACAAAGTTGGTACCAAAGACTTAGGCTTAACCTTACGGAATATAGAATTGACTTTAGGGTTAGTAGGCTCGCACTTTCGTTATTTAGATTTACCTTGGTTTGATGGAGTAGGTAACTCAGGAAGAGTAACATACCGTACCTATGTTCTACAGCGTATTTACCATACAATACCCCGCCTAAGTAACCTTAGGATGTATGTCTTGATTAATTCTTCCTTTGACTCTCTGTATTTATTTGTTCCTATTCTTACACCTTACCAACTCTCGTTTCTTGTTCCAGTTACCATGGCTACTCAAGCTAGGCGAGCCGCAGCCAAGGATGCAGCTCGAAAAGATCCGCCAATGACAGTGACTGGACCACAGGACATCTCTACGGCATACAGACATGTTGATCATCCTCTTCCCGATCAGATGACTAGACTGGAGGAGGGCATGTTGGGCTTACAGCAAATGATGAGGCGGTTGGCCGAGGCCACCCGTATTCAGAAGAAGGATCAGGCATCGACTATTGTAGAGCCCATGATACAGCCCGTTCAGACAGTCGCACCAGTAGTCGTGAGGTTTATAGAGGTATCACTCCCAGAGTTCATGATGTTGAGACCTCCAGTGTTCATAAGGACAAACACAACAGAGGATCCCAGTCGTTTCTTAATAGGATGTCTAGGATCGGTAGGTCTTTGAGATGCTCAAATACGAGGTCGGTAGAGCTGACCAATTTTCGGTTGGAGAGACTTGCCCAGACATGGTGTGAGTCGATGGAGAGAGGTCGAGCAGCAGGTCTTCCTCCGATGACCTGGGCAAAGGTTTCCGAGGATTTTCTTGCTAGATTTCTTCTGCAGAGCGTGAGAGACGCCAGAGCCAGTAGTTTTGAGGCTGCGGAAAACTGCCGATATGTCTGTGGTAGAATATGACTTGCAGTTTACCCAGTTGTTGCGTTATGCTCCATATTTAGTTCCCACAGAGGAGCTCAAGGTGAAGAGGTTTTTAAGGAGCCTTGATACTCAGTTGTTCCTTTCCATGGGCTCCCAGCACTTCGATACATATGCACAGGCTATGGACACGGCAATTCGAGTGGAGGAGTGTCTGAACGAGACAACGATTGTTCCAGAATCAAAGCGGCCCAGACCTATTGGATCAGTCTCCGGGCGGTTTGGCAGAGGCCGAGGCAGATTCGTTCTAGGGCGTAGTAATGGTCGCAGTTAGGCTCAAGGCCAGATGTATGGCTCGTACCCCGAGGAGCAGAGGCCGTTGTTGACATGTTTCAGTTACGAACGTCTAGGGCAATTCTCTAGAGATTATAGACGCCAGGGAAGGACTATAGTTCCGTAGGTTACTTTATCACCTCCACCTTCTTCTTCGATGGCATTGCTTCCTCCACTAGCTGCTACTCTACGCCAGGCAGTTGCACCGCGAGACCGTGGTTTTGCTAGATGCACTCAGAGGGGACAAGGTAACCAAGGGAGAGGATATCAGGATTCAGGTAGGGGTCAGGCTAGGGTTTTCTCTTTGACTCCCCAGGATGCCCAGGCATCCAATTCAGTAGTTATAAGCATTCTTCCCGTATGCTCCTCAGATGCACATATTTTGTTTGATCCCGGTTCTACGTGCTCATATGTGTCTGCACATTTCTCATTTTCTCTGGGGAGAGATTCGTCATTGTTAGAGTTACCGCTAGTTGTGATTACTCCAGTGGGAGATTCTTTCATAGCCCGAAATGTATTCAGGTCATGTTCCATATGTATTGGTGATAGAGATTCATTAGTCGATTTGATTCTTCTCGATATGTTAGATTTCGATGTACTTCTCGGTATGGATTGGCTAGCCGCTTGTCATGCATACGTTGATTTCTGGGGAAAAGCGGTCAGATTTTGTTTTCTTGGTGAGCCGATTTTTATTGTGCAGGGGGACTGCAGCGTCACTCTTGCCAATCTGATTTTTGCACTTAGTGCTAGACGGATTTTGAGGAAGGGGTGTCATGGGTTCTTGGCGTTTATTCAAGATGTGGGAGCCTCAGAGGTCCCATTGGACCAGGTTCCGATTGTACGAGAGTTTTCTGATGTGTTTCCTGCTGAGTTGCCAGGGTTGCCGCCAGAGCGCGATATTGAGTTCTGTATTGACTTGATTCCCGGCGTGGGGCCTATTTCTATACCGCTCTATTGGATGGCCGCAACGGAGTTGAAGGAGCTCAAGAGTTAGTTGCAAGAATTGCTTGATAGAGGACTCGTTCGTCCAAGTGCATCTCCATGGGGAGCTCCGGTCCTGTTCGTTAAGAAGAAGGATGGTAGCATGAGATTGTGTATCGACTATCGACAACTGAATCGAGTTACGGTGCGGAATAGGTATCCATTATCTTGTATTGATGACTTGTTTTGCAGGGAGCCGGCTATTTCTTGAAGATTGATTTGCGGTCCGGGTATCATCAGTTGCGAGTCCGGAATGATGGCATTCCGAAGATTACCTTTCAGATACGCTACGGGCATTATGAATTCCTGGTGATGTCGTTCGGGCTCACCAATGCCCCATGGATCTAATAAACCGAATCTTCAAGCCGTTCCACGACAAGTTTATCATTGTTTTCATAGATGATATTTTGGTCTACTCTAAGAGTCTAGAGGAGCAAGAGCAACACTTGAGGATTGCATTGCAGACTTTGAGAAAGCAGCAGTTGTTCACCAAATTCTCACAGTGCGCTTTCTGTCTTGACAATATGGAATTCTTGGGTCATATTGTTATGAGAGATAGGAAGCAGGTTGATCCGAAGAAGATTGAGGCAGTACAGCATTGGCCCAGACCCATGTCAGTGACGGAGATTCGTAGCTTTTTGGGCTTAGCGGGTTATTACCGTCGCTTTGTACATGACTTCTCTCATATTGCGGCACCTATGATCAGTTTGACCCGAAAGGGAGTTCCGTTTCTATGGACTGAGGAATGTGAGCATAGTTTCCAGCAGTTGAAGACTCGTCTGATGACTGCACCAGTTCTATCTCTAACCTTAGGCTCAGGCAGATTTATGGTTTATTGTGATGCGTCTTGTGTGGGCTTAGGTTGCGTATTGATGCAACACGATAAAGTTATTGCTTATGCTTCTCGGCAGCTGAAGAAACATGAGCAGAATTACCCTGCCTACGATCTGGAGATGGCTGCGGTGGTTTTTGCACTGAAGATTTGGAGATACTATTTATATGGAGAGTCATGCCAGATCTTTATAGGCCACAAGAGTCTGAAGTATATATTCCAGCAGCAGGATTTGAACTTGAGGCAGCGTCGCTGGATAGAGCTGGTGAAAGATTATGATTGTGAAATTCTTTATCACTCGGGTAAGGCAAATATAATGGCTGACGCATTGAGTAGGAGACCTAGGATTAGCTTGTCTTATTTGGGTTCGGTTCGGAGGTAGTCGGATGCTGATTGGCAGATTTTGTGCGAGTGGTATACAGTTTGAGTTTACCTCTATAGGTGGATAGTTTACCCATGTTCGTGCTTGTCCACTTTTGCTTGATCGTATCAACGAGGCACAGTCCGAGGATGTTCGATTATCAGAGATTTTGGAGCAAGTTTGGTAGTATGGAGATTCAAAGTTTACGATTGACAGCGAAGGAGTGATATGATTTGGGACCTGGTTATGTGTACCCGGCATCGATGGGCTGAGGCGTGTGATATTAGAAGATGCACATCAGTCTTCCTACAGCATTCATCCAAGGTCTACCATGATATATCATGATTTATGAGACGTGTACTGGTGGGAAGGGATGAAACATGATGTTTCTGACTTCATTTCGAAATGCCTGACTTGTCAGTAAGTCAAAGCCGAACATCAGAGGCCGATTGGGGAGTTGCAATCTCTACCCGTTCCTGAATGGAAATGGGAACAAATCTCCATGGATTTCTATAACACCCTAGTACGGTTATACGACATTAATTGGTATTTTAACACTTTCTTTATATTTCTTCTATTCTATCTATTGGGTCACGAATGATTCGAATAGTAGTAGTCGTTATCCGACCCGACCCGCAAGTTTAGAACCCAATATGGTGCAAGATTGTATCTGAGATTTACCAGTAAAGTGTATCTATGTGAATCTAGTATAATACCAACATTATATTTTTAGATCTTTATATATCATATATCTAGATCATTATATATCTTTTAATAGCCACAAGTTAAGAATAAGTTATATTTTGTTAACTGTCATCATATGGTTGCCATCCTATATCTTATTTGCTTTTATTTTTTACGTTTAAATCTCAAGATATCTAATATCAAATATTTATTGAATCTAGATATATTTTTAGAATCCTTTTAAATCTTAAATTAGAGGTATGAGTTATTTAAAATATATACTTGCATTATGGTTAAGAAGTTTACATATGTGAATTATTTTCCAAAATATATTTTTGATTAGATTTTGGTGGAGATTGGTTGTAGTTTGATATTATCTATATACATTAAAACTAATATATATTTATAACATAATTTAAACTATACTATATATAATTATATTAAATACAAAAGCGCTCTCTCTCTCTCTCTCTACATAACATATCTCTCCCTCATCAATTTATATATTCTCCTTCTTCGTTCTTCAAGCCCGCATCCTTTCTTGCCGAGGCAACTCCATCCATATTCTAGAACCTTAACCGAGCCATCAAAACTTGGTGTTGATTTGTATAGCGTCAAGTTGCTTCCGTTCATCGCGTTTGTTTTGAGGCAAATTTACAACTTGCTGCATGCTATACTTTATGTAATTTACTTATATATTGTCATACTATTATTATTATCATCATAAAGATATATCTATATAATTTATACACCGTAGTTATTTAACGTTAATCAGTTTTATAATATACAATGTATGTAAGTTTACAACTTGCGACATGCTATAATTATATCTATAAATATATATCGTCGTAATATTTCTTATTATTATCATTAATTAGTTTATAATCTGTATTTTATAACGTTATACAAAATATAGTTTGAAAATATTATAGCTTACACATGAAACGTCGTCGCAAAGCGGATACGACAAATCTGAAATTTATTGTACACCTTACCTTATAAAATTCATTATAAACCATAGAAAAATCTTTAGCATGACTTCTTTAGTTCGTTACGAAGCTAACTCAGAATACTATAACCCTGTAAAATATTTACTTACAAAATAAATTGTTTAAATAACATAAACTGAAAATGAAAGTACCTCTGAACTGTTGTCCATGGAAATTCCAGCAGCAAACTTTCAATTTCGAATGTTCATAACATTTTTTAAGAACAACTTGAGATACTTTAACTTATAAAAATGAAAACCTTATTGAATTAGCTTTGTTTTGGTATATGACGCGTCCCTTTTGGAGGACGTTTTTTATTTTTAAGCTATTTTACATCAGGGTGGCGCTCAATTTCTGAACGGAACTTTCTTATCCATGGTTAATCAATACCACTTTTATAATTATTAATCGGATTGAATATGTTATCCCTATTAATTTTATTATATTAATATCTATTTAATAAATAATAGTGCATGTGTTTTAATATTCAGCAAATATTACCGATTTACAGTTTTCTAGTATCCGTCTGTATCCGTACTTATAATAGCTTATCTAGTTGCATGCCGGAACGTCACAACGTTATCATACTACTATATTAATTCAATATGTTATCTACATTGCATCATACATGGTAATGGACGTATCAATGGATATTACAGATAGATACATATGCATCCTGGCACCAGTCGTGTTTCGATAATGATTACAGTTTTACATTGGTATCTATTTTGGGTTAATGTATATTTCATGACATGTTCATGACCTACTACCAGACTTGTTATTTGGATCTTATTACTAATACCAACAATCCTGATTGTTGTCCTGACGGACGTAACTTTTTGTCTGCATAGACAAAACATGTATCTGCTTGATCCTGTGTTGGCATTAGACTTACATCATCAATACCTGACTTGAACACATAACCTTAGGGGTGAGGGGAAATCAATAATGAAACCTGACTTATAACTCAACATTTCGATACTTATACTGATCAGTCTTTACGGGCTCGGCCAGCCCCGGAATGATGCTGCTGACATCATTCATCTGTACATGTTACATATTTACTTCTTAGCAGCACGTCTCAGATTGAGCCCGAGAATCTTGACCGTAGTCCCGGGCATGCACGGGATACTATTGAGTTACATTAACGAGTTCATTAAATTGATTTCAAAGACTTCTATAATAAATAACCTAGAGGCACAGACTTTAGGATACACATCACATACCTATATCTCACTGTTTTACACTTGTGTTATTTATTTACACTCATGTTTAATCATAGCATCCTATCCCGGTTATTACTATTATTTTGATATTTATGACGCACTGATATCTAGGTTTTGCATGGCCCAGATACTTGACATAGCATGTGAGTATTCGACAGGATCGCCGGTCGGTGAGTACCACCTCATTGATATAGCTCTTAAGCGGGTTAGTTATTCTTTGGATCTTTATTGCTTCCGCTATCTTTTCCATTTATTGTTCTTATGGCTATCGGACATGTGATAGATAGATTTAGTAGTTTACTGTTCTTGATATCTGATTGACAGCCGTAATATGACTATGGAAGGATCTTTCCTCACCATAGGTAGCATGGTTGGCTCTGTCACGTGCTATGTTTACGTATTTTGGGAAGCGGGGCGTAACAATTTCATTGTGGGTCTACCCAGGTCTAGCAGAGGGTATGACTCCATTTGGGTAATTGTGGATCGGTTGACGAAGGCAGCTCACTTTCATCCGGTGAAGACTACTTTTGGATATGCTCAGTACGCCCAAATATACATTGATGAGATTGTGCGGTTGCACGGAGTTCTGACCTATATTGTTTCTGATAGATGCACACAATTTACCAGTCGTCTCTGGCAGAAGCTTCAGGATAGTTTGGGCACTCGCTTGAGTTTCAGTACTGCCTTCCATCCACAGACTGATGGCCAGTCGGAGCGTACGATTCAGACTCTTGAAGATATGCTCCAAGCTTGTACGCTGTATTTGGGTGGTAGTTGGGACCGTCACTTGCCTTTGATTGAGTTCTCCTATAATAATAGCTTTCAGAAGACAATTTGGATGGCCCTATTTGAGGCGTTATATGGGAGGAAGTGTCGGTCGCCGGTTTGTTGGACTGATCTTAGCGAGGGCAACCTCTTAGGCCTCAGTTGGTTCAGGAGACTACTGAGAAAATCCAGATGATCCAGGATAGGATGAGAGCAACTCAGAGCAGGCAGAAGTCTTATGCCGATCGTCGTCGTCATAGACTTGAGTTCGATGTGGGGGACCATGTATTTCTCCGTGTCTCTCTGATGAAGGGTGTGATGCGATTCGGGAAAAGGGGAAACTCAGTCCCAGATATGTTGGACCCTATGAGATTCTTAAGAGGGTAGATACTGTAGCATATCGTTTAGCATTTCTGCCAAGTTTTTCCGATGTGCATCCTATGTTTCATGTGTCCATACTTTGCAAGTGCCTTCATGATCTTTCTCACGTTATTCAGCATCAGACTATACAGCTTGAGCGTGATTTATCTTACACTGAGCAGGCGGTAACCATTCTCGACCGGTAGGTGAAGAAGCCGCGATCAAGGGCACTTCCCTCTGTAAAGGTTTTATGGCGTGGACCAAATAGCGAAGTGGTCACTTGGGTAGCCGAGGATGTGATACAGAAGAAATTTCTGCATCTTTGTGAAGGTATATGTATTTAGATTTTTAAATTCGGGGACCGAATTTTTCTTAAGGGGAGGATATTGTAACGTCTTGGAAAAAAAATTTAAATAATTAATTTAAATTTTTAAATTTTTATTCTTTTTCTAATGTTTTTTTAGATTTTAAAGTGGTAAAAAGACTTTTATAAATGGTTATGGTATTTAAGTTTTATTGTAATTAGTTTAGGTGACTTTTAGTTGTAAAGAAAGTGTTATAGTGAAAAAATTTAATTTCAAAGAGGGTTATAGATTTGTATGAGGGTTTAAGTGTAATTTGTGAGGATCATGATGTTAAGATTATTACGAACCTCACCTACAACACACCGTGAGGTGCACCACAAGACAACACTTCACCCTTACACACATGCACCTCACCCCTCCATGGTGACTCCTCCTCCTTCCCTTTTGTCACGACCCGGTTATTTAGCACGTGACCGGCACTTAAATGACGCAGCGTATAAAGACGTAACGTAATTCAAGTAAACCGAAGCCCAGAAATCTAAACCTTTTGCGGAAAATAGTAGGGGGTACAGTTTTGAAACATCTTATAAGAAATTCAAGCCTTCATTTTTAAAAGTATAAGACATATAATAGAAAAAGGCATTGAATGTATATTGTCTTTAAAACCATTTCGTCCTTGAAATTTTTGGGCAGAACCTCCCTTATATATTTTGATCCAAAACCATATACATAGCAATATATATAGGCATCCCCAAGCGGTAGCTAGCTCTTCGCCAATTGGCGGAATCACAACCACGCAATAAACATATATACGATGCCTAACGGCGAAGATCAACCCTGAAAGAATAGGTAAATAAAGCAAGACATCATCATCTCAAGAAGCGAACATATACCCATCGCTCAAGTCTCGTAACACAAATCATTCTAGTCTACTAATATACAAATTCTAGTTCTGATTGATGGAGTTTATCTAGATACAACAGAATATAAGTACGAGAGTGGGCACGATCTAATATATGTCCCACCTACCAAAGCAAAACACCCTGGATGAAGCTGTGTGCCAGCGATACCGCTACTATTCCCAAGCGGTCAAACCTGCAAGAACTGTGGCACAACGGGGGTGAGTTGCCAACTCGTGAGTAGAAAACATCAGCAGGTAGAAATCGAATAAAACAATGATTTCCTAGGTCATATTATATCATGAAGGTAATACTTTGATATCTAGGATGACCATGAATGCATATATGTCAACAATAGAGTTAATGCCAATAGCATGTAGAAATAAACATCTGACATTATATGCCTGTATGCATGTGGATATCATTCACGTGTCCATCAACGACACAATCAATATCATGGAACCTGAGTGTCCAACATCGACACTCGAATCATCATGAAAACATGTGCCTGTATGTTGAGGATATCAACCACGTGTGTCTATCAACGACACATCAAAATCATGGAACATGAGTGTCCACCATCGACACTCGAAACATCATGAAACCCGTGTCCAGCATCGACACGTAAATCCTCATATCTCTGTCTCTCGGACTCCGTCAGTCCGGATCATCCCACGGGCTCTTGATAGTCTTAACCGCGATTTGAGATTAGATTAACAATTGTTTTGTTAAAAGCTAGACATGAATAGAGATCAATGAAAGGACAAGGGTCAATAGTGTGGAAACACTAGTTTCTTCTAAGAATCCTAATCCTCATTCATCACTATCAATCTAGTTTTAAATCTATCAATAGATAAAAGGAGTCATCTTTATTATTCATCCATTACTATTAAATCCTAACGAACCGTACAAGCCCTCTTCTGATATAAAATCTACATCCGTCTTTAAACTAGACCTATATTCTGCATCCGTGTTTAACATAGATCTAGAATCTATAACTATTCTACACTATTATATATTCTCCTTCCTTTTTCTAATCAACACGTCTAAAGTAAGATTGAAAGATTCCATATATCCTTGAGGACGACCCGTACTCATCTCGGCTAGCTACACGCGACGCCATTATTGATTGCGGTTATTACTACAAACTCTAAAATAGAATCAATCAAATTAACTTTGATCGTCCTGAGCAAACTATTTATTCAAGAGAGGGAGAAAAAGAAAAAGAAAAACCTAATAGCACACTTTCGTAGGCAACACGATTGCACTGAGCACGTGCAACAAGCCGTTAAACCTCTAGGTATCCCTAGTAGGAGGAGTTTTGTCTCCTGAGGGTTTTCAGCGGATTACACCAACAAAATCCTATAATAAAAGAAAGAAAATGAAAGTTACGTATAAAGATAAGAACTATAAAAGTAAGAACTTGAAAATAAGAGTTTCCAACTATACCAGCTTTTCAGTTGCTATGAGCCCTATCTTAATGATCGTAAAAAGATGTTAGAAATCACATCATCCCTCAATAAAATACCGCCTTTAGTCTTCCTCCCTACCATTCATCCAAACAATGATCATATACCCTTACGTGTGTGTAAAAGACATCCATATACTTAGAGAATTCAATTCAAGCTATCATACTCTTGTCCATCGTCCAAAGTACTTTATAGTCGATGAATATTATCAATAAAATTGCTCACACATCTTTCATGCGACCGTTAATACTTCTTGAGGTACTAACTAACCGATTACAAAATGTGCTTGCGCATTTAAGCGTAATTCCTTTTTTCGCAACACCTAAGGCTTAGCAGTGACTCCCAAACCAGTTGACATCCATATACTTAGAGAATTCAATTCAAGCTATCATACTCTTGTCCATCGTCCAAAGTACTTTATAGTCGATGAATATTATCAATAAAATTGCTCACACATCTTTCGTGCGACCGTTAATACTTCTTGAGGTACTAACTAACCGATTACAAAATGTGCTTGCGCATTTAGGCGTAATTCCTCTTTTCGCAACACCTAAGGCTTAGCAGTGACTCCCAAACCAGTTGGTCTAAGACACTAAGTGATAAAGCACCCTCGCTATATTTTTTATGCTGCCTTAAGAAATTACAAAACCAGAGTTCATTTTATTTTTCTTCACCACTTATATATTTTTATTTTCCTTCATACCAAGGATTTTAGTCAAGAGCATTTCAAGGTATCCTTTACTATCCCAAATTTCAAGATGTATGACAGTGCGTATAGTAGGGTATCAACGTTCAAAAGTTTGGACTCAAGAATAGGGACTATTTTTCAGACTTATTTTTATCCTCAGATTAGTAATTTCCTTCATCTTACTAACCCTTGGGACAACGGCTCATAACTATTTATTGCTAGCTTCGTTTAAGAAAACATCTAACTTTCTTGCTTTTCTCAAACTATTCCTATTTTTCATATGTAAATTTTCACTTTCAAACTTTCATTATCAAAATTTTTTTGTGCTTATATATAATATAATGCAAAATAATGCGTGAATAAGCACAAACCTCCCCCAAACCTGTTTGCAGTAGTGTCCTCACTGATGTCATCTTTTGAGCTTAAAAAAACCTATAGACTTAGGAGGAAAAGTTATCAAAGGAGACAAGAAATAATGACAGTGAAATCCTCCCCCAAACTTATTTTTGGCTCACAATTTTGTAAAAAATTCTTTTCATTCAAGAGCCAAAAGATTCCCCCCCAAACTTAAGTAAAACCATATTAAGAATTTAAAATGATGAGGGGGGTTAAGTTATTGGTTAATATAAAGCTTTACAAAGACCAAAAGTCAACACCAACCATTCAAAAAATTTATCGATGTAACGTACTTGTTGGTGGAAGATCATGTCACCTATCGACGTGAAGAAGTGGAAAGGGATAAGAGGTGGAATAGAACGGGTTTACGTCTTGGTTCATAGAGACGAAACAATGATGATGGACTACTTGCATACTTGTTATTGATAAGAGGAAGGGGTGGTGGTTCAACTTCTTTGGGTTAGGGTTGATTCATCACAACGCCCATGTTTTCTAAGAATGCAAGTTCTTCAGCAAAGATTTCTTCAAAACTTTCATCTATATCCCGAATAATAATCTCATCAGAAAGAACGGGATGATACTCGGACTCCATAAAAGGTTCATATTCAGCGTTAGATGTTGACCCGGATAGCTCGATAGAAGTGTCCATATGTGTATAACAAATAGCAGGGTCAAACAAAAACGTAATAGCGGAGTCAAGATCAGTATCGTGAAGCTGTTCAGATTCGCTGCTGTCGGAATCTATCGCTTCGACAGAAATAATTGAGCATAGGGTTCGGAGGGTTCACTTCCCAACTTGTAAATGTTAAGCTCAATTGACATCTTCCCGAAGGATAGGGGCATAGAGCCATTTCGATAATTGATTACAGCGTTGGAAGTCGCAAGAAAAGGTCGACTTAAAATCCCCTGGATTTGGTTTCATAGGTTCGCTATAGGTTTTGTATCTATAACGATAAAGTCTACAGGGAATATAAATTCCCCGACTTTGATTAACACATCCTCTAGCTCACCCTACGTTGGGTGATAGATCGATCGTCCATCTGAAGAGTGCAGTGCGCCGGTTTTAACTCTCCGATCCTTAGTTACTCATACACAGAATACGGAAGCAAGTTAACACTAGCGCCTAAATCGAGTAGAGCACGATTGATATTTTTACCCTCAATCGAATTAGATATGGTAGGACTTACGGGGTCCTTTTTGTTTCTTGGGTAGTTTTTGTGTAAAAGCGGTGCTCACGTTACTCGTTAATAATACATTTTTCGGCAATTGAGTTTTTCTCTTCCTAATGCACAAGTCCTTTAGAATTTTTGCATAAGACGGAACTTGTTGAATAGCATCTAGGAGATGAATATTTATGTTAACTTGCTTAAAAATTTCCACAATCTTCTCCATTTGGGGAATTGGTCTGTTGCCCTTTAACCTGTATGGATAAGGTGCTTTATCAATAAGGGTCGGGTTCAACATTGGAGAAGTTTGTGGAGATGGAATCGATCCCAGAATTGGTGTTGGGATCGTTTTAGGTAGACTCAAGGAAGTGGGCGGAGGGTTCGAGCCTTAGGGAAAACAGAGAATAGGCTCAGAAGAAGGTGGACTAAACGAAATAGGAGAAGTAGAAGCCGGGGTATCATTAATATCATCAACGTCATCAACGTGTTCACCCACTTGGTTATCCAGCACTCTTCCCGATCTCAATGTGGTAACGACACTCATATTATAACTTTGTGAGTGGCCAGGATTAGGTATAGGTTGAGATGGAAGTTTCCCTTTTTCTCTCGCACTCATCGCAGCATTTATTTGTGCAAGTTAGGCTTCTATCGATTTTATACTTTCACCATAGAAGGTGGTGGTCTGTGTTAATGCTCGGATAGAAGACTTTATATCATCCATCGATTGCATGGAATGTTTAATAAACATATCCACGCTTCGTTCGAGTGCAGATGATTTTTCGGTACCGGCCGTTTGGAAAGAATTTTTATAAGGCGTAGAATTGTTGGCCGGATTTTGAAAAGGTTGCGATTGAAAGGGGTGTTGATTCTGTGGTGGTGGTTGTTGTTGCTGTGGAGGAAGTCTTTGATAATTGATTTGGAATTGGTTTTGATTTTGGGTTTGGTTTTGGTTCCAAGCAAAATTAGGATGATTCCTCCATCCCTGATTATATGTGGAAGAATAAGGATCGTTTCTAGGTCGCTGCTAAAAAGTAGCATTAATTTGTTCTTGACTTTGAAATGGTGGATTCAAAGGACATTCTTCCGTCAAATGTGATGGGTTAAACAACATTCACACACGATTTTGGGGAGCGTAAATTGGTTTAGGGAGGCTGAAGAGACTTTGTTTTCAATAGCATCGAGTTTCTTTTGTATCGCGGCCATTTCGGCTTTCACTGCGATGGAAATATCAAGCTGATGGATACCTCCCCTAGACGATGTAGGTCTGACGCTTTCCCACTGTAAAGTTTGTTCGGAGAAATTTTCCAGAAATTGCCAAGCTTCACAATCATCTTTAGACAGGAAATGACATTGACACATGGTTTCAAGCATCTGTTTTGTTGCAGGATCAACACCCTCATATATAATGCAACAAAGGTCCCATCTATTGATTCCGTGATCGGGGCATTGCAGAAGAAGATCCTTAAACCGTTCAAAGCATTTCCAAAATGGTTCATTGGGAAGTTGGGTAAACTGGTTAATCTCACTTCGAACGAGGGCGGTTTTATGACTGGGATAAAATTTTTTAAGGAATGCTACAACGATTTCTTCCCATTTTGCGATGGAATGTGCGGCTGTGTTATAAAGCCATTTTTCTACTAGATCGCACAATTAAAAGGGAGAAGACGTAATCTCGTAGCATCCACAAAAAGTTGTGATGTCCCTATCATTGTGCATACGTTTTCGAATTTGTTTATAAAAACGTATGCGTCTTCGAATTCAAGCCCGTGAAATTTGGGCAACAGTTTGATGAAGTGGGGCTTAATTTCATAATTATCCCCATTAGCTGGTGGAATGAATAGACAGATAAGAAGGGGTCTACGCACGGGGTAGCATCTTTCTTGAAGAGAGATGCACGGTGGATTTTGCGCACATACGGGTGGTGGCAGGGTGGTGTTATTGAAATCTGATGGAAAAACTGTCCATCTCGGTAGATGTAGTGGGTGGAGGGGGAAAAGAAGATGAATAAGTACCGACTTCGGAGTCAATAGCAGAAACGCGGACAAGACGGGCACTAGAATCCCGTGTCCAGCCGAGCATGCACTAAGCGGGTTTAGCGCACGTGGCAGCGTGTGTGAACTATTAAAAAATTGGTTTGTTTTGAAAAAGTGTCGGACGTGAGACAAATCACAAAAAATGCACACACAACCCTAGAACTAAGGTTACCTAGGTTAAGTCTCTAGACCGCTCCTAGATTTCCAAAGGATAAGCCGCAGGATCAATCCTCTACCACCTCTTTATAAATCTTGTGGCCAGGTAAGTGGGAGGTATCCGCTATACGAATCACCGAAAATAGCGGACCTAATTAAGTAACCAGTTTCCTAAACACACTTCCCTAAACAACACAAACAAATGTGGATAAGCGATAGATTACCCATGACCTTTCTCTGTCCTAATTGAGCACGACGGTCCTTAGAGTCTTGGTCTAGATATTTTTTTAATTTTATGGTGATGCGGATGCTCATTTTGTGATTTGTGGGGCTCAGGAAGGGTGATGAAATCCCCACCTAATCTAAATTTGGTCTTTGCACCTTAAAGTTCGTATTAAAATATGCACAAACAAACCAATTACAAAACATGCAAAAAGATTTTTGAGCGGCGATATTTTGCAAATAATCCTGCAGAAAATATATTATTGGATTTTTCAGAGGAGAGAGAAAGATGTAAAGAAGATACCAGAGGAATTTGGGGGCACAACACCCAAACTCCGCCGCGGTTCCGCCACAAAAAGCCCCTTAATGCCGCGGTTCCACCGCGTTTGGGTGTGTTCTTCTGTTGAAATTTCTTCTGTGCACCTCTATACTCCTCTGGTCTTTGATAATAGTCTCTGAAACTTTATCTCCTTGCTACAGTGACTCCAGATATCCTCGCAAAAATCGCACACTAATCGTTAAATATGCAAGATGCGGTTTTGTTTTATTTTATGATATAGATCGAATAAGAATTCAACACGAATAGTAAGAAAAAAAAATTATGCACGTATCCCCGGCAACGGCGCCATTTGATTGATTTCTTATTTTAGAGTGTGTAGTAACTGTAAGTCCACATTACCCACCCCGGTTCTTATGGGGAGGCGGAATAGGTAAAAAAACGATTTTTTTTTACACAAGGTAACATGGACTAGAAAAAGAGGATCTTTGCTAAACAAAAACCTAGCAAACTAACTACAAGTTTAGCTAATCGGTTAGAAGGTTATACCTAGGTCTTGAACTCCTTCTCTTCTTGCTCCTTGGAGTGGTTTGAACGGCTCCTCCTCGTAGTCTTCTCTTTGCCGAAGAAGGATCTACCCGAAGGCCTCTACTTTGAGCTCCTACCTCAACCTAGAGGTAACTAAAGTGCTTGGCTTGCTAAACCTAGAATCCTAGAATGAGTAGAGAGGAGTTATGGTGGTTTTATCTCAAGAGCTCATGGTTCTCAACACATGAGAGATGCGAGCTTTGAGAGAAAGGAAGAGGATGCGCTAAACATATGAGAGAGAAAGAGCAAGAAAGAATGAGGATATTTTAGCAACCATACTCTCATATTAGTGAATTATGAAAAATAATAATAATCAAGGAAATTGTGATGGTTCATTTGGAATGACCATTATCATTTCACATTAAATGAATTTTACAAGAATCAAGGAGTATCTTTCATGTGAAATGATGATGGTCAATATGTCAAGATAGGTCAACAAGTCAACCAAAGTCAAATGGTCAACAACCCTAACCATGGCACAATTATCCTTAATTAATACCATTAATCATATTTCTCATTCTCATTAGGGTTTGGAAAAAGTCAACGGTCAACAACCCTAATGAGAATCCCCTGCCTCTGCCTCTGTCAACTGTGCATACACACCCGCATCCGTGTTCCGAGGAACACGAATACACTAAGACAAAATCAATCCCAAAACAAATACTAGGATCTGGATTAAACCAAAGCCCGCTAGTAATAACTGCCCGGACACCAAACGAGCACAAGTGCGCGGATGTGAACGAACCCCGTCGCAAAACCATGCGACCTCTACTCTGTTTTGCCCAAAGGCGAATAGCCCTCTGTGTGGGACTCTAAAGACTCGACACTACGCTGGCAGTGGGTTTAACCACAGGCCGCAAGCGGTACTAGCTGTACGTAACGGTCCCCAGATAAATGCCGATAAGAAGACTGATGAGGTGAACCCATCCGAACTCCTACTGAGCCTGAATGTGACAATCTCCGTACAGTCCGGTCTGTTCATCTGAGAATATCGCATGGCTGGCCCAGGGGGCGGTAAACGTCAGTCCCATAATAGCGGTACAAGTCGTGTCGGAGTGTAGCCTAGAACACCCTGAGATATCACTGGAAAACCTACCAGTATATCTCGCTTGCCCTGGCCAGGGACTTCGTGTAATGGCTCTCCTAGACACAGTGCGATATCAACCCCCAATACCGGGAGAAACGAATCATGTCTGACCGTCACTGTCTCCAAGTGCTTCGGGGCTGCACCCAACTGCTACTTGTTTTCACGACTCATTTGAGCCGTGGTAGGGTAGCAATCTAAGAATAGTGGGAACACACTCGAGGCGAAGTGACGGTGTCAAGTCAGCGGACTAAGCTTACTCATGTCACCTGGGAACTGATAACTGACGATAGGTATAGTGCCAACCAACAGTTCCCGACGAGTCCTGTCTAGTATACTCGTAACCTAACGAGCACCCGCATACTATCTCAAGTATGACGTACTAATGGCTGTGGGACAGACCATCTCCCCTGCTGGGATGAGAAGCGCATACGCTAGTCTACTCCGGAGTATCGATGCCCCGTCTCGATAATCCAACGACTAGGGACCTGTATAAGGATGTGCTTGTAGATTACCCAACCCCCACTAGTGTGACTGCCATCACAACGCTGATAATCAAGCAAAGATCCTAAGGGCTCCACTAATGTGTATAGGCGATATGCTAAAAGAAACACATGCACACATTAAAGTAGAAACAAACCAAGTAGCATACTACCATTTCGAGCAAGATTGTCTATACAACTGTGAATATCCCAAGCTTCCATCAAGTAATATACAAATAATGGCCTCTAGGGCATATACACTAACAGTAACCGCAATCAATAACGGTGTCGAATGTAGCTAGCCGAGATGAGTACGGGTCGTTCTCAGGGATATGTGGAATCTTTTAATCTTACTTTAGACGTGTTGAAAAAGAGGAAGAATAGAAGAATGAAGAATAGTTGAGAATAGTTTCTAGATCTACGTCAAAATACGGATGTAGAATACAGATCTAGTTTAAATACGGATATAGGATATATAAGGAAAAAGGTTTGTAGGGTTCGTTAGGATTTAGTAGTCATGGATGACTAATAAAGATTACTCGTTTTATCTATTGATAAATTTAAAACTAGATAGATAGTGATGAATGAGGATTAGGGTTCTTGGAAGAAACTAGGGTTTCGCCACTATTGACCCTTGTCCTTTCATTGATCTCTTTTCATGTCTAGCCCTTAACAAAACAATTGTTAATCTAATCTTAAATCGCGGTCGAGACTAGCAATAAATTAGTAACACGCCCGATTAGGATGTTCATGATTCTTTTGCTAAAGTTTATAAACGTCATAAGACTTAAAAGAAGTTAAAGTATTTTCTCATCCATCGTTCTACCCTAATCCTACGAACCCTATCAAGCGGAGAATTACTCGCGCATGATGGAGATAGAAAAAGAACGGATAGAGAATGAAATCATAATGCAGAAATTAAATACTAAATAATTAATCTAATGATCTACCTTTATTAATCAACTTCACACGTACAATGCCTTCAAGTTTAGATTACAAGAGGAAGAAGAAGTTGCTCTCGATCTCTGCCTTGTAGGAAGTAGATGCTCCGTCGAATCTCACGTCGAATCGTGGACCTGTCGTGGATCACTTGTTCTTTGACGGTGATTTGCTTCGTGTAAAAGGTTGATACCATCTAAGTTTAGCCCTCGGTCTTTTATATAGCCCCAAAACCAGAAACCAAAGATCCTAAGAATTAAGGTTTGTTGAGATGATCCTAACATAAAAATCCAAAACCTTAACTCGGTGAATCGGCCGCGGATCTACCGCATCTTGTATGGTTTGGCCGCGAAACCGCGGTCGTTTGGTGGAATCTTGGCTTCAAAACTCTAGGGCTTCTCCTTGTGATATATGGAGATTTAGTTGATGTCTGAAACTTGAAAATATTTCCTGAGTCTCTGCCAGTATTGATTCTTCGATTTTATTTAATTTCATCAGTAGATTTTTTATTCCCGACATCTCAATATCTCGATCTCCTGACTTGAGCCAACTCATGCACAATATCTCAATGAATAATTTTAGTAATATTTGGTATTTTTGAGATATTATCCTAACCATTTGATATGATATTATATTTTATGAATATTAATAAAGGATATTTGATATGATATGTATATTTAAATTATCAAAATATTATATAAATATTATATGCATACATTATCCTTCATAATGTTAATTATAATATATAAACATATGGTAAATAGTATTTTTACAGATAAACCCTCATATGTGTCATATTTATAATAAACACCTTTAGATATTTAAGAAAAGTAAGGAAAATGTCATATTGTGCGATATTTTCAACTGAACTGCTCCGTCAGTCCGGATCGGCCCATATCCATCTCATGACTCCTGCCGGTATCCTCCGGACAACCGCCGGGTCGAACCTATTACCGGTAGGTACTGCTCCCCCTGCCAGGCTCATTGTCTACACGTCGAGCTTATTGCCCCGAGATACCTCACCGAGTCCAGCATATACCTGCAGACGGCTCATCCATCTCCTCGAATCGGGTCTCGAAAACATGCTCAGAACCGAGAAAACTCATGGAGGACGTCTCGAAATATCATATCAAGAGAAACCAGGTTTTTAAAACAATAAATAATTTCCTTTGAAGTATAACCACGGTTCTCAAATCCAAAAATCTCATAAAAACAGCATCTCAATGCATATAAACGTAAAGTACGAGGTATGCAAACATAGAATAGAAATGTGAGCATATCAAGGGAAAACTGCACTTTTTAAATATTTCAAGTTTCGAAAAGTATCTTGCGGGTTCCCAAATCCACGAAATCGAATAAAGCATATATATATATATATATATATATATATATATATATACACACACACATATATATATATATATATTACTATAGCGATGTATTTATACAAATGCATGTGGCATCTAAGTAAGAAATGCTACATCTAAACTAGCATGTGAAAGCAAGAGTACAACAATATAATTAAGCTACCAGCTATCAGTTTATACAAGTGAGACAACGGTTTCTAATGTGTATGTAGCATGTCCATTACCGATGATGATGTGTGTGAGCCGGCAAGCAAGTGTACATGCAACATACGCATCATCGGTAATAGTGCATATGTCCTAGCAGACGAGATTGTAACATCTAATGAAAGCACATGTATATACAATGCAATGAGAATATCATAAACGTAGCAGAAAGGTAAATCGTAAGTGCAACATATTAAAATATACGTATCTATCTAACTTCTACATTAGGGACTAAACTAAAGCGGTGTAGAAAGGGATTAAAGATATCTATAACATATCCGAGTCGATGAATCTATCAATCGGCCATCCAGCCTCATAGCATCACTTACGGTATAATCCATCGTACGGCATCCTCAAGTCAAGGATATGGATCAATCATCCAGTAAAACTCATTACGTACGGTAATCCATCGTATGACGCCATTAAAAAAATAGGGATTCTATCGACCTATACAACAATGAGGGTATGGATCTAAAGTCTCATATGGCAAATCACTTATTATTCTCATAATTATATATATGTACACATATCTCTCAAGTCACATCCATATCAATCTCATATCATGTCTTGGTTAAAGTATCTATATTCTCATATCGCCTCGCATCCGTATATCGATATATTAAGCCAAGTCATCTTATTTCATCATATTCTCTTTTCATCACATCAATATCTCACATCAAGTAATCTTATATATACATCATATCTTATTAATTTCACAACACATCTATCTAAATCTTATCGTATTCATCGATCTCATGTCATATCCTTATATATCTCGTCTCATATCTTGGTATATGTATTCAATTATTCATATCGCCTCGCATCCTCAAATCAAGCCTATCCGCTCTTGTCATCTTATATCGTCATATTGACATTTCAATTCACGTCATTTTGTGTTAATCATATCATCTCCGACTAACTCGATCATATCCGTAGTTTCCTAATATAGCTTTCTCCGACTATATTCTATATATCGGTCTCCATTTTATAATTTGCGGGGGTGCTATACGCCATCCACCCGACTTCCCCCGCAAATATAAATCTACTCACCTGCAATACTCCTCGCTAAGTCGAAGTCGATGTGCTTTGTCGTCTCGGAAGTCCACGCAAGGTACCTACAAATCAAAACATATCGCAACGTTATGAAAACCAAGTCCGAAAACCGATACGGCACACGAATTGCTTATAGGTTAGAACCTATAGCTTACGCATGCAAAAACAACTAAATAACCCTAGTCGTTGACGTACGAACGTCCAACGACCAAAACCAATCTCAAATATCAAAACCAAGCATTCAAATATCGGAAAACTTTGCCAAACCACTTTTAAAAGCTCCCAGATTTTTGCTCAGGTAAAAATGGGCTAAACTAACAATACAGTAGCTAGTACATAAGGAGAATGGGCTACAGACAAAACCACAACACCATTAACCAACACTAGCCCGGCAAGAAGCCCATAAAGTCCGGTGCCGCCGGTTTTTTGGTGGGGTACGGGTCTTGTTTTTTGGTGGTGGGTTTTTAGTGGTCTAATTAAGTCGGTGTACATGTTTGATTTTTATAAAAACATTCCAGATAGCTCCAGATTCTCTGTAGTCCAACCAAACTCCACAAAACCGACACGAAACAAATTCTAAACTCGTGTATTGGGTTCTATTCTATTCTAAAGTCTAGTAAACACTCACTACTCTTCAATAACCACATCACAAGTCCACACAATCACCTAAACATCAACTTGGAAAATTCCAAGATCACAAATCTACACAAGTTTAACTTTAAACTAAACTAGGATGCAAAGAAAACTAAAAACTAAACTAAAGGAAAGGAAATATACCTCATTTGGCAATTCAAGAAAACTCTTGGGTTGCTCAAAGTCTTCGAAATCCAAACTTGATTGGTCCAAAGGGTTTAGGAAGAGGTGGGGATCATTTTTAATGAAGGGAATATGTTGTTTTTGACAAGGTTTTGAGGATGAACCATAGAGGTAGAGGATGTGAAGGATGAGGTGAAGAAGAAGAAGTTGAAGTGATGAAGGAAAATAATGGATGAAGGAAAATAAATGAGGGGAAAAAGTCAAGGGTAGGAGCCTCTCTCTCTCCCTCTCTATCTCTCGCCATGCTACATGCCATCATTATTGTCCCCCCCTTCTCTCTCTCCTCTCTCTCCCCCATGCCATCTCTTATTCTTTTCTCTTTATCTTTTAAAACCAAATATCAACAAATATAAATGAAACAACATGCATCCAAAATGCAACATGACATGGTGCACTAGCCAAGGAAAATTATAAAAATACGGATTTGGCTCAATCGTAATTAGTAGTGCACTAATCAAGTTTAGTATAAATTTGCATATAATTAATTATAAAATTGCCCAAATCCGATAAATATCTTTTTAACGAATAATTCATTTTAATCTCCCCTTATTTTCCAAATATTGGTATGTAATTATACCATTTTACAAAAAACCCATATTCGCAAATCGAATAGTTTTCGTGAAAAATATTATTTTATTATTTAAATTCCAAAAATAATATTTTATATTTTTTGTAATGTTACACCTTTTCAACACAAAACTCTCTCTATTTTGTTCAGTTTAGTAAACTGAAAATAGTTGTTCACAATACTTTAGCACCAAAATAGTGTAGCTCTCCACCCTCACAAAGAGAAAAACTAGAGTTTCCTTGGATATTGGTTCAAATCACTCAAGCTAGGCCTCCTCAACTCCTTGAGCACATCGTGATGCTTAGAGTTCTATGGAATTCTTCAAATCAGTTAAAAACCCAACTTTTCAGGTCTTCATATGAGTTCACGTACAAAAGAGTGTATACGATATTGGAAAAATGTGATTTAGTTTAGAGTTTTAGCCTCTGTTGATATCTTCTATAGTTATATTAGTCTCTATATAAATCTAATAGTACAGTAGAATGTTGTTAGAACGTAGAGTGCCTCCTAGAAATCCGGACCCAATCCCCTACAGTTCGACGGCCGGAATCATCCAAATTCCCGCTACCGCCGATTTTCTTGAGGAATTGGGTGTTGAAATTTTGTTGGTATATCTCTGTAGGTTATCTAAGATCTCTGGTATACTTTGAATTTTCTTAGATTGTCTGTATAAAAATCTGGAAGCTAATTGCTTTACTTTTTGTGATATTTTAACGTAAGATACGGACATTTTGTATCACGTTTTTGTATTTTCTCAAAATACGACGATTCAGGGTAGCTCTAGTTAGTTTTGCTTGAAGGAGAGATCGCGTGAACGCATAGCAGGGTTGCGGACACACATATCACAGCGTTCTTCGCTTATCTTGCTAGGTGGGTTACATGTTTAGTAACCGCCTCTTTTGGGTATTTTGTATTTTATATCTAGTGTCATTCCATCAGACCATGTATATTATTTGACTTAGAACGAGAGGATTCTTATGTATATTTTGGGTCGATTTGAGTAGAATCGACTAGTTATGTTTGATTGTGCTTTCTTTTACTTTTATGCATGTGATTCTTCACTTTTGAGCGTCGTATATTATTTGCGTGGGTTGTTTCCGTCAATTAGCGTTGATTTTTCTCCAAGTAGGGAATGCCACTATTATAATGATTATGTACTTTTTTTCCTCAAAATTTACAAAGAAGATGCTGTAAAAATTTCCAATACTAAAACCATTTGTTTTAACTTCATTTCAAAAACCATTCGGCATATGCTTTGAACTAAAAAATCTTTGAATTTAAAATGTGGTCTCATTTTCATTACTTTTAGAACTGTACCTCATCATTTCCGCAAACAGGGTTTAGATCTTGGTTTCTGGCTTACTTGGATTGTGTCGGCATCTTTAGACGTCACACAATCTAAGTGCCAGTCACGTGCCAAATTTCGGTCGTGACAACGTTATAATCATCCACCAGCCAGATCTCATAGTCATGAATAGTTGCAGTGACAATTAATATCCGTATAGACTTCAACACAGAAATTGAAGAAAAAATTTCATCACAATTCACAGTAGGTATTTGATGAAAACTCTTTATTATAAGTCTTGCCATATTAGGTTACTACATTTCCACCTGCACTGATCTCGAAAGATCTACTCGCTCCTAATGGGTTTTACCCCTTCAGGAGCACCCAACAAATTCCATAATTTGCTGAATTGTGTGGAGTCCAACTTGGATATCTGGTATCTGGCTATCATCCGGAAGTCACCACTTCCCAATGGCTGGCTTATAACTATGATGCAAACCTCCCTGTCACCGTATACGAAAAACCGAAATACCTCTCCGGTGGCTGAGATTACCTACGAAAATCCGCGGAGTAGTTATGGTTTGTCAAATCCAATTGAATTCTTAAGTTCTATTAAATTTTTAGTAATCGTTTATGGTTCTTAAATCAATTCCAGTTCTACCATACTCCCACTAAATTCGTTTACAAAGAAGTGCTTTTAAAAAAAGGTGGCGAGTCAAAAACAATGAAACTATTAATCTTGCAAATGGTAGAAGTTAAACTCTTACGAAAGTTTGGGATAACCCACAAACTTCCATTACTGAAGCATGCCTTGAGTTCGTCCGGATTCTGTTTTTAAATAAAAACCGGATAACTCAATATCTTAACAACTATAAGATAAGCTACCATTCTATGTCCATATAGAATCAAAGACACTAATTTATATGGAACCAGATTTAAAAAGTTATGCAACTGAGTCCAGTGTATATCCCCTAAATGGAAAAAGGCCATACAGCATTACTCATCAAGGAGCGCACCCACGGATGAGTAACCTATGAGAGAAATAATATTCTCATTATTACTATGACGGAATACCTAGCCTAAGTATCTACATCTTCGATTATTTCGAAGAATATTGATACTTCTAATGTATGGTTCTCTACTTTATTCTTATACTATGAACTTCTCAAAATCTTTAGACCTTGCATTTTAACAAAATACATGTCTAAAATCAGAGAAATCATAAGTAAACGGAATATAGTATGAGTAACAACCCCTTGTCTTCAAGGACACTGGAAAATCATACATTATCATGTATAAGTCCCAATTGATTTCAATAAATCAAATTTTGTGTGTTGTAAATTGAAAAACTGTATTTTGGTTAAGAATGTTGATAACGTTATTCAATGCACCTTACTTTATTCTCAACTGATAAAGGTAAATGTTTAGGACACAATTTTAAAAAATTTATATCCCAATTTATAAAATAAAGATACAGATATATTATGTTAAAAATTGGTGCATAATGTTCACACCATAATATTGCATTATTATATTCCCCATCCTTATTCGTTTTATAAATAAACAGGTGCTTCTGACGCATGTCTGCTACATATTACAGGTTACAGGTTCTTGGACAGAAAACAGTGAAAACGATGAAAAGACGATGCAAAAGTGGATTTTGACCAACAAACAGAAGACTCTTGATCAAGCCTACATCAAAGATAAAATTCACAAAGTACAAGGCAATGCAAGGTCCAAGATTACAAAGCGAACGGTTAAAAGTCCACCACAATTGTTCACTGGAGATCTGGAAGAAATAGAGAAGCCAAATTGAATAAAGATCCAAAGAAATAAAAAGCCCAAGAAGCCCAGAATTAGTTCCAAAATTTCCAGATATAAAATTTTACTAAAACTTGAAGTCTACTTTGACTAGATCTTCCTAAGGATATTTTGGTAAATACAAACGTGCGAATCAATTGTAACCTAGGGTTTCCTATCCTCTATAAGTAGGAACTCTAAATCATTGTAAAGGCTATGCCTCCCTTCATTAATAAATTTCAGCATTCTTTTGGAGAGCATCATTTTTTGTAAGTTCTTTTTTTTCTGTCCTAGGTAATTTTTCATTCTCTGCCCTAGATTAAATTTAATTCCTTGTCCTAGTTAGATAGTTAGATCTTAATTCAATTGCCCTACATTAATTTAGTTTTTAGATTTAATTAATCCATTCACACCGTTTGGAATTAACTCGTAAGAGCGATTAGGAAATTCACAACATCCCTGTGGACCGACCCGTACTCACCGGCTAGCTACATGCGACGCCGTTCTTGATTGCGGTTAATAGATAAGTTTTTGAGATCAATCAAATGGCGCCGTTGCGGTTAATATTATGGTGTGAACTTATCTATTAAATCTACTTACAGATGCATCTCTCCAATCATCAACGCAGGTTTGTCAGATCTGAATCCATGAGTTGAAAAGAAACACCGATGCTCTCCATAAAGAGATCTGAATTTTATTATTAAAAGGAGGCATAAGAAAATACAATCTTTAGAGTTCCTATTTATAGAGAATAGGAAACCCTAGGTTATATTTTGATCCACATGTCTAAAATTACAAATATACCCCTAGGAAATCTTTACAGAGCCGCACTAAACTTTGGTAAAATTTTCACCACCTCCGGGCATTATACGGCCGCGGAACCGCGGCATGGGTAGGCCTTGGGCCGCGGTTCCACGGCCCTTTGGTGAGGTCTTCTGATAAATTTTTCTGGGCTGCTTCAGGGTTCTCTGGTCTGGTTATTTCTTTAGTATTTTTTCCATTTGGGCTTCTACATTGGTTCCAGATCTTCAGTGAACAATTTGCAATGGATTTTTAACCGTTCGCTTTGTATTCTTGGACCTTGCGCTACCTTATGCTTTGTGAACTTTATCTTTGTGTAGGCTTGACTAAGATCCTTCTATTTGTTGGTCAAAGTCCACTTTTGCATCATCTTTTTATCGTTTTCACTGTTTTAGATCCACGAGCCTGTAACCTGTAACATGTAGCAGACATGCGTCAAAAGCACCTGTTTATTTATAAAAAGAATAAGAATGGGGAATATAATAATGCGATATTATGGTGTGAACAAATACCCCCAAACTTATCTTTTGCTCGTCCTCGAGCAAACTTATTTTTTATTCTCTACAAAAAACCTAACCGCACTTTCGCAGGGAAACGCGATTGCACTGTGCACGTGCAACAAGCCGTTAAACCTCTAGGTGTCCTTAGTAGGAGGAGTGTTGTCTCCTGAGGGTTTTCAGCGGATTACACCCACAAAATCCTATCAATTTGGCCCATCGACTTTTGTTCACCAAAAGAGTTTCTAACAAGGAATTCTATCATCTTCTACTCGTAAATTATCCACCCATATTCTTCACACTTCCTCATCATCTAACTTAAGATTATATATGTTCTGCAGATCTACTTAGCTTTCGGCATTTCTTAAGTTTTCCTTCTAGGGTTCCATCTCCACTTAGGAATTTTTATCAACTCTATTAAAGATACAAGTTCTATTCTTCACTCCTTTCTCTCATCTAAACTCCAATTACATACCCCTACGTGTGTGTATAGATCACCCCTACACTCGGAAATTCAAATCAAGCAATCATACTCTTGTCCGTTGTCCAAAGCACTTCTTAATTGGTGAATTTTTAATTAAATTTTGCTTACACATCCTTTGTGCGACCGTTAATACTTCTTGATGTACCAACGACCGATTACAAAATGCGTTTGCACTTTAAAGCGTAATTCCTAGTCTTGCAATACCCAAGGCTTTAGCAGTGACTCCCAAACTAGTTGGTCTAAGGCACTAGGTGATGAAGCACCCTCGCTAAATATTTTTCTATTTTTGCAGCCTTAAGTAATCACAAAAACCAGTGTCCATTTTTTTTTATTCTTTATTCACACTTTTTTTTCTTTTAATTTTCTTCGTACTAAGGACTTTAGACAAGAGCATTTCAAGGTCTCTTCTACTATTCCAAGTTTCAAGGTGCGTGATTGTGCAAATTGTAGGGTATACATTTTCAGAATCTAGACTTAAGCTAGGAATTATTTTTCAAGCTTATACTCTAATAAGAACATCAATACTCTTCCCTTGTTTCGACTTAGCCCAAGAAGTGAACCCAAAATTTACCTATTTCTAAATAAACTACAAAGACATATACTCTCTACCATTAAACTTTAAGGAAGGTTATTTTTAGGGTTTTTAATTTACTAAGTCTAAGATCTAGTTGTTCCCAGCCAGTTAACCTATTTGTCAAACTCAAGTCAATTAGCCAAAATTGAATACATTAATTTTTATAATTTTTTGAAATTTTTTCAATTTTTATGGGTTTTCAAATAAGTATGCAAATGCAAAAATATGTACAAATGAATGCGAAGGAAGAAAACGTACCGAGCATACCCCCAAACTTGAACTTGACAGTGTCCTCACTGTCATACTAAACCAAGAGGGTCAAAAATTGTCGGCACTCCCCTGTTTATTTATTTACAATTTTTTATATATTTTTTAATGTTTTGAAATTTTTTTATTTTATTTTATTTTTATAGAAAAAGAAAACAAAAATATATATACATATATACATCCCCCCAAACTTAAGCATGGCCTTACACAAGCCAAAGGTTAGCACCAACCATTCAAAAATCTTATCGTGGTAAAGATATAGTCGGTGCAAGAATGGGGTGGAAAGAAAAGAGATGAGAAGCACACGAGACCGTGTGGAAAGAAGAGTGGAATATGGTCTCGGTGGAGGAAAAGAATGACGAAAGAGAGAAAGAAGTGTAGCGCGATCTTGAGGGTGTAAATTGAGTGAATAAATTAGCGCAATTTATGATGACCGACGTGTTAAAAGTGATTGCGCTAACCTATCAACCCGTCGAGAAATAGGATCAAATCCTTCAAGATTCGCAAGAAAATATGGGTACGCCGAACTTGGTATTGAAGATGAAAGCGTAACGGTCTCTTGTACGGTCGGAACAATAGGAAGGACGAAAGGGAGTGAATTAGGGATAGTCTCATTCTCACCGTAGTAAACTGTCTCGAACTTGAAAGATTCCATCAATGGTTCGAAACGACTGTAAGCAACGGAGTCTGATGGTTCAACTAACTCATCTGAAAATGTAAAGGACTCAAACTCGGGCGGGAAGACATCAACATCGTCCGAAAAAGTGAAACACTCGTAGGTGTTATCGTCTGTGAGAACTGTGTCAGATTCAAAGGAAAATTTTTCAAGCTCATAGTCGTCAAGCGTGGTCGGAACGATGTAAAGGAGGGAAGGTGATATAACAGTCAAAGGTTCAGGAGGATGAATTGGAAAACCAGACACATCAAACAAAAATGGTTCAACCTCAATATGATCCTCAAAACTCTCCTCAATACTATCCTTATAATTCTCCTCAATATTTAACCTATCCATGCCATTGTCATCAAAATCAAGACGCATATGAAGTTCGGGAGAAACATTTAATGACTCGGGATGATGTGTTGAACATAAAATCTCAATCAAATCGACAGGTTCATCATCCGAAATATTCCCGGCGTCTATATCCTCAATCAAGTGAAAATCAATTTCTTTAGACACATCATCAAAAGCATGGATATTTATCAATTTAGGTTCTAGAGTGGAGGTGTAAAGATCAAACGGATTAGGTGCGGTTTCACTCAAAAGGGGTTCTTCACAATTTGGTAAATCAAACACTACAAAGTCGCACAACTCATCATTTTGGACACATGTTTGAAAATTGGAGTTGTTGGATTCAATTGGGTAGGGGTAGGTTTGATTTGGAAATCCTCTCACAATCTCACTCTGTACAATCGCCTCCTTATACATTGAAAAATTTGGAGCTAGCGGAAAACTAGCTACCGGTTCAGTAGGTTGCATAAGGGCGGTCACAGACGCTTCCACATTCCTAGTCATTTTGTTTGTTGCAGCAATATAAGCTTCCAACGACTCTTCCAAACTAGACTTAGGTGGTGAGGGGGTTTCGGTAAAAGATTCGAAATTGTGTGGATATGCAAAACTCCCAACAGACTGAGTAGAAACGGTGTCTAGTGAAGGTGGGAAGGTCGGGTAGGACTGGTAGGAAGTGGGTAGTTGGGCAGGGGTAGGGTCAACATGTGGATAACAAGGTGAATAATCGTGTGGATCCCTAGAACTAGATGAGTGGAGAGGGATGAAAGATCGGCTGCGAGATTGAGCAATATGCTCAGTAATGGACATCGGCTTAGGAGTGACAGAAGGACATGAAAAAGTGGTATCAACATATGGAGGTGGTAAAGGTTGACTTGGTTGACACAAAGTGGGTTGAAAAGTCAAACTGTTTCTTCTAGACGCCTCTATTTGATCTTTCAAAGATTTTTTTGGCAAGGAAGGATCGTCTTTAAATTGACCGAACAAATTGACGTACGACGCAAAATTATGTTCGGGATACCAAAGTTCGGCAAGTGATTTATTATGTGGGGTACCCATGTTGTAAGAAAGGGGGAAAGAAGGAAAGTTTATTGTGGTGCAAGGATTTATTTGCGGCAAAAAAAAAATTTTGCAAGTTTCTATAAAAGATTTGTCCTTTTTCTTTTTTTTTTCTTTATTTGGAAATTGTTGCAAAAAGATTTTGATAAAAGATATGCAAAAGAAAAATATTACTTGCAATCTATCTCTAATTTCAACTAGGCGCAAAAATCTTGCACAAGATTGTTATATGAAAGGGAATATATTTTTAAAGCGCACGGAATCCTGCAGGAATATTTCAGAAAAAGATATATCTAGATCTCTAGAGAAAGACCAGAGAAGCTTACAGAGGAATTTTCACCTGATGATGTCACCCGAGAGCAGCTGAACCGCGGCCAAAAGGGCTCTTCCGCCGCGGTTCCACGGTGAAGAAGAGGGCACGGGTCCCCAGAATTTTTTCCGTGCGACGACTCGACAAGACGGCCGCGTTTCCGCGGCCTAAGGCAGGTTTTGGCCGCGGAAACGCGGCGGGGTGGGGGATTTGGGGCTCCAAAATTTTTCTGCCTCTCTGTTTTGAAAATCCCCCTCTGTTCCGATCTTTTGATTTCTGTTTCGCTTTCTGGAAATTTCCAGATCCGTCTCAATTGTTCCTGCAAGATTCACACAACAAAGTACCCTTTCCAAAAAATAACAATTGATATATTTTTATAATTTTTGGATTTTTTTAGATTTTTATGATTTTTAATTTTAAGATTAACCCGAAATCGCAAAAAGGAAAGTTCTACGCGATCCCCGGCAACGGCGCCATTTGATTTGTATGTCAAAAACTATCTATTTACCGCAATCAAGAACGGCGTCGCATGAAGCTAGCCGGTGAGTACGGGTCGGTCCACAGGGATTTTGTGAATCTCCTAATCGTGCTAACGAGTTAATTCCGAAGGGTGTTCGGAGTGATTATTAAATCTAAAAACCTAATTATTATATACTATGATTATCTAGATCTAGTCTTGTTAGGGTTAGGTTTAGGGATGGTTTGGAGATGCAAGTAAATCTCAACGCTTTCTATACCCGAATGAAGATTTATGAGGAGTTATGGTAATTATCAATAAAGGGGATTAGATCCATTCGGGAAGGTGTTCCTTCCTCTAGGTTCTTGTTCTTCCTTTAGAGATCCTTACCCTAACCTTCATGGAAAACGCGCACAACCGGGCCTTTACACTACGGTGTCACCGCTATCTCGAGCTGTAGGATGCCGTAGGGCGCGGTGTGTGCGTGTATGCATGGAGTCCTAATCAAAATATTTTATGGGCAAGAAAGGGATGAGAGATCTCATCTCTCAAAATCCTTCCCCAAAGCTAACTCTAAACAAGTTTCTATGGCAATGAATTAAATCTACCTAGGGCAAAGAATTAAAATCTAAACTAGAACAAGGAATTAAATTTACTTACAGATGCATCTCTCCAATCATCAACGCAGGTTTGTCAGATCTGAATCCATGAGTTGAAAAGAAACACCGATACTCTCCATAAAGAGATCTGAATTTTATTATTAAAAGGAGGCATAAGAAAATACAATCTTTAGAGTTCCTATTTATAGAGAATAGGAAACCCTAGGTTATATTTTGATCCGCATGTCTAAAATTACAAATATACCCCTAGGAAATCTTTACAGAGCTACACTAAACTTTGGTAAAATTTTCACCACCTCCGGGCATTATACGGCCGCGGAACCGCGGCATGGGTAGGCCTTGGGCCGCGGTTCCGCGGCCCTTTGGTGAGGTCTTCTGATAAATTTTTCTGGGCTGCTTCAGGGTTCTCTGGTCTGGTTATTTCATTAGTATTTTTTCCATTTGGGCTTCTACATTGGTTCCAGATCTTCAGTGAACAATTTGCAATGGATTTTTAATCGTTCGCTTTGTATTCTTGGACCTTGCGCTGCCTTATGCTTTGTGAACTTTATCTTTGTGTAGGCTTGACTAAGATCCTTCTATTTGTTGGTCAAAGTCCACTTTTGCATCATCTTTTTATCGTTTTCACTGTTTTAGATCCACGAGCCTGTAACCTGTAACATGTAGCAGACATGCATCAAAAGCACCTGTTTATTTATAAAAAGAATAAGAATGGGGAATATAATAATGCAATATTATGGTTTGAACACATAACAGCGGTTATTCAAAACCCAATATTTGCCATAAGGCAAAACCAGATGATTTAATCCAATATCACCAATTGCTATGAATTCTGATATTAAGGATCAAATCACTCATTTCCCAATAATCTACTCCTTTTCAGTATCTATAACACCATACAGCTGTGATATCCAAATCTGGTATATACATGTCCTGAAGTAAGAATTAATTGAGAAAACAATTTTCAATAACAACTACACAAAAAAACCGAAACATTAAAATGTTCTAAGGGGTGGACAGGTATTCTTAATAATGCCTTTTTCAATACTCAGATTTACAATAGTGGTTGCAATTTCCTTTGCCCTTATTTTAATCCCTTTATATGTCTTTACATCTTATCTTTTGTACACCAACTTAGGCTAGTTGGTGTTGGGATCGAAAATTACACCCCATTGCCAAAATCAAAATCAAAATGAAAAGTCAAAAAGTCAAAGTCAAATTCAATAGGTCAAAGTCAATGCCAAAATGGACCTGGGTCCGACTAACTCGTATCCAACCCCAAGAAACTGGGCACATTCCCAAAACTGCCTCAAGCCAAAGCAAAAGCCGGCCGGCCGTCGAAGAAGAAAGAAAAAAAATAGAAATTTATAATAAAGAGATTTTTATATGCAAATAAATGTTAAATTATAAAATAAGTGTGCAAAAAGCCAATTTATGTAAAACCCATGGCTCATGTGCAAAAATAAATGAGCATATGGGCATTAGATAAGCAAATGAGCCTGTTTACCGCTAAAAACATAGATGAATTGGGTAAGGACGTCTTGCCAGAATTTGGAGGCAGATACTATTTGGAACATATTCATCCACATCTCCGAAGATGCCAAGTTGATTTATGGAACAATATAACGGAGGTTTGGACAGATGCGACCGATGGAACGTGACTTATCAGATTCTCCCTCATTTGTGAGGTTTTTTTTATTGTGGAGACGCTCTTCCCTGCAGGCGCAAGCCTCTGCAGTTAATTATACTATCGCATTGTGATAATAACTTTTACCTGCTCCAATATGTCACTTCGTGTCATGTTATATATATATATTGTTTATTATGGTTGCCCGTAGATTATATACAGAGACTGGTTTATGCCGTCGCTCGTAGGGCGCGGATTAGTCCAAACCCATATTTTATGTGAACTTAGTTAATATCTTCCATCAGTTCATGGGATATTTTATTTTATTTTAGGACCGTTTACCTTATTTTAGATCAAGATCGACTTAAATATATGAACGTATGGGCTAAGAATACGTTAGTCTTATATAAGACTAAGATCAACTTAGAAGTACGGTTAATGATCATTAATCTTATTTTAAATTACGATCAATTTAACAGAGGTGAGCATATGGGCTCGGTAACAATGAGCAATATGGGCTCAAGGAGTTTAAAACTTCATAGAATTAGCCAATTTTGGGCTCAGTCTTGGGCTTTTATATTACCCAGCAGTGCTAAGCACTTAGTCATTTTGGACTATGGATATAATATCAAGATCATGCTCTGGCGCTCACGTAGATATCACGGGTGGTGCTAAGGCTTTAGCACTCACATGAGTATCATGTGAGGCACTCAGGCTTGGGCGTTTCCATATTAATGCTAAACACTTAGTCGTTTAGACTATGGATATAATATCTGAATCATGCACTGGTGCTCAAGTGGATATCACCTGGGCGCTAAGGCTCTGGCGCTCACGTGGATACCACGTGAGGTGCTAAAGCTCTTGGTGTCCACGTGTTTTTCAAGTGAGTAGTGCTAAGCACTCATTCATACAGTGCTCACATGGATATCATATGATAAGCACTCTCTGTTTAGATTTTCTTCCCGGTGCTCACGTGCTTTTCACGTGAGACTTTATGTCTCAGATGGATTCTTTTGGGGCACTCACGTAGATATCACATGAGTCGTTTTTTTCTTGGGCTTTCACGTGCCTTTCATGTGAGCGTTTGTTTTTCAGGGTGTTCGCGTGTCTTTCATGTGAGACTCTACCATATTCATGCAGAGATCAACTGCAAGAACGAAGTTCTTTTTTTTGTGAAAACTAAATTCTTAGTGGGATAAAAACCCTATCTTTAGATAAAAACATATCTTGAAGGAAATAAGTTCTTTCTTTCTTCCATGTTCTTTTCTTCTGTTCTTATGAAAGGTGATAAAACATTATAGTTTTTCCCTAGATCTTTGAGTCTGAAGAACAAGATTTTCCCAATAAGAATTAAATTCTCACCTTGTAGGAGATTTGTCTTATTGATCTCAGATCCAGATGAAGAACTAAGTTCTATTGAAGGATTAAACTCTTCTATATGTATATAATAGGTAAAGTAGAAACTTTTATCTCTCTATTTTCTTTACTAAAGGTTTTGGAAGGAGGAAAATGATCTTTTTTTTTGAAGAGAATTAAATTCTCTGTCGTTTTTGTGGAAGTCTGTGGAGAGGATTTTCTCTCTCGCAGAAGCTTATAGAGGGGTTTCTCTCTCCGTGAAACTTGAAGTCCCGGGTCCTTTATATAGGAGAGGAAAAATATCAATTAGTTAGAGAGAATCCCTCATTGAGAGATCTCAATTAATTTAATTGATCTCGAAAATCACTCGGGGAATTATATCAGCCGTTGGATCTCAGATCCGGGGGATTTTGTTTAACAGAAAATATTTTTTGTTCGCTTTAGCAAGGTTAGGAAAACATTTGCCTAACAAAGAATTCGATTCTATCTTTTGATTTGGTCGCTGACATTATAATCACAGTTGGATTTTGAATTCAAAGGCTCTCTGTTTAATAGAGAAAATCTTTCTAGTATTAGAAAGATCAGGGAAAATATTTCCCGAATAGAATTTAGTTCTAAATAGAATTTAGCTCTAAATAGAATTTAATTCTATCTGAAGCTAACGTTTCAAATCGATGCGCTCACGTGGATTTCACTTGAGGGCTGTCATATGGCAGTAGCGTTCACGTGTTTAACACGTATGGCCCGTACGGGTTTTAATTTTATCTTAAATCAGTACTCACATGATTTGCATGTGAGCACTCACCTGTTCAACACGTGAAAGCCATATCATAAGATTTAATCATCCTTAAAGCCGGAGGTCACATGCTTTGTATGTGATCGCTCACGTGTTAAACACGTGGGAAGGTTTTCTTTCATCTTTTCTTTTCTTCTCTTTCTTTTTTTATAAAAGAACAAAGCCATTTTGTAAAACCCAAGAGGCTATATGAAAAATATAAGGCCTATATAAGGCAACATTATGAGGAAATGCAGCATAATCCATTCCCCACAAAATTTCTAGGGTTTTGCCTCCTTCAAGATTCCAAACCTTCTTCTTTTTTCTTTTTTGAATTAAATCAATAATTTAACTTTTATTTTCTCAAAAAGAAATAGTTTTCCACCATAAAACCATTGAAAGGGAGTCCAAATATCTCATCAAATCCATAGAAGTGGAGATTTTAAATCTCACCACCCTTCTTCTCTATGATCCAAAAAAAAGGAGGAAGAAAGAGACCCGTCTCTAAAAAACTCACCTTAGGGGATCCAAGACTCAAAGAGAAGAAAGGGGTCCTCTCTCATCATCCAAGTCATGGATCTTGAAGTTTCAAGAGATCCTTTTTGGTTTTCTTTTCAAATAAATTTGTTTTGGGAGTTTAACTCCACATAAAATCTTTTGGGAGTTTAACTCCAAATAAAAAAATTGGGATTTTAACACGAAATAAAATTGTTTTGGGAGTTTAACTCCACATATAAAATCTTTTGGGAGTTTAACTCCAAATAAAATTGTTTTGGGAGTTTAACTCCACATATAAATTTTTTGGGAGTTTAACCCCAAATTCAAACCTTTGGGATTTTAACTCCAATGTCAAAACCCTTTTTTGGAGTTTAACTCTAAACAAAGAGCATAGCTCTTTCCCCCCTTTTCGCCCTTAAAACAACAAAAATAAAATAAAAATAAAAATAAAAAATATAATAAAAATGTTTCTTTTAAATAAATAAATACCGGTTTGTCACATGAAATAAATAAATAAATGAAATGAAATGAACACGCCACTATGTATTTTTTTTTCAAGTACCAACACATCACATTGAGTTCGCATGACCAGTTTGACCCGTCAATCGAAGATTCCATCGCTCCAAAAGCGAGCGGTAATTAACGGCAGCTTAGTCTGCGGCTGCCGAAGATTTGGATCCCCACAATCAATAAAACCCAACCTGCCTCAGGCAGGGGGAATCTGTATACACCCGATAAGCACGCGCATTCCTATCTTAATAGGGTGACGAAAAATACTCTACAGATTCGGGCACGCCCGGTGGGATTTATCTCTCTTCTCATATTTCAGGTCAAACGTTCATGCGAATTCATTTAAATCACTATTTGTACTGAAATCAAGTTTCTTCATGCAAGTTAACAACTTTCAACCGCAATCTCAAATTCAACGACGATGTTTCCAGCAGCATAATCGCTTCACATGCATACTCCATAAAGTGTGTTTGAAATGACATTAAACTAAAATTTCTCAAATTTTCAAGAGGCGTCTGAAATGACATCAAACTAAAGTCGACCCCTATGTCGTTAAACTAGGGATGTAAAAAAATGCCGAAATGATGGGGCAACTCTGTAATGACTCTGATACCCTGTACAGAATTATTTGTTTAAATGTATAGAAAAAGGTATTTCAGACTGTGTAGGAGTTTTAAGTTATTTTTGTTAAATAAATCTAAGAAACAACTTGTAGCTCACTGATAAATTCTCTACACTGCTGGGACGTAGCCTGTGTGTTCGAATCCCATCCGTCCCAAATTTTTTAAATATTTTTCTTTTTAATTTTTTGGAAGCCCAAAAGTTGCACGTGCAATTCACGGAGAATCAAAAAGTTTTAGAAAAATCAAACAGGCGCAATGAGAAGTAAACACAGAATATAATACGTGGCATGAATCTCGAGGCAGATGGATTAAATCCAACCGTCCAAATCCTCATTTTGACCGCCACCGACAGTCCAAGAAGCCCCAATCGCCTCCATTCGTTGGCCGTGCGTCCCTTTGACTCCCCACTACTCCCCTACAATGTTTGATTTCTCTGCAATTGACCAGAGACTCTTCAAATCCCCCATTAATATCATTTTAATTATTTTTAATTCACTTTTATAATTCCCATACTCTCAAATTTCACTATAAATACCACCGCATGGCCTAGCTCTCCCTCATTCTGAAATTTCTATCAAAAATTCTCTCAAACTCTCTAAATACCAAGTGGAGTTAAGCACCCAAGTAGAGTAGCAAGCCAAGCTCGATGACCGAAGCCTTTCCGGCAACACTACGACACCCGAAAGCTTCCTCTCATTCTTGCTAACGATCTAAGCTAGCAAGTTCCCTTTCCTCTCTATTTCTTTCATCTCAAATCGTCTTCTAAAAACTCATCGACAAAGTGGAGTTAGCTCCGTTATATGTTTTTTTTACATTTGTACTCCACTTTATAATCAAAATAGATCAAACTAATATCTTATCACCACTCTTAACATTATGTATATCTTTTAGCTTGTAGTTTAACAAAAAAATTTATGTGAAACAATCATATAACAAACTTTTCATTAAAATACCATGAACATTAATATAACCGTAATTTCAATAACTAGAGTATATACTTTTAGATCATTCACGGGGTAACGACCTACCCCATACGCACACTATGGTTTCATAACACAGGGTTCTAAATATAGGGTTAGAATAGGTTTTATATTAAAATACCACATTTTTCAAAACGGGTTTTTTTAATCGTTATTTTAAATCCTTGGCAATTGTGCCTCTACAACTCTCGTTAGGAGACCCGCTAATGGATGGTGCAGATTATCGCATATTCTTGGGATAGTAGAGCGAGATGCATAACTCTTACGTAGTATTCGGTTTCGAAAGGAAATAAAAATACGGTTTTTAAGAAATACGACTTTTCTATACAAAACTAAACTTTGGAAAATTATACAAAACTATGAATCCGTATTTTCAATAAAAACAAATTGTGAAACTATATTTTTAAAATGAAATATTAGAATTTATAATAAAATACCATCAAGTTTTCAAAAGAGCTAGTTTTCATAAAAATACCATAAACTTTTAAAAGCTAGGTTTTATCACCAAAATACCACAACAATTAAAATACATGTTCATGAAAACCCTAAATATTATAAATCACCCTCGAGCTTTATTTTTAAACAATATTCATATATTTTTCATAAAACACCCTCGAGAAATAAAACAATGTAAACAGACAATAATAAATATTAAGGACTCTAAATTCATATAGGATTAAGCGGTATCATTTCTCTTGAGCCCCAGGGAGCCGGAGAAAGTGAGTGCTTGCCTATTCAGTTTAGACAACTTCTCCTAATAAGCGCGAAGTCCTTAAAAGCTTAAAGTCTAATTTCTTTTAAAATTTGTGCGGGTAACATTATGCTCAATTTCATGATTTGTGGGCCACGGAAAAGGTGATGAAATTCTTTACCGCATATTGTGGGGTTCGCTTGCCCTTAAGTCTGTATTAATGGATGCAATACGCAAATCAATGAAAAAGTTGTTTAAAACATCAAACAATCGTTTTTTAAGCTTAAGCACGGCACGACAACAAATACGGGTTAATTCTTTTTAGCGTTTGGCAGCGAACTTGCCAAGAATTCTGCAAAGATAGAATATTGGATATGTCGGATTTGAGATGGAATGTGTTAGGAAATACGTACCAGTATGTTTTGGGATAAGAAACCCCCGTTGAATTGAATACGATTAGCTTGAAAAATTCTCTTGCACGGATCAAACTATCCGGATCTTTGACACTGTAATTCACTATCACCTTGGCTTTGAATGTACACTTTGCTCCGCACGATCGCAGTTCATAATTCCTTAAAATATGCAAATGTCAGAAAAATGGATATTTAGTGCGAAAAATAAATATAAGTTCCCAAACACCCGGACATACAAAATTATGAAAATCAAACAATAACAATAGAGTATTAACAGAACATTGGATCCAACACAAGAAGAAATTTTTCAACCCCTCACAATAAAACCGCCGGTGGGGGTAAACAAGGAAAACCGGCGGGCGAATTACAACATTTGGTGTTCAATTTTTGTGTGGGTTCTCTGTGTTCTACTAGTATGCCACTGTTACTCTTTGATTTTTCTATTTCACCACAGAGTGTTAGCAGGTCCAATTTCTAGAGAACAAAATGTTAGAATTGTTAGTTTTTGTTTTTGGTTTTATGAAATTCTTTTCGATTTTTAGTTTTGTTTTTCAGAATAATGTTAGTGTTATAAACAAGATATACAGAGATTAACCCGAAATAACAAGAATAAAAACATTACCGTCTCCCCGGCAACGGTGCCATTTGATCGGAAGAGATTTCGCGTGTCGTATCTTAGTTTTAAAGTTAATCGCAATCAAGACGGCGTCGCGTGTAGCTAGACGTGATGAGTAGAGGTCGTCCGCAGGGAGATGGTGCGTTTTAAGTTCTTGTTCTCACGAGTTAAGCTGAAGGTCTGAATAGTTCAATTCTAACCTATGTGTTAGGTATATATATGCACGAAATGCTTGATAGGGATAAAGATAGGTTAGTTTAAGTTAGGAAAATCCATACTCATTTCTTTGTGCATTACTTGACTTGTAGAAGTTAGGATAATCGGCAACAACGTGGATTAGAGCGGTATTTGAGAAATCCAGCTTATTGACCCCTATCCTTCCGTTCTTGTCTCTTATATTTTGCCACCGACCAAACCTAACGCAAACAGTCACGGTTAGGGATCACCGCTACCGTGGTAGGGTAGGGTACCTAACGGAACGTTTGCGTGAGGTTTGGACGGAGTTCGATTAGCATGTATCGGGCAAAGGAAATGAGCAAAAGATATTCTTAACCTATACAACCATTCTCTTTCCCTAACAATATCCACTACTCACAAACAATAATCAACATCAAAGGAAAGTATAAAAGAGAAGAGATAAAAAAAAACAAACATTGCAAGAAAGTAAAATGCAAGAAATTTAAGTGCAAGAAAGTAAACTGAAGAAAATACTAAGAACCAAAGTGCATCAAAATGAAAGCTTTATTAAGTTCAACTCCAAGATACAAACCATGAGTTCAATAACCAAAACCTAAACTTGCAAACTCAATGAAGAGGTTTCAAGATCAGGAGAAGACAAGGAACTCAAGGTGAACTAACTACTATGTACAAAGCTTTAACAATATTGCAAAATGAAAATGGAATGAAGTGTGTCAAAGTATGCTCTTTGAGCTTGCTCTCTGTTCTGGTATTTATAGGCACAAAATCAACAAAAACAAAAAATAAAAATGAGATGATGTAACAACACGGAATGACCAAAAGAAAATTTGAGCCAAAAAGATGTAGTTGGGACCGATGGTAACGGGAATTTGGCCAATTCTGATGGTTTACTGTAGAGTGGTGGGGCCCGTTTTCTTGTGGTGATCTTATATCCTCTCCATGATCTCATTGGTATTGTTTGATTCTTCTATATCAAATTGGGTTGTAATCTGTAGATTTGGAGGGAAATTGTAACTTTAAATCACATCATACCTTTTGTTTCTATTCATCACACATAGTCCCACTTGCACAAATCATGATTCTTGTGTGCCCACTTATGCTAGGCTGTCCCACCATGGTTCATGCATCAAAAGATTTAGTTTACACATGCATCATGTTGGACAATTCACGATAAAAATGTGTACACATGATTTTTTTTGCATAATCTTCTTGTATAATGATCGGTATTCCATTATGGTTGTAGTCTCAGCTCACAAATGTCGTATCCATGCAATTGAATGTGTTTCTAGTGTTTTGTCACGAATACCTGTAATCTGTACGTATTGAGCAGATACGGATTAATAGTACCGATATATCACAAAATTGATAATGAATGAGCGGTATTGAAATACAGTTTTTCGTGATGAACTCCGCCCCCTGGTCCCGGTATGCGATACTCTTAGACGAAGAGACTGGACTGTATGAAGATTGTCACGGATAGGCTCAGTAGGGGTCTGGATGAGCTTGCTCGTCGGCCTTCTTTTCGACAGGTACCTAGGGAGCCGTTACGTATAGCTAGTGCCGCTGGCGTGCTTGTGTTTAAACCCACTGCCAGCATACTGTCGAGTCTTTAGTGTCCCACACAGAGGGTTTCTCTGATTCAGGAGAAAAGATGTGGTAGCCGTATATTTATACGTACAGAGTTTCAATCGATTGATAATACTAGCCCGCTTAGGATTAAGACGGATTATTAAATCAGGCATTGATTTAATAATTTACATGTACATATTTCGATATGTATATTCTAGTGTTATCCAGATTTTCGATCGGATGGTTGATAATACTGGCGGGCTTAGGATTAAGCCAGTTCATTAAATCGGATATTGATTTAATGCTAATATTATTTTAGTGGTATTATTCTGTCTCCAGGGTGTTCGTATTTTGATACGAATATGGGTTTGTATGTACAGTAGAATGTATTTCGTATTTATAAGGAAAGACTTTCTAGAAGGAGGACACCTCATCATATATTTTCCATTTTATTTGCAAAATGGAAATGAGGTGTAAAATAGGAAATGGTGTGAACCATGCTTGAATAGTGTTGACAAATGAATTGAAAATTCATCTGTGCAAACTATTCAAGTATGGTTGTATTATCTTTATTGAAAAATGGTTTTTACAAAACCATGCTTCATGATTTTCTACACACAAGTTTTTCATTCTTATAGCAAGGTTCTCTCTTCTCACTTGCTTAGCTCTCTTGTGTTCCTCCTCCTCCTTCATCTTCATCTTCCTCCCCACCATCTTATGAGTTGAGAATCAAGGGAGGAAGAGAGATAGAAATACACTAGATAAATCACCACATCTCCTTAGTAACCTAGACTAGCAAACTAGGTCACTAAGGTGACTCATTTGTGAAGCCAAGCTTGAATTAAGAACTCTCGGGTGGATCATCTAGGATCAAGAAGGCGATCTAGTAAGGTCGATCAAGATCGCCTAAGGATCTTAAGAAGAGTAGTAAAGACCCGAAGGACACGAGTCTCTAGGTATAACTATTTTTTCACAGTAGCTAGATTCCTGTAGAAAGCTATTTTCGGTTTATGGTTAGATTCTAGGACGAGTTTTCTAACGCCGGATTTTTAAAAGGTTAAATTTTTTGTTCCGCAACGGCCGCGGTAGGCGGCCAGGGTACTAGGAAACCCAACACCTCTCTCGCAGCACGAAGGGTAATGACGCAATTTGGGTTATTGTGGATCGACCCACCAAATTGGCTCACTTTATTCCATTCACAGTTGACCAGTCAACTGAGACGTTGACAAGAAAGTATATGGAGGTGAGTAAAAATCTAAAGTAAGATTTATACCTTCAAGATATACCATACTTGTCTTGACACCCATAAACTCATGCTGGAGATCATGAGATTACATGGGATACCTGTTTGCATCGTCTCCGATCGTAATACGAGATTCCGATCACAGTTTTGGTAGAGTCTGCAAGCTAGCCTTGGAACGAGTCTGAATTTTAGCACATCATACCATCCACAAACAAACAGACAGTCCGAGCGAACAAATCAGATCCTGGAAGACATGTTAAGGGCTTGTATGTTAGACTTCAGAGGTTCGTGTGAAGATCACCTGTCACGACCCGAAAAGTACGGAACATGACCGGCACTTAAATTACGAAACGTCTCGAGGCGTATGTAATCTAAGTAAGCCAAAACCCAGAAATCAAAACCAAATGAAGCAATAGAGTGAAAGAAAAACCAATTTAAAGCAAGTAGTTTTAATCAACATAAGCCGAAGTATGCATTTTAAAATCTCAAGTCTTTTCTGAAAATTTCGGCAGAGTTTCCTTTGTAAATCTGGCCCCGAACGGGGTACACCATGGTAAATGTATACATAATGATAAAAAAGGCATGTCCAAGCGGGAGCTAGCTCTTCGTCAATCGACGGCCACAACCACGCAAGAAATATAATATACAACGCCGAAGGGCAAGGATCAAAACTGAAAAGGAAACTCAAAGCAACAAGAAAACTCATAATAATACAACGCGCGACGCTAAGGCCGAAAGAATAAACACTGGTCTTCTATGTCTATCAAATATATAGGTCTGGTTAATGGAGTTTTACTAGATACAACTGAAATAACAAATATACAATGCTGGTCCTGATGCAAAAGAACCCACCTACCAAAGAAATCACCCGGAAGGGACAGTGTGCCAGCAAAACCGCAACGAAACATGTGCGGCAAAACCTGCAAGAAACTGTGGCACAACGGGGGTGAGTTGCCAACTCATGAGTAGAAAACATCTACGAGTAGAAATCGTATGTATGACACAATCCTAGGTCATACGATCAGTAATATCCTCAAATAGTAAATAATAATAATATGGCCAGAAGCATAAAACTGGTAAGGGTAAACATCTATCTCTAAGTGTAATACCAAGTACTCATGTCAGTGCCTCAGTTAACAACATGTCAATAATACGATGTACAAATGCAGGTAGCAATATGCCACTAAAATGATGTGCAAATGCATAGAATGTGAACATAGTACATCATGAATCAAGAACTGTTTTTCTTTATTTAATGAGATTTCTATATGTATATCAATCAAGTATCATCAATGAAAGCAACAGAGAAATCAGTGTCAGCATTGACACAAAACATAAGTCTCGGTATCTCAAAATCAAATCTCAATATCTCAAATCTCAGATCTCAAATATCAATATCTCAAGCATCCGTATCATCTGCGGGATCGGTCCACGGGCTCCGGCAGAACGGATCATCCTGTATCCATCTTATGACTCCGGCCGGTATCCTCCGGATAACCGACGAGTCTAAATAATATCACCGGTAGGTAGTGCTCCCCTGCTAGGCTCATCGAATACAACTCGAGCTTCTTGCCTCGGGGTACCATACCGGGCCCACCATGTACTCAAGGGTTCATCCAACTCCTCGAATCGGGTCTCGAAATTCAACAGCAATCATGAAAACTTATGGTGGACGACTTATACATCATGAGAAATCATCAATTTGCATTTTAAAATGATGATACTAAGCTTTTATTAAATTCTTGCGGTTTTCCCCCAAATCCAGAAATCTCATATAAATCCGAAATCATCAAAATCATGATACCAATAAACAGTGAATACCGGCATAAATCTTCATAATACTGCATAACCAATGAATATATGAATGCACCTAATATTTTGCAATGAATGCAATATTTAAACTAGTATATGGAAGCTATAACATATTGCAACTATCAACTTAGCAAGCTATATCAAGAAATAGTATTTTCTAAAGTGTACGTGGCATGGAAATTACCGATGAAGATGTGTGTGAGCCGGCAACCAAGTGTATGTGGAGCATACGCATCATCGGTAATGGTGCTGGTGTCCTGACAGCAGGGTTTCATGATAATTACTGATAACATATACGCAAGCATGCAATGCGATGAAACATCAAGAAATGTATAGAAAGTAATATAGTAACAGAAACACTGAAACATATCTACCCAATATACGAGTCATACAAATTTGGTATTTAAAACACTCACAATTCTCCACTTTTGAAAACAAGTATGACTCGAGCCCAGTCAAAAGGGTAAGGAAATCCACCTAAATCTGAGTCGATCTGTATATATCTACTAGTCGGTGATCTCGCCTCAATAGTATCATGTACGATACAATATATCATATGACATCCTTGAGTCAAGAGTGCGGATCTAACATCATAAGTATATCTCGTACGGTAAATCTATCGTACGGCATCCCAAATCTGAGTACGGGCCAATTATCACATTTATCTCATTATTCATCAGGTATCATCATCATCACCAATCGTGAACAGGGGTAATGATCTAAGTCTAGTACACTACTAACACCATCAACAATATCATGCTCTGGCCACTGATGTACAGCCTCATACAATCCGGTGTCATCAATACTTATCATCATATAGGAGTATGCATCGCCCAAGCGATCCATTATAAATATCTTAACATATCTTATCTCATATCTCGATATATATAACTCGTTAACTATCATAAATATATCATCAACATGGTATCGTCATCCAACGACCCGCTCTAACATCATGACATATCTCGGTCACACCTTAAATATCTCATGGCATCATGCCCGATCATATAGACTCATTCCTAAGCATCATATAACATTCTCAATCATCCGTGTATACGTATGTGTGTGTGTGTGTGTGTGTGTGTGTGTGTGTGTGTGTGTGTGTGTGTCTATATATATATATCAACCCACACATCCACATCTATCTATAAACATATAACACATACACCCAAAACCCTATCCCGTGCGTGTATGTGTATGTGTAACAACTTTACCCTAGGTTTCGCGACTATGAAATAAACTAAATCATTTTCCTCAAATCTCGCTAACACTAACTCATGATCTCCTAACCTTTTCTTGCTAAGTGTTCAAATCTCCCCACAACATATAAATGTATATCTATATCACACCAAATCAATTCTCACAAATTTGCGGGGGTGCTATACGTCATCCACCCGACTTCTCCCCGTAGATATAAATCTACTCACATGATCTTCGCTTTCTGGATTCGATGACGCTACGCTCATCCTGGTCATCCCGAAGTCCACGTGGGGTACGCACATATCATATATATAGCATCGTAAACGAAATCACACACAAAAACCAAAATGTCGCACGAATCACCCATAGGTCAAAACCTATGGTCTACATCTCCCAATTCAACCAATATCAATCGATATAGTCGTACAAACGTCAAATAATCGAATACAAAACCAAGTATCAAAATTTAAATCCATAAACATCATGAAACACATGGCAGAAACCTAGAAAAATATGTTCCAGATTTCAGTTCAGGTAAAAACTAGGTAAGCAAAAAAGTCTAGGATGTAGTATAGGGAGTGTGTGACCTACTGAAGCAACTTGGGCACTTAATTTATCAGGGTGGCCGGCCACATAAAGGGAAATTCCATCCAGGCCGGTTTTACTATAGAGTTGGGGTCTCGTTCTAGTAGGGTGGCCTCGTGGTGCCCTAATTTTGTCCATGGTATTGTTTAGTTGTCTCAGAATTTCCCCGGGTCATCCCAGATTTCCCTGCACACCCTAACTACTCACAAAACCGACATTAACAGTTTATGTTTTCAGTAAACTTTGTTTGTTTAAAATAGATCTGGGTTTCTAACCTCATAAGGGGGTTTAAGGTCATCTCTAAGGTCCAATTGCACTAACACCACTCAAAATCCCACATAATCTCTTCTAGAAATCTTCAAAGTTCACTAAACCGCACTAAATCACAACTAAACACGTATGGATACTAAAGTGAATGAAAAACTACATAAATGGTGAAGGGATTACCTCATTTGGAACTCATGAATCCCCTTAGATCATCAAAATCCAGTTTTTCTTGTTTCCCAATGCTTGTTGTGAGCTTGTGTACAGTTTTTGTGAAGTGGAGATGGGGTTTTGGGTTGTTTTGGGGGTGTTTTGAAGCTTGAAGTGGAGGAGGGAGATGGGGTGCCATGGTGAAGAGGGAGAGAAAAAGAGATGATGAAGATGATGAGAAGAGAAGGAATGGCCAAGATCGAGGTTAGACACTTCACACACACTCTCTCTTAAGCATGCTTTGCCTCATGTCATGATTGTGTCCCCTCTCTCATTATTTCCTTTCTTTTTCCTTTTCTTTTCTTTTCTAAAGTCAACAACCATGCATGATAAATGAAGAAAAGACCAAGATAAAAATGTAACAAGTGTTAAAATGACTTGGTGCATGTCATGTATACAAAACACGCTTAATGCGCGATTAGCGATATGTAATCGCGATTAGCGTTAAAAGTGCATATAATTAATCAAAAAAAAATTCATAATTTGCATCAATCACATAAAACACCCTCATTTCAGTAATTTCCATAATTTTCCAATTTTTTCCTAATTTATCGGTATTTAATTATACCGCCCTATTAAAATATTCTTTATATTTATTATTTAATTATAAAAATTCCCAAAAATAATATTTTATTTTTCTGAAATGTTACATCACCTACACCTTTTGGAGTTCTCATATAACAAAAGCTACCAGGTAAGCATTAGGATGGCACCATTCGCAGCACTCTACGGATACAAATGTCGTTCCCCGCTGAGTTGGGACGACGTTGGAGATTGTGAACTTCTTGGACCAGAGACGATCGTAGCAACTGTAAATGCGGTTCGCACGATCAAAAATAAGATGCGCATAGCCCAGGACCGACAGAAGCATTGGGCAGATGCAAAATGACGACATCTGGAGTTCCAACCTGAAGAGCATGTGTTCCTGAAGATCTCTCCAAATAGAGGAGTGATACATTTTGGCAAGAGAGGTCAACTCAGTCCAAGGTAGATTGGATCGTTCGACATACTCGAACGAGTTGGAGAAGTGGCATACCGTTTAGCACTACCACCGTCATTAGAAAGAGTGCACAATGTGTTTCACATATCCCAACCACAACGATATGTGAGCGACCCCAGCCATATACTTGATCACTCAGAACTCACAGTATATACTGATCTAACTTATGAGTAGCAACCAGTTGAAATACTGGACCGAAGGGTGAAGACATTACGAAACAAAGAAGTGAACTTGGTCCGAGTGATGTGGAGAAAGGATTCGCCGGGAGAATCAACTTGGGAAAGAGAAAAAGATATACGTACACGATACCCTTATCTTTTTGAAAATTATACTCTATGTAAATGTAAATTTGAGGTCGAAATTTTTATAAGGAGGGTAGAATGTAACGACTCTGAAATCCCTGTATAGAATTATTTGTTTAAATGTATAGAAAAGGGTATTTTAGACTTCGTAGGAGTTATAAGTTATTTTTGTTCAATAAAATTAAGAAGCAACTTGTAGGTCACTGGTAAAGCCTCTACACTACTGGGATGTAGCCTATGTATATGAATCCTATCGGTCCCAAATTTTTTAAAGATTTTTCTTTTTAATTTTTTGGAAGCCCAAAAGTTGCACGTGTAATTCACAGAGAATCGAAAGGTTTTAGAAAAATCAAACAGGCGCAATGAGGAGTAAATACAGAATATAATAGGTGGCATGAATCTTGAGGCAAATGGATTAAATCCAACCGCCCAAATCCTCGTTTTGGCCGCCACCGACGGTTCAAGTAGCCCTAATTGGCTCCATTCTTTGCTCGTGCGTCCCTTTGACTCCCCACTATTCCCCTGTAGTGTTTGATTTATCTGCAATTGATCAGAGACTCTTCAAATCCCCCATTAACATCATTTTAATTCTTTTTAATTCACTTTTTTTATTCCCATACTCTCAAATTTCACTATAAATACCACCCCATGCCCTAACTCTCCCCCATTCTGAAATTTCTATCAAAAATTCTCTCAAACTCTCTAAAGACCAAGTGGAATTAAGTATCCAAATGGAGTAGCAAGCCAAGCTCGACGACCGAAGCCTTTCTGACGACACCACAACACTCGAAGGATTCCCCTCATTCTTGCTAATGATCTAAGCTAGTAAGTTCTCTCTATTTCTTTCATCTCAAATCATATTCTAAAAACTCATCGACAAAGTGGAGTTAGCTCCGTTATATTTTTTTTTACATTTGTACTCCACTTTATAATCAAAATAGGTCAAAATAATATCTTAACACCACTCTTAACATTATGTATATCTTTTAACTTGTAGTTTAACAAAAAAAATCATGTGAAATAATCATATAACAAACTTTTCATTAAAATACCATGAACATTAATATAACCGTAATTTCAATAACTAGAGTATATATACTTTTAGATCACGGGGTAACGACCTACCCCACACGCACACTATGGTTTCATAACATGAGATTCTAAACATAGAGTTTATTTAAAGAATAGGTTTTATATTAAACTACCACATTTTTCAAAACGGGTTTCTTTAAATCGATATTTTAAATTCTTGGCAATTGTGCCTCTACAACCCTCGTCAATAGACCCGCTAATGGATGATGCGGATTATCGCACATCCTCGGGATAGTAGAGCTAGATGCAGAACTCTTCACGGAGTATTCGGTCTTAAAGGAAATAAAAATACGATTTTTAAGAAATACAACTTTTCTAAACAAACATCCTGAAAGCGAACACTACCCGAAAGAGGGACTGGTCGAGATCTTTGCCTAAACTTTGGAAAATTATACAAAACCATGAATCCGTATTTTCAATTAAAAAAATTATTAAACTATACTTTTAAAATGAAAGATTAGAATTTCTAATAAAATACCATCAAGTTTCCAAAAGAGCTGGTTTTCATAAAAATACCATAATCTTTTAAAAGCTAGGTTTTATCACCAAAATACCACAACAATTAAAATATGTGTTTATGAAAACCCTAAATATTATAAATCACCCTCGAGCTTTATTTTTAAACAATATTCATATATTTTTCATAAAACCCCCTCGAGAAATAAAATAATGTAAACAAACAATAATAAATATTAAAAACTCTAGATTAATATAGGTTTAAACGGTATCATTTCTCTTGAGCTCCAGGGAACCGAAGAAAGTGACTGCTTTCTAATTCGGGTTAGATAACTTAACGAAGTTATCAATAGCAATTGTCTTGAAAAAAGAGACAAATCCTGCCGTCCATGTACAGCAGTTACTGATTTCTTCCAAACATAAGATTTTTAATAATTTAAATCAATTATATGAAAAAGATCTGAACTCGAATTTAAACTTGAACATGAACTCGAATCCAGTTTTCTCGAACTAACTTGATTCAAACCAAGATTGCAATTGACATGACTCGCATTTTACTCGACTCACTCGACTTCATTCTACACCTTTTGCAATATATGGTTTCGATCAAGGCATATTATAACCAATCAATCAATTTAATGAAGTATACTATAGAGTTATAAACTATTTTTACTCGGGGTGCTTGGGATAGTTTCTTGTGTGAATCCAACGGAGCTTCAGGGGTCCCGTATTAACCTCTTTTTTATTTTACTCGAATATCAGTCGGGTCGACTCATCCACAGTCTAAAACCCCGATGCTAACACATGAAATGGACCCATGTTTCCTTGCTCCTGGGGGCCCACTCTTAAGCTCGTGAATACTTCTACGGCTGCGTTGGCATTCACTCTTGAAACTTAACGTTAACATAATAACCATATAGAGACCTATAGTACATATTTTACCCATGATCATATACTTTTACTCGTCATATATATATATTATACGTGTCATTCTTTTACTCTTACCTTACCCTTGGGACTTACCGTGCGCTAGTTCGCTGACGGACATTCCGCCCGCCCTTATTTTCTAGGAATGTTAACCAGATACGCTCGAGACGGAGGAAGTGGAAGCCACAGAGGAAGACTACAAATGGATTGCTCCTCAGGATTAGCTTAGCTTCACTTTTTATTCAGCTTATGCATGCCATATGTTTAAGCATTTTCCTTTATTATATTTACTTTCCAGTTGAAACTCATGTAGTTGTAAATATTGGAAGTTGAATGTAAATAAAAATGTTTATTGAAAAATTTTACAGTCTCCATTTATTCTTACATTGTGTATTATTGTTTCAACACGCTTAGTATATTTATTTAGGGAATGGCTTTCTCTAGATAAATATGTCGCGGGCTTGCCACATCACCGTTTCCGTATACTGGGAAGCGGGGCGTGACATGTTTTATTGGTGGCCTATGCAGGTCAGTTCTGCATGAATTCATAAACAATATACCACAAGAATTAATGAATTCAACAAACATTTACATTTCTTGCATTTCAAGTTCCTTGAATCTATTCTAACTTATCTTTTATATCAAGGTGATGGACTTTCCGAATAATACCAGCACAAACGTCAACGGCAATACTCCACCGCCTACACTACCACCACCACCTACCATTGCAGATCCTATTAATGAGAAAACGGTACTGGTTTGGTCTATCAAGAGACTATTGGAGGGTCAGCAGCAGCAGACTACTATCTTTATGCACCGCCCCGAAGCCGAAGCACCCGAAGTTAAGCAGTTTCGGGCACTGCACCCAAATAACTTCTCGGGTAAGGAGAGACCGCTTGAGGAAGATGAATGGGCTCAAGCGATCGAGAATAATCTGGCAGCGGCTCAAGTGCCAGATATAACCTAGGTGAGAGTTGCTAAGTTGCAACTAACCGATAACGCCAGATTTTTGTGGAAGGATGAGGAGAGCCGTCTCGCGCAGCCGATAGAATGGAGAACATTCCAAGATCTCTTCGATGCCAAGTACTCTCCAGAGACTGCCCGCATTGACATAGAGCAGCAATTCATCCATTTACAACAAGGCTCGATGTGGATCAAGTCAGTGGATGAATATGATGTTGAGTTTACCATGGTCGGCAGGTAAGATATAGACTCAAATTCAATTTTCTTATCTCACTTAATACACTGCTAACACAAGGTCGTAACAGGTTCATTGCACACCTTATTCCCACTGCTGAGATCCGAGCACGACAATTCCAGCAGGGGTTGGACCCTGAAATACAAGCTGCACTTGCTACAGGGGATTTCCCAACCATTATCTTAATTTGAAAGCTTCCCGACGCTATGAGGCAGTTGTGAAGAAGAAGGGCAGGCTGCAGACTGCCAGTGTGAAACGCCCTGTGCATCAAATCACATGAGGGGCCTCTTCCAGGCCAGCCTTCAATGGACCATCTCGAAGGCCAAGTGGTTTTTTCGCCAACAACAGGCCTGACTTTTGCATCTACTGCAAAAGAATAGGGCATCCTGTGAAGAACTGTCGTAGGGCGAAAAACTTGTGCCTGATCTGTGGGTCTTCTACTCACGCCATTGGAGCATGCCTCCAGAACTAAGGACCTAACAACCCTCCAGCTAAACCGGCAATTCAAGCTCCTCCTACCCGGTTAGCTCTACCAGCTCTAGCTCTCCGCACCCAGACCGCTAAACCCCAACGCCGAGTGTTTAACTAGGCACAGAGAAAAGTGCCGCAACGCCAAGCATTTACTATGTTGATCGAAGAGGCCAAAGCTACGGGTCAGGTTATCACTGGTAAATCTCTTCCCTATTCTCTTTCAAGTCCTTTCAATTCATAGTCATCTTATATTTGTTATACCTAAACATATCCCACACGACTTAGGTACAATCTTAGTAGCCTCCCTACCTGCACTCGCGCTCTTCGACACTGGGGCATCACATTGCTTTATATCGCAACGGTTCGTAAGAACTCATGTGATCCCAGTTAAGCCGCTCGTATCCAGCTGGAACGTTAGTTCAGGGAACGGCGTTCTAAAAGCAACATTGGGATATGATCTGTGTCCAGTGGTCATTTGCAGTCGAGAATTCTATGCAAACTTCAAGGTGCTGGATATACCAAATTTTGACCTAGTCTTAGGAATGGAATGGCTGGGAACTTTCATTCCTACCATCGACTATCACCAAAGGAGGGTAGTGTTCAAAATACCAGATCACCCAGTGTTCTACTTCAAAAGTGGAGACCGGACCTTAGAGCCTAGTATCTACCGAGAAAAACCAAAGAAAGCAGAGATTACAGCATTGCAAGCGGAAGGATCGAAGCCAGAGATAGTTCGAGAGCTCGAGGATATATTCCCGGAAGATATATCAGGTTTGCCTCCCTATCGAGCTCTTGAATTCAGCATTGATTTGCAACCCGACACACAACCAGTAATAAAAGTTCCATACCGATTAAGTCCGGAGGGATTGAAGGAGATCCGTATTCAGTTGGACAAACTTCTGAAGAAAGGTTAGATCCGACCCAGTACTTCAAGCTGGGGATCTCTGGTGCTACTAATGAAGAAGAAAGAAGGTACCTACCGGATGTGCGTGGATTATCGAGCTCTGAACAAGGTGACAATTAAAAACAAGTATCCGCTATCTCACATCGATGACCTTTTCGATTAGTTAAGTGGATCTTGTATCTTTTCAAAATTAAATCTTTATTCAGGATATCATCAGGTGAAGGTCAAGGAGTCCGACATTCCGAAGATGGCATTTAGGACTCGTTATGGTCATTATGAATATCTTGTAATGCCATTTGGAGTGACCAATGCACCTGCCATCTTTATGAACTTGTTGAACCAAGTTTTCCGAGAGTACTTAGACAGGTTTGTTGTTATGTTCATTGAAGACATCCTGGTGTATTCAAAGAATTGGAAAAAGCATGCCGAGCACTTACGGATTGTCCTAGAGACATTACAACAACATCAGCTCTACGCCAAGTACAACAAGTATGAATTTTAGCTAGATCAAATCGGATTTCTCAAACATATCGTTTCAGGCGATGGAATCTTTGTGGATCCAGCTAAGGTGTCAGCTGTCAGCGAGTGGCCGACACCAAAAATGGTGAAAGATATAAGAATTTTCTTGGGCTTAGCAGGATACTACAGATCATTCATTGAAGGATTCTCAAATATCGCAGCACCCCTGACCAAGCTCACACGTAAAGACGAAGCATTCGTGTAGTCAGAAGCATGTGAGAAGGCTATTGTAGAACTCAAGTCGAGGTTAACCTCTACTCCTATTCTCGTAATACCGGATCAATCTGGCGGATTCGATGTACATTGTGATATGTCCGGTAAAGGATTAGGATATGTTCTACACCAGCATGGAAAAATTGTGGCTTTTGCATCAAGGCAATTAAAAGTTCATGAACGCAACTATCCAACACATGATTTGGAACTAGCAGTAGTAGTTTTCGCACTCAAGATTTGGCGCCGCTATCTTTTGGGAGAACGAGTGGATATATACACTGACCACAAAAGTCTGAAGTATGTATTTACTCAAAAGGAGCTCAACATGCGGCATAGAAGATGGTTAGAACTCATGGCGGACTTCGACATCAACCTACAGTATCATCCTGGAAAGATGAACGTAGTTCCTAATGCACTTAGTCGCCAATTATTAGCAATGAACCTCACCGTTCAATGGAAGCTAGAGAAAGAATTGCATGGATTAGATATCGAAGTAGTTATGCCAGGTAATACTTCATCTTTAATGAACTTAAAAATCCAGTCCTCTCTTGTAAATCAGATCAAGGCAGCTCAAACAAATGATGCCAAACTACAAAAGATCTGAGAACAAGAAGAAAGTGGACTTCGAACTTGTTAGGATCCGGTGCCTGCACAGCTGAAACCGCGGCCGAGGCGGAAGAAAAAACAAAAAGTTCTAGCGAGCACCGGACGCCCATAAAGCCCAGGATTCGAACCATAGACCTAAACTGGTTAATCTACAAGTGCAATGGGTTAAGAAAATACAACCTTTGTCACATGTCCACCCAATTGTGGAAGACTCCTCCAAGCTCGTAGCAACTGGGATCGCTCTTGAGAATCGACCACCCTTGCTATAGACGATCCACCCAAGGGAATGTGGAGGAGGCTCTAACCGACGATCCAGACTTGCTAGGTTTGGATGGTCGGTGATGTAGAAATACTTCACTAAATTTCTCTCTCTTTTTATCCAAAGCTCGTGAAAGCAAGAGAAGGAAGAAGAAGGAGAAGAGGAGAAGAACAACCATGAAGCATGAAGCTCAAAATGAGGAATGAAGAAAACATCAAGTCTTGAGAGTGAGCATGGCTTGCTCCTTTTCAATCATGCATCAATAGTGCACCTAAATGAATATATCATTTTAAAAGAATCAAGCCATACATCACTACATGCATGCACCATGCTTCATAACTCTCTACTTTCCGCCTCATTTCTATTTAATTTTCTAAAAAGAAAATCAAATATGAGGTGTCCTTCTTCTAGAAGCATTTCTGCATAAATACGGAATACTTCACCCGGTATATGTATCGCTACACATACGCGTATCCGTGTAAAAATACAGATAGCACCAAAGAAAGAAAATAAATAGTGAACAATAATACTAAAATATATGTATCAAAATACATACACAAATTATTAAATCAAAACCTGATTTAATAATCTGGCCTAATTCTAAGCAGGCTAGTATTATCAACCGTCCGATTTAAGTCTGTGTATCATCTACGCGTATTTAATCAGACCCTTGTGCATACCAACGTACGGCTCCTACATCTGTCACCTGAACTGGAAGAACCCTCAGTGTGGGTCTCTAAAAACTCGACAATACGCTGTCAGTGGGTTTAACCACATGCACGTCAGCGGCACAACCTGTACGTAATGGCTACCCAGATACTTGTCGAAAAGGGGGTCAACAATCAAGTGTGTCCTTACCCTACTGAGCCTAAATGTGACAATCTCCGTATAATCCGGTCTCTTCGTCAAAGAGTATCGCATATCGGGTCTACGGGTGGATAACGTCAGGCCCTTACTAACCCGATAAGTCATGTCTGAGTCAAGCTCATCACTAACTGAGATATTGCTGATCAACTATCAGTAAATCTCATCCACCGTGGCCAGGGATTTCCAGTGATAGCCGACTGAACACAGTGCGACATCGACTCCTAATACCAAGAGAGATGAATCCCTTGACAATCAACCACTGCCTCCATGTGGCTCGAGACTGTACCCAATTAAAACATGTTTGCACGACTTCTTTGAGCCGTGGTAGGGTAGTAATCAAAGTACAGTAGGAACTCACACAAGACAAATGATGACTTCAGGTTAAAGGACTAACCTGTACTCAAGCCATCTGAGAACTTCCATCTCACGATAAATATAATAACATCTAGAAGTTCTCGGCAAGTCCGTCCAGTGTACTCACCTCCAGTAAGCACCTGTATACTATCTTAGGCGACACAACACTAATGGCTTGTGAGACCGGCCGCCGCCCCTCGTCGGAGTCTAGAAGCGTATACACTAGTCTACTCCGGAATATCGATGCCCAATCTCAATACTCCAACGACTATGGACATTTAAGGATGTGCTTGTAAACAACCCAGCTCTCACATATATGATCGCCATCATAATGCTGGTTGTCAAGCAACAATCTTACGGGCTTCATCAATAATGAAGACAAACCAGATAGTATACTATCATCTTGAGTAAGACTGTTATACCTGTATAGGTCTTCCTTTAATTACCATAATCGCCTACTTGCGATCACAATAATTGCCTTGAGGGCACTATATCCAACAATCTCCCACTTGCACTTAAGGCCAATTATTGCGGTATCGCGTACCCACAGCTCGTGTGCTACCGAATACCTAACTTTTCTATCAATTAGTTTCGCAAACTATATTTGTGAAACATAATTTGTTCTAGAAATAGCCTCAGAGAGTGGATCCGCTACAATGTTCCAACTCTATCTCTCTATATCTCAATTTTGCGGAGATTAACAATCTCCCAAAATGAGTGATATCTCGCCTCAAGAATTTGTTTGGATACCTGATGGGACCAAGTTCATAAATGAACAACTCAATCCAACAAACTTCTTGGGATGTATTCTCTGTTGAGTTATAACCGGTCATTTTGCACCATGATTACCTCAGTATCCTTATTGAACACTATCCAATATACTGATCCATGAAAGAGGCTAAACTCAAGACTCTGATAGCATCTCTGTCATTCAGGTCATCCTGGAAGCCTAGACTGATAACCACCTCCCAGAAGAAGCTGCTGTTATCTTATACCAAGAACATTCTCTTATGTCCATGATAGCTTCCCTTTGTTTCTCGAGGATTGGATTAATATATGCTTATTGCAACTAGTGCAAAAGCAATATCTGGTGTTGTACAAGACATTGCATGATTGACTCAATTGCCTAAGCAAATGGTATGTCATTCATTCCAGACCCTCTCTTCATCAGTTTAGAAGACATCTCTTATAGATAGGGTGACTCCATCACCTGCAGGTACACCACCACGTTAGGAGCCGTCCATTCTAAAATACTTTTAGAATGATGTCTAAGTACCCGATTGGGAAACATCCCAAATCTAGATCTAAAACCAGAATCATCTGTCTGGTATTGTATAAGACATTGCATGATTGACTCAATTTCCTAAGCAAATGATATGTCATTCATGCCAGACACTCACTTCATCAGTCTAACAGACATCTCTTTAGAGAGGGTGACTCCATCACCTACGGGTACACTGCCATACCAAGAGTCATCCATTTTAAAATACTTTTAGAATGTTGTCTAAGTACTCGATTTGGGAAACTTCCCACATCTAGATCTAATCACCAGAATTCCTGATATACTATCCATATCCAACGTGGAGAAAACACTTTGTGATAACCAAAGTTTGACCGATTGTAGTATAGAAAAATTACTTCTTATCTGGAGTATGTCATCTAAATCCCAGGACAGTACTCCCTACATTCTTCTTACTAGGTCTATCTTTTGTTTTGATGAAGTCAATCACCTTGACTATCATATCAAAACAGATGATCCGTATCCGCTATCCATGATTCAGTCTACGAATAAACATAAGCAACTTGCATACCTTCTGCTGCTACCACTGACTATGATAATCCTCCGGCAAAGTCATACACACGTGCACTTCTAAAATCCCATTTAAAAAGACGTTATAGTCACCCACCTGCCAGATATCATAGCCATGAAATACATCAGCGCCAAATCATATCCATATGGAATTCAGCATAGTCACTGAAGTAAAAGTCACATCACAATCCACAACGGATATTTGATGAAAACTCTTTACAACAAGTCTAGCCTTATTAGGTAAGTACCTTTCCACCTGCACAGATCCCGAAAGGTTTACTTGCTCCTAATGGGTTTTACCTCTTCAGGAGCACCCAGCAAATTCCAAAATCCATGATTTGCTGAAGTGCGTGGAGTCCATCTTGGATATGATATACCTGGTCACCTGGAAGTTACCACTTCCTATGACCTGCTGATAACAAGCAGGGGGAACAGAAGTGTCAAGTCATATCCATATGGACTTCATAGACACTAAAATAAAAGTTTCATCACAATCCACAACGGGTATTTGATGAAAACTCTTTACAACAAGTCCAGCCTTATTAGGTTAGCACCTTCCACCTGCACAGATCTCAAAAGATCTACTCGCTCCTAATGGGTTTTACCCCCTTCAAGAGCACTCAGCAAAATCCAAAATCCATAATTTGATGAAGTGCGTGGAGTCCATCTTGGATATGAAGCATCTGGTCACCTGAAAGTTACCACTTTCTATGACCTACTGATAACTAGTAGGGCACCATGATGCTGACCTCCCTTTCACCGTCTATGAGAAAACCGAAGCATCACTCGGGTGTCTAAGGTCACCTACTAAAATCTGCGGAGTGGCTAACAGTTTGTCAAGTCCAATTGAATCCTTAGGTTCTACTAAATTTTCAGTAATCGTTTGTGGTTCTGGAATCACTTCCAAATTTACCATACTCCCACTAGTTTTTTTTGCAAAAAGATTCCTTTTATAAAATGGTGGTGAGTCAAGAACAATTTAACTGTTGATCTTGAAAATGGTAGAAACAAAATCCCAGTGAATGCTTGGGATAATCCACAAACCGCCATTACCAAAGCGTGCCTCAAGTTTGTCCGGATTCTATTTTTAGATGAAACCGAATAACTCCATATCTTAACAAACTGAAAATATGTAACCATTCTATGTCCATATAGAATCAAGGCTCTAATTTAGATGGAACCAGATTCAAAAGTCATGCAGTTGTTTCCTGTGCATATCACCTAATGGAAAAAGGCCAATACAGCATTACTTATCATGGAGCACATCCACGGATGAGTAACCTATTAGAGAATCAAGTTCTCGATATTACTATGATGGAATACCCAGCATAAGTATCTACATCTTCGATCACCTCGAAGAATCCCGATACTTCCAACGTATGGTTCACTACTTTATTTTTATACCTATAAACTTCTTAAGATCTTTGGACCTTGCATTACAACGAATGCGTGTCTAAAACCAGAGAACTTACAGGTAAACTTGAATGAATTAAGAGTATCAACCCCTTGTCCCGAAGAACACTGGACAACATAAACTTTCATGTATAAGTTCCAAGAGTATACCAACTCAAATTCTGTATTTTGTAAATTGAAAACTGTATCTTGGTTAAGAATGTCTTACACCGTTATTCTATGCACCTTAGCTTATCCTCAACTGATAAAGGTAAATGTTTACAACACAATTTTCAAAATGTATATCTCACTTTATAAAAATAAAGGTACAGATATTTCACCAAATATTTGTTGTCAGGCAAAAACCAGGCGATTGAATCCAATATCACCAATTACAACGAATTCTGATATAGAGGATCAAATCGCCTATTTCCCAATATTCTACTCCTACTTATCTTCTGTAACACCGTACAGATGTGAGATCCAAAACTGATAAATACATACCCCAGAGTCAGAATTAATTAGGAAAATAGTTCTCTTTTACATGTACAAGGAAAAACTGAAACAAGAAAATGTTTCATAGGGGTGGTCAGGTATTCCTAGTAATGCCTTTTCCATTATCCAGATTCATGACAGTAGTCGCAATTTCCTTTTCCCTCACTTCAATCCCTGTATATGTCTCTACATCTTACCTTCTGTACACCGCACTTAGGCCGATTGATTTTCTTCCTTCCCTACCTTCGGCACCATCCTAAGGTTTGGAAGAAGACTATCCAATAAGCGTAATAGGTGTACTCTCCTAATCAAGGAGCTCTCGCAACCTGAGAGAAGCTAAAGGGGAAAGATAACTGAATAATCTTATTCAATTTCTTCAGAACCTATGCCCATTCTCAACTAAAGTAACTTCTTTGAGTTCGTATGTAACTATACGATGGCCGTTCCAAGCAATATGGATTATCGTAGTGATACGATGTGTTCTGAAGAAATACAAAGCATAGAGTAGGAGTGGCAGGGATATATGTGACTTTGCCACGAATCAAGACAAGCCCAAGCCAAGTGTGTAAAAAGGTTCGGTCAAATTGGTTCTTGAGTTTTTAAGGTAAGTCATGGGTCGCTGTACCAGAGAGAGAGAAAAGAAATACTCAGCGTGCACTCTATCAAGATTAGATTGATTTTTACTTTATCTAACCAGGATGGATCCCACTGTTTCTCGAATTCTCCTTCAAACCCTAAAAGGAGAACTAATCGAGATTATTTACACTTACAAGTTCGCTAACCGTTTAGTCAGGCTAGTGTTGGTACTCCGAGGGAGGTCCCCCGTGCTTTCACACGGACCCAATTAATAACCCAATTTCCGCAGAGACGTAACCTCATTAACACTTTCTAGACACCTAATAGGTTAGCAAATTGTGAAGTGAAAAATCTCCCGATGAGTAATACATACTCATCAGTGGGAATCGGGACCTAACTATTATTATGTGATAACTTGACGAAATCCACTCAAGTCACCACACTCCAGAAGGTATGCACATGCCTGGAAAGTTTCCTATATGTTTGAAACTCCCGATATGGTTTTTAGCCCTAGGATCCAAGTGACCTTGTGTTGGAGATTCACGATGTGGTGCTTTTGAAAAGGATATGGTCAATATTGGATATGTCGGTTTTTTGATAAAAAGTAGTGCACGATGTGATTCTCGAGTTATAAAAATACCACAAGTGCACGGTGCGTTGATGCAAGCCTGCAAGTATGGGTCGATCCACAGGAAGTAGATATCACGACATTCTTTTGAGTTAAAAATCAATGGTTTTGAGTTTGAAGTTTTCACGTTTTTATACAAAAAAAACAATGTACGGATAAAGCGATATGTACAGAAACTTAAGATAAGGTTTGGTAAATTGAAATACGGCGTTACTGTTAGTGTATATGCCCTAGAGGCCATTACTGTATCATACTAGTTTGTATATTACTTAATGGAAGCTTGGGATATTCACCTTGTATAAACAATCTTGCTCAATATAGTAGTATGCTACTTGGTTTGTTTCTACTTCAATGTGTACTTGTGTTTATTTCAGTATATCACTTATACGCATTAGTGGAGCCCTTAGGATCTTTGCTTGATTACCAGCGTTGTGATGGCAGTCACACTAGTGGGGGCTGGGTAATCTATAGGCACATCCTTATACAGGTCCCTAGTCGTAGGACTATCGAGACAGGGCATCGATACTCCGGAGTAGACTAGCGTATGCGCTTCTCATCCCAGTGTGGGAGATGGTCTGTCCCACAGCCATCAGTACGTCGTACTGGAGATAGTATACGGGTGCTCGTTGGGTTACGAGTACACTGGACAGGACTCGTCGGGAACTGACAGGTTGGTATTATACCTATCGTCAGTTATCAGTTCCCAGGTGACATGAGTACAGCTTAGTCCGCTGACTTGACACTGGCACTTCGCCTCGAGTGTGTTCCCACTGCACTTTGATCACTACCCTACCACGGCTCAAAGGAGTCGTGCAAACAGGTGGTGGTTGGGTGCAGTCCCGAAGCACTTGGAGGCAGTGACGGTTAGACAGGATTCGTCTCTCCCGGTATTGGGGGTTGACATCGCGCTGTGTCTAGGAGAGCCATTACACGAGTAGTCCCTGGCCAGGGCAAGCGAGATATACTGGTAGGTTTCCAGTGTTATCTCAGGGTGTTTTGGGCTTCACTCCGACACGACTTGTACCGCTATTGGGGGACTGACGTTTTACCGCCCCCTAGACCCGACATGCGATGTATCAGACGAACAGACCGGACTGTGCGGAGAATGTCACATTCAGACTCAGTAGGAGTTCAGATGGGGTTTCACCTCGTCAGCCTTCTTGTCGGCATCTACCTGGGGACCGTTACGCACAGCTAGTGCCGCTTGCGGTCTGTGGTTAAACCCACTGCCAGCGTAGTGTCGAGTCTTTAGAGTCCCACACAAAGGGTATTCGCCTCTGGGCAAAACAGAGTAGAGGTCGCATGGTTTTGCGACAGTGTTCGTTCTCATCCGCGCACTTGTGCACGTTTGGAGTCCGGACGGATTATACTGGCAGGCTCTGGTTTGAGCCGGATGCTGGTATAGGTTTTGGGGTTGCTTTTATATCTCGGTATTCTTGCTCCTCGGAACGAGAATGCAGGTGTGTATGCACAGTTGCTTGAGGCGGAGGATGAGTTTTTTCATTAGGGTTTCGGAACGGGTGCGTATGCACAGTTGACAGTCATCATTTTCCAAACCCTAATGGTTTTATGGATTATCTATTAATAATAGTAATTAAATGAGAATTTTGTTATGGTTGATTTTGTTGACTTGTTGACCATGGTTGACTTGTTGACCATGGTTGAATGTTGACCACCATCATGCTTTGAAAGATCCTCCTTGATTCATGCTTACATTTCATTTAAAGAAGCATGATAGTGGTCATTCCAAATTACCATCAACTATTCTTATTTTGAATTATTATTATTTAGATAATTCTTTTCTTTTGGCATTATGGTTGCAAGAAAGAAAAAATATAGCTCATTCATCATTCTTCTTCTCTCTCTTCATTTCATCTTCTTCTTCCTCTAGCAAAAAGAGAACCCTTCTCATGTGTTGAGAATCCTTCTCTTTAAAAAGAAAAGCAAACCCTAGTCACTCTCTACTCATTCTAGGTTCAAGGTTTAGCAAGCCGGAAACCCTAGTTCACTCAAAGATCGAGGAAGAGCCCAAAAGTCGAACCTTCGAGGTGGATCCATCTTCGACGGAAGAAGGCGACGAGAAGAGAACCATCAACCTCTACAAGATTTCAAGAAGAAGGAGTTCAAGTTTAGGTATAACCATCTTCCATAGTAGCTAACTCTCTTTAGCAAGTTTGCTAGTTTAGTTTAGACACGATCCCGACCTTGTTTAGTCCATGTTGCCTCTTGCGATAAAAATTTGTTTTTTATACCGTTTCCGCCTCCCCGTAAGCACCGGGGGTCGCAATATGGACTTACAGTGGTATCAGAGCCTAACTAAACTTAAACTAGCTTGGTAGCGAAGTGTATGGAAGTTCGAAACCGAAAAATCGCAAAACCGGAAAAACCAAAACCCTAAGTTTCTGTTGAATTTTTTTCTGCTCTAAATGAAAAACTTTATACTTGTAAATTCGGCTCAGGGTTTTGTTTGAACAGCCAAAAAAAACGATGCCCTAATTCACTTAAACCCCCGCGGTTCCGCGGCACGAGGTAGGCATGTGCCGCGGAACCGCCGCAGTTTGTTTTTTTCTCTGCATCGTTTTTCGTGCAGTGTTCTTCTGTGTTGGTTTTGGGATTTTTCAGATGTATTATATGTACCCAGATTTTCCAGAACAGAAATTCACTTTTGGGGTCCTATAATTCCGTATTTTTTCCGAACTTCACTGCACTTTGGCTATGTTGGTTATATCTGTGATGTTTGCATGTATTGAACGTCGGCTAATCGCTATAAGCCGATTAGTCGGGGTTATACATGATCTGTGTTTGATATTGGATTGTGTATATGAATCTGTTGGACTGTCGCGGGTGAATAGCCGGGGTGGATGTGAGATGAGCTTTTGTTTTTCTTTCATTCATTGTAAATGTAAATTGATGTAATAATATTATTTGTTTGGCCGCACAACCGGGTCGGGGTTGTAGCCGTCATTGTATAATTCTTTTTACTGTTTTTGCTCCTAGGATAGACCCATGGAGGGGTGCACAAACTACCGGGTTCTTGGCGGGTAGTTTGCCGCACCCGTAGGGGTCTTGGGTGGGGTATTTGCTATTCACCGCGACCGTGTAATCCGCTTTTCGTTGCAGGCTCGAAAGAATTGCGGATTGCTAGTATATCCAATGTATTCATCTGTGATCTGTAATGTCTATCATTGCTTTCTATTTAGGCGTTGCTTATGTTTTACAGCCGCGCTAGCCCAGCCCCCGCTCTGTCGTTAGTTAAGTAACCTAACGAGTGATGACGGGTCCCCGTGGCGAATGCGAATGGCATAAGCGTACGTCATATTTTGGTTGTTTTCTGCAATGGTAGGATTAAATGATGGGACGCATTAAAAGAACTAATGCAAGAATATCACGCATTAAAAGAACTAATGCAAGAATATCACGCATTAAAAGAACTAATGCAAGATAATAAACCAAGTTTAAGTCGATGGAACACTTTCGAAAAACCACTCGGTTCTTTTCAAAACTAACTTTTAAATGCGGAGCTTGAGCCACTCCTTCTAAAAGCTATCTCGTTCCATCGATTATATCAAGTTCACTACGTTCACGGTTTCGCCAAAACCATCCGTAGCCCTCCGTCGTTTCATATGAATATTCAACAGTATTCAAGCTGTGTTTGTTGGCCTTAGTCAAGGCACAGTGTTTGGTAGCTGGTGGGTATTCATATGTTGCATAGATAGAATGCGTTGGTTTGGGACAGTCGTATTGCCTTGTTGGCCATAGTCAAGGGTATATACGGGTGGGTTCAAATTAACCTGGATAACGACGGGAAGAACTTGACATGTGACTTATGATTTGTTGGCCTTAGTCAAGGTCATAAGAGCATGGGGCAAAAATCCACATCGGGAGTTTCATAAGTACTGAAACTTGCTAGATTAGCATACCATTTGGAGTGTGATGATTATGGTAGGATTCCTTCATTTTCGTCACGCGATGATATTTGGATCCCGATCCTACTGTGAGTATATGCTACTCCTCGGGAAATTTCTCACTAAACGATCAATGTTATAAACCTAGTAGGTGCCTAGAAAGGTGTTAGCGGGGCTACGCCCCCAGGGAAAAGAGGTTCTTAAATTAAGGAACTTCGCGAAAGCGTTGGAAAACCTCCCTCGAAGTACCGACACTGGCCTGGCTGAACGGTTAAGCAAGTATTGTACGGTGGGATTGATCCCGGCTAATTCTTCCTTTGTGGTTTGAGGAGGGATTCGAGAGACAGTGGGAGCCATCCTGTTTAGACAAATTAAAAACCATTCTAAACTTGCAAGAGCATCGTGCTAAGTTTTTCTTCTCTCCCCCTGCAGCGACCAAATCGAAATGACTGGACTTAAGTTACTTCTAGATAAAAACATACTGACAGGGCCAAACTACAAAGATTGGCTCAGGAATGTCAAATTGGCAATCACTTACGACAAGCTGGGGTATCTTCTTACCACCAAAGCTCCCCCCGTCCCAGGTCCCACCTCCAGCGTCGCGGATAAGGAAATCCGTAAGACTTGGGAGATTGATTGCGCGAAGGCCAGGTGCCTCGTGCTTGCCTCTATGGACAACGAACATCAGAGGAGGCATGAGAATATGGACCTCGAGTCCATATTTCTCCATACAAAAGAACTGTATGGAGTGCAGTCTCGTATCGCAAGATACGAAGTGTCGAAGAAGTTATTTTCGACTAAGTTGGCCGTCGGATCATCGGTAGCGGACCACGTGCTTAAGATGATTGGCTACACTGAGGAGCTCGCGGAACTTGGGACCACGTTGGATAGTGAACTTTATACAGATTTAATTCTCCAGTCCCTTCCATCCACTTACGCCCAGTTCATACTGAATTTCAACTTGCAAGAAAAGGAAGTTGAACATTCAGAACTCCTCAACCTGCTGAGGAGCGCAAAGGGCACCCTACAGAAGGGTAGGGATACACCCGCTTTGTTTGTAGGAGGATCTTCTTCCTCTAGGTCCAAGGCGAAAGCCAAGGGAAAGAGGAAGAAAGCCCCCGCCAAACCAAGAGGCGGTGTTAGTAAAGTGGGTACGAAGGGAAAGGAAAAGGCAACAATGATTGCGGGGAAGCTTATTGGTAAAGAGGAATGCTTCTATTGTCACAAAAGTGGACACTGGAAGAAAGATTGCAGGGCTTGGAAAGCCAGGACACAGGAACTGAAGCAGGTTGCGGCTTCAGCTTCATGTGTGTATGTTATTGAAAACTGTCTTTCTATAAACTCTACTTCCTGGGTATTGGATACCGGATCAGGATCTCATATCTGTAATTCTTTGCAGGCGTTGAGAAACCGTAGGTTTTTGAAGGCAGGTGACATGACCCTCACAGTTGCGAACGGAGCTAGCATGGATGCTAAAGCCGTGGGGGACTATCACCTGGGAATGACAGACGGGCATGTTTTGGTTTTGCGTAATTGCTTTTTTGTACCCAACGCAACTTGTAATATCATTTCTGTATCTTTGGTTTCTAAAGAAGGTTATGAATTTGCGTTTGTAAGTAATGTTGTAAACATTCACCTTAATCAAGTTCTGATTGGGTCAGGTACACTGAGCAATGGTATATACGTATTAAACCAACCACAGATTTTCAATGTCCAGAATACACACAAAAGAAAGTCTCCAGATATCAATCAGGCTTTCTTATGGCATTGTAGACTGGGTCACATCAATGAGACACGGTTGACTAAGTTACATAAAGAAGGATACTTGGATCCGTTCGAGTATCAGTCTTATGCCACTTGTGAATCCTGTCTCATGGGAAAGATGACAAAGACTCCGTTCACTGGACACGGAGAAAGAGCGAGCGAGCTCTTGGGACTCATACACAGTGACGTGTGTGGTCCAATGTCTACACATGCGCGAAGCGGTTATTCATACTTCATTACTTTCACAGACGATTTCTCTAGGTAGGGACATGTCTTCTTAATGAAGCACAAATCCGAGGCCTTTGAGAAATTTCGGGATTACAAGAATGAAGTTGAAAAACAAACCGGCAAAAGTATCAAGATTCTAAGATCGGATCGAGGTGGAGAATACTTAAGTGCCGAGTTCCTGAATTACTTAAAAGAGAATGGGATTCTCTCTCAGCGTACTCCTCCATACACTCCGCAACATAACGGTGTATCGGAAAGGAGGAATCGAACCCTATTGGATATGGTTCGTTCCATGATGAGTAAGGCTGAGTTACCGCGATCTTTCTGGGGATATGCACTAGAAACAGCTGCACATCTCTTGAACCAAGTTCCTACTAAGACTGTGCCTACCACACCATATCAGATGTGGAGTGGGAAGAAACCCTGTCTTAAAGCCTTTAAGACATGGGGATGTCCGGCTTTTGTAAAAAAGCAGCATGCGGACAAGCTCGAGGCACGCTCAGTACAGTGCAAGTTTGTGGGATACCCAAAGAACTCCAAGGGGTATCTATTCTATTACGCAGAGGAGCAAAAAGTCCTTGTTTCTCGTCATGCCCACTTCTTGGAAACTGAGTTTTTGGAAAATCAGATAAGTGGGAGCGCAGTAGAACTGGATGAAATTCTAGAATCTCAGACTATTACTGAAAGCTTAGTAGAACCAGAGGGTTCAAATGAACAGGACATTCCTACGCCGCTCCGCAGGAGTAGTAGGCAGTCTCATTCGCCCGAGAGATACTGCAGTTTTCTCATAGACGGGGATAGAGAGGATTGCATCATAGACTATGATGATCCTACTAGCTTCCAGCAGGCCGTTCAGAGCATTGACTCGATAAAATGGCTGGATGCAATGCGGACCGAAATGGAGTCCATGTACACCAACAAAGTATGGACGTTGGACATTGCTCCAGACGGGGTAAAACCCGTAGGATGCAAGTGGATCTTCAAAAGGAAGATTGGTGTAGATGGACAGGTTGAGACCTATAAAGCTAGACTTGTAGCAAAGGGTTTCCGTCAAAGACCTGATTTGGACTATGACGAAACCTTTTCTCCAGTGGCTATGCTGAAATCCATTCGGATCCTTCTTGCCATTGCTGCCTTCCACGATTATGAGATTTGGCAGATGGACGTAAAAACCGCTTTTCTAAATGGAAGTTTAGAGGAGTGTGTCTATATGGATCAGCCAGAGGGTTTCATTCAGAGTGGGAGCAGCGGAAAGGTGTGCAAGTTGCTTAAGTCCATCTATGGACTAAAGCAGGCATCGCGGAGTTGGAACATCTGTTTTGATGAGACGGTCAAGGAATTTGACTTTATCAAAAATCCAGATGAACCATGCATCTATAGTAGATTTGTAGCGAGAACTGTAGTATTCCTTGTTTTATACGTGGATGACATTCTCTTAATAGGAAATGACATTCCTATGCTACAATCTGTCAAGGGTTTCTTGTCACACAGGTTCTCCATGAAAGACCTGGGTGATGCCTCTTACATCCTGGGGATCCGGATCCATCGTGATAGATCCAAGAGGATATTAGGACTTTCACAGTCCAGGTACATCGACACCGTACTAAAAAGATTCAGTATGGAAGATTCCAAGCGCGGTAACCTACCGGCTTGTCACGGGATCACCCTCTCTAAAGAGATGTCTCCCAAGACTGATTTGGAGAGGGATCGCATGTCTATTATACCCTACGCTTCTGCGGTAGGCTCTATAATGTATGCGATGTTGTGTACCAGACCGGATGTAGCTTATGCACTGAGTGTAGTAAGCCGGTATCAGTCAAACCCTGGGGAGAAACATTGGATAGCAGTAAAGAACATTCTCAAGTACCTGAGAAGGACTAAGGAGATGTTCTTGGTGTATGGCGGAAAAGACCTCCAGATTGAGGCCTTTGCTGACTCCAGCTTCCAGAGTGACAAGGATGATTCTAAGTCCATGTCGGGTTTTGTCTTTACCCTCAATGGAGGGGCGGTGTGTTGGAAGAGTTCCAAACAGGAAACCGTTGCAGACTCGACTATGGAAGCGGAATACATCGCTGCATCTGATGCCGCAAAAGAAGCTGTCTGGATAAGGAAGTTCTTAAAAGAACTTCAGGTGGTTCCGTCCATTGTTGACCCAGTACCTCTGTATTGCGACAACAACGGGGCTATAGCTTTAGCAAAGGAACCCAGGTCCCATCAGAGATCCAGGCACATCTTGAGGCGGTATCACCTGATCAGGGAGATTTTGGATCGCAAGGAGATCGAGGTTCGGAGGGTTGCTTCAGAAGAGAACACTGCAGATCCATTCACCAAGGCCCTACCCCAGACTCAGTTCGAGCGGCTGATCGAGATGATAGGTCTTCGATACGCCAGTACATGGCCTTAGTGCAAGTGGGAGATTGTTAGTGTATATGCCCTAGAGGCCATTACTGTATCATACTAGTTTGTATATTACTTAATGGAAGCTTGGGATATTCACCTTGTATAAACAATCTTGCTCAATATAGTAGTATGCTACTTGGTTTGTTTCTACTTCAATGTGTACTTGTGTTTATTTCAGTATATCACTTATACGCATTAGTGGAGCCCTTAGGATCTTTGCTTGATTACCAGCGTTGTGATGGCAGTCACACTAGTGGGGGCTGGGTAATCTATAGGCACATCCTTATACAGGTCCCTAGTCGTAGGACTATCGAGACAGGGCATCGATACTCCGGAGTAGACTAGCGTATGCGCTTCTCATCCCAGTGTGGGAGATGGTCTGTCCCACAGCCATCAGTACGTCGTACTGGAGATAGTATACGGGTGCTCGTTGGGTTACGAGTACACTGGACAGGACTCGTCGGGAACTGACAGGTTGGTATTATACCTATCGTCAGTTATCAGTTCCCAGGTGACATGAGTACAGCTTAGTCCGCTGACTTGACACTGGCACTTCGCCTCGAGTGTGTTCCCACTGCACTTTGATCACTACCCTACCACGGCTCAAAGGAGTCGTGCAAACAGGTGGTGGTTGGGTGCAGTCCCGAAGCACTTGGAGGCAGTGACGGTTAGACAGGATTCGTCTCTCCCGGTATTGGGGGTTGACATCGCGCTGTGTCTAGGAGAGCCATTACACGAGTAGTCCCTGGCCAGGGCAAGCGAGATATACTGGTAGGTTTCCAGTGTTATCTCAGGGTGTTTTGGGCTTCACTCCGATACGACTTGTACCGCTATTGGGGGACTGACGTTTTACCGCCCCCTAGGCCCGACATGCGATGTATCAGACGAACAGACCGGACTGTGCGGAGAATGTCACATTCAGACTCAGTAGGAGTTCAGATGGGGTTTCACCTCGTCAGCCTTCTTGTCGGCATCTACCTGGGGACCGTTACGCACAGCTAGTGCCGCTTGCGGTCTGTGGTTAAACCCACTGCCAGCGTAGTGTCGAGTCTTTAGAGTCCCACACAGAGGGTATTCGCCTCTGGGCAAAACAGAGTAGAGGTCGCATGGTTTTGCGACAGTGTTCGTTCTCATCCGCGCACTTGTGCACGTTTGGAGTCCGGACGGATTATACTGGCAGGCTCTGGTTTGAGCCGGATGCTGGTATAGGTTTTGGGGTTGCTTTTATATCTCGGTATTCTTGTTCCTCGGAACGAGAATGCAGGTGTGTATGCACAGTTGCTTGAGGCGGAGGATGAGTTTTTTCATTAGGGTTTCGGAACGGGTGCGTATGCACAGTTGACAGTCATCATTTTCCAAACCCTAATGGTTTTATGGATTATCTATTAATAATAGTAATTAAATGAGAATTTTGTTATGGTTGATTTTGTTGACTTGTTGACCATGGTTGACTTGTTGACCATGGTTGAATGTTGACCACCATCATGCTTTGAAAGATCCTCCTTGATTCATGCTTACATTTCATTTAAAGAAGCATGATAGTGGTCATTCCAAATTACCATCAACTATTCTTATTTTGAATTATTATTATTTAGATAATTCTTTTCTTTTGGCATTATGGTTGCAAGAAAGAAAAAATATAGCTCATTCATCATTCTTCTTCTCTCTCTTCATTTCATCTTCTTCTTCCTCTAGCAAAAAGAGAACCCTTCTCATGTGTTGAGAATCCTTCTCTTTAAAAAGAAAAGCAAACCCTAGTCACTCTCTACTCATTCTAGGTTCAAGGTTTAGCAAGCCGGAAACCCTAGTTCACTCAAAGATCGAGGAAGAGCCCAAAGGTCGAACCTTCGAGGTGGATCCATCTTCGACGGAAGAAGGCGACGAGAAGAGAACCATCAACCTCTACAAGATTTCAAGAAGAAGGAGTTCAAGTTTAGGTATAACCATCTTCCATAGTAGCTAACTCTCTTTAGCAAGTTTGCTAGTTTAGTTTAGACACGATCCCGACCTTGTTTAGTCCATGTTGCCTCTTGCGATAAAAATTTGTTTTTTATACCGTTTCCGCCTCCCCGTAAGCACCGGGGGTCACAATATGGACTTACAGTTACCCCCAACTCTAAATCTTGATTCAATGTCCATTTCTAGTTTCTAATTGACTTAAAAAGCATGCCGCATCTAACCTGAAAAAAAGTATAGTTTTAGGATACGATATCAACATAAGTACAAAAAAAACTAAAAATTTAAAGTTTTTAGATGAAATGAGCTAAGTGAAATTAGCAAGTATATAACATATGCTTGTATGGCCACATGTTATATCTAGCTAGTGTACTATACTTAGCTAAATTTGATACTCCTTTCAACTTCCATTCTTAATATAACAACAATAATATGTATAGAAGGAATATGATATATGTTAAAGGTTGATTTGCAACCATTCAAAACAATATATACTATCAAGCAAGACATAATAACATTGCATATATTAATAAAAGAAGTGCAAAAAAAGTTAAGAATCAAGAAGAAGGGGTTGGAAGGCAAGCCATTCAACAACCTACCTCACGATAGCCTAAGTGCAAAACTACTCACACATCATGTAATAAGAACACAAATGAATAAATATAAAAGAGAATGCAAGAAAGGAAAATAGAGAAAAGATACAAGAACCAAAAAATGAACTCAAAGAAGCTTTTATTGAAATTGTTAGTTATATGTATGCCCTAGAGGCCATTACTGTACATAGGATGTATATTGTAGTGGATGCTGGGACATATATAGGGAGGACTTTCTTGCTCGACATGATAGTATGCTATCTGGTTGCTCTTTACCTTAACGTGTATACTGATCGTCTCTCTGTTACATGTTGGTAAAGCCCTTAGGATATGTACTTGACTACCTGGACTATGATACGGATCATACTAGTGGGGACATGGTAGTCCATAAATACATCCTTCAAAGTCCCTAGTCGAGGGTGTATCGAGACGGGGCATCGATATACCAGAGTAGACTAGCGTATACCTTCTCGACCCATACAGATGGGCGATGGATGATCCCATATCCATTGGTGTTTGACATCAGAGATGATATACGGGTGCTCAGTAGAGACTGGGTATACTGGACGGACTCGCCGAGAACTCCCAGATGGTATTATACCTCACGTCAGATGGCAGTTCTCTGGTGACACTGGTACAGAGTAGTCTGTTGACCCGAGATCGTCATAGAGTCTTGTGTGGTTCCCACTGTGCTTTGATTTCCATCTTACCACGTCCAAGAGGGCGTGCAAAACGGTGGTTTTTGGGTACAGTCCCGAGTCACATGGAGGCAATGAGCGATAGGAGGGGATTCGTCTCTCCCGGTATAGGGGGTTGATGTTGCGCTGTGTTCGATTGGCTATAACAGGAAATCCCTGGCCAGGGTTGCTGTGATTTACTGGTAAGTGTTACCAGTAGTTTCTCGAAATGTTATAGACCTCATATCGACACGACTTATCGAGCTATTGGGGTCTGACGTTTACCACCCCTAGGCGAGATATGCGACATATCAGACGATCAGACCGGACTGTACGGTAGTGTTACTGGTTGGATTCACTGGAGTGTGAGCGGGCTTGCTCGTCGATCTTCAGATCGCTCAATACCCGGGTGGCCGTTACGTTTAGCAGACCGCTTGCGGCTTGTGGGTATTTGATATGATCATCATCTGCTGCCGGCGTATTGACGAGTCTTTAGAGTCCTACACAGAGGTTTCCTGGCTCAAGCGAAACGAAATAGGAGCGCATATGAGATATGTGCGGGACCGAGAATGATACCAGTATGTGATACTGTATTCGATTCTCGCGATGTGACATTGATCGGTTATATGCGATATAGCCGGGTTATCGGATCAAGTGTTGATTTGATAAGTTGTTACCAATGATACTAGTCGGTTATATGCGATATGACCGGATTGTTAAATCAAGTGTTGATTTAATGATTTAATGCATAATTATATATTTGATATATTACTTTGCATTAACTAGTATCGGTTCACTTTAAATGGATTTTCTCGCTCGGGTGTGCACATTGTATATTCGATATAGTTTTGTGCACTTGCTTGTATCATGTTTGATGATACATGCCTTATGGTTAAGTGTTAAGAATTAAACTATAGTTAAGTGGGTGATTATGGTTTTTAATTTCATTTTATTCATTTATCTTTTTGGAAAAAGAAAAGGCAAAATGAGGAAAATGGTTGCTTTCTTTTGTTTATTCATGAACCTTCATGAAGACTTTGACTTCTTGACCATTTTGTCTCATGCTTGACCCTAACCACTCACTTAAACCTTAGTTAACTCTCTACATCTAACCATAGTTCATTATATGATAAGGATTGATTTTTCTTTTCTATTCTAATATTCTTATCATAATAATTTAGCTTCTTCTTCTTCTTCCTTCAAGTGAAGAAAAGCTTGACCATCAATGGCAACTTGATGAAATGAGTGAGAAATCCAATTCTAAAGTTTACCCACTACCTATTTCTTCATCATCTACCTCTTGCCAAGTAGTAGAGTGTGTTTCCTTCACAAGTTTTTAGGGCTTGGTGAAGGTGGAGCTTGATTTAGCGATGCCTCGACGTAGATCATCTTCGGCATGGACATCGACGACCTAGCTTGCTTTTTCTCCGACGAAGCCGACTCTAGAGCCCGGATTCCTTTTGGACAGCGGAGACGACTTCGTTGCGGAGCTATGAAGGTGGAGCACCGGATCTACAAAGGTTGTATTTCCGATAACCCATTAGTTAAGTGTTAACAAGTTTACTTTTCGCCTAGTTTTCTAGCCGACGATCCATAGTCGGGTCTCTCGGCACCGTTAAAATTTTAATTTGGCATGATCGATGCCTTGTGAGACCTCATTATGGTGCCTAGGAACCCTACAGTGGTATCAGAGCTTAGCTAGAGCCTTAGGCGAAGTCCCGACAGAGTTTGAAATCCGAACGAACCCGAAACCCATATTCAAAATGCTCTCTGTCCAGATTTTAAAAATGTGGATTTTTCAAGATTAAAAATATCCAGAAAATCAAGCAGGGTTTTCTAAGAATTACTGTAAATTTCGTGGGCCTAAGTCAACTTTTCCACCGCGGAATCGCGGCACGTGCTATGCATGCCGCGGCGGTCCAGCGGCGGTTTTGTCGTTTTGTGTATTTTGTTTTTCACAGTAATTCTCAGATTTCTGTACTGATCTTCCTGGGATATTTTAATATTTATTATAGAGTTGTATTTTCTGTAGTTGTTTTGGGGATTCGGTGTTTCGATCGGGATATCAGATTTTGTCTGTGTGGCTTTCCGGATAAATTTTAGAATATGTTAAAAAGTTCGACCGGATATAAATACCCAATTTTTCCCCTGTCGGGAAATTTCCAAGTGTTGGATTTTTCCAAAGTTTAACGACGTTCTAAGTAGTGCAAGTAACTCGATGGACCCTCTAGAAGACAACAAACCTTAACTCGATTATGTGACCGTCTTGAACTGCCTTTTGAACCTTCGGGTTTGGGGCAGTACGGCGTGCCACATGTGAGGCGTTGGCTTGACCCTTCTACGGCTGGACCGTTGGTACTGAGGCACGAACTGAATGTTGTTAGACCCATATTTCATGTGTTGATCAGTATCGGGAAAACTTGGGTGTTCGATTGTTCGATCGGAAAGTTTGACATTTTCTATTTATCCGGAATGGGATACAATAATTGGAATTCACAAGAAGTTATGAGATAACTGAATGAATGTTGTAAATCTAGCAATTTAGTCTCACTTGATCGGTTGCCACGGAATTTTGATGTGATCAAAAGTCCGTCGCAATCACGTAGCGTACGCGGATACTCGCCGGGTAAACTTAATAGACAGCCTCACTCTATAACCCCGACCAAGTGACTGTAGGAGAACCCCGTCGCCGAAAGCATCCGTCCGGGTGCTCGCGGTAGTGGTGTTCCGCCTTGGTGCACTTCGTCGACGGTATCTGTGGGTGCGGCCGTCTACTGAAGTTTGCGACGAGCATTCGATCAGGATGTCGGGAATCCTGTTGAATTGCCCGACTCGATATTGAAAAGTGTTTTCGATAATGAGACTAAAATGCGGGGTTTATATTTGTTAGGCATGTGATGTCTAAGGTATTCATTTGATTAGGCATACGATGTCTATGCAGATTGCGGATTCCAACTGTTGTAGTTTTACACTTTCTTTTCTGTGACCGTAAGTGTAATATGTGATATCGCCGGTTTCGTTGCTATATGTCAACGATAATTGGGATGCGCATATTTACTTACGTTGATGACATGTGATGTTATGTGTTGCTGGATATGTTATATTGGATCGTCGTGTTTGAATAGCCGGGGGTTTTTATGTGAGATGAGTGTTTTTCATTTTCATTCATGTAAAAACTTGTATGTAATATTCTTTTATTGGGGCGCTTCCAGGTTGCGGAAGTTGTCACCGTTTGTGTATTATTTACTTTTCCGCACTAGGATAGACCCAAGGAGGAGGGCACAAGTAACCGGGTTCTGGAGTCCATTGGGAGACCAACTCGAGGAGTCCGGTCCGGGTCTCCTAACTCCAGAATTGGTAGGGTTGCTTGCCGCTCTCGTAGGGGTCTAGGGGTGTGGGTTTGGCTATTCATCACGACCGTGGAATCCGTGTTTTATACTGGCTCGTATTGAAAACACGGACGTCCTAGTATATCCAATATTTCATATGTTTCTTTTGCTGCGATATCTGTGATGTGATCATGTGATGTTCTTTGATAGATACAGTATATAGTATATATGATATATTATATAGACGTTACTTATGTTTTACACCCGCGCTAGCCCTGCCCTACTCTGCCGTTAGTTACCTAACCTAACGGTGCACGAGGGGACATCGAGGCGAATGCGGATGGCATAAGTGTACGTCGTATTTATCTGTGATGATTAGGTACTTAAATGATGGGACTTCATTAATGTGATTAATGAAATAAAAGAAACCTAAGATGTTGTAGAATCGAATTTCAAAATAAAACAGGTAGCTACAGTTCTTGCTTTGCAGAGCGGTATATGTGATATATCCTGCACCTTATTCGATGAGGAAAGGACCGAGATCCCTTCACCGGGAGTGACTCCTTTAGCAATAACTGGCAGATGCTACACACTCGGTTTGTCATTTGATTGCTTTTAAGTGTTTTTGCTTTGCACAGTGATATATGTGATATATCCCGCACCTCATTCGACGAGGAAAGGACCGACGATCCCTTCACCGGGAGTGACTCCTTTAGCAAAACTAGAAAAGCCTCAAAAGCACTCCATTTTAAAATCATTTGATTCTACAACGATATCAAGTTCATTACGCAATAGGTTTTCAGAAAAACCTGTCGTAGCCCTCCGTCATTTGAGATATGTACTGGTTAGTATTCGTGCTGCGTTTGTTGACCTCTGTCAAGGCGTAGTGTGCGGTAGCTGATTAGTGCTTATCTGCTTAAGCATATGATGTGATTGGATTAGGGTAGTCGTGCGACTTTGTTGACTATGTTAAGGGTCGTGCGGGTGGGTTTAATTCAATCGGGAAATGACGGGTCGAACTTGACTAGCACTTATGATTTGTTGACTATGTTAAGGTCATATAGCTGCTAGGGGCAAAATATTATCGGGAATTTCAAGTGTTGAAATTTGCAATGAGATTGCATACCTTCTATGAGATAGTTGGATCCCGATACCCGCTGCGAGTAAGAGTTACTTCTGGGAGAGTTTTACATATTACAATTAGCCGATCAAGTAGGTGTCTAGAAAGGTGTCAACGGGGTTACGCCTCTGGGAAACCGAGGTTTACATTAATTAGGTTCGTGCGAAAGCACGGGGGACCTCCCTCAAAGTACCGACACTGGCCTGGCTGAAAGATTGGCGAACTTGTATTGTGTAATTAATCCCGGCTAGTCTTTCCTTTTAGGGTTTGAAGGAAGATTTGATAAAAAGCAGTAGGAGCCATCCTGATTAGATAAAATAATAACCAATCTATTCTTGACAGAGCGCACGCTGAGTGTTTTCTTCTCTCTCTCTCCAGGTAGCGACCATATCACGCCTTAATCAAGATAATAATACGGATATTTGACCGAACCCGCTTGTTATACTGAGCTGGGGAATGTTGGTCCCGCTCCAACTTGTAATTGTTATAAGACAGAGCAGGAAATTGGGGAATACCAGATTTCCCGTGCCGCCCAAATGAAGAGAGTGCATGTTGATGCATCATCTTCGGGTGTGTTCATTACAAGAATTGTTTCTCAGTATTCTTTACGTCCTGGGTATGTGATACCAGATCAGGATCCCAGATATGTAATCTGTTACATAGGGCTACAGAAAGGTAGAAAACTGAGAACGGGTGATAAGTTTCATGAGACAGAAAACGGGGCAAGTGTTGCAGCCAAGTCTGTTGGTCACTGTCACCCTGTATTACAATACATTGATTCTGAACGAATGCTATTAGATACCGAACCTGATATACAAAATCATATCAGTCTCTTTATTAGTAAAGAAATGATAAAATTTTGTATTGTTGGATAATGTTTTGAACATTTCCTATATCAAAAGTTGATCGGTTCAGGCACGTTATCTAAAAGCATTAATGTTCTAAATCAAACTACAGTTCTTACTATACAGAACACACACAAGAGGAAGAGTTCAGAAATGAACGAATCCTTCTTGAGGTATTGTAGACTAGGTCAGATCAATGTGACCCGACTAGCTAGAGTTACATATAGATGCATATTTAAATCAGTTTGAATTTACATCTTGTGAAACTCGTCAGTCATGTCACAAAGATAAGATGACCACAGCTCTGTTTATTGGAAACAGAGAAAGAGTTAGTGAACTCTTGGGATGATACATGTTGATGTATGTTGTCCCCTGTCTACACATGCCAGGACTGGTTCTTTATACTTCATTACGTGCTCTGATGATCTTTCGAGTTTCTGACCTATGTTCCTGTTGAAACACAAGTCCGAACCTAGAGATATTCACAGAATATAAGCTAAAAGTAGAGAACCAAAATACGGGTATAAGTATTATGTCCTATGATGAGATCAGGGAGGAGAATACTTGAGCACGGAATTCCTGGACTTTTCTAAAGGAGAATGAGATTCTCTCTCAGCATTACTCCTCCGTATACACCATAGCACGATGGTATATCGGGGCGGAGCCGTTGCACCCTATTCGATATGGTGTGCTCTATGATGAGTACTACTGAGTTACCTGTTTCCTTTTTGGGAGATATGCGCTTGAGAAGCTGCATGCCTATTGAATAGGGTTCGAATCAAATCAGTTACCTACCATTTCATATGTGATATGGAAAGGGAAGAGCCCATGTCTTAAATTAGTTAAGATTTAGGGTTGTCCGGCCTATGTCTAAAAACAAAATACGGACAAACTCGAGGCAAGATCTGTTATATAGAACTGGAAAGGTTCCAGCTATACAAACTGCAGCTGATAATTTGAAAGAACCAAAGGATTCAATAGTTACCAACGAACCTCAACCTCTCCGCCGATCTAGTAGGGTTCCTCACCCATCTGAGAGATACTTCGGTTTCTCTATGACAGTGGGAGCGAGGATTGCATCATGAGATGATGACCCAACTAATTTCGAGCTGGCTATCAGGAGTAAGACTCTGTCAGAATGGCTGGATGCTTAGCGATCTGAGATGGAATCCTTATACACCAACAAAGTATGGACTTTGGTTGCAATAACTGAAGGGTTAAATCCCCATCAGGAGCAAGTATATCTTGAGAAGATTACTTGGTGTAGATGGAAAAGTTGAGACTTTCAAAGCTAGACTTGATAAAGGTTTTCGTCATCGACTAGGCGTGGCTAATGATGAAACCTTTTCCAATATCTATGCTTAAGTCCATCCAGATACTACTTGCCACGGCTACATACCATGACTACGATATCTGGTGGTTGGGTGTCATGACAGCTTTTCTAAATGATGTTTAGAAGAGAGTGACTATAACTACACAGCCAGAGGGCTTCGTAGACAGTGGGAGCAGCGGAAACGTGTGCAAGATGCTTTATAGGATAAAGCAGGCATCACGGAGTTGGAACATCTGTTTTGATGTGTTGGTCAAAGAGTTTGACATCATCAAAATGGTAGATGAACCTTGTATAAACAAAAAGGTGGTAGGGAGTATGGTGACGATCCTCGTAGAGTACGTGGATGACATACTCTTGATAGGGAAGGAGTTTCCTATGCTACGCTCGGTCAATCTCCGTTTATCACATTGATTCTCCATATAGGATCATAATGATACCTACTAACTCCTGGATTTTGGATCTATGAGATAGATCTAAATGGATGTTAGGATTCTCACTAGTTGTAGTGAGATGGTATCAATCGATCCTGGGGAGAATCACTGGAAGGGTTCCAGGGTGATAAAGACGACTGAATGTCAGTCGCAGGCATTGTCTTTACCCTCAGTAAAGAGACGGTATGTTGGAAGAGTTCCAAGCTAGATACCGTGGCATACTAGACGATAAAGGCAGGATACATCGCTACTTAAGATGCTACCAAAGAGGCTGTTTGGGTGTATATTGGTTCATGAGATGCACTACGTTCCTACCATTGTGAGACAATGGAGTCGTGGCTCATGCCGAGGAACGCCGGTCCCATCAGTGATCCAGACATATTCTAAGGCAGTATCACTTGATCATGGAGATGGTTGATCTCCAGGGAGATCGAGGTTAGGAGAGTAGACTCAGAGGACAACACAGCGGATCCACTCACAAAGGCCTGTTCCCAGAGAGACTTTTATGGGATGGTTGAGTATGAGATACTACAACCACTGCTACAGATGGCCCTAGTGCAAGTGGCAGATTGTTAGTTATATGTATGCCCTAGAGGCCATTACTGTACATAGGATGTATATTGTAGTGGATGCTGGGACATATATAGGGAGGACTTTCTTGCTCGACATGATAGTATGCTATCTGGTTGCTCTTTACCTTAACGTGTATACTGATCGTCTCTCTGTTACATGTTGGTAAAGCCCTTAGGATATGTACTTGACTACCTGGACTATGATGCGGATCATACTAGTGGGGACATGGTAGTCCATAAGTACATCCTTCAAAGTCCTTAGTTGAGGGTGTATCGAGACGGGGCATCGATATACCAGAGTAGACTAGCGTATACCTTCTCGACCCATACAGATGGGCGATGGATGATCCCATATCCATTGGTGTTTGACATCAGAGATGATATACGGGTGCTCAGTAGAGACTGGGTACACTGGACGGACTCGTCGAGAACTCCCAGATGGTATTATACCTCACGTCAGATGGCAGTTCTCTGGTGACACTGGTACAGAGTAGTCTGTTGACCTGAGATCGTCATAGAGTCTTGTGTGGTTCCCACTGTGCTTTGATTTCCATCTTACCACGTCCAAGAGGGCGTGCAAAACGGTGGTTTTTGGGTACAGTCCCGAGTCACATGGAGGCAATGAGCGATAGGAGGGGATTCGTCTCTCCCGGTATAGGGGGTTGATGTTGCGCTGTGTTCGATTGGCTATAACAGGAAATCCCTGGCCAGGGTTGCTGAGATTTACTGGTAAGTGTTACCAGTAGTTTCTCGAAATGTTATAGACCTCATATCGACACGACTTATCGAGCTATTGGGGTCTGACGTTTACCACCCCTAGGCGAGATATGCGACATATCAGACGATCAGACCGGACTGTACGGTAGTGTTACTGGTTGGATTCACTGGAGTGTGAGCGGGCTTGCTCGTCGATCTTCAGATCGCTCAATACCCGGGTGGCCGTTACGTTTAGCAGACCGCTTGCGGCTTGTGGGTGTTTGATATGATCATCATCTGCTGCCGGCGTATTGACGAGTCTTTAGAGTCCTACACAGAGGTTTCCTGGCTTAAGCGAAACGAAATAGGAGCGCATATGAGATATGTGCGGGACCGAGAATGATACCAGTATGTGATACTGTATTCGATTCTCGCGATGTGACATTGATCGGTTATATGCGATATAGCCGGGTTATCGGATCAAGTGTTGATTCGATAAGTTGTTACCAATGATACTAGTCGGTTATATGCGATATGACCAGATCGTTAAATCAAGTGTTGATTTAATGATTTAATGCATAATTATATATTTGATATATTACTTTGCATTAACTAGTATCGGTTCACTTTAAATGGATTTTCTCGCTCGTGTGTGCACATTGTATATTCGATATAGTTTTGTGCACTTGCTTGTATCATTTTTGATGATACATGCCTTATGGTTAAGTGTTAAGAATTAAACTATAGTTAAGTGGGTGATTAGGGTTTTTAATTTGATTTTATTCATTTATCTTTTTGGAAAAAGAAAAGGCAAAATGAGGAAAATGGTTGCTTTCTTTTGTTCATTCATGAACCTTCATGAAGACTTTGACTTCTTGACCATTTTGTCTCATGCTTGACCCTAACCACTCACTTAAACCTTAGTTAACTCTCTACATCTAACCATGGTTCATTATATGATAAGGATTGATTTTTCTTTTCTATTCTAATATTCTTATCATAATAATTTAGCTTCTTCTTCTTCTTCCTTCAAGTGAAGAAAAGCTTGACCATCAATGGCAACTTGATGAAATGAGTGAGAAATCCAATTCTAAAGTCTACCCACTTCCTATTTCTTCATCCTCTACCTCTTGCCAAGTAGTAGAGTGTGTTTCCTTCACAAGTTTTTAGGGCTTGGTGAAGGTGGAGCTTGATTTAGCGATGCCTCGACGTAGATCATCTTCGGTATGGACATCGACGACCTAGCTTGCTTTTTCTCCGACGAAGCCGACTCTAGAGCCCGGATTCCTTTTGGACAGCGGAGACGACTTCGTTGCGGAGCTATGGAGGTGGAGCACCGGATCTACAAAGGTTGTATTTCCGATAACCCATTAGTTAAGTGTTAACTAGTTTACTTTTCGCCTAGTTTTCTAGCCGACGATCCATAGTCGGGTCTCTCGGCACCGTTAAAATTTTAATTTGGCATGATCGATGCCTTGTGAGACCTCATTATGGTGCCTTGGAACCCTACAGAAATGGTATTCAAGTACAAGCAAAATGAGTTCAACTACCAAAATCCAATCTTGCAAGCTTAAAGATAGAGGTTGCAAGACCATACGAAGGCAAAGAACTCAATTTAATCCAAAGAACTACAAAATTTTATCAAAATAATTACATGTAGTGAAAATGTGTGTTCTCTTCACAAACTGATCTGCTATTCATAGGTTTTGAAGAAACAAAAGTAGCATATACCAATGAACTAACAAAACCACCAGGGGCCCACCAAACTTGTATGAAACAACTTGGAAATGGTATGGCCGCAATTTGCGGCCATAATGAATAAATCTGCGGCCATTTCTTGGAGACTAGGGCCCACCTTTGGTCTGCAGTCATCTAGTCACTTGATCATCTCTCTGTAATTGCAATTTGTTGTAATTTGCACATGGGTGAATTCTAAGGTGATGAACAGAGAAGACACTTGATCAAGTTGCAATGGTTCATATCACATCAACACTTTTTACTACTCATTGCCATGCCCACTTGTGCACCCACTTGAAAAAAGCACCATGATGGTGTTTGCACACTTGTGCACATGGTCAAGTCCATATTCACACTTGTTCACATATGGTCATGTTGGACCAAATCAAAAGTTCTTTTTGTACACACCCTTTATTTGTTGTGAACTCTTTTAATCTTGATCTATATTCTGTCCCGTTTGCAGTTCCGGCTAAAACCGTCATTTCTATGCATGTTGTGTACCGTTTTCAGTGTTTTTGCTTGCGTACCTATAATATATACTAATGAGAAGACACAGATTAAATAGCACTGTTTATTGACAAAATGATAGAAAATGGGTGGTATTAAAATTTAATAAATCGTGCCTAACACCTTGACTGAGCCAACATATCAAAGGGTCCAAATCAAGTTCAACCCGTCATTATCTTGATTGCATTAAACCCACCTATACAAGTCCTTGACTGAGCCAAAATGACCGTACGACTGTCCTAACCAATCGCATCTAATTCTACAGAAAAGTACTACATAGCTACCGAACACTACGCCTCGGCTGAGCACGACATACGTAGCACGAATACTAAGTAATACTAATCTTAAATGACGGGGAGCTATGTCTAGTTTTTGGCGAAAAACCTTTAACGTAATGAACTTGATATCGTTGAAGGAAATCGAGTGGTTTTGAAATAGAGTGGTTTAAGCTCCGCATTTTAAAACTAGTAATATAAACTTTTGCTTAAAAGTGAACTCCTAATGAAGGAGTCAAGGCTCTTCCCTCATAGAATGAGGTGCGGGTATTCCTAGCCGAATATCTATATGCAAAGCAAAAGAATACGACCATGAGTTTTAAAGAAAACCGAGTAGTTTTAAAATTAGTTCTGACAACATCATTTAGGTTATTTTTCCTTGCATTATATGGATAATGTTGTTCCTGCCAAAAAAAATTCTGCGCAAAAGAGCCTAAGGTATCAAATAGCAACAATAAGCTTAAGAAAATGCAAACCAGTATTTTCTGCGCTGTATTTTGCCAAACTTCCGAATGAGAATCAAGTAAATTATGATGGCATCGAAAGATTCTCGAAAAATCCTTCGATTTGATATATTACGACCTCATAACTCATCCGGAATCAAAAGTTATGAGCAAATGTGCTATGCATGTATAGTCTAAGTAATGCTCAACCACATGGGGGATACTTTTTTTGTCCCACATCGAGAAAAAGAGAAATCCTTTCTCTACCGCTCCCATATAAATAAGAGGGGATACTTCTTAGAAAAAATAGGATTCAATCCTCAAAGGAGCTTAGTTCTCCAAGTTAGGGCCTTAGCTGCCCCCACATAATGCGCATATGCGTAAGCACCATATGCGCTACGTGCAACGCACGTGTGTCCGCCACGTGCGCACCACATGCAACGCACGTGCACCCGCCACGTGCGTGAAATGTGCGAGAATTCAAACCTCAAAGAAGCTTAGTTCTCTATAGGAGCTTAGTTCTCCAAGTTAGGGCCTTAGCTGCCCCCCATAATGCGCATATGCGCAAGCGCCATGTGCTTTACGTGCAATGCACGTGTGTCCGCCACGTGCGCGGTACGTGGGAGGATTCAATTCTCAAAAGAACTTAGTTCTCCAAGTTAACGCCTTAGCTGCCCCCCCATAATGCGCATATGCGCAAGCGCCATGGGCGCCACGTGCAACGCACGTGCGCACCACGTGCAATGCACGTGCACCCGCCGTGCGAGGATTTAATCATTAAAGGAGCTTAGTTCTCTAAGCTAGGGCCTTAGCTGTATCCCATGATGCACATATGCGTAAGCGCCACGTGCGACGCACGTGTGCCCGCCAAGTGCGCAACACGTGCGACGCATATGCGCCCGCCAAGTCTGCAACACGTACGACGCACGTGCGTCCAACACGTGCGATGCACATGCGCCCGCCAAGTCCATATAACGTACGACGCACGTGCGTCCAACACGTACGACACACGTGCACAAATGCAAAGGAGCCTTTTTCAGCAGCTAGGAGTTTAAGCTCCAATATGTTCTTCCCCCTAATGAGTGGGACATGGTTCAAAGGGTACATCCCTCCACACATTCGATACATGGCGCTGTAATCTCTCAGCGTCGTTGGAGAGGTGGTGGGTCCCAACGACCAATGATCTCTCTTTCTAAATATAGGGGAAGAGGCCCCCCATAAGGTTTAAAAAAAAGAGCTTCAAAAAGAAACAAAAAAGAAGATCTCCCTCCTCAAAAACTCTAAGTAAATAAGAAGAACAGAGATCATCTCGTTTACATATCTAAGGGTTTAATCCTTTAAAAAAAAAGAACTTAGTTCTTTCTATAGATCTGAGATCCACAAGACAAGTTTTCCACAAGTTGAGAATTTAATTCTTATCGGGAGGAACTTGTTCTTGAGAGAAATCTGGTCCTCAAAAAAGAAAGAAACCCAGCGCCCAGCGCTTCACGTGTTCCTCACGTGGGCGCCACAGAGGAAAACACCTAGCACTCAATGAGTGGCGCTCAATGCCCTGTGCCTCACGTGTTCCTCATGTGGGCGCCACGGAGGAAAGTGCCTAGCACTCATTGATCGGCGCTCAGTGCCCAGCACCTCACGGGTTCCTCACGTGGGTGCCACAGAGGAGAGTGCATAAGCGGCGCTCAGCATCCAGCGCCTCACGTGCCCCTCACGTGGGTGCCACAAAGGAGAGTGCTTAGCACTCAATGAGCTACAACCAGTGCCTTACGTGTCCCTCACATGGACGCCACAGAATGGAAGAGTGCTTAGCACTCACTAGGAAGCGCTTAGCACCTCACGTGCTTCGCATGTGGGAGCCATAAAGAGTGCCTAGCACTCTATACAATGACAAAAAGGGGTAAAGTGTTTAACACTTATTGGGCAATCCTCATGACTGAGAGCCCACATGGTTATACGTGAGCGTCAGAACTTATATAATTGCCCAGCCCTTTTACAAAAAAAAGGAACTGATCAAACAGAGCCCAAACAAGTGTTTGGCCCTTTTCAATAAAAAAAACCGAATGGACCAAGCCCAAATTGGCTAGGTCCCCTGAGGATAGAACTACCCTAATTTAGACCATCCGAGCCCATGTGCTCATGACTTCCCAATCTGATCTTAGTCCCAAATACGACTATTGATCTTCCAACTGATGATATCCGAAATGGTATTCATCCCACATCCACCCGAGGAAATATTAGTCTCAAAATATGACTAATGATTTACGGGTTTTCCACTAACTCCTTTTCCCCTCAAATACCGGATTTGGTTTAAAGGGTACATCTCGTCACACCTCTGATATATGTCATTGTAATTTCTCAAAGTCTTCAGAGAGGTGGCGGGTCCCGACAACCAACAACCGTGCACTTCCAGATTGACATGCCCACTTCAAATTAGGCACATTCCATATCAACATCGTTGTTCATCCCATCATGTAACAAATACACGTGCGCGCAAGATAGATAATGGACTGAAACGTCCTTAAACTAACCGTTGCCTCCAAAATGGCAACAACGGACCGAGATGTCCTTAAACTAAAATCTTACCTCCAAAACGGTGATGAACGGACCGAAACGTCCTTAAACTAACCGTTGTCCCCAAAATTGCAACAACGGACCGAGACGTCCTTAAACTAAAATCTCGCCTCCAAAATGGTGATCAACGGACCAAGACGTTCTTAAACTAAAATTTCGCCTCCAAAATGGTGATCAACGGATCAAGACGTCCTTAAACTAAAACCTCACCCCAACAGACCGAGATGTCCTCAAACTAAAACTTCTCCTCCAAAATGATGACAACGGACCGAAATGTCCTTAAACTAAAACAATGGATTCCAAATGCTCTTTTGGTGGATCTGAAATAAAAATGATCCTGAAACCTCGTTATGTGGATCTTAGTCTCAAACTGGACTAATGTATCCTTAAGGAAAACAAATCGTGTCCCCAAATGCTCACATAAGTTTAAGTCGATCTTAATCCCAAAATAGATTAACGGTCCTTAAATAAAAACCCCAAATCTAGGATATACGGATTTGGACTAATTCACGCCCTATGGGTGACAACATAAATTAGTCTCCGTATATAAGCCACAGGCAACCAAAATAAACAAAAATAAACACGACACGAACTGAACTTCCGGAGAAGGAGAAAGTGGTTATCGCTATGCAGTAACGTAATTAACTGCAAGGGCTTGCGCATGCAAGGAAGAGCATCCCAACAATCAAAAACCTCTCGAAAAATGAGAGGGGATCTGACGAAGTCTGCTACAACGGCCGCATCCATCCAAACCTACGATATACGGTGTCATAAATCAACTTGGCATCTTCAAAGAGGTGGACGGATTAATCCAAATAGCATCTGCCCCCAAAATTCAGGCCAGACGTCCTAATGTCCCACTCGCGTCTTTCGGCGGAGAACAGATTCTGGCACGCCCGGTGGGACCTTTTCCTCTTTCCACTCCACACTTCGTGTGTCGTGTTTCGTGAACAAAAATCGCGGTTTGCTATGGTTGCCCTTGGATTTAAGGTACTAAGATTTGGTGTCTTTTTCCTGTGCAGAAAGAAGAAGTGAACATCAATGGCTTCCAGCTGCACAAACTGCAACAGGAACTCCCGCTTCGCCCCGACTGGAGGAGTGACATACGGTCCCAATGCGGCCTCCATCCTTTCAATGCCGTTTGGGCAGGTGACTCAAGCCACCACTGGATTGTTCTTCGGGACCATGCTCCCGCCAGTGAGTTTCAGCGCCCCAGTGCCACCACAGGAAGCTCCAAAGAAGTCGGTCTTCAATCGACTTGCAAACACCACGGCCCCTCTCAACGGGTCGTCCAAGTCCGCCACCTCAGTCTTCAACAAGCTGAGTCGAAGCTCAAGCGGGCCCTCAAAGAGGCTCGCGATACCTGAAGGGGATATCCCAAAATGAATAGTCCTTCTAACTCCTGCTGCGGGTGAAGTCATCAAAGGTGCTTCCCCTACCAGAAAATCAGCCTTCGAAAGATTGGTCGTTCCCTTTCAACGGACGTCGGTCTTCAACAGGCTGACACCAACAGTAGCCCCTCATCAAAACCGGGGGCATGACAGAGCCGCTTCCACAACTGAGGTGTTCCCATTTGCAAGACACGTTCGACATCGCCATTAGTGCCCGGTGAGAAGAGCTGGGGGCAACTCCCTCTATGGACTTACTCCACCAGCTCCAATGGTGGAAGTTGACGCTGCTGTTCCAACCGGGAACAGCTTTGAAAGAGGGTGCACAAAAACTCACCAACAACGGTACTGAAGAAATCTCTCCCACCTATTGAAAATGATGCAGGCAAAACCAGAGCAGCCTCCTCAGCGGCTGTCCTCCCAAATCCACAGGGTCTGGCGGAAAGTCTAGGACTATGTGATCAACAAAGACCACTCTCGTCAACCGGAGAAAATGATGGTTCGACAAGAAGAAAATCATCCCTCCACCATACAGTGAAGGACTTCTTTCACACAGTCGCCTGTTACAACGGCTCCTTCAACCTCGACCTCCTACAAAAGGAGGAGGCCGGAGAAAATCTCATTTCCTGCGGCAAATTCCAAAGGCCCCGGACCCAAATGCCCCAAGTCTGGGGGCGTGGTTGTACACGCGGTCTACATGGCTTCCAGGAAAGAGGAAAGCCGTGCTTCCATGGGTCATCGGCCCCAAACTCGGCCGTTGACAAAAGCTCAGGAGCAGCAAAAAAAGTTCCAGGAGATGCTGACGAAAATGGCAGCACTCACCGGACAGAAAGAAAGCCCGGAATTTGCGTTTGAACAGCGCCAGGAGCAAGAGACCAATACAGAGTTCCTACGAAGGGTGCTGGAAAGAAAGAATAAGGAGGACGCGGAACAGGCTGCTAATATAAAACAGATGGCGCTTCTGTTCCAAGACATGGTTGGAATGATGATCCAGCAACAAAAGCTCTAGGAGATGCTGACGAAAATGGCAGCACTCACCGAGCAGAAAGAAAGCCCGGAATCGGCGTCTGAACAGCGCCAGGAGCAGGAGACCAATACATAGTTCCTGCGAAGGGTGCTGGAAAGAAAGGATAAGGAGGACGCGGAATAGGCTGCTAATATAAAACAGATTGCTCTCCTGTTCCAAGACATGGTTGGAATGATGATCCAGCCATAACCTCCAGCTGAAGACCCGCCGATAATTATCGAGGACGACAGAGGGGAAACATCAAACCCTCTTCCAGCTTTATCGACAACCAGGGAGGAAACGATCTCCAAAGCTGCCCTTGATGATTACATAGCTCAACAAATACAAGCTCATCAGGAAAGTGAAGCGGCTGGCCAAGTCGTCAGAACCGAGCGACCGTACCCAGGCTGGTACGATCAAATCAAATACCCGCCAGGATATATGATCCCCAAATTCTATGTGTACAAAGTGTTAGTTATATGTATGCCCTAGAGGCCATTACTGTACATAGGATGTATATTGTAGTGGATGCTGGGACATATATAGGGAGGACTTTCTTGCTCGACATGATAGTATGCTATCTGGTTGAACTTTACCTTAACGTGTATACTGATTGTCTCTCTGTTACATGTTGGTAAAGCCCTTAGGATGTGTGCTTGACTACCTGGACTATGATGCGGATCATACTAGTGGGGACATGGTAGTCCATAAGTACATCCTTCAAAGTCCCTAGTCGTGGGTGTATTGAGACGGGGCATCGATATACCAGAGTAGACTAGCGTATACCTTCTCGACCCGTACAGATGGGCGATGGATGATCCCATATCCATTGGTGTTTGACATCAGAGATGATATACGGGTGCTCAGTAGAGACAAGGTACACTGGACGGACTCGCCGAGAACTCCCAGATGGTATTATACCTCACGTCAGATGGCAGTTCTCTGGTGACACTGGTACAGAGTAGTCTGTTGACCCGAGATAATCATAGAGTCTTGTGCGGTTCCCACTGTGCTTTGATTTCCATCTTACCACGTCCAAGAGGGCATGCAAAACGGTGGTTTTTGGATACAGTCCCGAGTCACATGGAGGCAATGAACGATAGGAGGGGATTCGTCTCTTCCGGTATAGGGAGTTGATGTTGCGCTGTGTTCGATTGGCTGTAACAGGAAATCCCTGGCCAGGGTTGCTGAGATTTACTGGTAAGTGTTACCAGTAGTTTCTCGAATTGTTATAGACCTCATATCGACACGACTTATCGAGCTATTGGGGTCTGACGTTTACCACCCCTAGGCGAGATATGCGACATATCAGACGATCAGATCGGACTGTACGGTAGTGTTACTGGTTGGATTCACTGGAGTGTGAGCGGGCTTGCTCGTCGATCTTCAGATCGCTCAATACCCGGGTGGCCGTTACATTTAGCAGACCGCTTGCTGCTTGTGGGTGTTTGATATGATCATCATCTGCTGCCGGCGTATTGACGAGTCTTTAGAGTCCTACACAGAGGTTTCCTGGTTCAAGCGAAACGAAATAGGAGCGCATATGAGATATGTGCAGGACCGAGAATAATGCGTGTATGTGATACCGTATTCTATTCTCGCGATGAATGTGTCGAATGGTTTTATGCGATATAACCTAGTTATCGAATCAAGGATTGATTCGATAAGCCGATACATTGGATACTAGCCGGTTATATGCGACATGACCGGATCATTGAATCAAGTGTTGATTTAATGATTTAATGTATAATTATATATTTGATATATTACTTTGCATTAACTAGTATTGGTTCACTTTAAATGGATTTTCTCACTCGGATGTGCGCATTGCATATGCGATATGATTTTGTGCACTTGATTGTATCATGTTTGATGATACATGCTTTTTGGTTAAGTGTAAAGTATTAAACTATGGTTAAGTGGATGATTAGGGTTTTCACTTATTCATTTATTTATTTCATTTATTCTTTTTTGGAAAATAAAATGCAAAGAGAAAAATGGTGGAATTCTTTTGTTCATTCATGAAGCTTCATGAATACTTTGACTTAGTCACCATTTTTGTCTTCATACCTAACCTAACCATTCACTTAACTTGAGTTTAGTCTCTACACATAACCATGGTTGGATTATGATAAGTTTGGATTTTCTTTTCTATTTTAAATTAACTTATCATAATTAGCTTCTTTTTCTTCTTCTTTTCTTCAAGTGAAGAAAGCAAGCTCCATCAATGGTGATTGATGGAAATGAGTGAGAAATCCAATTCTAAAGTCTACCCACTTCCTATTTCTTCATACTCTACCTCTTGCCAAGTAGTAGAGTGTGTTCTCTTCACAAGTTTCATGACTTGGTGAAGTGGGAGTTTGATCTTGCGATGCCTCGACGTAGATCATCTTCGGCACGTCGTCGATGACCTAGCCCGTCCATTCTCCGATGAAGCCGACGCTAGAGCCCGGATTTTGATTTGGACAGCAAAAGGACTTCGTTGCGGAGCTATGGAGGTGGAGCACCGGATCTACAAAGGTTGTATTTCCGTTATCTTATAGTTTAGTTGTAAACTAGTTCTTTTATCGCCTAGTTTTCTAGCCAACGATCCGTAGTCGGGTTACTCGGCACCTAGATTTTTTGAAATTGGCATGGTTGATGCCTTGTGAGACCTCACTAGAGTGCCTAGGAACCCTACAGTGGTATCAGAGCCTAGCTAGAGCCTTAGGCGAAGTCTAGACGGAATTTGAAACCCGATCGAACCGAAAAACCAACCCGGAAAATGCTCTCTGTACTTTTTCTAAAATCGTGTATTTTTCCAAATTAAAAATTCGTAAAAAATTCAGCAGGAAGATATAAGAGTTATGGTGAAATACAACATCACAATTCATCTAAATAGCCGCGGTTCCGCGGCATGAACATGGCTCTTGCGGCGGATCCGCGGCCGTACGGTCGTATCTCACTGTAATTTTTGTACAGTAATTCATTATTTATGGTACTGGATTTTATGGGAATTTTTAATATTTTTTATAGAGTTGAATTTTCTGGGATTGATTTAGGGATTCGGTGTTTCGATCGGAGTATCAAATTTTGTCTGTGTGGCTTTCCGGATAATTTTTAGAATATGTTAAAAAGATCGACCGGATATAAATACCCAATTTTTCCCCTGTCGGAAAATTTCCAAGTGTTGGATTTTTCCGTAGTTTAACGACGTTCTAAGTAGTGCAAGTAACGCGATGGTCCCTCTAGAAGACAACAAACCTTAACTCGATTATGTGACCGTCTTGAACTATCCTTTAAACCTTCGGGTTTGGGGCAGTACGGCGTGCCACATGTGAGGCGTTGGCTTGACCCTTCTACGGCTGGACCGTTGGTACTGAGGCACGAACTGAATGTTTTTAGACTTGTTTCATGTGTTGATCTGTATTGGGAAAACTTGGGTGTTCGAATGTTCAATCGGAAAGTTTAACATTTTCTGTTTATCCGGAATGTGATACAACAATTGGAATTCACAATAGTTATGTGATAACTAAATGAATGTTATAAACATAGCACTTTAGTCTCACTTGATCGGTTGCCACGGAATTTTGATGTGATCAAAAGTCCGTCGCAATCACGTAGCGTACGCGGATACTCGCCGGGTAAACTTAATAGACAGCCTCACTCCATAGCCCGACCAAGTGACTGTAGGAGAACCCCGTCGCCGAAAGCATCCGTTCGGGTGCTCGCGGTAGCGGTGTTCCGCCTTGGTGCACTTCGTCTACGGTATCGGGGGTGCAGCCGTCTACTGAAGTTTGCGACGAGCATTCGATCAGGATGTCGGGAATCTTGTTGAATTGCCCGACTTGATATTGAAAAGAGTTTTCGATTTTGAGACTAAAATACGGGGTTTATAATTGTTAGGCATGTGATGTCTAAGGTATTCATTTGATTAGGCATGCGATGTCTATGCAGGTTGCGGATTCCAACTGTTGTAGTTTTACACTTTCTTTTCTGTGACCGTAAGTGTAATATGTGATATCGCCGGTTTCGTTGCTATATGTCAACGACAATTGGGATGCGCATATTTACTTACGTTGATGACCTGTGATGTTATGTGTTGCTGGATATGTATATTGGATCGTCGTGTTTGAATAGCCGGGGGTTTTTATGTGAGATAAGTGTTTTTCATTTTCATTCATGTAAAAAATTGTATGTAATATTCTTTTATTTGGGCGCTTCCAGGTTGCGAAAGTTGTCACCGTTTGTATATTATTTACTTTTCCGTACTAGGATAGACCCAAGGAGGAGGGCACAAGTAACCGGGTTCTGGAGTCCAGTGGGAGACCAACTCGAGGAGTCGAGTCCGGGTCTCCTAACTCTAGAATTGGTAGGGTTGCTTGCCGCTCTCGTAGGGGTCTAGGGGTGTGGGTTTGGCTATTCATCACGACCGTGGAATCCGTGTTTTATACTGGCTCGTATTGAAAACACGGACGTCCTAGTATATCCAATATTTCATATGTTTCTTCTGCTGCGATATCTGTGATGTGATCATGTGATGTTCTGTGATAGATACAGTATATAGTATATATAATATATTATATAGACGTTACTTATGTTTTACACCCGCGCTAGCCCTGCCCCGCTCTGCCGTTAGTTACCTAACCTAACGGTGCACGAGGGGACATCGAGGCGAATGCGGATGGCATAAGTGTACGTCGTATTTATCTGTGATGTTTAGGTACTTAAATGATGGGACTTCATTAATGTGATTAATGAAATAAAAGAAACCTAAGATGTTGTAGAATCGAATTTCAAAATTAAAACAGGTAGCTACAGTTCTTGCTTTGCACAGAGGTATATGTGATATATCCTGCACCTTATTCGATGAGGAAAGGACCGAGATCCCTTCACCGGGAGTGACTCCTTTAGCAATAACTGGCAGATGCTACACACTTGGTTTGTCTTTTGATTGCTTTTAAGAGTTTTTGTTTTGCACAGTGATATATAAGATACATCCCGCACCTCATTCGACGAGGAAAGGATCGACGATCCCTTCACAGGGAGTGACTCCTTTAGCAAAACTAGAAAAGCTTCAAAAACACTCCATTTTTAAAATCATTTGATTCTACAACGATATCAAGTTCATTACGCAATAGGTTTTCAGAAAAACCTGTCGTAGCCCTCCGTCATTTCAGATAAGTAGTAGTTAGTATTCGTGCTGCGTTTGTTAGCCTGCGTCAAGGCGTAGTGTGCGGTAGCTAACTGGTGCTTATCTGCATAAGCATATGATGTGATTGGATTAGGGTAGTCGTGCGACTTTGTTGGCCTGCGTCAAGGGTCATGCGGGTAGGTTTAATTCAATCAGGAAATGACGGGTTGAACTTGACTAACGGACTATGGTTTGTTGGCCTGCGTCAAGATCATAGGACGCTAGGGGCAAAATTATCGGGAATTTCAAGTGTTGAAATTTGCAATGAGATTGCATACCTTCTATAAGATAGTTGGATCCCGATACCCGCTGCGAGTAAGAGTTACTCCTGGGAGAGTTTTATACATTACAATTAGCCGATCAAGTAGGTGTCTAGAAAGGTGTCAACGGGGTTACGCCTCTGGGAAAACGAGGTTTACATTAATTAGGTTCGTGCGAAAGCACGGGGGACCTCCCTCAAAGTACCGACACTGGCCTGGCTGAAAGATTGGCGAACTTGTAGTGTGTAATTAATCCCGGCTAGTCTTTCCTTTTAGGGTTTGAAGGAAGATTTGATAAAAAGCAGTGGGAGCCATCCCGATTAGATAAAATAATAACCAATCTATTCTTGTAAGAGCGCACGCTGAGTGTTTTCTTCTCTCTCTCTCCAGGTAGCGACCATATCACGCATTAATCAAGATAATAATATGGAATATTGACTGAACCCGCTTGTTATACTGAGCTGGGGAACGTTGGTCCCGCTCCAACTTATAATTGTTATAAGACAGAGCAGGAAATTGGGGAATACCAGATTTCCCGTGCCACCCAAACGAAGAGAGTGCATGCTGATGCATCATCTTCGGGTGTGTTCATTATACAGAACTGTTTCTCAGTATCCTCCGCATCCTAGGTATATGATACCGGATCAGGATCCCAGATATGTAATCTGTTACATAGGACTACAAAAGGGTAGAAAAACTGAGAACGGGTGATAAGTTTCATGAGACAGAAAACGGGGCAAGAGTTGCAGCCAAGTCTGTCGGTCACTGTCACCCTGTATTGTAATACATTGATTCCGAACGAATGTTATTAGATACCGAACCTGATATACCAAATCATATCACTCTCTTTGTTAGAAAAGAAAGGATATAATTTTGTATTGATGGATAATGTTTTGAACATTTCCTATATCAAAAGTTGATCGGTTCAGGCACGTTATCTAAAAGCATTGATGTTCTAAATCAAACTACAGTTCTTAGTATATGGAACACACACAAGAGGAAGAGTTCAGAAATGAACGAATTCTTCTTGAGGTATTGTAGACTAGGTCATATCAATGCGACCCGACTAGCTAGAGTTACATAAAGATGCATATTTAAATTAGTTTGAACTTACATCTTGTGAAATTCGCCAGTCATGTCACAAAGATAAGATGACCGTAGCTCCGTTTACTGCAAACAGAGAAAGAGTTAGTGAACTCTTGGGATGATACATGTTGATGTATGTAGGTCCCCTGTCTACACATGCCAGGACTGGTTCTTTATACTTCATTACGTTCTCTGATGATCTCTTCAGATTCAGACATATGTTCTTGTTGAAACACTAGTCCGAACCTTTTGAGATATTCACAGAATATAAGTTAGAAGTATAGAACCAAAATACGGGTATAAGTATTATGTCCTTTGATGTCATCAAGGAGGAGAATACTTGAGCACGGAAATCCTGGACTATTTTAAAGGAGAATGAGATTCTCTCTCGGCATTACTTCTCCGTATACACCATAGCACGATGGTATATCGGGGCGGAGCAATCACACCCTATATGATAAGGTGTGCTCTATGATGAGTACTACTGAGTTACCTATTTCCTTTAGGGAGTTATGCGCTTGAGTAGCTGCATACCTATTGAATAGGGTTCGAATCAAATCAGTTGCCTACCATTTCATATGTGATATGGAAAGGGAAGAGCCCATCTCTTAAGTTACTTAAGATTTGGGGTTGACCGACCTATGTCTGAAAGCAAAATCCGGACAAGCTCGAGGCAAGGTCTGTTATGTAGAACTGGAAATGTTCCAGCTATACAAACTAAAGCAGATGATTTGGTACAACCAGAGGTTTCAGTAGATACCAACGAACCTCAGCCTCTCCGCCGATCTAGTAGGGTTCCTCACCCACCTGAGAGTTACTTCGGTTTCTCTATGACAGTGGGAGCGAGGATTGCATCATGAGATGATGACTCAACTAGTTTCGAGCTGGCCATCAGGAGTGAGACTCTGTAAGAATGGTTGGATGTTTATCGATCTGAGATGGAATCCTTATACACCAACAAAGTATGGACTTTGGTTGCTATATCTGAAGGGTTAAATCCCGATCAGGAGCAAGTATATCTTGAGAAGATTACTTGGTGTAGATGGAAAAGTTGAGACTTTCAAAGCTAGACTTGTTAAAAGTTTGCATCATTGACCAGGTAAGGATAATGATGAAACCTTTTCAAGTAGCTATGCTTAAGTCTATCCAGATCCTACTTGTCACGGCTACATACCATGACTACGATATCTGGTGGTTGAGTGTTATGACTGCTTTTCTAAATGTTGTTTTAGAAGAGTGCGTCTATAAGTACACAGCCAGAGGGCCTCGTAGACAGTGGGAGCAGCGGAAACGTGTGCAAGATGTTTTATAAGATAAAGCAGGCATCGCGGAGTTGGAACGTCTGTTTTGATGCGTTAGTCAAAGAAGTTGACATCATCAAAATGGTAGATGAACCTTGTATAAACAAAAAGGTAGTAGGGAGTATGGTGACGATCCTCGTAGAGTACGTGGATGACATACTCTTGATAGGGAAGGAGTTTCCTATGCTACGCTCGATCAATCTCCGCTTATCACAATGATTCTCCAAATAGGATCAAAGTGATACCTACTAAATCCTGGATTTTGGATCTATGAGATAGATCTAATTGGATGTTAGGAATCTCACTAGTTGTAGTGAGAAGGTATCAATCGACCCTGGGGAGAATCACTGGAAGTGTTCCAGGGTGATAAAGACGACTGAATGTCAGTCACAGGCATTGTCTTTACCCTCAGTAAAGGGACGGTATGTTGGAAGAGTTCCAAGATAGATACCGTGGCATACAAGAAGATAAAGGCAGGATACATCGCTACTTAACATGCTACCAAGGAGGATGTTTGGGTGTATATTGGTTCATGAGATGAACTATGTTCCTCCCATTGTGTGACAATGGAGTTATGGCTTATGCCGAGGAACGCCGGTCCCATCAGTGATCCAGACATATTCTAAGGCAGTGTCACCTGATCATGGAGATGGTTGATCTCCAGGGTGATCGAGGTTTGGAGAGTAGACTCAGAGGACAACACAGCGGATCCACTCACAAAGGCCTGTTCCCAGAGAGAGATTTTTATGGGATGGTTGAGTATGAGATACTTCAACCACTGCTACAGATGGCCCTAGTGCAAGTGGGAGATTGTTAGTTATATGTATGCCCTAGAGGCCATTACTGTACATAGGATGTATATTGTAGTGGATGCTGGGACATATATAGGGAGGACTTTCTTGCTCGAAATGATAGTATGCTATCTGGTTGAACTTTACCTTAACGTGTATACTGATTGTCTCTCTGTTACATGTTGGTAAAGCCCTTAGGATGTGTGCTTGACTACCTGGACTATGATGCGGATCATACTAGTGGGGACATGGTAGTCCATAAGTACATCCTTCAAAGTCTCTAGTCGTGGGTGTATCGAGACGGGGCATCGATATACCAGAGTAGACTAGCGTATACCTTCTCGACCCATACAGATGGGCGATGGATGATCCCATATCCATTGGTGTTTGACATCAGAGATGATATACGGGTGCTCAGTAGAGACTGGGTACACTGGACGGACTCGCCGAGAACTCCCAGATGGTATTATACCTCACGTCAGATGGCAGTTCTCTGGTGACACTGGTACAGAGTAGTCTGTTGACCCGAGATCGTCATAGAGTCTTGTGTGGTTCCCACTGTGCTTTGATTTCCATCTTACCACGTCCAAGAGGGCGTGCAAAACGGTGGTTTTTGGGTACAGTCCCGAGTCACATGGAGGCAATGAACGATAGGAGGGGATTCGTCTCTCCCGGTATAGGGAGTTGATGTTGCGCTGTGTTCGATTGGCTATAACAGGAAATCCCTGGCCAGGGTTGCTGAGATTTACTGGTAAGTGTTACCAGTAGTTTCTCGAATTGTTATAGACCTTATATCGACACGACTTATCGATCTATTGGGGTCTGACGTTTACCACCCCTAGGCGAGATATGCGACATATCAGACGATCAGACCGGACTGTACGGTAGTGTTACTGGTTGGATTCACTGGAGTGTGAGCGGGCTTGCTCGTCGATCTTCAGATCGCTCAATACCCGGGTGGCCGTTACGTTTAGCAGACCGCTTGTGGCTTGTGGGTGTTTGATATGATCATCATCTGCTGCCGGCGTATTGACGAGTCTTTAGAGTCCTACACAGAGGTTTCCTGGTTCAAGCGAAACGAAATAGGAGCGCATATGAGATATGTGCAGGACCGAGAATAATGCGTGTATGTGATACCGTATTCTATTCTCGCGATGAATGTGTCGAATGGTTGTATGCGATATAACCTAGTTATCGAATCAAGGATTGATTCGATAAGCCGATACATTGGATACTAGCCGGTTATATGCGACATGACCGGATCATTGAATCAAGTGTTGATTTAATGATTTAATGTATAATTATATATTTGATATATTACTTTGCATTAACTAGTATTGGTTCACTTTAAATGGATTTTCTCACTCGGATGTGCGCATTGCATATGCGATATGATTTTGTGCACTTGATTGTATCATGTTTGATGATACATGCTTTTTGGTTAAGTGTAAAGTATTAAACTATGGTTAAGTGGATGATTAGGGTTTTCACTTATTCATCTATTTATTTCATTTATTCTTTTTTGGAAAATAAAATGCAAAGAGAAAAATGGTGGAATTCTTTTGTTCATTCATGAATCTTCATGAATACTTTGACTTAGTCACCATTTTTGTCTTCATACCTAACCTAACCATTCACTTAACTTGAGTTTAGTCTCTACACATAACCATGGTTGGATTATGATAAGTTTGGATTTTCTTTTCTATTTTAAATTAACTTATCATAATTAGCTTCTTCTTCTTCTTCTTTTCTTCAAGTGAAGAAAGCAAGCTCCATCAATGGTGATTGATGGAAATGAGTGAGAAATCCAATTCTAAAGTCTACCCACTTCCTATTTCTTCATCCTCTACCTCTTGCCAAGTAGTAGAGTGTGTTCTCTTCACAAGTTTCATGACTTGGTGAAGTGGGAGCTTGATCTTGCGATGCCTTGACGTAGATCATCTTCGGCACGTCGTCGATGACCTAGCCCGTCCATTCTCCGATGAAGCCGACGCTAGAGCCCGGATTTTGATTTGGACAGCAAAGGGACTTCGTTGCGGAGCTATGGAGGTGGAGCACCGGATCTACAAAGGTTGTATTTCCGTTATCTTATAGTTTAGTTGTAAACTAGTTCTTTTATCGCCTAGTTTTCTAGCCAACGATCCGTAGTCGGGTTACTCGGCACCTAGATTTTTTGAAATTGGCATGGTTGATGCCTTGTGAGACCTCACTAGAGTGCCTAGGAACCCTACACAAAGGAATAGGCAACTCGCATCAGCACGTCGCTCAATTTAGAGCTTTATGCGGCAATATTAGAGATAACGACAAATTACTGCTTCGCCGGTTCGTTGGCAGCCTGTCAGAGACGGCGTTTGAAAGGTACCCGGAGCTCTCAAATGACTCCATCAAAACATTCATGGAAATGGAATTGCTATTCACGCAGCTGTTCGGGAGCGCACCCCGATCACGGCGTTAATCAACGCCAGGGTAAAGCCGGGAGAGACCTGGGTTCAATATGCAATCCGGTCGCGGAACCTATGGTCAAAATGCAAACAACGCATCGAAGAAACTCCGGCCATGGGCATGCTCATAAGGACTCTAGATCCTCAGGCGACTGTGTCCCAGTTTATGACGTTCTTTAAACCGACCACATTCCAGGCTCTGATTGACAAGTTAGCCTAAATGGACCAGATGGGCCACGAACCTTCCTCTTCAAAAATGGACCCTCGGAATGCAAAGGGTAAAGGGAAAGCGGTCTTCGTTGCCAATACTCAACAACAACCGAGTGACCCGAAAACGGTTGCTGGCCAAAACAACGCGCGCCCGCGCCAATCCCTGAAAGAGAAGCTAGGACATGCTTAATCATTTCCCCGTAATAAAATGAGGTGATTGTTCGAACTGGCAGTACACAACAAACTCATCACTCTGCCGGACCCAAAACCTCCACCGAAGCCCGGTGACGTTAACAACCCCAACTACTGCTCCTATCACAGAATGGTGAGCCACCCAATTGAAGATTTCTACATCTTCAAAAATTGGATCGAGGACCAGTATCAACGAGGGAAATTTGCGCTTTCTGAGAACTGGAGGGTGAACCCGCCACAGAGGCACGCTCCTAAAAAGGTGGATACGCCGGGGGCATCATGTTCGTTTATGGAAGAAGCACCGTGGGAAGTCGTCCTTTCAGCGAAAACTAAAAGAATGCTGAAGGATCTTCAAGCATATCCGGCGATCAGGAGGAAAATCCCACTGGAGCCCGAGATCAATGGGGGGATGATGAAACCGCGTCCCACACCGAAAATTGCTAACGATGGGCAAAACACCCAGGTCAAGCCTTCAAAGTCTTTGAAGAAAAAGAAGAAGATCAAAAAGCCCATGCAGCCTACCAAGTATAACGACAAGTGCACGGACCTGCAAAAATACATTGACGCGCTGGAAGAATACAACCAGAAGGCGCGGACATCGGTCACTCTCGAAGAGTTTCTCAGCCATATCCTTGAAAATGAAGATAGTGACGATGATAAGGAACTTGACTCATCAGGAGGAACCCAAGACTATGTAGCAAGTTGCCACATGGTTTCTTATTCGTTGTCAAATGGCAAAGAAGCTCCCTCGGCATTAGAAAACAACGCAGAGGAACTGGGAGCAAGACCGGTGCCAAAATCCCTGGAACTGTCAGAAGACCCAATTGACAGGCTGCTAAACGAAGCTTTTCAAAAGAGCATAGCAAACTGAGAACGTGAAACAGCCATATACGAAAAGGCCAAGCGTCGGAATCAGGATGAAGAAAACGCGGCAAGGAGGAGTCGTAAAGTACTCTAACCAGACCAACGCACGTCTGTGGCAAACAAAAGCAGGACCAAGACAGAAAAGCGGTTTACCAAAGCCCTGTCAATAGGAATGAAGCTTCCACCTCTCAAGGGAAATATTCCTTGGGCCACATGCCTCAATGGAGATGTTTCACATCCAAACTACTGCCTATATCATCGGAGGGTCACCCACCACACCGAAGAGTGCAATGCCTTCAAGAAGTGGTGGCAAGGATACGTTGCCCATGTTAGTGATATGTATGCCCTAGAGGCCATTACTGTATATACGATGTATATTGTAGTGGATGCTTGGACATATATATGGAGGACTTTCTTGCTCGACATGATAGTATGCTATCTGGTTGCTCTTTATCTTAACATGTACATTGATTGTCTCTATGTTACATGTCGATAAAGCCCTTAGGATGAGTACTTGACTACCAGGACTATGATGCAGATCATACTAGTGGGGACAGAGTAGTCGTTAAGTACATCCTTCAAATGTTCCTAGTCGTAGGTGTATCGAGACAGGGAATCGATATACCAGAGTAGACTAGCATATAGCTTCTTGTCCCATGTAGATGGGCGATGGATGATCCCATATCCATTGGTGTTTGACATCAGAGACAGTATACGGGTGCTCAGTGGAGACTGGGTACACTGGACGGACTCATCGAGAACTCCCTGATGGTAATATACCTCACGTCAGATGACAATTCTCTGGTGACACTGGTACAGGTTAGTCTGTAGACCCGAGATCGTCATAGAGTCTTGTGTGATTCCCACTGTGCTTTGATTTCCACCTTACCACGTTCAAGAGAATGTGCAAAACGGTGGCTTTTGGGTACAGTCCCGAGTCACATGGAGGCAATGAGCGATAGGAAGGGTTTCGTCTCTCCCGGTATTAGGGGTTGATGTTGCGCTGTGCTCGATTGGCTATAACAGGAAGTCCCTGGCCAGGGCTGCTTCAGAGATATACTGGTAAGTGTTATCAGTAGTTTCTCGACCCGTTATGAGCCTCATATCGACACGACTTATCGAGTTGCTGGGGTCTGACGTTTACCACCCCTAGACGAGATATGCGACATATCAGATGAAGAGACCGGACTGTACGGTAGTGTTACTGATTGGATTCATAGGAGAATGAGCAGGCTTGCTTGTTGATCTTCTGATCGCTCAATACCCGGGTGGCCATTACGTTTAGCAGACCGCTTGCGGCTTGTGGGTGTTTGATATGATCATCACCTACTGCCGGCGTATTAACGAGTCTTTAGAGTCCTACACAGGGGTTTCCTGGCTCAAGAGAAACAGAGTAGGAGCACATACGTGATATGTGCGGGACCGAGATTGATACGATATAAGATACCGTATTCTATTCTCGCGAATTGTGACATTGGTCGAGTACATGCGATATAGCCGGGTTATCGGATCAAGTGTTGATTCGATAAGTTGTTATAAATGATATTAGTCGGTTATATGTGATATAGCCGGATTATTAAATCAAGAGTTGATTTTATAATCTAGTGTATAATTATATATTAGATATATTACATTACATTAACTAGTATTAGCTCGCTTATGATTCTTTTCTCACTTGGTTTGTGCATGTATATATATGTGATATATATTTGTGTACATATCATTGTGTCATGCTTGATGATACATGCAACTTGGGGGTGTGTGTGACTTACACCATGCTAGGGATAATAATAGGGTTTTTATTTTATTTTGGTAATTACAAAATGGTTGGAATTTGTCATGACACAAAGCTTGTAGAAGCTTGTATTGTGCATTGACTTAGTCTACTCTTTTGTTTTGCCATAGATATTTTATTAACCCAACCCATTACCCTAACCATGGTAAACTCTCTACAAAAGTTAAGCATGAGATGCTTAACTCACCCATGGTTGCCAATTATTCATTTGGATCATTTTTCATATGAGTTACTTCTTCTTCTTCTTCCTAAAAAAGCTTTCTAGCTTCAATGGAGGTATAAGAAAAAATGTGAGAAAATGAAATCTAAAGTGAGCCCACTTCCTAATTCATCATCCTCTACTCCTTTCCATTTAGTATAGGGTGTTTGCTTCACTAATTCCACAATTAATGAAGAGATAGATTTGGTTAGTGTCTCCTCGACGTAGATCATATTCGGCCTCGAACACATCGAAGCAAGCATGTTCGTTTCTTCATAGGAGCTTCTCTAAAGTCCGGAGTTCACGATCGCAGAGAAAGGGACTACTACACGGAGCTATTGAAGTGAAGGACCGGTCTACAAAGGTTGTATTCCTTGCTCACTAGACTTCCAAAGTGTTTGCATTTAATTTTCCGTCGATTTCTAGTATACGATTCTAGGGTTAGGGTTAGCTAGAACGGTAAAATTATAATTTGGCATAGACGATGCCTCCCGAAACCTTGCTTCCGTGCTAGGTAACCCTGTAGCCCATTGACAACACTTCAAGCAGATGAAGCGCAAAGCTCGTCGGTAGCAAAGAAGCGCAACAGATGAATGTGAAGGAACGGCTAGCAACTGTCATATGGTTGATACCAGTTCGACAAAAAGAAAATCCTATGTTCTTACATTCGGGAGCGATTCTGAGGAAGAAATAACCCTTGGCCCTCTCTTCAAATAATCTACCTCCGGAAAAGAAGAAGATGAGAAGAATTGCGAGAATATTCAGCTGCGTAACCGTACGCTGCCTGAAAAGAACCTCAGGCCTACAAACAAAGGTTCAAGAAAAAGAGATAAGGGGAAGGAAAAAATCCCTAAGGAAATTGCCCTCGATGATAGAGTCGTTAAAGAGCTCGCCGCCAAGGACCCGCCTAAGAAAAACAAGGTGGATTATAATGTCATGGCATATCTAAGAAAGATACCCTCACAACTGAGTATACTGGATGCTCTCCTCCTGTCTAAAGAAGTAAGAGATTCTCTGGTCAGGGCATTACAAGAGCCCGATCAGTTCCAAGCTTTCCTTGCAGAAGAAAAGATGAAGGAGAAGCTGGCAGAGGTTTACACAGCTGATATTACATTCGGCGATGAAGATCTCTTCCTCAGAATGTGCGAGCACAACCGTCCTCTATATGTCACCGGGTACTGCCATGGCATCAAGATAGGGAAGATCCTGGTTGACAACGGGTCTTTCGTCAACCTTCTTAACATAAAGGTGCTGAAAGAGATCCGCATGAACGTTCAGCACCTGGCTCGGGACAAAATTACCATCTCCGGGTTCGACTCTCGGTCATCGCGGACGCTTGGGTCCGTAATATTGACATTACGCTTTGGACTTCTCGTCGCTGACATCAAATTTCATGTCATCGATGCCAAGACTTGCTATAACGCTCTGCTCAACCGGCCTTGGTTACACGAGTACAACATCATACCTTCTACACAACACCAGTGTATGAAGTATTTCAAAGATGGCATCGAATACACTGTCACGGGGGAGCTAAATCCATTCTCTGTGAACGAAGTCCGAAAATATGAAGACGCAAAGTATTTCCTACCAAACTTCGAAGATACGAAAAGATGTCATAAGCCAGAGGATAAACGGAAGTCCGTTGTCACCATCCCGATCTTTAGGAGTGACACCGAGGAAGACGAGGAAATAGTCTACTCGGGGCAACCCCAATGCAACAGGCCTGGACCATCTACTCCTATTTTGGTCTTTGGCGGTGACTCTGAGGACGAGACCAACGCCGTGTTCTCCACTCGCCTATCAGCGCAAACCGTTACTGGAACTGATCAGAGTTTACAAATCACCATGGTTCCGCAGCGGCATCATAGGGAACTTGATGCGCTCAATACATACGGCGTACAAGAGCTGCGGACTTTCTACATCTTTCCTAGGCGAAGAGGTGAAAAGATGATACTCTTCTACCAATCTACGGAAACCAGGGTAGAAAAAGAAGTCTGGCATGGCGCCGATTTTGTGCTTGACAGGCTTCAACTAATCCTTCTTCCTAGATATTACACAGAGCGATTGAAAAGGTTATTAAGATGCCATGGCGTACCCTTCAAACAAACCACCCGATAACCCCAGTTCTACAACGAGATTTGGGACATCCCCAGGACTCAGCAAAAGATGCCCAACGGGAGAATGGAGACGATTGGGCTCGGATACGTTCGGACAAATAAATGAGAGTAGTTCCATAACCGCCGCGTTATAAATGTCTTCGGTAAAGAAGGGAATGTTTTTTTCCAAATGGTTATAACTTTGAACCATAGCGAGATCTCGCCGTCCGAATGTCAAGTCTGTCGTTCGAGGAGCAGGTTGCTAAGGTAATAAGAGAAGCCGTTCAAAAGGTTCGGGATGACCACAACCGCAAAATGAACATTTACGAAAAGGCCAGGGCTCAGCGTCTCATTCAGTAGTCTGCGGAAAAGGAAAATCACGATACCCTTCACCCTCAGCCCGCTATACGTTCTTGAGACAAGGAAAAAGCTCAACACAGAGGCAAAAACATGGTAGAGAACGAGAATGACGTTCTAAAACAGCGAAGTGGATCCAAGAATCCACGCAATTGAGAAAAAGTCAGCTGGAATCCGTCTTTTATGAAGAAGATGGGTCGGAAATACTCTTTCTCCTAAGACAAGAAAAGAAAAATATCCGACCTTGTCATGAAGCATCAAATAATGACGCTTCCGGAGTCTTGGCATCCCGAACAAATAAACGAGGTCCATCATCCAGATTATTGCCCCTATCACCGAGCAATAGGTCATCCCATTGAAGACTGCTTCACCTTCAAAGACTGGGTCGAAGACCAATACCGCCAAGGGAAATTCGCTTTGTCCGACAACTAGAGGGTAAACCCGCCGCAAAAGCATAAGCCAAAGAGGACCTATACCGTGAGGACAGGACCAGCTCAACATCAAGAATGGAAGCAAACCCATACCTGCCATGTGGTAACACTCTTAAAGGAGGGAGGGCACGAGATTATAGATGACTTCTTCAGGTGCTTCACAAATGAAGACGAGGATGATGTGATCTCAGAGTTTCCACCAGCACCAAAAGAGCTGGAAGATAGGATACACATTAGGAAGACAACCTGAGGAAAATCGAATTGGGCACGGAAAATGAGCCGAGACCCACGTTCGTCAATGAGTTGTTGTCTAAAAAACAGGTAGCCACACTAAAGGACATACTTATCCAATATAAAGACTGCTTCGCATGGAAATATTCCGAGATGCCGGGACTAGATCCAAAAATAGCAGTGCATAAACTGGCTATATCGCCGGACGTCAAGCCAGTCAAACAGGCGCCAAGAAGAATGCGGCTCGAACTCGAGATGAGTATCAATGCCGAAGTCAAGAAACTAATTGACTCCGGCTTCATCCAAGAAGTTCAGTATCCCGACTGGATTGCCAACATTGTTCCAGTAATGAAGAAATATGGGACAGTGCGCATCTGCGTGGACTTTCGGGACCATAACAAAGCTTTTCCGAAGGATGACTTCCCAGTACCTGTTACCGAGATGATGATCGATAACACGTCCACTCATGAGGTCTTCTCCTTCATGGATGGATATTCAGGCTACAATCAAATAAAAATGCATCCTAAATACCAAAAGCACATTGCCTTCCGAACTCCGCTAGGTATATTCTGTTATAAGGTGATGCCCTTTGGTTTGAAGAACGCCGGTGCTACCTATTAGAGGGCCATGACGAAAATCTTCAACGACCTCATTCATGAGATCGTTGAATTCTATATTGACGACCTTGTGGTGAAAAGCAAATCCTACGAGGAGCACTGGGAAAATCTGATCATAGTGTTCCAGCATCTTCGGAAATACAATCTAAAGATGAACCCGTTGAAATGCGCGTTTGGAGTCTCCTCAGGCAAATTCCTAGGATCATCATACGACACAGAGGCATCGAAATAGACACATCGAAGATCAAGGCGATTACGGAGATGCCCATGCCAAGAACTCTTAAACAACTAGGCCTCTCTAAGGAAAGCTCACGTATATCTGGCGGTTCATAACCAATCTCTCCGGAAAATGCCGCCCCTACAGACATCTAATAAAGAAGGGGAGCCCGTTCATTTGGGATCATAAATGCCAAAGTGCACGAGACGAAATCAAGCAATACCTGCAGAACCCACCGGTACTGACCTCTCCGGTCAAAGGAAAGCCCTTCATCCTGTACACAACGGACCTTGAAGGTTCTCTAGGCGTGCTATAGGCACAGGAGAACGATCAGGGAAAGGAGAGAGCTCTCTACTATTTGAGTCGAGTTCTCCTGGGGGCAGAAAACAACTACTCCCCCATCGAAAAGCATTGTCTAGTACTGATCTTCGCGATAACGAAGCTCAGGCACTACGCCTTGGCACATGAGGTCTATCTCATATCAAAGGTGGATCCTCTCAAATATCTAATGTCAAGGGCCATACTAAAAGGAAGGCTTGCTAAATGGGCCCTCCTTTTGATGGAGTTCTCGAAAACGTATCGACCCCTCAAGGTAGTGAAAGGTCAGGCCATCGCCGATTTTCTCGCTGAGCATCCGATATCAGTCGATTCTCCTTTAAATTGCGAATTGCTAGACGAACACGCGTTCGACACAATCGAAGGAAAGGAGGAAGGAAGTAATGTCCAACGGGAACTCTACTTCGATGGAGCATCTTCCATGAAGAAGCAAAAGCATAACACCCCTATAATTAAACCCGGGGTGGACCTCATCTTCGTAACTCCGCAAAGAAGGATAATGTGTTTCGCCCTTTCCTTAACGGAACCAAGAATAAACAACGAGGCTGAATATGAAGCTTTGATAGCGGTTCTTGAGATCACTGTCGATATGGGAATTGAATACTTCCTCATATACGGAGACTCCCAGCTCATTGCCAGCCAAGTAAATGGAGACTATCAGACATGCAATCCAGAACTAATCAGGTATGGTGAAAGAGTGCAGCAACTGCTGACACAAATCCCTTCCTATATCTTGGAGAGCATACCGCGTGCGGAAAATAGCAAAGCGGATGCATTGGCTAGATTGGCTAAAGAATTGGCCGACGAAGACCGCAATGACGTAAAGATCATCGTGCAAAGCCGCCGGGTTCTCACGCCAGCAGGGATACCTTCGGAGGATTTAACAGAATCATCCGAAGAAAAGGAAACGACCAAACAAGCAGTCCTCCAGATAGAAGACAAAGAAAAGAGCAAGGATTGGAGGGAAGTCTTCATAGACTACTTCAAATCCCATCGAACGCCCGAAAATGCGTCGTCAAGACATCAGCTCATGAAACGGGCTCTGTCTTTCGCTTGCGTCAATGATACTCTATACAGGAGATCGCTTGACGGTTTGTGCTTAAGGTGTTTCGGTCCAGAAGAAGCAAAGAGAGTCATCCATGAAACACATGACGGACTCTGTGGTTTTCATCAAGCCGGGCCAAAGATGAAGCTGAAGATCAAAAGAATGTGTTATTATTGGCCCACAATAATTCAGGACTGCCTCAAATATGCGAAGCAGTGTCACTCATGTCAGATTCACGGGGGCTTCATCCACCAACATCCAAATCCGCTACACCCAACAGTAGCTAGCTGGGCGTTCGAAATGTGGGGAACCGATATAATCGGCCCTATTGAGCCAGCATCATCCAAAGGACACCGGTTCATACTGGCAACGACTGACTACTTTTCGAAGTGGCGGAAGCAATACCACTAAGGGAAGTGAAGACGGAGAATATTCTCCATTTCTTCAAGACACATGTCATCTACCGGTTCGGCACTCTGCGACGGATAATCTCGGCTAATGGGCCAGCCTACAAGAACCATAAAATTAGCCGCTTCACAGAACAGCATAAAATAGACTGGAGATACTCTTCAGTCTATAATCCTCATGTCAACGGTCTAGATGAAGCTTTCAATAAGACCTTGACCAAGATTATAAAAAAAACGGTATGTCCACAAGTAAAAAGGGCACGGATGAAAACCTGAAAGGGCGCCGTGAGTAAAAACAGTAGGGCTACCGGCGAGCTTGTGAAAACCCGGAAGGGCACACTCTCATTTAAAAAACGGTATGCTCACAAGAAAAATAGGCATGGATGAAAATCCGAAAGGGCGCCGTGAGTAAAAACAGCAGGGCTACCGGCGATCTTGTGAAAACACGGAAGGGCGCAATCTCGTTAAAAAAACGGTTTGTCCACAAGCAAGATGAGCACGGATGAAAACCCGAGAAGGCACCGTGAGTAAAAATAGCAGGGCTACCGGCGAGCTTGTGAAAACCCGAAAGGGCACAATCTCGTAAAATTTTCACTTACGAGATCCTTTTGCTCATAAGGAGAACTCCCCCTATGAGACCCTCACGGCTCATAGGATTCAAAGCCTTAGGCTATAGGGACCCTGGCCTGTTCTTAAGCCGTCGTGTTCCCCAAATTGCCCTACAGGCGGTCCAATATTTATCCTTGTATACAATCCACAGGCATAAATAAACGATTTCCCCCATCAAGTTCCACCAATGATGAGGAATGTCCTCATATGGTGAACGACACTTATAAGTCCTCTTGACTTGTAAGGAGAAAACACTCTTGTAAGATCCTTACGACTTACAAGAGAAAATATCACTTAGGAGTCCTCACGACTTCTAGGGAGAACCTACACCTACGGGATCCTCTCGACTGGTAGGGAGAAAACCCATTATGAGACCCTTATGGCTCATAAAGTCAAAAGCCTTAGTCGACAGGATCCTAACCCTGTCTACTAAGCCGCCTTTGTTCAAATCAGTAAAGGAAAATGATGATTCGCTCCTGGCAATATCCCAGTTGTAGCGATGTTGATGCCTAAACCGGTATCAAATTTCAAGTCCTCTCAAGGAAAATGACGATTCGCTCCTTAAAATATTCCAGTCGTAGCGACGCTGATGCCTAAATCGGTATCAAATTCCAAGTCCTCTCAAGGCAAATAATGATTCGCTCATGGCAATATCCTAGTCGTAGCGATGCTGATGCCGGAATTAGTGTCAGGATCCAAGTTCTCGACTCGCAACAAAAGTAGATGCATATGAAATAGCCGAAATAATGGGGCAACTCGCAATAAAAAATCAGTGAGCAAAAAAATATGTGCATATACATAGCCGAAATGATTGGGCAACTCGCAATAAAAAACAGAGAGTAAAAATAAAAAATATACATAGCCGAAATGATTGGGCACCGCGATAAAAAACCAAAATGATCGGGCAATCGCGACTTTCTTGATATAAAAAGCTGAAATGATAGAGCATCGCGGAAAGAAAAAAATGAAACCCTTGCCCTGCAAGTGGGTCTACACCAACCCCTGTATACAATCCATGGGCATAAATGAAAAGGGAACCATATTTTCCCACCAGGCTCCATCAAAGGGAGAGCTAAGTCTTGACGGTTCACAAAACAACCTAAAGACTATCTCAACATTCGTCTCGTTACAGCAGATGCAATGTCAACAATGGCGTTCTCTCTCACTCCAGCAGGATGCAGACACGACGTCAACAAAAGACTCCAGGGTCGAAACAAAACGGAGCCATGGAAAAATTCCTAGCTCCAAGTCTTGACGGTTCACAAAATAACCTAAAGACTACCTCAACATTCATTTCGTTACAGCTGACACAATGTCAACAATGGCGTTCCCTCTAACTCCAGTAAGATGCAGACACGATGTCAACAAAAGACCCCAAGGTCGAAACAAAACAGAGCCATGGCAAAATTCCTAGCTCCAAGTCTTAACGGTTCACAAAACAATCTAAAGCCTACCTCAACATTCGTCTCGTTACAGCAGACGCAATGTCAACAATGGCATTCCGTCTCACTCCAGCAGGATGTAGACATGACGTCAACAAAAGACCCCAGGGTCGAAACAGAACGGAGCCATGGCAAAATTCCTAGCTCCAAGTATTGATTGTTCACAAAACAACCTAAAGACTACCTCAACATTCGTCTCGTTACAGTAGACACAATGTCAACAACGGCGTTCCCTCTCACTCCAGCAGGATGCAGACGCGACATCAGCAAAAGACTGCAGGGTCGAAACAAAACGGAGCCATGGAAAAATTCCTAGCTCCAGGTCTTAACGGTTCACAAAACAACCTAAAGACTATCCCGAAATTCTTCTCGTTATAGCAGACGTAATGTCACAAAGGCCCCAAAATAGCCAAATCAAAAGGAAGCGAAGCCAAAATTCCTAGCTTCAGGGTCTTGACGATAACTCAAATAAAATCCGAAAGACTATCGGAGATCATCCCACACCAGTGCAGAGTGGTTATGACTCATCGGGGCTCCCAAAATGAGTCTAACCTCAAGTAAAAAGCGGCATGGCAAAATTCCTAACGCTTGCTCTTCCGATGGTCAAACTGCCTAAGAAGATTACTTGAAGACGTCTTGTCCAGCCCCCGAAGGGATCAGAGACACGACAGTCGCGGGGCTACTCAAATAGAAGCGTAAATTCTGCATATCGGGAATGCATCAGCCAATGCGACGGTACCACGGACTAAAATCCCAGTACCACAAAACCTAACGGACCTCTATCGCAAAGAGCAGGGGTTATCTAAATTTTACGTTAGGATATACCTGCGAGAACTTCTTGACTCACCTCGACTCGTAGGGAAAAACATCTTCATAAAAACCTCACGGCTCTTGAAGGTGAAAAGCCTTAGGTGACGGGGATATCAACCTATTTCCTAAGCACTGTGGCCCTGCAAGCAAGTCCAAACTGGCTCTTGTATACTATCCACAGGCCACATTCTCCAAAGTCGCATACCGATGATGAGGAAAAACCACTTGCGAGTCCTCTCGACTCGTAAGGAGAAAATTCTCTTGTGAGATCCTTACGACTCTCAATAGAAAATGCACTTAGGAGTCCTCACAACTTCTAAGGAGAAAAGACACATACGAGATCCTCTCAACTCGTAGGGAGAAAAATCTTTATGAGACCCTCACGGCTCATAAAGTTGAAAAGCCTTAGGCAACAGATCTAAAACTTGTTTCCTAAGCCATCGCGGCCCTACAAGTAGGTCCAAAATGATTCTTGTATACTATCCACGGGACACATTCTCCAAAGTTGCATACCGATGAGGAGGAAAAATCACTTGCGAGTCCTCTCGACTCATAAGGAGAAATTTCACATGTGAGATTCTTACGACTCTCAAGAGAAAATGCACTTAGGATTCCTCATGACTTCTCAGGAGAAAATACACCTACGAGATCCTCTCGACTCGTAGGGAGAAAAGTCTTTATGAGATCCGCACGGCTCATAAAGTTGAAAAGTCTTAGGCGACATATCTAAACCTGTTTCCTAAACCATCGCTGCCCTACAAGAAGGTCCAAACTGACTCTTATACACTATCCTCAGGCCACATTCGCTAATAAAGTGAAGAAACCACTTGCGGGTCCCCTCAACTCATAAGGAGACAATACTTACGTGAGATCCTTACGACTCACGAAAGTGAAAGACGCTTAGGAATCCTTACGATTTCTAGGGAGAATACGCACCGATGAGATCCTCATGACTCATATGGAGAAAAAACCTTCTTGAGACCCTTACGGCTCATGAAGATGAAAAGTCTTAGGCGACAGGGACCTAAACCTATCATCAGAACCATCAATTCTACGGAGATGTATAACTTTGCACTACTTAACCCACGTACATATCTACGTAGGCAAAGTAGTGGAGGGCAAATGCGTTCCCATCATTTCAAGTTTCCAAGCCACAAAAGAAACAACCAAAATAACATGCTTTTTAAATACCATCTGCATTCGCCACGGGGCCCCATCATGCACTGTTAGGTTACTTGACTAATGGCAGAGCGAGGATTGGACTAGCGCGGATGTAAAACATATAAAACCATCTACTAAATATAATACATATATATATATATATATATATATATATCAACATCGCAGGAAGATAATAGTCATTACAAGCAGATAAGAATCATCACAGGCATGCGAACATCAATATGGAATAGTGGATAAACTAGGAGCCCCGCGGTTCATTTGAGCCATAAATGAGACGCGACATTTCCCGGTCATATGGATAGCCAGTTCAATGAAGATCCTAGACCTCTACGAGTGCAACAAGTTACCCGCCAATCTCCGAAGTGAGGTAACCCCAATCAACAAAGTGAATGGGCTACCCAACACTTCACGGAATCCGATAACTTGAGCACCCCTCCGTGGTTCAACCTATACCCTCTACAAGTGCGGCAAATAACCCGCCAATTCTAAAGAAAGGGCCCCCAGTCTCAACGCCATGAGATTCGGGCCCATTGCCATCTAGAACCCGGCTATTCGAGCACTCCTCCGCTGAGTAATCCTAGTATAGAAAAGAAAATATATATATATATATATGATTGATTCTTTTTTTTTTAAAGTGTGTAGTAGTTAACCACAATCAATAACGGTGTCGCGTGTAACTAGCCGAGATAAGTACGGGTCGTCCTCAGGGATACGTGGAATTGTTAATCTTGCTTTAGACAAGTTGATTAGACTAAAAGAATAGAAGAAGAATAGTTTTAGATTCTAGATCTATATTAAACACGGATGTAGAATATATATAGTTTCAAGATCTACGTCAAAATACGGATGTAGAAAATCTATAAAGAAGATGGCTTGTAGGGTTCGTTAGGATTTAGTAGTCATGAATGACTAATAAAGATTACTCCTTTTATCCATTGATAGATTTAAAACTAGATTGATAGTGATGAATGAGGATTAGGGTTCTCGGAAGAAACTAGGGTTTCCACTCTATTGACCCTTGTCCTTTCATTGATCTATATTCATGTCTAGCCCTTAACAAAACAATTGTTAATCTAATCTCAAATCACGGTCGAGACTAGCAATAAATTGGTAGCGCGCCCGATTAGAATGTTAACGATTCTTTTGCTAAAGTTTATAAACTTCATAAGACTTAAAAAAAATTAAAATATTTTCTCATCCATTGTTCTACCCTAATCCTACGAACCCTATCAAGCGGAGAATTACTCGCGCATGATGGAGATAGAAGAAGAGCAGATAGAGATCATAATGCAAAAATTAAATACTAAATAACGATCTACCTTTATTAATCAACTTCACAAGTACAATTCTTCGAGTTTAGATTATAAGAGGAATAAGAATTTGCTCTTGATCTTTACCTCATAGGAAGTAGATGTTCCATCGAATCTCATGTCGTTTTATCACGTTGAATCGCGGACCTATCATGGATCACTTGTTCTTTGACGATGATTGGCTTCGTGTAAAAGGTGATGATTTCTAAGTTTAGCTCTCGGTCCATTATATAGTCCTAAAATCAGAAACTATAAATCCCCAGAATTAGGGTTTGTTGTTGCAAATCAAAACTAAAAATCCCAAACCCTAATTCGCCAACAAGGCCGCGGATCCGCCGCATTTTAGTGCTTATAGCCGCGGAAGCGCCGCACTTTGGTGGGATCAGGTGATGAAATTTTATGTAGTCTCTAGTGTTGACACGTGAAGATTGTTGTGATATCTAAAATCTTCATATCTTCTCTTAGTCTCTGCCAGTATTGATTCTTCGATTTTATCTAACTTTATTGGCAGACTTTTGATTCCCGACATATTGATATCCCGATCTCCTGACCCGAGCTAAAGCTTGCATAATATCTCCATGAATAATGTTAGTAATATTTGTTATAGAGATATTATTCTAACCATTTGTATGATATTATATCTTTTAAAGAATCTTGATTAGAATATTTGATATGATATGCATAATAAAAATATTATATAAATATTATATGCATACATTTTCCTTCATAATGTTAATTATAATATATAAACATATGGTAAATAGTATTTTTACAGATAAACCCAAATATGTTCTATATTTATAATAAACACCTTTAGATATTTAAGGAAAGTAAGGAAAATGTTATATCAAATGCGCGATATTTTTGACTGAACAAATACCCCCAAACTTAACTTTGATCATCCCGAGAAAACTATTTATTCAAGAGAGGGAGAAAAAAGAAAAACCTAAGCAGCACACTTTCGTAGGCAACACGATTACACTGAGCACGTGCAATAAGTCGTTAAACCTCTAGGTGTCCCTAGTAGGAGGAGTGTTGTCTCCTAAGGGTTTTCAGCGGATTACGCCTACAAAATCCTATAATAAAAGAAAGAAGATGAATGTTACGTACAAAGATAAGAACTATAAAAGAAAGAACTTGAAAATAAGGGTTTCCAACTATACCAGCTTTTTAGTTGCCATAAGCCCTATCTTAATGGTCGTGAAAAGATGTTAGAAATCACATCATCCCTCAATAAAACATCGCCTTTAGTCTTCCTCCCTACCATTCATCCAAACATCGATCATATACTCCTACGTGTGTGTAAAAGACATCCCTACAGTTAGAGAATTCAATTCAAGCAATCATACTATTGTCCATCTTCCAAAGTACTTTATAGTCAGTGAATATTTTCGATGAAATTGCTAACACATCTTTCATGCGACCGTTAATACTTCTTGAGGTACTAACCAACTGATTACTAAATGTGCTCGCGCATTTAGACGTAATTTCTTGTCTTGCAATACCTAAGGCTTAACAGTGGCTCCCAAACCAGTTGGTCTAAGGCACTACTAGGTGATAAAGCACCCTCGCTATTATTTTTTTTTTGCCGCCTTAAGTAATTACAAAACCAGTTTTCATTTTTCTTCACTATTTTTTTATTCATATTTTTATTTTTCATACTAAGGCTTTTAGACAAGAGCATTTCAAGGTATCCTTTACTATCCTAAGTTTCAAGATGTGTGCAAGTGCGTATAGTAGGGTATTTACGTTCAAAAGTTTGGCCTCAAGAATAGAGACTATTTTTCAAACTCAGATCTATCCTCAGATTAGTAATTTCCTTCATCTTACTAACCTTTGGGACAACGGCTCATAACTACTTATTACTAGCTTTGTTTAAGAAAATATCTAAGTTTCTTGCTTTTCTTAAACTATTCCTATCTTTCATATGTAAATTTTCACTTTCAAACTTTCATTATCAAAAAAATTTTGTGCTTATATATAGTATAATGCGGAATAATGCGTGAATAAGTACAAAGCTCCTCCAAACTTGTTTGCAGCAGTGTCCTCACTGATGTCATCTGTTAAGCTTAAAAAAACCAATAGATTTAGGAAGAAAAGTTATCAAAGGGGACAAGAAATAATGAAAGTGAAATTCTCCCCCAAACTTTTTTTGGGCTCACAATTTTGAAAAAAAATTCTTTTCTTTCAAGAGCCAAAATATATCCCCCCAAACTTGAGTAAAACCATATTAAGCATTTAAAATTTTGAGGGGGGTTGGTCAAAGTAAAGCCTTACAAAGACCAAAAGTCAATACCAACCATTCAAATATTTTATCGATGTAACGCACTGGTTGGTGGAAGATCAGAGATTTGAAGAAGTGTGGAGATAGGAGGCGGTATGATTTACATCTCGGTTGATAGAGACGAAACAATAATGGTGAATGGAAACGAGAATGTGAATGATTAGGAATGTGTAGAATAGTTACATTCTCGTATGGGATAAGAAGAAATGGTGGTGGTTCAACTTCTTCAGGTGGAGGTTGATTAATCACAAAATCCGTGTCGTTTAGGAATGCGAGTTCGTCGGCGAAAATATTTTCGAAACTTTCATCGATGGTATGATTAAACGTTTCAATGTCAATAAGTGTCGCGTCAAAATTCAACACACTTGATTTGTCAAAAATTATGGAGGTAGGAGACTCGAAAAACTCATCTGCCTCATTCTCAAAAGTATCTAAATCAAGTTGTCTTTCTAGAATTATCGAACTCGAAATATCGGATTGCGATTCTTCAACACTCGCTAAAATTAAAAGAAGAATAGAAGAAGAACCAGAGAAAGTGGGAGATGAAATGGGTAAACAAATTGGGGTGTCGAGCATTGCTGAACCAAATGTGGGAAATGAAGGATGAATTTCGTTCTGCTTTTCGGTCATGCATTTATCATCAATTTCCAGACGCATATGGGGTTTGGGAAAAGCAGTTAATGGTTTAAGATGATGGTCACACAGAGGTGAAAGGACATGATGAATTGGTAGGACAAACTCATCCAAAATTATGGGTTCATCATCCAATATATCCCTAGCGTCAATATTCTCAATCAAGTGAAGGTTAAAATTCTCAGACACCTCATCAAAAGTATGGTTTTCAATCAATTTTGGTTCTAGAGTGGAGGTGTAGAGATCATAAGGTTTTGATGTAGCTTCACTTGAAATGGACCCTTCACAATTGGATAAATCAAACACTACAAAGTCACACAACTCATCAAACATTCTATCTTCAATTGATAAATCATTTGGTGTACTCGATAGATTTGTGAAACTGGAGTTGTGGATTTCATTTTGGAATGGGGAGGTTTGATTTGGAAGGGTGTACTGCACTCTCACACTACCTAAATTCTTAATTTGTCTTATTGCCGTATCATACATTGAATAATTTTGAGCTAGTTGTAAACTAGTTGCTTGCTCGTTGGATTGTATGAGGGCGGTCATGGACGCTTTCAATTCCTCTATGGCGCGGCGCGATGCTACCTGATATTCTTCTACTGTCCGTTCAAGACTAGAGATGGCTCGGTAAGGGGTTTTAGCATAAGATTGAAATTCTTGTGGATAGGTAAAACTCCCAAATGACTGATTAGAAGAATTGTCTAGAGAAGGTGTAAAAATTGGGTAGGATTGATAGGAATCGAATGGTTGTGAAAATTGGGCAGGAGTAGGATCAATATTGTGATAAGAAGAATATTGATATTGGTTGGTTGGTTGGCGACTGGAAACAGATGTCATATACGCCGCAAAACGGGTAGCAATATCTTTCTTAGAAAGTGATGGTGTTTGTTGTCCTAACGGTTTGACCAGGTTGAAACTTTGGCTTTTAGCCCTCGCCATACTCAGCGATGGACATGCGTTTAGGAGTTACCTCACATGCTTTAAATGGAGTATCAACATAAGAAAATGTAGAATTTTGATGCGGTTGATAGGACCTGGAGTGAGGTGTCCAACTGTTTCTTTCCACTTGCTCTATCCGATCTCTTAAAGACATGGTAGAGTCGGATGGTATACCGAAGCGATTACAAAAACATGAAATATCAGGTTTTGGATAGCAAAGCTCAGCAAGAGTTCTTTTATTTGGGTTACCCATTATAAGAAGGTGAAAAGAAAAAAGGGTGAAAAGGGAAAGATTTAAGCTTTATTTGGATTGTTTTTCTTTGAAAGAAGGACTTGAGGGTTGACTCGACAAATCACAAAATACACAAACAAATCCTAAAACTAAGGTCACCTAGGTCAAGCACTAGACCGCTCATAGACTTCCAAAGGACAAGTCGCAGGATCAATTCTCTACCACCTCTTTATCGCTCCTGTGGCTAGGTAAGTGTCAGGTAAGTGGGAGGTATCCGCTATACAAATCACCGAAAATAGCGGGCCTAATTAAGTAACCACTTACCTTAGTCACGCTTGCCTAGACACCACAAAAGAAATGCGGATAAGCGATAGATTACCCACGACCTTTCTCTGTCCTAATTGAGCGCGATGGCCCTTAAAGTCTTGGTCTAGATATTTCTTTTAATTCATGTAGGTTGATGCGGATGCTCGTTTTGTGATTTGTGGGGCCTAGGAAGGGTGATGAAATCCGCACCTAATCTGAATTGTGGTCTTTCCCCTTAAAGTCCGTATTAAAATATGCAAAAACAACCCGCAAAACAAAACACGCAAAAAGATTTTTGAACAGCAATATTGTGCAAAGAATCCTGCAGAAAAATATATTATAGAGAGAGAAAGAGTTGAGGAAAGTTACCAGAGAAGTTTGGAACCATAAGTCCCCAACTATGCCGCGGTTCTGCCGCCAAAATGGACTTGTTGCCGCGGATCCTCCATGGAGTTAAAAGATCTTTTGAAAATTTTTGCTACTGTGGCCACCCTTGCCCCTCTGGTCCTCTCAGAAAGTCTCTGAATCTTTATCTTCTCGCTACAGTGACTCCAGATATCCTCGCAAAATTCGCACACTAATCATTAAATATGCAAGATGCAGTTTTGTTTTATTTTATGATATGGATCTAAGAAGAATTCAACACGAATGTAAGAAAAAACTACGCACGTATCCCCGGCAACGGCGCCATTTGATTGATTCTATTTTAAAAAGTGTGTAATAGTTAACCGCAATCAATAACGGTGTCGTGTGTAGCTAGCCGATATGAGTACGGGTCATCCTCATGGATACGTGGAATTTCTAATCTTTCTTTAAACGAGTTGATTAGAGTAAAAGAATAGAAGAAGAATAGTTGTAGATTCTAGATCTATATTAAACACAGATGTAGAATATATATAGTTTCTAGATCTACGTCGAAATACGGATATAGAATATCTATAAAGAAGATAGCTTGTAGGGCTCATTAGGATTTAGTAGTCATGGATGACTAATAAAAATTACTCCTTTTAACCATTGATAGATTTAAAACTAGATTGATAGTGATGAATGAGAATTAGGGTTCTCGGAAGAAACTAGGGTTTCCACTCTATTGACCCTTGTCTTTTCATTGATCTCTATTCATGTCTAGCCCTTAACAAAACAATTGTTAATCTAATATCAAATCGCGGTCGAGACTAGCAATAAATTGGTAACGCGCCCGATTAAGATGTTAACGGTTCTTTTGCTAAAATTTATAAACTTCGTAAGACTTAAAAGAAGTTAAAATATTTTCTTACTATTAATCTACCATAATCCTACGAACCCTATCAAGCGGAGAATTACTCGCACATGATGGAGATAGAAGAAGAACGGATAAAGATCATAATGCAGAAATTAAATACTAAATAACGATCTAACTTTATTAATCAACTTCAAAAGTACAATTCTTCGAGTTTAGATTACAAGAGGAAGAAGAAGTTGCTCTCGATCTTTGCCTCGTAGGAAGTAGATGCTCCGTCAAATCTCACGTTGCTTTATCACGTCGAATTACGGACCTGTCATGGATCACTTGTTCTTTGACGATGATTGGCTTCGTGTAAAAGGTGATGATTTCTAAGTTTAGCCCTCAGTCCTTTATATAGTCCCAAAACCAGAAACTATAGATCCTCAGAATTAGGGTTTGTTGTTGCAAATCAAAACTAAAAATCCCAAACCCTAATTCGCCAACATGGTCGCGGATCCGCCGCATTTTAGTGCTTATAGCCGCAGAAGCGCCGCACTTTGGTGGGATCTGGTGATGAAATTTTCTGTGGTCTCTAGCGTTGACACGTGGAGATTGTTGTGATATCTGGAATCTTCATATCTTCTCTTAGTCTCTGCCAGTATTGATTCTTCGATTTTATCTAACTTTATCGGCAGACTTTTGATTCCCGACATTTTGATATCCCGATCTCCTGACATGAGCTAAAGCTTGCACAATATCTCCATGAATAATATTAGTAATATTTGTTATAGAGATATTATTCAAACCATTTGTATGATGTTATATCTTTTAAAGAATCTTGATTAGAATATTTAATATGATATGCATAATAAAAATATTATATAATATTATATGCATACATTTTCCTTCATAATGTTAATTATAATATATAAACATATGGTAAATAGTATTTTTACAGATAAACCCAAATATGTTCTATATTTATAATAAACACTTTTAGATATTTAAGAAAGATAAGGAAAATACTATATCAAATGCGTGATATTTTCGACTGAACAATATATAAAGGTGACATCGACCTCAACCCGGTCGTACCCCAAATAAAAGAATATACAAACTTGCAGAAATGGAAGTCCACATGTCGGACACTCGCCCCGCAATAATCAATATACAAATGAATCTGAATTGTACATCTAACATTGCACACAAGGCTATCCATCACAACAATCCATCCATAACATCAGTGCAATCACAGAACATCAATATGGATATCATGTTCGTAAACCCGTCTAATTGTACATATAGCAACCAGTCGAATCGTACCGCTCTGTGATATTCATGGTCGCAGAAACTAACATATGCCCTGAAAAACACGAATTCAAAATTTCGAACGATTAAAACTTTCCGCATTGGCTCCAAGTACAAACCAATACTCAAATAAATCTGGGCCAAAACCATACATCCAAAAAATCACATTTCCATATTCCAGAGTGCCAAAAGAAATGGAGCACAATGGCCACACTTCGACCGCGGAACAGCGGCCAATAGGCATGTAAAGCGGCGGTTACGCGGCCGTATTTTGGGCTCATGTGCCCAAGTTTCTTTATGTCCTCTTGAAATGACTGCACGTAATTTTAAGATAATCTAAATATTTTTTTGAACAACTTTCAAATTCGGACAGAGAGATGGAAATGCGATTCGGAAAATTTCGTCGATCATGACTTTAAACTTGTGCAAACTAGCTTGTAAAGGTTTATGGAGTGGCTTTCATACCATGTTAGGATCCGGTGCCCGCGCTGTGGAAACCGCGGCCGAGGCGGAAGCGAAAACAAAAAATTCTAGCGAGCACCGGACGCCCGTAAAACCCAGGATTCGAACCATAAACCTAAACTAGGTAATCTACAAGTGCAATGGGTTGAGAAAATACAACTTTTGTCGCGTTTCCATCCAATTGTGGAAGACCCCTCCAAGCTCGTAGCCGCCAGGATCGCGCTTGAGAATCGACCACCCTTGCCAAAGACGATCCATCCGAGAGAATGCGAAGGCGACTCTAACCGACAATACAGACTTTCTAGGTTTGGATGGTCGGTGATGTAGAAATACTTCACTAAATTTCTCTCTATTTTTATCTAAAGCTCATGAGAGCAAGAGTAGGAAGAAGAAGGAGAAGAGGAGAAGAACAACCATGAAGCATGAAGCTCAAAATAAATAGTGAACAATAATAATAAAATATATGTATCAAAATACATACACAAATTATTAAATCAAAACCTGATTTAATAATCCGGCTTAATCCTAAGCCGGTTAGTATTATCAACCGTCCGATTAAAGTCCGTGTATCGCGTACACGTATTTAATCGGACCCCTACACGTACCAACGTACGGCTCCTTCATCTGTCGCCTGAACCGGGAAAACCCTATGTGTGGGACTCTAAAGACTTGACAATGCGCTGGCAGTGGATTTAACCACAAGCACGTCAGCGATACTAGTTGTACGTAACAGCTACGCAGGTACTTGTCGAAAGAGGGGTCGACAATCAAGTGTGTCCTTACCCTACTGAGCCTGAATGTGACAATCTCCATACAGTCCAGTCTCTTCGTCAAAGAGTATCGCATATCGGGTCTAGGGGGTTGATAACGTCAGACCTCTACTAACCCGATAAGTCGTGTCTGAGTCAAGCTCATCACCAACTGAGATACTGTTGATCAACTATTAGTAAATCTCATCCACTGTTGCCATGGATTTCCAGTGATAACCGACTGAACACAGCGCGACATCGACTCCTAATACCAGGACAGACGAATCCCTGACAATCTACCACTGCCTCCATGTGGCTCGGGACTGTACCCAACTAAAACCTGTTTGCATAACTCCTTTGAGCCATGGTAGGGTAGTAATCAAAGTACAGTGGGAACTCACTCGAGACAAATGACGACTTTAGGTCAATGGAATAATTTGTACTCATGCCATCTGAGAACTTTCATATCATGATAGATATAATACCATCTAGAAGTTCTCGGCGAGTCTGTTCAATGTACTCACCTCCAGTGAGCACATGTATACTATCTTAGGTGACACAACACCAATGGCTTGTGAGATCGGCCACCGCCCCTCGTCGGGGTCTAAAAGCATATACACCAGTCTACTCCAGAATATCGATACCCAATCTCGATACTCCTACGACTAGGGACATTTAAGGATGTGCTTATAAACAACCTAGCTCTCACATATATGATCGCCATCATAATACTGGTTGTCAAGCAACAATCCTACGGGCTTCATCAATAATGAAGACAAACCAGATAGCATACTATCATCTCGAGTAAGACTATTATACATGTATATGTCATCCCTTAATTATCATAATCGCCTACTTGCGATCACAATAATTGCCTTGAGGGCACTATATCCAACAGAACTGACATCATCATCCACGAAGATGCATCCTTGCGATATGGAAGCCGTTTATGTGTGCCGGTCAGCCCTGTTCGAGAAGAGTTGATGAAAGAAGCTCATAGCTCTCCATACTTGGTACACTCCAGCGGTACAAAGATATACAAGGATCTACGGCAACGCTACTGGTGGTATAGAATGAAGCAAGAAGTAGCAATGAGCATAGCAAAGTGTTTGGTGTGTCAGTAAATAAAGGCTGAACATCACAGAACTGCTGGTCTACATCAGCCGTTACCAATCCCCGAATGGAAATGGCAGCACATTACCATGGACTTCGTGACTGCTCTCCTATTGGATATGTATGCCCGAGAGGCCTGTATTGCATAGGATGCTAGGGATATGTATATACAGGACAATCTTGCTTAGTTTTATATAGTATATTATTTAAGTTGTCTTTATCCTGATATGTGTATCTCTTTCTATTGATGATCTATATTGCTTGCATATATTAATAAAGACTCGATACAGTAGTATACTATTATGGTTTGACTTTATCTAAACATGTGCATATGTTATACTCGATATAACATATAGCGGTTACATGTTGATAAATCCCATAGGATTTTTCTTGATTACCAGCGTTATGATGGCGAACGTACTTGTGGGAGCTGGGTAATCCATAAGCACATCCTTAAAGGTCCCAAGTCATAGGAGTATCGAGATCAGGCATCGATACTCCAGAGTAGACTAGTGTATACGTTTCTAAACCCCGACGAGGGGCGGTAGTTGGTCCCACAACCATTTGTATGATCACATAAGATTGTATACAGGTGCTCACTAGGGGTGAGTACACTGGACGGACTCGCCAAGAACCTCTAGATGGTATTAAACCAATCGTCAGATAGCGATTCTCAGGTGACATGAGTACAGGTTAGTCTTAGGACCTGAGGTCATCATTTGTCTCATGTGAGTTCCTATTGTGCTTTGATTACTACCCTACCATGGCTCTACTGAGTCGTGCAAATAGGTTTTGGTTGGGTAAAATCCCGAGCCACATGGAGGCAATGAGTGATTGTCAGGGATTCATCTCTCCCGGTATTGGGAGTCGATATTGCACTGTGTCCTATTGGCTAGAACAATAAAACCTTGGCCAAGGCAGTTGAGAACTACTGATGATTAGATCAGTAGTTTCTCGGATTAGTCTTGAGCCAAATCGACACAACTTATCAGGTCAGTAGGGGTCTGATGTTTACCACCCCCTTAGACCCGATATGCGATACTCTTAGACGAAGAGACCGGATTGTACGAAGATTGTCACGGATAAACTCAGTAGGGGTTCGGATGAGCTTTCTCGTCGGCCTTCTTTTCGACAGGTACCTGGGTAACCGTTACGTACAGCTAGTGCCGCTGACGTGCTTATGGTTAAACCCACTGCCAGCATACTGTCGGGTCTTTAGAGTCCCACACAGAGGATTTTTCTGATTCAAAAAGATGTGGTGGTCGTATGTTTATACGTGCAGGGTTTCGATCGAATGATAATACTAGCCAACTTAGGATTAAGCCGGATTATTAAATTAGGTATTGATTTAATAATTTACGTGTACATATTTCGATATGTATATTCTAGTGTTATCCAGATTTTTCTATCGGACAGTTGATAATACTGGTGGGCTTAGGATTAAGCCAGTTCATTAATCGGATATTGATTTAATTCTAGTATTATTTTAGTGGTATTATTCTATCTCTTGGGTGTTCGTATTTTGATACGAATACGGGTATGTATATACAGTAGAATGTATTTCGTATTTATACGGAAAGACATTCTAGAAGGAGGACACCTTATCATGTATTTTTCATTTTATTTGCAAAATGGAAATGGGGTGTAAAATAGGAAATGATGTGTAAAGGAGAGAATAGTGTGAACCATGCTTGAATAGTGTTGACAAATGAATTGAAAATTCATTTGTGCAAACTATTCAAGTATGGTTGTATTATCTTTATTGAAAAATGGATTTTACAAAACCATGCTTCATGATTTTCTACACACAAGTTTTTCATTCTCATAGCAAGTTTCTCTCTCTTCATTTGCTTAGCTCTCTTGGGTTCCTCCTCTTCCTTCGTCTTCATCTTCCTCCCTACCGTATCATGAGTTGAGAATCAAGGGAGGAAGAGAGATAGAAATACACTAGATAAATCACCACATCTCCTTAGTCACTTAGACTAGCAAACTAGGTCACTAAGGTGCTTCATTTGTAAAGCCAAGCTTGAATTAAGAACTCTCGGGTGGATCATCTAGGATCAAGAAGGCGATCTAGCAAGGTCGATCAAGTTCACCTAAGAAGCTTAAGAAGAGTAGTAAAGACCCGAAGGACACGAGTCTCTAGGTATAACTCTTTTTTCACAGTAGCTAGATCCCTGTAGAAAGCTATTTTCGGTTTATGGTTAGATTCTAGGACGAGTTTTCTAGCGCCGGAATTTTAAAAGGTTAAAGTTTTTCGTTCCGCAATGGCCACGGTAGGCAGCCAAGGCGCTAGGAAACCCAACATGGTATCAGAGACGGTCCATAAACCTTAACTAGCTAATTTTCACTATTTAGAACTTCGATCGAAAAAATTATCCGAATCGTATTTCCAAAAACTCTGCTTGCTGTTCGAATTTTGAAGTTGTTCAAAAAATAATTTCAGCGAGCTTAAAAATATGTGCAGGTTTTTTCTGAGCCAAGAAAAAAAATTTGAGCTTTCAGTCACCAAAACGGCCGCTAATCCTCGACCATATAGTTCGTTTGGCCGCGGATCCGTGGCTAATTGGTGGCAAAAGGGCTCCAAATTTTTTCTGGGGTTCTTGGTTCTGGGATTGTGATTTTTGGTATGTTTAGTTTCTGCCCAGATTTGTTTTTGTACTGGTTTGTACATAGGGCAAATGCGGAAAGTTTTAATAGATCGAAACTCTAAATTCTTGCTTTTCTGTGTATTTGTTTCTGCGACTGTGAATATCATTGAGCGGTATAACCCGACTGATTTCTATATGTACAATCAGACGGGTTTACGAACATGATATTCATGTTGATGTTCTGTGTTGCACTGATATTGTGGATGGATTGTCGTGGTGGATAGCCTATAGTGCAATGGTAGTTGTACAATACAAATTCATTTGTATATTCATTATTGCGGGGCGAGCATCCGATATGTGGTCTATTTGTTCATACCATAATTTTACATTCTTATATTCCCCATTCTTATTCATTTTACAAATAAACAGGTGTTTTGATCCATGACTGCTACATAGTTGCAGGTTACAGGTTCTTGGAATAAAAACAGTGAAAAGATAAAAAGACGATACAAAAGTGAGACTACGACCAACAAACGGAAAGATCTTGATCATGCCTACAGTTTGGAGAATAAACGAAGATTAATGAACAAGTTCACAAAGTACAAAGGCAGCGCAAGATTCAAGACTTCGACACAAAGCAAGCGGTAAAAGTCTACTACATTATTCACTATGGAAATCTGGAAGAGAACCAGAAGATATTCTGAAGAAAAAAGTGAAGAAAACAAATGTTAAAAGTAACCTGAAGCAACAGAAGAAATTTCAGCCAATAAGCTCAGCTTATGGCCGTGAAACAGCGGCCATGTGTCGTACGTGTCGGTGGAAATTTCTTTGGCGGCGCGTCGGTGCGTTGACTAGGTTTCTTTGAGGGTAAAATTGTAAAAGCATATGTGCGTCGATTGTAACCCTAGGGTTTTCTATGTTCTATAAATAGAAGCCCTAAAACTTGTTTTAGGTTATGCCTCTTCTTGTGTCTCATTTCATTTTATCAAAATTCAGATCTGTAAATTTCTGCAACGTATGAAGAGAGTATCAAATAAAAATTAGGAGTAAGTTTTCTTTTCATTGCCCTAGTTAATTTTATTATCTGCCCTAGGATAATTTTCCTTTCTGCCCTAATTAATTTTATTCTCTGCCCTAGTTAGATAATTAGAACATGTTATTCAATTCCCTAATGAGTGAGTAGTCTCCTCACTTGTTAGGATTAGATTTGGGGAAGGCTTGAGAGATGAAGATCTCTCACCCCTTTCTTGCCCATCATACGTTTTTATAGGACTCCATGCATACATGCACACACCGCTCACAACGGCACCCTATCCCACGAGGTAGCGGTGATACCGTAGTATAAACGACCGGTTGAGCGTGTTTTCCATGGAGGTTAGGGTAAGGATTAAGAAAAGAAGGACAAGAACTTAGAGGAAGAAACACCGTTTCTTCCCGATGGTCATAATCCCCTTTATTAATTATTACCATAACACCTAAATAGATCTAAATTAGGGCATTGAAAGCGGTGGGAAATCTTTGCATTTCCAAATTTAACCTAAACCTAACCCTCGCAAGATTCTAATCCTAGTGTAGATCAATCTTAGTTTTTAGATTTAATCAATCCGACACCAATCGGAATTAACTCGTTAGAACAATTAGGAAATACACAAAATCCATGTAGACCGACCCGTACTCACCGGTTAGCTACCAAGCGACGCCGTTCTCGATTGCGGTTAACAATTCTTTGATAAATCAAATGGCGCCGTTGCCGGGGATGGCGTTGTTATTTTCTTTTTGTAATTTCGGTTTAATATAAAATTGAAAAAAATCATAAAAACTGAAAAATAAAAAAATATATAAAAATTTATCATCTTTTATTTTGTGAAGGATATTTTCGTGTGAATTTTGCAGAATCGACGAACGAGTTCGGATGTGGAAAAATCCAGAGAGCAAAACAGAAAACAGAATATCTGAACAGCAGAGGATTACAACAATAGAGGAGCAGAAGAAAACTGGAGATCTGAACCGCACTTCCGACCGCGGAAACGCCGCGGAAACCCACCTTGCGCCACGGATCCGCCGCGGGTTGCTGACGTCAGCAACCCGAAATTCCACTGTAAGTCTCCTCTGTTCTTCTCTGAACCCCCTGATATATCTTCCGTAAAAATTTCCTACAGGATTCTTTGCGCTAAAAAATCTCCCCCCTTCCAATAATTGATCTTGTGCAGGATTCTTTGTGTCGCGCTTAAAAAAAATGGTTTGCAAGTGATTGTATTTACTGCTTTGCATATTTTAAAACTGACTTTAAGGGGCTTTTACACCAATCCAGATTGGGTGGGGATTTCATCACCCTTCCCAGGACCCCAAAAATCACATAAGGCATATTGCATTGACCTTCAATTAATTAAAAAAGATTAGACTCAGCCCTAAGGACTTCGCGCTCAATAGGACAAAGGAATAGTTGTAGGCATCGACCGTTGATCCTAACCTGACTTTGTGGTGCCTAGGCTAGACAGGTAGGGAAAGGTAATTTTAAAAGGCCCGTCTCACGGTGATTCGTGAGCGGATCTTTCCTCTCTCTACTTGTGCTTACCTGGTCACAATTGGCGGTGAAGAGGCGGTTTGAGGTCCTACTTCTTGCCCTTTGGAACAGTTAGGAGCTGTCTAGCTGACCAAGGTGACCCTAGATCTAGGCTTGATTGTGCATTTGTGATTGATTGAACGTGTGTCTAAGCCTTTTATCGAAAATCTTTTTGCAAAAAGCTCCACGTAAAAAAAACACAAAAAGGAAAAAGAAAAATTTTTTACAAAAACTTGCAACTTGTCGCTAAGAACTCCGTGCACCCCACTTACACCCACCTTCTTTTTCTTCTCCTTTTTACATCATGGGTACCCCACCTCACAAAACTCTTGCCGAACTTTAGTATCCTGAACCAAACTTTGCTTCATACGCGAATTTTTTCGGTTGAATTACCGACGACCCCTCCATGCCCAAAATTTCTTTGAAAGATCGAATAGAAACGTCTAGGAGAAACAGTTGGACTCCGCAATCCACTTTGTATAAACCGTGTCAACCTTCACCACTTTCTTACGTTGATACTCCTTTTTCGAGTCCTATTGTAACTCCGAAACCGATGTCTATTGCTAAACATATTGAACAATCTTGTAACTGATCTTTCACTTCTTTCAACACATCTAATTCTTGGGATCAACAAGTCCATTCACCTTTTTATCCAAATGTTGATCCTACTCCTGTCCAACCATCCAATTCCTACCAGTCCTACCCGACTTTCCCACCTTCACTAGACATTGCTTCGACACAGCCATTTGGGAGTTTCACGTATCCAAACAATTTTGAATCTTTTACCGAAACCCCTTCACAACACATGTCTAGTTTGGAACAGTCGTTGGAAGCTTATATTGAAGCGACAAACAAACATATGAAAATTTTGGATGCGTCCATTGCCGCCCTTATGCAACCTAGTGAACAGGTAGCTAGTTTCCAACTAGCTCCAAATCTTCCAATGTATGATGAGGCGGTTGGACAGGGTGAGAATTTAAGAGGAGAGAGTGAGCTGTGCACCCTTTCAAATCAAACCTACCCATTACCAATTGAATTCCACAACTCCAGTTTTCAAACAAGTGTCCCAAATGATTCATCAGTTGAAAATAAAACATTTAATGAGTTGTGCGACTTTGTAGTGCTTGATTTGCCAGATCGTGAAGAGTCCCTTTCGAGTGAAACCACACTTAATCCTTTTGAACTTTACACCTCTACTCTAGAACCTGAATTGATAAATATCCATGTTTTTGATGAGGTGTCTGAAAAAATAGATTTTCACTTGATTGAGGATATTGACGCAGGGAGTATTTTGGATGATGAACCAATAGATTTGACTGAAATTTTATCTCCAATTCATCATCCCGAGTCATTAAATGTTTTTCCCGAACCTAATATGTGTCTTGATTTTGATGATAATTGCATGGATGAGATAATTTTTGAGGAGAATTATGAGGATAGTATTGAGGAGAGTATTGAGGATAGTATTGAGGATGAACCATTTTTGTTTGATGTGTCGGATTTTCCAATTCATCCTCCTGAACCTATAACTGTTATACTTCCTAAATCACCCTCCATCCTTTCCATCATTCCGACCATGCAAAAGATCATGCAGGAGGACTGTGAGTTTGAAAAATTTCTGTTCAATCACAACATATTTGACGCCACTAGTGCGTTCCTCCTTGAATCTGACACTCTTCTCACAGCCGATAACGATTATGAGTGTTTCACTTTTTCGGACAATGTTGAAGACTCACCGCTCGAGTTTGAGTCCTTTGAATTTTCAGATGAGTTAGTTGAACCATCAAACTTGGTTGCTTACAGTCATTTCGAACCATTCATGGAATCCTTCGAGTTCGAGACAGATTACTTAGGTGAGATTAAGACTATCCCTAAATCACTCCCTTTCGTCCTTCCTATCGTTTCGACCGAGCAAGAATTCGTCACGCTTCCACTTTCAATGTTTGGTTTACCAAGTTCAACGTACCCATGCTTTCTTGCGAATCTTGAGGGATTTGACCCCATTTCTCGACGGGTTGATAGATTAGCACAATCGCCTTTAACACATCGGTCATCACAAATTATGTTAATTTATTCACTCAATTTACACCCTCAAGTTCGTGCTACACTTCTTTCTCTTTTCGACCATTCTCCTCCTCCATCGAGACCATATACCGCTTCTATCTCTACACGGTCTCGTGTGTTTCTCAACTCCTTTCGCTATACTCTATTCTTTCACCAACCCTACCATTATCATGATAGAATTTTTAAATGGTTGGTGCTAACCTTTGGTCTGTGTAAGGCCTTGTATAGTTTGATTTTTCCCCTCCATAACTCTGAACTTTAACGCTTAAAATAGTGGAAACACTGTTTCACTTAAGTTTGGAGGGGATCTTTTTGTATATATATTTTTGTTTTTCTTTTAACAATAAAAAAATAAAAAAATAAAAAAAATTATAAATAAATAAACAGGGGAGTGCCGACATTTTTTACCCTCTTGGTGTAGCATGACAGTGAGGACACTGTCAAGTTTAAGTTTGGGGGTATGCTCGGTAAGCTTTCTTCCTTCGCATTCATATGTATATTCTTGCATTCGCATACTTATTTTAAAATCCATAAAATTTAAAAAATTATAAAAATTAAAACATTCAATTTTGACCCTAATTGACTTGAGTTTGACAAATAGGTTAACTAGCTAGGAACAACTAGACCTTAGACTTAGTAAATTAAAAACCTTAAAAATAACCTTTCTTAAAATTTAACGGTAGAAAGTATATGTCTTGTAGTTTATTTAGAAATAGGCAAATTTCTAGTTGACTTCTTGGGCTAAGTTAAAATAAGGGAAAAGTATTGATATATTTATTAAAGTATAAGTTTGAAAAATAATTCTGAACCTTAAGTCTAAATTCTGAAAATATATACCCTACAAAATTGCATAAACACGAACCTTGAAACTTGGAATAGTAGAAGAGACATTGAAATGCTCTTGTCTAAAGTCCTTAGTATGAAGGAAAATAAAATAAATACAAGTGTGAATAAAGAGATAAAAAAAATGAAATGAACACTGGTTTTTGTAATTACTTAAGGCTGCAAAAATAGAAAAAATATTTAGCAAGGGTGCTTCATCACCTAGTGCCTTAGACCAACTGGTTTGGGAGTCACTGCTAAAAGCCTTAGGTGTTACAAGACTAGGAATTACGCCTTAATGTGCAAACACATTTTGTAATCGGTCATTAGTATCTCAAGAAGTATTAACGGTCGCATGAAGGATGTGTGAGCAATTTCATCTAAAAAGTTCACCAACTAAAAGTACTTTGGACGATGGACAAGAGTATAATAGCTTGATTTGAATTTCCAAGTGTAGGGGTGATATATACACACACGTAGGGGAATGTGACTGAGGTTTAGATAAGAGATAGGAATGAAAAATATGACTTATATTTTTAATAGAGATGATAAAAATTCCTAAGTTGAGATGGAACCCTAGAAGGAAAACTTGAAAGATGCCAAAAGATAAGTAAATTCACAAGAATATATATAATCTTAAGTTAAATAATAAGGAAGCGTGAAAAATACGGATGGATAATTTATGAGTCGAAGATAATAGAATTCCTTGTTGGAAAACCTAATTGGAGAATAAAAATTAATAGGCCGAATTGATAGGATTTTGTGGGTAGTATCCGCTGAAAACCCTCAGGAGACAACACTCCTCCTACTAGGGACACCTAGAGGTTTAACGGCTTGTTGCACAAGCTCAGTGCAATCGCGTTTCCCTGCGAAAGTGAGGTTAGGTCTTTTTCGAGAATAAAACTAGTTTTGCTCGAGGACGAGCAAAAGATAAGTTTGAGGGTATTTGTTCATACCATAATTTTGCATTCTTATATTCCCCATTCTTATTCATTTTACAAATAAACAGGTGCTTTTGATCCATGTCTGCTACATAGTTGCAGGTTATAGATTCTCGGAATAAAAAAAAGTGAAAAGATAAAAAGACGATACAAAAGTTAGACTACGACCAACAAACGGAAAGATCTTGATCATGCCTACAGTTTGGAGAATAAACGAAGATTAATGAACAAGTTCACAAAGTACAAAGGCAGTGCAAGATTCAAGACTTCGACACGAAGAAAGCGGTAAAAGTCTACTACATTATTCACTGTGGAAATCTGGAAGAGAACCAGAAGATATTCTGAAGAAAAAAAGTGAAGAAAACAAATGTTAAAAGTAACCTGAAGCAACAGAAAAAATTTCAGCCAGCAAGCTCACCTTATGGCCGCGGAACCGCGGCCAAACCTTACTCTTGGCCGCGGATTCGCGGCCACGTGTCGCACGTGTCGGTGGAAATTTCTTTGGCAGCGTGTCGGTGCGTTGACTAGGTTTCTTAGGGGGTAAAATTGTAAAAGCAGATGTGCGTCGATTGTAACCCTAGGGTTTTCTATATTCTATAAATAGAAGCCCTAAAACTTGTTTTAGGTTATGCCTCTTCTTGTGCCTCATTTCATTTTATCAAAATTCAGATCTGTAAATTTCGGCAATGTATGAAGAGAGCATCAAATAAAAATTAGGAGTAAGTTTTCTTTTCATTGCCCTAGTTAATTTTATTATCTGCTCTAGTATAATTTTCCTTTCTGCCCTAATTAATTTTATTCTCTGCCCTAGTTAGATAGTTAGAACATGTTATTTAATTAACTAATGAGTGAGTAGTCTCTTCGCTTGTTAGGGTTAGATTTGGGAAAGGCTTGAGAGATGAAGATCTCTCACCCCTTTCTTGCCCATCATACGTTTTTATAGGACTCCATGCATACATGCACACACCGCTCAATACGGCACCCTATCCCATGAGGTAGCGGTGATACCGTAGTATAAACGACCGGTTGAGCATGTTTTCCATGGAGGTTAGGGTAAGGATTAAGAAAGGAAGGACAAGAACCTAGAGGAAGAAACACCGTTTTTTCCCGATGGTCCTAATCCCCTTTATTAATTATTACCATAACACCTAAATAGATCTAAATTAGGGCATTGAAAGTGGTGGGAAATCTTTGCATTTCCAAATTTAACCTAAACATAACCCTAGCAAGATTCTAATCCTAGTGTAGATCAATCTTAGTTTTTAGATTTAATCAATCCGACACCAATCGGAATTAACTCGTTAGAACAATTTGGAAATACACAAAATCCCTATGGACCGACCCGTACTTACCGGCTAGCAACCAAACGACGCCGTTCTTGATTGTGGTTAACAATTCTTTGATAAATCAGTCTGCCATTTCTGCCAGATTGTATATTCTTTTATTAGGGCACGACCGGGTTGAGGTTGATATCACCATTGTATATATATTTTTCTTTTCTGTAGTAGGATTACCCCGCGGTGGAGTGTTCGAATAGCCGGGTTCTAAAGGGAAACGGGCTCGCATCTCATGGCATTGAGACAGAGGAGGCCTTACTCTAAAATTGGCAGGCTGTTCGCCGCACTCGTAGGGGGTATAGGATGACCTATGGAGGGGTGCTTAAGTTACCGGATTCATTGAAGTGCTGAGTGACCCATTCATTTTGTTGATTGGGGTTGCTTCACTTCCGGGATTGGCGGGCAACTTACCGCGCTTTTAGAAGTCTAGGTTTTTTATTGCACGAGCTATCCATACGACCGGGGACGTCGGGTCGGCTCAAATGAAACCTGAGGCTCCAAGATTATCCGCTATTCTATGTTGCTTATTACTGTTCTGTGATGTTGCTTATATCATGCATGGGATGAATGGTTATATATATATACTAGTAGATATTGTATATGTTTTGCATCCGTGCTAGTCCTGCCCCCGCTCTGCCGGTAGTTAAGTAACCTAACGGTGCATGACAGGGGCTCGTGGAGAATGCGGATGACATATACATACATTTTATTTTCGTTCTTTTCTGGTGTGATTGGAATTAATTGATGGGATCGTGTTAATTTTAATTAATGCAAGAAAAGAAACCTAAAAGATGTTGTTGGAACAAATTTCGAAAAACTATAGTCATACTCATTCGCTTTGCATAGTGGTATTCGGTTAGGAATATCCAGCACCTCATTCGAGGAAGCAAGGGCCTAGAACCCTTTATGGAGGGTGACCCCTTGAGCAAAAGTTTATGATATTATTGATTACTCGGTTTTCTTCAAAACCACTAGTTTTCAAAAACGGAGCGCAAACCACTCCTTTTCAAAACTGCTCGGTTCCTTCAACGATATCAAGTTCATTACGTTAAAGGTTTTTCGCCAAAAACCAGTCGTAGCCCTCCGTCATTTCAGATGGGTACCTGTCACGGCCCGAATGTGGCATGTGACCGGTACTTAAATCACGTGACATCTAAAGACATCGACGCGGTTCAAGTAAGCCGAAACCCGGAATCTAAACCTTTTTAAAAAATATTTGAGGTGAGGTTTAAAACAGTCATCAGATGGAATCAATTTAAATCAAACATTTAAGTTTAACTAATTATGTTTTGAAAAAGGTATCTTTGACGTTTTGAATTTCGACAGCACCGCCTTTGTAAATTTTACACAAAACCCGATACAACATAACAATAAAATAGCATCCCAATGGGAGCTAGCTTCCACGCCCAAATGGTGGAGCGACCAAGCAAACGATATAAAAATTCGACTCCAATGAGTGCGACATAACAACACACAAACTCTAAGTCTCGCTTATAAGTCCACAATATACCATTTCTAAGTTGATGGAGTTTTACTAGATACAAGAATATATGAATAACCAAGTATGAGTACAATACAATAGTAACCCACTAACCAAGAAATCACCGAAAGAAGTGTGTGCCCAAAGCAGCTAATAATCCAACCGGTAAAACCTGCAAGAAACTGTGGCACTACGGGGGTGAGTTGCCAACTCAGTAAATAAAAGTACATCGCAAGGTAGAAATCGAAATGCACAACGATACCTAGGTAATAAGTATAGTACTAACATAATCTGTACTAATATAATATATGATATGTATATGTATCGTAAATGTAACACTATCTATCATGTGATCCTAAAGTAGGACATATCAAATGCAAATGACCTGTATCTAAGTATAAGCCCAAAGGTAGCCGAAAATATATATATAAACCTCTTCTTTTAAAATAGCCGCTGAATAGATATGTCACAGCATAAAAGCAGACGTGATAGTATGAAATATAATAGGTATCTTACCTAAGATATATGTCCTGTTGTTTTGGTGAAAAATTTTAAGAGGTTTACAATTTAAAGATCCCAGTGTCATATCAGACATATCAAAATAATGAGACTATAGCTCGTTTTGAATTCCTTTTTATGTATATGAATGCCCGTAAAAAGATATGCAGGTACTGTCCCCCGGATCAGTCCTGGTCGGCTACAATAACTCATAACATAACTGTATAACTTATATGATAGAAATATATCTAACACCTGGATGTCCAGCATCAACACCCGAAATCAGAAATCCCTCATGTCCATCACCGACACGCATATCCTAAAATCTCTCGTGTCCATCACCGACACGCAAATGCAGATATCGTCGACACCATCTCAACAGATGATCGACACCCGATATCCCTGGCCCCGGTCGGTATCCCCTGGATATCCGCCGTGCCCAAATCGAACCCCGGTCAGTATCCCCTGGATATCTTCCATGCTCATCTCTATCTCCGGTATCGAGTGTCCTCGCTAGGCTCCCCGCCTCTAATGCAACCATCCTACCCCTCGGTCTCGACCGGGTCCACCATGTATCCGACTGTATATCTCTTCCACTCAGTCTGGATAAGTAGCAATTCCGAAACCGTAAACATCAAGCTCAAGGTGGACGTCAACTCATCATATCCAGAAATGCCAATTTAAGCATAAGAATACTTGCATAGATCATTCTAATGATATATTATATATACATATATAACTGTAGGGTTCCAAGGCACACTCAAGAGGTTCTACAAGGCATCAACCATGCCAAATACAAATTTTCCGGTGCCGAGAAACCCTAAACTAGATCGATTACTAGAGGATAGGTGAAACAAGATGCAAGTAAACAACTTTATTGCTAAGTGAATGGAAATACAACCTTTGTAGATCCGGTCCACCACTTCTTTAGCTCCATGTTGACGTCCCTCCGCTGCGATCATCGGAATCCCGGACTCTAGCGTCGGTTTCATCGGAAAAATGGACGGGCTAGGTCGTTGACTTCGATGCCGAAGATGATCTACGTCGATGCGACTCAAACTCAAGCTCCACCTTCACTAGGTCATGGAACTTGTGAAGATAACACACTCTACTACATGGCAAGTGGTAGAGGATGAAGAAATAGGAAGTGGGTTCACTTTGGATTTGGATTTCTCACTTGGAATCATCACTTGGAAAAATCTAGCAATGGTTTCTTCTCTTCATGAAGAAGAAGAAAGAAAAAGAATTATGAATTGTTTTCCAAAAAGAAAATCAAGTGATGGTTATCATAATGCAACCATGGGTGAGTTTAACTAGTGTAGAGAATAAACTAGGGTTTAGGGAAATGGTTAGGTTAAGGAAAAAACAAAATGGTTTTAACTTTTCAAAGCTTCATGAAGCTTCAAATAAAAACAAAGAATGCCACCATTTTATTTTGCCAAAATGAATAAATAAATAAATAAATAAATAAAAACCCTAACCATTTACCTAAACACGGTTTAAATCAAATATACACCCAAGTTTGCATGTATCATCAAACATGATACAATCAAGTGCACAAAAATATATCATATATACAATGTGCACTATCTAGTGAGAAAATAATCTTAAGTGAACCAATACTAGTTCATGTAAAGTAATATATCAAATATATAATTATACATTAAATCATTAAATCAACACTTGATTTAATGATCTGGTCATACTGCATATAACCGACTAATATCAAGTGTATCAATGTATCGAATCAACACTTGATTCGGTAACCCGGCTATATCTCATATAACCGTCCAATGATACAAATCGCGAGAATAGAATACAGTATCACATACTTTTATTATTCTCGGTCTCCCACATATCTTATATGCGCTCCTATTTCGTTTCGCTTGAGCCAGGAAACCTCTGTGTAGGACTCTGAAGACTCGTCAATACGCCGGCAGCAGGTGATGATCATATCAAACACCTACAAGCCGCAAGCGGTTTGCTAAACATAACGGACACCCAGGTATTGAGCGATCAGAAGAGCAAGCCCGTTCACACTCCTGTGAATCCAACCAGTAACACTTACCGTACAGTCCGGTCTGTTCGTCTGATATGTCGCATATCTCGCCTAGGGGTGGTAAATGTCAGACCCCAATAGCTCGATAAGTCGTGTCGATATGAGGTCTATAACAGTTTGAGAAACTATAGGTAACACTTATCAGTAAATCTCAGCAACCCTGGCCAGGGATTTCCGGTTATAGCCAATCGAACACACCGCAACATCAACTCCCTATACCGGGAGAGACGAATCCCCTCCTATCGCTCATTGCCTCCATGTGATTCGGAACTGTACCCAAAAACCACCATTTTGCACGCCCTCTTGGACGTGGTAAGGTGGAAATCAAAGCACAGTGGGAATCACACAAGACTCTATGACGATCTCGGGTCAACAGACTACTCTGTACCAGTGTCACCAAAAAACTGCCATCTGACGTAAGGTATAATACCATCTGGGAGTTCTCGGCGAGTCCTTCCAGTGTACCCAGTCTCCACTGAGCACCCGAATATCATCTCTGATGTCAAACACCAATGGATATGGGATCATCCATCGTCCATCTGTATGGGTCGAGAAGGTATACGCTAGTCTACTCTGGTATATCGATGCCCCGTCTCGATACACCCACGACTAGGGACCTTAAAGGATGTACTTATGGACTACCATGTCCCCACTAGTATGATCCGCATCATAGTCCAGGTAGTCAAGTACACATCCTAAGGGCTTTACCAACATGTAACAGAGAGACAATCAGTGTACACGTTAAGGTAAAGAGAAACCAGATAGCATACTATCATGTCGAGCAAGAAAGTCCTCCCTATATATGTCCCAGCATCCACTACAATATACATCCTATGTACAGTAATGGCCTCTAGGGCATACATATAACAACAATCTCCCACTTGCACTAGGGCCATCTGTAGCAGTGCTTGTAGTATCTAATACTCAACCATCCCATATAAGTCTCTCTCTGGGAAAAAGCCTTTGTGAGTGGATCCGCCGTGTTGTCATCTGAGTCTACTCTCCTAACCTCGATCTCCTTGGAGATCAACCATCTCCATGATCAGATGATACTGCCTTAGAATATGTCTGGATCACTGATGGGACAGATGTTCCTTGGCATAAGCCACAACTCCATTGTCACACAATGGGAGGAACTAAGTTCATCTCATGAACTAATATACACCCAGACTTCATCTTTGGTAGTATCTTAAGTAGCGATGTATCCAGCCTTTATCGTCTAGTAAGCCACGGTATCTAGCTTGGAACTCTTCCAACATACCGTCCCTTTACTAAGGGTAAAGACAATGCCTGTGACTGACATTCAGTCGTCCTTATCACCCTGGAACCTTTCCAGTGATTCTCTCCAGGATCGATTGATACCATCTTACTACACCTAGTGAGAATCCTAACATCCATTTAGATGTATCTCATAAATCCAAAACCCAGGATTTAGGAGGTATCGCTTTGATCCTGTATGGAGAATCCTTGTGATAAGCGGAGATTGACTGAGCGTAGCATAGGAAACTCGTTCCCTATCAAGAGTATGTCATCCACGTACTCTATGAGGATCACCACCATACTCCCTACTACCTTTTTGTATATACAAGGTTCATCTACCATTTTGATGAAGTCAAACTATTTGACTACTACATCAAAACAGACGTTCCAACTCCACGATACCTGCTTTATCCTATAAAGCAACTTATGCACGTTTCCGCTGCTTCCACTGTCTACGAAGCCCTCTGGCTGTGTACTTATAGATGCCCTCTTCTAAAACATTATTTTAGAAAAGCTGTCATGACACCCAACCACCAGATATCGTAGTCATGGTATGTAGCCGTGGCAAGTAGGATCTGGATGGACTTAAGCATAGGCCCCAGAAAAGGTTTCATTATTAGCCACAACTGGTCTACGATGCAAACCTTTAACAAGTCTAGCTTTGAAAGTCTCAACCTTTCCATGTACACCAAGTAATCTTCTCAAGATATACTTGCTCCTGATGGAGATTTAACCCTTCAGATAAAGCAACCAATGTCCATACTTTGTTGGTGTATAAGGATTCCATCTTAGATATCTAAGCATCCAGCCATTCTTATAGAGTCTTACTCCTGATGGCCAGCTCGAAACTAGTTGGGTCATCATCTCATGATGCAATCCTCGCTCCCACTGTCATAGAGAAACTGAAGTATCTCTCAGGTGGGTGAGGAACCCTACTAGATCGGCGGAGAGGCTGAGGTTCGTTGGTAACTATTGAATGCTTTGGTTTTATCAAATCATCTGCTGTAGTTTGTATAGCTGGAACCTTTCCAGTTCTACATTACAGACCTTGCCTCAAGCTTGTCCGGATTTTGCTTTTAGACATAGACCGGTCAACCCCAAATCTTAACTAGCTTAAGACATGGGCTCTTCCCATACCATATCTCATATGGAGTGGTAGGCTGTGATCTGATTCGAACCAAATTTCAATAGGTATGCAGCTTCTCAAGTGCATAACCCCCCAAAAGGAAACAGGTAACTCAGTAGTACTCATCATAAAGCGCACCATATCAAATAGGGTGCAATTGCTCCACCCCGATATACCATCGTGCTATGGTGTATACGGAGGAGTAATGCTGAGAGAGAATCTCATTCTCCTTTAGAATAGTCCAGGAATTCTATGCACAAGTATTCTCCTCCTTGATCTCATCAAAGGACATAATACTTATACCCGTATTGGTTCTCTACTTCTAACTTATATTCTGTGAATATCTCAAAAGGTTCGGACTTGTGTTTCAACAGGAACATATGACTGAATCTTGAGAGATCATCAGAGAATGTAATGAAGTACAAAGAACCGGTCCTGGCATGTGTAGACGGGGGACCTTACATACATCAACATGTATCAATCCCAAGAGTTTACTAACTCTTTCTCTGTTTCCAATAAACAGAGCTGTGGTCATCTTATCTTTGTGACATGACTGGCAAGTTTTCACAAGATGTAAATTCAAACATATTTAAATATGCATCTATGTGCAACTTAGCTAGTCGGGTCGCATTGATATGACCTAGTCTACAATACTTCAAGAAGGATCCATTCATTTCTGAACTCTTCCTCTTTTGTGTGTTCCGTATACTAAGAACTATAGTTTGATTTAGAACATCAATGCTTTTAGATAACGTGTCTGAACCGATCAACTTTTGATATAGGAAATGTTCAAAACATTATCCAACAATACAAAATTTTATCATTTCTTTATCAATAAAGAGACTAATATGATTTTGTATAACAGGTTCGGTATCTAATAACATTCATTCAGAATCAAAGTATTTGGGATACAGGGTGGCAGTGACCAATAGACTTGGCTGCAACACTTGCACCGTTTTCTGTCTCATGAAACTTATCACCCGTTCTCAGTTCTCTACCTTTCTGTAGCCCTATGTAACTGATTACATATACGGGATCCTGATCCGGCATCATATACCCAGGACGTAAAGGATACTGAGAAACAGTTCTCTGAAATGAACACACCCAAAGATGATGCATCATTATGCACTTTCTTCGTTTGGGCGGCACAGGAATTCTGGTATTCCCCAATTTCCTGCTCTGTCTTATAACAATTATAAGTTGGAGCGGGACCAAAGTTTCCCAGCTCAGTATAACAAGCGGGTTCGGTCAATATATCTGTATTATTATCTTGATTAAGGCGTGATATGGTCGCTACCTGGAGAGAGAGAGAAGAAAACACTCAGCGTGCGCTCTTGCAAGAATAGATTGGTTATTATTTTATCAAATCAGGATAGCTCCCACTGTTTTTATCAAATCTTCCTTCAAACCCTAAAAGGAAAGACTAGCCGGGATTAATTACACGCTACAAGTTCGCCAATCTTTCAGCCAGGCCAGTGTCGGTACTTTGAGGGAGGTGCCCCGTGCTTTCGCACGAACCTAATTAATGTAAACCTCGTTTTCCTAGAGGCGTAACCTCGTTAACACCTTTCTAGACACCTACTTGATCGGCTAATTGTAATGTGTAAAACTCTCCCAGGAGTAACTCTTACTCGCAGTGGGTATCGGGATCCAACTATCTCATAGAAGGTATGCAATCTCATTGCAAATTTCAACACTTGAAATTCCCGATAATATTTTGCCCCAAGCCTCCTATGACCTTGACAAAGGCCAACAAATCATAGGCTGCTAGTCAAGTTCAACCCGTCATTTCTTGATTGAAATAAACCCACCCGCACGGCCCTTGACAAAGGCCAACAAGGTCGCACGACTACCCTAATCCAATCTGCATCATATGCATAAGCAGATAAGTACTAGTCAGCTACCGCACACTACGCCTTGACAAAGGCCAACAAACGCAGCACGAATACTAACTACTACTTATCTGAAATGACGGAGGGCTACGACAGGTTTTTCTGAAAACCTATTGCGTAATGAACTTGATATCGTTGTAGAATCAAATGATTTTGAAATGGAGTGTTTTTTAGGCTTTTCTAGTTTTGCTAAAGGGGTCACTCCCGGTGAAGGGATCGTCGGCCCTTTCCTCGTCGAATGAGGTGCGGGATATATCATATATATCACTGTGCAAAGCAGAAACTATAGAAGCAATCAAAAGACAAACCGAGTGTGTAGCATCTGCCAGTTATTGCTAAAGGGGTCACTCACGGTGAAGGGATCTCGGCCCTTTCCTCATCGAATAAGGTGCAGGATGTTCTACAAGGAACACCACGATGCAAAGCAAGAACTGCAGCTACCTGTTTTTGAAAATTCGATTCCACAATATCTTTAGGTTTCTTTTTCTTTCATTAGTCATATTAATGAAGTCCCATCATTTAAGTACCTAAACATCACAGATAAATACGACGTACACTTATGCCATCCGCATTCGCCTCGATGTCCCCTCGTGCACCGTTAGGTTAGGTAACTAACGGCAGAGCGGGGCAGGGTTAGCGCGGGTGTAAAACATAAGTAACGTCTATATAATATATCATATATACTATATACAGTATCCATCACAGAACATCAAATGATCACATCACAGATAACGCAGCAGAAGAAACATATATGAAATATTGGATATACTAGGACGTCCGTGTTTTTAATACGAGCCTGTATAAAACACGGATTCCACGGTCGTGATGAATAGCCAAACCCACACCCCTAGACCCCTACGAGAGCGGCAAGCAACCCTACCAATTCCAGAGTTAGGAGACCCGGACTCGACTCCTCGAGTTGGTCTCCCACTGGACCCTAGAACCCGGTTACTTATGCTATCCTCCTTGGGTCTATCCTAGTGCGGAAATGTAAATAATATACAAATGGTGACAACATCCGCAACCTGGAAGTGCCCCAATAAAAGAATATTACATGCAAGTTTTTACATGAATGAAAATGAAAAACACTCATCTCACATAAAACCCCCCCGGCTATTCAAACACGACGATCCAATATAACATATCCAGCAACACATAACATCGCATGTCATCAACGTAAGTAAATATGCTCATCCCAATTGCCGTTGACATATAGCAACGAAACCGGCGATATCACATATTACACTTACGGTCGCAGAAAAGAAAGTGTAAAACTACAACAGTTGGAATCCGCAAACTCTTCAGACATCGCATGCCTAACCAAATGAATTCCTTAGACATCGCATGCCTAACAATTATAAACCCCGCATTTTAGTCTCATTATCGAAAACTCTTTTCAATATCAAGTCGTGCAATTCAACAAGATTCCCGACATCCTGATCAAATGCTCGTCGTAAACTTTAGTAGATAGCCGCACCCCCGATGCCGTCGACGAAGTGCACTAAGGCGGAACACCGCTGCCGCGAGCATCCGAACGGATGCTTTTGGCTACGGGGTTCTCCTACAGTCACTTGGTCGGGGCTATGGGGTGTGGCTGTCTATTAAGTTTACCCGGCGAGTACCCGAGTACGCTACGTGATTGCGACGGACTTTTGATCACATCAAAATTCCGTGGCAACCGATCAAGTGAGACTAAAGTTCTATGTTTATAACATCCAAATCAGTTATCTCATAACTACTTGTGGATTCCAAATATTGTATCACATTCCAGATAAATAGAAAATGTCAAACTTTCCGATCGAACATTCAAACACCCAAGTTTTCCCGAAACAGCTCAACATATGAAATAAGTTTAAGAACATTCACTTCATACCACAGTAGCAACGGTCCAGCCGTAGAAGGGTCAAGCCAACGCCTCACATATGGCACGCCGTACTGCCCCAAACCCTAAGGTTCAAAGGGCAGTTCAAGACGGTCACATAATCGAGTTAAGCTTTGTTGTCTTCTAGAGGGTCCATCGCGTTACTTGCACTACTTAGAACGTTCTTAAACCACGGAAAAATCCAACATTTGGAAATTTCCCGACAGGGGAAAAATTGGGTATTTATATCCGGTCGAACTATTCAACATGTTCTAAAATACCCGGAAAAACACATAGACAAAGTCAAAGTTTCCGATCGAATCATCGAATCCCCAAAACACCCCAGAAAACTCAACCGTTGAGTGAAAAATAAAATTTCCCAAAAGGATCAGCAAACACCAACTGAGGTTACTGTGCAAAAATGATTCCATGATCTTTACATACGGCCGCGGAACTGCGGCGCAGCCATTACCAGGGTAAGGCCGCAGTTCCGTGGCGGTTTAGTCGTATTACAGTCATGTTTTTCACAGTAACCCTTGTATGTGCCTGCTGATATTTTTGAGAATTTTTAATTTGGAAAAATCCACAGTTTTGAAAATTGTACAGAGAAGGGTGAAATCTAGGGTTTCGGGGTTCGATCGGGTTTCTAACTTCGTCTACACTTCGCCTAAAGCTCTAGTTAGGCTCTGATACCACTGTAGGATTCCTAGGTACACTCAAGAGGTTTCACAAGACATCAACCATGCCAAATACAAATTTTCCGGTGCCGAGAAACCCTAAACTAGATCGATTACTAGAGTATAGGCAAAACAAGATGCAAGTAAACAACTTTATTGCTTAGTGAATGGAAATACAACCTTTGTAGATCCGGTCCACTACTTCTTTAGCTCCGTGTTGACATCCCTCCGTTGCGATCATCGGAATCCCGGACTCTAGCGTCGGTTTCATCGGAAAAATGGGTGGGCTAGGTCGTTGACTTCGATGCCGAAGATGATCTACGTCGATGCGACTCAAACTCAAGCTCCACCTTCACTAGGTCATGGAACTTATGAAGATAACACACTCTACTACATGGCAAGTGGTAGAGGATGAAGAAATAGGAAGTGGGTTCACTTTGGATTTGGATTTCTTACTTGGAATCATCACTTGGAAAAATCTAGCAATGGTTTCTTTTCTTCATGAAGAAGATGAAGAAGAAGAAAGAAAAAGAATTATGAATTGTTTTCCAAAAAGAAAATCAAGTGATGGTTATCATAATGCAACCATGGGTGAGTTTAACTAGTGTAGAGAATAAACTAGGGTTTAGGCAAAAGGTTAGGTTAAGGAAAAAACAAAATGGTTTTAGCTTTTCAAAGCTTCATGAAGCTTCAAATAAAAACAAAGAATGCCACCATTTTATTTTTGCCAAAATGAATAAATAAATAAAAACCCTAACCATTTACCTAAACACGGTTTAAATCAAACATACACCCAATTGTTAGTTGTATGTATGCCCTAGAGGCCAGTATTGTACAGATTATGTATATTATATTGGATGCTTGGACATATATAGAGATGACTTTCTTGCTCGACATGATAGTATGCTATCTGGTTGCTCTATATCTTAACATGTACACTAGTCTCTTTATACTGTCTTATAGTTACATGTTGGTAAAGCCCTTAGGTTTTGTACTTGACTACCCGGACTATGATGCAGATCATACTAGTGGGGACATGGTAGTCCATAAGTACATCCTTCAAGGTCCCTAGTCGTAGGTGTATCGAGACGGGGCATCGATATACCAGAGTAGACTAGCGTATACGCTTCTCGACCCATGTGATGGGCGATGGATGATCCCATATCCATTGGTGTTTGACATCAGAAATGGTATACGGGTGCTCAGTGGAGACTGGGTACACTGGACGGACTCGCCGAGAACTCCCAGATGGTATTATACCTCACGTCAGATGGCAGTTCTCAGGTGACACTTGTGCAGGTTAGTCTGTAGACCCGAGATCGTCATAGGGTCTTGTGTGATTCCCACTGTGCTTTGATCTCCACCTTACCACGTCCATGAGGGCGTACAAAACGATGGTCTTTGGGTACAGTCCCGAGTCACATGGAGGCAATGAGCGATAGGAGGGGTTTCGTCTCTCCCGGTATTGGGGGTTGATGTTGCGCTGTGCTCGATTGGCCGTAACAGGGAAGTCCCTGGCCAGGGCTGATCAGAGATTTGCTGGTAAGTGTTACCAGTAGTTTCTCGACCCGTTACGAGCCTCACATCGGCACGACTTATCGGGTTATTGGGGTCTGACGTTTACCACCCCTAGACTTGATATGCGACGTATCAGACGAAGAGACCGGACTGTACGGTAAGTGTTACTGGTCGGATTCGCAGGAGTGTGAGCGGGCTAGCTCGTCGATCTTCTGATCGCTCAATACCCGGGTGGCCGTTACGTTTAGCAGACCGCTTGCGGCTTGTGGGTGCTTGATATGATCATCATCTGCTACCGGCGTATTGACGAGTCTTTAGAGTCCTACACAGAGGTTTCCTGGTTCAAGCGAAACGAAATAGGAGCGCATATGAGATATGTGCAGGACCGAGAATAATGCGTGTATGTGATACCGCATTTCATTCTCGCGATATATGTTTCGATTGGTTATATTCGATATGACCTAGTTATCGAATCATTGATTCGATAAATCGATGCATTGAATACTAGTCGGTTATGTGCGACATGACCGGATCATTGAATCAAGTGTTGATTTAATGATTTAATGTATAATTATATATTTGATATATTACTTTGCATTAACTAGTATTGGTTCACTTTAAACGGATTTTTCTCACTTGGATTGCACATTGTATATGTGATATACTTTTGTGCACTTTTTTGTATCATGTTTGATGATACTTGATCATATAGTTAAGTGAATAGAATTAAACCATGGTTATTATGATAATTAGGGTTTTGCATATTTAGTTATTCATTTATTTTGTTATTCATTTATTTGGATAAGTTTATGATGAGAATGGTGGCTCTTTTTGTTTTAAGTTGAAGCTTCATGAAGCTTTGACTTTTGTAACCATCCTTATCTTCATGCTTAACCCTAACCCATCCAAGTGACCATGGTTAATTCTCTACACTTAACCCTAGTTCAAGTTATGATAAGTATTTGATTTAAATTTATTTTTAACACAAGACTTATCATATTCTTTTCTTGAGCTCATCTTCTTCTTCTTCTTCAAGCTTGCTACAACAATGGCAACTTGAGATCTAGTGAGATAAATCCAATTCCAAAGTGAACCCACCTCCTATTTCTTCACCCTCTACCTCTTGCCAAGTTGTTTTGGGTGTTTACTTCACAAGTTTCACAAGTTTGTGAAGTCGGAGCTTGAGTTTGTGCAACCTCGACGTAGATCGTCTTTGACACAAAGCCGACGACCTATTCCGCTTGCTTTCCCGATGAAGCCGACGATCGAGTCGAGGATTCATGATTGACAGCGAGGGCATGACCACGTGGAGCTAAGGAGGCGGAAATCCGGATCTACAAAGGTTGTAGCATCTCAACTTTAATTAAATAGTTAACTAGTTTTCCGTTTCGCCTAAACATCTAGTTTAAGATCCGTAGTCTAGGGTTTCTCGGCACCAAAAATTTTAAATTGGCATGTTCAATGCCTTGTGAGACCTCATTAGGGTGCCTAGGAACTTTTCACTGGTATCAGAGCCTAGCTAGAGCCTTAGGCGAAGTCTAGACGGAATTTGAAGTCCGAACGAACCGAAAACCCGACCCGAATCATGCTCTCTGTACATTTTTGAAAACAGTGGATTTTTCCAAAATAAAAATATGAATAAAAATCAGCAGGGAATCCTAAGAATAACTGTGCAATACGAATGGATGATTCCATAATTTAAGCGCGGATCCGCGGCCTTGTAGTAGGTTAAGGCGGCGGATCCGGCGCAATTTTGTCGTTTTGTGCTTTGCAATTTGCACAGTAATTCTTAGTGTTGTGTGCTGGTTTTCCTGGGAATTTTTAATATTTTTTACAGAGTTGAATTTTCTGGGATTGATTTGGGGATTCGGTGTTTCGATCGGAGTATCAAATTTTGTCTATGTGGCTTTCCGGATAAATTTTAGAATATGTTAAAAAGTTCGACCGGATATAAATACCCAATTTTTCCCCTGTCGGGAAATTTCCAAGTGTTGGATTTTTCCGTAGTTTAACGACGTTCTAAGTAGTGCAAGTAATGCGATGGTCCCTCTAGAAGACAACAAACCTTAACTCGATTATGTGACCGTCTTGAACTGCCCTTTGAACCTTCGGGTTTGGGGCAGTACGGCGTGCCACATGTGAGGCGTTGGCTTGACCCTTCTACGGCTGGACCGTTGGTACTGAGGTACGAACGGAATGTTGTTAGACTTATTTCATATGTTTAGCTGTATCGGGAAAACTTGGGTGTTCGATTGTTCGATCGGAAAGTTTGACATTTTCTATTTATCCGGAATGGGATACAATAATTGGAATTCACAATAAGTTATGAGATAACTAAATGAATGTTATAAATTTAGCAGTTTAGTCCCATATGATATTGAAAAGAGTTTTCGATAATGAGACTAAAATGCGGGATTTATATCTGTTAGGCATGTGATGTCTAAGTATTTCATTTGATTAGGCATGCGATGTCTGAAGAAGTTGCGGATTCCAATTGTTGTAGTTTTACACTTTCTTTTCTGTGACCGTAAGTGTAGTATGTTCATATCGCCGGTTTCGTTGCTATACGTCAACGACAATTGGGGTATGCATACTTACTTACGTTGATGACATGTGATGTTATGTGTTGCTGGATATGTTATATTGGATCGTCGTGTTTGAATAGCCGGGGGTTTTTATGTGAGATGAGTGTTTTTCATTTTCATTCATGTAAAAACTTGTATGTAATATTCTTTTATTTGGGGCACTTCCAGGTAGCGGAAGTTGTCACCCTTTGTATATTATTTACTTTTCCGTATTAGGATAGACCCAAGGAGGGGAGCACAAGTAACCGGATTCTGGGGTCCAGTGGGAGACCAACTCGAGGAGTCGAGTCCGGGTCTCCTAACCCTAGAATTGGCAGGGTTGCTTGCCGCTCTCGTAGGGGTCTAGGGGTGTGGGATTGGCTATTCATCACGACCGTGGAATCCGTGTTTTATACTGGCTCGTATTGAAAACACGGACGTCCTAGTATATCCAATATTTCATATGTTTCTTCTGCTGCGATATCTGTGATGTGATCATGTGATGTTCTGTGATGGATATAGTATATATGATATATTATATAGACGTTACTTATGTTTTACACCCGCGCTAGCCCTGCCCTGCTCTGTCGTTAGTTACCTAACCTAACGGTGCACGAGGGGACATCGAGGCGAATGCGGATGGCATAAGTGTACGTCATATCTATCTGTGATGTTTAGGTATTTAAATGATGGGACTTCATTAATGTGATTAATGAAAGAAAAGAAACCTAAGATGTTGTAGAATCAAATTTTAAAACAAAACAGGTAGCTACAGTTCTTGCTTTGCATAGCGGTATATATGATATACCCTGCACCTTATTCGATGAGGAAAGGACCGAGATCCCTTCACCGGGAGTGACTCCTTTAGCAATAACTGGCAGATGCTACACACTCGGTTTGCTTTTGACTGCTTTTGGGTTTTTGCTTTGCACAGCGATATATATGATATATCCAGCACCTCATTCGACGAAGAAAGGGCCGACGATCCCTTCACCGGGAGTGACCCCTTTAGCAAAACTGGAAAAGCCTCAAAATCACTCCATTTTAAAACTTCATTTGATTCTACAACGATATCAAGTTCATTACGCTCATGGTTTTCAGAAAAACCTGGCGTAGCCCTCCGTCATTTCAGATAAATCCTACTTAGTATTCGTGCTACGTTTGTTGACCTCCGTCAAGGCGTAGTGTGCGGTAGCTAACTAGTATTTGTCTGCTTATGCATATGATGCAGATTGGATTAGGGTAGTCGTACGACCTTGTTGACCTCCGTCAAGGGTCGTGCGGGTGGGTTTGATTCAATCAAGAAATGACGGGTTGAACTTGACTTGCACCCTGTGGTTTGTTGACCTCCGTCAAGGTCATAGGATGCTTGGGGAAAAATATTATCGGGAATTTCAAGTATTGAAATTTGCAATGAGATTGCATACCTTCTATGAGATAGTTGGATCCCGATACCCACTGCGAGTAAGAGTTACTCCTGGGAGAGTTTTACACATTGCAATTAGCTGATCAAGTAGGTGTCTAGAAAGGTGTTAACGAGGTTACGCCTCTGGGAAAACGAGGTTTACAGTAATTAGGTTCGTGCGAAAGCACGGGGGACCTCCCTCAAAGTACCGACACTGGCCTGGCTGAAAGATTGGCGAACTTGTAGTGTGTAATTAATCCCGGCTAGTCTTTCCTTTTAAGGTTTGGAGGAAGATTTGATAAAAAACAGTGGGAGCCATCCTGATTAGATAAGATAATAACCAATCTGATCTTGCACGAGCATACGCTAAAGTGTTTTCTTCTCTCTCTCTCCAGGTAGCGACCATTTCATGCCCTAATGAAGATAATAATATGGATGTATTGACCGAACCCGCATGTTATACTGTGCTGGGGAATGTTGGTTCCGTTCTTTCCTATAAGAGTTATAGGAATAAACAGGATATAGGGGAACACCAGGATTCCCATGCCATCCGAATGAAGAAAGTACATGTTGATGCATTTTCTTCGGGTGTGTTCGTTACTGAGAACTGTTTCTCTATTTGCTCTATGTCCTGGGTATTGGATACCGGGTCGGGATCCCATATATGTAATCAGTTACATGGGCTAAGGAAAGGTAGAGAACTTGGAGAAGGTGATAAAGACATTAGAGTTGGAAATGGTGCAATTGTTGCAGCTAAGACTGTCGGGGAATATCACCTTGTATTACCAACTGGTAATACATTGGTTCTGAACGAATGCTATTACATGCCGAACCTGATATGCAACATTATATCGGTTTCTTTATTAAGTAAGGAGGGATATAATTTTGTATTACAGGACAATGTTATGAACATTTTCCGTAACCAAAAGTTGGTTGGATCAGGCACGTTATGCAATGGCATTTATGTTCTAAATCAATCAACAGTTCTGAGCATAACAAAAACACACAAGAGGAAGAGTTCTGAACTGAACGAATCCTTCTTGTAGCATTGTAGACTGGGTCACATCAATGCAACACGACTGGCTAAGTTGCATAAGGATGGATATTTAAATCCGTTTGAATTTTCATCCTATGACACTTGCCAGTCTGTCTCAAAGGCAAGATGACCAAAACTCCGTTTACGGGACACGGAGAAAGAGTTACCGAACTCTTAGGACTAATACATAGTGATGTATGCGGTCCCATGTCTACACATGCCAGGGATGGTTCTTCATACTTCATTACATTCACTGACGATCTCTCTAGGTTCGGGTATGTGTTCCTGATGAAACACAAATCAGAAGCTTTTGAGAAATTTAGGGAATATAAACAAGAAGTTGAGAACCAAACCGGAAAAAGTATTAAAATCCTACGATCTGATCGAGGAGGAGAATAGTTGAGCATTGAATTCCTGGACTTCCTAAAAGAGAATGGGATTCTCTCTCAGCTAACTCCTCCATATACACCACAGCACAACGGTGTATCGGAGCGGAGAAACCGCACCCTATTAGATATGGTGCGCTCTATGATGAGTGTAGCTGAGTTGCCTATTTCCTTCTGGGGATATGCACTGGAAACAGCAGCATACCTACTGAACAGGGTTCCCACCAAATCTGTGCCTACCACACCATATGAGATATGGGAAGGGAAGAGACCATATCTTAATTTTATAAAGATATGGGGTTGCCCGGCCTATGTCAAAAGACAAAACCGGACAAACTCGAGGCAAGATCTGTTTTGTGTAAGTTCATTGGATATCCCAAACATTCGCGAGGGTATATCTTCTACCACAGTGAGGAACAAAGAGTATTTGTTGCTCAACATGCCACCTTTTTAGAAAAGGAATTTCTTGCAAAAGAAATTAGTGGCTCTGAGGTAGAACTGGAAGAGGTTCCAGCTGAACATAACACAACAGAAGATTTAGTGGAACCAGAGCATTCAGTAGCTTCCAACGAACCTCAGCCTCTCCGCCGATCTGGTAGGGTTTCTCGTCCACCTGAGAGATACTACGGTTTTCTCATTGATGGTGGAAGCGAGGATTGCATCATGGAGGATGATGACCCAACTAGCTTCGAGCAGGCCATCACGAGTGGGGACTCAGTGAAATGGCTGGATACTATGCGGTCCGAGATGGATTCCATGTACACCAACAAAGTATGGACTTTGGAAGTTGCTCCTGAAGGGGTAAAACCCATTGGGAGCAAGTGGATCTTCAAGAAGAAACTTGGTGTAGATGGGAAAGTGGAGACTTTCAAAGCTAGACTTGTAGCAAAGGGTTTTCGTCAAAGACCAGGTGTAGACTATGACGAAACCTTTTCTCCAGTGGCTATGCTTAAATCCATCCGAATCATGCTTGCCATTGCTGCCTTTCATGACTACGAAATCTGGCAAATGGATGTTAAGACCGCCTTTCTAAATGGTGATTTAGAAGAGTGCGTGTACATGACTCAGCCAGAGGGCTTCGTAGACAGTGGGAGCAGCGGGAAGGTGTGCAAGCTGCTTAAATCCATTTATGGATTAAAGCAAGCATCGCGGAGTTGGAACATCTGCTTTGATGTCGTTATCAAAGAGTTTGATTTCGTCAAAAATCCAGATGAACCTTGTATCTACAAGAAGGTGGCAGAGAGTAAGGTTGTCTTCCTCGTATTGTACGTGGACGACATACTCTTGATAGGAAATGATATTCCTATGCTGCAATCGGTCAAGCTCTTCTTATCACAAAGATTCTCAATGAAAGATCTTGGTGATGCCTCCTGCATATTGGGAATTAGGATCTATAGAGATAGATCCAAACGGATTTTGGGATTGTCCCAATCCAGGTACATTGACACCATACTAAAGAGGTTTAGTATGGAAGAGTCCAAGCGTGGGAATATGCCCACGATCTCTGGAGTCACTCTCTCCAAAGAGATGTCTCCCAAGACTGATTTGGAGAGAGCTCGCATGCAAGGGATACCCTATGCTTCAGCAGTAGGCTCTATCATGTATGCGATGCTATGTACCAGACCCGATGTAGCATACTCACTAAGTGTAGTGAGCAGGTATCAAGCTGATCCTGGAGAGAGTCACTGGACAGCTGTGAAGAGCATTCTCAAGTACTTACGAAGGACTAGAGATATGTTCTTGGTGTATGGTAACGGAGAACTCCAAGTGGAGTCCTTTACCGATTCAAGCTTCCAGAGTGATAAGGACGACTCTAAGTCGCAGTCGGGCTTTGTCTTTACCCTTTACGGAGGGGCGGTTAGCTGGAAGAGTTCCAAGCAGGAAACCGTGGCAGACTCGACGATGGAGGCTGAATACATCGCTGCCAACGATGCTGCCAAAGAGGCTGTCTGGATCAAGAAGTTCATTACTGAACTTGGAGTGGTTCCATCCATTGAGCATCTAATACCTTTGTATTGCGATAACAATGGAGCGGTGGCTTTGGCCAAGGAACCCAGGTCCCATCAGCGATCCAGGCATATTCTGAGGCGGTATCACCTGATCCAGGAGATAGTTGATCGCCGGGAGATCGAGGTCAGGAGAGTTGACACGAAGAACAACACGGCGGATCCACTCACGAAGGCCATTCCCCAGATACAGTTTGAGAGACTCTTCGGGATGCTCGGTATGAGATACTACAGCAGCTGGCCCTAGTGCAAGTGGGAGATTGTTAGTTGTATGTATGCCCTAGAGGCCAGTATTGTACAGATTATGTATATTATATTGGATGCTTGGACATATATAGAGATGACTTTCTTGCTCGACATGATAATATGCTATCTGGTTGCTCTTTATCTTAACATGTACACTAGTCTCTTTATACTGTCTTATAGTTACATGTTGGTAAAGCCCTTAGGATTTGTACTTGACTACCTGGACTATGATGCAGATCATACTAGTGGGGACATGGTAGTCCATAAGTACATCCTTCAAGGTCCCTAGTCCTAGGTGTATCGAGCCGGGGCATCGATATACCAGAGTAGACTAGCGTATACGCTTCTCGACCCATGTGATGGGCGATGGATGATCCCATATCCATTGGTCTTTGACATCAGAAATGGTATACGGGTGCTCAGTGGAGACTGGGTACACTGGACGGACTCGCCGAGAACTCCCAGATGGTATTATACCTCACGTCAGATGGCAGTTCTCAGGTGACACTTGTGCAGGTTAGTCTGTAGACCCGAGATCGTCATAGGGTCTTGTGTGATTCCCACTGTGCTTTGATCTCCACCTTACCACGTCCATGAGGGCGTGCAAAACGGTGGTCTTTGGGTACAGTCCCGAGTCACATGGAGGCAATGAGCGATAGGAGGGGTTTCGTCTCTCCCGGCATTGGGGGTTGATGTTGCGCTGTGCTCGATTGGCCGTAACAGGGAAGTCCCTGGCCAGGGCTGATCAGAGATTTGCTGGTAAGTGTTACCAGTAGTTTTTCGACCCGTTACGAGCCTCACATCGGCACGACTTATCGGGTTATTGGGGTCTGATGTTTACCACCCCTAGACTTGATATGCGACGTATCAGACGAAGAGACCGGACTGTACGGTAAGTGTTACTGGTCGGATTCGCAGGAGTGTGAGTGGGCTAGCTCGTCGATCTTCTGATCGCTCAATACCCGGGTGGCCGTTATGTTTAGCAGACCGCTTGCGGCTTGTGGGTGCTTGATATGATCATCATCTGCTACCGGCGTATTGACGAGTCTTTAGAGTCCTACACAGAGGTTTCCTGGTTCAAGCGAAACGAAATAGGAGCGCATATGAGATATGTGCAGGACCAAGAATAATGCGTGTATGTGATACCGCATTTCATTCTCGCGATATATGTTTCGATTGGTTATATTCGATATGACCTAGTTATCGAATCATTGATTCGATAAATCGATGCATTGAATACTAGTCGGTTATGTGCGACATGACCGGATCATTGAATCAAGTGTTGATTTAATGATTTAATGTATAATTATATATTTGATATATTACTTTGCATTAACTAGTATTGGTTCACTTTAAACGGATTTTTCTCACTTGGATTGCACATTGTATATGTGATATACTTTTGTGCACTTTTTTGTATCATGTTTGATGATACTTGATCATATGGTTAAGTGAATAGAATTAAACCATGGTTATTATGATAATTAGGGTTTTGCATATTTAGTTATTCATTTATTTTGTTATTCATTTATTTGGATAAGTTTATGATGAGAATGGTGGCTCTTTTTGTTTTAAGTTGAAGCTTCATGAAGCTTTGACTTTTGTAACCATCCTTATCTTCATGCTTAACCCTAACCCATCCAAGTGACCATGGTTAATTCTCTACACTTAACCCTAGTTCAAGTTATGATAAGTATTTGATTTAAATTTATTTTTAACACAAGACTTATCATATTCTTTTCTTGAGCTCATCTTCTTCTTCTTCTTCAAGCTTGCTACAACAATGGCAACTTGAGATCTAGTGAGATAAATCCAATTCCAAAGTGAACCCACCTCCTATTTCTTCACCCTCTACCTCTTGCCAAGTTGTTTTGGGTGTTTACTTCACAAGTTTCACAAGTTTGTGAAGTCGGAGCTTGAGTTTGTGCAACCTCGACGTAGATCGTCTTTGACACAAAGCCGACGACCTATTCCGCTTGCTTTCCCGATGAAGCCGATGATCGAGTCGAGGATTCATGATGGACAGCGAGGGCATGACCACGTGGAGCTAAGGAGGCGGAAATCCGGATCTACAAAGGTTGTAGCATCTCAACTTTAATTAAATAGTTAACTAGTTTTCCGTTTCGCCTAAACATCTAGTTTAAGATCCGTAGTCTAGGGTTTCTCGGCACCAAAAATTTTAAATTGGCATGTTCAATGCCTTGTGAGACCTCATTAGGGTGCCTAGGAACCTTTCACCAAGTTTGCATGTATCATCAAACATGATACAATCAAGTGCACAAAAATATATCATATATACAATGTGCACTATCTAGTGAGAAAATAATCTTAAGTGAACCAATACTAGTTAATGTAAAGTAATATATCAAATATATAATTATACATTAAATCATTAAATCAACACTTGATTTAATGATCCGGTCATACTGCATATAACCGACTAATATCAAGTGTATCAATGTATCGAATCAACACTTGATTCGGTAACCCGGCTATATCTCATATAACTGTCCAATGATACAAATCGCGAGAATAGAATACAGTATCACATACTGTTATTATTCTCGGTCCCGCACATATCTCATATGCGCTCCTATTTCGTTTCTCTTGAGCCAAGAAACCTCTGTGTAGGACTCTGAAGACTCGTCAATACGCCGGCAGCAGGTGATGATCATATCAAACACCCACAAGCCGCAAGCGGTCTGCTAAACATAACGGCCACCCAGGTATTGAGCGATCATAAGATCAACGAGCAAGCCCGCTCACACTCCTGTGAATCCAACCAGTAACACTTACCGTACAGTCCAGTCTGTTCGTCTGATATGTCGCATATCTCGCCTAGGGGTGGTAAACGTCAGACCCCAATAGCTCGATAAGTCGTGTCGATATGAGGTCTATAACAGTTCGAGAAACTACAGGTAACACTTACCAGTCAATCTCAGCAACCCTGGCCAGGGATTTCCGGTTATAGCCAATCGAACACAGCGCAACATCAACTCCCTATACCGGGAGAGACGAATCCCCTCCTATTGCTCATTGCCTCCATGTGATTCGGGACTGTACCCAAAAACCACCATTTTTCACGCCCTCTTGGACGTGGTAAGGTGGAAATCAAAGCACAGTGGGAATCACACAAGACTCTATGACGATCTCGGGTCAACATACTACTCTGTACCAGTGTCACCAAAGAACTGCCATCTGACGTAAGGTATAATACCATCTAGGAGTTCTCGGCGAGTCCGTCCAGTGTACCCAGTCTCCACTGAGCACCCGTATATCATCTCTGATGTCAAACACCAATGGATATAGGATCATCCATCGCCCATCTGTATAGGTCGAGAAGGTATACGGTAGTCTACTCTGGTATATCGATGCCCCGTCTCGATACACCCACGACTAGGGACCTTGAAGGATGTACTTATGGACTACCATGTCCCCACTAGTATGATCCGCATCATAGTCCAGGTAGTCAAGTATACATCCTAAGGGCTTTACCAACATTTAACAGAGAGACAATCAGTGTACACGTTAAGGTAAAGAGCAACCAGATAGCATACTATCATGTCGAACAAGAAAGTCCTCCCTATATATGTCCCAGCATCCACTACAATATACATCCTATGTACAGTAATGGCCTCTAGGGCATACATATAACTAACAATAACAGCGTCCTATACCATTGATATATATCATCAAAAGTAGAACATCCTGAAAACTCGTAAGAATCAAATATGAATACTCATGATACTGGTATTCGCAATACCCAACAGGTAATAAAGAAAGATTACGTAAATAAATCATACCGGCATAAATATATCAATTCTACTGTGTCATGGCAATACTAATGACGTGTAGTGTAGCATACGCGTCTGTACTCGTGCAGCATGGCAATCATTAGTATTTGTGCAAGTGTTCTAAAAGTGTAACAGCATACTCATATCAACATCTATATACGCATTACATAGCATAACGGTCCTACAATAACATGGCAGTATCAATGAGGTGTAGTGTAACATGTGTGTATGTGCTTGTGCAGCATAGTACTCATTGATAGTTGTGCAGTGTTCTATCATTATGTCCGTATATAGGAAGCATATAACATCGAGGAATATATCGCGGGCATGTAAAGTAAATCTAAGCGTAACTATTAATTGTAACTATTTGCTATGAGCTATACCATTATCTTTGAAAATGAAACGAGACGTTGTTTTTGAATTAAGGAAACTACCTTAGTTTGAAAATAGATATTCGTTTTGGAAATTAGCATCGTATCCTTGTCTTTTATTCTTTAAACGGGAAACGAATCGTTAGTTTTTAAAATAGTATAGCTCACTCAAGTATTACATCCTAACACGAAATAAAATATTATGTTACAATGCTAAAGAAAAACTTGGCCGTTATTCGGCATACTAATCTCATATCACCAGTACGGTATAGTTCCTCGTACCGTATCCACATCGCCACAATACTCCAAATACTCTCAAGTACGGCATAATCCTTAGTACCAATCCACCAAATCATGAATAAACTATATGCACATGAATATATACTAAATGCACTCATAACTTCAATATCATTATCTTGAACAACTATTGAAACTAACTATATATCATAATATCCTATTTATAAGGTTGCGGGGATGCTATACGCCATCCACCCGACTTCCCCCATAGATGTGAATCTACTCACCAACTTGTCAAGCTCGTAGATTCCTCGATTGCTATGTCCGTCAACTCCATCTCGGAAACCTTTGCGATCATACCTATAATCATAGTCATATCATATCGACGTAAATATCATATCAAAACTCAAAACAATAAGATAGGCACCCATAGGTTAGAACCTACAACATACTTAACCCAAAATGACAATATATTCCTGTTGTTAACGTACAAACGTTAACGGTTCAAGCGCAGTACAGAAATACGAAAAACCCGTATCGGAATATCGGAAACTTGATAAAACCTTAACTAATCACTCCCAGATTTCTCTGTATACATTTTGGGACAAATCAAACAATATTATAGATCATAAAATACCCAAAAAAGGCCACAGAAGAAAAACCAACACCAAAAAGCCTAGAGGGCCGGCGACATCGGAAATTTAGTGAATGTCGCCGGGTCAAGTGTGGATTTTGGGGCTCGGGCTTTAGGGTACATCTTCTAGTAGTCTCATCATGCTACAGTCTTGTTAGTTTTTCTAGTGGTTACACCTAGTGGTTCCAGATTCAAATATATCTTCACAGATATCACAAAAGTTCATGTTTTTTTATACTGCACAAGAAAACTGATATTGAACAGATTTGAAATTGTAAAGAAAGAAGGAGATATATCTATAGAGAGGTAGCACAAAGCAATCCATCTCAAAAGGTGCATGTGGAAGCATCTAAGGGTTTGTAAAGTTTCTAGCTTGATGATGTGCACAACTTTGATGACATGGTTTCCTTCTTTGATATGATGAACACTTAGGAATTTGGTTGTGTTATGAGTTTGAAGGAGTTATGTTGTGTTTAGTATAGAATAACTAAAAGAATTTTTTAAGTGTAGTGATAAGATAAGATGAGAGGTGTTGTGTTTTTGTAGAGAGAGCGTGAGGTGGAGGGTTGTAAGGTGGAGGTGTCAATGGAGAAGGAGGAGGTGTGAAGTTGAGAAGGAGGAGGTGATTGTGAGCATGGTGAAGGTGTGTTGAGGGTAAGGGTTTAGCCTAGGTTATAATATAACCAACCATACAATAATTAAAACCCTTTTCCTTTAATTAAAATCCTTTTATGTAAAATTCTAAATTCATATGTAAAAAGAATGAAATACTTATCTTAACACTTAAATACCATTATTTTATAATAACATCTCATGTCATGTTTAGAACAATTAAAATATCATATTTATGATATCGCATCTTTTCTTCATATTTACCAAAATAATTATATTTTTACGGATATAATTCCGATACCAAAAGTTGTATATGATATCACTTTTATAAACTCATCATTTTTATATTTAAAATTTAAATTAATATTTATAATTTTCCAAAATATTACAGTACCACCTAGTATTCATGCTATGTTTGTTGGTAAGCATCAAGACATAGTGAACGGTAGCTGAGTGATATTTATTCGGATATGTGATTGATCGAGAAAGTCGCATAACTTTGTTGGCAAGTGTCAAGATTTTGTGCAGGTGGGTTCGAGTTAATCCAGGATAATGATGGGTTGAACTTGACTAGTGGCCTATAACTTGTTAGCAAGCGTCAGGATTATAGGTCGTTAGGGGCAAAAATCATATCAGGAGTTTCAAATATACAGGAAATTTGCTAATGTTGCATATCTTCTGGAGTGTGGTGACTAGAGTGGTTTCCATCTAGGTTATCATACGATGATAGTTGGATCTCGATCCCACTAATGAGCAGGATTACTCTTGGGAGATATTTTTCACTTCACAATTAGCTAACTTATTAGGTGTCTAAAAAAGTGTTAACGGGGCTACGCCTCTGCGGAAACGAGATTTATTTTAATTAGGTCCGTGCGAGAGCACGGGGAACCTCTCTCGGAGTACCAACACTCGCCTGGCTGAACGGTTAGCGAACTTGTAAGGTGCGAATGATCCCAACTATTTTTCTTTTAAAGGTTTGAAGGAAAATTCGAGGAAACAGTGGGAGCCATCCTGATTAGATAAACTAATAACCAATTTAATCTTGCAAGAGTGCACGCTGAGTGTTTCTTTTCTCTGTCTCTCTCTCCAGGTCGCAACCATTTTACGCCCTAATCAAGATAATAAAATGTTTAACTTGACCGAACCAGCTTGTTACACTGGGTTGGGGAACGTTGGTTCGACTCTAACTTATGACAACTGTCATGAGTATGGATAAGAGAAAGAGGACTATAAGGAATTCCAGATAATCCTATTGAAGGAGAAGCATTCTGATGCATCTTCTTCGGGTGTATTTGTTATTGAAAACTGTTTTTCGATCAACCCTACCTCCTGGGTACTAGATACCGGATCAGGATCACACATATGTAATTTGTTACAAGGATTGAGAAAAACTAGAATGGTTAGACCGGATGATATGTCTGGGGAACGGAGCACAGGTTGATGCTACCGCCATCGGTGACTATCACCTAGTATTGCCAAGCGGCAAAACTATGATTTTGAACAATTGCTACTATGTGCCTTTTATGCTCTGCAATATCATATCAGTTTCTTTACTTGATAAAGATGGATATAACTTTTTTCTAGATAGAAACATCGTGAACATTTACCTAAATCAGGTATTGGTTGCAGAAGGTACACTGTGTAATGGTATCTATGTTCTTAATCAAAATACAGTTTTCATTGTACAAAACACACGCAAGAGGAAAAGTTCAGATACGAACGAAACCTACTTGTGGCATTGTAAACTTGGTCATATCGGTGAGAAAAGACTAAGTAAGTTGCATAAGGATAGATATTTGAATATGTTCGAATTTTCATCTTATGAAACTTGTCAGTCTTGTCTCAAAGGAAAGATGACTAAATCTCCGTTCACCGGACACGGAGAAAGAGCTACGGAGCTCTTGGGACTCGTACACAGTGATGTATGTGGTCCGATGTCTATACATATGAAGGGTGGGTTCTCGTACTTTATTACATTCACTGATGATCTCTCTAGGTTCGGGTATGTGTATCTTTTGAAACATAAATCTGAAGCTTTTGAGAAATTCAAAAAATATAAAGGCGGAGTAGAGAACCAGACAGGAAAAAGTATCAAGATCCTTCGATCTGATCAAAGAGGGGAGTATTTGAGTACGGAATTCCGGGACTTCCTAAAAGAGAATGGTATTCTCTCTCAGCTTACACCTCCGTACACACCACAGCACAATGATGTATCGGAGTGGAGGAACCGTACCCTATTAAATATGGTGCGCTCCATGATGAGTAATGCCGAGTTGCCTCTTTCATTCTGTGGATACGCACTTGAAATGGCTTTATATGTATTGAATAGGGTTCCTACCAAGACGGTGCCTACCACTCCACATGAAATATGGGAGCTGAAGAGACCATACCTTAATTTTGTTAAGATATGGGGTTGTCCGGCTTATGTTAAAAAGCAAAATTTGGATAAACTAGAAGCACGATTGGTTCTTTGTAAGTTTTTAGGATATCCTAAGCATTCGCAAGGATATCTGTTCTACCACACCGAAGAACAGAAGGTGTTTGTTGCTCGCCACGCCGTATTTTTAGAGAAAGAATTTCTTGCAAAAGAAATTAGTGGGAGCACGGTAAAACTGGAAGAAATTCCAGAGGGACAAACTATAACTGAAGAATTGGTAGAACCAGAGGATTCAATAATCCCGGACGAACCTTAGCCACTCCGCAGATCTAGTAGGATTTCTCGTCCGCCCGAGAGATACTATGGTTTTCTCATAGATGGGGATCGAGAGGATTGCATCTTAGAAGAAGATGATCTTACTAGTTATAAGCAGGCGAGTAAGGACTCTGTAACATTGCTTGAAGCTATGAAATCCAAAATGGAGTCCATGTACACCAACAAAGTTTGGACTTTGGATGTTGCTCCTCCTGAGGTAAAACCCGTTGGATGCAAGTGGATCTTCAAAAAGAAGATTGGTGTTGATGGACATGTGGAAACCTATAAGGCTAGACTTGTTGCAAAAGATTTTCGTCAAAGACCGGGAGTAGACTATGACGAAACCTTTTCTCCACTGGCTATGCTGAAATCCATTCGGATCCTACTTACCATTGCTGCCTACCATGACTACGATATCTGGCAGATGGACATAAAAACGGCCTTTCTAAATGAAAGTTTAGAAGAGTGCATTTATATGAATCAGCCGGAGGAATTCCTAGACAGTGGGAGCAGCGGGAAGGTGTGCAAGTTGTTTAAATCCATTTATGGATTAAAGAAGGCATCGCGGAGCTGGAACATCTCTTTTGATGAGACGGTCAAGAGATTTGATTTCATCAAAAACGAAGATGAACTATGTATCTACAAGAAGATTGTAGGGAGAACTGTTGTATTTCTCGTCTTGTACGTGGATGACATTCTCTTAATAGGAAATGGAATTCCTATGCTGCAATCGGTCAAGTTGTTCTTGTCACAAAATTTCTCTATGAAGGACCTGGATGATGCCTTCTACATTCTGGTGGATGATGCCTTCTACATTCTGAGGATTAAGATCTATAGAGATAGATCCAAGAGATTGTTGGGACTTTCACAGTCCAGATACATAGAGACCATACTAAAGAGATTTAGTATGGAAGATTCTAAGCGCGGTAATATACCCGCATTGCATGAAATCACCCTCTCCAAAGAGATATCTCCAAAGACTAATAAGGAAAGGGTTCGCATAAGCACTATACCCTACACTTCGGCGGTAAGATCTATAATGTAAGCGATGCTGTGTACCAGACCAGATGTAGCATACGCACTTAGCACGGTGAGCTGGTATCAGTCGAACCTGGGTGAGAATCATTGGACAGCTGTGAAGAACATTCTCAAGTACCTGAGGAGGACTAAAGAGATGTTCTTGGTTTACGGTAATGGAGACCTTCAGGTCGAGTCCTTTACCGATTCAAGCTTCCAGAGTGATAAGGATGACAGCAAGTCTGTCTCGGGTTTTGTGTTTACCCTTAATGGAAGGGCGGTGTGTTGGAAGAGCTCCAAACAGGATACCGTCGCAGACTCGATGATGGAGGCTGAATACATTGCTGCAAACGATGTCGCAAAAGAAGCGGTCTGGATAAAGAAGCTCATTACTGAACTTGAGGTGGTTCCGTCCATTGTAAATCCAATACCTTTGTATTGCGATAACAATGGGATTATAGCTTTAGCAAAGGAACCACGGTCCCATCAGATATCCAGACACATTTTAAGGCGGTATCACCTAATCAGGAAGATCGTAGATCGTCGGGAGATCGAGCTCCGGAGAGTATATACGAAAGACAACACAGCGGATCCATTTACCAAGGCCCTCCCTCAAGCGCAATTCGAGCGACTTTTTGAGACGTTGGGTATGCGGTACGTGTTCATATCAGATTTTTGCATTTTTATACCTCCCATTTTTGATCACATTGCTTATAGGTAGGTACTCTTGATCCGTGTTTTGCTAAATAATTGCAGGTTACAGGTCCTCAGCGCTAAGCAGTAAAGTTCATGGAAAAGCGCGATAAATTCTGGATTACTGCCAAGCATAGATAAAATACGGGTCTCCGCTCTCTATCCGTATGTTGCCGCACACCAGTTTAAGGGACAAAATGGCAAATCAATGGTCATTTTCATGTACAAAGCACAATGGCAACACAAAATCCAAGATATCTACGCGGAGCTCAAGGAAATCATGGCAAAAGATCCACATCAAATCACCTTTTGATCTGCTGAAAATCTGGAAGAAATGTGAAGAGCTTCTGAGAAACCACATATACAACACTGAAGATAACATCAAAACAGGGAAACCCACAAAATTTGAGGAGCCAACTCCTCCTAATGGCTGCGGATCCGCGGCCAACATGGCGACTTGGCCGCGGATCCGCGGCTAAGATGACTCGGCAGAGGGTAAAAGTTTGGGGGCATTTTGGTAACATCATTCAGAGCCTGATTGTTGCCCAAGGGTTTCAGTTTCCTGCCTATAAATAGCCCAGAACAATGCCAAGCCAAAGTGCTTACTTCTTGTGTTAGATTTTAGGATTTGTTGTTGTTCTTCTTCCTCTTTTCATCTTTTCTCCATTAAAACTTTGTAGTGAGCTTTTATGAGTGAAGTGATGAATAAAAAAGTTCTTGTCTTTATCATGCTTGTCTTGTTATGTTGTTAATTATAATTGCTTGTAATTTTCATTTGCTAATCTAGTTGTCGTTATTTGTTGTTGTTTCTTTCTTATTCTATTTTTCTTTATCCTTAAACAACAATGATGCTTAAGCTTGATCCTTGCCAAGGTGAGGTCTCAAATAGCTAGTTGTAATCTTCTAATCTCTTTCTTTCTATCTTCCTCCTTTGTTGTATTTTCCTTTTTTTATAATGGGTGAGTAGTTTTCTCACTTGTTAGGGTAGGATAAGGAAAGTTTGAGAGAAGGAAATCTCTCACTCTTTTCTTGCCCAACATCTTAATTCGAACTCCCGTTAATTGAACCACAATCCGCTCCCTACGGCACCCTATCCTACATGATAGCGGTGATTCCTTAGTGAGACCGGTTGTGGTTGAATTAACCGGAGGTTAAGGCTAAGAGCCAAGAACGGACGAACAAGGACCAAAAGGAAGAAACTAAGCGTTGGAAAGCCTAGCTTATACTCGCAAGTTCCTTCTTAGTCGTGCTAATCCCCGTTGTTGCCGATTACCGTAACACCGACATTAAGAGTGGAAACAAAAGAAGTAAGCGACTCCTATCTCAAACTAACCTAATCCTAACCCTAACAGGCTCTCTTTATATACATTTTAGCACATAGTTAATCTCAACAAATCTGGACATTTGGACTTAACTCGTTAAAGCACATAGAAAAAGATTCCCATCTCCTTGCGGACGACCCGTACTCAACCGGCTAGCTACCAAGCGAAACCGTCTTGATTGCGGTAATTAACTAAGCACGTAAAAACTCTATCAATCAAATGGCGCCGTTGCCGGGAAGACGGTAGTTTATTCCTTTGTGTAATTTCGGGTTAAATTGTGAATATAAATATAACCGAAAAACAAAACAAAAAAAATATATTGTAAAAAAAATCATCTTGTTATTTTTGATTAGTTTTTGTGCAAGTGTGCAGGATAAAAAGAAGGTCGAGTTCAGTGCCAAAGACGTGGGAAGTTAGACCCATATCTCGCGGCTACACCGCGTTTGATCAAGACGGAACCAACGGTCTACTGTAAAATTCTGGAGCAGACCGAGTGAGCAAATCAAGATTCAGGAGCTCCAAAAAAGAAGAGGACACCCGACCCAGCACAGCCCAGAAGTTTCAAAGTCCAATTCCTCATTTCAGCCGCGGAACCGTGGCCAGTTGCTGACATCAGCAACCAAAATCTCTCTGGCTGGTTCCCTGTGAGTCTTTCTGCTCTCTTCCCCACTCCTCTGAACTCCACTGAACTGTGTTTTCTGCAGCATTCTTTGCGCAAACTCTCTTCCTCCTTCCAATAAATTGTTTTTGTGCAGGATTCTTTGCGCCGCGCTAAAAAATAAAAAAATTGATTGCAGTTGATTGTTACTGCTTTGCATATTTTAATCGGACTTTAAGGGGCTTGAAACCAATCCAGATTGGGTGGGGATTTCATCACCCTTCCCAGGACCCCAGAAATCACAAAAGGCATATGCATTGACCATTATTTAATTAAAAAATACTAGACTCAGCCCTAAGGACGTCGCGCTCAATAGGACAGAGGACTGGTTGTAGGCATCGGTCGTTTATCCTATCCTGAGTTTGCGGTGTCTAGGCAAGTGTGTCTAAGGCAAGTGGTTACTTAATTAGGACCATTACTTACGTAGTAGGGAGCCTCCCACTTACCTGGCACTTACCTGGCCGCAATTGGCGGAGAAGAGGCGGTTGAAGGTCCTATTTCTAGCCTTTTGGAACAGTTAGGTGCTGTCTAGCTGACCTAGGTGACCCTAGATCTAGGTGTAATTGTGCATATTTTGTCTGTGATTGTTTGAAACCGTAAGTCCGTACCTATTTGTGTAAAGCTCTTTCTAAAAGAAAACACAAAACAAAAACTTTTATAAAAACTTGCCCTTTGTCGCCAGAATCCCATTTTTTCACCCACCTCCCATCGTATTTCTCCATTGACGTTTTCTTACCCTCACCTTCTCCGCTTTGACTACACTAAACTCGTTTAGTGTATGTCCGGTTGGACTCGGGATACTAGTGCCCGTCTAGTCCGCGTTACGTTAGTCGCTACCGACTACGCGATCGACTCAAACGTCAAAACTCCTTCCACGCCTCTTTTACCCTTACCTTTGCCGGCCAACTCCAACGTTAACCGGGATCCTGTTCATATTTCCTCACCTTCACTATCACAAACTTCTTCTTCTGCGATGTCAGGATTTAATCCTAACATCCCTTCAACGCCCCCGGGATTGATTCCACCTCCTATGGATGCGAATAACCCACAACCACCGCCTGTTGTAGCGCCACAGCGAATCGTGCTCCAGGATCGTTTCTCTCCCACCCGCTCTGCACTTCCCACCTATCTTTCCCTTCCACCGGCCAATGGGGATAATTTTGAAATTAATCCCCACTTCATTAACATGCTTCCGAAATTTCATGGGCTTGAATCTGAAGATGCCTATATCTTCATCAACAAGTTCCAGAATGTTTGTGCCATGATGAAAACGACCCAGCTGTCAGACGATGCTATACGGCTACGGGTCATTCCGTTCACTTTGTGCGATCTTGCTGAAAAGTGGCTGTATAGCACTGCTTCCCACTCTATAACCAGTTGGGATGAGTTTGTGAAAGCGTTTCTTAAGAAATTCTATCCAAATCATAAAACCGCGAGGATCCGTAACGAAATCAACCAATTTGCCCAGCTTCCTACTGAACCTTTTTGGAAGTGCTTTGACCAGTATAAAGACCTTCTTGTTCAGTGCCCTCACCACGGTATTGAGAAATAGCAACTTTGCCAAACTTTATACGAGAGCCTGAATCCAGCAACCAAGCAGTTGTTGGAAACCATTTATCAAGGCCACTTCCTATCGAAATCTGACGAGGAAGCATGGCAATTCTTCGACGACCTTGCGGAACAAACGCTTCAATGGGAGAGCACCATACCAAGTACTTCTTCTTCTTCCTCTACTTCTACTGGTCAATCTAGGGTAGGCATTCACCAACTCGATGTCTCTATCGCAATGAAAGCCGAAATGGCTGCAATAACGAGAAAACATGAAGCGATAGAGAGGAAATTTTTCTTCTCCTGCACCTGCCCCTGTTCTTTCCCTTCGTACCATTTGTGCTTGTTGTTCCGACCCATCTCACCTAACCGAAGAGTGTCCTTACAATCCACCATCTCAAGGACAGGATCAGGTTAATGCTGCATTTCAGCAAATACCAAGAAACGATCCATACTCTTCCACCTACAATCCCGGTTGGAGGAACCACCCCAACTTCGCCTGGAATCAGAACCAGCATCAATTCCAAGGCAACAATTTCCAGAGGCCCCCTCCGCCGCAACAACAAGCTCAGCTACAAACTCAACATCAATTTCAGCAGCCCTTCCAACCCTAACCTTTTCAAAATCAGACGAACAACTTTGCACCCAATAATTCTTTTCCTCAAAACAACTTTGTTCCGTCAAACAACAATAAGGTTTCCTCGCTAGAACGAAGTCTGGAGGCGTTCGTTAAACACTCGACACAATCCACCTCAAACATCCAGTCGTCTATTCAGTCTTTTGTGCAACACACTGCTACACACGGGCAAAGCATCAAGACTATCGAAGCCCAAATTGCACAGCTGAATGCGGCGTTAAGCGAGCGAGAAAAGGGGAAGCTTCCATCTCAACCACTCCCAAATCCTGGTCACCCACATAATGTGCATGTTGCTCTTGAACGACAGAACCATAATGTGAGTGTCGTGACTACATTGAGATCAGGAAGGATGCTGCACAACAACATCGGCACAACAATTGAGGATAATGACACCCCGGCCGTTTCGTCTTCTTCTTCTCCTTCCTCATCTTCTGAGCCTATTCTTCATTCTTCAAAAGGCTCTTCTTCTTCTGCTGTTCTGAACGGACCCACTTCTCACACGAAAACTCCGGTTTTGGGATCCGTTCCAACTCCACAATCTCCTCCACAAGCATTGGACTCAACCAATTTTAAAAACGTTCCATTTCCAAACCGATTGAGGTCTAATAAACAAAATCCACAAATAGAGAAGATTCTGGAGTTGTTTAAGCAGGTTAACATTAACATTCCCCTTTTAGATGATGTCCAACAAGTCCCTTCCTACGCAAAAATCTTAAAGGACTTGTGCACGAAAAAAAGGAAATCTCAGGTACCCAAGAAAGTTTTCTTGGCTAGTGCTGTGAGTAATGCTCTTACCCAATCTTTACCTCAAAAACGGAAGGACCCTGGCTGTCCTACGATTTCTATTACCATTGGGGATAAGAACATCAACCGCGCACTTTTAGATCTTGGTGCCAGTGTTAACCTGCTTCCGTACTCGGTATATGAGAAACTAGGTGTAGGAGAGCTGAAACCCACACACTGTACTCTCCAAATGGCCGACCGATCGATCACCCATCCTAGGGGTGAGCTAGAGGATGCGTTAATCAAGGTTGGGGACTTCATATTCCCCGTTGACTTCATTGTTTTAGACACACAGCCTGTAGCTAACCCCCGGAATCAAATTCCGGTGATACTCGTTCGCCCATTCCTTGCAACCTCAAACGCTGTGATCAATTGTCGAATTGGTTCGATGATCCTATCTTTTGGAAACATGACAATTGAACTCAACATTTTTAGGTTGGGGAATCAGCCATCCGAACCTAATGCTCATATACTAGACGTTTGCTCAATCCAGGAGATCACCCCGGAGGAGTGTGAATTTGAGGAGTTTTTGTTTGATCACGACAACCTTAACGCCACTAGTGCGTTCCTCTTTGAACCTGCTGCTCTTTCTGTGCCCGACAATGACTACGAGTGTTTCACTTTCTCGAACGATCTTAGCCAGTCACCACCTGAGTTTGAATCCTTCGAATTTCCGGATGAGTTACCTGAACCATCCAACTCGGTCGCTTACACTCGTTTTGAACCTCTGCTAGAATCTTTTGAGTTCGAGACCTTTTCACCAATCTTGCCTTCAATCGTTTCACCTCCAACGCTCGAACTCAAGCCATTGCCGTCTCACCTTAAGTACGCTTACATGGTTCGAACGAGGTCCTTCATGTTATCATCTCGGCTTCTCTAGCTCCAGAGCAAGAGAAAGCCCTTCTTGCGGTCTTGCACAGCAATAGGCAAGCTTTTGGCTGGTCAATGGCGGACATCAAGAGGATTAGTCCCCTGATCGTTGAATATCACATTCATCTGATGGATGATGCCAAACCAGCCAGGGATCCACAAAGGCGACTCAACCCAGTCATGAAGGAGGCTGTAAAAAAGGAGATCGTAAAGTGTCTAGATAGTGGTATCATTTACCCTATCTCTGATAGCCAATGGGTTAGCCCCATTCACGTTGTCCCTAAGAAATCAGGCATAACGGTCATAACCAACGAGGCGAACGAGTTAATCCTTTCTCGCACCCAGACTGGGTGGCGAGTATGCATCGATTACAGAAAACTCAACGCCGCAACGCGGAAAGACCACTTTCCGCTACCTTTCATTGACCAAATGCTTGAACGATTGGCTGGACACGCGTACTACTGCTTTCTTGATGGCTACTCCGGCTATAATCAGATTCCCATCGCCGAAAAGGACCAGGACAAGACCACATTCACTTGTCCTTTCGGCACGTTTGCATATCGTCGCATGCCCTTTGGGTTATGCAATGCGCCCGCTACCTTCCAGCGGTGTATGATGGGAATCTTCTCAGACATGGTGGAAAAATTCTTGGAGATCTTCATGGATGATTTCTCCATTTTCGGCGATTCCTTTGATGAGTGTTTGCTGCATCTCGACGCTGTCCTTACCCGATGTAAGGACAAGAACCTCACTTTGAATTGGGAGAAGTGCCACTTCATGGTGCGCGAAGGTATTGTCTTAGGACATATCATCTCGCAAAATGGCATTGAGGTAGATAAAGCAAAGATTGAAGTCATTTCCAATCTCCCTCCTCCCAGATGCGTCAGAGACATCCGAGTCTTCCTTGGCCATGCCGGTTTCTATAGACGGTTCATTAAGGACTTTAGCAAGATTGTTATGCCCTTGACTCTTTTGCTGGCCAAGGACGCGACATTCGACTTCAACTCGAGCTGTGTGACTGCGTTCGAGTCATTAAAAAGCTCACTCACTTCTGCTCCCGTTCTTTCTTCTCCTGACTGGACGCACCCATTTGAGATTATATGCGATGCATCCGACTTTGCCATCGGTGCTGTCCTTGGACAACACATCAACAAGATGCCGCACGTAATCTATTATGCTAGCCGAACCCTGAACGATGCCCAACTGAACTATATAACAACTGAGAAGGAATTCTTGGCTGTAGTATTTGCTTTAGAAAATTTCAGGCCCTACCTCATCGGCTCTCCAGTCATCGTTTACACGGACCATTCTGCTCTGCGCCATCTTTTTGCGAAGAAAGATGCAAAATCTCGGCTGATACGTTGGATCCTCTTGCTTCAAGAGTTTGACCTTGTCATCAAGGACAAAAGAGGATGTGAAAATGTAGTCGCCGACCATCTCTCACGACTTCCTTCTTCGTCGTCGCTTCAAATTCCGATCAACGACGTTTTTCTGGATGAATAGCTCTTGACAGTATCTTGCGAACCCTGGTTCGCGGATATTGTGAACTATTTGGCCACAGGATTACTACCGACTGAATGGTCAAGTCAGGAAAGACTTCGATTCTTATCCCAAGTAAAACACTTTTACTGGGACGAACCCTATCTGTTCAAGTACTGTCCCAACCAGATTATTCGTCGGTGTGTCCCTGACGATGAATTCAAGAGTGTGCTGTCATTTTCCCACGATCAAGCATGTGGCGGGCATTTTGGCCCCAGAAAGACAGCCGAGAAGATCTTGCAGTGTGGTTTCTACTGGCCACAACTCTTCAAAGACGCTCATGACTACTGCAAGACTTGCTCCCGGTGCCAACACTTAGGCCGGATATCCAGGAGAAACGAGATGCCGCTCCAACCAATCTTGGTTGTGGAGATTTTCGATGTTTAGGGGATTGATTTCATGGGGCCGTTTCCCAGCTCTTTTGGGAACTTGTACATCCTTCTCGCTGTTGATTATGTCTCTAAGTGGGTCGAGGCTGTGCCCAGCCGGACTAATGACAACAAGGTCATCGTTAGATTTCTTAAGGAAAACATTTTCTCCCGGTTTGGGCACCCCCGAGCGATCATTAGCGACAATGGAACTCATTTCTGTAATAAGACTTTCGAGGCCTTAATGCGGAAATATTCTATTAATCATAAGCTGTCTACGCCCTACCACCCTCAAACCTGTGGGCAAGCCGAATTTTCAAATAGGCAAATCAAGCAGATACTGGAGAAGACGGTTTCCAAGAACCGTAAGGATTGGTCGTTAAAACTCACTGATGCCCTTTGGGCATTTCGAACTGCTTATAAGACCGATCTTGGCATGTCTCCCTATCAGCTTGTTTACGGAAAGGGTTGCCACCTTCCTGTGGAAATAGAGCATCGCACATTTTGGGCGATAAAGGAGCTTAATCTGTCTCTCGAAGATGCGGGCAGCCATCGAAAGCTGCAGTTGAACGAATTGAGCGAGCTTCGGGATGAGGCTTACGAAAACGCGGTTGTCGTTAAGAACGGAACGAAGGTGTTTCACGATAAACACCTTTTGCGCAAAACATTCGCACCTGGTCAACAGGTACTGCTTTACGACACCCGGCTACATTTCCATCCAGGTAAGCTCAGATCTCGCTGGAAAAGGCCATTTTTTGTGCGGAATGTTTATCCGCATGGCGCTGTGGATTTGGAGAATCCAACGGATGGTTCATTTTTCAAAGTAAACGGACACAGACTAAAACCGTACATTAGCGCCGAACCAACAGAGGAGCTCCTGGTCTTAAAGGAGCCGGCTTACCCTGCATAATCTTCCTCTGCCTACCACCAAACTTCGGTTATCTAGCCAAAACAGTGGACACTGTTTCAGATAAGTTTGGGGGTATGTATATACCATTTCATATATATATGTGGATATTCTTGTCCGGTGCATATCCATTTTTCTTATTTTTTTCTTCTTCTTTTCTTAAAAAAAAATGTGTATATCTAACCGACAATTTTGACCCTTCAATGATTTCTTCATGCAATGACAGTGAGGGCACTGTCCAGTTTAGGTTTGGGGGTACGCTTGGTACGCATTTCTAACCTTCGCATTCATATGTATATTTTACATCTGCATACATCCATAAAATCCATAAAAATCTGAAATTTTCTAAAAACATAAAAACTTTTTCGTCAAGTTAGCCAGTGGGAGAACTCAGATTCAACATTTAAACGATTTTGTTTGATAAGATAAGAATAACTAAATCTTATTTTTAGATTTTGAAAAACCTGAAAGATAACTCTCCTTTGAAGTTAACTATAGCTGATATACGTCTTTACATCACACTACACGTGTCGTGAGTTTTTAAAATTAGATGACAAGTCTATTATGTCTGAAAACTTTTAAATGGATAAATTATTTTCTGAGAATCAAATAGGTTTGTTCTGAAATAAGTAATACCAAGAATAGTTTATGAAGTGAAGCGGATATGAAGGGATGTTATTGATTCCTTAATTAGAACTAATTCTGAAAAATAACCCATCTGGAACTTGATTGGAATGATTACACACCGAATCCACTAAACACGTTTTTTATCCAAAAAAAATTGAACTGCCGGTTATATCTCCGTTCGCATTGAATCATCATGATTTTCACGCTAAATTGTCTTTTGTTTTTGGGCTTAGGTAACTTGAGTAATTAAGTCCGCTGGGGTGTCTCTACACCTAATGCCCTAAAACCAACTGGTTTGGGAGCATTGGCCCAAAGCTCGTTAAGAAGCCTAGAAAGTCCATATTAAAACAAAGTCAAGCAAGTGTTCTCTCCGAGTTAAAATTCCTAACGGTTCTTTGTGTGAGAATAATCTTGACAAAAGACAGGTTTTTATAAAAAAGTATTTCTAGCGGAGATATGAAGGTTTTATTCCATGATAAAGACCATTGCACGTTCACAGAGGTGTGTATGAAATGAAAACAAGAAAAAGGTGGAGTGAAAAATAAGACCTAGTTTCCTGTTAAGGAAGATAGAAATTCTGAAATTGAAACCTTATTGGAAAACGAAACTTGAAAAATGCTTAACTCTTTATAAAACTTATGTGATCCTTTTTAAATATTTATCTGGGCTTTATTTTGTGACATGATGACTTTAATCAATCCTTCTGAAACTTAACGACACTATTTTCACCGCACGTAAAGACATATCAAATCTTAAGTTAAATGAGAAGCGAGGTGTGAAAAATAAAGGTTCGATAGTCTAGAATTAGGATAATAGAATTATTATTTTTAAAAACAAAACCTTAGGGTTTTTGAATCATAGTTATTTCGCAAAACTAGCTTGACGGGATTTTGTGGGTAGTATCCGATGAAAACCCTCAGGAGACAACACTCCTCCTACTAGGGACACCTAGAGGTTTAACGGCTTGTTGCACATGCTCAGTGCAATCGCGTTCCCTGCGAAAGTGAGGTTAGGAATTTTTGTGAATAAATTGGTTTTGCTCGGAACGAGCAAATGATAAGTTTGGGGGTATTTGTTCATATCAGATTTTTGCATTTTTATACCGTCCATTTTTTATCACATTGCTTATAGGTATGTACTCTTGATCCGTGTTTTGCTAAATAATTGCAGGTTACAGGTCCTCAGCGCTAAGCAGTAAAGTTCATGGAAAAGCGCGACAAATTCTGGATTACTGCCAACCACAGATAAAATACGGGTCTCCGCTCTCTATCCGTATGTTGCCGCACACCAGTTTGAGGGACAAAATGGCAAATCAATGGTCATTTTCATGCACAAAGCACAATGGCAACACAAAATCCAAGATATCTACGCGGAGCTCAAGAAAATCATGGCAAAAGATCCACATCAAATCACCTTTTGACCTGCTGAAAATCTGGAACAAATGTGAAGAGCTACTGAGAAACCACATATACCATACTGAAGATAACATCAAAACAGGGAAACCCACAAAATTTGAGGAGCCAACTCCTCTTAATGGCTGCGGATCCGCGGCCAACATGGCGACTTGGCCGTGGATCCGCGGCCAAGATGACGCGGCAGAGGGTAAAAGTTTGGGGGCATTTTGGTAACATCATTCAGAGCCTGATTGTTGCCCTAGGGTTTCAGTTTCCTGCCTATAAATAGCCCAGAACAATGCCAAGCCAAGGTGCTTAATTCTTGTGTTAGATTTTAGGATTTATTGTTGTTCTTCTTCCTCTTTTCATCTTTTCTCCATTAAAACTTTGTAGTGAGCTTTTATGAGTGAAGTGATGAATAAAAGAGTTCTTTTCTTTATCATGCTTGTCTTGTTATGTTGTTAATTATAATTGCTTGTAATTTTTATTTGCTAATCTAGTTATTGTTATTTGTTGTTGTTTCTTTCTTGTTCTATTTTTCTTTATCCTTAAACAACAATGATGCTTAAGCTTGATCATTGCCAAGGTGAGGTCTCAAATAGCTAGTTGTAATCTTCTAACCTCTTTCTTTCTATCTTCCTCTTTTGTTGTATTTTCCTTTTTTTTATAATGGGTGAGTAGTTTTCTCACTTGTTAGGGTAGGATAAGAAAAGTTTGAGAGAAGGAAATCTCTCTCGCTCTTTTCTTGCCCAACATCTTAATTCGGACTCCCGTTAATTGAACCACAATCCGTTCCCTACGGCACCCTATCCTACATGATAGCGGCGATTCCTTAGTGAGACCGGTTGTGGTTGAATTAACCGGAGGTTAAGGCTAAGAGCCAAGAACAGACGGACAAGGACCAAAAGGAAGAAACTAAGCGTTGGAAAGCCTAGCTTATACTCGCAAGTTCCTTCCTAGTCGTGCCAATCCCCGTTGTTGCCGATTACCGTAACACCGACATTAAGAGTGGCAACAAAAGAAGTGAGCGGCTCCTATCTCAAACTAACCTAATCCTAACCCTAACAAGCTCCCTTTATATACATTTTAGCACATAGTTAATCTCAACAAACCTGGACATTTGGACTTAACTCGTTAAAGCACATAGAAAAAGATTCACATTTCCCTGCGGACGACCCGTACTCAACCGGCTAGCTACCAAGCGAAACCGTCTTGATTGCGGTAATTAACTAAGCACGCAAAAACTCTATCAATCACCAACAACTGGCCTTAGAGAAGACATTGGGTATTCAGTATGCCAATTGCAGACCTCAGTGCAAGTGGGAGATTGTTGGATATGTATGTCCTAGAGGCCTGTATTGCATAAGATGTTAAGGATTTGTTTATACAGGACAATATTGCTCAGTTGTATATAGTATATTATTTGAGTTATCTTTAACCTGATATGTGTATTTCTTTCTATTGATGATCTATATTGCTTGTATATATTGATAAAGACTCGATACAGTAGTATACTATATGGTTTGACTTTATCTAAACATGTGCATATGTTATACTCGATATAACATATGGTGGTTACATGTTGATAAAGCCCGTAGGATTTTGCTTGACCACCAGCATTTTGGTGATCATACTTATGGGAGCTGGGTAGTCCATAAGCACATCTTTAAAGGTCCCAAGTCGCAGGAGTATCGAGATCGGGAATCGATACTCTAAAGTAGGCTTGTGTATGAAAGTCGACATTAGCACCACCATGAGATTCTAGAGGCATCAAGCATGCCAAATTTTAATTTTTAGTAGTGCTAAGCTAGACTAAATAAGATCTTTACTAGATTATTAGGGTTTGCCTTTGTGATGTGATGAACTAAAGAGAAGAAAAGAGCATACAACCTTTGTAGTTCGAGTCCTTCACTTCACATGCTCCGTGTAGTAGTCCCGCGACTCCACTATGCTCCACTTGAGGCTTTGGACGAGCTTCCTCAGATGACCTTCATGCCGAAGATGATCTACGCGAAGTCCCTCCACCTCAAGCTACCTCAACACTAAACTCTTTAGCATAGTAAACACGCTACACTCGATCGCTAGTCAAGTGTAGAATGGTGAAGTAGGGGATGTTAAAAGCTAACAAGTTTGTGTTCAAGCTTCATGGTTCACATCACATGTGAGGGTTGAAGCTTGAACTATAGCAATTGAAGAAGAAGAAGAAGCTAGAGAGCAACCATGGGAGCAACTCAAGAAAATGACTAAGTGTTGAGAATGAGCAAAGAATGAATGGCAACTCTTGACCCCCACTCATTCAAGCATGGAATTTTGCAATATAAAATTGCAACCATGCTTGAATAGTGAGTCAAGATGAATAAACAAGAATTAATCCCATGCTTGCAACCATACTCTCATTTTCCACCTCATTTCTATTTTTCCCAAAAATAGAAATCATGCCATATATATATATATATATATATATATATATATATATATATATATATATTATGAAGAATAATTAGTGAGCTAATGATATTAGTTAAGATATAATTATATCATATTATTAAATTAACACTTGATTTAATAATCCGGTTATATCACATATGACCGACTAATATCATTTATCTGTATATCACATTATCAAATCAACACTTGATTCGACAATCTGGTTATATCACATATAACCGAACCGATAACAGATAACTGCTAGATTACAATATGATATCACATACACGTATTTAATCAGGCCCCCACACATATCACATATGTGTCCTACTTCATTTCTCTTGAACCAGGGAACTTCGGTCTGGGACTCTAAAGACTCGTCAATACGCCAGCACTAGGTGATGATTGTTAGTTATGTATATGCCCTAGATGCCATTATTGTACATATGATGTATATTATGATGGATACTTGGATATATACAGAGAGGATTTTCTTGCTCGTCATGATAGTATGCTATTTGGTTTCACTTTATCTTAACATGTTGACTTGTACTGGTTTACTGTCTTACTCTCACATGTTGATAAAGCCCTTAGGATCTATACTCGACTACTGGGACTACAATGAGATCATACTAGTGGGGCCATGGTAGTCGATGAGTACATCCTATGACTTTTCCTAGTCGAGGGTATATCAAGACAGGGCATAGATACACCAGAATAGACTAGCGTATACGCATCTTGACCCATATGATGGGCGATGGATGATCCCATATCCATCGGTGTTTGACATCAAGGATGGTGTACGGGTGCTCAGTGGAGACTAGGTACACTGGACGGACTCGCCGAGAACTCCCAGATGGTGATATACCACACGTCAGATGGCAGTTCTCCGGTGACACTGGTACAGGGTAGTCTGTAGACCCGAGATCGTCATAGAGTCTTGTGTGATTCCCACTGTGCTTTGATTTCCACCTTACCACGTCCGAGAGGGCGTGGAAAATGGTGGCTTTTGGGTACAGTCCCGAATCACATGGAGGCAATGAGCGATAGGAGGGGATTCATCTCTCCCGGTATAGGGAATTGATGTTGTGCTGTGTTCGATTGGCTATAACTGGAAGTCCCTGGCCAGGGCTGATATAAAGATATACTGGTAAGTGTTACCAATAGTTTCTCGACCTGTTATGAGCCTCACATCGACACGACTTATCGGTTACTGGGGTCTGACGTATACCACCACCAGACTTGATATACGACATATCAGACGAACAGACCGGACTGTACGGGAGTGTTACTGATTGGATTCACAGGAGAACGTACAAGCTAGCTTGTTGATCTTCTGATCGCTTAATACCTGGGTGGCTGTTACGTTTAGCTGACCGCTTGCAGCTTGTGGGTGTTTGATATGATCATCACCTGCTACCGGCGTATTGACGATTCTTTAGAGTCCTACACAGAGATTTCTTGGCTCAGGCAAAACGGAGTAGAGGCACATATGTGATATGTGCAGGACCGAGGATAATACGATATGAGATACCGTATTGTATTCTCGCGATATTTAGAAATGAACCGGGTCATCGGATCAAGTGTTGATTCGATGAATCGGTATATGATATATTAGTCGGTTATATTCGATATAGCCGGATCGTCGGATCAAGTGTTGATTCGATGATTTAATGTATAATAATATATATGATATATTGTATTACATTATCTAATATTGGCTCGCTTTTTATTTTCATTTTCTCACCGGATAATACATTGATATATATGCGATACATATTAATTGTATTATTTTCTTTTGTTACAAATATAATATATATGTGATATATATTATAGTAACATGATATGATTAATAATGAAACATGTTTAGTGATGATAAAAAGAGATTAGGGTTTGATTAGGGTTAGCTTCTTCTTGCACCATCTAGAAGCATTCCTTTTGTCTTGGTTAAGATATTATGGTTGATATTTATCCATGACTCATTTTTTAACCTAACCAAACCCTAGCTCTAGTTTATTCTCTACAAAGGTTATCCTTATCATCCTTGACCATGGTTCCATGATCAATCATATATTCTTTACTACTATTCATCACAAAAGGATTATCTTTTTCATTCATCATCTTCTTCTCTCTTTAGCTTTGAGAAAGCTTACTAGAAATTCCTTTTCTGATGATTTCATGTGAGATTATGATATAAAAAGAAAGCATAAATACTACTCCCTCATCCTCATCTAATCTAGCCCATTAGATTAGGGTGTTCACCTCATTAGAGTGAGAGAGCTTAAGCTATTGCAACTTCGACGTAGATCATCGGAGAAGCGGAACACTACAAGCTAGCATGGATCGTTCGAGTCGTGGAGCCTCTCTTGAGTCCGGGAGATCGTGGATCGCGGCGAAGGTATTTCTACTCGGAGCTTTTGAAGCGAAGGAGCGGACTACAAAGGTTGTAATCCCTCACACTTAGTAGTAAAGATGTTTACTTGCATATTAAACCCTAATAATCTAGCAAAAATCCCGGCTTTGGGTTGTTCGACACGTCTAAAATTTTATTCGGGCATGTTTGATGCCTTATGAACCCTTACAAGAGTGCCTAGGAACCCTACAGTGGTATCAGAGCCAGGTTAGAGCATTAGGCGACGTGTTTACGAAATTAAAACTCCGAACGAACTCCGATATGACGATTTGAACCCCTCTCTGGACTTTTTCTAAAAACTGTGATTTTTCAGAATTAAAAATTCCTTAAAAAATCAGCAGGGAAATATAAGAGCAATAGTGAAAAACGAGCGCATACGCCGTACAAACAGCCGTGGAACCGCGGCCGTACCGCGCTTGAACCGCGGTTCCGCGGCTGTACGGAGGAGTTATGCATTCGTTTTTGCACTGTTATATCAACTTCTGAATGTGCTATCTTTTGGGTATTTTTAATCTGACTCAAGTGTTGAGTATTCTGGGGTTTATTTTGTAATCGTAGATTCGATCGGAATATTTAAATTCGTTATTATTTTCAGATATTTAGAAACTGTTAAAATGTTCGAACGGATATCATTAAACTCATTTTTTCCCGGCACGAAAAACTTTCAAGTGTTGAATTTTTATCGGGTTTAAATCTTTCAGAAAAATTATACAAGTTACGCGGTGGACCCTCTAGAAGAACACAAACCTTAACTCGATTATGTGACCGTCTTGAACTGCCTCTAAACCTTAGGGTTTGGGGCAGTACGGCGTGCCACATGTGAAGCGTTGGCTTGACCCTTCTACGGCTGGATCACCGGTACTGTGACATTTTCTGGGATTATTGGAACTCCGCTCAAGTGTTGAGCTATTTAGGAAATTTTGGGTATTTGATTATCTGTTCGGAAAGTTTAATACTGTCTATTTATCTGGAATGTGATACAATATGTGGAATTCATATCGTTAGGCATGAAATGCGAAGTATGTGATATTTCGGATTTACGATGTCTAAAGAGAATGTGGATTCCAAATATTATAGTTTTACAATTTCTTTTCTGTGACCGTAAGTGTAGTATGTAGTTGTATTGCCGGTTTTCGTTGCTATATGTCAACGACGATCGGTGTATGCATACTTACTTACGTTGATGATATGTGATATTATGTGTTGCTGTGATATGTTATATTGGATCGTCGTGTTCTGAATAGCCGGGGGTTTTATGTGAGATGAGGGTTTTTATTTTCATTGATGTAAGATTCATTTGTATGTAATATTCTTCTATTGGGGCACTTCCGGGATGAGGTTGATGTCACCATTGTATATTATTTACTTTTCCGCATTAGGTAGACCCAAGGAGGGGAGCACAAGTAACCGGGTTCTAGGGTCTAGTGGGAGGCCATCTCGAGGAGTCGAGACCCGGTCTCCTAACCCTAGAATTGGCAGTGTTACTTGCCGCTCTCGTAGGGGTCTAGGGATGTGGGTTTGGCTATTCATCGCGACCATGGAATCCGTGTTTTATACAGGCTCGTATTGAAAACACGGACGTCCTTGCATATCCAATATTTCATATATGTTCTTCTGCTGCAATGTTATGTGATGAGATCATATTACTGCCTGAGACGAATGCTTATACTATATATATATATATATATATATATATATGCTGATATATAAATATTACTGCTTTCGTTTCTTCTGTGATGCTTAGGAAGCATAAGCTGATGGGATTTTATTAATGAGATTAATAAAAAGAAAAGAAACCTAAAAGATGTTGTAGAATCAAAACTTTATAAAAAGGGTAGCTACAGTTTTGCTTTACATAGCGGTATATATGATATACCCTGCACCTTATTCGATGAGGAAAGAGCCAAGATCTCTTCACCGGGAGTGACCTCTTTAGCAAAACTGGCAGATGCTATAACTCTCGGTTTGTCTTTTGATTGCTTTTAGAGTTTTGCTTTGCATAGCGATATATATGATATATCCTGCACCTTATTCGATGGGGAAAGAGCCGAGATCCCTTCACCGGGAGTGACCTCTTTAGCGAAACTAGAAAAGCCTCAAAAACACTCCTTTTTCAAAAACCACATGATTCTACAACGATATCAAGTTCACTATGCTCATGGTTTTCTGAAAAACCTGCGTAGCCCTCCATCATTTCAGATAAGTACTACTTAGTATTCGTGCTGCGGTAGTTTGGCCTCCGTCAAGGCGTAGTGCACGGTAGCTAACTATTGCTTATCTGCTAGCATACGATGCGATTAGATTAGGGTATTCGTACGGCGTAGTTTGGCCTCCGTCAAGGGTCGTATGGGTGGGTTTAATTCAATCAAGAAATGACGGGTTGAACTTGACTAGCGCCCTATGGGTAGTTTGGCCTCCGTCAAGGTCATGGGACTCTAGGGGCAAAAGCATTATCGGGAATTTCAAGTGTTGAAATTTGCAATGAGATTGCATACCTTCTATGAGATAGTTGGATCCCGATACCCACTGCGAGTAAGAGTTACTCCTGGGAGAGTTATACACAGGACAATTAGCCGATCAAGTAGGTGTCTAGAAAAGTGTTAACGGGGTTACGCCTCTGGGAAAACGAGGTTTACTTTAATTAGGTCCGTGCGAAAGAACGGGAAACCTCCCTCAAGTACCGACACTGATCTGACTGAAAGATTGACGAAATTGTTGGGTGTAATTAATCCCGGTTAATCTTACCTTTTAGGGTTTGAAGGAAGATTTGATAAAAACAGTGGGAGACATCCTAATTAGATAAGATAAATAACCAATCTAATCTTGCAAGAGCATACGCTAAAGTGTTTTCTTCTCTCTCTCTCCAGGTAGCGACCATGTCAGGCCATAATCAAGATAATAATATGGATGTATTGACTGAACCCGCTTATTATACTGAGCAGGGGAACGTTGGACCCGTTCTTTCTTATAAGAGTTATAAGACTGAACATGGAATAGGAGAATATCTGGATTCTCAAGCCGCCCAAAAGAACATGCATGTTGATGCATCTTCTTCAAGTGTGTTAGTTATTGAGAACTGTTTCTCAGTTCACCCTACGTCCTGGGTATTAGATACCGGATCAGGATCCCACATATATAAATTGTTACATGGGCTGCGGAAAGGTAGAGAACTGGGAAAAGGTGATCATTCTGTTCAAGTAGGGAATGGGGCAAATGTTGCAGCCAAAGAAGTTGGCGAATATCACCTAGTATTACCAAGTGGTGATACACTGATTCTGAATGAGTGCTATTATATACCGAATATGATGTGCAACATTATATCAGTTTCTTTATTAAGTAAAGAAGGATATAATTTTGTAGTACAGGATAATGTCATGAACATATTCCTAGATCAAAAGTTGATTGCATCAGGCTCGTTACATAATGGCATATTCATTCTAAATCAAAATACAGTCCTCAATATACAAAACACACACAAGAGGAAGAGTTCAGAAATGAACGAATCCTTCTTGTGGCATTGTAGACTTGGTCATATCAATGTGACACGACTGGCTAAGTTACATAAGGATGGATATTTGAATCCGTTCGAATTATCATCTTATGATACTTGCCATTCATGTCTCAAAGGAAAAATGACCAAAGCTCCGTTTAGTGGACACGGAGAAAGAGTTACCGAACTCTTAGGACTGGTACATAGTGATGTATGCGGTCCCATGTCTACGCATGCCAGGAACGGTTCTTCCTACTTCATTACATTCACTGACGATCTCTCAAGATTCAGATATGTGTTCCTGATGAAACACAAGTCTGAAGCTTTGGAGAAATTCAGAGAATATAAGCACGAAGTAGAGAACCAAATGGACAAAAGTATTAAGATCCTTCGATCTGATCGAGGAGGAGAATACTTGAGCAATGATTTTCTAGATTATCTAAAAGAGAATGGGATTCTCTCTCAGCTTACTCCTCCTTATACACCACAGCACAACGGTGTATCGAAACGAAGGAATCGCACTTTATTAGATATGGTGCGCTCTATGATGAGCACTGCTGAGTTACCTATTTCCTTCTAGGGATATGCACTGGAGACAACTGCATACCTATTGAATAGAGTTCCAACCAAATCAGTGCCTACCACTCTATATGAGATATGGAATGGTAAGAGACCATGTATTAATTTTATTCAGATATGGGGTTGTCCGGCCTATGTTAAAACACAAAATCCGGACAAGCTCGAGGCAAGTTCTGTCCTATGTAAGTTTATTGGATATCCCAAACATTCGCGAGGGTATATCTTCTACCACTCCGAGGAACAAAAGGTGTTTGTTTCTCGACATGCCACTTTCTTAGAAAAAGGTTTTCTTATGAAACAAATTAGTGGCATTGAGGTAGAACTGGAAGAAGTTCCAGCAGAACAAACTACAACAGATGATTTAGTTGAACTAGAGGATTCGGTAGAACCCAACGAACCCCAGCCTCTCCGCCGATCTAGCAGGGTTTCTCATCCACCTGAGAGATACTACGGTTTTCTCATTGATGGTGGAAGGGAGGATTGCATCATGGAAGATGATGACCCGACTAGTTTCGAGCAGGCCATCACGAGTGGTGACTCTGTGAAATGGCTAGATGCAATGCGATCTGAGATGGAATCCATGTACACCAACAAAGTATGGACTTTGGAAAATGCTCCTGAAGGGGTAAAACCCATTGGGAGCAAGTGGATCTTTAAAAAGAAATTTGGTGTAGATGGAAAAGTTGAGACTTTCAAAGCTAGACTTGTAGCAAAAGGTTTTGGTCAACGACCAGGTGTGGATTATGACGAAACCTTTTCTCCAGTGGCTATGCTTAAGTCCATCCGGATCTTACTTGCCATTGCTTCATACCATGACTACGAAATCTGGCAAATGGATGTTAAGACCGCCTTTCTAAACGGTGATTTAGAAGGGTGCGTGTACATGACTCAGCCAGAGGGCTTCGTAGATAGTGGGAGCAGTGGAAAGGTGTGCAAGATGCTTAAATCCATTTATGGGTTAAAGCAAGTATCGTGGAGTTGGAACATCTGTTTTGATGTTGTAGTCAAAGAGTTTGACTTCATCAAAAATATAGATGAACCTTGTATCTATAAGAAGGTAGCAGAGAGTAAGGTTGTCTTCCTCGTATTGTACGTGGATGACATACTCTTGATAGGAAATGATATTCCTATGCTGCAATAAGTCAAGCTCTTCTTATCACAAAGATTCTCAATGAAAGATCTTGGTGATGCCTCCTGCATATTGGGAATCATGATCTATAGAGATAGATCTAAAAGGATACTGGGATTGTCCCAATCCAGGTACATTGACACCATACTAAAGAGGTTTAATATGGAAGAATCCAAACGTGGGAACCAACCCACGATCTCTGGACTCACTCTCTCCAAAGAGATGTCTCCCAAGACTGATTTGGAGAGAGCTCGCATGCAAAGGATACCCTATGCTTCGGCAGTAGGCTCTATCATGTATGCGATGCTATGTACCAGACCCGATGTAGCATACTCACTAAGTGTAGTGAGTCGGTATCAAGCAGATCCTGGAGAGAGTCACTGGACAGCTGTGAAGAACATTCTCAAGTACTTACGAAGGACTAGAGACATGTTCTTGGTGTATGGAAACGGAGAACTCCGAGTGGAGTCCTTTACCGATTCCAGCATCCAAAGTGATAAGGACGACTCTAAGTCGCACTCGGGATTTGTCTTTACCTTCAATGGAGGGACGGTATATTGGAAGAGTTCCAAACAGGATACCGTTGCAGACTCAACGATGGAGGCTGAATACATTGCTGCCAACGATACTGCTAAAGAGGCTGTCTGGATAAAGAAGTTCATTAGTGAACTTGGTGTGGTTCCATCCATTGAGCAACCAATACCTCTGTATTGCGATAACAATGGAGCTGTGGCTTTGGCCAAGAAACCCAGGTCCCATCAGAAGTCCAGACATATTCTAAGGCGGTATCACCTGATCGGGGAGATAGTTGATCGCCGGGAGATCGAGGTCGGGAGAGTAGATACGGAGGACAACACTGCGGATCCACTCACGAAGGCCATTCCCCATATACAGTATGAGAGATTATTCGGGATGCTAGATATGAGATACTACAGCAGCTGACCATAGTGCAAGTGGGAGATTGTTAGTTATGTATATGCCCTAAAGGCCATTGTTGTACATATGATGTATATTATGATGGATACTTGGATATATACAGAGAGGACTTTCTTGCTCGTCATGATAGTATGCTATTTAGTTTCACTTTATCTTAACATGTTGACTTGTACTGGTTTACTGTCTTACTCTCACATGTTGATAAAGCCCTTAGGATCTGTACTCGACTACTGGGACTATGATGAGATCATACTAGTGGGGTCATGGTAGTCGATGAGTACATCCTATAACTGTTCCTAGTCGAGGGTATATCGAGACAGGATATCGATACACCAGAATAGACTAGCGTATACGCATCTTGACCCATATGATGGGCGATGGATGATCCCATATCCATCGGTATTTGACATCAAGGATGGTGTATGGGTGCTCAGTGGAGACTGGGTACACTGGACGGACTCGTCGAGAACTCCCAGATAGTGATATACCACACGTCAGATGGCAGTTCTCCGGTGACACTGGTACAGGGTAGTCTGTAGACCCGAGATCGTCATAGAGTCTTGTGTGATTCCCACTGTGCTTTGATTTCCACCTTACCATGTCTGAGAGGGCGTGCATGTAGGGTTCCAAGGCACCCTAATGAGGTCTCACAAGGCATCAACCATGCCAATTTCAAAAAAAATACGATGCCGAGAAACCCTAGAACGGATCGTTGGCTAGATTTCTAGGCGACAAAGCAAACTAGTTAACACTTAACTACAAGAATACGGAAATACAACCTTTGTAGATCTGGTTCTCCACCTCCATAGCTCCGCAATGAAGTCTCCTCGCTGTCCTCATACAATCCCGGGCTCTAGCGTCGGCTTCATCGGAGAAGAAGCGGGCTAGGTCATCGACGTCGTGCCGAAGATGATCTACGTCGAGGTATCGCTAGATCAAGCTCCACCTTCACCAAGCCATGAAAACTTGTAAAGGAAACACACTCTACTACTTGGCAAGAGGTAGAGGATGAAGAAATAGGAAGTGGGTAGACTTTAGAATTGGATTTCTCACTCATTTTCATCAATCACCATTGATGAAGAAAGGTTTTCTTCAATGAAGAAGATGAAGAAGAAGAAGCTAGTATTATGATAAGTTTTTTAAAAATAGAAGAGAAAATCAATACTTATCATAATTTTAACTATAGTTATGTGTAGAGAATTGACCAAGGTTAAACGAATGGTTAGGGTTAAGCATGAAGACAAGAATGGTTACAAAGTCAAAGCTTCATGAAGCTTCAACTAAACTACAAAACTAGCAACCATTCTTTTCTCATCTATTCAAAATAAATAAATAAATAAGTAAGAAAAGAAAACCCTAATCATTAGTTTAACCATGGCTTAATTCATTACACTTAACTATAGTTAAACATGTATCATCAAACATGATACAATCAAGTGCACAAAAGTATATCACATATACAATGTGAACATCCAAGTGAGAATATCCATTTAAAGTGAACCATTACTAGTTAATACAAAGTAATATATCAAATATATAATTATGCATTAAATCATTAAATCAACACTTGATTTAACGATCCGGTCATATCGCATATAACCGACTAGTATCCAACGTATCGGCTTATCGAATCAACCCTCGATTCGATAACTAGGTTATATCGCATATAACCATTCGATACATTCATCGCGAGAATAGAATACGGTATCACATACACGCATTATTCTCGGTCCCGCACATATCTCATATGCGCTCCTATTTCGTTTCGCTTGAGCCAGGAAACCTCTGTGTATGACTCTAAAGACTCGTCAATACGCTGGCAGCAGATGATGATCATATCAAACACCCACAAGCCGCAAGCGGTCTGCTAAACGTAACGGCCACCCGGGTATTGAGCGATCATAAGATCGACGAGCAAGCCTGCTCACACTCCAGTGAATCCAACCAGTAACACTACCGTACAGTCCGGTCTGATCGTCTGATATGTCGCATATCTCGCCTAGGGGTGGTAAACGTCAGACCCCAATAGCTCGATAAGTCGTGTCGATATGAGGTCTATAACAATTCGAGAAACTACTGGTAACACTTACCAGTAAATCTCACAACCCTGGCCAGGGATTTCCTGTTATAGCCAATCGAACACAGCGCAAAATCAACCCCCTATACCGGGAGAGACGAATTCCCTCCTATCGCTCATTGCCTCCATGTGACTCGGGACTGTACCCAAAAACCACCGTTTTGCACGCCCTCTTGGACGTGGTAAGATGGAAATCAAAGCACAGTGGGAACCACACAAGACTCTATGATGATCTCGGGTCAACAGACTACTCTGCACCAGTGTCACCAGAGAACTGCCATCTGACGTAAGGTATAATACCATCTGGGAGTTCTCGGCGAGTCTGTCCAGTGTACCCAGTCTCTACTGAGCACCCGTATATCATCTCTGATGTCAAACACCAATGGATATAGGATCATCCATCGCCCATCTTTATGGGTCGAGAAGGTATACGCTAGTCTACTCTGGTATATCGATGCCCCGTCTCGATACACCCACGACTAGGGACTTTCAAGTATGTACTTATGGACTACCATGTCCCCACTAGTATGATCCGCATCATAGTCCAGGTAGTCAAGTACAGATCCTAAGGGCTTTACCAACATGTAACAGAGAGACAATCAATATACACGTTAAGGTAAAGAGCAACCAGATAGCATACTATCATGTCGAGCAAGAAAGTCCTCCCTATATATGTCCCAGCATCCACTACAATATACATCCTATATACAGTAATGGCCTCTAGGGCATACATATAACTAACAATCTCCCACTTGCACTAGGGCCATCTGATAGCAGTGGTTGTAGTATCTCATACTCAACCATCCCATAAAAATCTCTCTCTGGGAACAGGCCTTTGTGAGTGGATCCGCTGTGTTGTCCTCTGAGTCTACTCTCCAAACCTCGATCACCCTGGAGATCATCCATCTCCATGATCAGGTGACACTGCCTTAGAATATGTCTGGATCACTGATGGGACCGGCGTTCCTTGGCATAAGCCATGACTCCATTGTCACACAATGGGAGGAACATAGTTCATCTCATGAACCAATATACACCCAAACAGTCTCTTTGGTAGCATCTTAAGTAGCGATGTATCCACCCTTTATCGTCTAGTGTGTCACGGGATCTTGTTTGGAACTCTTCCAACATACCGTCCCTTTACTGAGGGTAAAGACAATGCCTGTGACTGACATTCAGTCGTCTTTATCACCCTGGAACCATTCCAGTGATTCTCCCCAGGGTCGATTGATACCATCTCACTACAGCTAGTGAGTATCCTAACATCCATTTTGATCTATCTCAAAGATCCAAAATCCAGGATTTAGGAGGTATCACTTTGATCCTATTTGGAGAATCATTGTGATAAGCGGAGATTGACCGAGCGTAGCATAGGAAACTCCTTCCCTATCAAGAGCATGACATCCACGTACTCTACGAGGATCACCACCATACTCCCTACTATCTTTTTGTTTATACAAGGTTCATCTACCATTTTGATGATGTCAAACTCTTTGACTTATCCATCAAAACAGATGCTCCATCTCCGTGATGCCTGCTTTATCCTATAAAACATCTTGCACACGTTTCCGCTGCTCCCACTGTCTACGAAGCCCTCTGGCTGTGTACTTATAGACGCACTCTTCTAAAACATCATTTAGAAAAGCTGTCATGACACCCAACCACCAAATATCGTAGTCATGGTATGTAGCCGTGGCAAGTAGGATCTGGATGGACTTAAGCATAGATCCTTAGAAAAGGTTTCAACATAATCCATACCTGGTCAATGATGCAAACCTTTAACAAGTCTAGCTTTGAAAGTCTCAACTTTTCCATGTACACCAAGTAATCTTCTCAAGATATACTTGCTCCTGATGGGGATTTAACCCTTCAGATATAGCAACCAAAGTCCATACTTTGTTGGTGTATAAGGATTCCATCTCAGATCGCTAAACATCCAGCCATTCTTACAGAGTCTTACTCCTGATGGCCAGCTTGAAACTAGTTGGGTCATCATCTCATGATGCAATCCTCGCTCCCACTGTCATAGAGAAACCAAAGTATCTCTCAGGTGGGTGAGGAACCTTACTAGATCGGCAGAGAGGCTGAGGTTCGTTGGTAACTATTGAATCCTTTGGTTCTTTCAAATCATCAGCTGCAGTTTGTATAGCTGGAACCTTTCCAGTTCTACATTACAGACTTTGCCTCGAGCTTGTCCGGATTTTGCTTTCAGACATAGGCCGGTCAACCCCAAATCTTAACTAGCTTAAGACATGGGCTCTTCCCTTTCCATATCATATATGAAATAGTAGGCAATTTGATTTGATTGGAACCCTATTCAATAGGTATGCAGCTTCTCAAGTGCATAACTCCCAAAAAGGAAAAAGGTAACTCAGTAGTACTCATCATAGAGCACACCATATCAGATAGGGTGTATCTGCTCCGCCCCGACATACCATCGTGCAATGGTGTATACGGAGGAGTAATGCTGAGAGAGAATCTCATTCTCCTTTAGAATAATCCAGGATTTCCGTGCTCAAGTATTCTCCTCCTCGATCACATCAAAGGACATAATACTTATACCCGTATTTTGGTTCTCTACTTCTAACTTATATTCTGTAAATATCTCAAAAGGTTCGGACTTGTGTTTCAACAGGAACATAGGTCTGAATCTTGAGAGATTATCAGAGAATATAATGAAGTATAAAGAACCAGTCCTGGCATGTGTAGACAGGAGACCTTGCATACATCATCATGTATCTGTCTCAAGAGTTCATTAACTCTTTCTCTGTTTCCAATAAACAGAGCTGGTGTCATCTTATCTTTGTGACATGACTGGCAAGTTTCACAAGATGTAACTTCAAACTGATTTAAATATACATCTAAATATAACTTCAGCCAGTCGGGTCGCATTGATATGACCTAGTCTACAATGCCTCAAGAAGAATTCGTTCATTTTTGAACTCTTTCTCTTGTGTGTGTTCCGTATACTAAGAACTGTAGTTTGATTTAGAACATCAATGCTTTTAGATAACGTGCCTGAACCGATCAACTTTTGATATAGGAAATGTTCAAAACATTATCCAACAATACAAAATTTTATCATTTCTTTACTAATAAAGAGACTGATATGATTTTGTATATCAGGTTCGGTATCTAACAACATTCATTCAGAATCAATGTATTGGTAATACAGGGTGACAGTGACCAACAGACTTGGCTGCAACACTTGCCCCGTTTTCTGCCGCATGAAACTTATCACCCGTTCTCAGTTTTTCTACCTTTCTGTAGCCCTATGTAACATATTACATATCTGGGATCCTGATCTGGTATCACATACCCAGGACGTAGAGGATACAGAGAAACAGTTCTTTGTAATGAACATACCCGAAGATGATGCATCAGCATGCACTCTCTTCGTTTGGGCGGCACGGGAAATCTGGTATTCCCCAATTTCCTGCTCTGTCTTATAACATTTATAAGTTGGAGCGGGACCAACATTCCCCAGCTCAGTATAACAAGCGGGTTCGGTCAATAATCCGTATTATTATCTTGATTAAGGTATGATATGGTCGCTACCAGGAGAGAGAGAGAAGAAAACACTCAGCGTGCGCTCTTGCAAGAATAGATTGGTTATTATTTTATCTAATCAGGATGGCTCCCACTGCTTTTTATCAAATCTTCCTTCAAACCCTAAAAGGAAAGACTAACCGGGATTAATTACACACTACAAGTTCGCCAATCTTTCAGCCAGGCCAGTGTCGGTACTTTGCGGGAGGTCCCCCGTGCTTTCGCACGAACCTAATTAATGTAAACCTCGTTTTCCCAGAGGCGTAACCCCGTTGACACCTTTCTAGACACCTACTTGATCGGCTAATTGTAATGTATAAAACTCTCCCAGGAGTAACTCTTACTCGCAGCGGGTATCGGGATCCAACTATCTCATAGAAGGTATGCAATCTCATTGCAAATTTCAACACTTGAAATTCCCGATAATTCTGCCCCTAGCGTCCTATGGCCTTGACGCAGGCCAACAAACCATAGTGCGCTAGTCAAGTTCAACCCGTCATTTCCTGATTGAATTAAACCCACCCGCACGATCCTTGACGCAGGCCAACAAAGTCGCATGACTACCCTAATCCAATCTGCATCATATGCATAAACAGATAAATACTAGTTAGCTACCGCACACTGCGCCTTGACAAGGTCAACAAACGCAGCACGAATACTAAACAGGATTTATCTGAAATGACGGAGGGCTACGACAGGTTTTTCTGAAAACCTATTGCGTAATGAACTTGATATCGTTGTAGAATCAAATGATTTTAAAAATGGAGTGTTTTTGAAGCTTTTCTAGTTTTGCTAAAAGAGTCACTCCCGGTGAAGGGATCGTCGATCCTTTCCTCGTCGAATGAGGTGCGGGATATATCATATATATCACTGTGCGAAGCAAAAACTCTTAAAAGCAATCAAAAGACAAACCGAATGTGTAGCATCTGCCAGTTATTGCTAAAGGAGTCACTCCCGGTGAAGGGATCTCGGTCCTTTCCTCATCGAATAAGGTGCAGGATATATCACATATACCTCTGTGCAAAGCAAGAACTGTAGCTACCTATTTTATTTTGAAATTCGATTCTACAACATCTTAGGTTTCTTTTTATTTCATTAATCTCATTAATGAAGTCCCATCATTTAAAATACCTAAACATCACAGATAAATACGACGTACACTTATGCCATTCGCATTCGCCTCGATGTCCCCTCGTGCACCGTTAGGTTAGGTAACTAATGGCAGAGCGGGGCAGGGCTAGCGCGGGTGTAAAACATAAGTAACGTCTATATAATATATCATATATACTATATACTGTATCTATCACAGAACATCACATGATCACATCACAGATATCGCAGCAGAAGAAACATATGAAATATTGGATATACTAGGACGTCCGTGTTTTCAATACGAGCCAGTATAAAACACGGATTCCACGGTCGTTATGAATAGCCAAACCCACACCCCTAGACCCCTACGAGAGCGGCAAGCAACCCTACCAATTCTGGAGTTAGGAGACCCGGACTCGACTCCTCGAGTTGGTCTCCTACTGGACCCCAGAACCCGGTTACTTGTGCTCTCCTCCTTGGGTCTATCCTAGTGCGGAAAAGTAAATAATATACAAACGGTGATAACTTCCGCAACCTGGAAGCGCCCCAATAAAAGAATATTACATACAAGTTTTTACATGAATGAAAATGAAAAACACTCATCTCACATAAAAACCCCCGGCTATTCAAACACGACGATCCAATATAACATATCCAGCAACACATAACATCACATGTCATCAACGTCAGTAAATATGTCCATCCCAATTGTCGTTGACATATAGCAACGAAATCGGCGATATCACATATTACACTTACGGTCACAGAAAAGAAAGTGTAAAACTACAACAGTTGGAATCCGCAACCTCCTCAGACATCGTATGCCTGACCAAATGAATTACTTAGACATCGCATGCCTAACAATTATAAACCCTGCATTTTAGTCTCATCATTGAAAACACTTTTCAATATTAAGTCGGGTAATTTAACAAGATTCCCGGCATCCTGATCGAATGCTCGTCGCAAACTTCAGTAGACGGCTGCACCCCCAATACCGTCGACGAAGTGCACCAAGGCGGAACACCGCTACCACGAGCACCCGAACGGATGCTTTCGGCGACGGGGTTCTCCTACAGTCACTTGGTCGGGGCTATGGAGTGAGGCTGTCTATTAAGTTTACCCGGCGAGTATCCGCGTACGCTACGTGATTGCGACGGACTTTTGATCAAATCAAAATTCCGTGGCAACCGATCAAGTGAGACTAAACTGCTATGTTTATAACATTCATTCAGTTATCTCATAACTCTTTATGAATTCCAATTATTGTATCCCATTCCGGATAATTAGAAAATGTTAAACTTTTCGATCGAACATTCAAACACCCAAGTTTTCCCGATACAGCTCAACACATGAAATAAGTCTAACAACATTCAGTTCGTGCCTCAGTACCAACGGTCCAGCCGTAGAAGGGTCAAGCCAACGCCTCACATGTGGCACGCCCTACTGCCCCAAACCCTAAGGTTCAAAGGGCAGTTCAAGACGGTCACATAATCGAGTTAAGGTTTGTTGTCTTCTAGAGGGTCCATCGCGTTACTTGCACTACTTAGAACGTCGTTAAACTACGGAAAAATCCAACACTTGGAAATTTCCCGACAGGGAAAAAATTGGGTATTTATATCCGGTCGAACATTTTAACATATTCTAAAATTTATCCGGAAAGCCACATAGACAAAATTTGATACTCCGATCGAAACACCAAATCCCCAAAACAACCCCTGAAAATTCAACTCTTGAATAAAAATTAAAAATTCCTAGAAAATCCAGTATTATCAATTAGGAGTTACTGTGTAAAATATATTAAATAAGGTGGCCGTACGGCCGCGGAACCGCCGCACGAGCCATGCTCGTGCCGCGGAACCGCGGCAGTTCAATGGATTTAGGAACTCGAATTTCACAGAAACTCTTAAAATCACCTGCTGAATTTTCTGCATATTTTTAATGTTGAAAAATCCCAGATTTTAGAAAAAGGACAGAGAGCATGTTTGGAATTGGGTTTCGGGTTCGTTCGGACTTCAAATTGCGTCTAGACTTCGCCTAAGGCTCTAGCTAGGCTCTGATACCACTGTAGGGTTCCTAGGCACCCTAATGAGGTCTCACAAGGCATCAACCATGCCAATTTCAAAAAAAATACGGTGCCGAGAAACCCTAGAACGGATCGTTGGCTAGATTTCTAGGCGACAAAGCAAACTAGTTAACACTTAACTACAAGAATACAGAAATACAACCTTTGTAGATCCGGTTCTCCACCTCCATAGCTCCGCAATGAAGTCTCCTCGCTGTCCTCATACAATCCCGGGCTCTAGTGTCGGCTTTATCGGAGAAGAAGCGGGCTAGGTCATCGACGACGTGCCGAAGATGATCTACGTCGAGGCATCGCTAGATCAAGCTACACCTTCACCAAGCCATGAAAACTTGTGAAGGAAACACACTCTACTACTTGGCAAGAGGTAGAGGATGAAGAAATAGGAAGTGGGTAGACTTTAGAATTGGATTTCTCACTCATTTTCATCAATCACCATTGATGAAGAAAGGTTTTCTTCAATGAAGAAGATGAAGAAGAAGAAGCTAGTATTATGGTAAGTTTTTTAAAAATAGAATAGAAAATCAATACTTATCATAATTTTAACTATAGTTATGTGTAGAGAATTGACCAAGGTTAAAGGAATGGTTAGGGTTAAGCATGAAGACAAGAATGGTTACAAAGTCAAAGCTTCATGAAGCTTCAACTAAACTACAAAACTAGCAACCATTCTTTTCTCATCTATTCAAAATAAATAAATAAATAAGTAAGAAAAGAAAACCCTAATCATTAGTTTAACCATGGCTTAATTCATTACACTTAACTATAGTTAAACATGTATCATCAAACATGATACAATCAAGTGCACAAAAGTATATCACATATACAATGTGAACATCCGAGTGAGAATATCCATTTAAAGTGAACCATTACTAATTAATGCAAAGTAATATATCAAATATATAATTATGCATTAAATCATTAAATCAACACTTGATTTAACGATCCGGTCATATCGCATATAACCGACTAGTATCCAATGTATCGGCTTATCGAATCAACCCTCGATTCGATAACTAGGTTATATCGCATATAACCATTCGATACATTCATCGCGAGAATAGAATACGGTATCACATACACGCATTATTCTCGGTCCCGCACATATCTCATATGCGCTCCTATTTCGTTTCGCTTGAGCCAGGAAACCTCCGTGTAGGACTCTAAAGACTCGTCAATACGCCGGCAGCAGATGATGATCATATCAAACACCCACAAGCCGCAAGCGGTCTGCTAAACGTAACGGCCACCCGGGTATTGAGCGATCAGAAGATCGACGAGCAAGCCCGCTCACACTCCAGTGAATCCAACCAGTAACACTACCGTACAGTCCGGTCTGATGGTCTGATATGTCGCATATCTCGCCTAGGGGTGGTAAACGTCAGACCCCAATAGCTTGATAAGTCGTGTCGATATGAGGTCTATAATAATTCGAGAAACTACTGGTAACACTTACCAGTAAATCTCAGCAACCCTGGCCAGGGATTTCCTGTTATAGCCAATCGAACACAGCGCAACATCAACCCCCTATACAGGGAGAGACGAATTCCCTCCTATCGCTCATTGCCTCTATGTGACTCGGGACTGTACCCAAAAACCACCGTTTTGCACGCCCTCTTGGACGTGGTAAGATGGAAATAAAAGCACAGTGGGAACCACACAAGACTCTATGACGATCTCGGGTCAACAGACTACTCTGCACCAGTGTCACCAGAGAACTGCCATCTGACGTAAGGTATAATACCATCTGGGAGTTCTCGGCGAGTCCGTCCAGTGTACCCAGTCTCTACTGAGCACCCGTATATCATCTCTGATGTCAAACACCAATGGATATGGGATCATCCATCGCCCATCTGTATGGGTCGAGAAGGTATACGCTAGTCTACTCTGGTATATCGATGCCCCGTCTCGATACACCCACGACTAGGGACTTTCAAGGATGTACTCATGGACTACCATGTCCCCACTAGTATGATCCGCATCATAGTCCAGGTAGTCAAGTACAGATCCTAAGGGCTTTACCAACATGTAACAGAGAGACAATCAATATACACGTTAAGGTAAAGAGCAACCAGATAGCATACTATCATGTCGAGCAAGAAAGTCCTCCCTATATATGTCCCAGCATCAACTACAATATACATCCTATGTACAGTAATGGCCTCTAGGGCATACATATAACTAACAGTGCAAAACGGTTGCTTTTGGGTACAGTCCCGAATCATATGGAGGCAATGAGCGATAGGAGGGGATTCGTCTCTCCCGGTATAGGGAGTTGATGTTGTGCTGTGTTCGATTGGCTATAACTGGAAGTCCCTGGCCAGGGCTGATATAGAGATATACTGGTAAGTGTTACCAGTAGTTTCTCATCCTGTTATGCGCCTCACATCGACACGACTTATCGGTTACTGGGGTCTGACGTATACCACCCCTAGACTTGATATGCGACATATCAAATGAACAGACCGGACTGTACGGGAGTGTTACTGATTGGATTCACAGGAGAACGTACATGCTAACTTGTTAATCTTTTGATCGCTCAATACCTGGGTGGCTGTTACGTTTAGCTGACCGCTTGCAGCTTGTGGGTGTTTGATATGATCATCACCTGCTACCGGCGTATTGACGATTCTTTAGAGTTCTACACAGAGGTTTCTTGGCGCAGGCAAAATGGAGTAGAGGCACATATATGATATGTGCAGGACCGAGGATAATACGATATGATATACCGTATTGTATTCTCGTGATATTTAGAAATGAACCGGGTCATCGGATCAAGTGTTGATTCGATGAATCGGTACATGATATATTAGTCGGTTATATTCGATATAGCCGGATCGTCGGATCAAGTGTTTATTCGATGATTTAATGTATAATAATATATCTGATATATTGTATTACATTATCTAATATTGGCTCGCTTTTTATTTTCATTTTCTCACCGGATAATACATTGATATATATACGATATATATTAATTGTATTATTTTCTTTTGTTACAAATATAATACATATGTGATATATATTATAGTAACATGATATGATTAATAATGAAACATGTTTAGTGATGATAAAAAGAGATTAGGGTTTGATTAGGGTTAGCTTCTTCTTGCACCATCTAGAAGCATTCCTTTTGTCTTGGTTAAGATATTATGGTTGATATTTATCCACGACTCATTTTTTAACCTAACCAAACTCTAGCTCTAGTTTATTCTCTACAAAGGTTATCCTTATCATCCTTGACCATGGTTCCATGATCAATCATATATTCTTTACTACTATTCATCACAAAAGGATTATCTTTTTCATTCATCATCTTCTTCTCTCTCTAGCTTTGAGAAAGCTTACTAGAAATTCCTTTTGTGATGATTTCATGTGAGATTATGATATAAAAAGAAAGCATAAATACTACTCCCTCATCCTCATCTAATCTAGCCCATTAGATTAGGGTGTTCACCTCATTAGAGTGAGAGAGCTTGAGCTATTGCAACTTCGACGTAGATCATCGGAGAAGCGGAACACTACAAGCTAGCATGGATCGTTCGAGTCGTGGAGCCTCTCTTGAGTCCGGGAGATCGTAGATCGCGGCGAAGGGACTTCTACTCAGAGCTTTTGAAGCGAAGGAGCGGACTACAAAGGTTGTAATCCCTCACACTTAGTAGTAAAGATGTTTACTTGCATGTTAAACCCTAATAATCTAGCAAAGATCCCGGCTTTGTGTTGTTCGGCACGTCTAAAATTTTATTCGGGCATGTTTGATACGTTATGAACCCTCACAAGAGTGCCTAGGAACCTACAATGATCACATCAGCCGCACACAAGCTATCAGCGGTACTAGCTGGACATAACGGCTACCCGGGTATTGAGCGATATGAAGATCAACAAGAAAGCTTGTCCATAGTCTCCATGAAGCCAATCAGTAACACTGCCTACAATCCGGTCTCTTCGTCTGATATGTCGCATATCATATCTGGGGGTGGTAAAAGTCAGACTCCAGTAACATGATAAGTCATGCCGATGTCTGGCCTATAACGGTTGGAAAAACTACTGATAACACTTATCGGTATATCTCGTCAGCAGCCCTGGCCAGGGACTTCCAGTTATAGCCAATCGAGCATAGCGCAACATCAACCCCTAATACCAGGAGAGACGAAACCCCTCCTATTGCTTATTTCCTCCATGCGACTCGAGACTGTACCTAAAATCCACCTGTTTGCACGTCTCCTTTGAGCGTGGTAGGGAGGAAATCAAAGCATAGTGGGAGCCGCACAAGACTCTATGACGATCTCGGATCTACAGACTAATCTGTACCAGTGTCACCAGTGGACTGCTATCTGACGATAGGTATACTACCGCATAGGAGTCCTCGGCGAGTCCGTTCGGTGTACCCATTCTCCAATGAGCACCTGTGTACAATCTTTGATGTCACATACCAATGGTTGTGGGATCAACCATCGCCCTCTAAGGGTAAAGAAACGTACACACTAGTCTACTATGGAATATCGATGCCGTAGTCTCGATATTCCCATGACTAGGAACAGATTAAAGGATGTACTTTTGGACCACCCTGGCCCCACTAGTATGATCTCATCATAGTCCTGGTAGTCAAGTACATATCCTAAGGGCTTTATCAACATATAAGAGACAGACAGTATAAATACCAGTCTACATGTTAAGATAAAGGTAACCTGATAGCATACTATCATGTCGAGAAAGAAAGTCCTCTATATATATGTCCAAGCATCCATTATATCATCAATAATGGCCTCTAGGGCATACATATTCCTAACAATCTCTCACATGCACTAAGGCCAGTTGTTGTAGTATCTTATACCCAACGTCCCAAAAGTCTTTCGAATAGCATCTGTGGGATGGCCTCGATGAGTGGAACCGATGTGTTATCCTCTGTGTCAACTCTCCTGACCTCAATCTCCCGGAGATCAACTATCTCCCTGATCAGGTGATACTGTATAAGAATATGTCTGGATCACTGACGAGACCGGGGTTCCTAGGCCAAAGCCACAGCTCCATTGTCATCCCAATATACAGGTATTGGATGATCAATGGTAGGAACCTAGTTCATCTCATGAACTCTATTCATCCAGACAATCTTTTTAGAAGCATCGTTGGTAGCGATGTAATTATCCTCTATCAACGAGTCTGCTACGGTATATAGCTTGGAACCCTTCCAACATACCGTCCCTCCACTGAGGATGAAGATAAAACCCGGGACTGACATTCAGTCATCCTTATCACTCTGGAAGCTTGAATCGGTAAAGGACTCCATTTAGAGTTCACTGTTACCATATACCAAGAACATCTCTTTAGTCCTTCTCAAGCACTTAAGAATGTTCTTCAGCTGTCTAGTGGTTTTCCCAAAGATCTTTTCGATACTTATTCACTGCACCTAGTGAGTAAGCTACATCTGGTCTTGTACATAACATCGCATACATGATTGACCCGTTTGCCAAAGCATAGGGTATTGCTTGTATGCGAGCCCACTCCAAATCTGTAACATTTAAGAAATATAAAATATTATTTTTGGAATTTAATATTAAAATAATATATTTCGCGAAAACTATTCGATTAGCGAATTTGGGGTTTTCATAAAATGATATAAATATATACCAATATTTATGAAATAATTGGAGATTAAAATTATTTATTCATTTAAAAATATATTTATCTGATTTGGGCATTTTTATAATTAATTATATGCAAGTTTAAATTAAACCTGATTAGTGCACTACTAATCACGATTATGCCAAATCCGTATTTTTAATTAGTCATGGCTAGTGCACCATGACATGTCGCATTTTGGTTGCATGTTGTTCATTATATTTGTGACTTGTGATTTATTTAGGAAAAGAGAGAAAGAAAAGAAAAGAGAGAATAATTGAAAGGAGAGAGAGGGGACCCATGATGAGGCATGGCACGCCATGTAAGGGCATGAGAGAGAGAGAGAGGCTCCTACCCTTGACCATTTCTCCCTCATTCATTTTCCTTCATCATTTTATTTCCTCAACTCCTCCGTCATCTTCTTCATCTCCTCCATCACATCCTCTACCCCATGAAAGCATCTCCAATCATTCACCAAAACCCTATACTTCCTTCATTAAAAATGATCCCCACCTCTTCCTAAACACTATGGACCATTCAAGTTTGGATTTTGGAGACTTTGGGAATCTAAGGTTTTTCTTGAGTTGCCAAATGAGATAATATTCCTTTCCTTTAGTTAAGTTATTTTGTTAATATATCCTAGTTATAGTTTAGAGTTAAACAAGTGTGGAATTATGATCTTAGAATTTTCCAAGTTGATGTTTAGTGGAAGAATTGACTTGTGAAGTGATATTTGAAGTGTTGTGGGTGTTTGCAAGACTTGAGTGGTGTTTTTACTGGCCTAGACCTGAGACTAGAGCCAATACATAGACTTAGGATTTCCCGACGTCGGATTTGTGACAGATTATGATGGTATATGGGAATCTAGGATGACTCGAGACCACCATAAAATAAGTTCCCTTGACAGTGAGACGAGCAGGCAGCTAGGAACCTACCATTGAAACCTGATCCCCTGCAACCCAAACCAAGCCAAGGATTTATTCTTAATGGCCGCAAATTGCGGCCACAATGTGGTGTAATTGGTTGATTTTTGGTTCAAGGTTCCCTCATCGGATATCATAACTAAACCTATATGCAAAATTCCCTAGTTTGTCCTAGAGTGAAATCTGGGAGCAAATTCCTATGTTGCTGAATTTGGTATTTGCGATTTATGAACTTGGGTTTTGGTATTTGATATTGTATTTGGTCGTTGGACGTTTTTACGTTAAAGACAATGGTTATTTGGTTGTTGTTGCTTGCGTAAACTATAGGTTCTAACCTATGAGCACTTCGTGTGCCGTATCGGTTTTCTAGACATTGATTTTAATAGCATTACGATGTGTTGTGATTGTAGGTACCTTCGCGTGGATTCCGAGATGAAGAAGTATATCGACTACAGCTAAATAAGGAGATTGCAGGTGAGTAGATTTATATCTACGGAGGAAGTCGGGTGGATGGCGTATAGCACCCCCGCAATTATAAAATGGAAACCAATATATAGAATATAGTCGGAGAAACCTATACTAGGAAACTACGGATATGATCAAAAAGTTAATTGGAGATGATATGAATGATCGAATACATATATCGAGATATGAGACGAAAGCTATAAGGATATGGCATGAGATCGATGTATATGATAAGATTAAGATAGATGTGTTATGGGATCGGTAAAATATGATAAATATATATAAGATTACTTGATGTGAGATGTTGATGTGATGAAAAGAGAATATGATGAGATAAGACGTCTTGGATTAATATGTCGATATACGGATGAAAGGCGATATGAGAATATAGATACCGTTGCCAAGACATGATATGAGATTGATACGGATGTGACTTAAAATATATATATATATATATATATTTATTTATGAGAATAATGAGTGATATACCGTACGAGACGTTAGATCCGTACCCTCATTGTTGTATAGGTTGATAGAATCCCTATTTGTTTAATGTCGTCGTACGATGGATTACTGAACGCGATGAGTTTTACCTGATGATCGATCCATACCGTTGACTCGAGGGTGCCGTACGATGGATTATACCGTACGTGATGCTGTGAGGCTAGGCTGCCGATTGATAGATTCATCGATTCGGATATGTTATAGATATTGTGAATCACTGTCTACACTACTTAGTTTAGCCCTTACGTAGATGTTAGGTTAGATATGTATACCTTATAATAGTGCGCTTATGATTTACTTTCTGCTATGTTTACGATATTCTCATTGCATTACGCACCTGTGCTTCCATTATTTGTTATGATGTCGTCGGCTAGTACACCTGCACAATTATCGATGATGCGTACGTTACACTTACATAGATTGCCGGCTCACACACTTTCATCATCGGTAATTGCTATGTCACTTACACAGTCAACTTGCTATGTCATGCTATTACTCTTAATGGTTTAGTATTATCACATGACTCGTTTGCATGATATACTGATATGCTCACATCACTATTCTATGCTGCATGATATATTGATATGCTCACATTTCTGTTCTATATTTGCATACATCATGCTTTACGATTATGCGCATTGAGATGCTGTTTTCATGAGATTCTGGATTTGAGAACCGTGGTTGTATTTCAAAGGAAAGAATGTATTGTTTTAAAAACCCGTTTTCTCTTGATATGATATTTCGATGCGTCCACCATGAGTTTTCTCGGTTATGAGCTATGTGATACCCGATTCGAGAAGCTGGATGAACTGTTTCCGGGTACATGGTAGACCCGGTATGGTACCGTGGGGCAAGAAAGGTATGTTGTGCAGTAAACGATGAGCCTGGCAGAGGGACTACAACCTACCGGTGATAGTTTGGACCCGGCGGTTATCCGGAGGATACCGACCGGAGTCGTGAGATGGATATGGGCCAATCCGGACTGACGGAGCCCATGTGCCGATCCGGACTAATGGAGCCCGAGATATGAGGATTTACGTGTCGATGATGGGCACGGGTTTCATGATGTTTCGAGTGTCGGTGTTGGGCACTCAGGTTCCATGATTTTGATGTGTCGTTGATGGACACACATTGGTTGTTATCCTCATACATACATGCATATTCCTTCATGATGTTGCGAGTGTCGATGTTGGACACTCAGGTTCCATGATATTGATTGTGTCATTGATGGACACGTGGATGATATCCACCTGCATATAGGCATATGATTCAGATGTTTATTTGTATATGTCATTGATATTGATTACATTGTTGACATATATGTATACATGGTCACCCTAGATATCATAGTATTACCTTCTTGATATAGTGACCTAGGAAATCGCTGTTTTATTCTGCTGATGTTTTCTACTCACGAGTTGGCAACTCACCCCCGTTGTGCCACAGTTCTTACAGGTTTGACCTCTTGGGATCGGTAGCGGTATCACTGGCATACAGCTTGCATTCGGGTGTTTTGCTATGGTAGGTGAGACACATTGGATCATGCCCACTCTTGTATTTATTATATCCTATTGTATCTAGATAAACTCTATCAATCAGAAACTAGTATTTGCATATTTAGTAAGACTTAGACGGACTTGTGGTTGCGAGACTTAGAGCGATGGGTATATGTTCGCTATGTGTGGATTTAATGTCTTTCTTTATTCATATTATTCTTTCTGGGTTGATCTTCGCCGTTGGGCATCGTATACATTGCTTGCATGGTTGTGATTCCGCCATTTGGAGAAAAGCTAGCTCCCGCTTGGGGATGCCTTTTATTATTGTCATGTATATGTGGTTTCGGTTCAAAATATACAAGGGAGGTGTTGCCCAAATTTTTAATGACGAACAATGTTCTCAACTTTAGTACATTCTACTTGCGTTTTCTTATAGCATTAGTTATGCGTTTATAGATAAAATTTATTTCTTCATACCTTTATTTCAAAACTGCACCTTCACTATTTTCGGTAAAAGGTTTAGATTTTCTGGGCTTCGGCTTACTTGAATTACGTTATGCCTTTGGACGTTGCGTGATTTAAGTGCCGGTGACGTGCTAAATTTTGGGTCGTGACAAAGTTGGTATCAGAGTATTAGGTTTAACCTTGGTTGAGTCTAGGTTTGACTATGCAGAGTCTAGGGCGTATATATTTCGGAACCTAGGCTTGACCTTACGGAACTTAGACATGACGGGGGGGTTATTAGACCCGAACTTTCGTTACTTAGGTTGACCCCGATTGATGGAGTAGGTAACTTAAGTAGAGTAACATACCGTGCGTATGTTCCGCGGCATACTTACAATACGATACTCTGCTTAAGTGGCCTTAGGATGTATATTCTTGAGATCCGTGCTTCTATTCGTTCCAATGATCATACTCTCATTGATTCCATTCCTCCTTATGATCATGTATCCATTTTGGATCTGTTGATTTCTTTCGTCCCTCTGATCTATCTTCATTGATACCTGCTTGAGGTTCCTGTCATCTTGGTTTGAGCGCAGATTGAGCTGCTGCTGCTAGAGATGCGGTTAGGGCGAGCTCGTCATGGACGAGGGCTGACCATGATGTTTTCTGGTGACATAGGAACGTGTAGGTATAGTGTTGTACCGTGACCTCTCGTTTGAGGCGAGTGTTCGGTTTTGCACCAGATGATCGGGCCATTGATAGAGGCTGCTAAATTGAGAGGACTGTTGATGTACAGCCTACCTCAGGGATCATGATGTTGTCTACCGTGCAGATGGATGACCCAGCTGTTGCTGAGATTGATGGGACGTCGCCTCCAGAGTTATGAGCTGAGATCGCTGGAGCTCTCAGGCAGAGATGTGACAGAATATAGCTAGTCTATCTTGAGTTAAGAGACAAAGATGATTCATCTAATTTGATGCGCCGACGCAGGCCCTGTGGAGTTGAAGATTTCCAGTGTGGGGAATCTTACTCGGAGCTAGAGTAGATCGATCCAGAAAGGACGTTGTTCATTGTATGCTCCGATAAGAGATCAGTAAGTTGACCAGCTTCGGATAGAAGGACCTTACCCAGATGCGTTGTGAGTCGATCGAGAACGGACGAATAAAGTGTATTCCTCTGATGATTTGGACAAGTTCCCGAGGACGTGTTCGGCTAGATATCTTCTATAGGGTGATGAGGATACCGAGTTCATAAAGCCCGTGTGAGAGACTCCGTATTGACCGTAGCCGAGGATGAATTGCAATATGCAGACAGCAAGAGATGATGTCGAAGTGGACGATAATAAATACGAGTGGGACAAGAGGTTCGTGCGAAATGTTAGCGAGCGGTTGTTACTCTCCGTTGATGCCAGAGGATTGATATGTGTGCAAAGGCATTAATTATGGCCGATTTAGAGGGAAGCCGTAATGAGGACGCAGCTGTCCAGTTATGAGAAAAAGGATTTAGTAAAGAGTGCTAACCTCCGTACAACTCAGCATAGGTGAGATTGGAAGAAGACATGAGCAGGTCCTTTCCAGGACACCGCAGCGATAAAGACTTGTATCCAGGATCAGTTATATCGTGCGTATTCAGAGGGCCAGATGCCACCGTCAGTAAAGTGCTGTTTTGCAAGTGGTCGCGTTAATTGGCTAAGAAGGGATCAAAGGAGTGCCAAAACAGAACTGTCCGTCAGTAAACCTAACCGAGCCGACGATCCGAAAGGTTGCGAGATTAGTAATCCACAAAGAAAACAACGACCTAGAGACTGAAGACGCCAGACTGTGAGCAAGAGGCAAGTAGATGATCTTGCTCTACCAGTTTGGCCGCGTCGACATATTTTCGACATTGAAGGAGGTGTACCTTAATGTCATTTATTGCGATTTGTGTTTTGTGATCCGAGTATCACACTTTTATCGCTTGGATTTGAGTTTCATGATATTGTTTTCGTGCACCATGACTGCACCTACTAGAGATTACATTTTTGTGCACAGTTATTGCACTTGATTTATGTATATACACCGCTACACTGGATAATGATTTGTGCATATCTATTCCACTTGATATTGATTTTTGTGCCTTGGATGCACGTGTTTATGATTTCGTGGATTTCATACGATTGATTTGATTTTGTGCATGTGGTACGCACTCGATTTGATTTTTGCACTCGGTATAGCTCGCAGGTGTTTGCAGTGCATAGATACGTGTTTTGTGCACGCAGTTGCGCATGTTTATGATTTTATACACCTTGGTACACTCGGTGTTGTTTTTATACGCGTTTGGGATATTGATGGTTGAAAGGTTCCTAGGCACTCTATAGAGGTCTCACAAGGCATCAACCATGCCAATTTCAAATTTTATGGGTGCCGAGAAACCCTAATACGGATCATTGAGTAGAAATCTAGGCGAAAAACGAATCTAATTAACAATTTAATTAAAGATCAGAAGCTACAACCTTTGTAGATCCGGATATCCACTTCCTTAGCTCCACGTAGGCGTCCTCTCGCTGCCCATCTCGAATCCCGAACTCAAACGTCGGCTTCATCGGAGAATTGGGCGGACTAGGTCGTCGGCTTCGTGCCAAAGATGATCTACGTCGAGGCATCACAAGTTCAAACTCCGACTTCACAAATTTGTGAAACTTGTGAAAAAAACACCCAAAACAACTTGGCAAGAGGTAGAGGGTGAAGAAATAGGAGGTGGGTTCACTTTAGAATTGGATTTCTCACTTTAGAACTCAAGTTGCCATTGATGGCATCAAGGTTTCTTTCTTGAAGAAGAAGATCAAGAAGAAGAAAGAATATGATAAGTCTTGTTAAAAGAATAATAAAAATCAATACTTATCATCTTCTAACCTTGGTTAAGTGTAGAGAATAGACCATGGTCAAATGAGAATGGTTAGGGTTAAGCATGAAGACAAAAGGGTCACATTAGTCAAAGCTTCATCAAGCTTCATCAAGCTTCATGAAAGAAACAAACCATTTTGTTTTCTTTTATTTATTTATCAAGAAAGAATAGATAGTAAATAAATCAAAACCCTAACTATTATCATAACCATGGTTTAATTCTTTGCACAAACCCAAGTAAATATGTATCATCAAACATGATACAATTAAGTGCACACAAAAGCATATCATATATACAATGTGCACTTCAAGTGAGAAAATCCTTTTAAAATGAACCAATACTAGTTAATGCAAATTAATATATCAAATATACAATTATACATTAAATCATTAAATCAACACTTGATTCAATGATCCGGTCATGTCGCACATAACCGACTAGTATACAATGTATCGATTTATCGAATCAATGATTCGATAACTAGGTTATATCGCATATAACCAATCGAAACATTCATCGCGAGAATGAAATACGGTATCACATACACGCATTATTCTCGCTCCTGCACATATCTCATATGCACTCCTATTTCATTTCGCTTGAGCCAGGAAACCTCTGTGTAGGACTCTAAAGACTCGTCAATACGCCGGTAGCAGATGATGATCATATCAAGCACCCACAGGCCGCAAGCGGTCTGCTAAACGTAACGGCCATCCGGGTACTGAGCGATCAGAAGATCGACGAGCTGGCCCGCTTACACTCCTGTGAATCCAACCAGTAACACTTACCGTACAGTCCGGTCTGTTCGTCTGATATGTCGCATATCAAGTCTAGGGGTGGTATACGTCAGACCCCAATAAACGATAAGTCGTGCCGATGTGAGGCTCATTACGGGTCGAGAAACTACTGGTAACACTTACCAGCAAATCTCTGATCAGCCCTGGCCAGGGACTTCCCTGTTACGGCCAATCGAGCACAGCGCAACATCAACTCCCAATACCGGGAGAGACGAAACCCCTCCTATCGCTCATTGCCTCCATGTGACTCGGGACTGCACCCAAAGACCACCATTTTGCACGCCCTCATGGACGTGGTAAGGTGGAGATCAAAGCACAGTGGGAATCACACAAGACTCTATGACGATCTCGGGTCTACAGACTAACCTGTACAAGTGTCACCTGAGAACTGCCATCTGACGTGAGGTATAATACCATCTGGGAGTTCTCGGCAAGTCCGTCCAGTGTACCCAGTCTCCACTGAGCACCCGTATACCATCTCTGATGTCAAACACCAATGGATATGGGATCATCCATCGCCCATCTCATGGGTCGAGAAGCGTATGCGCTAGTCTACACTGGTATATCGATGCCCTGTCTCGATACACCCACGACTAGGGACCTTGAAGGATGTACTTATAGACTACCATGTCCCCACTAGTATGATCTGCATCATAGTCCAGGTAGTCAAGTACACATCCTAAGGGCTTTATCAACATGTAACTTTAAGACAGTTTAAAGAGACAAGTGTACATGTTAAGACAAAGAGTAACCAGATAGCATACTATCATATCGAGCAAGAAAGTCATCTCTATATATGTCCAAGTATCCAATATAATATACATCATCTGTACAATACTGGCCTCTAGGGCATACATACAACTAACAATCTCCCACTTGCACTAGGGCCAGCTGCTGTAGTATCGCATACCGAGCATCCCGAAGAGTCTCTCAAACTGTATCTGGGGAATGGCCTTCGTGAGTGGATTCGCCGTGTTGTTCTTCGTGTCAACCCTCCTGACCTCGATCTCCCGGCGATCAACTATCTCCCGGATCAGGTGATACCGCCTTAGAATATGCCTGGATCGCTGATGGGACCTAGGTTCCTTGGCTAAAGCCACCGCTCTATTGTTATCGCAATACAAAGGTATTGGATGCTCAATGGATGGAACCACTCCAAGTTCAGTAATGAACTTCTTGATCCAGACAGCCTCTTTGGCAGCATAGTTGGCAGCGATGTATTCAGCCTCCATCGTCGAGTCTGCCTCGGTTTCCTGCTTGGAACTCTTCCAGCTAACCGCCCCTCCGTAAAGGGTAAAGACAAAGCCCGACTGCGACTTAGAGTCGTCCTTATCACTCTGAAAGCTCGAATCGGTAAAGGACTCCACTTGGAGTTCTCCGTTACCATACACCAAGAGCATCTCTTTAGTCCTTCGCAAGTACTTGAGAATGCTCTTCAGAGCTGTCCAGTGATTCTCTCCAGGATCAGCTTGATACCTGCTCACTATACTTAGTGAGTATGCAACATCGGGTCTGGTACATAGCATCGCATACATGATAGAGCCTACAGCTGAAGCATAGGGTATCCCTTGCATGCGAGCTCTCTCCAAATCAGTCTTGCGAGACATCTCTTTGGAGAGAGTGACTCCAGAGATCGTGGGCAAGTTCCCACGCTTGGAATCTTCCATACTAAACCTTTTTAGTATGGTGTCCATGTACCTGGATTGGGACAATCCCAATATCCGTTTGGATCTATCTCTATAAATCCTAATTCCCAATATGCAGGAGGCATCACCAAGATCTTTCATTGAGAATCTTTGTGATAAGAAGAGCTTAACCGCTTGCAGCATAGGAATATCATTTCCTATCAAGAGTATGTCGTCCACGTACAATACGAGGAAGACAACCTTACTCTCTGCCACCTTCTTGTAGATATAAGGTTCATCTGGATTTTTGACGAAATCAAACTCTTTGATAACGACGTCAAAGCAGATGTTCCAACTCTGTGATGCTTGCTTTAATCCATAAATGGATTTAAGCAGCTTGCACACCTTCCCGCTGCTCCCACTGTCTACGAAGCCCTCTGGCTGAGTCATGTACACGCACTCTTCTAAATCACCATTTAGAAAGGCGGTCTTAACATCCATTTGCCAGATTTCGTAGTCATGAAAGGCAGCAATAGCAAGCATGATTCGGATGGATTTAAGCATAGCCACTGGAGAAAAGGTTTCGTCATAGTCCACACCTGGTCTTTGATGAAAACCTTTTGCAACAAGTCTAGCTTTGAAAGTCTCCACTTTCCCATCTACACCAAGTTTTTTCTTGAAGATCCACCTGCTCCCAATGGGTTTTACCCCTTCAGGAGCAACTTCCAAAGTCCATACTTTGTTGGTGTACATGGATTCCATCTCGGACCGCATAGCATCCAGCCATTTCACTGAGTCCCTACTCGTGATGGCCTGCTCGAAGCTAGTTGGGTCATCATCCTCCATGATGCAATCCTCACTGCCACCATCAATGAGAAAACCATAGTATCTCTCAGGTGGTCGAGAAACCCTACTAGATCGGCGGAGAGGCTGGGGTACGTCGGGCACCACTGAATCCTCTGGTTCTACTAAATCATTAGTTGCAGTTTGTGATGCTGGAACCTCTTCCAGCTCTACCTCTTTGCCATGAATTTCTTTTGCAAGAAATTCCCTTTCCAAAAAGGTGGCATGTTGAGCAACAAACACTCTTTGTTCCTCAGCTTGGTAGAAAAAATATCCTTGAGAATTCTTAGGATATCCTACAAACTTGCAAAGGACTGATCGTGCCTCGAGTTTGTCCGGATTTTGCTTTTTGACATAGGCCGGACAACCCCATATCTTAATTCGTTTAAAATATGGTCTCTTCCTACTCCATATCTCATATGGTGTGGTAGGTACAGATTTAGACGGAACCAGATTCAATAGGTATATGGCTGTCTCAAGCGCATATCCCCAAAAGGAAATAGGTAACTCAGCATTGCTCATCATTGAACGCACCATATCTAATAGGGTGCGATTCCTTCGTTCCGATACACCGTTGTGCTGTGGTGTATAAGGAGGAGTAAGCTGAGAGAAAATCCCATTCTCTTTTAGATAATCCAGGAATTCACTGCTTAAGTATTCACCTCCTCGATCAGATCGAAGAATCTTAATACTTTTGCCCGTTTGGTTCTCTACCTCGTGCTTATATTCTTTGAATTTCTCAAAAGCTTCAGACTTGTGTTTCAACAGGAACACATGCCCGTATCTAGAGAGATCGTCAGTGAATGTAATGAAGTAGGAAGAACCATTTCTGGCGTGTGTAGACATAGGACCGCATACATCACTATGCACCAGTCCCAAGAGTTCTGTAATTCTTTCTCCGTGTCCCGTAAACGGAGTTTTGGTCATTTTTCCTTTGAGACATGAATGGCAAGTGTCATAAGATGATAATTCGAATGAATTCAAATATCCATTCTTATGCAACTTAGCTAGTCGTGTCTCATTGATATGGCCAATTCTACAGTGCCACAAGAAGGATTCGTTCATTTCTGAGCTTTTCCTCTTGTATGTGTTTTGTATATTGAAGACTGTATTTTGATTGAGAATGAATATGCCATTATGTAGCGAGCCTGATGCAATCAATTTTTGATCTAGGAATATGTTCATAACATTATCTTTTACTACAAAATTATATCCTTCTTTACTTAATAAAGAAACTGATATAATGTTGCACATCATGTTCGGTATATAATAGCACTCATTCAAGACTAGTGTATCACCATTTGGTAATACCAGGTGATATATGCCAACTGCTTTGGCTGCAACATTTGCCCCATTCCCTACTTGAACGGAATGATCACCTTTTCCCAGTTCTCTACCTTTTCGTAGCCCATGTAACTGCTTACATATATGGGATCCTGATCCGGTATCTAATACCCAGGACGTAGGGTGAACTGAGAAACAGTTCTCAATAACAAACACACCCGAAGAAGGTGCATCATCATGCACGTTCTCCGTTTGGGCGGCGTGAGAATCTAGATATTTTCCTGTTTCCTGTTCAGTCTTATAACATTTATAAGATAGAACGGGTCCAACGTTCCCCTGCACAATATAACATGCGGGTTCGGTCAATACATCCATATTATTATCTTGATTAAGGCATGAAATGGTCGCTACCTAGAGAGAGAGAGAAAAAAACACTTTAGCGTATGCTCTTGCAAGATCAGATTGGTTATTATCTTATCTAATCAGGATGGCTCCCACTGTTTTTTATCAAATCTTCCTTCAAACCCTAAAAGGAAAGACTAGCCGGGATTAATTACACCCTACAACTTCGTCGATCTTTCAGCCAGGCCAGTGTCGGTACTTTGAGGGAGGTCCCCCGTGCTTTCGCACGAACCTAATTAATGTAAACCTCGTTTTCCCATAGGCGTAACCCCGTTGACACCTTTCTAGACACCTACTTGATCGGCTAATTGTAGTGTGCAAAACTCTCCCAGGAGTAACTCTTACTCGCAGTGGGTATCGGGATCCAACTATTTCATAGAAGGTATGCAATCTCATTGCAAATTTCAACACTTGAAATTCCCGATAATGCTTTTGCCCCTAGCGATCTATGACCTTGACTAAGTCAACAAACCATAAATCGCAAGTCAAGTTCAACCCGTACATTTCCCGATTGAATTAAACCCACCCGTACGACCCTTGACTGAGTCAACAAGGCCGTGCGAATGCTCTAATCCAATCACATCTCATGTTGTTGCAGATAAACATAATTTAGCTACCATACACTATGCCTTGACTAAGTCAACAAACATAGCACGAATACTAAATAATATCTATCTGAAATGACGGAGGGCTACGCGGGTTCTTTCAGAAAAAACCATGAGCGTAATGAACTTGATATCGTTGTAGAATCAAATAAAGTTTTGAAATGGAGTGATTTTGAGGCTTTTCTAGTTTTGCTAAAGGGGTCACTCCCGGTGAAGGGATCGTCGGCCCTTTCCTCGTCGAATGAGGTGCGGGATATATCATATATATCACTGTGCAAAGCAGAAACTATAGAAGCAATCAAAAGTCAAACCGAGTGTGCAGCATCTGCCAGTTATTGCTAAAGGAGTCACTCCCGGTGAAGGGATCTCGGTCCTTTCCTCATCGAATAAGGTGCAGGATATATCACATATACCGCTGTGCAAAGCAAGAACTGTAGCTACCTGTTTTATTTAAAAATTCGATTCTACAACATCTTAGATTTCTTTTCGTTCATTAATCACATTAATGAAGTCCCATCATTTAAGTACCTAAACATCACAGATAAATACGACGTACACTTATGCCATCCGCATTCGCCTCGATGTCCCCTCGTGCACCGTTAGGTTAGGTAACTAACGACAGAGCAGCGCAGGGCTAGTGCGGGTGCAAAACATAAGTAACGTCTATATAATATATCATATATACTATACACTGTATCTATCACAGAACATCATTTGATCACATCACAGATATCGCAGCAGAAGAAACATATGAAACATTGGATATACTAGGACGTCCGTGTTTTCAATACGAGCCAGTATAAAACACGGATTCCACGGTCGTGATGAATAGCCAATCCCACACCCCTAGACCCCTACGAGAGCGGCAAGCAACCCTACCAATTCTAGGGTTAGGAGACCCGAACTCGACTCCTCGAGATGGTCTCCCACTGGACCCTAGAACCCGGTTACTTGTGCTCCCCTCCTTGGGTCTATCCTAGTGCAGAAAAGTAAATAATATACAAAAGGTGACAACTTCCGCTACCTGGAAGTGCCCCAAATAAAAGAATATTACATACAAGTTTTTACATGAATGAAAATGAAAAACACTCATCTCACATAAAAACCCCCCGGCTATTCAAACACGACGATCCAATATAACATATCCAGCAACACATAACATCATATGTCATCAACGTAAGTAAGTATGCATACCCCAATTGTCGTTGACGTATAGCAACGAAACCGGCGATATGAACATACTACACTTACGGTCACAGAAAAGAAAGTGTAAAACTACAACAGTTGGAATCCGCAACCTCTTTAGACATCACATGCCTAATCAAATGAAATACTTAGACATCACATGTCTAACAGTTATAAACCCCGCATTTTAGTCTCATTATCGAAAACTCTTTTCAATATCAAGTGAAACTAAACCGCTAGATTTATAACATTCATTCACTTATCTCATAACTGTTTGTGAATTCCAATTATTGTATCACATTCCAGATAAACAGAAAATGTTAAACTTTCCGATCGAACAGTCGAATACCCAAGTTTTCTCGATACAGCTCAACACATGAAATAAGTCTAACAACATTCAGTTCGTGCCTCAGTACCAACGGTCCAGCCGTAGAAGGGTCAAGCCAACGCCTTACATGTGGCACGCCGTACTGCCCCAAACCCGAAGGTTCAAAGGGCAGTTCAAGACGGTCACATAATCGAGTTAAGCTTTGTTGTCTTCTAGATGGTCCATCGCGTCACTTTCACTACTTAGAACGTCGTTAAACTACGGAAAAATCCAACACTTGGAAATTTCCGGACAGGGGAAAAATTGGGTATTTATATCCGGTCGAACTTTTTAACATATTCTAAAATTTATCCGGAAAGCCACATAGACAAAATCTGATACTCCGATCGAAACACCGAATCCCCAAAACAATCCCAGAAAATTCAACTCTTGAATAAATATTAAAAATTCCCATAAAACTCAGCACCAGAAAAGAGGAATTACTGTGCAAAAATTATTGCGCATTGTGAACAGTAGGCGGCGGAACCGCGGCAGAAGCCATGCTTCTGCCGCGTTTCCGCGGCGGTTTAGACGCATCATGAGCTCGTTTTGCACCATAATTCTTATATCTTCCTGCTGATATTTTTAAGAATTTTTAATATGGAAAAATCCCAGTTTTTAGGAAATGTCCAGAGAGCATGGATTGTGTTAGGGTTTCGGTTCGTTCGGGTTTCAAACTTCGTCTACGCTTCGCCTAAGGCTCTAGCTAGGCTCTGATACCAGTGAAAGGTTCCTAGGCACTCTATAGAGGTCTCACAAGGCATCAACCATGCCAATTTCAAATTTTATGGGTGCCGAGAAACCCTAATACGGATCATTGAGTAGAAATCTAGGCGAAAAACGAATCTAGTTAACAATTTAACTAAACATCAGAAGCTACAACCTTTGTAGATCCGGATATCCACTTCCTTAGCTCCACGTAGGTGTCCTCTCACTGTCCATCTCGAATCCCGAACTCAAACGTCGGCTTCATAGGAGAATTGGGCGGACTTGGTCGTCGGCTTCGTGCCGAAGATGATCTACGTCGAGGCATCACAAGTTCAAGCTCCGACTTCACAAATTTGTGAAACTTGTGAAGAAAACACCCAAAACAACTTGGCAAGAGGTAGAGGGTGAAGAAATAGGAGGTGGGTTCACTTTAGAATTGGATTTCTCACTTTAGAACTCAAGTTGACATTGATGGCATCAAGGTTTCTTTCTTGAAGAAGAAGATCAAGAAGAAGAAAGAATATGATAAGTCTTGTTAAAAGAATAATAAAAATCAATACTTATCATCTTCTAACCTTGGTTAAGTGTAGAGAATAGACCATGGTCAAATGAGAATGGTTAGGGTTAAGCATGAAGACAAAAGGGTCACATTAGTCAAAGCTTCATCAAGCTTCATCAAGCTTCATGAAAGAAACAAACCATTTTGTTTTCTTTTATTTATTTATCAAGAAAGAATAGATAGTAAATAAATCAAAAACCTAACTATTATCATAACCATGGTTTAATTCCTTGCACAAACCCAAGTAAATATGTATCATCAAACATGATACAATCAAGTGCACACAAAAGCATATCATATATACAATGTGCACTTCAAGTGAGAAAATCCTTTTAAAATGAACCAATACTAGTTAATGCAAATTAATATATCAAATATACAATTATACATTAAATCATTAAATCAACACTTGATTCAATGATCCGGTCATGTCGCACATAACCGACTAGTATACAATGTATCGATTTATCGAATCAATGATTCGATAACTAGGTTATATCGCATATAACCAATCGAAACATTCATCGCGAGAATGAAATATGGTATCACATACACGCATTATTCTCTCTCCTGCACATATCTCATATGCACTCCTATTTCGTTTCGCTTGAGCCAGGAAACCTCTGTGTAGGACTCTAAAGACTCGTCAATACGCCGGTAGCAGATGATGATCATATCAAGCACCCACAGGCCGCAAGCGGTCTGCTAAACGTAACGGCCATCCGGGTATTGAGCGATCAGAAGATCGACGAGCTAGCCCGCTCACACTCCTGTGAATCCAACCAGTAACACTTACCGTACAGTCCGGTCTGTTCGTCTGATATGTCGCATATCAAGTCTAGGGGTGGTATACGTCAGACCCCAATAACCGATAAGTCGTGCCGATGTGAGGCTCATAACGGGTCGAGAAACTACTGGTAACACTTACCAGCAAATCTCTGATCAGCCCTGGCTAGGGACTTCCCTGTTACGGCCAATCGAGCACAGCGCAACATCAACTCCCAATACCGGGAGAGACGAAACCCCTCCTATCGCTCATTGCCTCCATGTGACTCGGGACTGCACCCAAAGACCACCGTTTTGCACGCCCTCATGGACGTGGTAAGGTGGAGATCAAAGCACAGTGGGAATCACACAAGACTCTATGACGATCTCGGGTCTACAGACTAACCTGTACAAGTGTCACCTGAAAACTGCCATCTGACGTGAGGTATAATACCATCTGGGAGTTCTCGGCAAGTCCGTCCAGTGTACCCAGTCTCCACTGAGCACCCGTATACCATCTCTGATGTCAAACACCAATGGATATGGGATCATCCATCGCCCATCTCATGGGTCGAGAAGCGTATACGCTAGTCTACACTGGTATATCGATGCCCTGTCTCGATACACCCACGACTAGGGACCTTGAAGGATGTACTTATAGACTACCATGTCCCCACTAGTATGATCTGCATCATAGTCCAGGTAGTCAAGTACACATCCTAAGGGCTTTATCAACATGTAACTTTAAGACAGTTTAAAGAGACAAGTGTACATGTTAAGACAAAGAGTAACCAGATAGCATACTATCATATCGAGCAAGAAAGTCATCTCTATATATGTCCAAGCATCCAATATAATATACATCATCTGTACAATACTGGCCTCTAGGGCATACATACAACTAACAATGGTATTTCGTGCATTTGTTGCACTAGATTTTTATTTCGTGCATTTGTTGCACTAGATTTTTATTTTCTGCATTTGTTGCACCAGATTGGTATTTCGTGCGTTTGTTGCACTAGGTTTGTATTTCGTGCATTGGTTGCACCAAATTTATACTTTGTACATTGGTTGCACTCGATTTATGTTTTCGAGTACTTGTTTCACCAGATTTTTGTTTTCGTGCGCGTCTGCACTTGACGTTCGTTATCGTGCATGGTACTACACTAGATGCTTTATATACGGACGTAATGTATTTGATTTAGATTTTTGCGCACACTGGGCGCATGAGATGTGGTTTTGTGCACACTGGGTGCACTTGATTGAGATTTTATTCGTGCATGTTGGATGCACTTCATTGATATTTTATTCATGCATGTTGGATGCACCCAATTGAGATTTTTGTTCGCACATGTTGGATGCACTTGATGGAGACTTTATTTGTGCATGGTTGTTGCGCTTGATTGAGATTTTCGTGCACTCTAGATGCACTTGATATTGTTGTCATGCACACCAGTTGCATTTGACGGATGCTTTCGTGCACACCCGTTGCACTTAGTTTGGCTTTTGTGCACATTCTTGGCACTTGTAATTGGCTTTGATTTCCGTGCGCACCAGCCGCTCGTGATGATTGGATACGCCTTTTGAGGCTGATTTTTGCTCTTGAGCATTATATTTTGATGGTGAGTGCTATATTATATAGTAGCCGAGCAGGACAGTGCCTGAGTATTTTTGCATGCATTAAAAGTTTACGAAGAGATTTTCAAAAATGAGCTATAGCCTCGATATTTCTTAAGTGTCCATAAATGACACGAATCTTTAGAAAGAAAAACCTCTGGGATATTTCAAAAAGGCGGAACGTATATTTTGAGCAAAACATATATAGATATATTTACTAGTTTACAATTGAGCGTCCGCCACTTATGCCGTGAGCTACGCATCGCACGGCGATTCAAAAAAGATTTGCATGTGTTTTATCCAGTTTTTAGAGGAAATTTAAAGTGATGCGTACTATATACGTATTATGATTTTGACAATAGTATATTGGATTTCAGTAGTGGATTTCGAGATCTATATTTCCATTGTAACTCCGATAATTGCGTTACGCTTGACGGAGTTCGACCTTGAGTTTTATACTCGTTTTCATGCGCACTTGATGCGCTGTGGTATTTCTGTATCTTCCGTGACTTCGGAGCCCCGTTGAGTGGAGCTGATTATTGAAATGTTTTAGTATTTAGGGGTTTAAATTTAAATTCGGGAATCGAATTTATTTAAGTGGGGAAGATTGTAACATTTCAGAAATATAAAATATTATTTTTGGAATTTAATTTTAAAATAATATATTTCGCGAAAACTATTCGATTTGCGAATTTGGGATTTTCATAAAATGGTATAAATATATACCAATATTTATGAAATAATTAGAGATTAAAATGATTTATTCATTTAAAAATATATTTATCGGATTTGGGCATTTTTAGAATTAATTATATGCAAGTTTAAATTAAACCTGATTAGTGCACTACTAATCACGATTATGCCAAATCTGTATTTTTAATTAGTCATGGCTAGTGCACCATGACATGTCGCATTTTGGTTGCATGTTGTTCATTGTATTTATGACTTGTGATTTATTTGGGAAAAGAGAGAAAGAAAAAAAGAGAGAATAATTGAAGGGAGAGAGAGGGGACCCATGATGAGGCATGGCATGACATATGAAGGAATGAGAGAGAGAGAGGGAGGCTCATACCCTTGACCATTTCTCCCTCATTTATTTTCCTTCATCATTTTATTTCCTCAACTCCACCTTCATCTTCTTCATCTCCTCCATCACATCCTCTACCCTATGAAAGCATCTTCAATCCTTCACCAAAACCCTATACTCTCTTCATTAAAAATGATCTCCACCTCTTCCTAAACCCTATGGACCTTTCAAATTTGGATTTTGGAGACTTTGGGAATCTAGGGTTTTTCTTGAGTTGCCAAATGAGGTAATATTCCTTTCCTTTAGTTAAGTTATTGTGTTAATATATCCTAGTTATAGTTTAGAGTTAAACAAGTGTGGAATTGTGATCTTAGAATTTTTCAAGTTGACATTTAGTGGAAGAATTGACTTGTGAAGTGATATTTGAAGTATTGTGGGTGTTTGCAAGACTTGAGTGGTGTTTTTACTGGCCTAGACCTGAGACTAGAGCCAATACATGGACTTAGGATTTCCCGACGTCGGTTTGTGACAGATTATGATGGTATATGGGAATCTGGGATGACTCGAGACCACCATAAAATAAGTTCCCTTGACAGTGAGACGAGCAGGCAGCTAGGAACCTACCATTGAAACCCGATCCCCTGCAACCCAAACCAAGCAAAGGATTTATTCTTGATGGCCGCAAATTGCGGCCACAATGTGGTGTAATTGGTTGATTTTTGGTTCAGGGTTCCCTCATCAGATATCTTAACTAAACCTATATGCAAAATTCCCTAGTTTGTCCTAGAGTGAAATCTGGGAGCAAATTCCTATGTTGCTGAATTTGGTATTTGCGATTTATGAACTTGGGTTTTGGTATTTGATATTGTATTTGGTTGTTGGACATTTTTACGTCAATGACGGTGGTTATTTGGTTGTTGTTGCATGCGTAAGCTATAGGTTCTAACCTATGAGCACTTCGTGTGCCGTATCGGTTTTCCAGACATTGATTTTAATAGCATTACGATGTGTTGTGATTGTAGGTACTTTCGCGTGGATTCCGAGATGAAGAAGCATATCGACTACAGCTAAACAAGGAGATTGCAGGTGAGTAGATTTATATCTACGGGGGAAGTCGGGTGGATGGCGTATAGCACCCCCGCAATTATAAAATGGAAACCGATATATAGAATATAGTCGGAGAAACCTATACTAGGAAACTACGGATATGATCAAAAAGTTAATTGGAGATGATATGAATGATCGAATACATATATCGAGATATGAGACGAAAACTTTAAGGATATGACATGAGATCGATGAATATGATAAGATTGAGATAGATGTGTTATGGGATCGGTAAAATATGATAAATATATATAAGATTACTTGATGTGAGATGTTGATGTGATGAAAAGAGAATATGATGAGATAAGACGTCTTGGATTAATATGTTGATATACGGATGAGAGGCGTTATGAGAATATAGATACCGTTGCCAAGACATGATATGAGATTGATACGGATGTGACGTAAAAAAAAAAATATATATATATATATATATATATTTATGAGAATAATGAGTGATATACCGTACGAGACGTTAGATCCGTACCCTCACTGTTGTATAGGTTGATAGAATACATATTTGTTTAATGCCGCCGTAGGATGGATTACCGTACGCGATGAGCTTTACCTGATGATTGATCCATACCCTTGACTCGAGGATGTCGTACGATGGATTATACCGTACGTGATGCTGTGAGGCTGGACTACCGATTGACAGATTCATCGACTCGGATATGTTATTGATATTGTGAATCACTGTCTACACTACTTAGTTTAGCCCTTATGTAGATGTTAGGTTAGATACGTATACCTTATTATTGTGCGCTTACGATTTACCTTCTGCTACGTTTACGATATTCTCATTGCATTATGCACCTGTGCTTACATTATTTGTTATGATGTCGTCGGCTTGTACACCTGTACAATTATCGATGATGCGTATGTTACACTTACACAGATTGCCGGCTTACACACTTTCATCATCGGTAATTGCTATGTCACTTACACAGTCAACTTGCTATGTCATGCTATTACTCTTAATGGTTTAGTATTATCACATGACTCGTTTGCATGATATACTGATACGCTCATGTTCAGTTGATAAAACTGCACTTTTAATATGATATTTTTCCTACTATTTCTATATAAAAAAAGGTGTTTATTATAATATATGACACATATGAGGGTTTATCTATAAAAATACTATTTTCATGTGTTTATATATTATAATTAACATTATGAAGGAAAAAGTAAGCATATAATATCCATGTAACATTCGGCCCATTTAATATGCTTACCTTATTAAATACTTTTGACCAATTCTCTTAAAACTAAAATATCATGACAAATGGTTAAAGATAATATCTCAATAAAAACAAATTATACTAACATTATTTATTGAGATAATTGTGCAGAAATTATTTCAGAACTGGAATCAAGGAAATCCGAGTTATCGAGATCAAATCTGCCGAAATAGTAAAGTAAATTGAAGAAATCAATTCTCGCAGAGACGTAGAGAAGATTTTCAGATTCCAGATACCAAAATAGTCTACATGTGTCACCAGAAGAAGCCTCAAGAGAAACGAACCCACGATCCTCCTAATCCACCGCGGATCCGCGGCCAAACCCACCATTACGCCGCGGTTCCGCCGCACTTCTGAGGAGTTAGGGTCCTGGATTTTCTGGTTGGGATCCTAACAACTAGTTACCATATATGGAAAGTCACCATATTAGGAAGTCACCATATATGGTAACTAGGTTTTCTTCTTTGAGGGCTATATAAATGACCAAGGGCTAAAGTTAGAAGACATCAAACCGACGCGATCACGAAGTCCACGATGGCTCTAGAATCCAGGTTGATTATCAATAGTTCATCTACCTCCTTAGAAGAGATCGAGAAGCAAACTAGGGTTTTGTAATCATTTTTTAAAGAAACAAAGTGTACTTGATCTTGTTGATTAATAAAGGTAATTTTTTTCTTATATCATTTATTTTTCTATATTTTACATTATGTTTTCCCTCTCTATCTTTTCTTTTCCCAACATGCGCGAATAATTCTCCGCTTGTTAGGGTTCGTATGATTATGGTAGATTAATGGATGATGAAGATCCTTAAACTCTTTTTACGTCCTATAAAGTTTATAAACTTTACCAAAAGAATCATTAACATCCTAATCGGGCGCGCTACCAATTTATTGCTAGTCTCGACCGCGATTAGAGATTAAATTAATGATTGTTTTGGTAAAGGTTAGACATGAACGGAGATCCATATTAAGATAGGGGTTAAGAGTGGGAACCCTTTTCCCTCCAGAAACCCTAATCTACATGCATCACTGTCGATCTAGTTTTAAATCTGTTAAAGGATAAAAGGAGTAATCTTTAATTAATCATCCATGACTACTAAATCTTAACGAACCCTACAAGCCCCCTTTTAATATAAAACCTACATCCGTAGCTAATCTAGATCTATATTCTGCATCCGTGTTTGACGTAGATCTAGAACCTACAACCATTCTTCACCATTCTTTATTCTTCCTCATTTCTTTCTCAACACGCCTAAAGAAAGATTAAAAGATTCAACGTTTCCCAAAGGACGACCCGTACTCATCTCGGTCTAGCTACATGCGACACCGTTATTGATTGCGGTTAACTACAAACACTTTTTCACACCAATCAAATGGCGCCGTTGCCAGGGATACGTGCGTAATTTTTTATTTCTTACTATTCGTGTTGATTCTTATTCGATCTATATCATAAATAAAACAAAACTGAAAATTATATATTTAACGATTATTGTGTGAATTTTGCGAGGGAATCTGGAGTCACAGTCTTGAGGAAACAGAGAGCCAGAGACATTCATCGAGAGCCAGAGACATTCATTAAGATCCAGAGGAGCATATGAGGCCACGTAGCAAAACTCATCACAAGATCCCTCCACTTAGCGGCGGATCCACGGCAAATAGGCCAAATCACGGCGGAAGCGTGGCGCAAGAGAAGGATTAGGGTTCCAAAATTCTCTGGTATCTTTCTCAACTCTTTCTCTCTCCTCTGAAATCCAATAAAATATCTTCCTACAGGATTCTTTGCAAAATATCGCCGCTTAAAAATCTTTTTGCAATGTTTTGTTATTGGTTTGTTTATTCATATTTTAATACGGACTTTAAAGGGCAAGACCACAATTCAGATTAGGTGGGGATTTTATCACCTTTCCTAGGCCTTACAAATCATAAAACGAGCATCCGCATAACCCTACATTAATTTAAAAAATATCTAGACCAAGACTCTAAGGACTGTCGCGCTCAATAAGGACAGAGGAAGGTCGTGGGTAATCTATCGCTTATCTGCATTTCTTTTATGGTGCCTAGGCAAGTGTGTCTAAGGCAAGTGGTTATTTAATCAGGCCTGCTATTTTCGGTGATTCGTATAGCGGATACCTCCCACTTACCTGGCACTTATCTGGCCATAAGAGCAATAAAGAGGTGGTAGAGGATTTATCCTGCAGCTTGTCCTTTGGCTTGTCCTAGGTAACCATAGTTCTAGGGTTGTTTCTGCATTTTTTTTGATTTTGTGAGTCAACCCCCAAGTCCACTTTTAAAGCAAAACAATCCAATATTTTTTTTTCTTTTCCTTTTTACCCGTCCCTCCCCTCTTTTCTTCTTATAATGGGTAATCCAAAAAGACGAACTCTTGTCGAGCTTTGCTGTCCACAACCAGATATTTCTTGTTTTCATAATCGCTTCGGTATACCATCCGACTCTCCCATATCTTTAAGAGATCGGATAGAACAAGAGGATAGAAACAGTTGGCCACCTCAATCCAGGTCTTATCAACCGTATCCTAATTCTACATCTGTTTCAGTTGATACTCCAAGTGAGGAATCCCCTAGATGCATGTCCATTGCTGAGCATATAGCGAAGGCTAACGGCCAAAGTTTCAATCCGGACCAATATCAACCATCACCACCACTTTTTAAAGAAGAATTTCATAATCGGTTTGTGGCATATATGATGTCTATTGAAAATAGCCAACCAACCAACCCATATCAACATTCTTCTTATCATAATGTTGATCCTACTCATGCCCCATTTTCACAACCATTCAATTCCTATCAATCCTACCCAACTTATACACCTTCTCTAGACAATCCTTCTAATCAGTCATTTGGGAGTTTTACTTATCCACAAGAATTTCAATCTTATGCTGAAACCCCTTATCGAACCAAGTCTAGTCTTGAGCGGACATTGGAAAAATATGTGGAAATGTCGAACCAAATTAGGAAGGAAACAACAGATTGGATGCAAGAAAATAATTTCAAACCAGCCCAAAAATTTTCAGTATATAATACGGCCATGGGAAAAAGTGAGAATTTAGGTCGTGAGACGGAACTGTACACCCTTCCTAATCAAACCTCCCCATTCCAAACTGAAATCCACAACTCCAGTTTCACAGATTCATCGAGTACACCAAATGATTCATCAATTGAAGATAGAATGTCTGATGAGTTGTGTGACTTTGTAGCGTTTGATTTACCCGATTGTGAAGGGTCCATTTCAAGTGAAACCACACCCAACCCTTGTGATCTCTACACCTCCACTCTTGAACCAAAATTGATTGAAAACCATAATTTTAATAAGGTGTTTGAGAATTCTAACCTTCATTTGAATGAGAAAATTGATATTGGGGATATATTGAATGATGAACCCGAAAATTTGGATGAGTTTGTCCCACCAATTCATCAGGTCCTTTCACTTCGTTGTGGTCATCATCTTGAGCCTTTAACTATTCTTTTCGAACCCCATATGCGTCTTGAAGTTGATGATAAATGTATAACCGAAAAGCAGAACGAAATTCAGCCATCATTTCCTACATCTGGTTCAGCAATACTCGACACACCAATTTGTTTACCCATTTCACCTTCTACTTTCTCAGGTTCTTCTTCTATTCTTCCTATAATTTCAGTGAGTGTTGATGAATCACAATCCGATAATTCAAGTTTGATAATTCTGGAAAGCCAACTTGATTTGGATACTTTTGAAAATAAGGTAAATGAGTTTTTCGAGTCCCCTACCTCTATAATCTTTGACAAATCAAGTATGATAAATTATGGCACAAAACTTACTATTAGCAAAACGTTCAATTACACTATCGATGAAAGTTTTGAAGAACCTTTTGCTGACGATTTGGCATTTCTAAACAACACGGATTTTGTGATTAATCAACCTACACCTATAGAAGTTGAACCACCACCCTTTCTTCTTATAAAATATGAGAATACCAATATTCCACTCATTTCTGATCATTCACATTCTCGTTTTTATTTATCATCACCTCTTATCTCGTCACATTCACGTTCACGCAAACTTTTTCCATACCACCACTTACCTCTTCCCCACTTCTTCTTGGCTCTATATAACATGTTCTTCCACCGAGCTATACGTTACATTGATAAAATCTTTGAATGGTTGGTATTAACTTTTGGTCTTTGTAAAGTCTTATATTGACCAAATAACTTCACCCCCCTTAAAATGCTTAATATTGTTTAACTCAAGTTTGGGGGGGTTATATTTTTGGCTCTTGAAAATAAAATTTGTCCTCAAAATTGTGAGCCAAAAATAACTTTAGGGGAGGATTTTCACTTTCAATTTTTATTGCCCCCGTTAATAACCTTTCCTCCCAAATCTACAGGTTTTTGAGATTTAAAAGAGACAACAGTGAGGACACTACTGCAAACAGGTTTGGGGGAGCTTTGTGCTTATTTACGCGTTACTTTGCATTATACTATATATAAGCACAAAAAAAATTTGATAATGGAAGTTAGAAAGTGACAAATTACATTTGAAAGATAGGAATAGTTTAAGAAAAATAAGAAAATTAGATGTTTTCTTAAACAAAACTAGTAATAAGTAGTTATGAGCTGCTGTCCCAAGGGTTAGTAAGATGAAGGAAATTGCTAATCTGAGGATAAAAATATGTCTGAAAAATAGTCCCTATTCTTGATGCCAAACATTGGAAAGTTGATGCCCTACTATACGCATTTACACACATCTTGAAACTTGGGATAGTAGAGAATACCTTGAAATGCTCTTGGCTAAAAGCCTTAGTATAAAGGAAAATAAAATAAAATATAAGAGGTGAAGAAAAAAAATGAACACTGGTTTTGTAATTACCAAAGCGGCATAAAAAAATATAGCGAGGGTGCTTTATCACCTAGTGCCTTAGATCAACTGGTTTGGGAGTCACTGTTAAGCCTTAGGTGTTGCATGACAAGGAATTATGCCTAAATGTGCGAGCACATTTTGTAATCGGTCGGTTAGTACCTCAAGAAGTATTAACGGTCGCATGAAGAATGTGTGAGCAATTTTATAGAAAATATTCACCAATTATAAAGTACTTTGGAAGATGGACAAAAGTATGATAGCTTGAATTGAATTCTCTAAGTGTAGGGATGTCTTTTACACACACGTAGGGGTATATGATCAATGTTTGGATGAAAGATAGGAAGGAAGACTAAAGGCTATGTTTTATTGAGGGATGATGTATTTCTAACATTTTTTCATGATCATTAAGATAGGGCTCATAGCAATTGAAAAACTGGTGTAGTTGAAAACTCTTATTTTTAAGTTCTTTCTTTCATAATTCTTATCTTTATATGTAACTTTCACCATCTTTCTTTTATTATAGGATTTTGTGGGTGTAATCCGCTGAAAACCCTCAGGAGACAACACTCCTCCTACTAGGGACACCTAAAGGTTTAACGGCTTGTTGCACGTGCTCAGTGCAATCGTGTTGCTTACGAAAGTGTGCTACTTAGTTCTTCTTCTTTTTCTCCTTCTCTTGAATAACTAGTTTGCTCGGGACGATCAAAGTTAAGTTTGGGGTTATTCGTTCAGTTGATAAAACTGCACTTTTAATATGACATTTTTCCTACTATTTCTATAGAAAAAAGGTGTTTATTATAATATATGACACATATGAGGGTTTATCTGTAAAAATACTATTTTCATGTGTTTATATATTATAATTAACATTATGAAGGAAAATGTAAGCATATAATATCCATGTAACATTCGGCCCATTTAATATGCTTACCTTATTAAATACTTTTGACCAATTCTCTTAAAACTAAAATATCATGACAAATGGTTAAAGATAATATCTCAATAAAAACAAATTATACTAACATTATTTATTGAGATAATTGTGCAGAAATTATTTCAGGACTGGAATCAATGAAATCCGAGTTATCGAGATCAAATCTGCCGAAATAGTAAAGTAAATTGAAGAAATCAATTCTGGCAGAGACGTAAAGAAGATTTTCAGATTCCAGATACCAAAATAGTCTATATGTGTCACCAGAAGAAATCTAGTAATATCATTTATCTGTATATCACATTATCAAATCAATACTTGATTCGACAATCTGGTTATATCACATATAACCGAACCGATAACAGATAACTGCCAGATTACAATACGGTATCACACACGTATTTAATCAGTCCCACACACATATCACATATGTGTCCTACTTCGTTTCGCTTGAACCAGGGAACTTCTGTGTGGGACTCTAAAGACTCGTCAATATGACTGCAGTAGGTGATGATCACATCAGTCACCCACAAGCCATCAGCGGTACTAGCTGGACATAACAGCTACCCGGGTATTGAGCGATATGAAGATCAACAAGCAAGCTTGTCCATAGTCTCCATGAAGCCTATCAGTAACACTGCCTACAATCCGGTCTCTCCGTCTGATATGTCGCATATCATATATAGGGGCGGTAAACGTTAGACTCCAGTAACGTGATAAGTCGTGCCGATGTCTGGCCTATAACGGTTGGAGAAACTACTGATAATACTTATTAGAAAATCTCGTCAGCAGCCCTGGCCAGGGACTTCTAGTTATAGCCAATCGAGCATAGCGCAATATCAACCCCCAATACCGAGAGAGACGAAACCCCTCCTATCGCTCATTGCCTCCATGTGACTCGAGACTGTACCTGAAATCCACCTGTTTGCACGTCTCCTTTGAGCGTGGTAGGGAGGAAATCAAAGCACAGTGGGAGCCGCACAAGACTCTATGACGATCTCGGGTCTACAGACTAACCTGTACCAATGTCACCAGAGGATTGCTATCTGACGATAGGTATACTACCACATAGGAGTCCTCGGCGAGTCCGTTCGGTGTACCCATTCTCCAATGAGCACCTGTGTACAATCTTTGATGTCACACACCATTGGTTGTAGGATCAACCATCGCCCTCTAAGGGATAAGAAACGTACACACTAGTCTACTCTGGAATATCGATGCCCTAGTCTCGATATTCCCACGACTAGGAACAGATTAAAGGATGTACTTTTGGACCACCCTGGCCCCACTAGTATGATCTCATCATAGTCCTGGTAGTCAAGTACATATCATAAGGGCTTTATCAACATGTAAGAGACAGACAGTAAAAATACCAGTCTACATGTTAAGATAAAGGTAACCTGATAGCATACTATTATGTCGAGCAAGAAAGTCCTCTATATATATGTCCAAGCATCCACTATATCATCAATAATGGCTTCTAGTGCATACATATTCCTAACTGTGTATACGTTTCTAGACCCCGACGAGGGGCGGTGGTTGGTCCCACAACCATTGGTGTGATCATCTAAGATTGTATACAGGTGCTCACTAGGGGTGAGTACACTGGACGGACTCGCCGAGAACCTCTAGATGGTATTATACCTATCGTCAGATAGCGTTTCTTAGGTGATATGAGTACATGTTAGTCTTAGGACCTAAGGTCGTCATTTTTCTCGTGTGAGTTCCCACTGTTCTTTGATCACTACCCTACCATGGCTCTACTGAGTCGTGCAAACAGGTTTTGGTTGGGTACAGTCCCGAGCCACATGGAGGCAATGAGTGATTGTCAGGGATTAGTCTCTCCCGGTATTGGGAGTCGATATCGCACTGTGTCCGGTTAGCTAGAACCATAAGAACTTGGCCAAAGCAATTGAGAACAACTGATGATTAGATCAGTAGTTTCTCGGATTGGTCCTGAGCTAAATCGACACGACTTATCGGGTCAGTAGGGGTATGACGTTTACCGCCTGGTTGAGTGAGATTTATCGTGTCGTATCTAAGTTTTAAAGTTAACCGCAATCAAGACGGCGTCACGTGTAGCTACTTGTGATGAGTACGGGTCGTCCGCAGGGTGATGGTGCATTTTAAATTCTTGTTCTCACAAGTTAAGCAAAAGGTTTGAACAATTCAATTCTAACCTAAGTGTTTGTATATACAAAATATAAGCTTGTTAGGGATAGAGATAGATTAATGTAGGTTAGGAAAATTCTTACTCATTCCTTTATGCCTAACTTGACTATTGAAGCTAGAGTAATCGGCAACAACGTGGATTAGGGTGTTTAAGCACGGTATTTGTGAAATCCGGTTTATTGACCCTTGTCCGTCCGTTCTTGTCTCTTGACTTTCGCCTCCGGCCAAACCAAACGCAACCGGTCACGATTAGGGATCACCGATACCATGGTAGGGTAGGGTGCCTAACGGAGCATTTGTGTGAGGTTTGGGCGGAGTTCGATCAGTAAGTATCGGGAAAAGGAAATGAGCAAAAGAGATTCTTAACCTATACAACCATTCTCTTTCCCTAACAATATCCACTACTCACAAACCATAACCAACATCAAAGGAAAGTATAAAACAGAAAAGATCAAAGAAAACAACATTAGTAAGTAAAATGTAAGAAATTTAAGTGCAAGAAAGTAAAGTGAAGAAAATACTAAGAACCAAAGTGCATCAAAATGAAATCTTTATTAAGTTCAACTCCAAGATACAAACCATGAGTTCAATAACAAAAATCTAAACTTGCAAGCTCAATGAAGAGGGATCAGAAGAAGAAAAGTAACTCAAGGTGAACTAACTACTTTGTACAAAGCTTTAACAAGATTGCAAAATGAAAATGGAATGAAGTGTGTCAAAGTATGCTCCTTGAGCTTGCTCTCTATTCTGGTATTTATAGGCACAAAAACAAACAATAAAATGAGATGATGTGACAATATGGAATGACCAGAAGAAAATTGGAGCCAAAAAGACGTAGTTGGGACCGATGGTAACGGGAATTTGGCCAATTCTGGCGGTTTACTGTAGAGTGGTGTGGCTCGTTTTCTTATGGTGGTCTTATATCCTCTCCATGATCTCACTGGTATTGTTTGATTATTCTATATTAAGTTGGGTTGTAATCTGTAGATTTGGAGAGAAATTGTAACTTTAAATCACATCACACGTTTTGTTTCCACTCATCACACATAGCCCCACTTGCACAAATCATGATTCTTATGTGCCCACTTGTGCTAGGCTGTCCCACCATAGTTCATGCATCAAAAGATTTAGTTCACACAAGCATCATGTTGGACCATTCATGATAAAAATGTGTACACGTGTTGTTTTGTAAAATCTTCTTGTATAATGATCGGTATTCCGTTCTGGTTGCAGTGTCAGCTCATAAATGTCGTATACGTGTATTTGAATGTGTTTCCAGTGTTTTGCCACGAATACATGTAATCTGTACTTATTGAGCAAACACGGATTAATAGTACCGATATATCACAAAATTGATAATGAATGAGCGGTATTGAAATGCAGTTTTTCGTGATGAACAAATACCCCCAAAGTTATCTTTTGCTCGTCCCGAGCAAAACAAAATCCTAATCTCATTTTCACAGGGAATGCAATTGCACTGAGCTCGTGCAACAAGCCGTTAAACCTCTACGTATCCTTAGTATGAGGAGTTTTGTCTCCTGAGGGTTTTCAACGGATTATACCCACAAAATCCCGTCAAACCAGTTTTGCAAAATAACTGTCAATTCTAATTCTTGGGTTTATCTTCAAAGCTAGAAATTCTATTATCCCGAGTTAGAAATATCGAACCCTAATTTTCCATACCTCATGTAACGTTTTAAAAATAATTAAATAAATAATTAAATGAATAAAATTGTTTAAGTGAATTTTATGATTTTCGGTAAAGCAAAATGTATTTTTCGTAAAATCAAACCGAAATTGTTTTTCATTATAAATTCAAAAATACCTATTTAATTATGTAATTACTAGTAAATAGTGTTTATTTAGCCACTTATAAATTTTTAGTTTAATAAAATATTTTTCCTAAATTAATTATTTTAAATATTAATATAAGCTTTATTTTTACACTAAATTAGTGTAAATTACAAATTTGAATGGTTTTAATTTGTAAAAATGAACCATGGCATATTAGAATTTAGTGTGTATCATGAAAAAATTATTTGCAAATTTTTCCTATTTTCTAGAGCTTTCTTGAATTGCTATAGTAAATAAATAAATAAATAATTAAATAAAGCATGAAAAGACTTTATGTGATGTTTTCTTCTCTTGAAAGTTCTACACACTTTCACACTCACTTCTTTCTCTCCCTCACCTCACCAAGGCCGGCCACAAACCCCCCCCATGGCTGCCCCCCCCCCCATTTTCCACCTCATTTTGTTCAAAATTCATTAAAAATACTTCAAAAATTCAATTAAAATTCCACAAAATCCTAATTTCTTCATACCCTTTATTCTCTACACTTCTTTATATGGATTTTGGAGTGGGAAAGCATGTATTTTGGAGGCTCATTTCTTGTTGGGATTTCATATTTTGGGAGGTATAATTTCTTTCTTTTGATTTATTGTTTTAGATGTTCATTTAAGCTTAATTAGATTTAATGAATTAATTCTATATTTTTTTTAAAAAATGCAAGTTAGGGTTGTAAATTCAAGTTAGGGTTTTTAATAATTAATTAGGGTTATAATAGTTAGTTTAAAACTTTTAGAATTGGAAAATATTGCATGGTTTTTAAATTGTAAAATTTTCATTTAAAATTGTTTTAAATAAGGAAATTAGCTAACTAGATTTTTCCAAAATGTGTTTGTGGGTAATATAAAATTCCAATTAAAGTTGCTATCATTAGATGGTAGTTTTAATGAGAATATTAGCATATTAATTGAATGAAAAACTTAGTTTGATCACTAGATTACTTTGATAATTAGAAAAATAGTAATAAAATGCTATTATTTTGTAAACTAGATTTTAGGAATTTCTAAATAAATGTGATTAAAAATATAATTTATGGTTTCATTGAATCATTATCATTATGAATTGTGGTTTAATACATTAATTCATGCAAATCATGTTTTGTGGTGGAATTGTGGTGCTTTGCTTGAAAAATGTTGAAAATTGTTAAATGTTGCAAAGTAGAAATTTCAAGTTAATATAAATTTGTGTAATAAAAATATAGTAACGGTTTGTATAGTCTAGTTATGCTATATAATGAGTTTTATAACTATTGGTTTCATTTAAATGTTAAGTTTTGGTGAAAAACGGTAAATTGGCAATTTCGGTTTTTACGAAATTGGACGGTTTGATAGATTTTAGGGTTTCGATGGATTTAATCGTGTTTTATGGTATAAGTAATGTGTTTTAAAACTAAGAGTTATTTGTTAATGTTTATCTCGATCCATCGGAGTTTGTACGCCGTTATCGAGCGATATTTGGTTCTTTCTCGTGGACGGGACATAGGCTTTAACCTATGCTGGTTCATTGCGTCGTTTTGAATTTTGTATGTGATTCAGTTTACGATGCTATTTATATGTTTACGTTTAGGTACCCCTCACGTGGACTGCGGGCGATGAAGAGGAGGATGGCAACACCGTCTTCGGCAGACATGGACCAGGTGAGTAGATGCATATCTACGGGGGGAAGTCGGGTGGATGGCGTTTAGCACCCCCGCAACGTAGAATAGGAATAGTACTTATTGACATTAGAAAACCAGATGTGACCCTAGTAGGACCCTAGTATTGACCCTAGGCTGGACTAGACTGATTTAGGAAAACCATATCAGAGGATGAATACCTTGGAAGAGGTTCGTAGGTTTCAGATAGAAACACATCCACGCACACACTGAAACTCGACATGGGGTACGTGTATGTGTATATATATAGAACTAGGTATAGGTATATACATATATATACAACACGTATAGGTGATTCATTGATGTGATATGATATCCGAGGTATGATGAAACAGTATAACTGGGCTTGATGCCGTGATTCTTGACTATACAGTCGTAATAAAGTGTTAGCGGATCATTAGAGAATGAGATAATGAACATGAATATATAAATTATAAAGAGTGGTGATGATATTGATGTACATGGGACGCTAGAATAGTACCCGGACTGTAACTTGTGACTGATCACGATATGATATATGTATAACTTGATTACGACATTATATTGGTGTGACCTGATGCCGATATCATATAAGTATGACCTAGTCACAATATGATACATATGACATGATATTTCTGAGGATAAACTAATGATACTTATCATGATGGCAATGATATATGATTGATGTATGCGATCACAGTTTAACACCTTGATCATGAGATGTGCTGATGATGACATTATACGAATGAGGAGACACCTAGGAGATACTTGACCGTACCCCGATATTGGGATGCCGTACGATGGGTTTTACCGTACGAGGCTTAGATTTGATGATTGATCCGCACTCTTGATTCGAGGAAGCCGTACTACGTACGTGACGCTATTGAGGCGGGATCGCCGACTATTAGAGATATTGATTCAGACCTTAGGTAAACTTTAGTTTCTTACTGACTAGTCTATTAGGTTTAGTTCCTTAGGATGTTAGATGGACACTGGTTTAGGTTCGACTCACATAGTGGTAGTTGTACTCGTATCTCGCAGAGGAGTGGATAATGCACATTTGTATTTACATTCATACTGTAATTATCATGGTGCATGTTCTTTTATATGTTGCTATAATCAGTATAAACTTTACCTGTTAGGACACCAGCACTATTACCGATGATGCGTATATTCCACGCACACTTATTTGCCGGCTCACACACATCATCATCGGTAATTGCTATGTCACGTACACTTTAGATCATATTGACTTTTATGGATATAATCAGTTAACAACTAGACCGCTATAATATTGTGATTATTCTCTGATATTAGTACAGACATGATATTTATTGCTTAGATATTCATGCATTCATATTTTCATGTTATCATGCAGTATTATGGGCATATGCCGACACTTATCATATACTTACTCATGATTTTGAGATTTGGATTTCTATGAGATTTCTGGATTTTTGGGGAAAAACCGCAAAAATATATAAAACTTCTCTCTCTCTCCTCTTCTCTTTTTAAAATAAGATGCGGTTTTCTCGTGATGTATGTGTCGTCCACCATGAGATTTCATGTTTTCTGTTGGATTTCGAGACCCGATTCGAGGAGTGGATGAACCGTCTCGGATATATGGTGGGCCCGGTATGGTATCCCGGGGCAAGAAGATCGAGTTGTAGACGATGAGCCTGGCAGGGGAAGGCTACCCACCGGTGATGTCTGGCGCGGCGGATATCCGGAGGATACCGACCGTTGTCGTGAGATTTGATGATATGGGCCGATCCGGACTGACGGAGCCCGAGATATTGAGACTTGAGATTACATGTGTTGTGTCGATGTTTGACACGGATTTCCATGGATTTCATTATTGAGATTTCAGATTCTTATACCCATTCTACTATGATAACACTAAAGATTTCTTATACGTATATATCTGGATTTCAGGATTTGTTACTTTACATTCATGGCGCATGCATTTCATTCATATGACATAGTATTATATGAGGTACTGACACGACACGGAGTAGTTGCACTTACACGTAGTATTACCCTGCTATTATTAGATGTTTGGGATATAGTAGTGTATTATTATGACCTAGGATAGCGTCGTGCATTCGATTTCTTTTCGTAGATGTTTTCTACTCACGAGTTGGCAACTCACCCCCGTTGTGCCAAATTCTTTACAGGTTCGATGTACAGGTTTCCGTGGCAGCTTGTTGGCACATCTTTTCTTCAGGGTGATTTGCACGGTAGGTTGGTTCACTTGTATCCGAACCACCATTGTACTTTTATTCATTCATTTGTATCTAGTAAGCTCCATCAACCATATTTGTATTACTTGATAAGTTTATTGGACCAGTTGTTTATTTCGACCTTAGAGTCGAGTATGTGTTATTCTGATCTTGTGGTTTTTGTTTTCTTTTGAGATTTGAGCCTCGCCCTTTGGCGTTGTATATTATTGTGATTGTTGTGGTTGTCTCCGCCTGTTGGCGTTGAGCTAGCACCCGTTAGGGATGCTTTTTATTGTTTATGTATATTATACTTGTTGTACCCGTTTGGGGGCCAGTTTTTACCAAGGAGACTCTGCCGAAATTTTTGGAAAAATTTGCTGATGTTTTTATACTTGTTTTCTTTTCTTTTCTTCTTTTTCTTCTTTTATGGTTTAGATCTCTGGGCTTCGGCTTACTTAGGTCATGTGGCGCCTCTAGACGCTTCGTAATCTAAGTGCCGGCCACGTTCCGTACTTTCGGGTCGTGACAAAGTTGGTATCAGAGCGTTAGGTTTAACCTTGTATAAGTCTAGGTGGCCCTTGGTTGATGGAGTAGGCGAGTTAGGTGGAGTAACGTACCGTGGGTATGGTCCGCGGCATACTTACGATACGCTACTCTGCTTAAGGAGCCCTAGGATTTACATTGTTTGCACCGTATTCCATTCGTTCTTTTGATCTACCTTCGTCAATGTCGGATGGTGGTTTCTGTTACCACGGGCGCACGGGCAGAGGAAGCTGCGGCTCGAATGCGATAACCATTAGAGTATTGGTTATTCTTGAGGATTGAAGCATTGCTTAGCGTGCGGACGAAGGGTATTCACATGCCGTCTGGATAAAGTTAAAGGGTTCGAACGATTATCAGAAAACCATTTTCCTAAGTTTAAAGTATTCGGAAGAACATGCAGGTATTTCGATGGACCCTCTAGAAGAATGAAACCCTAACTCGACATAATGACCATGAGAACGCCCTTGAACCTTAGGGTTTACGGCAGTTTCGCAGTGTCATTAGTGAGGCTTGGGTTTGCCCTTCTACAGCTGGATCATCGATGTTGGGGTATGTACCGGATATTTTTAAACTGTACTTGAGTGTTGAGCTCTCGGGGAATTATGGGATTTTGATGGATCGATCGAAAAGTTTAATATAGTCCGGATATCAGGTGAAGGGATTGACTACGTGGGAGACTCTAGATATGAGTATTGCCGTTCGTAGCGCAGTCAGCACAGCTACGAAGAGACGAGTTCGAAGCAACCGACATCAGAGGAAAGAGGCGGACATTAACGATCGTGCTTACGATTGTGATTTAGTGATTTGAATTTCATATTTTCTGTTATTGGATTTTGGCATTTTGAGGAATTCGTTTTACGATTGGTATTTCATGTGTGTACCTTCATTACATTCTAGTTGTGTTTCATATACCGGTTGTATTGATGTTGTTTAGTACATACCCAGTGCACTTGATTTGGTTTTAATACCTTTTGTGATTTTGATTTGATTTCGTGCATATGGGTTACACATGATTTTGATATATGCTTCGACCTAGTTTTTATCCATTTTCGTACTGTGATTCGAGTCTGATATTCGATGTACGTTTTCGTGCTCCATGTGCATCTGATTAGGATTCTTGCGCATACTTGGCGCACTTGATGCGATTTTGTGCACACCAGATGCACTAAATCGGGGTTTTGTGCAGATTAGATACACCTGATTTTGAGTCGTGCACGCCCGTTGCACTTGACAGATGTTTTTGGTGCACACCTGTTGTACTTAGTTTTGTTTTGTGGGTATTCATGGTTTCTGCATTTGGTTTCGATTTCAGTGCGCACCAGACGCACATGACATTTTATTGATGTGATTGGGATTGATTTTAGTTGAGCAGTATGTTTCATAATCATTATTATTTGATTTAGTAACCAGGCGGGACGTGTATGTTAAATAAAAGATATATATATAGTTATTTTTTTAAATTAAACGTCCGCTACTTAGACCGTGACACGTGCATTGCACGGCGATTTTCAAGAAGGGGTTTTTGTATGCTTCTTTATTATGATGATTCGGCGATTTTACTAGGATGCGAACTATATATAAGTTATAGATTGATGTATATTATGATGGTTTTCACATTGAGTTATGATATTTTATTATCGCCATAACTTCGATGATTGCGTCATGCTTGACGGAGTTGATTTTTGTTATATATTGATGATTTCGGAGCCCCGACGATTTGAGTGTTTTGCTAAATGTTTTAGTATTTGGAAGGGGAGTTTTAATTTAAATTCGGGGACCGAATTTCCTAAAGGGGGGAAGATTGTAACGTTTTAAAAATAATTAAATAAATAATTAAATGAATAAAATTGTTTAAGTGAATTTTATGATTTTCGGTAAAGCAAAATGTATTTTTCGTAAAATCAAACCGAAATTTATTTTTTCATTATAAATTCAAAAATACCTATTTAATTATGTAATTACTAGTAAATAGTGTTTATTTATCCACTTATAAATTTTTAGTTTAATTAAATATTTTTCCTAAATTAATTGTTTTAAATATTAACATAAGCTTTATTTTTACACTAAATTAGTGTAAATTACAAATTTGAATGGTTTTAATTTGTAAAAATGAACCATGGCATATTAAAATTTAGTGTGTATCATGAAAAAATTATTTGCAAATTTTTCCTATTTTCTAGAGCTTTCTTGAATTGCTATAGTAAATAAATAAATAAATAATTAAATAAAGCATGAAAAGACTTTATATGATGTTTTCTTCTCTTGAAAGTTCTACACACTTTCACACTCACTTCTTTCTCTCCCTCACCTCACCAAGGCCGGCCACAAACCCCCCATGGCTGCCCCCCCCCCCCATTTTCCACCTCATTTTGTTCAAAATTCATTAAAAATACTTCAAAAATTCAATTAAAATTCCACAAAATCCTAATTTCTTCATACCCTTTATTCTCTACCCTTCTTTATATGGATTTTGGAGTGGGAAAGCATGTATTTTGGAGGCTCATTTCTTGTTGAGATTTCATATTTTGGGAGGTATAATTTCTTTCTTTTGATTTATTGTTTTAGATGTTCATTTAAGCTTAATTAGATTTAATGAATTAATTCTACGTTTTTTTTTAAAATGCAAGTTATGGTTGTAAATTCAAGTTAGGGTTTTTAATAATTAATTAGGGTTATAATAGTTAGTTTAACACTTTTAGAATTGGAAAATATTGCATGGTTGTTAAATTGTAAAATTTTCATTTAAAATTGTTTTAAATAAGGAAATTAGCTAACTAGATTTTTCTAAAATGTGTTTGTGGGTAATATAAAATTCCAATTAAAGTTGCTATCATTAGATGGTAGTTTTAATGAGAATATTAGCATATTAATTGAATGAAAAACTTAGTTTGATCACTAGATTACTTTGATAATTAGAAAAATAGTAATAAAATGCTATTATTTTGTAAACTAGATTTTAGGAATTTCTAAATAAATGTGATTAAAAATATAATTTATGGTTTCATTGAATCATTATCATTATGAATTGTGGTTTAATACATTAAATCATGCAAATCATGTTTTGTGGTGGAATTGTGGTGCTTTGCTTGAAAAATGTTGAAAATTGTTAAATGTTGCAAACTAGAAATTTCAAGTTAATATAAATTTGTGTAATAAAAATATAGTAACGGTTTGTATAGTCTAGTTATGCTATATAATGAGTTTTATAACTATTGGTTTCATTTAAATGTCAAGTTTTGGTGAAAAACGGTAAATTGGCAATTTCGGTTTTTACGAAATTGGACGGTTTGATGGATTTTAGGGTTTCGATGGATTTAATCGTGTTTTATGGTATAAGTAATGTGTTTTAAAACTAAGAGTTATTTGTTAATGTTTATCTCGATCCATCGGAGTTTGTACGCCGATATCGAGCGATATTTGGTTCTTTTTCGTGGACGGGACATAGGCTTTAACCTATGCTGGTTCATTGCGTCGTTTTGACTTTTGTATGTGATTCAGTTTACGGTGCTATTTATATGTTTGTGTTTAGGTACCCCTCACGTGGACTGCGGGCGATGAAGAGGAGGATGGCGACACCGTCTTCGGCAGACATAGACCAGGTGAGTAGATGCATATCTACGGGGGGAAGTCGGGTGGATGGCGTTTAGCATCCCCGCAACGTAGAATAGGAATAGTACTTATTGAAATTAGGAAACCAGATGTGACCCTAGTAGGACCCTAGTATTGACCATAGGCTGGACTAGACTGATTTAGGAAAACCATATCAGAGGATGAATACCTTGGAAGAGGTTCGTAGGTTTCAGATAGAAACACACCCACGCACACACTGAAACTCGACATGGGGTACGTGTATGTGTATATATATAGAACTAGGTATAGGTATATACATATATATACAACACGTATAGGTGATTCATTGATGTGATATGATATCCGAGGTATGATGAAACAGTATAATTGGGCTTGATGCCGTGATTCTTGACTATACAGTCGTAATAAAGTGTTAGCGGATCATTAGAGAATGAGATAATGAACATGAATATATAAATTATAAAGAGTGGTGGTGATATTGATGTACATGGGATGCTAGAATAATACCCGGACTGTAACTTGTGACTGATCACGATATGATATATGTATAACTTGATTACGACATTATATTGGTGTGACCTGATGCCGATATCATATAAGTATGACCTAGTCACAATATGATACATATGACATGATATTTCTGAGGATAAACTAATGATACTTATCATGATGGCAATGATATATGATTGATGTATGCGATCACAGTTTAACACCTTGATCATGAGATGTGCTGATGATGACATTATACGAATGAGGAGACACCTAGGAGATACTTGACCGTACCCCGATATTGGGATGCCGTACGATGGGTTTTACCGTACGAGGCTTAGATTTGATGATTGATCCGCACTCTTGATCCGAGGAAGCCGTACTACGTACGTGACGCTATTGAGGCGGGATCGCCGACTATTAGAGATATTGATTCAGACCTTAGGTAGACTCTAGTTTCTTACTGACTAGTCTATTAGGTTTAGTTCCTTAGGATGTTAGATGGACACTGGTTTAGGTTCGACTCACATAGTGGTAGTTGTACTCGTATCTCGCAGAGGAGTGGATAATGCACATCTGTATTTACATTCATACTGTAATTATCATGGTGCATGTTCTTTTATATGTTGCTATAATCAGTATAAACTTTACCTGTTAGGACACCAGCACTATTACCGATGATGCGTATATTCCACGCACACTTATTTGCCGGCTCACACACATCATCATCGGTAATTGCTATGTCACGTACACTTTAGATCATATTGACTTTTATGGATATAATCAGTTAACAACTAGACCGCTATAATATTGTGATTATTCTCTGATATTAGTACAGACATGATATTTATTGCTTAGATATTCATGCATTCATATTTTCATGTTATCATGCAGTATTATGGGCATATGCCGACACTTATCATATACTTACTCATGATTTTGAGATTTGGATTTCTATGAGATTTCTGGATTTTTGGGGAAAAACCGCAAAAATATATAAAACTTCTCTCTCTCTCCTCTTCTCTTTTTAAAATAAGATGCGGTTTTCTCGTGATGTATGTGTCGTCCACCATGAGATTTCATGTTTTCTGTTGGATTTCGAGACCCGATTCGAGGAGTGGATGAACCGTCTCGGATACATGGTGGGCCCGGTATGGTACCCCGGGGCAAGAAGATTGAGTTGTAGACGATGAGCCTGGCAGGGGAAGGCTACCTACCGGTGATGTCTGGCGCGGCGGATATCCGGAGGATACCGACCGTTGTCGTGAGATTTGATGATATGGGCCGATCCGGACTGACGGAGCCCGAGATATTGAGACTTGAGATTACATGTGTTGTGTCGATGTTTGACACGGATTTCCATGGATTTCATTATTGAGATTTCAGATTCTTATACCCATTCTACTATGATAACAGCTAAAGATTTCTTATACGTATATATCTGGATTTCAGGATTTGTTACTTTACATTCATGGCGCATGCATTTCATTCATATGACATAGTATTATATGAGGTACTGACACGACACGGAGTAGTTGCACTTACACGTAGTATTACCCTGCTATTACTAGATGTTTGGGATATAGTAGTGTATTATTATGACCTAGGATAGCGTCGTGCATTCGATTTCTTTTCGTAGATGTCTTCTACTCACGAGTTGGCAACTCACCTCCGTTGTGCCAAATTCTTTACAGGTTCGATGTACAGGTTTCCGTGGCAGCTTGTTGGCACATCTTTTCTTCAGGGTGATTTGCACGGTAGGTTGGTTCACTTGTATCCGAACCACCATTGTACTTTTATTCATTCATTTGTATCTAGTAAGCTCCATCAACCATATTTGTATTACTTGATAAGTTTATTGGACCAGTTGTTTATTTCGACCTTAGAGTCGCGCATGTGTTATTCTGATCTGGTGGTTTTTGTTTTCTTTTGAGATTTGAGCCTCGCCCTTTGGCGTTGTATATTATTGTGATTGTTGTGGTTGTCTCCGCCTGTTGGCGTTGAGCTAGCACCCGTTGGGGATGCTTTTTATTGTTTATGTATATTATACTTGTTGTACCCGTTTGGGGGTCAGTTTTTACCGAGGAGACTCTGCCGAAATTTTTGGAAAAATTTGCTGATGTTTTTATACTTGTTTTCTTTTCTTCTTTTTCTTCTTTTATGGTTTAGATCTCTGGGCTTCTGCTTACTTAGGTCATGTGGCGCCTCTAGACGCTTCGTAATCTAAGTGCCGGTCACGTTCCGTACTTTCGGATCGTGACACCTCACTTCTTATTTAACTTAAGATTTTATACGTCTTTACGTGCGATGCAAATAGTGTCATTATGTTTCAAAAAGTTCGATAAAAGTCACCATGTCACAAAATAAAGACCGGATAAAACTTCAAAAGGATCACACAAGTTTTTAAAGAATTAAGTTTTTCTCGAGTTTCGTTTTCTAGCTGGGTTTTAAATTCAGAATTTCTATTTTTCTTAACAGGAAACTATGTCTTATTCTTCACTCCACCTTTTTTCTTGTTTTCGTTTTATACACACCTTCGTGAACATGCAATAGTCTTTATCATATGATAAAACCTTCATATCTCCGTTAAAAATATTTTTATAAAAACTTGTCTTATGTCAAGATTATTCTCACACAAAAAACCGTTAGGAATTTTAACTCGGAGAGAACACTTGCTTGACTTTGTTTTAATTTGGACTTTCTAGGATTCTTAATGAGCTTTGGGCCAATGCACCCAAACCAGTTGTTTTTAGGGCATTAGGTATAGAGGCACCCTGGCGGACTAATTGCCCAAGTTACCTAAGCCCTAAAACAAAACGACTCATTTTGGCGTGAAAATCATAACAATTTAATGTGAACGGAGATATAGCCAGTTGTTCAGTTCTTTTCAAGATAACAGACGTGTTTGTGTAGCTAAGGTGTGTAATCACTCTGATCAAGTTCCAGATAGGTTATTTTTTAGACTTAGTTCTTATTAAGATTTCAATAATATCCCTTCATATCCACTTTGTTTTATAAGCTATTCTTGATATTACTTATTTCAGAATAAACCTATTTGATCCTAAAAAATAGTTTATCAATTTAAAAGTTTTATAACATATCAGACTTGTTATCTAATTTTCAAAACTTACGACACATGCAGTATGATGCAAAAACGTATATTAGCTGCGGTTAAACTCAAAGGAGGGTTATCTTTCAGGTTTTCAAAATCTAAGAATAGGATTTAGTTGGTCCTATCTTATCACACTAAATCATAGGTATTTTGAATCTAAGTTCTCCCATTAGCTAACTAGACGCCAAAGTTTTTATGTTTTGGAAATTTTCTGATTTTTATGGGTTTTTTTGAATATGTATGCAAATGCAGAATATACAAATGAATGCAAAAGATAGAGATACTTACCGAGCACACCCCCAAACTTAAACTTGACAGTGTCCTCACTGTCACGCTACACCAAGAGAGTCAAAATTGTTGAGGGGTCAACATATGTCGGTTCGCTATATGTACAAGAAAAAGGAAACAAAATATATACACAAAAAGGTCACCCAAATTTAAGTAAAACAGTGTTTCCACTGCTTAAGAGTTGAAGTTTAAAGTCAGGGGGGTTAATTCATTAATCTATATAAGGCCTTATACAGACCAAATGTTAACACCAACCATTCAAAAATTCTATCGTTATTCACCCAGAATTGGTGGAAGAACGCGTGGAGAAAAGAAATAAAGGATATGCGAGACCGTTTGTGGACGGATGTAGTATATGGACTCGGTATATGAGGGGATGAACGGAAGGGAGAAAGAAACGGAGTGCAAACTCGAGGTTAAAAATTGATTGAATAAATTAGTACAGTTTGTTATGATTTGAATCTATTGCACTAATTTATCAATACTGTGAGAAATGGAGTCAAACCTTTCAAGATTCGCAAGAAAATATGTGCCAACCGAATTTGGTAAACCAGATGAAGGAAATGAACGTATCAAGTGGTCTTGTGGTAGATGGAGGAAAGTAACCGAGGAATGACATCGGTCAGAAGCGCAGGAGGATGTTCACAGTCAATGGAGGGGACATGATGAATCGGAAAATCTGACTCATCCAATAAAACGTGTTTATCCTTAAAATTTTCCTCTAAATTCACGTCAAAATCATGATTATCCATGCATTCATTCAAATCTTCATCAATAAACTCAAGATTTAAATGGAGTTCAGGAGAAACGGTTAAAAGTTCAGGATGATGTCCACACAATTGTGAAAGAAAGTGTTGAATTGGTGAGAAAAATTCACCCAAATTTGTCGATTCATCATCAAAATTATCCCCAACGTCAAAATCCTCAATCAATTGAAAGTCAAATTTCTCAGATATCTCAACAAAAGCATGGTTTTCAATCGGCTAGATTTCTAGAGTGGAGATGTCGAGATCAAAAGGAGTGGCATTGGTTTCATTAGAAAGGGGCCCTTCACAATCGGGTAAATCAAAAACTACATAGTCGCACAACTCATCAAACATTCTATCATCAATTGGTGAATCATTTGGTGTACTCGAAAGAATTTCGAAACTAGAGTTGTGGAATTATATTTGGAATGGAGAGGCTTGATTTGGAATGGTGGATTGCACACTTCTACTACTCAACTCATCATCATATTCAATCGCCAAATCATACATTATAAACTTTTGAGCTAGTTGGGAACTAGCTGCTGGTTCGTTAGTTTGTATGAGGGCGGCCATGGATGCATTCAATTTCTCCATTTGTTGGCATGAAACTACCCAAAATTCTTCTAATGATTGTTCCAAACTAGACATGGGTTGTGAAAGGGTTTCAGTAAAAGATTCAAATTCGTTCGGATACGCGAAACTCCCAAATTGATGTTCAGAGGCAATATCTACTGAAGGTGTGAAGGTCGGGTAGGATTGATAGGAATCGAATGGTTCCGTAGAATGGGTAGGATTGGGATCAACACCTTGATAGGAAGAAGGTTGGAATTGTTGTCCTAAAGAATCCGGAGTGGTGAAAGGTATGAAAGATCAGCTACGGATTTGTGCAATACGTTCAGCAATGGACATCGATTTAAGAGTCGACGCATTACCCTCTGGCGGAGTATCACCATGAGAAGGGGTGAAAGTTTGAAAAGGTTGATATGACGTGGATTGTGATGTCTAAGTGGTGTTCCTAGAAGCATCTATCTGATCTTTCAAAGAAATTTTTGGCATGGATGGATCATTTGACGTTCTACCAAAACAAGAGCCATATAAAGAAATATCTGGTTGAGGGTACCAAAGTCTGGCAAGAGTTGGTCGATGTGGGGTATCTATGATATGAAAAGAAGAAGAAGAAGAAGCGCGTATGAAAAAGGAGGTGAATTTTTTTTCGTTTTGTGCTAGTTATTAACAAAAGAATGAAATATACATACAAAAGGTTAAAAAAAACAATCACGACACAAATACCACACACCTAATCGGTCTAGGATTCACCTAGGTCAACTAGACTTGCTTAAGAACTTAATTGTCGAAATAAAACCGTGTCGAGAAACGGGCTCAAGATATACTGATCACGAGACCAGATAAGTGTAGAGATAAGGGGAGGTTTTCCAACGCTTCCGCGAAATTCCTTAATTAGAATAACCCTTTATCTTTTGGCGGTTTCGCCGTGAACACTTTCCTAGACACCCCGTGAACGATATACCGTTAAGCTGTGTTCTAAACACAGTTAACTTTTCCTAATCAGCGTGAAGTCCTTAAAGGCATAAAGTCTAATTTCTTTCAAAAATTTTGCGGGTAAACGTTATGCTCAATTTCTTGATTTATGGGCCACGGAAAAGGTGATGAAATTCTTTACCGTATGTTGTGGGGTTCGCTTGCCCTTAAGTCCGTATTAATGGATACAATGCGCAAATCAATGAAAAAGTTTTTTAAAACATCAAACAATCGTTTTTTAAGCTTAAGCACGGCACTGCAACAAATACGGGTTAGTTCTTTTTAGCATTTGGCAGCGAACTTGCAAAGAATTCTGCAAAGATAGAATAGTGGATACGTCGGATTTGAGAAGGAAGGTGTTAGGAAATAGGTACCGATATGTTTTGGGATAAGAAACTCCCGTTGAATTGAATCCGATTAGCTTGAAAAATTCACTTGCGCGGGTCAAACTATCCGGATCTTTGGCACTGTACTGCACTATCACCTTGACTTTGAATGTACACTTTGCTCCGCACGATCGCAGTACACAATTTCTTAAAATATGCAAATGTCAGAAAAATGGATATTTAGTGCGAAAAAGAAATATAAGTGCCCAAACTCCTGCACATACAAAATTATGAAAATCAAACAATAACAATGGAGTACTAATAGAACATTGGAGCCAACACAACAAGAAATTTTTCAACCCCTCATAATAAAACCTCCGGTGGCGGGTAAACAAGGAAAACCGGCGGGAGACTTACAACATTTGGTGTTCAATTTTTGTGTGGGTTCTCTATGTTCTACCAGTATGCCACTGTTACTCTTTGATATTTCTATTTCACCACATAGTGTCAGCGGGTCCAATTTCCATAGAACAAAATGTTAGAATTGTTAGTTTTTGTTTTGGTTTTATGAAATTCTTTTCGATTTTTAGTTTCGTTTTTCAGAATAGTGTTAGTGTTATAAACAAGATATACAGAGATTAACCCGAAATAACAAGAATAAAAACGTTACCGTCTCCCCGGTAATGGCTCCATTTGATCGGAAGAGATTTCGCGTGTCGTATCTTAGTTTTAAAGTTAACCGCAATCAAGACGGCGTCGCATGTAGCTAGCCGTGATGAGTACGGGTCGTCCGCAGGGAGATGGTGTGTTTTAAGTTCTTATTCTCACGAGTTAAGCCGAAGGTCCAAATAGTTCAATTCTAACCTACATGTTATGTATATATATATATATATATATATATATGCACGAAACGCTTGTTAGGGATAGTGATAGGTTAGTTTAAGTTAGGAAAATCCATACTCATTTCTTTGTGCGTCACTTGACTTATAGAAGTTAGGATAATCAGCAACAACGTGGATTAGGGAGGTATTTGAGAAATCCAGCTTATTGACCCATATCCTTCCATTCTTGTCTCTTATCTTTTGCCACGTACCAAACCTAACGCAAACGGTCTCGGTTAAGGATCATCACTACCGTGGTAGGATAGGGTGCCTAATGGAGAGTTTGCGTGAGGTTTGAACGGAGTTCGATTAGCAAGTATCGGGCAAAGGAAATGAGCAAAAAAGATTCTTAACCTATACAACCATTCTCTTTCCCTAACAATATCCACTACTCACAAACCATAACCAACATCAAAGAAAAGTATAAAAGAGAAGAGACCAAAGAAAACAACATTGCAAGTAAGTAAAATGCAAGAAATTTAAGTGCAAGAAAGTAAAGTGAAGAAAATACTAAGAACCAAAGTGCAACAAAATGAAAGCTTTATTAAGTTCAACTCCAAGATACAAACCATGAGTTCAATAACCAAAACCTAAACTTGCAAACTCAATGAAGAGGTTGCAAGATTAGGAGAAGACAAGGAACTCAAGGTGAACTAACTACTATGTACAAAGCTTTAACAAGATTGCAAAATGAAAATGGAATGAAGTGTGTCAAAGTATGCTCCTTGAGCTTGCTCTCTGTTCTGGTATTTATAGGCACAAAATCAACAAAAATAAACAATAAAAATGAGATGATGTGACAAAACGGAATGAACGGAAGAAAATTTGAGCCAAAAAGATGTAGTTGGGACCGATGGTAACGAGAATTTGGCCAATTCTGGCTGTTTACTGAAGAGTGGTGGGGCCCGTTTTCTTGTGGTGGTCTTATATCCTCTCCATGATCTTATTGGTATTGTTTGATTCTTCTATATCAACTTGGGTTGTAATCTGTAGATTTGGAGGGAAATTGTAATTTTAAATTACATCACACCTTTTGTTTCCACTCATCACACATAGTCTCACTTGCATAAATCATGATTCTTATGTGCCCACTTATGCTAGGTTGTCCCACCATGGTTCATACATCAAAAGATTTAGTTCACACATGCATCACGTTGGACCATTCATGATAAAAATGTGTACACATGAATTTTTTTGCAAAATCTTCTTGTATAATGATCGGTATTCCGTTCTGGTTGTAGTGTCAACTCACAAATATCGTATCCGTGCATTTGAATGTGTTTCCAGTGTTTTGTCATGAATACCTGTAATCTGTACTTATTGAGAAGACACGGATTAATAATACCGATATATCATAAAATTAATAATGAATGAGCGGTATTGAAATGCAGTTTTTCGTGATGAACGCCACCCCCTAGACCTGGTATACGATACTCTTAGACGAAGAGACCGGACTATACGGAGATTGTCACGGATAGGCTCAGTAGAGGTCCGGATGAGCTTGCTCGTCGGTCTTCTTTTCGACAGGTACCTGGAAAGCCGTTACGTACAGCTAGTGCCGCTAACGTGCTTGTGGTTAAACCCACTGCCAGCGTACTGTTGAGTTAATGTCCCACACAGAGGGTTTCTCTGATTCAGGCGAAAAGATGTGGTAGCCATATGTTTATACGTGCAGGGTTTCGATCGAATGATAATACTAGCCCGCTTAGGATTAAGCCGGATTATTAAATCAGGTATTGATTTAATAATTTACATGTACATATTTTAATATGTATATTCTAGTGTTATCCAGATTTTCGATCGGATGGTTGATGATGGATGGTTGATGATACTGGCGGGCTTAGGATTAAGCCAGTTCATTAAATCGGATATTGATTTAATACTAGTATTATTTTAGTGGTATTATTCTATCTCTTGGGTGTTCGTATTTTGATACGAATACGGGTATCTATATACAGTAGAATGTATCCGTATTTATACGGAAAGACATTCTAGAAAGAGGACACCTATTCATATATTTTCCATTTTATTTGCAAAATGGAAATGAGGTGTAAAATAGGAAATGGTGTGAACCATACTTGAATAGTGTTGACAAATGAATTGAAAATTCATTTATGCAAACTATTCAAGTATGGTTGTATTATCTTTATTGAAAAATGGTTTTTACAAAACCATGCTTCATGATTTTCTACACACAAGTTTTTCATTCTTATAGCAAGGTTCTCTCTTCTCACTTTCTTAGCTCTCTTGTGTTCCTCCTCCTCCTTCATCTTCATCTTCCTCCCTACCATCTCATGAGTTGAGAATCAAAAGAGAAAGAGAGATAGAAATACACTAGATAAATCACCACATCTCCTTAGTAACCTAGACTAGCAAACTAGGTCACTAACGTGCTTCATTTGTGAAGCCAAGCTTGAATTAAGAACTCTCGGGTGGATCATCTAGGATCAAGAAGGCGATCTAGCAAGGTCGATCAAGATCGCCTAAGGAGCTTAAGAAGAGTAGTAAAGACCCGAAGGACACGAGTCTCTAGGTATAACTCTTTTCTCACAGTGGCTAGATCCCTGTAGAAAGCTATTTTTGGTTTATGGTTAGATTCTAGGACGAGTTTTCTAGCGCCGGATTTTTAAAAGGTTAAATTTTTTCGTTCCGTAACAGCCACGGTAGGCGGCCAGGGCACTAGGAAACCCAACATCTCCCTCACAGCACGAAGGGTAACAATGCAATTTGGGTTATTGTAGATCGACTCACCAAGTTGGCTCACTTTATTCCATTTAGAGTTGGCCAATCAACTGAGACGTTGGCAAGAAAGTATATGGATGTGAGTAAAAATCTAAAGTAAGATTTATACCTTCAAGATGTACCATACTTCCATAATTCATGCAGGAGATCGTGAGATTACATGGGGTACCTGTTTGCATCGTCTCCGATCGTCATACGAGATTCTGATCACAATTCTGGCAGAGACTGTAAGCTATCCTTGGAACGAGTCTGAATTTCAGCACGGCGTACCATCCACAAACAGACGGACGGTTCGAGCGAACAATTCAGATCGTGGAAGACATGTTGAGGGCTTGTATGTTAGACTTCGAAGGTTCGTGAGAAGATCACCTACACCTTTTGGAGTTCTCATATAACAACAGCTACCAGGTAAGTATTGGGATGGCACCATTCGCAGCACTCTACAGACGGAAATGCCGTTCCCCGCTGAGTTGGGACAACATTGGAGATTGTGAACTTTTTGGACCAGAGATGATCGTAGCAACTGTAGATGCGGTTCGTACGATCAAGGAAAAGATGTGCATAGCCCAGGACCGACAGAAGCATTGGGCAGATGCAAAATGACGACATCTGGTGTTCTAACCTGAAGAGCATGTGTTCCTAAAGATCTCTCCAAATAGATGAGTGATACGTTTTTGCAAGGGGGTAAACTCAATCTAAGGTATATTGGACCGTTCGACATACTCGAACAAGTTGGAAAAGTGGCATACCGTTTAGCACTACCACCCTCACTGGAAGGAGTGCACAACGTGTTCCACATATCCCAGCTACAACGATATGTGAGCGACCCTGGCCATATACTTGATCACTCAGAGCTCACAGTATAGACTGATCTAACTTGCGAGTAGCAACCAGTTGAAATACTGGACCGAAAGGTGAAGACAGTACGGAACAAAGAAGTGAACTTGGTCCGAGTGATGTGGAGAAAGGATTCTCTGGGAGAATCAACTTGGGAAAGAGAAAAAGATATGCGTACACGATACCCTTACCTTTTTGAAAATTAGTCTCTATTTAAATGTAAATTTTGAGGACGAAATTTTTATAAAGAGGGTAGAATGTAACGAATCTGAAATCCCTGTACAGAATTATTTGTTTAAATGTATAGAAAAGGGTATTTCAGAATGTGTAGGAGTTATAAGTAATTTTGTTCAATAAAAGTAAGAAGCAACTTGTAGGTCACTGGTAAAGCCTCTGTACTACTGGGATGTAGCCTGTGTATTCGAATCCTATCGGTCCTAAATTTTTTAAAGATTTTTCTTTTTAATTTTTCGAAAGCCCAAAAGTTGCACGTGTAATTCACGGAGAATCGAAAGGTTTTAGAAAAATCAAACAGGCGCAATGAAGAGTAAATACAGAATATAATATGTAGCATGAATATCAAGGCAGATGGATTAAATCCAACCGCCCAAATCCTCGTTTTGGCCACCACCGACGGTCCAAGTAGCCCCAATCGCCTCCATTCTTCGCCCGTGCGTCCCTTTGACTCCCCACTACACCCCTGTAGTGTTTGATTTCTCTGAAATTGATCAGAGACTCTTCAAATCCCCCATTAACATCATTTTAATTCTTTTTAATTCATTTTTTAAATTCCCATACTCTCAAATTTCACTATAAATACCACCCCATGCCCTAACTCTCCCCCATTCTGAAATTTCTATCAAAAATTCTCTCAAACTCTCTAAGTACCAAGTGGAATTAAGCATCCAAGTGGAGTAGCAGGCCAAGCTCGATGAACAAATCCTTTCTGACGACACCACAACACCCAAAGGCTTCCCCTCATTCTTGCTAACGATCTAAGCTAGTAAGTTCCTTTTTCTCTCTATTTCTTTCATCTCAAATCGTCTTCTAAAAACTCATCGACAAAGTGGAGTTAGCTCCGTTATATTTTTTTTACATTTGTACTCTACTTTATAATCAAAATAGGTCAAACTAATATCTTAACACCACTCTTAACATTATGTATATCTTTTAGCTTGTAGTTTAACAAAAAATTTCATATGAAACAATCATATAACAAACTTTTCATTAAAATATCATGAATATTAATATAACCGTAATTTCAAGAACTAGAGTATATACTTCTAGATCACGGGGTAACGACCTACCCAACACGCACACTATGGTTTCATAACACGAGGTTCTAAACATAGAGTTTATTTAAAGAATAGGTTTTATATTAAACTACCATATTTTTCAAAACGGGTTTCTTTTAATAAATGTTTTAAATTCTTGGCAATTGTTCCTCTACAACCCTCGTCAATAGACCCACTAATGGATGGTGCGGATAATCGCACATCCTTGGGATAGTAAAGCGAGATGCTGAACTTTTCATGGAGTATTCGGTCTTAAAGGAAATAAAAATACGGTTTTTAAGAAATACGACTTTTCTAAACAAAACTAAACTTTGGAAAATTATACAAAACTATGAATCCGTATTTTCAATAAAAAAATTATGAAACTATATTTTTAAAATGAAAGATTAGAATTTCTAATAAAATACCATCAAGTTTCCAAAAGAGCTAGTTTTCAGAAAAATACCATAATCTTTTAAAAGTTAGGTTTTATCACCAAAATACCACAACAATTAAAATATATGTTCATGAAACCCCTAAATATTATAAATCACCCTCGAGCTCTATTTTTAAACAATATTCATATATTTTTCATAAAAACCCCTCGAGAAATAAAACAATGTAAACAAACAATAATAAATATTAAAAACTCTAGATTAATATAGATTTAAGCGGTATCATTTCTCTTGAGCCCCAGGGAGCCGGAGAAAGCGAGTGCTTTCCTATTCAGGTTAGATAACTTAACGGAGTTATCAATCGCAATTGTCTTGAAAAAAGAGACAAATCCTGCCGTCTATGTGCAGCAGTTGCCGATTTCTCCCGAACATAAGATTTTTAATAATTTAAATCAATTTATATGAAATAGATCTGAACTCGAATCTGTCACGTCCCGAAAGTACGGAACATGACCGGCACTTAAACTACGAACGTCTCGAGGCGTACGTAATCTAAGTAAGCCGAAAACCCAGAAATCCAAACCAAGAAAATTAGTAGAGTGAAGGAAACCAATTTAAAATCAAGTAGTTTTAATAGCATAAGCCGAATTATGTGGTTTTAAAAACATCAAATATTTCTTGAAAATTTCGGCAGAGACTCCTTTGTAAAAACAGGCCCCCAAACGGGATACAACATGAATAGTATACGAAATCAAAAAAAAGGCATCCCCAAGCGGGAGCTAGCTCTTCGTCAATCGACGGTCACAACCACACAAGCAATATAATATACAACGCCAAGGGTGAGGATCAAAACTCAAAAGGAAACTCAAAACAACAAGAAAACCACAGAAATATAACGCGCGACTCTAAGGTCGAAAGAATAACATCACTGGTCTCTATCTCAAAAATAAATACATGTTTGGTTGATGGAACTTCTAGATACAATAGAATAATGATATACAAGATATAATGATAGGTGCGATACAAATAAACCCATCTACTAGCAAGTCACCCGGAAATGGAAATAGTGCCAGCAAGCCGTAATGAAACCTGTACGGCGAAACCTGCAAGAACTGTGGCACAACGGGGGTGAGTTGCCAACTCGTGAGTAGAAAAACATCTACGCACAGAAATCGCATAAATAACGCAATCCTAGGTCAATGATCATAATATATCCTCAAATATGTATATAACATGCAGCCTATAACAATGGCTAGGGTAAATATCTAACCCGAGTGTAATCTCATGTGCCCGTGTCAGTGCCTCAGGTAGCAATATATCATATGAATGAGGTATGAATGGATGAAAATAGAATACATGTAAATGAAGAAACTATTTTCATAATTTAGTGAGATTTCCTTTATATTTTTAAAATGAGGTATCATAATGAAATCCGCATCAACAGTGTCTAGCATCGACACAAAACATAAATCTCAATGTCTCAAAATCTCAGGCTCCGGCTATCCGGACTGGCCTGTATCATCAAATCTCAGTACCTCAATATCTCGAAATCTCAATGTTTCAATCTCAATATCTAGGGCGCCGTCATTCCAGACCGGCCCCTACCATCCATCTCAAGACCACGACGGTATCCTCCGGATATCCGACGCGTCGGATAATATCACCGGTAGGTAGTGCTCCCCTGCACAGGCTCAACGTCAACAACACGATCTTCTTGCCCCGGGGTACAGCACCGGGCCCACCATGTACCCGAAACGGTTCATCCATCTTCTCAAATAGGGTCTCGAAATCCATCAGCAAACTCATGGTGGACGACTCATACATCATGGGAAAACCGCATTTTTATTTAAAAAGAGAGAAAGCAGTTTATATATGTTTTGCGGATTTCCTCCAAATCCAGAAAATATTATGGAAATCCGAATCATCAATAGCATGTAAAACCATGAATATAAGCATAAGCATCCATGAATGTGGCATATAATGAATAACAGTATGCATGAAGTGACAAGTAACAACTACAATGTCTAAACTAGCATATAAGGCAAGCAACTAATCATCATGTCAAAACTACTAGTTAACAAGCTACATTAGGCGATAATATTTTCTAAGGTGTGCGTGACATGGCAATTACCGATGAAGATGTGTGTGAGCCGGTAAGCAAGTGTACGTGGTACATACGTATCATCGGTAATGGTGCTGGTGTCCTAACAGTATGATATCAACAATGCAATAAGAAATTATAATATAAGTATGCGATGCGGAGTGAACAGTAATAATGAGCGGAATACTCGACACAACGATAACTAAACTGCATTATCCTAATATAAGTCCTACACTAGTGCCTTTTGAAATAACACGAATCGCGGTGTTTTGAAAATAAGGGCTACGGTGTTTTTACGAAAAGATACGTCTTTTGAAATATCCGTAGAATCCCTTGACCTGTCTTTTAAAATACCCACGATTCGTAAGCTTTTGAAATAGGTAGGAGTCGAATCTAATCTAACAACTAACTAAACTAAAGGTCTAAGCTAACAAGCTGGACTACAGGTAAGGAAACCGCCTAACATCTGAGACGATATATATACATACCTGTATATATATTAGTCGGTGATCCCGCCTCAATAATATCATATCCGATACCATATCTATAATCAGACATCCCAAGTCAAGAGTGCGGATCAATCATCAAAATATAGCTCGTACGTAAATCCGTCGTACGGCATCCCCAAATCTGGGTACGGGTCAATATCATATTCATCACACTATTCATCCGGTATCCTCTTTATCAGAGATCATAGTCTAGGGTACTGACCTATGTCTAGTACAGTACTACTATCATAATATAGTCTTGATCTGGCTACTGATCGACAGTCTCGTACAAACTGATATCATCAGCACATATCATCATCAAAGGGTATGCATCGCCCAATACGGGCTAGGATCAATATCCTAGCATACCATATCTCATATCACGATCACATGTCGACCATTTAATTAATAACACTATTCACCCGTATCGTCGTCCCAAGATCCGCTATAACAACAGGACGTACCTCAAGTACGAATCCTGCCATATCACCGTTCTCGCGGTCTCAATCAAATCTTATCGACTCATCTCAAATCCCAAATACTATCCTCAAATCCAGTATGTGAGCACATAGTCCCATACCCATGTGAACACATAACAATATAACCCGATATAAGCACATATGAAAGAAGAATGTATGCAAGTATGGTATGTGTGTGTAAATGTGGGGTAACCTCTACTCTAGGGTCTCGCAACACTAACTAATCCGATCACACCCTAAATCCATCTATATCATCAATAACATCAAACAATACATAATCACTATGTGTGTATACGTATTCGTATACATCACCACGAACTGCGGGGGTGCTATACGCCATCCACCCGACTTCTCCCCGTAGATATGAATCTACTCACCTGGTCCTCGCTAGCCGGTGCCGACGTCGCCACGCGCTTGCTTGTCGTCCCGAATTCCATATGGGTACCTACATATCATAACGCACCGTATCGCATTAAAATCCGACTCATGACCAAAACGACACACGAATCCCACATAGGTCAAAACCTATGGTTGCTTTTACAAATCAAGCCAAAAACCGTCGACGTCGGCGTACAAAAGCCAGACCATCGAGAAAAACCCAAACACACTCATTTGTACAATCACGAACACTAATTATAATATAAAATAGCTTAAAATTCACAAAAACCCCAAATTCACTTTAAAAGCCATTTTTCCGAAAATCTAGCAAGCAAAATTAACCGTTTTAGTACAAAACTCGATGTTTAAATAAATCTTGTGGCCCCAATATCCACTAAATATCATAACTAAGTCATATAAACCATTTCTATAATTTATTCTCATAAATTTGCATAAATTCCAAAATCCTAGTTTGCAAAAATATCAATTTTTAACACCTTTTAAAGCAAAATTCACAATTCATCAATTAAGCTTGGTTTTGCATGATCAAAGTCATTAAACCACACATTATAATATTAATAATGACATGAAACCTTAATTTAGATTTTAAACCCAAATATAAAACAATTTCAAAAAAACCTAGTTAGCAAAATAGCACATTTATCATAATTTCCAACTAACAATTTGAAATTAGCAACTGGATTAGGTTTTAGCAAGAATTAACATGTTAATCTACTCATGGCAAACTTAATGATGTGATAAAACCCTATCTTGATTTTAATCTCACATATAACCATTAATTCCACAATTCAAGTTTGCAATATGAACACAAATTAAACACCAAATTTAGTTAAATTGGAGTAATTAACCAACAATTAAGACATGGGTTAAGATTTATACCTTCCAATTAGAGATCTAGCAAGGATCTAAGCCTCCCAAATTGCTCTCTTTTCACCAAGATCCATGCTAGATGGGATAAAGAATAATGGGTAAGAGTTAGATTTTGATTTTGTGAGTTTTTAGTTGATTTTTCATGGAATTTTTTTGTGGATTTTTGGAGAAGAGATGAGGTGAGGAAATGAGAGGGGAGGGTTGCTGGAAATGTGCAGGATTCGACCAGCATGGAGAGGAGAAATGGGTGAGGGAGGAGACGGAGTGAGGTGGAGAAAGTGGGAAAGTCAAAGTCCACCATTTTCTTTTATCAATTTCCTTTTCTTTTCTTATCTTTTCTTGGTGATTGGAGAGAGAGAGAGAGGGCTGTCATGGTGGGGCCGGCCACATGGGGAGAGGGAGAGAGGGTGAGGTGTGGGTGTGTGGGTTAGGGAAAAAGATAAATGTATTACCCCAATTCCCGTTAACACTAAATTCACCGGAAAAAGCCTTTTTCTTCGATATTTTCTAAACCGTTTTGGCAAACGATTTCATTTCAAAAACCACAGGATAAAATTTTATTTAATGTGTTATGATGCAAAAAATTTGTTTCAACTCATTCCAATTTGTAATTTTTCCTAATTAAATGTATTAGTGACGGCTTAAAATAATATTAAAATAATTAATTTCGGAAAATTTTTCAGAAAATTTGAAATTTCACCAGTGACTCAATAAACACCAAATACTAGCAATTACATAGCTAGAATATGTATATTTAATTTTATAATAAAGATATTTATATTTTGACTTTTTACAGAAAACCCCCTTATTTTCCCGATTTTTTTCGAAATTTTACCGAAACGATTTTCAAAACGTTACAATCTTCCCCCCTTAAAGAAATTCGGTCCCCGAATTTAAATTAAAACTCCTCCCAAATACTAAAATATTTCAGCCAAAACCATCAAATCGCCGGGGCTCCGAAATCATAAATACATAAAACGCATCATAGCGCTATACATGCGCGTGAGTAATGAGCAGATAACTCGAAATCAAAACTCCATCAAGCATTCCGCAATCATCGGAGTCAAGGTGAAGACACGAATGCCAAATCCAAAGCAAGACCGATATGCTATAAATCGGAACTATACATGTAAATATCAGGAAGAAATGCATGCCAAATCTTTTAAGTCGCTGTGCAATGCGCATAACACTGCACAGTGGCGGACGTCTATCATAAGAAAATAACTATATACATATATACCTTTGTTTGAAATGTTCGTTCCGCCGTTTTGGGAAACAATTTAGAAGGGTTTCCTTATTTTAAACATTTCGTGTCATATCAGACACATAGGTAAATACTGAGACTATAGCTCGCTTTTTGGAAATCCCTTCAATAACTATCAATGAATGCAAAATATATTCAGGTACTGTCCTCTGACTAGTCCTGCTCAGTATGAAAACACATAGCAAATATCATAAAAACATACTGCTGTATAAGAAATCAATTCCAAAATACGCATATGAATACTACGTGCGTCTGGTGCACACGGAAATCAAAACCCATATATGTGCCATACATGCGCACAGAAACAACATCTAGTGCATCAGGTGTGCACACAACATTTGTCATAGGCAACGTGTGTGCCTGACAGCAAAATCAGGTGCGTATGACATGCACGAAAAATCTCGATTTAGTGCATCTGCTATGCACCAAAATCGCATCTCAAACATGCGCTCAACATGCGCGAAAATCCAAGGCACGAAAACTATCTCAAGTGCAACAACTGTGCAAAAATCGTAAATACTCAGTAGGTGCAACCATGGTCCATGAAAACAAATATCATGAAACTCAATCATCAAAATCAATCATGCGAATAGATCACCCAAAATATCGAAATCAAATATGGAGGAATAGTCCCCGCTCAAGCACTTCCTTTAAGAACCTCTGGCCAACTGTCGTGGTCACTCATGGCATGTCTCGTCGACCATCCTGACCTCTGGCCTGCCGGTGCGCGTAACATGACCACTCCTGGATCCAAGTCTTCTTGTAATTCATTCCAGAAAGGTCCTGTCGAAATCTCTCCCAAATCTCGTCTCTGCCGAACTGTCCGGAATTCATCGTCCTTTACTATATCTGTTTCTTATTCCGGAACGGCTGCGTACTCACCGCGACTCCTTCTGGAAGGTATATCCAAGTACAATGCCTCGGCATGCGTATCGCATCTCTGATGTCGACGGAGTGGAACGTCGTCTTATCCAGATCTCGTACGAACCTCTTACTCCACTTTTCTCTAATGTCGACTGCTCCGGACTCGTCTCGTCGTGGCTGCATGGACTGAGCTCCAACGGCTATCCTCGTATCTGGAGTCTCCTAAGAATGCATCTCACCACCTAGCATCCGAATGAAGTCGAACCATTCGATCGATTCGTCAAAACCTCATAATCCCCCAAGAGCTCAACATCTAGGGCGATATCTCGCCGTTCGCAGCAATAACTGGCTCGCTCGTCTGCACGCTGAACGGTGCCTCAATCATCAGGAGTAAGCAATACTTCAATGGTCATCAAAGTATGGCTGGCCTCTGTCAGAGGCTCAATCTTCTAGTACTGATCGGCACGTCCGAGGAATCGCGTAAAGGCGATCCGCCAAACGCTCGTGGCGCAAAAACACAGTAAAAAGTCACATTTCCGCAATCGCGTGTCGCCGGAATCACGCCCTGGTCAGTCCTCGTTCGTAACGAGCTCGTGCTGACCGCAACTCTAGGCATAGCTCTCCCTGCCTATAATCATGGCAGCAAAACCATAACTGGCACCGATGAGGCTAGATCAGGAATGAATATAATCTGAGCAAAGAAATGTACGTCCTAAGGCTTCTTAAGTAGAGTAGCGTATCGTAAGTATGCCGCGGAACATACCCACGGTACGTCACTCTACTTTAGTCACCTATTCCATCAACCAAGGGTCATCCTACGCTCCGTAGGTAAAACCTAACGCTCTGATACCAACTTTGTCACATCCCGAAAGTACGGAACATGACCGGCACTTAAACTACGAACGTCTCGAGGCGTACGTAATCTAAGCCGAAAACCCAGAAATCCAAACCAAGAAAATTAGTAGAGTGAAGGAAACCAAATTAAAATCAAGTAGTTTTAATAGCATAAGCCGAATTATGTGGTTTTAAAAACTTCAAATATTTCCTGAAAATTTCGGCAGAGTCTTCTTTGTAAAAACAGGCCCCCAAACGGGATACAACATGAATAGTATACGAAATCAAAAAAAAAAAAGCATCCCCAAGCGGGAGCTAGCTCTTCTTCAATCGACGGTCACAACCACACAAGCAATATAATATACAACGCCAAGGGTGAGGATCAAAACTCAAAAGGAAACTCAAAACAACAAGAAAACCACAGAAATATAAAGCGCGACTCTAAGGTCGAAAGAATAACATCACTGGTCTCTATCTCAAAAATAAATACATATTTGGTTGATGGAACTTCTAGATACAATAGAATAATGATATACAAGATATAATGATGGGTGCGATACAAATAAACCCACCTACTAGCAAGTCACCCGGAAATGGAAATAGTGCCAGCAAGCCGTAATGAAACCTGTACGGCGAAACCTGCAAGAACTGTGGTACAACGGGGGTGAGTTGCCAACTCGTGAGTAGAAAAACATCTACGTATAGAAATCACATAAATAACGCAATCCTAGGTCAATGATCATAATATATCCTCAAATATGTATATAACATGCAGCCTATAACAATGGCTAGGGTAAATATCTAACCCGAGTGTAATCTCATGTGCCCGTGTTAGTGCCTCAGGTAGCAATATATCATATGAATGAGGTATGAATGCATGAAAATAGAATACATATAAATGAAGAAACTGTTTTCATAATTTAGTGAGATTTCCTTTGTATTTTTAAAATGAGGTATCATAATGAAATCCGCATCAACAGTGTCTAGCATCGACAGAAAACATAAATCTCAATGTCTCAAAATCTCAGGCTCTGGCTATCCGGACTGGCCTGTATCATCAAATCTCAGTACCTCAATATCTCGAAATCTCAATGTTTCAATCTCAATATCTAGGGCGCCGTCATTCCAGACCGGCCCCTACCATCCATCTCAAGACCACGACGGTATCCTCCGGATATCCGACGCGTTGGGTAATATCACCGGTAGGTAGTGCTCCCTTGCACAGGCTCAACGTCAACAACACGATCTTCTTGCCCCGGGGTACCGTACCGGGCCCACCATGTACCCGAAACGGTTCATCCATCTTCTCGAATCGGGTCTCGAAATCCATCAGCAAACTCATGGTAGACGACTCATACATCATGGGAAAACCGCATTTTTATTTAAAAAGAGAGAAAGCGGTTTATATATGTTTTGCTGTTTTCCTCCAAATCCAGAAAATATCATGGAAATCCGAATCATCAATAGCATGTAAAACCATGAATATAAGCATGAGCATCCATGAATACGGCATATAATGAATAACAGTATGCATGAAGTGACAAGTAACAACTACAATGTCTAAACTAGCATATAAGGCAAGCAACTAATCATCATGTCAAAACTACTAGTTAACAAGCTACATTAGGCGATAATATTTTCTAAGGTGTGCGTGACATGGCAATTACCGATGAAGATGTGTGTGAGCCGGCAAGCAAGTGTACGTGGTACATACGCATCATCGGTAATGGTGCTGGTGTCCTAACAGTATGATATCAATAATGCAATAAGAAATTATAATATAAGTATGCGATGCGGAGCGAACAGTAATAATGAGCGGAATACTCGAAACAACGATAACTAAACTGCATTATCCTAATATAAGTCCTACAATAGAGCCTTTTGAAATAACACGAATCGTGGTGTTTTGAAAATAAGGGCTACGGTGTTTTTAGGAAAAGATACGTCTTTTGAAATATCCGTAGAATCCCTTGACCAGTCTTTTAAAATACCCATGATTCGTAAGCTTTTGAAATAGGTAGGAGTCGAATCTAATCTAACAACTAACTAAACTAAAAGGCTAAGCAAACAAGCTGGACTACAGGTAAGGAAACCGCCTAACATCTGAGACGATATATATACATACCTGTATATATATTAGTCGGTGATCCTGCCTCAATAATATCATATCCGATACCATATCTATAATCAGACATCCCAAGTCAAGAGTGCGGATCAATCATCAAAATATAGCTCGTACGTAAATCCGTCGTACGGCATCCCCAAATCTGGGTACGGGTCAATATCATATTCATCACACTATTCATCCGGTATCCTCTTTATCAGAGATCATAGTCTAGGGTACTGACCTATGTCTAGTACAGTACTAATATCATCAATATAGTCATGATCTGGCTACTGATCGACAGTCTCGTACAAACTGATATCATCAGCACATATCATCATCAAAGGGTATCCATCGCTCAATACGGCCTAGGATCAATATCCTAGCATACCATATCTCATATCACGATCACATGTCGACCATTTAATTAATAACACTATTCACCCGTATCGTCGTCCCAAGATCCGCTATAACAACAGGACGTACCTCAAGTACGAATCCTGCCATATCACCGTTCTCGCGGTCTCAATCAAATCTTATCGACTCATCTCAAATCCCAAATACTATCCTCAAATCCAGTATGTGAGCACATAGTCCCATACCCATGTGAACACATAATAATATAACCCGATATAAGCACATATGAAAGAAGAATGTATGCAAGTATGGTATGTGTGTGTAAATGTGGGGTAACCTCTACTCTAGGGTCTCGCAACACTAACTAATCCGATCACACCCTAAATCCATCTATATCATCGATAACATCAAACAATACATAATCACTATGTGTGTATACGTATTCGTATACATCACCACGAACTGCGGGGGTGCTATACGCCATCCACCCGACTTCTCCCCATAGATATGAATCTACTCACCTGGTCCTCGCTAGCCGGTGCCGACGTCGCCACGCGCTTGCTTGTCGTCTCGAAGTCCACATGGGTACCTACATATCATAACGCACCGTATCGCATTAAAATCCGACTCATGACCAAAACGACACATGAATCCCACATAGGTCAAAACAAATGGTTGCTTTCACAAATCAAGCCAAAAACCCTCGACGTCGGCGTACAAACGCCAGACCATCGAGAAAAACCCAAACACACTCATTTGTACAATCACGAGCACTAATTATAATATAAAATAGCTTAAAATTCACAAAAACCCCAAATTCACTTTAAAAGCCATTTTTCCGAAAATCTAGCAAGCAAAATTAACCGTTTTAGTACAAACTCGATGTTTAAATAAATCTTGCGGCCCCAATATCCACTAAATATCATAACTAAGTCATATAAACCATTTCTATAATTTATTCTCATAAATTTGCATAAATTCCAAAATCCTAGTTTGCAAAAATATCAATTTTTAACACCTTTTAAAGCAAAATTCACAATTCATCAATTAAGCTTGGTTTTGCATGATCCAAAGTCGTTAAACCACACATTATAATATTAATAATGACATGAAACCTTAATTTAGATTTTAAACCCAAATATAAAACAATTTCAAAAAAACCTAGTTAGCAAAATAGCACATTTATCACAATTTCCAACTAACAATTTGAAATTAGCAACTGGATTAGGTTTTAGCAAGAATTAACATGTTAATCTACTCATGGCAAACTTAATGATGTGATAAAACCCTATCTTGATTTTAATCTCACATATAACCATTAATTCCACAATTCAAGTTTGCAATATGAACACAAATTAAACACCAAATTTAGTTAAATTGGAGTAATTAACCAACAATTAAGACATGGGTTAAGATTTATACCTCCCAATTAGAGATCTAGCAAGGATCTAAGCCTCCCAAATTGCTCTCTTTTCACCAAGATCCATGCTAGATGGGATAAAGAATAATGGGTAAGAGTTAGATTTTGATTTTGTGAGTTTTTAGTTGATTTTCATGGAATTTTTTTGTGGATTTTTGGAGAAGAGATGAGGTGAGGAAATGAGAGGGGAGGACTGCTGGAAATGTGCAGGATTCGACCAGCATGGGGAGGAGAAATGGGTGAGGGAGGAGAGGGAGTGAGGTGGAGAAAGTGGGAAAGTCAAAGTCCACCATTTTCTTTTATCAATTTCCTTTTCTTTTCTTATCTTTTCTTGGTGATTGGAGAGAGAGAGAGAGAGAGGGCTGTCATGGTGGGGCCGGCCATATGGGGACAGGGAAAGAGGGTGAGGTGTGGGTGTGTGGGTTAGGGAAAAAGATAAATGTATTACCCCAATTCCGTTAACACTAAATTCACCGGAAAAAGCCTTTTTCTTCGATATTTTCTAAACCGTTTTGGCAAACGATTTCATTTCAAAAACCACAGGATAAAATTTTATTTAATGTGTTATGATGCACAAAATTTGTTTCAACTAATTCCAATTTGTAATTTTTCCTAATTAAATGTATTAGTGACGGCTTAAAATAATATTAAAATAATTAATTTTGGAAAAATTTTCAGAAAATTTGAAATTTCACCAGTGACTCAATAAACACCAAATACTAGTAATTACATAGCTAGAATATGTATATTTAATTTTATAATAAAGATATTTGTATTTTGACTTTTTATATAAACCCCCTTATTTTACCGATTTTTTTCGAAATTTCACCGAAACGATTTTCAAAACGTTATAGAATCCAAACTCGAATCTAAACTTGAACATGAACTCGAATCCAGTTTTCTCGAACTAACTTGACTCGAACCAAGATTGCAATTAACATGACTCACATTTTACTCGACTCACTCGACTTCATTCTACTCCTTTTGCAATCTATGGTTTCGATCAAGGCATGTTATAACCAATTAATCAATTTAATGAAGTATACTATACAGTTATAAACTATTTTTACTCGGGGTGCTTGGGATAGTTTCTTGTGTGAATCCAATATAGGTTCAGGAGTCCCGTATTAACCTCTTTTTTTATTTTACTCGAATATCAGTCGGGTCGACTCATCCACAGCCTAAAGCCCCGATGCTAACACATGAAATGGACCCGTGTTTCCTTACTCCTGGGGTCCCACTCTTGAGCTCGTGAATACTTCTCTGGCTGCGTTGACATTCACATTTGGAACTTAACGTTAACATAATGACCATATAGAGACCTATAGTACATATTTTACCCATGATCATATACTTTTACTCGTCATATATACATACATACATATATATATATATATATATATATATTGTACTTGTCATTCTTTTACTCTTACTTTATCCTTGAGACTTACCGAACGCTAGTTCGCTGACGGGCATTCTACCGACCCTTATTTTCTTGGAATGTTCGTCAGTTACGGTCGAGACGGAGGAAGTAGAGGCCACAGAGGAAGAATACAACCGGATTGCTCCTCATGAATATTTTAGCTTTACTTTTTATTCAGCTTATGTATGCCACATGTTTAGACATTTTCCTTTATTGTATTTACTTTCCACTTGAAACTCATATACTTGTATATATTGAAAGTTGAATGTAAATAAAGATATTTGTTGAAAATTTTTACAGTCTCCATTTATTCTTGCATAGTGTATTATTGTTTCAATACGTTTAGTATATTTATTTAGGGAATGACCTTCTCTAGATAAATATGCCGTGGGCTTTCCACGTCACCGTTTCCGTCTACTGGGAAGCGGGGCGTGACAAACTCGCAATAAAAATCAGCGAGTAAAAAAATAAAATAATATATATATATATATAATAAATAGCCGAAATAATGGGGCAACCGCGAATAAATAGCCAAAATGGTAAGGTAATCGTGGCCTTCATGATAAGAAAAATTGAAATAATAGAGCATTCACGGTAAATAAAAAAATCCATTAGAGTTCCCCGGTTCCAAAAACAGTGTGATCCCGCGACAAAAGCCGAACCTTCCACAAAAAATGAACAGCTTCTCTGAATCCTTAAGGCTGACGCAGAAGAATGCTATGATCGAGAAGATGAAGAAAATGACGATCCAAGAAGCTGGCAAATTCTACCTCCAGTTTCTCTACGGGAAGAAGAAATCAGGGAACAAGAGAAATGTCCAGCTGAAGAAGCCCTGGTCGTCAAGAACAAGCCCGATTGGAGAGAACCCTTCATAGAGTATCTCCGATATGATAAGCTACCAGAAGAAAAATCTATGAGGATCGGCTGAAGAAAAGAGCTCTCCGATATGTATCCGAAATAACATTAAACTAAAATCTCTCAAGTGCTCAAGTTACATCCGAAATGACTTTAAACTAATGTATATTAAATTTCTGGGAAAACAAGCTCAGCTTCTGGGATGACTCCTGTTGCATATACAATCAAGACCACTGGCAGAGAGACTTCTCCATCAAATCACAAGTAGAAGGGGGGCAGGACTGTTAGATATGTATGCCATAGAGGCCTGTATTGTATAGGATGCTAGGAATGTATATGTACAGAAACAATCTTTGCTCAAAATGATAGTATGCTATCTGGTTTATCTTCATTTTAACGTGCGATGTGTTGTATTTCATATCTTTATATACATGTTGATCAAGCCCTTAGGATTATGCTTGACTACCGGGATTATGATGTAGATCATACTAGTGGGGCCTGGGCAGTCTATAAGCATAACCTTTAATTGTTCCTAGTCGAGGGTATATCGAGACAGGGCATCGATATTACCAGAGTAGACTAGTGTGTACGTTTCTTGACCCTGGGGGCGATGGTTGATCCCACAACCATTGGTGTTTGACATCAAAGATTGTACACAGGTATTCATTGGAGAATGGGTACACCAAACATGACTCGCCGAGAACTCCTAGATGATATATATACCTATTGTCAGATAGAAGTTCTCTGGTGACACTTGTACAGGTTAGTCTGTAGACCCGAGATCGTCATAATGTCTTGTGTGATTCCCACCGTGCTTTGATTTCCTCCCTACCACAGCTCTACGGAGTCATGCAAACAGGTGGATTTTGGGTACAGTCCCGAATCGCATGGAGGCAGTGAGCAATAGGAGGGGTTTCTTCTCTGTCGGTATAGGGAGTTGATGTCGTGCTATGCTTGATCGGCCATAACAGCAAATCCCTGGCCAGGGTTCTCAAGATTTACTGATAAGTGTTATCAGTAGTTTCTCGAACCGTTATGGGCTGTAAATCAGCATGACTTATAAAGTGACTGGGGTCTGACTTTTACCACCCTAGACTTCATATGCGACGTATCAGACGAAGAGACCAGACTGTATGGTAATGTTGCTTACAGGCTCGTTAGGGTTGGGATGAGTTCGCTCGTCGGCCACCTCTTTTTCACATGTACCTTGGTAGACGTTATGCACAGCTAGTGCCGCTGACGTGCTTGTGGTTAAACCCACTACCAGCGTACTGTCAATTCATTAGAGTCCCACACAGAGAGTTCCCTGGTTCAGGCGAAAGATGTAGAGGCCGTAAGTTGTTACTGCAGGATTTCGATCATGTTCGTGTAATTGTTACAGGAATAATGATCGGAAGGATAACACTGGTAGGCTTTTGTTTAAGCCGGATACCGGTATTATATTATTGGATCAATTATATTCGTATTGTTTACCCCAATCAGAGCAAAGCTCTTTTTTGAAATTCAAAATTTAAAAGTTGAAGCAACGCTTCAGATCCAGCGCTAGGTGTGCTGCGTGCCACGTGTCAAACACGGATGCGCTAGCGCCAGGTGCGCTGCGCCCTAGGCAGTGCACCCCCAATCAGAGCAAAGCTCTATTTTTGAAGCAATGCTTCAGATCCAGCGCTAGGCACGCTGCGCGCCATGTGTCAAACACGAGTGTGCTAGCACAGGCTGCGCTGCGCTCCGCGTGTCAAACGTAGGTGCGCTAGTGCAAAGTGCGCTGCGCTCTGAGCAGCGCACCACGTGCAAAGCACGGGTATGCCAGCGCTGGAATTAAAAATTCCCCACCGTTAGATCAAAAGGACTAATAATGATAAATCATTGGTTAATCAGAATTAAAATTCTGTTATGGAAAGATTTTTCCAATCTTGTTAAAAACAAGAAGATTGTCTTCTGTAAAACAGAAGCCCTAGGATCAAAGATCCAAGGGTGGGAAAATGTCCCCAAATCAATCAGAGAAAGATCTCTTTAAATAATTTAACAAATCAATTTGCCCTATATAAAGGCCCTAAGACTTCAAGTCTGATATAGAGATACCCCCCTACAAACTTTGAGAAAACTCAAAGAGAAAGAGAGCAAGCTCTTGAAAGAAGATCATTTCTTCAATGTAAAAAGAATGGTTCTTGAACAAAGAGATGAAATCATCTCATTAAAACAGAAGAATTATCTTCTTAAAAGATCATAGATCTATAAAAGACCAAGGTCTTTTATAATAAGAGATCAAAAGATCTCATCATAAAAAAAACAAAAGAAGTATTTACTTCATTCACAGATCATTGATCTACCGAGGTAAAGCCCTTTCAAAAATAAGAACGGTTGTTCTTGAATCTTAAGGCAAAGCCTCCTTTAAAAAGAACATAAATTTGTTCACAGATCATAAATGTGATCAAATGCTCTTTGCGCTATTGAAAAGTGCCTTGCACTCTTGAAGCAGCGCTTATGCACTCTCTGGATCGGCGCTTAGCGCCAAAATGCGCCACGTGTCAATCACGTATGCGCCAATTAACAAACTGCGCTTTGCGCTTCTGAAATAGCGCACTGTGCTCATGGGCTGGCACAAAGTGCCAAGCGCACCACGTGTCTTTCATGTGTGCGCCACTGAATTAATAGCGCAATGCGCTCGTATATTAGCGCAATACGCCCATCATCTGGCGCTCAGCGCCAAGCGTGCCACGTGTCACTCACGTATGCGCTACTCAGCAGAAGCGCAATGCGCTCTCTAACTGGCGCAAAGCACCAAGCGCGCCACGTGTCACTCACGTGGGCGCTGACAGAGCATAAATTGTTTTTTAATATGCCCAGAGCTTTGGTGAATGCTCAGTATTCAATAAAAGACAAAAACATTGTCAAAAGGGCCAAGCCCAAATAAAGGCTCAACATCCCAGAATAAAAATGATAAACATTTGTTGGACTTAGCCCAATATTGGCCATAAGTCCTCAACTCATATTGAACCGAGCCCATCTGCTCATGAATATTTAACAGATCTTAGTCCTAAACTGGACTACAGATCCTTCAACAAACTCACACCGGTTCGAGGGTACATCTCTTTACTCCTCTGATATCTATCGTTGTAATCCTTCAACGTCTTCAGAGAGGTGATGGGTCCCGAAAAACACACATTTCATAGACTACGATGTCCTTAAACTTCATAGACTACGATGTCTTTAAACCCACGGACTATGATGTCCTTAACCTTGACTGTGAGGTCTTTAAACTCACGGACTATGATGTCCTTAACCTTGACTGTGAGGTCTTTAAACTCACGGAATATGTCGTCCTTAACCTTGACTGTGAGGTCTTTAAACTCACGGAATATGTCGTCCTTAACCTTAACTGTGAGGTCTTTAAACTCACGGACTATGATGTCCTTAACCTTGACTGTGAGGTCTTTAAACTCACGGACTATGACGTCCTTAACCTTGACTGTGAGGTCTTTAAACTCTCGGACTATGATGTCCTTAACCTTGACTGTGAGGTCTTTAAACTCACGGACTATGACGTCCTTAACGAGGGACCACCATGTCCTTAAACTTGAATTAGACCACCATGTCCTTAAACTGGTAGTCGACCGCAATATCTCTAAACTAAACAATAGAGTCCAAATGCTCTTTAGTTGGATCTAAATGATCCTGTTAAGTTGATATTAGTCTAAAATTAGACTAACGTATCCTTAACGTACGTTTAAGTTGATCTTAGTCTCAAACGAGACTAATGTATCCTTAAACCCAACCCCTAAACCCAAATCTAAGAAAATACGGATTTGGACTAATCCACGTCCTACGGGCGAAAAAATAAATAAGTCTCCGCATACAATCCACGGGCAACCAAAAAAAAACACATACGACACGAGTGACCATCTGGAGAAGGAGAAAGTTGTTACCGTGATGCGGTAGCGTAATTAACTGCAGGGGCTTGCGCCTACAGGGAAGAGCGTCCCCACAATCAAAAAACCCTCACAATGAGGGGGAATCTGACGAAGTCTGCTACATCGTCCGCATCCGTTTAAACCTTCGATACACGGTGCCATAAATCAACTTGGCATCTTCGGAGAGGTGGACGGATAGCACCAAATAGCATCTGCCCCGGAATTCAGGCCCCGAACGTCCCAACGTCCCGGTCGCGTCTTCCGGCGGGGAACAGATTCTGGCACGCCTGGTGGGACCTCTTCCTCTTTCCACTCCACACTTCGTGTGTCGTGTTTCGCGAACGAATCGTGGTTTTCTATGGTTGCCCTTCAAGATACTAAGATTTAGCGTCTTGCTTGGTGCAAAAAGCGAAGGATCAATGGCGTCTACTTGCACGAAGTGTCCCAGCTGCGACTGCAACGCACGTTCCGCCTCATCTGGAGATATAGCTTACGGGCCCCAGGCGGCCTCCCTGTTCACAATGTCGATAGAGCAGGTGACACAAGCTACCACCGGTTTGTTCTTCGGGACTATGCTCCCACCAGTGAACATTAATATCCCGCCGCCGCAAGAAGTGCAAAAGAAGTCGGTCTTTGATCAGCTCACTACTCCCACGGCCCCTCTCAACGGGTCGTCCGATGTCAAGCCAACGGCGTCAGTCTTCGACAGGCTGAGCCTGAACTCCAATGGGCATGTCAAGAAGCCCACGATACCTGAAGAGAACATCCCAAAACGGATAGCCATTCCTGTTCTTGAGGTCACTAAAGAAGCTTCTCCCGTCAAGGGATCGGTCTTTACGAGGTTGGCCACCTCGGCTCCCGTTCCTGCTCAAAAATCTGTCTTTGATAGATTGGATACTGCTGCTCGACGGATGTCAGTTTTTAAGAGGATGGTACCAGCAGTGTCTCACCAGAACATGGGGCATGACGAAGTCTCCCATAAAGCTGAAACAATCCCAACGGCTCGACACGCTCGACGTCGCCACTGGCGCCGAATAAGGAAGGCTGGGGGCAACTCCCCCTCTGGGCTAACTCCACCAGCCCCAACGGTGGAAGTCAATGCTGCTGTTCCAACTGGGAACAGCTTTGAATTGCTGAACAAGGTGCGCAGGAATTCTTCTACCCCCGTACTGAAAAGATCTCCTCCACCCGTGGAGAAGGTTACAGAAACGAAGCCGGAACAGTCCCCTCAGCGGCTGTCCTCCAAAATATACAAGGTCTGGCGACAGGTTCAGGACTCAGTGATTGATCAAGATTATCCTCGCCGACAGAAAAAACTGAAGGTTCAGCAGGAAGAGAACCGTCCTGGCAAGCCACAAAGGACGACAACCACCTGGGTGCCCGCTGCAAAAGCCCCCTCGACGTCAACTACTCAAAAGAGAAGGAGGCCAAAGAAAGCCCATGTGACTGCGGTAAACCGTAAAAGCGCTGAATCTAAATGACCCAAGTCTGGGGGCATGATGGTACATACCATTTATATGGCTTCCGGAAAAGAGGAGAGTCGTGCTTCCACGGGCCATCGACCGCTCACCCGATCAATAACGAGGGCTCAGGAACAGCAACAACAGAAGCTTCAGGAGATGCTGACTGCGATGGCCGCACTCACTGGGCCAAAAGAAAACCCAGAGACCTCAGATCAATGTCGAGAACAAGAGACTGACACTGAGTTCCTCCGAAGAATGCTCAAGAGGAAAGAAAAAGAGGCTGCGGAGCAGGCAGCCAATATAAAACGAATGGCTCTCTTGTTCCAAGACATGGATGGGATGATGTTACAGCCAGAACCTCCAGCTGAAGACCCTCCGATCATCATCGAAGACGACAAAGGGGAGACATCGAACCCTCCTCCGGCTCTTTCAACAGCCAAAGAGGAAATCATCTCTAAGGCCGCTCTGAATGACTACATTGCTCAGCAAATACGAACTCACCAGGCGAATGAAACGGCCGGCCAAATTGTTAAAACTGGGCGACCATATTCAAGCTGGTATGACCAAATAAAGTACTCGCCGGGATATACGATCCCTAAATTTCATGTATATAAAGGCATGGGCAATCCCCACCAGCATGTCGCCCAGTTCCGGGCTCTATGTGGTAACACCAGAGGCGATAATAAACTGCTACTTCGCCAGTTCGTCGATAGCTTGTCGGCGACAGCATTCGAGTGGTATTCTGAACTTCCAAACGACTCGATCAAGACTTTTGTAGAGATGGAATTGCTGTTTACGCAGAGATTCGCGAGCGCTAGAGAGCGTACCCCGATTACCGCATTAATTAACGCCAGGGTGAAGCCAGGTGAAACTTGGGTACAATACGCAATACGGTGGTGAAATTTATGGTCAAAATGTGAACAGCGCATCGAGGAAGCGCCGGTAGTGGGCATGTTCGTGGACACTCTGGACCCTCAGGCAACTATTTCCCAATTCATGATGTTCTTAAAGCCGACCACGTTCCAAGCCTTGATTGACAAGCTGGCACAGATGGACCAGATGGGTCATAGACCGTCTCCTCCGAAGCCAGAGCCGCGGAACGAAAAGGGTAAAGGGAAGGCGACATTCGTTGTAAATACTCAACAGCAGCCCAGTGCCCCAAAACTAACGGATCAACTGGAAGAGAGACGGCGATACTATAATGAGAAAATGAAGCGTCCTTATTCGTTCCCCCGGGACAAAACGAAGAGACCGTTCGAACTGGCAATGCGCAACAGGCTCATCAATCTGCCGAATCCAAAGCGACCACTACAACCCGGCGAGACTAATAGTCCCAATTATTACCCTTACCACCAAACAGTAAGCCACCTAATTGAAGATTGCTTCATCTTTAAAGGTTGGATCGAAGACCAATACCAACAGGGCAAGTTCTCACTGTCCGAGAAGTAGAAAGTAAGCCTGCCGCAAGCTCACGCTCCCAAGAAGACGGACACACCAGGGGCATCATGTTCCTTCATAGAAGAAGCTCTGTGGGAAATCGCTCTTTCAGCCAAAACAAAAAGAATGCTGAAGGATCTCCAAACGTGTCTGGCAATCAGGTGGAAAAATCTGCTGGAACCCGAGATTATCGAGGGAATGCTGAAGCCGCGCCCAACTCCAAAAATTGGTGATGATAGTCAAAGCGCTCACACCCAGCCGTCAAAATCTTCGAAGAACAAGAAGAAGGCCAAAAAGCCCATGAAGCCTGGTGACAAGCGCACGGACCTACAAAAATAGATTGACGCGTTGGAAGAATACAATCAAAAAGCGCGGACTCCAGTCACACTCCAAGAATTTCTCAGTTACGTCCTTGAGGACAAAGATGATGACAGTGGAGAAGACTCGTCGGATGAACCTGAAGACTATGCGGCAAGTTGCCATGTGATCACTCACTCATTGATAAACGATGAAGAATCTCCTTACACAGAGAAACTGGGGGAAAATCCTGAGCCTGTACTTCTAGGACCATCAGACGAAGTAATCGATGCATTCTTAAACGAAGCTCTTTTGAAAAGCAAAGCTGATCGAGAGCGCGAGATGGCCATATTCGAGAAGGCCAAACGAAGGCGACTGAATGAAAAGGTTGAAACACTCCCGCCAGATCATAGTACAGCCGCCGTAAATAAAAGCAGGTTCAAGATGAAGAAAAGGTTCGCCAAAGCCATATCAATAGGAATGAAGCTGCCTCTTTCCGAAGGAAACCCTCCCGATAAAGCAGAAATACATCCTAGCTACTGCTTATATCATCGAAAGATTGCGCACCCCACCGAAGAGTGCAACGCTTTTAAAAGATGGTGGCAGGGATATGTTGCTCACCGGCAACATTTTAAACGGATGAAACGCAAAACTCGTCGGGAGCAAAGAAGCACGAACGAGGAGCACAAAAGAGCTACCGGCAACTGCCGCATGGTTGACGTTGGGGGATCACAAGTTCTCACTTTCGGGAGCGACTCTGATGAAGAAATGACTCTTGACCTTCTCTTCAAAGAATCCACTTCGAGAAAAGAGGAAGAACCGAAGAACTGCGAGAACATTCAGCTATACAATCGCACACTGCCTGAAAAGAATCTCGGACCTGCAAACAAGGGATCCAATAAAAAGGATAAGGGGAAAGAAAAGGTTCCTAAGAATATCGCCCTCGATGATCGAGTCGTCGAAGAGCTGGCAGCCAAAGACCCGCCCAAGGAAAACAAGGTGGACTACAACGTTCTGGCACACTTGAGGAAGATACCCTCGCAGCTCAGCATTCTCGACGCCCTTCTGCTATCAAAAGAAGCAAGAGATTCTTTGATCAAGGCACTGCAAGAGCCCAAACAATTCCAAGCTTTGCTCGCCGAAGAAAAGATGAAGGACGAGATAGAAGAAGCGCACACAGCCGATATCACCTTCGGCGATGAAGATCTTCTCCTTGGGACGTGCAAGCACAACCGTCCCCTTTATGTCTCCGGATACTGTCACGATATAAAGATGGCAAAATCCTGGTTGACAATGGGTCTTCCATCAATCTCCTCAACGTGAGAGTGTTGAAGGAAATCTACATGAGCGTTCAGCACCTCGCTCGTGATAAAATCACAATCTCCGGTTTCGACTCCCAGTCATCACGGACTCTCGGGTCTGTGATACTGACGCTGTGCTTCGGGCTACTCATCACGGATATTAAATTTCACGTCATTGACGCCAAGACTTGCTACAATGCTTTGCTCGGCCAGCCTTGGTTACACGAGTACAACATCATCCCTTCTACACAACACCAGTGTATGAAGTATTTCAAAGATGGTCTCGAGTATACCGTGACGGGGGAGTTGAACCCATTCTCCGTGAACGAAGTCCGAAAGTACGAAGATGCAAAATACTTCTTACTAGATTTTGAGGACACAGAAAGATGTCACCAAACGAAGAACAAAACTATCACCACTATTCCGGTCTTCGGGAGTGATACCGAGGAGGAGGAAGAGATAGTTTATTCAGGGCCGCCCCAACGCAACAACCCGGGACCGTCCACCCCTATGCTAATCTTCGGCAGCGACTCAGAAGATGAAGTTAACGCTGTATTCTCCGCTCGGCCATCAATTCAGGCCTTTGATGAAGATCAAAATTTGCAAGTTTCCATGGTTCCGCCAAAGCATCATAAAGAGCTAGACGCGCATGATACTTACAGGATGGAAGAACTGCAGACATTCTACGTCCCTCCCAAGAGAAAGGATGAAAAGGCGATCCTATTCTACCAATCCGGGGAAACTAAAGTGGAGAAAGAAATCTGGCATGCCGCGGATTCTACACTTGACAGACTCCAGCCCATCCGCTTGCCCAGATATTACACAGACGGACTAAAAAGACTGTTGAGGCGCCAAGGCGTATCCCTCAAACAGACTGCTCGACAAGCACGGTTCTATAACAGGATCTGGAACATTCCTGGAACTCAACGAAAGTTGCCCAACGGGAGAATGGAAGCGACCGGGCTTGGGTATGTTCAATCCAAGAAACGGGAGCTACTCCGCGACTGCTATGTCATACAGGACTTTGATGAAGAAGGAGATGCTCTGTGGGAAAAGGCTAACCCTGAACCAGAAAGAGCTTCCGCCGTGAAAATGCCAGGTCTGTCGTTCGAAGAACAAATGGACAAGCTTATAAGAGAAGCGGGTCAAAAGGCTCGAGACGACCATAATCACGAAATGGCCATTTACGAGAGAGAGCCAGGACGCAACGCCTCCTTCAGCAGGCTGTGGAAAATGAAAACGCTCCTCCTTGTCAACCTGTTGTACAAAAGGCCCGACGCAGAGGCAGATTTAAACCAAAGAAAGGGAAAGGCGTTCAATAGTGACAAAGCGAGCCCAAGAAGCCACGCAATCAGGAATCGAGCGGTCCGGATTCGTCTCTTATGAAAAAGATGAGTCGAGAATATTCTTTTCCTCAAAACAAGACAAAGAAGATATTCGATCTTGTCATGAAACATCAGATGATTACCCTCCCGGAGTCCAAGCACCCTGAGCAAGCAGGTGAAGTTAATCATCCATATTATTGCTCCTATCACCGAGCAATAGGACATCCTCTCGAAGACTGCTTCAAACTCAAAGGCTGGGCAGAAAACCAGTATCAGCAAGGCAGGTTCGCTCTATCCAGCAGTTGGAGGGTAACCCCGCCGCAGAAGCATGAACCTAAAGCCATGAGAGTAGAACCAGATCAACGTCGGTCTTGGAAGCGATCTTGCACCTGTCATGTGATAAGGTGTCAGAAGAAGGGTCTGAGAATACAGATGACTTCCCCTGGTGCTTCGAAAACGATGATGACGAGGTGATCTCAGAATTTCCAGCAACGCCAAAAGAGCTGGAAGATGGGATACATACCACTGCGGATGACCTTAGGAAAATCGACTTGGGAACGGCAAAAGACCCGCGGCCGACATTCGTCAGCGAGCTGTTTTCTGAAGAAAAAGTGACTACGCTCAAAGACGTGCTCATGCGGTATAAAGATTGCTTCGCATGGAACTATTCCCAAATGCAGGGACTAGATCCAGAGATTGTTGTGCATAAATTGGCGATATCTCCAGACATCAAGCCAGTCAAACAAGCACCGAGACGAATGCGGCTCGAGCTTGAGATGAGTATCAAAGCCGAGGTCAAGAAGCTAATCGACTCTGGCTTCATCCAAGAGGTTCAGTACCCCGACTGGATCGCCAACATTGTTCCAATGATGAAGAAAAATGGGACGGTGCACATATGTATGGACTTTCAGGATCTCAATAAAGCCTGCCCGAAGGACGACTTCCCAGTACTGGTCACTGAGCTGATGATAGACAATACGTCCACTCACGAAGTTTTCTCCTTCATGAACGGCTCGTCGGGATACAATCAGATAAAGATGCATCCCGAAGACCAGAAGCATACCGCTTTCTGGACTCCTCTAGGCATATTCTGTTAGTTGTATGTATGCCCTAGAGGCCAGTATTGTACAGATGATGTATATTATATTAGATGCTTGGACATATATAGAGAGGACTTTCTTGCTCGATATGATAGTATGCTATCTGGTTGCTCTTTATCTTAACATGTGTACTTGTCTCTTGATACTGTCTTATAGCTACATGTTGATAAAGCCCTTAGGATGTGTACTTGACTACCTGGACTGTGATGCAGATCATACTAGTGGGGCCATGGTAGTCCATAAGTACATCCTTCAATGTTCCTAGTCATGGGTGTATCGAGGCAGGGCATCGATATACCAGAGTAAACTAGCGTATACGCTTCTCGACCCATGAGATGGACGATGGATGATCCCATATCCATTGGTGTTTGACATCAGAGATGGTATACGGGTGCTCAGTGGAGACTGGGTATACTGGATGGACTCGCCGAGAACTCCCAGATGGTATTATACCTCACGTCAGATGGCAGTTCTCTGGTGACACTTGTGCAGGTTAGTCTGTAGACCCGAGATCATCATAGAGTCTTGTGTGATTCCCACTGTGCTTTGATTTCCACCTTACCACGTCCAAGAGGGCGTGCAAAACGGTGGTTTTTAGGTACAGTCCCAAGTCACATGGAGGCAATGAGCGATAGGAGGGGTTTCGTCTCTCCCGGTATTGGGGGTTGATGTTGCGCTGTGCTCGATTGGCCGTGACAGGGAAGTCCCTGGCCAGGGCTGATTTAGAGATTTACTGGTAAGTGTTACCAGTAGTATCTCGACCCGTTATGAGCCTCACATCGACACGACTTATCGGTTATTGGGGTCTGACGTTTACCACCCCTAGACTTGATATGCGACATATCAGACGAGGAGACCGGACTGTACGGGAAGTGTTACCGGCAGGCTTTTATAGGAGTTGGTGCGGGCTTGCTTGCTGATCTTCTGATCGCTCAATACTCGGGTAGCCATTACGTCCAGCTAGTACCGCTGACGGCTTGTGGGAGCGTGATGTGATCATCACCTACTGCCGGCGTATTGACGAGTCTTTAGAGTCCTACATAGAGGTTTTACTGGCTCAGGCAAAACGAAATAGGGGCACATATGTGATATGTGCGGGACCGAGAATAATGCGTGTATGTGATACCGTATTCTATTCTCGCGACTTTTTGTATCGGTCGGTTATATATGATATAGCCGGGTTATCGAATCAAGTGTTGATTCGATAAGTCGATACATTGGATGTTAGTCGGTTATATGTGATATGACCGGATTATTAAGTCAAGTGTTGATTAAATAATTTATTGTATAATTGTATATTAGATATACTAGTTTACATTTACTAACACTTGTTCACTTTATGGTTTTTCTCACATGAGCACAACTTTAATGTATATATGATATATATTAAAATTGTGTTTTCTTTTATTGTATCATGGTTGATGATACACTTGACTTGGGTGTATAAGACTTACACCATGCTATTTGTTTATGTTGGATTTTAATATTCAAAGTAATTACAAAATTAGTGGAGGATTAGCTTAATGCTTGAAGCTTGTGGAAGCTTGTGGAAGCATTGACTAATTCCACTAAATTTGTTTTTACTATGGATATTTCTTAACCCAACCATAAAGCTTAGCCATGGGTTAAGTCTCTACAAGAGTTAGTATATGATACTCACTCACCATAGTTAACTTTCTCACTTGATCATTATCCTCATCTCTTTTCTTTTGTTCATCATCTTCTTTCTTTAGTTAAAAAGAAAAGCAAGCTAGGGTTTGATCCAAAATGAGAATCCTTGTGAGAAATAAAAATCTAAAGAGAACCCACTTCCTATTTCTCCATCCTCTACAAGACTAGCACTTTAGTTTAGGGTGATTGCTTCACTAATTCTCTAGTTAGTGAAGTAGAAGCTTAAGTTGGCATCCCCTCGACGTAGATCATCTTCGGCCTCGAAGACTTCAAGCAAGGACGCGTCTTTCGCCTGGTGAAGCCATGCAAGGGTCCGGGAGAACATGATCGCAGTGAAGGGACTTCAACAAGGAGCTAAAGAAGTGAAGGACCGATCTACAAAGGTTGTATTTCGTATTCACTTAGTCGTAAAGTTGTTTACGTGCTATTTTATTCGCCTAATCTCTAGTATACGATCTTGCTTAGGGTTGTTCGGCACATAAAAATTTAATTTTGGCATGGTCGATGCCTTGTAGAGTCTTGTTAGTGTGCCTAGTAACCCTACAGTGGTATCAGAGCCTAGCTAGAACATTAGGCGATGTGTTAACGAAGTTAAAACTCCGAACGAACCCGAACACGTCGAAATGAACCCCTCTCTGTACATTTTTTAAAATCTGTGTTTTTCCAGTATTAAAAATACCTAAAAAATTCAGCAGGGTTTTCTAAGAATTGTGGTGAAAAACGATAGCATGTTCCGTACAATCCACCGCGGAACCGCGGCCGTACCCTGCTTAGGCCTCGGTTCCGCGGCCGTACAGAGGAACTATGCAATCTTTTTTATACTGTAATTTCTTTTTCTATAATTGCTATTTTATGGGTATTTTTAATCTGATTCAAGTGTTGAGTATTTTGGGGTTTATTTTGTAATCGTCGATTCGATCGGAGAATTTAATTTTGTTATGTTATTCCGGATAATTTAGAAAGTATTAAAATGTTCGAACGGATATCATTAACTCAATTTTTCCCAGCACGAAAAATATTCAAGTGTTGAATTTTTCTCGGGTTTAAATCTTTCGGAAAAACGTGCATGTGACGCGATGGACCCTTTAGAAGACAACAAACCTTAACTCGATTATGTGACCGTCTTGAACTGCCTTTTGAACCTTAGGGTTTGGGACAGTACGGCATGCCACATTTGAGGCGTTGGCTTGACCCTTCTACGGCTGGACCGTTGCTACTGTGACGTATTCTGGAATTTTTGAACTCCGCTCAAATGTTGAGCTATTATGAAAATCTTGGGTATTTGATTATTCGATCGGAAAGTTTAATACTGTCTATTTATCTGGAATGTGATACAATATGTGGAATTCATACGGTGAGGCATGAAATCCAAAGTATGTGATATTTCGGATTTACGATGTCTAAAGAGATTGTGGATTCCAAATGTTGTAGTTTTACACTTTCTTTTCTGTGACCGTAAGTGTAATATGTGATATCGCCGGTTTCGTTGCTATATGTCAACTACAATTGGGATGCGCATATTTACTTACGTTGATGACATGTGATGTTATGTGTTGCTGGATATGTTATATTGGATCGTCGCGTTCTGAATAGCCGGGGTTTTTTTATGTGAGATGAGAGTTTTTATTTTCATTCATGTAAATTTAAATGTATGTAATATTCTTTTATTGGGGCACTTCCGGGATGAGGTTGATGTCACCATTTATATATTATTTACTTTTCCGCACTAGGATAGACCCAAGGAGGAGAGCAGAAGTAACCGGGTTCTAGAGTCCAGTGGGAGACCAACTCGAGGAGTCGAGTCCGAGTCTCCTAACTCTAGAATTGGTAGGGTTGCTTGCCGCTCTCGTAGGGGTCTAGGGGTGTGGGTTTGGCTATTCGTCGCGACCGTGGAATCCATGTTTTATAGAGGCTCAAAATAAAACAAGGACGTCCTAGTATATCCAATGTTTCATATGTTTCTTCCGCTGCGTTATCTGTGATGTGATCATTTGATGTTCTGTGATAAATACTGTATATAGTATATATGATATATTATATAGACGTTACTTATATTTTACACCCGCGCTAGCCCTGCCCTGCTCTGTCGTTAGTTACCTAACCTAACGGTGCACGAGGGGACATCGAGGTGAATACGGATGGAATAAGTGTACGTCGTATTTATCTGTGATGTTTAGGTGATTTAAATGATGGGACTTCATTAATGTGATTAATGAAAGAAAAGAAACCTAAAAGATGTTGTAGAATCAAATTTTCAAATAAAAAGGGTAGCTACAGTTTTGCTTTGCATAGCGGTATATATGATATACCCTGCACCTTATTCGAGGAGGAAAGAGCCGAGATCCCTTCACCGGGAGTGACCTCTTTAGCAAAACTGGTAGATGCTATAATACTCGGTTTGACTTTTGACTGCTTTTGGAGTTTTGCTTTGCATAGCGATATATATGATATATCCTGCACCTTATTCGATGAGGAAAGAGCCGAGATCCCTTCACCGGGAGTGACCTCTTTAGCAAAACTAATGAAAGCCTCAAAATCACTCCATTTCAAAATTTCACTCAATTCTACAACGATATCAAGTTCATTACGCAATAGGTTTTCAGAAAAACCTGTTGTAGCCCTCCGTCATTTCAGATAAGTCCTACTTAGTATTCGTGCTACGTTTGTTGGCCTGTGTCAAGACGTGGTGTGCGGTAGCTAACTAGTATTTATCTGCTTATGCATATGATGCAGATTGGATTAGGGTAGTCGTGCGACTATGTTGGCCTGCGTCAAGGGTCGTACGGGTGGGTTTAATTCAATCAAGAAATGACGGGTTGAACTTGACTAGCGCACTATGATTTGTTGGCCTGCGTCAAGGTCATGGGACGCTAGAGGCAAAATATTATCGGGAATTTCAAGTGTTGAGATTTGCAATGAGATTGCATACCTTCTATGAGATAGTTGGATCCCGATACCCACTGCGAGTAATTGTTACTCCTGGGAGAGTTTTACACAGGACAATTAGCCGATCAAGTAGGTGTCTAGAAAGGTATCAACGGGATTACGCCTCTGCGAAAACGAGGTTTACTTTAATTAGGTCCGTGCGAAAGCACGGGGAACCTCCCTCAAAGTACAGACACTGGCCTGGCTGAAAGATTGGCGAAGTTGTAGGGTGTAATTAATCCCGGCTAGTCTTTCCTTTTAAGGTTTGAAGGAAGATTTGATTAAAACAGTGGGAGCCATCCTGATTAGATAAAATAATAACCAATCTGATCTTGCAAGAGCATACGCTAAAGTGTTTTCTTCTCTCTCTCTCCAGGTAGCAACCATATCATGCCTTAATCAAGATAATAATATGGATGTATTGACCGAACCCGCATGTTATACTGTGCTGGGGAACGTTGGTTCCGTTCTTTCTTATAAGAGTTATAAGACTGAACAGGATATAGGGGAATACCAGGATTCCCATGCCACCCGAATGAAGAAAGTATATGTTGATGCATTTTCTTCGGGTGTGTTCCTTACGGAGAACTGTTTCTCCATTTGCTCTACGTCCTGGGTATTAGATACCGGGTCAGGATCCCATATATGTAATCAGTTACATGGGCTTAGAAAAGGTAGAGAACTTGGAGAAGGTGATAAAGACATAAGGGTTGGAAATGGTGCAATTGTTGCAGCTAAAACCGTCGGGGAATATCACCTTGTATTGCCAACAGGTAATACATTGGTTCTGAACGAATGCTATTACATACCGAACCTGATATGCAACATTATTTCGGTCTCTTTACTAAGTAAAGAGGGATATAATTTTGTATTACAGGATAATGTTATGAACATTTTCCTTAACCAAAAGTTGGTTGGATCAGGCACGTTGTGCAATGGCATTTATGTTCTAAATCAATCAACAGTTCTGAGCATAACAAACACACACAAGAGGAAGAGTTCAGAACTGAACGAATCCTTCTTGTGGCATTGTAGACTGGGTCACATCAATGCGACACGGCTAGCTAAGTTGCATAAGGATGGATATTTAAATCCATTTGAATTTTCATCTTATGATACTTGCCAGTCATGTCTCAAAAGAAAGATGACCAAAGCTCCGTTTACGGGACACGGAGAGAGAGTTACAGAACTCTTGGGACTGGTACATAGTGATGTATGCGGCCCCATGTCTACACTGTTGGAGATAGTGCCCTCAGAGTCAATTATTGGATCACAGGCACGTGATTGCAATGATTGAGGGAGGACCTATACCGGTAGGACAGTCTTACTCAAGATGATAGTATACTATCTGGTTTATCTTTATCATCGTGTACTGCTTTAGGTGAGCTTACAGGTCACTATTGCACGTTGATAGAGCCCCTAGGATTCTTGCTTGACTGCCAGCAGTATGAGGGCGATCATATACGTGGGAGCTAGGGTCTATAAGCACATCCTTAAACGGTCCCTGGTCGTGGGAGTTTCGAGACAGGGCATCGATACTCCAGAGTAGACTAGTGTATACAGTCGAGACCCCGACAAGGAGCGGTGGCCGGTCTCACAAGCCACTGGTGTCAGTTGGTTTACCTAAGATGTATACAGGTGCTCATTGGGTTATGAGTACACTGGACAGGACTCGCCGGGAACATGCTAGTTGGTCTTATACCTGACGTCAGATAGCAGTTCCCTGGTGACATGTGTACAGGTTAGTTCATCGACCTGAGATCGTCATTTGTCTCTTGTGAGTTCCCACTGTACTTTGATTACTACCCTACCACGCTCAAAGGAGACGTGCAAACAGGTTTTAGTTGGGTACGGTCCCGAGCCATATGGAGGCAGTGAGCGGATCTGCAGGGGTTCGTCTCTCCCGGTATTGGGGGTGAGGTCGCGCTGTGTCTAGGAGAGCCATTACACGAAGTCCTTAGCCAAGGCAGGAGATTTACTAGTAGGTATTCCAGTAGTATCTCAGGGTGTTCTGGGCTACACTCCGACACGACTTGTACCGCTTTTAGGATCTGACTTTTACCAACCCCCTAGGCCCGCCATGCGATGCTCATAGACGAACGGACAGGACTGTACAAATATTGTCACTGACAGGCTCAGTAGGGTGTCAGGATGAGTTCGCTCACAGACGTCCCTTTTGTCAATAGCTGGTAGCCCGTCACGTATGGCTAATACCTCTGACGTGCTAGTGGTTAAATCCACAACCAAAGTGTTGACGAGTCTTTAGAGTCCCCCACAGACCAGTTTCTCATGTTTCGGGCGAAACGCTGTAGAGGCCGTATGGAGATATGGCAGGGTTCGATCAGATACGTGCGGTATTGCACGGATCATGATCGGACGGGAAAATACTAGCGGGCTTTGGTTTAAGCCGGATCCTAGTATTGTACATTGTAGATTTTGTCTCATTGCATTGTATTCGGTCGGAATACAAATGCGGGTATGTATATACAGTAGCGGGGTTTTCCTGTAATTTATTACGGGATCAGTTTTTTGGAGTTGCCAGTTTGCTTTCCGTTTCGGCCATTTTCCTTTGTATCTTTCATTGGCTGAAGATTGGTGGAGGAGGGCTTATTTGCATTTGTGCAAATTAGTATTGTGGAGGGTGGTCTTTGCATATTATTCTTTCATGATGACTCTACCACCATTGACTTCTATGTTCATGATGGCTTGACTTAAGGAGATATGATGAGGTTGGTGGAGTATTGGTTTTGATTGGTGATGATTTCTTCTCATCATCTATTTTCTCTCTCTTTGGTGGATGATAGCTTCCTCCCCCCCCTTGACTTTTCTCTCCCTCCCTTCACCAAAAATATGGCCGGCCACAACAAAAAAGGGGGCTGTCCAAAATTTGGTTGGGGTTTTTTTGGTTCTTTTTGCTTGCTAAAAATCCCCAAAGTTCATCTCATTAGTTCACAACTTCATCTCCACCAAAAAGGCAACTTCCTACAAACCCCAAGAGACAAAGCATTCTACAGTTAACCTACAGCATCCTTGAGCACGTCGGCTCACCAACTTCATGCTCGAGTTGCCTCGGTCCAGAGGTGGGAGCCCGTAAAAGAACCCGGCGATGTAGTGCCCGTTCCGACGAGGAGGTGAAGACCAGAGATTCCGCGGGGAAATCGGGACGACGACGAGAAGACCGAAGGATACAGATCGCTCGGTATATCTCTCTACCCATTCTTTAGTTAGCTAGAATTAGATTAATGGCCCGATCCGGGATTTTTGTGCTCGGTGGTGCCGGTTCAAAGTTAAAGTAAAGTATCGTTTCGGCATTTTGGCCTCGTTCAGACGGCCGGGGCGCCGCCGTGAACTTACACTCGTATCAGAGCCAGGCCATTAACCTAATCTAGCTTAGTCTAACGTGTTTACATTTTCGATCGAACAAAAATCCCAAAACCGCGATTTCAAAGCATCAGCTTTCTGTCGATTTATTTTTGGCTCCAAAAATTTTTCAGTACATTGTAGAAAGACAAGCAGGAAATTCTAAGACATCTGTGAAAAAATGGTGATGTGACACTGTAGCTTGACCGCAAAACCGCGGCCAAACCCCTGTTCTGGCCGTGGTTCCGCCGCAGCACAGTGCCTTTACTGCACCAATTTTGCACAGTGATCTTTGTACAGGGAAATTGGGGTTTTGGAATGTTCTGTTTGGGCCCAGATTTTCTTTGAGTGCTACAGTAGTGCTTGGGGCCCACTTCGGTGAATTTGATCGATCGAAAATTTTAAACAAGTTAGTTCACAGTATTTACATTATATCTGTGACCGTGAATGTCATTTGATCGGTAAATCCTGTCTAACTGCTATAGCCCTTTTAGACGGATTTGCGAACGTGACATTCACGTTGATGTTCTGTGTTGTGCTGTGATGTTGCGGATTGGTCATGGGGGATAGCCTGGATGCAATGTTAGTACAGTTTATTTTTATATGTACATTTGATATTGCGGGGCGAGCGTCCTATATATGGACTGCCGTCACTGCCTATTTGTATATTATTCTTTTGGGGCACGACCGGGGTGAGGTCGATGTACCCGTTGTATGTATATTTTACTTTCTGTACTAGGATTACCCCGCGGAGGGGTGCACGGATAGCCGGGTTCTAGAGGACAACGGGCCCGCATCTCATGACGTTGAGACGGAGGGGGCTTCACTCTAGAATTGGCGGGCTATTCGCCGTACTCGTAGGGGGTACAGGTTGACCCAGGAGGGGTGCCCAAGTTACCGGATTCCGTGAAGTGCTGGGTGGTCCATTCACGTTGTTGAAGGGGGCTGCCTCACTTCAGGTTTTGGCGGGTAACTTGCCGCGCCCGTAGGGGTCTAGGATTTTATTGCACAGGCTATCCACACGACCAGGGGAACGTCGGGTTTCAGTAGCGGCTCTGTGAAACCCGGGGATTCCAGATATTTGTATTGTTCTGTGATGCTTATTACATTTCTGTGATGTTGCATTTTTTATCACGCCTTGAGCGAATATTATATATTGATATATATATACAAGTAGATGTTGTATATGTTTTGCATCCGCGCTAGTCCAGTCCCCACTCTGTCGTTAGTTAACTAACCTAACGGGTAATGACAGGACCCAGTGGCGAATGCGGATGGCATATACGTACATCATTATTTTCGTTCTTTGTGGTGTAATCAATTGATGGGACTACATTGATTCGGATCAATGCAAGCTAAACAAACCTAATCTGATGTTGTTGGAATAATTTTTCAAAAAGCTGTTATTGCAAGGACGTTCACTTTTGTTTTGTACAGTGGTATTCGGTTATGAATATCCAGCATCTCAGTCGACGAGGCAAGCGCCGAGATCCCTTCACCGGGAGTGACCCCTTGGACAGAATTTTGCGTCAGGGCAATAACTTCACTATAGCCGATTACTTTTGCTTTGCATAATGGTATTCAGTTGGAATATCCTGCACCTCATTCTACGGGGAAAGAGCCGAGATCCCTTCACCGGGAGTGACCTCTTTAGCAAAGGTTTTCGTTACTATATTTTTATAAAGCTATCCGGTTCCTTCAACGATATCAAGTTCATTACGTTAAAGGTTTTCGCCAGAAACCATTCGTAGCCCTCCGTCATTTCAGACGGGTAGCACGTAGTATTCATGCTATGTTTGTTGACCTTCGTCAAGGCATAGTGTATGGTAGCTGCTTGTTACCTTTCTGCTGCATAGATAGATGCGTTAGTTTGGGACAATCGTATAGCCTTGTTGACCTTCGTCAAGGGCTTGTACGGGTGGGTTCAAATTAACCTGGACAATGACGGATAGAACTTGACATATGACTTATGATTTGTTGACCTTCGTCAAGGTCATAAGAGCATGGGGCAAAAATCACATCGGAAGTTTCTAAAGAAACTGAAACTTGCCAGATATGCGCATACCTTCTGGAGTGTGATAACGTGAATGGATTCCGTCACGTTATCATGCGATGATAGTTGGATCCCGATTCCCACTGATGAGTTGGTTTACTTCTCAGGTGATCCCGACTAATTCTTCTTTCAGGTTTGGAGGAGAATTTAACGGTACAGTGGGAGGTTTCCTGATTAGATAAATTGGTAACCATTCTGATCTAGGTTAGAGTGCACGCTGAGTGTTTCTTTTCTCTCTCTCTTTGGCAGCGACCATTGACCCGACCCTAGACTATAACTCAGAGACCAAAATTAACCAAACCTTCTTATAAGACTGGCTTTTGGATTGTCATAGTTGCATACCTCATTGCCACTCCTACTTTTACCCTTTTCTCCAGGACACCCCGTATTACTACGAACGTCCACTTCCATAGAACAAAACCATCGTATGGTTATATACGAACTCGAAGGAATTTATTCGAGGATGGTTTCCGGTTCTGGAGAAAACGAATAGGACTATTCAGTTGTCCTTTCCTTTTACCTTCTCTCAGGTTGTGAGTGCCCCTTAGATTAGGGGATAGTACACCTATTACGCAAATTGGATAGTCTTCCTCCAAACCATAGGCAGGTGCCGACCGATAGGGAATGAAGAAAACCAATTAGCCTAACGATGGTGTACATAAGGTATTATGTAAAGACAAATAAAGAAATTAGAAGGAGGGCAAAGTAAATTGCGACTGCTATTCACGACCAAACCAAGTATTTCATTACCACACCCACTTCACCTTTGTATTTCTCCAGAACACTCCGTATCACTACGAAGATCCACAGTTCATTTGGATACTCCATCGTATGGTTATATACGAACTCAAAAGGAACTTGTTCCAGTTCGGGGATGGATTCTGGTTCAGAAGAAATAGGAATAAGGTTTATTCAGGTGTCTTTTATCTTCACCTTCTCTCGCATTGCGAGTGTTCCTAGGATTAAGACAGTACACCCATTATGCTTATTGGATAGTCTTCTTCCAAACCATAGGCTGGTGCCGAACGGTAGGGAGGGAAGAAAACCATTTGGCCTAAAAGGGTGTACAGAAGGTAATGACTAAAGACATATAAAGGGATTTGGAGAGATGACAAAGAAATATACGGTTACAGTTGTGAATCTGGATGATGGAAGAGGCATTACTAAGAATACCCGGATACCCCATCGAAACATTTCAATGTTTCAGTTTCACGGTGTACTGTTAAAAGAAAACTGATTTCCCAATTAGACACTTGCTCCAGGGTATGTATTTACCAGGTATGATTCTCACATCTGTATGGTTTTACAGATGATGAGTGGGAGTAAGTCATTGGGAATTAGGTGATCATCCTCATTATATCGGAATTCGTTGTAATTGGTGATATTTGAGGAAATCACCTGGGTTATTTGCCGGACGGCAAATATTTGGTTTTGAATATCCGTTTTAATGCACCAATTTCAAATTGATATATCTGTACGTTCATTTTTATGAAGTGAGATATAACTTTTTGAAATTATGTCGATGACATTTACCTATATCAGTGGATGGTTAGGTAAGGAGCATTAAACAGCGGTGTAATTTTTCTTAACCATAGGTACAGTTTTCAACCTACGACACACAGGGATTGAGTTATTAGACTCAGGGGACTTATACAGAGTATTGTATGTTGTCCGGTGTCTATGAGGACAGAGGAGTTGGTTCTCGTACTATATTCGGTTTACTTATGACTTCTCTAGTTTTTAGACAGGTGTTACGTAGAAACACAGGGTCCAAGTTTTGAGAAGTTATAGGTATAAGAGTACAGTAGAGAACCAGATGTTGCAAGTATCGGGATTCTTCAGGGTGATCGAAGATGTAGATACTTGTGTAGGGTATTCAGTTGATAGTAATGATTAAGAGAACTTGCTTCTCTTTCAGGTTACTCATAATTGGAAGCACTCCTAAGTTGAGTAATGCTAATCGGCCTCTCTCCATTTAGTAGACATGCACTGGAGACAGCTGCATGATTTGAATCCGGTTCAATTAAATCAGTGCCTCTGTTTCTGTATTGGATATAGAACAGTTCGTATCTTAATGATGTTAAGGTACGGGGAGTTGTCCAGCTTATGCTTAAAACCAGACTCTGGATAACTCAAGGCACGTTTCTGTAATGGCTGTTTGTGGGTTGACCCAGGCTATGACGAGGGTTGACTTTCTACGATCTGGAAGATCAATAGTGATATTGTTCTTGATTCGCTACAATTTTAAAAGAAAAGGATTTTTTCAGAAAACAGTAGTGGGAGTATGGTAGAACTGGAAGTGATTCCAGAACCGCAAACGATTACTGAAGATTTGATAAGAACCTAAAGATTCAATCTGGTTTGACATTTCATTGGCCGCTCCGCAGATATGGTGGGTAACCTCAGGCACTCGAGAGGTACTTAAGTAGCCTCAAGGACAGTGACAGGGAGGTTCTTGTTTACCCAGACTTACCATTGCTGTTGTTCCAGACTGTGAGACCTGGCAGGAGGATGCGTATAGCGTCTTTCTAAACTAGCTTTAGAAGTGTACGTGTATATGATTCTACCAGAGGGTTGTCGTAGTTAGTGGGAGCAGCGGAAGCATTGGTGGCTTATGTCTATTTGTAGACTAAAGCAGATATAGCGGAGATAGATCATCTATTTCTGATGTGACAGTCATAGGTTTGACTTCATCAGAATAGGGGATGGATCTGTTAAGAAGGGAGTAGGGTGTGATGTCCTGGTATTTGGATGACATACACAGAGTGGGAAGTGAAATTCCTATACTACGTTCGGTTATACATTGGTTGTCACACAGTGGTTTCTCCACACGGGACTTGGATATTATATCAGACATTCTGGTTACTAGATCTATGGTTTTAGATCTAGATTTGGGAACTGTCCTAACCAGGGAACTTAGACAGCATTCTAAAGGTGTTTTAGAATGAACGACTCCAGGCATGGTAGAGTACCTGCAGGTGGTGGAGTCACCCTCTCTAAAGGTGTCTTACAGACTAAAGGGGGGAGGGATATGCATGATTGGCAGATCACTTGCTTAGGCAATTGAGTCAATCATGAGATGTCAAGTACCACACCAGATGTTGTTTTTGTAGTAGATGCAATAAGTTGATTTGACCCAATCCCGGAGAAACATTCGGAAGCAGTTTTAGAACATAAGTGGATGTTCTAGGGATATGATAACAACAGTCTCTCTCGAGAGACAGTTATCATTCCAGGCTTCCAAGGTAACCTGGATGACAGAGTGGCTGTCAGAGTTATAGTTTTCCCTCTGACGAGGGGCAGTATTTTGGACAGGTGGTCCAGGCGGATACTGAGGAAGGCATGGCGTAGGATACTGATTAAGTTCAGTTGACGATACAGTCTAAGAAGTTTAGATTTAGAGTTCATTTATGAACTAGGTCCCATCAGACATCCAGACACATTCTAAGACAGGTATTGCTCATTTCGGGAGATGGCTTTCTCCGCGAACTTGAGATATAGAGAGATATAGAAAGGAACATCAAAGCGGATCCACTCACTGAGGCTATTCCTCGAACGCAATAATTTCGCAAACGGGTATTGTGAGACTGATTAGTAGAGGAGTTGGGTGTTCGATATCACACGGGCTGTGAGTATGCGACATCGCAATAATTAGCCTTGAGTGCAAGTGGGAGATTGTTGGAGATAGTGCCCTCAGAGTCAATTATTGGATCACAGGCACGTGATTGCAATGATTGAGGGAGGACTTATACCGGTAGGACAGTCTTACTCAAGATGATAGTATGCTATCTGGTTTATCTTTATCATCGTGTACTACTTTAGGTGAGCTTACAGGTCACTATTGCACGTTGATAGAGCCCCTAGGATTCTTGCTTGACTGCCAGCAGTATGAGGGCGATCATATACGTGGGAGCTGGGGTCTATAAGCACATCCTTAAACGGTCCCTAGTCGTGGGAGTTTCGAGACAGGGCATCGATACTCCAGAGTAGACTAGTGTATACAGTCGAGACCCTGACAAGGGGCGGTGGCCGGTCTCACAAGCCACTGTTGTCAGTTGGTTCACCTAAGATGTATACAGGTGCTCATTGGGTTATGAGTACACTGGACAGGACTCGCCGGGAACATGCTAGTTGGTCTTATACCTGACGTCAGATAGCAGTTCCCTGGTGACATGTGTACAGGTTAGTTCATCGACCTGAGATCGTCATTTGTCTCGTGTGAGTTCCAACTGTACTTTGATTACTACCCTACCACGCTCAAAAGAGACGTGCAAACAGGTTTTAGTTGGGTACAGTCCCGAGCCACATGGTGGCAGTGAGCGGATCTGCAGGGGTTCGTCTCTCCCGGTATTGGGGGTGAGGTCGCGCTGTGTCTAGGAGAGCCATTACACAAAGTCCTTAGTCAAGGCAGGAGATTTACTGGTAGGTATTCCAGTAGTATCTCAGAGTGTTCTGGGCTACACTCCGACACGACTTGTACCGTTTTTAGGGGTCTGACTTTTACCAACCCCCTAGGCCCGCCATGTGATGCTCATAGACGAACGGACCGGACTGTACGAATATTGTCACTGACAGGCTCAGTAGGGTGTCAGGATGAGTTCGCTCACAGACGTCCCTTTTGTTAATAGCCGGTAGCCCATCACGTATGGCTAATACCTCTGACGTGCTAGTGGTTAAATCCACAACCAAAGTGTTGACGAGTCTTTAGAGTCCCCCACAGACCAGTTTCTCAAGTTTCGGGCGAAACGCTGTAGAGGCCGTATGGAGATGTGGCAGGATTCGATCAGATACATGCAGTATTGCACGGATCATGATCGGACGGGAAAATACTAGCGGGCTTTGGTTTAAGCCGGATCCTAGTATAGTACAGTGTAGATTTTGTCTCATTGCATTTGTATTCGATCGGAATACAAATGCGGGTATGTATATACAGTAGCAGGGTTTTCCTGTAATTTATTACGGGATCAGTTTTTTGGAGTTGCCAGTTTGCTTTCCGTTTCGGCCATTTTCCTTTGTATCTTTCATTGGCCGAAGATTGGTGGAGGACTTATTTGCATTTGTGCAAATTAGCATTGTGGAGGGTGGTCTTTGCATATTATTCTTTCATGATGATTCTACCACCATTGACTTCTATATTCATGATGGCTTGACTTGTGGAGATATGATGAGGTTGGTGGAGTATTGGTTTTGATAGGTGATGATTTCTTCTCATCATCTCTTTTCTCTCTCTTTGGTGGATGATAGCTTCCTCCCCCCCTCCCTTGACTTTTCTCTCTCTCCCTTCACCAAAAATATGGCCGGCCACAACAAAAAGGGGGGCTGTCCAAAATTTGGTTGGGGTTTTTTTTGGTTCTTTTTGCTTGCTAAAAATCCCCAAAGTTCATCTCATTAGTTCACAACTTCATCTCCACCAAAAAGGCAACTTCCTATAAACTTCAAGAGACAAAGCATTCTACAGTTAACCTACAGCATCCTTGGGCATGTCGGCTCGCCAACTTCGTGCCCGAGTTGCTTCGGTCCAGTGGTGGGAGCCCGTAAAAGAACCCGGCGATGTGGTGCCCGTTCCGACGAGGAGGTGAAGACCGGAGATTCCGCGGGAAGATCGGGACGACGACGAGAAGACCGAAGTACACGGATCGCTCGGAATATCTCTCTACCCGTTCTTTAGTTAGCTAGAATTAAATTAATGGCCCGATCCGGGATTTTTGTGCTCGGTGGTGCCGGTTCAAAGTTAAAGTAAAGTATCGTTTCCGCATTTTGGCCTCGTTCAGACGGCCAGGGCGCCACCGTGAACTTACACACACATGCCAGGAATGGTTCTGCGTACTTCATTACATTCACTGACGATCTCTCTAGATTTGGATATGTGTTCCTGATAAAACACAAATCAGAAGCTTTTGAGAAATTTAGAGAATATAAACAAGAAGTCGAGAACCAAACCGGAAAAATTATTAAAATCCTTCGGTCTGATCGAGGAGGTGAATACTTGAGCAATGAATTCCTGGAATTCCTAAAAGAGAATGGGATTCTCTCTCAGCTGACTCCTCCATATACACCACAGCACAACGGTGTATCGGAACGGAGGAACCGCACCCTATTAGATATGGTGCGCTCTATGATGAGCACAGCTGAGTTACCTATTTCCTTCTGGGGGTATGCTCTGGAAATAGCTGCAGACCTATTGAATATGGTTCCCACCAAATCTGTGCCGACCACTCCATATGAGATATCGAAAGGAAAGAGACCATGTCTTAATTATGTTAAGATATGGGGTTGTCCGGCATATGTAAAAACGCAAAATCCGGACAAACTCGCGGCAAGGTCCATTCTGTGTAAGTTTATTGGATATCCCAAACATTCGCGCGGGTATATCTTCTACCACACCGAGGAACAAAAGGTGTTTGTTTCTCGACATGCCACCTTTTTAGAAAAGGAATTTCTTGAAAAAGAGATTAGTGGCAAGGAGGTAGAACTGGAAGAGGTTCCAGCAATACAGACTACGACAGAAGATTTGGTTGAACCGCAGGATTCGGTAGTTCCTGATGAACCCCAGCCACTCCGCCGATCTAGTAAGGTTCCTCACCCACCTGAGAGATACTACGGTTTTCTCATGGATGGTGGGAGCGAGGATTGCATAATGATGACCCAACTAGCTTCGAGCAGGCCATCACAAGTGGGGACTCAGTGAAATGGCTGGATGCAATGAGGTCCGAGATGGAATCCATGTACACCAACAAAGTATGGACTTTGGAAGTTGCTCCTGAAGGGGTAAAACCCATTGGGAGCAAGTGGATCTTCAAGAAAAAACTTGGTGTAGATGGGAAAGTGGAGACTTTCAAAGCTAGACTTGTTGCAAAGGGTTTTCGTCAAAGACCAGGTGTGGACTATGAAGAAACCTTTTCTCCAGTAGCTATGCTTAAATCCATCCGGATCATGCTTGCCATCGCTGCATATCATGACTACGAAATCTGGCAAATGGATGTTAAGACCGCCTTTCTAAACGGTGATTTAGAAGAGTGCATGTACATGACTCAGCCAGAGGGCTTCGTAGATAGTGGGAGCAGCGGGAAAGTGTGCAAGCTGCTTAAATCCATTTATGGATTAAAGCAAGCATCGCGGAGTTGGAACATCTGCTTTGACGTCGTTATCAAAGAGTTTGATTTCGTCAAAAACGTTGATGAACCTTGTATCTACAAGAAGGTGGCAGAGAGTAAGGTTGTCTTCCTCGTATTGTACGTGGACGACATACTCTTGATAGGAAATGACATTCCTATGCTGCAATCGGTCAAGCTCTTCTTATCACAAAGATTCTCAATGAAAGATCTTGGTGAGGCCTCCTGCATATTGGGAATTATGATCTATAGAGTAGATCTTAAAGGATATTGGGATTGTCCCAATCCAGGTACATTGACACCATACTAAAGAGGTTTAGTATGGAAGAGTCCAAACGTGGGTTTTTACCCACGATCTCAGGGCTCACTCTCTCCAAAGAGATGTCTCCCAAGACTGATTTGGAGAGAGCTCGCATGCAAGGGATACCCTATGCTTCGGCTGTAGGCTCTATCATGTACGCGATGCTTTGTACCAGACCCGATGTAGCATACTCACTAAGTGTAGTGAGTAGGTATCAAGCTGATCCTGGAGAGAGGCACTGGACAGCTGTGAAGAGCATTCTCAAGTACTTACGAAGGACTAAAGAGATGCTCTTGGTGTATGGTAACGGAGAACTCCAAGTGGAGTCTTTTACCGATTCGAGCTTTCAGAGTGATAAGGACGACTCTAAGTCGCAGTCGGGATTTATCTTTACCCTTTACGGAGGGGTGGTTAGCTGGAAGAGTTCCAAGCAGGAAACCGTGGCAGACTCGACGATGGAAGCTGAATACATCGCGGCCAACGATGCTGCCAAAGAGGCTGTCTGGATCAAGAAGTTCATTACTGAACTTGGTGTGGTTCCATCCATTGAGCATCCAATACCTTTGTATTGCGATAACAATGGAGCGGTGGCTTTGGCCAAGGAACCCAGGTCCCATCAGCGATCCAGGCATATTCTGAGGCGGTATCACCTGATCCGGGAGATAGTTGATCGCCGGGACATCGAGGTCAGGAGGGTTGACATGAAGAACAACACAGCGGATCCACTCACGAAGGCCATTCCCCAGATACAGTTTGAGAGACTCTTCGGGATGCTCGGTATGCGATACTACTGCAGCTGGCCCTAGTGCAAGTAGAGATTGTTAGTTGTATGTATACCCTAGAGGCCAGTATTGTACAGATGATGTATATTATATTGGATGCTTGGACATATATAGAGAGGACTTTCTTGCTCGATATGATAGTATGCTATCTGGTTGCTCTTTATCTTATCATGTATACTTGTCTCTTGATACTGTCTTATAGCAACATGTTGATAAAGCCCTTAGGATGTGTACTTGACTACCTGAACTGTGATGCAGATCATATTAGTGGGGCCATGGTAGTCCATAAGTACATCCTTCAATGTTCCTAGTCGTGAGTGTATCGAGACAGGGCATCGATATACCAGAGTAGACTAGCGTATACGCTTCTCAACCCATGAGATGGGCGATGGATGATCTCATATCCATTGGTGTTTGACATCAGAGATGGTATACGAGTGCTCAGTGGAGACTAGGTACACTGGACGAACTCGCCGAGAACTCCCAGATGGTATTATACCTCACGTCAGATGGCAGTCCTCTAGTGACACTTGTGCAGGTTAGTCTGTAGACCCGAGATCGTCATAGAGTCTTGTGTGATTCCCACTGTGCTTTGATTTCCACCTTACCACGTCCAACAGGGCGTGCAAAATGGTGGTTTTTGGGTACAGTCCCGAGTCACATGGAGGCAATGAGCGATAGGAGGGGTTTTTTCTCTCCCGGTATTGGGGGATGATGTTGCGCTGTGCTCGATTGGCCGTGACAGGAAAGTCCCTGGCCAGGGCTGATTTAAAGATTTACTGGTAAGTGTTACCAGTAGTTTCTCAACCCGTTATGAGCCTCACATCGGCACGACTTATCGATTATTGGGGTCTGACGTTTACCACCCCTAGACTTGATATGCGACATATCAGACGAGGAGACCGGACTGTACGGGAAGTGTTACCGGCAGTCTTTTACAGGAGTTGGAGCGGGCTTGCTTGCTGATCTTCTGATCGCTCAATACTCGGGTAGCCGTTACATCCAGCTAGTACCGCTGACGACTTGTGGGAGCGTGATGTGATCATCACCTACTGCCAACGTATTGACGAATCTTTAGAGTCCTACATAGAAGTTTTACTGGCTCAGGCAAAACGAAATAGGGCGCATATGTGATATGTGCGGGACCGAGAATAATGCATGTATGTGATGCCGTATTCTATTCTCGCGACTTTTTGTATCGGTCGGTTATAAATGATATAGCCGGGTTATCGAATCAAGTGTTGATTCGATAAGTCGATACATTGGATGTTAGTCGGTTATATGTGATATGACCGGATTATTAAGTCAAGTGTTGATTTAATAATTTATTGTATAATTATATATTAGATATACTAGTTTACATTTACTAACACTTGTTCACTTTATGGTTTTTCTCACATGAGCACAACTTTAATGTATATATGATATATATTAAAACTGTGTTTTCTTTTATTGTATCATGGTTGATGATACACTTGACTTGGGTGTATGAGACTTACACCATGCTATTTGTTTATGTTGGATTTTAATATTCAAAGTAATTACAAAATTAGTGGAGGATTAGCTTAATGCTTGAAGCTTGTGGAAGCTTGTGGAAGCATTGACTAATTCCACTAAATTTGTTTTTACTATGGATATTTCTTAACCCAACCATAAAGCTTAGCCATGGGTTAAGTCTCTACAAGAGTTAGTATATGATACTCACTCACCATGGTTAACTTTCTCACTTGATCATTATCCTCATCTCTTTTCTTTTGTTCATCATCTTCTTTCTTTAGTTAAAAAGAAAAGCAAGCTAGGGTTTGATCCAAAGTGAGAATCCTTGTGAGAAATAAAAATCTAAAGAGAACCCACTTCCTATTTCTCCATCCTCTACTAGACTAGCACTTTAGTTTAGGGTGTTTGCTTCACTAATTCTCTAGTTAGTAAAGTAGAAGCTTGAGTTGGCATCCCCTCGACGTAGATCATTTTCGGCCTCGAAGACTTCAAGCAAGGACGCGTCTTTCGCCTCGTGAAGCCATGCAAGGGTCCGGGAGAACCATGATCGCAGCGAAGGGACTTCAACAAGGAGCTAAGGAAGTGAAGGACCGATCTACAAAGGTTGTATTTTGTATTCACTTAGTCGTAAAGTTGTTTACTTGCTATTTTATTCGCCTAATCTCTAGTATACGATCTTGCTTAGGGTTGTTCGGAACATAAAAATTTAATTTTGGCATGGTCGATGCCTTGTAGAGCCTTGTTAGTGTGCCTAGTAACCTTACATATTCTGCTACAAAGTGATGCCCTTCGGTCTGAAGAACACCGGCGCCACCTATCAGAGGGCCATGACGAAGATTTTCGACGACCTCATACATGAAATCGTCAAATGCTATATTGACGACCTTGTGGTGAAAAGAAAATCATATGAGGAACATCTAGAGCACTTGAAGATCGTGTTTCAGCGCCTTCGGAAATATAACTTGAAGATGAACCCTCTCAAATGTGCGTTCGGAGTTTCCTCAGGCAAATTTCTAGGATTCGTCGTCCGCCACCGAGGCATCGAGATAGACCCGTCGAAGATCAAGGCGATCATGAAAATGCCACCACCAAGGACTCTCAAGCAACTGCAGTCTCTCCAAGGGAAGCTCGTGTATATCCGGCGATTTATAGCCAATCTCTTCGGCAAGTGCCACCCCTACAGTCACTTGATGAAAAAGGGAACCCCGTTCGTCTGGGATCACAAATACCAAAGCGCACTGGACGAAATCAAGCAGTACCTGTAGAATCCACCAATATTGGCCGCTCCCATTAAAGGAAAACCTCTCATCTTGTATACAACCGCCCTCGAAGGATCTTTAGGCGCGCTATGGGCACAAGGGAACGACCAAGGGAAAGAAAGAGCCCTCTACTATTTGAGTCGAGTCCTTCTGGGGGCAGAAAACAACTACTCTCCCATTGAAAAACACTGCCTGGCATTGATCTTCGTGATAACGAAGCTCAGACACTACGCGTTAGCATATGAGGTCCATCTCATATCAAAGGTGGATCCTCTGAAATATTTGATGTCAAAAGCTATATTAACGGGACGGCTCGCTAAATGGGCCCTACTCTTGATGGAATTCTCGGTGACATACAGTCCCCTCAAAGCAGTGAAAGGCCAGGCCATCGCCGATTTCCTCGCTAAACATCCGATACCTGCCGACTCTCCTTTGAACTGCGAATTGCCAGATGAGCACGCGTTTGACACAATTGACGGGGAGAAAGGAGGGAGTGAGACCCGATGGGAACTCTACTTCGATGGAGCATCTTCCATAAAGAAGTGCAAACAAAGCACCCCCATAATCAAATCTGGGATAGGCCTCATCTTCATAACTCCATAAAGGGGGATAATGTGCTTCGCCTTCTCTTTAACAGAGCCGAGGACAAACAATGAAGCCAAGTATGAAGATTTGATAGCAGGTCTTGAGATCGTTGTCGACATGGGAATCGAAAACCTTCTCATATACGGAGATTCCCAGCTGGTCGTCAGCCAAGTAAACGGCGACTATCAAACATGCAAGCCAGAGTTAGTGAAGTACGGTGAAAGGGTACAACAATTACTGACTCAAATCCCTTCCTACATTCTGGAAAGCATACCACGTGCGGACAATAGAAAAGCGGATGCACTAGCCAAACCCTCTAAAGAACTGGCCGATGAGAACCTTGATGACGTGAGGATCGTCATGCAAATCCGTCGGGTTCTTGCACCGGCAGAAATATCTCTAGAGTCGTCCGAAGAAAAGGGAGCTATCGAGCAAACGGCCCTGCAAATAAAAGACCAAGAAAAGGCTGTGGATTGGAGGGAAGTCTTTATAGATTACTTCAAATCCCGTCGAATACCTGAAGATGCATCCTCAAGGCATCAGCTCATGAAACGAGATCTATCCTTCGCCTTTGTTAATGATACTCTGTATAAGAGATCCTTTGATTCTTTATGGTTAAGATGCCTGGGACCTGAAGAGGCAAAGAGAGTCATCCAAGAAACTCATGACGGACTCTGCGGTTCTCACCAAGCCGGGCCGAAGATGAAGCTGAAGATTAAAATGATGGGCTACTATTGGCCCACGATGATTCAGGACCGCCTCAAGTATGCGAAGCAGTGTCACTCGTGCCAGATTCATGGAGAAATTATCCATCAGCATCCTAATCCATTGCATCCAACGATGGCTATCTGGCCGTTCGAAATGTGGGGAACTGACATAATCGGCCCTATCGAACCAACATCGTCCAGAGGATATCGATTCATTTTGGCGACAACTGATTACTTCTCCAAATGGGCCAAAGCAGTACCGCTGAGGGAAGTGAAGACGGAGAATATCCTTCATTTCTTCAAGACGCACATCATCTATCGGTTTGGAACTCCGCGACGGATTATCTCCGATAACGGGCCAGCCTACAGAAGCCACAAGATCAGTCGCTTCGTACAACAGCATAATATAGACTGGCGATACTCTTCGGTCTATAATCCTCAAGCTAACGGCCTAGCTGAGGCTTTCAACAAAACCTTAACGAAGATCGTGAAAAAGATGGTGTCTCGAAATAAGAGGGACTGGAACGAGAGACTGCATGAAACTCTTTGGGCGTATCGAACTACGTTCAAAATGGCCATAAACACAACGCTGTATGCATTGGTATTCGGCACAGAAGCGGTACTTCCCCTTGAAATAGAGTTACCCTCTTTGCGAATGGCAGTTCACTGCGAGCTAACGGACGAAGAAAATGCTTACCTTCGGCTCGAGGAGCTAGATGCCCTTGATGAAACCCGGCTCATGGCGCAACAAAATCTGGAGGCTTATAAAGCGAAGATGACGCGCTCATATGAAAGATTGGCTAGGCCGAGAATATTCCGCCAAGGCGAACTCGTGCTAGTGGTCAAGAGACCTATGATCCCCAATCGCGCCAAGCGGGGGAAATTTGAGCCGAACTATGAAGGCACGTATATCATAGACAAAGTTTACCAGGGTGGAGCCTATCTACTCATGGACATGCATGGTGAAAGACCTTTCAGGCCAATAAATGGTCGTTTCCTAAAAAAGTACTATGCCTGATGAGTCACGGCCTAGGTTAACAATAGATGATGACGCCTATGTCCGCTCGCTATCTTCCTAAGCCCAAACTCTATAAGTAATAACCGGGGATGGACCGAAACGTCCTTAAACTAACAACGGACCGAAACGTTCTTAAACTAACGATGGACCACTATGTCCTAAAACTAGTTGTTGACCGAGATGTCAATAAACTACGGTGGATTGCAGCATCCCAAGGCTGATACAAAAAAAAAAGGAATAAAAAAATAGAAAGAAAAAGAAAAACGGTATGTCCATAAGCGAAAAGGGCACGGATGAAAACCCGAAAGGGCTCCGTGAGTAAAAACAGCAGGGCTACCGGCGAGTTTTGTGAAAACCCGAAAGGGCGCAGTCTCGTTAAAAGACACTTGCAAGGTCCTCTCGACTTTGTGAGGAGAAACCACCTGCGTGAGATCCTTACGACTCATAAGGGAGCAACACACTTAGGGATCCCCACGATTCCTAGGGAGAAATTACACTTGCGAGATCCTCATGACTCGTAAGGAGAACCCTCTTATGAGACCCTCATGGCTCATAAGATTCAAAAGTCTTAAGGTACAGGGATCTGAACCTGTTCTTAAGCAGCCATCCCAACCTCCAATGCTGCCCTACAAGCGGTTCAATGCTGACCCTTGTATACAATCCACGGGCGCAAATAAACATTTCCCTAACAAAGTCCCATCCGCGACTAAGGATATGTCTACACGGCGAACAGCCCTTGTACGTCCTCTCGATTTAGAAGGAGAAAATACTCTTGTAAGATCCTTACGACTTATAAGAAGCCATACACTTGGGAATCCTCACGATTCCTAAGGAGAAAACGCACCTATGAGATCCTCACGACTCACAGGGAAATATACCTTTATGAGACCCTTACGGCTCATGAAGTCGAAAGCCTTAGTCGACAGGATCCTAACCCTGTTCGCTAAGCCACCTTTGTTCGACATCGACAGAGGAAAATGATGATTCGTTCCTGGCAATATCCCAGTTGTAGCGGTGTTGATGCCGAAATCGGTGTCTAAATTCTAAGCTTGCAGCAAAAAGCCAGCAGCGAGTAAAAATAAAAAAAGAGCCGAAATGATCGGGCACCGCGAAAAAATAGCTGAAATGATTGGGCAATCACGACCTTCGTGATATAAAAGCTGAAATGATAGAGCATCACGGAAAGAAATAAAAAAATGAAATTTTTTCCTTACAGGTGATATCACATCAATCCCTGTATACAATCCAGGGGCGCAAACAAAGAAGGAATCACACCTTCCCTCCCCAGGCTCCATCAGAAGAAGAAGCCAAATCTTGATGATTCACAAACAGCCTAGAGATTATCTCAATACCCGTCTCATTTCAACAGACATGACATCAACAAATCGGAGCTGCGGCAAAATTCCCTGTTCCATGACTCCACGATGCACAAACAACCGAGAGTCAACCGTTCCTGGTCCTCGCAGAGCATGGCAATGACCCCGTGTGAAGCATCCAGAGTAGAGCCTGGTCCTCGCAGAACACGGCAATAACCACGTGGGAAGCATCCAGAGAAAAATTCCTGGTCATGTGGAGCGCGGCTTAAGTCAATCCTGACCCTGTGGGAAACGTCCAGAGCGGATCCTGGTCCTCACAGAGCACGGCAATGACCCCGTGTGAAGCATCCAGAGCGGAGCCTGGTCCTCGCAGAACACGTCAATGACCCCGTGGGAAGCATCCAGAGCAAAATTCCTGGTCACGTGGAACGCGGCTTAAGTCAATCCTAACCCCGTGGGAAACATCCAGAGCGGATCCTGGTCCTCGCAGAGCACGGAAACGACCCCATGTGAAGCATCCAGAGCAGAGCCGGTCCTCGCAGAACACGGCAATGACCCCATGGGAAGCATCCAGAGCAAAATTCCTGGTCACGTGGAACGCAGCTTAAGTCAATCCCGACCCGTGGGAAACGTCCAGAGCGGATCCTGGTCCTCGCAGAGCACGGCAATGACCCCGTGTGAGGCATCCAGAGCGGAGCCTGGTCCTCGAAGAACACGGTAATGACCCCGTGGGAAGCATCCAGAGAAAAATTCCTGGTCACGTGGAACGTGGCTTAAGTCAATCCTGACCCCGTGGGAAACGTCCAGAGCGGATCATGGTCCTCGCAGAGCACGGCAATGACCCCGTGTGAAGCATCCAGAGCGGAGCCCGGTCCTCGCAGAACACGGCAATGACCCTGTGGGAAGCATCCAGAGCAAAATTCCTGGTCACGTGGAACGCGGCTTAAGTTAATCCTGACCCGTGGGAAACGTCCAGAGCGGATCCTGGTCCTCCCAGAGCACGACAATGACCCCGTGGGAAGTGTCCAGAGCAAAATTCCTGGTTACGTAGAATGCGGCTTAAGTCAATCCTGACCCCGTGGGAAACGCCCAGAGCGGATCCTGGTCCACGCAGAGCACGGCAATGACCCCGTGTGAAGCATCCAGAGCGGAGCCTGGTCCTCGCAGAACACGGCAATGACCCCGTGGGAAGCATCCAGACCAAAATTCCTGGTTACGTGGAACGCGAGTTGTGTCAATCTTGACCCCGTGGGAAATGTCCAGAGCGGAGCCTGGTCCTCGCAGAACACGGCTATGACCCCGTGGGAAGCATCCAGACCAACTCCTGATTCCATGAAATGCGGATAACGTCAATCACATTAAACACTTACGGGTCCTTTCGATTCGTAAGGAAGAAAACTCTCTTATAAGATCCTTACGACTTATGTATTAGTTATATGTATGCCCTAAAGGCCATTACTGTACATATGATGTATATTGTAATGGATGCTTGGACATATATAGGGAGGACTTTCTTGCTCGACATGATAGTATGCTATCTGGTTGTACTTTATCTTAACATGTACTCTGATTGTCTCTATGTTACATGTTGATAAAGCCCTTAGGATATGTACTCGACTACTGGGACTATGATGAGATCATACCAGTGGGGCCATGGTAGTCGACGAGTACATCCTATAACTGTTCCTAGTCGAGGGTGTATCGAGACAGAGTATCGATACACCAGAGTAGACTAGCGTATACGCATCTTGACCCATATGATGGGCGATGGATGATCACATATCCATCGGTGTTTGACATCAAGGATGGTGTACGGGTGCTCAGTAGAGACTGGGTACACTGGACGGACTCGCCGAGAACTCCCAGATGGTATTATACCACACGTCAGATGGCAGTTCTCTGGTGACACTGGTACAGGTTAGTCTGTAGACCCGAGATCGTCATAGAGTCTTGTGTGATTCCCACTGTGCTTTGATTTCCATCATACCACGTCAAAGAAAGTGTGCAAAAAGGTGGCTTTTGGGTATAGTCCCGAATCACATGGAGGCAATGAGCGATAGGAGGGGTTTCGTCTCTCCCGGTATAGGGAGTTGATGTTGCGCTGTGTTCGATTGGCTATAACTGGAAATCCCTGGCCAGGGTTGCTGAGATTTACTGGTAAGTGTTATCAATAGTTTCTCGAACTGTTACAGACCTCATATCGACACGACTTATCAAGCTACTGGGGTCTGACGTTTACCACCCCTAGGCGAGATATGCGACATATCAGACGAAAAGACCGGACTGTACGGGAGTGTTACTGATTGAATTCGCAGGAGAATATACAGGCTTGCTTGTTTATCTTCTGATCGCTCAATACCTGGGTGGCTGTTACGTTTAGCTGACCGCTTGCAGCTTGTGGGTGTTTGATATGATCATCACCTACTGCCGACGTATTGACGATTCTTTAGAATCCTACACAGAGGTTTCTTGACTCAGGCAAAACAGAGTAGGAGCACATATATGATATGTGCGGGACCGAGAACAATACGAGTATGTGATACCGTATTAGATTCTCACGATATGAGATATCGGCCGGGTATATATGATATAGCCGGGTCATCGGATCAAGTGTTGATTCGATGAACTGATACAGATTATATTAGTCGGTTATTTGTGAAATAGCCGGATTATCGGATCAAGTGTTGATTCGATAATTTAATGTATAATTATATATTTGATATATTAAATTACATTAACTAATATAAGCTCACTAAAAGATTCTTTTTCTCACTCGGGTAATACATTGATATATATGCGATATATGTTAATTGTATTATTTTATTTTGTTACAATAAATATTGTATATGTGATATATAATGTTGTAACATGTTATGGTTATAAATGCAACATGATTAGTGGAGATTAAACATGGTTAGGGTTTGATTTGGGTTAATTTTTCTAGTAGCTTCTAGAAGCTTTGCTTTTGTTTTAAGCAAAGATATTTGTTAAAGACATTTTGTGAGATATTTGTTTAACCCAACTCAACCCTTAACCCTAGTTAACTCTCTACAATGGTTAGCTTTTCTTTTATCAACCATGGTTGCATTTCTAACCTCACTACTTTCATTATTCATCATAAAAGAAATAGATCATCTTCTTCCTTCTTCTTTTTTGCATGAAAAGCTTTCTAACTTTCTATGAAGTGATGAAAATGAGTGAGATTAAGAAAACAAATGAGAGCTAAATTCCTACTTCATCATCCTAATCTATTCTTGCCAATTAGATTAGGGTGTTCACTTGATTAATGAGTGAGAGCTTGAGTTAAAAAAACTTCAAGGTAGATCATCTTAGTTATCGAAGATCGGAAGCAAGCTTGCATCTTTCTCTTCGTGGAGCCTCTCCAGAGTCCGGGAACTTGATGATCGCACCGAAGGGACTTCTACTCGGAGCTTATGAAGCGAAGGACCGGACTACAAAGGTTGTAATCCCAAACTCTTAGAAGTAAAGTTGTTTACTTGCTATATGTTTCGTCTAATCTCTAGTCTAAGATCTTGGTTAGGGTTGTTCGGCATGTCTAAAATTTAAATCGGGCATGGTTGATACCTTGTAGAATCTTGTGAGAGTGCCTAGTAACCCTACAGTGGTATCAGAGCTAAGCTAGAGCTTTAGGCGTCGTGTAGACGAAATTAGAAGTCCGATCAAACTCCGAATACCCGTAAAATCCTAGTTTCTGGAAAAAAAAATTCAAAAGTTGACTTTTTCATATTAAAAATATTCAGAAAATTAAGCAGGGTATTCTAGGAATTACTGTAAAAAACGAGCCAATAATCTCTTTAAAGCATCATGGAACCGCGGCAATACCCTGCCTTGCACGGCGGTTCCGCAGCCAAACAAGGGGATTAGGGTTTGATTTTGCTACAGTAACATCCGTAGGTACTTTTGCATACTTCTGGGGATTTTTAATTCTACTCAAGTGTTGAGTTTTCTGGGATGTATTGGGAACTCGTTGATTCGATCGGAAAGTTTAACTTCGTTTAAGTTTTTCCGGGTAATTTTAGAACGTGTTAAAAAGTTCGAATGGATATCAATAACTCACTTTTTCCCTGCCGGAAAATTTCCAAGTGTTGGATTTTTCCGTAGTTTAAGAACGTTCTAAGTCGTGCAAGTAACGCGGTGGACCCTCTAAAAGAACACAAACCTTAACTCGATTATGTGACCGTCTGAACCGCCTCTAAACCTTAGGGTTTGGGGCAGTATGGCGTTGCCACATGTGAGGCGTTGGTTTAACCCTTCTACGGCTGAACCATTGGTACTGTTGCATGTGATGGATGCTTTTAAACTCCGCTCAAGTGTTGAGCCATTTGGGAAATTTTAGGTGTTTGTTTATTCGATCGGAAAATTTAACATTGTCTATTTATCTGGAATGTGATACAATATTTGGAATCCACAAGTAGTTATGAGATAACTAATTTGAATGTTATAAATCTAGCAGTTTAGTCTCAGATGATCGGTTGCCACGGGATTTTGATGCGATCAAAAGTCCGTCGCAATCACGTAGCGTACGCGGATACTCGCCGGATAAACTTAATAGACAGCCACGCCCCATAGCCCCGACCAAGTGACTGTAGGAGAACCCCGTCACCAAAAGCATCCGTTCGGGTGCTCGCGGCAGCGGTGTTCCGCCTTAGTGCACTTCGTCAATGGCATCGGGGGTGTGGCCGTCTACTAAAGTTTTCGACGAGCATTCGATCAAAATATCGGGAATCTTGTTGAATTGCCCGACTAGATATTGAAAAGTATTTTCGATAATGAGACTAAAATGTGGGGTTTATAATTGTTAGGCATGCGATGTCTAAGGAATTCATTTGGTTAGGCATGAGATGTCTAAGGTGGTTGCGGATTCCAAATGTTGTAGTTTTACACTTTCTTTTCTGTGACCGTAAGTATAGTATGTAGTTGTATCGCCGGTTTTCGTTGCTATACATCAACGACAATCGGTGTATGCATACTTACTTACGTTGATGATATGAGATATTATGTGTTGCTGTGATATGTTATATTGGATCGTCGTGTTCTGAATAGCCGGGGGTTTTATGTGAGATGAGAGTTTTGATTTTCATTCATGTAAAATTCATTTGTATGTAATATTCTTTTATTGGGGCACTTCCGGGCTGAGGATGATGTCACCATTGTATATTATTTACTTTTCTGCATTATGATAGACCCAAGGCGGGGAGCACAAGTAACCGGGTTCTAAGGTACAGTGGGAGACCATCTCGAGGAGTCGAGACCGGGTCTCCTAACTCTAGAACTGGCAGGGTTACTTGCCGCTCTCGTAGGGGTCTAGGGATATGGGTTTGGCTATTCATCGCGACCGTGGAATCCGTGTTTTATACAGGCTTGTATTAAAAACACGGACGTCCTAGTATATCCAATATTTCATACATGTTCTTCTGCTGCAATGTTCTGTGATGAGATCATATTACTGCCTGAGACGAATGTTTATATTATATATATGAGATATATATTATATATTGTTGATTTCGTTTCATATCTGATGCTTGTGAAGCATAATAAAATGGGACTTCATTAATGAAATTAATGAAATAAAAGAAACCTAAAGATGTTGTAGAAACTTGTTTAAAAACTGGTAGCTCTAGTTCTTGCTTTGCATAGCGGTGTTCCTTGTAGAACATCCAGCACCTTATTCGATAAGGAAAGAGCCGAGATCCCTTCACCGGGAGTGACCTCTTTAGCGAAACTAGCAGATGCTGCATACTCGGTTTGTCTTTTGATTGCTTCTATAGTTTTTGGTTTACATAGCGGTATTTGTGAAATATCCTGCACCTTATGCGATGAGGAAAGAGCCGACGATCCCTTCACCGGGAGTGACCTCTTTAGCAAAACTAGAAAAGGCCTCAACAACACTCCATTTAAAATCACTCGATTCTACAACGATATCAAGTTCATTACGCAATGGGTTTTCTTAAAAACCTGTCGTAGCCCTCTGTCATTTCAGATAAGTACTACTTAGTATTCGTACTACAGTAGTTTGGCATGGGTCAAGGCGTAGTGTACGGTAGCTAACTAGTGCTTATCTGCTAACATACGATGCGATTGGATTAGGGTATTCGTACGGCGTTGTTTGGCATGCGTCAAGGGTCGTACGGGTGGGTTTAATTCAATCAGGAAATGTACGGGTTGAACTTGACTAGCGGACTATGGGTTGTTTGGCATGGGTCAAGGTCATAGCACGCTAAGGGTAAAATATTATTGGGAATTTCAAGTATTGAAATTTGCAATGAGATTGCATACCTTTTATGAGATAGTTGGATCCCGATACCCGCTGCGAGTAAGAGTTACTTCTGGGAGAGTTTTACACATTACAATTAGCCGATCAAGTAGGTGTCTAGAAAGGTGTTAACCGGGTTACGCCCCTGGGAAAACGAGGTTTACTTTAATTAGGTCCGTACGAAAGCACGGGGAACCTCCCTCAAAGTACCGGCACTGGCCTGGCTGAAAGATTGGCGAACTTGTAGGGTGTAATTAATCCCGGCTAGTCTTTCCTTTTAAGGTTTGAAGGAAGATTTGACAAAAACAGTGGGAGACATCCTAATTAGGTATATTAAAATAACCAATCTAATCTTGCAAGAGCATACGCTGAGTGTTTTCTTCTCTCTCTCTCCAAGTAGTGACCATATCACGCCTTAATCAAGATAATAATACGGATGTATTGACTGAACCCGCTTGTTATACTGAGCTGGGGAACGTTGGTCCCGCTCCAACTTATAATTGTTATAAGACAGAGTAGGAAATAGGGGGTTACCAGAATTCCCGTGCCGCCCAAACGAAAAAAGTGCATGTTGATGCATCTTCTTCGGGTGTGTTCATTACACAGAACTGTTTCTTAATATCCTTTACGTTCTGGGTATTTGATACCGGATCAGGATCCCACATATGTAATTTGTTACATGGACTACAGATAGATAAAGAACTAAGAATGGGTGATAAGTTTCATGAGATAGAAACGGTGCAAGTGTTGCGGCCAAGTCTGTTGGTAGTTATCACCCTGTATTACCAGAATACATTGATTCTGAACGAATGTTATTAGATACTGAACCTGATATACAACATCATATCAGTCTCTTTATTAGTAAAGAAGGATATAATTTTGTATTATTGGATAATGTTTTGAACATTTCCTATATCAAGAGTTGATCGGTTCAGGTACGTTATCTAAAAGCATATACATTCTAAATCAAAACTACAGTTCTTAGTATACAGAACACACACAAGAGGAAGAGTTCAGAAATGAACGAATCCTTCTTGAGGTATTGTAGACTAGGTCATATCAATGCGACCCGACTAGCTAAGTTACATATAGATGCATATTTAAATTAGTTTGAATTTACATCTTGTGAAACTTGCCGCTCATGTCACAAAGATAAGATGACCATAGCTCTGTTTATTGGAAACAGAGAAAGAGTTAGTGAACTCTTGGGATTGATACATGATGATGTATGTAAGGTCCCATGTCTACACATGCCAAGACCGGTTCTTTATACTTCATTACATTCACTGTTTATCTCTCAAGATTCGGACATATGTTCCTGTTGAAACACAAGTCTGAACCTTTTGAGAAATTCAATGAATATGAGTTAGAAGTAGAGAACCAAAAACTGGATATAAGTATCATGTCCTTTGATGTGATTAAGGAGGAGAATACTTGAGCACGGAATTCCTGGACTATTCTAAAGGAGAATGAGATTCTCTCTCAGCATTACTCCTCCGTATACACCACGGCACGTCGGTGTATCGGGGCGGAGCAAACACACCCTATTAGATATGGTGCGCTCTATGATGAGTACTACTGAGTTTCCTATTTCCTTTTGGGAGTTATGCACTTGAGAAGCTGCATACCTATTGAATAGGGTTCCAATCTAATCAGTTGCCTACCACTTCATATGTGATATGGAATGGGAAGAGCCCATATCTTAAGTATGTTAAGATTTGGGGTTGTCCAGCCTATGTCTAAAAGCATAATCCGGACAAGCTCGAGGCAAAGTCTGTTATGTGGAAGTTTGTTGGATATCCCAAGCATTCGCAAGAGAATGTCTTCTACCAAACTGGGGAACAAAAGGTGTTTTTGTTTCTCAGCATGCCACCTTTGTGAAAAGGAATTTCTTGTGAAAAAAATTAGTGGTCATAAGGTAGAACTGGAAAGAGTTCCAGCTATGCAGACTGCAGCTGATGATTTGGTATAACCAAAGGATTCAATAGATTCTAACGAACCTCAGCCTCTCCGACGATCTAGTAGGGTTTCTCACCCACCTGAGAGATACTTCGGTTTTCTCTATGACAGTGTGAGCGAGGATTGCATCATGAGATGATGATCCAACTAGTTTCGGGCAGGCCATCAGGAGTGGGACTCTATAAGAATGGCTGGATGCTTAGCGATCTGAGATGGAATCCTTATACACCAACAAAGTATGGACTTTGGTTACTTTATCTGAAGGGTTAAATCCCATCAGGAGCAAGTATATCTTGAGAAGATTACTTGGTGTACATGGAAAAGTTGAGACTTTCAAAGCTATGCTTAAGTCCATCCAGATCCTACTTGCCACTGCTATATACCATGACTACGATATCTGGTGGTTGGGTGTCATGGCTGTTTTTCTAAATGATGTTTTAGAAGAGAGCGTCTGTAAGTACACAGCCAGAGGGCTTCGTAGATAGTGGGAGCAGCGGAAACGTGTGTAAGATGTTTTATGTGATAAAGCAGGCATCGCGGAGATGGAACGTCTGTTTTGATGTGGTAGTCAAAGAGTTTGACTTCATCAAAATGGTAGATGAACCTTGTATATAGAAAAAGGTAGTAGGGAATATGGTGGTGATCCTCGTAGAGTACGTGGATGACATACTCTTGATAGGGAAGGAGTTTCCTATGCTCCGCTTGGTCAATCTCCGCTTATCACAAGGATTCTCCATATAGGTCGATACCTCCTGAATCCTGGGTTTTGGATCTATGAGATAGATCTAATTGGATGTTAGGATTCTCACTAGTTGTAGTGAGATGGTATCCATCGATCCTGGGGAGAATCACTGGAAAAGGTTCCAGAGTGATAAGGACGACTGAATGTCAGTCGCAGGCATTGTCTTTACCTTCAGTGGAGGGACGGTATGTTGGAAGAGTTCCAAGCTAGATACCGTGACTTACTAGATGATTAAAGGCAAGATACATCGTTACCAAGGATACTACCAAAGAGGCAGTCTGGATATATATAAGTTCATGAGATGAACTTCGTTCCAACCATTGTGTGACAATGGAGTTATGGCTTTGGCCTAGGAACCCCCGTCCCATCAGAAATCCAGATATAATTATTGGGCAGTATCACCTGATCATGGAGATGGTTGATCTCTAGAGAGATCGAGGTTAGGAGAGTAGACACAGAGGACAACAGCGCGGATCCACTCACAAAGGCCTTTTTCCCAGTAGAGACTTTTATAGGATGGTTGAGTATGAGATACTTCAACCACAGCTAATTGTTGGGTATGTGATACCACAACAGATAGCCCTAGTGCAAGTGGGAGATTGTTAGTTATATGTATGCCCTAGAGGCCATTACTGTACATATGATGTATATTGTAATGGATGCTTGGACATATATAGGGAGGACTTTCTTGCTCGACATGATAGTATGCTATCTGACTGTACTTTATCTTAACATGTACTCTGATTGTCTCTATGTTACATGTTGATAAAGCCCTTAGGATATGTACTCGACTACTGGGACTATGATGAGATCATACTAGTGGGGCCACGGTAGTCGATGAGTACATCCTATAACTGTTCCTAGTCGAGGGTGTATCGAGACAGGGCATCGATACACTAGAGTAGACTAGCGTATACGCATCTTGACCCATATGATGGGCGATGGATGATCCCATATCCATCGGTGTTTGACATCAAGGATGGTGTACGGGTGCTCAGTAGAGACTGGGTACACTGGACGGACTCACCGAGAACTCCCAGATGGTATTATACCACACGTCAGATAACAGTTCTCTGGTGACACTAGTATAGGTTAGTCTGTAGACCCGAGATCGTCATAGAGTCTTGTGTGATTCCTACTGTGCTTTGATTTCCATCATACCACGTCCAAGAGGTCATGCAAAAAGGTGGCTTTTGGGTACAGTCCCGAATCACATGGAGGCAATGAGCGATAGGAGGGGTTTCATCTCTCCCGGTATAGGGAGTTGATATTGCGCTGTGTTCGATTGGCTATAACTGGAAATCCCTGGCCAGGGTTGCTGAGATTTACTGGTAAGTGTTATCGGTAGTTTCTCGAACTGTTACAGACCTCATATCGACACGATTTATCAAGCTACTGGGATCTGACGTTTACCACCGTTAGGCGAGATATGCGACATATCAGACGAAGAGACCGGACTGTACGGGAGTGTTACTGATTGGATTAGCAGGAGAATATACAGGCTTGCTTGTTGATCTTCTGATCGCTCAATACCTGGGTGGCCGTTACGTTTAGCTGACCGCTTGCAGCTTGTGGGTGTTTGATATGATCATCACCTACTGCCGGCGTATTGACGATTCTTTAGAGTCCTACACAGAGCTTTCTTGACTCCGGCAAAACAGAGTAGGAGCATATATATGATATGTGCGGGACCAAGAACAATACGAGTATGTGATACCGTAATAGATTCTCACGATATGAGATATCGGCCGGGTATATGTGATATAGCCGGATCATCGGATCAAGTGTTGATTCGATGAACTGATACAAATTATATTAGTCGGTTATTTGTGAAATAGCCGGATTATCGGATCAAGTGTTGATTCGATAATTTAATGTATAATTATATATTTTATATATTAAATTACATTTACTAATATAAGCTCACTAAAAGATTCTTTTTCTCACTCGGGTAATACATTGATATATATGTGATATATGTTAATTGTATTATTTTATCTTGTTACAATAAATATTGTATATGTGATATATAATATTGTAACATGTTATGGTTATAAATGCAACATGCTTAGTGGAGATTAAACATGGTTAGGGTTTGATTTGGGTTAATTTTTCTAGTAGTTTCTAGAAGCTTTGCTTTTGTTTTAATCAAAGATATTTGTTAAAGATATTTTGTGAGATATTTGTTTAACCCAATCCAACCCTTAACCCTAGTTAACTCTCTACAATGGTTAGCTTTTCTTTTATCAACCATGGTTGCATTTCTAACCTCACTACTTTCATTATTCATCACAAAAGAAATAGATCATCTTCTTCCTTCTTCTTCTTTGCATGAAAAGCTTTCTAGCTTTCTATGAAGTGATGAAAATGAGTGAGATTAAGAAAACAAATGAGAGCTAAATTCCTACTTCATCATCCTAATCTATTCTTGCCAATTAGATTAGGGTGTTCACTTGATTAATGAGTGAGAGCTTGAGTTAAAGAAACTTCAAGGTAGATCATCTTAGTTATCGAAGATCGGAAGTAAGCTTGCATCTTTCTCTTCGTGGAGCCTCTCCAGAGTCCGGGACTTGATGATCGCAGCGAAGGGACTTCTACTCGGAGCTTATGAAGCGAAGGACCGGACTATAAAGGTTGTAATCCCAGACTCTTAGAAGTAAAGTTGTTTACTTACTATATGTTTCGCCTAATCTCTAGTCTAAGATCTTGGTTAGGGTTGTTCGGCACTTCTAAAATTTAAATCGGGCATGGTTGATGCCTTGTAGAACCTTGTGTGAGTGCCTAGTAACCCTATATTATGAGGGAAAACGCACTTAGGAATCCACACGATTCCTAAGGAGAAAATACACCTACGAGATCCTCTCGACTCGTAGGGAGAAAAGTCTTTATGAGACCCTCACGGCTCATGAAGTTGAAAATTCTTAGGCAGCAGATCTAAACCTGCTTTCTAAGCCATCACTACCTCTCGAAGAACTCAAAACGGAATGCTCACTCTATCATCTGCAGACTATGCTTACTAAAGTGACATGCTGATAACAAAGAAAAGAGAAGAAAGTGACAGTGAGGAGAACATTTTATTCACATTCAGTTAAGTGTTCAAGGCATACCATTCATGCACGTGCGAAAAAGTTTGATGTATAAAATAAACACATAGAAATGAAAAGGCTTGCCATTCATACTTCAGAAAATGCCTACATTGAGGAAAACAGCAGATAATGCTATAATTGGAATGTTTACAAAGGCACGACATCAAATCCAGGGCATGGATTGAGAAACTCATAAGTAAGGCCATCTAAAATGTTCCAAGCCTTTTGAACCATCCTAGTATGCTTCCTCTCGCGATCACAAGCGTCGGGGTCTTCACTGATGTCCTCCACCCTCCAATAGGCAGCGAGTATTGCCGCCTGTTGAAAAGCCTAATGCAGAAGATCAACAAGATTGTCTCACCTTTTCTTTAAGATTAGGCCCATCAGATACACCGAATGCACCTTGTCTTCGGCATCATCCAATGCCTTAAGTGGCATGCCAGCACAGAACAGAGGAAGTGCTCCCCAGATCGCTCCCACAATAAGCTTCAAGAGAGAGGAACGACGAGGAAGCAGTCGACCATTATACGCACCGAAGCGACCCATAATTTCAGCGCATTGGGCGTTTGTGAATTCTTGGTTTTGGGAACGGCCGAGTGAGCAGATGTCTCCATAAGAGATAATCTCATCGAGATCATATAAATGAGAAGCCATAACGTCTAAAAAGGAAAATCAGTGAGAGTTATTAGACAGACTGATTAAGAAAAAGCTTATTGAAATAGACATGAGATTTAAACAACTCTTGATATCCCCAAGGAGGAAATAAGTGCTAAATAAATTACCCAATTAATTTAATTCTGTACAATTAAGAAAGGAATCCTAAAAAGGATTTCGCATTTAATGGAAAGACTCCTCGGGCCAAGGAGTTAAACTCCTCGAGAGCAATGCTCTACAGACAGGAGTGACACCTGTCAAAGTCAATTATGAGGGGAATTTAAAGAAATTCCTCAAGAACGCTAAGAGTCATGCTCTGCGAAGAAGATGAAGTAACCCATCAGGAACCCTAAAAGCAAAGCTTTTAATGAATTTGAGATCCATGAACAAACTCTTAAGAGTTCTTCTATATGATCTGAAAGGAGCAAAGCTCCATTAATGGATTAAGAAATCATAAGAAAAATCCTTTTAGATTTATAATTCCAAGAGCGCAAAGCTCTATTAATAAAACCCTGAGAAGGATTTTCTTTAGATCAAAGATCTATGAAGAACAAGGCTCTGTTAATGGGTGAAACCCTAAAAGATATTTCAAAAAGATTTAATCTTTTACCTAATCTGACAGAGTTCTGTCCTTAAAAATTCTTAAAAGGAAGAGCTGCGCTCTGAAGGAGAAAATTAAATTTTCAAGAAGGAAGAAGATGAACAATGGTCATCTCAGAGGACCAAAGGTCCTATTTATAGGCATTGAAATGCCTCTTCAACTTCTGAGTTGATCCAAGGGCACAGATGATGCCACCGCTGCACTCACGTGTGGGCCATGTGAGCACAACGGTGGGGGGGCATTCGATTCCCCCAATCAGAGCAAAACTCTGTTTTGAAATCCAAATTTAAAAGTTGAAGCAACGCTTCAGATCCAGCGCTAAGTGCGCTGCGTGCCACGTGTCAAACACAGATGCGCTAGCGCCAGGTGCGCTGCGCCCTAGGCAGTGCACCCCCAATCAGAGCAAAACTCTGTTTTTGAAGCAACGCTTCAGATCCAGCGCTAGGTGCGCTGCGCGCCACGTGTCAAACACGGGTGTGCTAGCGCAGGCTGCGCTGTGCACCACGTGTCAAACGTAGGTGCGCTAGCGCAAAGTGCGATGCGCTTTGAGCAGCGCACCACGTGCATAACACGGGTGTGCCAGCGCTGGAATTAAAAATTCCCCACCGTTAGATCAAAAGGACTAATAATTATAAATCATTGGTTAATCAGAATTAAAATTCTGTTATGGAAAGATATTTCTAATCTTGTTAAAAACAAGAAGATTGTCTTCTGTTAAACAGAAACCCTAAGATCAAAGATCCAACGGTGGGGAAATATCCCCAAATTAATCAGAGAAAGATCTCTTTAAATGATTTAACAAATCAATTTGCCCTATATAAAGGCCCCAAGACTTCAAGTCTGATATAGAGATACCCCCCTACAAACTTTGAGAAAACTCAAAGAGAAAGAGAGCAAGCTCTTGAAAGAAGATCATTTCTTCAAGGTAAAAAGAATGGTTCTTGAACAAAAAGATGAAATCATCTCATTAAAATAGAAGAATTATCTTCTTAAAAGATCATAGATCTACAAAAGACCAAGGTCTTTTATAATAAGAGATCAAAAGATCTCATCATAAAAAATCAAAAGAAGTATTTACTTCATTCACAGATCATTGATCTACCAAGGCAAAGCCCTTTCAAAAATAAGAATTGTTGTTCTTGAATCTTGAGGCAAAGCCTCCTTTAAAAAGAACATAAATTTGTTCACAGATCATAAATTTGATCAAATGCGCTTTGTGCTATTGAAAAGTGCCTTGCACTCTTGAAGAAGCGCTTATGCGCTCTTTGGATCGGCGCTCAGCGCCAAAATGCACCACGTATCAATCACGTATGCGCCAATTAACAAACTGCTTTTTGCGCTTCTGAAATAGCGCAATGCGCTCATGGGCTGGCGCAAAGCGCCAAGCGCACCACGTGTCATTCATGTGTGCGCCACTGAATTAATAGTGCAATGCGCTCGTATATTAGCGCAATGCGCCCATCATCTGGCGCTCAGCGCCAAGCGCGCCACGTGTCACTCACGTATGCGCTACTCAGCAGAAGCGCAATGCGCTCTCTAACTGGCGCCAAGCGCGCCACGTGTCACTCACGTGGGCACTGATAGAGCATAAATTGTTCTTTAATAAGCCCAGAGCTTTGGTGAATGCTCAGCATTCAATAAAAGACAAAAACATTGTCAAAAGGGCCAAGCCCAAATAAAGGCTCAACAGCCCAGAATAAAAATGTTAAACATTTTTTGGACTTAGCCCAATATTGGCCATAAGTCCTCAACTCATATTAAACTGAGCCCATCTGCTCATGAATATTTAACAGATCTTAGTCCCAAACTGGACTACAGATCTTTCAACCAGCTCACACCGGTTCGAGGGTACATCTTTTTACTCCTCTGATATCTGTCGTTGTAATCCTTCAATGTATTCAGAGAGGTGACGGGTCCCGACAACCACACATTTCATGGACTACGATGTCCTTAAACTTCATAGACTACGATGTCTTTAAACCCACGGACTATGATGTCCTTAACCTTGACTGTGAGGTCTTTAAACTCATGGACTATGATGTCCTTAACCTTGACTGTGAGGTCTTTAAACTCACGGACTATGATGTCCTTAACTTTGACTGTGAGGTCTTTAAACTCACGGACTATGATGTCTTTAACCTTTACTGTGAGGTCTTTAAACTCATGGACTATGATGTCCTTAACCTTGACTGTGAGGTCTTTAAATTCACGGATTATGACGTCCTTAACCTTGACTGTGAGGTCTTTAAACTCACGGACTATGATGTCCTTAACCTTGACTGTGAGGTCTTTAAACTCACGGACTATGACGTCCTTAACGAGAGACCACCATGTCCTTAAACTGGTATTGGACCACCATGTCCTTAAACTGGTAATGGACCACCATGTCCTTAAACTGGTAGTCGATCGCAATGTCTCTAAACTAAACAATAGAGTCCAAATGCTCTTTTGTTGGATCTAAATGATCCTGTTAAGTTGATCTTAGTATAAAATTAGACTAACGTATCCTTAACGTATGTTTAAGTTGATCTTAGTCTCAAACGAGATTAACATATCCTTAAACCCAACCCCCAAACCCAAATCTAAGAAAATACGGATTTGGACTAATCCACGTCCTACGGGCGACAAAATAAATTAGTCTCCGTATACAATCCACGGGCAACCAAAAATAAAACAAACACACACGACACGAAGTGACCATCTAGAGAAGGAGAAAGTTGTTACCGCGATGCGGTAGCGTAATTAACTGCAGGGGCTTACGCCTGCAGGGAAGAGCATCCCCACAATCAAAAACCCCTCACAATGAGGGGGAATCTGACAAAGTCTGCTACATCGGCCGCATCCATTTAAACCTTCGATACACGGTGCCATAAATCAACTTGGTATCTTCGGAGAGGTGGACGGATAGCACCAAATAGCATCTGCCCCGGAATTCAGGCCCCGGACGTCCCAACATCCCAGTCGCGTCTTCCGGCGGGGAACACGTATTTTTCGGAATTTGAATACAGGTATACCTATACGGTATACAGTGGAGGGGTATTCTTGTAATTGTTACATGAATACCTTATAGAAGGAGACACCTCATTATTAGATATTTATTTTGTGAAAATAAATAAATGAGGTGGAATTTAGGAAAGTCTAACCAAGGATGAAGGAATGGCTTATTTCATATTTTATTCATTTGGAGTTACTATTGAAGCATGGTGCAATTTTTTATTACATGCTTCAATTATTTTATTTTGAGCCATATGATATTTTTCCATGCTTGAACTTTTGATTATCACTTTGACATTCTCTCTCTTCATTCTCTCCTTCTTCCTCCTCTTTGCTTTAACCTCACATGAGTTGTGAATCAAAACCTTAGAGAAAAAATCATAATCCAATACTTAATCTCTACATCATCTTATTGATCACTTCTAGCAAAATTGATCTCTAAGTTGAACTCTTGTGAAGAGTTTGTAGCTTGTTCGATAGCTCTCGGATGGATCATCTTGGATCTTGAGGTGGCCAAAGATCGAGCTCATTGCAACCATAAGGAGCCTAGGAGTCACATTCAAGTGAAGACCTGAAGGACCAGTTCCGTTAGGTATAAATATTATCATAGTAGATTAGATCTCTTGATGGTTTTTGCTAGTTAGGGTTTAAGCACTAATCTTGGATTATGTGGGTGTTGCATGCAAGAAAAATTATTGTTTACCACTTCCGCCTCCTCACAAGTGTTGTGAGGGTGTGCAACATCCACTAACAAGGACATCTAGTCCAATTCTGGCCCATCATATTCTCTTCAATCTCCATCAACGCCCCTGCCGCGAAGAATCCAATGAGTCAAATCAACAAAACGGCCTCAAGGAAAAAGGGCCGAAGATCATAACCACAAGGGTTCCCAAACCAAAGTACAAGTCGGTGTTTGAGCAGCTTTCTATCTCTCCATCCAGGGGCAAAGCCGTCAATCCATAGGGGGCAACAAGACACTCTAGGATAGCCAGGCAAGGCCTATGACGACTGCAAATGCACATATCTTCTCTAGACTGTCTATCAGTCAAACCAAAATGGCCATCAAGGAAGCAGATGCCTGCCATGCCTTTAAAACCGAAGAGCTGAAGCAGAAACGGCTCAGATATAGAGCCAATAAGAGGGCTAAATTTCCCGTTAGATTGGATTTCGTCGGGTTCCAAGAACATGGTTACCCAATGACAAAAGCCAATTCTGCCATGAAAATCAATGAATCTTTCAAACCGTTAAAATCGGCGCAGAAACATGCTACGACTGCAAAGGTCAAGAAAACGACAATTCAAAGAATTCTGCAAAAAGGCGCCAACAAGGTCAAACAAAGAATAGGCGCAACAATGACCCCTAATTCGTTAAACTGGAAAATAAAAATAATAATAATAGTAAAAGGAAAGGAAAGGAAAAGAAAAGAAGGGTCAGTCCATAAGCAAAAGTGGCACGAATGAAAACCTAAAAAGGTTTCGTGAATAAAAACAGCCGGACTGCCCGCGAGCTTGTGAAAATCCGAAAGGGTACAAACTCGGAAAAAAAAATCCTTTTGACCTCTAAGTCGTTAAACTGGGAATACATATGCATATATAAATAAACACCTCAACCCCTCCAACGGCGAATGATGAGTCACTCATGGTACCATATTCCAGTGTAGCGATGCAGACGCCAACCAAAATCCAAATCCCAAAATCCCCCACCATATCGCTAATCATATACCTTGCCTTAAGGACGGTCTCCAAATTGACTACTGTATACAATCCACAGGAATAAATAATCCCCATCTCAACCAAGTTCCACTATACTGCCCTACAGGTCTGACGCTTCATGCACGCCGTATACAATCCATAGGCATAAACGAGCTAAATCACGCCCATGTCCCACCGCAATCACCAACCTTACGGCCGATCTCCGCCCTTTGAATTATGCTCCATTTAAGAAAACTCACTCATGTGTTCTCACGATACATGAGGAGAACGGCACTTACGAAATCCTCTTGACTCGTAAGAAAAACACACCTTCATGGGTTCCTTATTACTCACTAGGTAATAGCACACTTGGGGGTCCTCACGACTCCTAAGGAGAAAAGATCATCTCGACTCGTAGGGAGAAAATATTTTTATGAAACCCTTACTGCTCATAAAATTGAAAAGCCTTAGATAACAAGGACCTAAACTTGCCTCTTAAACCATCACTCCCCAACGGGCAAAGGCAAATGATGAGTCGCTCCTGACACTATTCCAGTGTAGCGATGCTGACGCCAAACCAAAACCCAAATCTCCAAGTCTTCCAAAGGCGAATGATGAGTTACTTCAGGTACCATATTCTAGTATAGCAATGCAAACACAATCCAAATCCACATCTAAATTCAATTATCCAAATCCATGATTCGCTCCTGAAACCATGCTTTAGTGTCAGTGATGCTAATGTCAACCAAAAATTCAAATTCATAACATCAAATGATGAGTCGCTCCTGGTACCCTCATTCCAGTGTATCGATGTTGACGCCAAATCCAGCCCCAAATCCTAAATTCAAACCCAATTCCAACTCAAATTCAAAAGTCTCACCGAATAAGGCAAGAATGAAACAAATCAAATTAAATTCCCACAAGACAGTGCTTTTGTTCTCCGCCGAAAGACGCGACCAGGACGTTGGGACATCCGGCTTGAATTTTGGGGGGCAGACGCTATTTGGTTTAATTCATCCACCTCTCTGAAGATGCCAAGTTGATTTATGGTACCGTGTATCGGAGGTTTAGACGGATGCGGCTGTTGTAGCAGACTTCGTCATATTCCCCCTCGTTTACGAGGGGTTTTGATTATGGGGACGCTCTTCCCTGTAGGAGCAAGCCCCTGCAGTTAATTACACTATCGCATAGCGGTAACCACTTTCTCCTTCTCCAGATGGTCACTTCGTATCGTGTGTGTTTGTTTTATTTTTGGTTTCCAATGGATTGTATACGGAGACTAATTTATGTTGTCGCCTATAGGGCGTGGATTAGTCCAAATCCGTATTTTCTTAGATTTGGTTTTGGGTTGGGTTTAAAGATCGTTAATCTCATTTGAGACTAAGATCAACTTAAACGTTTGTTAAGGATACGTTAGTCTAATTTTAGACTAACATCTACTTAACAGGATCATTTAGATCTAACAAAAGAGCATTTGGACTCTATTGTTTTAGTTTAGGGACATTGCGGTCCATTGGGTTTAAGGACATCATAGTCCATGACAGTTTAAAGACGTCATAGTCTGTAAAGTTTAAAGACATCATAGTCTATGAGTTTAAGGACCTCACAGTCTATAAAGTTTAAGGACATCATAGTCCATGAGTTTAAGGACCCCACAGTCCGTAAAGTTTAAGGACATCATAGTCCAGTTTAAAGATGTCATAGTCTGTGTGGTTTTGGTTCAACCGTTTGGGGATGCACCAAAAGTTATTGGTTATTGGGACACTCTATCTCTCTGAAAACGTTGAGGAATTACAACGACATATATCAGAGGTGTGAAGAGATGTACCCTTGAACCAATGTTGGTTGGGAGATCTGTTGTCAAGTTTGGGACTAAGATCAGTTAAAAAGATTTATGAGCATATGGGCTCAATTAATCTACATCAGGGATCTGTGGCCAACTTGGGCTCGGCCCACTCAGTTAAAATGTTGGACATTTAATTAGGCTCAGCCCTTTTTCATTTAACAATGCTGAACATTGGTTTGGGTTCTGACAACCTTTTTGTCTTTTATTGAGTGTTGAGCCCTCAATATGGCTCGGGGGATTTATTTAAAGAACATTTTATGTTCTCTCAACGCCCACGTGAGGAGCACGTGGCGCGCTTGGCGCTAAGCGCCAGACTTAGAGCGCTGAGGCGCTTCCTTAAATTGGAGCGCTAGGAGCGCTGCGGCGCTGTGCGCCAGTCTTGAAGTGCTAAGGCGCCTCTTTCAATTGGAGCGCTGCGGCGCTGTGCGCCAGTCTTGGAGTGCTAAGGCGCTTTTTTTTAATTGGAGCACTAATGCTCTTTTCAGGCAGTTTTGATCAGTTCTGCGCTCTGAAAATTAAATTTTAATTTATAAGAGACTTTGTCTCGTAACTCTAAGAACAAAGTTCTTATTTTATAGGAGATGTTACAATCTCTTATGGTTTTTTGTGAAAGACTTTGTCTTTATGGATCTGTGATCTGAAGAGAATTGAATTCTTCTCCCCCCTTTTTATGATGAGATGTTATGATCTCTTTTTTGTGAAAGACCTCTGTCTTATAGATCTATGATCTAGAAAAAGAACTAGGTTCTTCTTCTTTTGATGAGATGCTTTGATCTCTCTGTTTTATTTACCTTGAAGAAATTCTTCTTCCAAGAGCTTGATCTTCTCTTTGAAATTTCTCAAAGTTTGTGGGGTGGGGGGGTTCCTCTATGTGAAACTTATGGGGAGTTTTTTTTTTCTTTTTTTTTAAGACTTGAAGTCTTGGGGCTTTTATATAGTGGAGGCTGATCAGTTAAGGCAATATTTTTCTGATTGATTTGGGGATATTTCCCCACCATTGGATTTTTGATCCTAGAGCTTCTGTTTTACAGAAGACATTTTTCTTGTTATTAACAAGATTGGGAAATTATTTTCCCATACAGAGATTATTCTGTATCTTGGTAATTTTTAATCACCATTGGATCTTTGATCCAACGGTGCTCTAATTTACAGAGTATAATCTTTCCTGTTTGGAAATATTCTGAGGAGTATTTCCGTAACAGAATTTTATTCTGGTAATTTGATGATTTTTTAATCATTTTTGTTGGATTTTTGATCCAATGGTGGAGAACATTTAGTTCCAGCGCTAGCGCTCTCGTGCTTTGCACGTGAGCGCTGCATCAGAGTATTTGACTCTTGGTGCTAGCATACTTAGAGCTAGCGCTCTCGTGCTTTGCACGTGAGCGCTGCATCAGAGCCTTTGACTCTTAGCGCTTGGCGCATTTAGCGCTTGGCGCATTTAGCGCTAGCGCTTTCGTGCTTTGCACGTGAGCGCTGCATCAGAGTCTTTGACTCTTAGCGCTGGCGCATCTGGCGCTGGCGCTCTCATGCTTTGCACGTGAGCGCTGCCTTAGAGTCTTTGAATCTTAGTGCTGGCGCTAGCGCTCTTGTGCTTTGCACGTGAGCGCTGCCTCAAATTCTTCTTCCAACGGTGCTCTGATTTACAGAGTATAATCTTTCTTGTTTGGAAAGATTCTGAGGAGTATTTCCTTAACAGAATTTTATTCTGGTAATTTGATGATTTTTTAATCATTTTTGTTGGATCTTTGAACTAAGGGTGGGGAACATTTAGTTTCAGCGCTAGCGCTCTCGTCCTTTGCACGTGAGCGCTGCATCAGAGTCTTTGACTCTTGGTGCTAGCGCACTTAGCGCTAGCGCTCTCGTGCTTTGCACGTGAGTGCTGCATCAGAGCCTTTGAATCTTAGCGCTTGGCGCATTTAGCGCTATCACTCTCGAGATTTGCACATGAGTGCGGCATCAGATTCTTTGACTCTTAGCGCTGGCGCATCTGGCGCGAGCGCTCTCGTGTTTTGCACGTGAGCGTTGCCTCAGAGTCTTTAACTCTTAGCGCTGGCGCTCTTGGCACAAGCACTCTCGTGCTTTGCACGTGAGCGCTGCCTCATTTCAAATTTCAAAATTTGAACAGAGCTTTGCTCTAATTGAGGGAAACAAATGCCCCCCCACCGTTGCGCTCATGTGGCCCACACGTGATTGCGGCGGTGGCAGACTTTCCACCGTTGGATTGTTCTTGGAAGTCAGATCGACTTCCAACGCCTATAAATAGGACTTTTGGACCTTAAAGATGACTGCTTGTTCATCTTCTTGATTTATTCTTGTTTCTTGAGAATTTAATTCTCTTTCAAAGCCCAGCTCGCTCCCTTAAGAAATTTCTCAGAGCTAAAACTCTGCCCAAATTCGGTAAGAATTGAACTTATTTAACAGAGCTTTGCTCTTCTCAGATCATAGATCTTAGAAAAATATATTTTAGGGTTTTACCCATCAACATAGCTGTGCTCATTTTTAGATCATAAATCTACAAGATATAATCTTTTTTTAGGGTGATTTTAACTCATGAACTGAAATATTGTTCATCTTCCATGAAGAACTTTTAGAGTTTGTTCACAGATCTTGAAGTTTTTATCTTAGTAAAAGCTTTGCTTTTTTTATGTTTTTGATGGATGATTTCATCGTCTTTGTTTCTCCCAATCAGAGCAAAGCTCTGTTTGAATTTCAAATTCAAAAGGTGAAGGAACGCTTCAGATCTCTTGCGCTGCGCGCAGAGCGCCACGTGTCAACAGCAGACACGCCAGCGCAAGGGGCGCTGCGCCCAAGACAGCGCACCCCAATCAGAGCGAGGCTCTGTTTTAAAATTCAAATTTCAAATAAAGGAAGCAACGCTTCAGATAACTTACGCTCTGCGCTGCGCGACACGTGTCAGCGCAGGTGCGCTGCGCTCTGCGCTGCGCGACACGTGTCAGCGCAGGTGCGCTAGCGCAGTTGCGCTGCGCGACACGTGTCAAGCGCAGGTGCGCTTGCGCCAACTGCGCCAGCATTTAAATAATAAATTATTTAATTAATCAGAATTAAAATTCTAGAAGGATCTTTCCAGCCTTATTAAAATAAGAAGATTATCTTCTGAAAAACAGAGGCCTTAGGATCAAAGATCCAACGGTGGGGAATATCCCTAGATCAATCAGAGAAAGATCTCTGTAACTAACTCAACAAACCAATTGGCCCTATATAAAGGCCCCTAGACTCCAAGTCTCAAAAAAAAAAGAGAAAAGGGAGAACTCTGAAAAATTTGAAAGGCAATTCTTTGAAGAAAGAAGATCATCTTCTTCAAGGTAAAGAATTAAATTCTTGGAAGAACAGAGATGAAAACACCTCACAAAAAGAATAATTTCTTCTAAAAAGATCAAAGATCTAAGAACAAGATCAAGATCTTCAATATAAAAAAGAAAAAAGATCAAAAAGGATCCAATCACAAAAAAATTAAAGAAGTAATTTACTTCATCCCTAGATCTTTTGATCTATATAAAGGCACAGCCTTTTGATGAACATTGGTTCTTGAATTTTGAGGTAGAACCTCTTTAGAACAAGAAAAACTCTTTTCTTTGATCTAAATCTGATCAAGATGCGCTCTGCACTATTGTACAGTGCTTGGCACTTTTGAAATGAGCCTTTGCGCTCCTTGGACTAGCGCAAGTCACCAGAGAGCGCCACGTGTCAATCACAGAACAATATCCGCCTTGCGCTCCTAAAAACAGAGAACTGCACTCTTGGACCAGCGCAAGTCACCAGAGAGCGCCACGTGTCAATCACAGAACAATCTGCGCCTTGCGCTCCTAAAAACAGAGAACTGCGCTCTTGGACCAGCGCAAGTCACCAGAGAGCGCCACATGTCAATCACAGAACAATCTGCGCCTTGCGCTCCTAAAAACATGGCACTGCGCTCTTGGACCGGCGCAAGTCACCAAAGCGCGCCACGTATCAGCAGCGCACAAGCGCGGCGCACTGGCGTGTTGGATATAGTGCCCTCTAAGTCAATTATTGGATCGCAGGTACGTGATTGCAATGATTGAGGGAGGACCTATACCGATAAACAGTCTTACTCGAGATGATAGTATGCTATCTGGTCTGTCTTTATCATCATATATAGATGTTGATAGAGCCCATAGGATTCTTGTTTGACTACCAGCAGTATGATGGCGATCATATAAGTGGGAGCTGGAGTCTATAAGAATATCCTTAAAGTGTCCCTAGTCGTAGGAGTTTCGAGACAGTGCATCGATACTCCAGAATAGACTAGTGTATACAGTCAAGACCCCGACGAGGGGCGGTGGCCGGTCTCACAAGCCACTAGTGTCAGTTGGATCACCTAAGATGTATACTGGTGCTCATTAGGTTATGAGTACACCGGACAGGACTCACCGGGAACATGCTAGTTGGTACTATACATATCGTCAGATAGCAGTTCCCTGGTGACATGCGTACAGGTTAGTTCATCGACCTGAGGTCATCATTTATCTCGTGTGAGTTCCCACCGTGCTTTGATTTATACCCCACCACGGGTCAAAGGATTCGTGCAAACAGGTATATTTTGGGTACAGTCCCGAGCCACATTGGAGGCAAGTGAGCGGATCTTCGGGGATTCGTCTCTCCCGGTATTGGGGGTGAGATCGCGCTGTGGTTAGGAGAGCTATTACACGAAATCCCTGGCCAGGGTAATCGAGATATACTGGTAGGTATACCAGCAGAATCTCAGGGTGTTCTGGGCTGCTCTCTGACACGACTTATATCGCTGTTGGGGGTCTGACGTTTACTGGCCCCCTAGGCCGTATATGCGATACTCATAGACGAATGTTCCGGACTGTACGGTTATTGTCACTGTCAGGCTCAGTAGGGTTTATAGATGAGTTCGCTCGTCAGCTTCCCTTCCAATCAATACATAGGAAAAACGTTACGTACAGCCAGTACCTCTGACGTGCTAGTGGTTATACCCAGTGCCAGTGTGTTGATGAGTCATTAGAATCCCCCACCGACACTTTCCCAAGTTCGGGCGAAACGTTGTAGAGGCCGTATGGGTTTATGGTAAGGTTCGGAAAATGCACGTGCATTTTCGCACGTGTCAGTTTTCGGGCAAATAATACTGGTAGGCTTTGGTTTAAGCCGGAACCTAGTATTATACTGTGTAGATATAATATCTTTGTCTCAGTTGCATTTATATTCGGTCGTAATATAAATGCGGGTATGTTTATACTGATACGGGGTTATCCTGAAATTCGTTTCAGGATAACTTTTGAAAGTTGCCAGTTTCCAGTTTTCTATCAGCCGTATTTTGACATTCGGTTAAATACGGATTTTTCTTTTCGTCTTGAGGGTGAGTCATGCTTCTAGAAGGTTCTAGAAGTGGTGATTAGGCTTATGACTCACTTGAGTCATTAATGGTTCATTAATGATGAAGGTGACTAGGTTTAATTTGATTGGTTGCATTTAATGCTTGATAATGAGTCATTCTTTCATTATTGTTATGATAACTATCATTTGGTTATGCTCACGCTCCCCTCTCCTACACTCACCTCCCTCCTTTCATATATATGGCCGGCCACTTCTTTGTGGGGGAGAGAGATTTTTGATTCATTCATTTTTGGCCAAAGATTTCATATAGTTTAGTGTATGGAAATTTCCTAGTTCAATTTCCATTCACCCGATTCCAAATGGCAACTTCTTTTAACCGTTCGTCCATAGTCTTGGACGTAACGAGACAAAGTATTCTACTCATTTTCTACTTCATCTTGGTCGTCTCTTTTAGCAAACTTGACGATCGAGTTGCCTCGGTTCAGAGGCGGAAGCCCGTTTAAAGATCCGTCGACGTGGTGCCACCTGAACGATGAGAACGGAGATCAAGCAAGTTCGGATCAGTTGCAACATAGCGTGGGATGATGGTTGAAGACCGAAGGACTCGGATCATTCGGTATAACAATTCTACCCTCTTTACAATTTGTTAGTTTTAGCTTTAATGGACGATCCGGGATAAAGTACGCGATAGCGCCAGTCATAAAAGTTTTGTTCCGCATATTGGCGTCTGTTAGACGGCCGGGGCGCTGCCGCGGACTTACATGGCGCAGCATACTGCGCTAACTAACTTGCGCTCAGCAGAGCGTAATGCGTGTCACCTCCACATGCGCTGGCGCCTTGCCCTCCTTAATTGGCGCAAAGCGCCTGACAGGCCACGTGGCGCACTTTCTGATTATTAAATGCTATGCATTGTTTAAAAAGGGTAGAGCCCAATTAAAAGTCTAACAGACCAATTCAAATGCTGTGCAGGCCAATTTTAAATGCTATGCATTTAATTAAAAAGCCTAATGCTATGCATTGTTTAAAAAGGCAGAGCCCAAGCAAAGGCCTAACAGGCCAAATATAAATAAAATGTTGAACATCTTCAACTGGACTTAGCCCAATTCTGTCCATAAGTCCTCAATATAAATTGAACTGAGCCCAACCGCTCTCCAAATCAATTTACACCCAGTTCGAGGGTACATCTCTTTACTCCTCTGATATCTGTCGTTGTAATCCCTCAACGTCGTCAGAGAGGCGACGGGTCCCGACAACTACACACTGCTACGGACTGTGGGGTCCTTAAACTCATGGACTATGATGTCCTTAACCTTGACCGTAATGTCTTAAAACTAATACCGGACTATGATGTCCTTAACCTTGACCGTGATGTCTTAAAACTAATATCGGACTATGAGGTCCTTAAGCTCACGGACTATGACGTCCTTAACCTTGACCGCGATGTCTTAAAACTAACATCGGACTGTAAGGTCCTTAAGCTCACGGACTATGATGTCCTTAACCTTGACCGCAACGTCTTAAAACTAACATTGGACCGCAATGTCCTTAAACTACCTACCGACCGCAATGTATCTAAACTAAACAATAGAGCCCCCAATTGCTCTCTTGTCGGATCTAAACGATCCCGTTAAGTTGATCTTAGTCTAAAATTAGACTAACGTGTCCTTAACGAACGTTTAAGTCGATCTTAGCCTCAAATAAGACTAACGTATCCTTAAACACACACCCTAAACCAAATCTAAGAAAGATACGGATTTGGACTAGTCCACGTCCTACGGGCGACGGCATAACTTAGTCTCCGTATATAATCCACGGGCAACCAAATACAAAACAAACAAACACGACACGAAGTGGCCATATAGAGAAGGAGAAAGTTGTTACCGCGGTGCGGTAGCATAATTAACTGCAGGGGTTTGCTCCTGCAGGGAAGAGCGTCCCCACAATCAATAACCCCTCGAGCGAGGGGGAATCTGACGAAGTCTGCTACATCGGACGCATCCGTTTAAACCTTCGATACACGGTGCCATAAATTAACATGGCATCTTTGGAGAGGTGGACGGATAGCACCAATTAGCATCTGCCCCGAATCTCAGGCAAGACGTCCCTGTCGCGCCGTCTTTCGGAGGGGAACAGATTCTGGCACGCCCGGTGGGACCTTTTCCTCTTTCCACTCCACACTTCGTGTGTCGTATTCGCGAACGAATCGCGGTTTGTTAATGGTTGCCCTCGGGTTTCAAGTTACTAAGATTTGGTCTCTTGCTTGGCGCAGAAAGCAAACAGCAATGGCATTCACCTGCTCGAACTGCTCTAACTACAACTGCAACCGACGCTCCGCCTCACCTGGAGGTGTAGCCTATGGACCTCTAGCGGCATCACTGTTCACGATGCCGGTGGAACAAATCACCCAGGCTACTACTGGACTATTTTTCGGGACCATGCTCCCGCCAATGAGCTTCACTGCCCCAGTGCCCATACCAGAAGCTTCTAAGAAGTCAGTCTTCGATCGACTTACAGCTGCTGCGGCCCCTCTCAACGGGTCGCCCAACACCAATGCCTCGGTCTTCTCCAGACTAGGCCAAAACTCCTGCGGGCCCACGATGAAGCTTGCGGTCCCAAAGAAGGTTATTCAAAAGAGAGTAGCCAAACTTGCTCCTGAAGTCGTCAAGGCGGCTTCTCCTAACAAGGGGTCGGTCTTCACAAGACTGACCGTCCCGCTCATGCTGCTCAAAAGACATCAGTCTTTAATAGGCTGACACCGGCTACAGCCCCTCACCTGAACAGGGGCAAGACAAGGTCGTCCCCGTCACCGAGCCAATTCCCACAACTCGACATGCTCGACGTCGCCACTGGCGCCGAGTGAGGAAGTCAGGAGGCAACTCCCATTCCGGGCTAACTCCACCAGTCCCAACGGCGGAAATCAATGCTGCTGTTCCAACTGGGAACAGCTTTGAACTGCTAAATAAGGTGCGTAGGAATTCTCTTACCGCCATACTGAAAAGGTCTCCCCCTCCACCGGAAAAGGTTGTGGAAGCAAAGTCAGAACAGCCCCAATCCCCTCAACGGCTGTCTTCCAAGATCTATAAAGTCTGGCGGCAGGTCCGAGATTCAGTAATCGATCCAAATTTCTCCCACCAGCTCAAAAAGCTGAAGGTCCAACAGGAAGTAAGCCATCCTGCCAAGCCACGAAAAGCCATCTAGGTGTTTACTGCTGCGACCCCCTCAACTTCGACCGCTCATAAGAAGAGAAGGCCGGAGAAGATTCCCGTGCTGGCGACAAAAGTCAAAAACACTGAACCCAAACGCCCTAAGTCTAGGGGCATGGTCGTCCATACCGTTTACATGGCATCTGGGAAGGAGGATAGCCGCGCTTCAACTGGCCACCAACCACTCACCCGATCCATCACAAGAGCCCAGGAGCAGCAGCAGAAGAAGCTCCAGGAGATGCTGACCGCAATGGTCGCGCTAACCGGACCAAAAGAAAGCCCGGAGGCGTCATCGGAGCAGCGTCGCGAACACGAAACTGATACTGAGTTCCTTCGTAGAATGCTTGAAAAGAAGGACAAGGAGGCTGCAGAGCAAGCGGCCAATATAAAGCAGATGGCTCTTCTATTTCAAGACATGGTCGGGATAATGATACAGCCGGATCCCCCAGCCGAAGATCCTCTGATTAACCTTGAAGATGACAGAGGAGAAACATCGAATCCACCTCAGGCTCTTTCAACAGCCAAGGAGGAGACAATTTCCAAAGCTGCCTTGGATTACTATATTGCTCAACAAATACGAGTTCACCAGGCAACTGAGGCAGCCGATCAAGTTGTCAAAATGGGGCGACCATATCCGAGCTGGTATGATCAGATCAAATACCCGCCGGGCTACACGATCCCAAAATTTCATGTCTACAAGGGGACAGGCAATCCCCATCAACATGTTGCCCAGTTCAGGGCTCTTTGTGGCAACACCGGCGGCGATGATAAGCTCTTGCTCCGCCAATTCGTCGGCAGCTTATCGGAGACGGCGTTTGAATGGTACTCCGAGCTTCCGAACAACTCCGTCAAAACTTTTGCTGAAATGGAGTTGTTGTTTACCTAGCGTTTCGCAAGCGCCAGCGAACGTACTCCAATAACAGCTTTGATCAATGCAAGAGTAAAGCCGGGCGAAACTTGGGTTCAATATGCAATCCGATGGCAGAACTTGTGGTCGAAGTGCGAGCAGCGCATCGAAGAAGCACCAGCGGTAGGCATGTTCGTAGGCACCCTAGACCCTCATGCAACTATTTCACAGTTCATGATGTTCTTTAAACCGACCACGTTCCAGGCGTTAATTGATAAGCTAGCCCAGATGGATCAAATGGGTCACAGACCGTCTCCCCCGAAGCCAGAACCGCGGAACGACAAGGGTAAAGGGAAGGTGACTTTCGTTGCGAACACCCAACAGCAGCCCAGTGCCCCAAAGCTAGCAGATCAGCTGGAAGAGAGACGGCGCTATTACAATGAGAAAATGAAGCGTCCTTACTCATTCCCACGAGACAAGACGAAGAGGCTGTTCGAGCTGGCTATGCGCAACAGGCTTATCAGTTTGCCGAATCCCAGGCGGCTGCCGCAACCCAACGAAGTGAATAACCCCAATTACTGCCCTTACCATCAAATGGTAAGTCATCCGATCGAGGATTGCTTCGTCTTTAAGGGATGGATCGAAGATCAATACCTAAAAGGCAAGTTTGTGCTGTCCGAGAAGTGGAAAGTAAACCCACCACAACCGCACACTCCAAAGAAGATGGACGCACCAGGGGTAACGTGTTCTTTTGTCGAAGAAGCTCCATGGGAGGTTGTGCTGTCAGCCAAAACCAAAAGGATGCTGAATGATCTTCATGCATGCCCGGCGGTTAGGTGGAAGAGCCCGCTGGAACCTCAGATCATCGAAGGGATGCTGAAGCCGTGCCCAACTCCAAAGATTGGTGGTGAAGGCCCGAGCACTCACACCCAGCCGTCAAAATCTTCAAAGAAAAAGAAGAAGAGATCCAAAAAGCCCGTGAAGCCTGGCGACAAGCGCACGGACTTACAGAAACAAATCGACGCGCTGGAAGAATACAATCAAAAGGCACAGACTCCCATCACGCTCCAAGAGTTCCTCAGCCACGTCTTTCAGGAGGAAGATGAAGGAGAAAGCTCGACGGATGAATCCGAGGGATACGTAGCAAGTTGTCATGTGATCTCTCACTCGTTTACAGATGATGAAAAAACTCCTTGCACTGAGAAGCTGGGGGCAGATCCTAAGCCGGAACTTCTAGGGCCGTCAGATGAAACGATCGACACATTCCTCAACGAAGATCTCTCGAAAAGTAAAGCTGATCGGGAGCGCGAAACGGCCATATTTGAAAGAGCCAAGCGCCGGCGACTAGACGAAAGAGTTGAGACACTCCCGTCAAATCAAAAGACATCCGTTGCGGATAAAAATAAATTCAAGACAAGGAAAAGGTTTGCTAAAGCCATATCAATGGGAATGAAGCTACCACCCTCTGAAAGGAACACTCCTGGAGAAACAGAAACACATCCTAGCTACTGCTTATATCATCAAAAGATTTCGCACCCCATTGAGGAGTGCAATACTTTTAAAAGATGGTGGCAGGGATATGTTGCTCACCGGCAACATTTTAAGCGGATGAAACGCAAAATTCGGCGAAAGCAAAGAAGTGCGACTGAGGAGTATAAAAGAGACACCGGTAACTGTCGCATGGTCAACACACAGGGATCGCAAATTCTCACCTTCGGAAGCGATTCTGACGAAGAAATGGCCCTTGACCCCCTCTTTAAAGAATCTGCATTGGGGGAAGAGGAAGAACCGAAGACCTGTGAAAACATTCAGCTGCGCAATCGCACGCTTCCAGAAAAGAATCTCGGATCCACAAGTAAAAAAGATAAGGGAAAAGAAAAGGTCTCCGAGGATATCACCCAGGACGACCAAGTCATGAAAGAGCTGACCGCCAAGGACCCGCCAAAGAAGAATAAGGTGGACTACAACGTTCTGGCACATTTGAGGAAGTTACCCTCACAGCTCAGTATTCTTGACGCCCTTCTACTATCCAAAGAAGCGAGAGATTCATTAATCAAGGCGCTACAGGAGCCCGAGCAATTCCAAGCTTTCCTCGCCGAAGAAAAGATGAAGGACGAGCTGGAAGAAGTGCACACAGCCGATGTCACTTTCGGTGATGAAGACCTTCTCCTTGGGACGTGCGAGCACAACCGTCCTCTCTATGTCTCAGGGTACTGCCATGATATAAAGATAGGCAAAATCCTGGTCGACAATGGGTCTTCCGTCAATCTTCTCAACGTGCGAGTGTTGAAGGAAATCTGCATGAGCGTCCAGCATCTTGCTCGCGATAAGATCACCATCTCTGGTTTTGACTCCCAATCATCGCGGACTCTCGGGTCTATAATATTGACATTAGGCTTCGGGCTGCTTGTCACAGACATTAAATTTCATGTCATTGAAGCCAAGACATGCTATAACGCTTTGCTCGGCCGGCCTTGGTTACACGAATACAATATCAACCCTTCTACACAACATCAGTGTATGAAATACTTTAAGGATGGTCTCGAATACACTGTGACAGGAGAGTTGAACCCATTCTCTATAAACGAAGTCCGCAAGTACGAAGATGCAAAATACTTCTTGCCAGATTTCGAAGATACGGAGAGGTGTCACAAGCCGGAGAACAAAGTTATCGCCACCATCCCTGTCTTTGGAAGTGATACTGAGGAAGAAGAAGAGATGGTTTATTCAGGCCCACCCCAGTACAACAAGCCATGACCGTCCGCTCCTATGTTGATCTTTGGCAGCGACTCAGAAGATGAGGTCCATGCTATATTCTCCGCTCGGCCTCCAATACGAACATTCGCTGATGAAGAGCAAAGTTTGCAAGTTTCCATGGTTCCGTCCAAACATCATAAAGAATTGGACGCGCTTGACACCTATAGTGCGGAAGAGCTGCAGACGTTCTACGTCCCTGCCAGGCGAGAAGGCGAAAAGGTAATCCTATTCTACCGCTCCGGGGAAACTAAAGTGGAGAAAGAAATCTGGCACGGCGTAGATTCTACACTTGACAGGCTCCAGCCCATCCGTCTGCCAAGATATTATACAGAAGGCTTGAAAAGGCTATTGAAGCGCCAAGGGATACCCTTCAAACAGACCACTCGAAAAGCTAAGTTCTATGACAGAATCTGGAACGTTCCCAGAACTCAGCGCAAGTTGCCCAACGGGAGAATGGAAGCGATCGGGCTTGGATATGTTCGGTCCAAGAAACGGGAGTTACTCCGCGACTGCTATGTTGTACATGACTTTGACGAAGAAGGAAATGCTCAATGGGAGAATGCTAATCCTGAACCAGAAAAAGTCCCCGATGAAAAATTACCCAGTCCGTCGTTCGAAGAACAAATGGACAAGCTTATAAGGGAAGCTGGTCAAAAGTCCAAGACGACCACAATCGTGAAATGGCTATCTATGAGAAAGCCATGACGCAACGCCTTCTCCAACAGGCTACGAAATATGAGAATGCCGCTCCCTGTCAACCCGTTGTAAAAAAGGCCCGACGCAGAGGCAGAAACAAGTCAAAAAGCGGAAAAGGCATTCAGCAACGACAAAGCGGGACCAAGAAGTCACGCGATCGGGGATCGAGCGGTCCGGATTTGTCCCTTATGAAGAAGATGAGTCGAGCATACTCTTTTCCTCAAGACAAGACAAAGAAGATACTTGACCTCGCTATAAGACATCAAATGATTACACTGCCGGAGTCTAAACACCCCGAGCAAGCAGGCGAAGTCTCTTACCCAAACTATTGCTCTTATCACCGAGCAATAGGACAACCTCTCGAAGATTGCTTCACCTTCAAGAACTGGGTCGAAGATCAGTATCAACTCGGCAAGTTCGCTCTATCCGACAGTTGGAGGATAACTCCGCCGCAGAAGCATGAACCCAAAGCTACGAGAATAGAACCAGATCCACATCGGTTTTGGAAGCGAGCTCGTACTTGTCATATGATAACAATATCAAAAGAAGAGCCCGAGAATATGAAGGACCGTCCCTGGTACTTCGAAAACAATGATGACGAGGTGATCTCAGAGTTTCCACCGGCGCCAAAAGAGCTGGAAGATGGAATACATACCACTGCAGATAACCTCAAGAAGATTGATTTGGGGACGGCAAGTGACCCGCGGCCGACATTCGTCAGTGAGCTATTGTCTGAAGAAAGGGTGGCTGCGTTAAAAGACGTGCTTATGCAGCATAGAGATTGCTTCGCATGGAATTATTCCGAAATGCCAGGATTAGATCTAGAGATCGCGGTCCACAAACTACCGATATCCCGGGACATCAAGCCAATTAAACAAGCACTAAGGAGAATGCGGCTTGAGCTTGAGATGAGCATTAACGCCGAGGTCAAGAAGCTGATCGACTCTGGCTTCATCCAGGAAGTTCAGTACCCTGACTGGATGGCCAACATCGTCCCGGTGATGAAGAAAAATGGGACAGTGCGCATATGTGTGGACTTCCGGGATCTCAATAAAGCCTTCCCGAAGGACGACTTCTCAATACCAGTCACTGAGCTGATGATAGATAACACGTCCACTCATGAAGTTTTCTCCTTCATGGGCGGATCGTCTGGATATAATCAAATAAAGATGCATCCTGAGGACCAGAAGCACACCGCTTTCCGGACCCCGCTGGATATATTTTGCTACAAGGTGATGCCCTTTGGTCTGAAGAACGCCGGTGCCACCTATCAGAGGGCCATGACGAAGATCTTCGATGACTTTATACATGAAATCGTCGAATGCTATATCGACGACCTCTTGGTGAAAAGAAAATCATACGAGGAACATCTCGAGCATCTGAGGATCGTGTTTCAGCGCCTTCGGCAATACAACTTGAAGATGAACCCTCTCAAATGCGCGTTCGGGGTCTCCTCGGGCAAATTCCTGGGATTCATCGTCCGACACCGAGGTATCTAGATAGATCCGTCAAAGATCAAGGCGATCATAGAGATGCCCCCGCCAAAGACTCTCAAACAATTGCGGTCTATCCAAGGGAAGCTCGCGTATATCCGGTGATTTATAGACAATCTCTCTGGCAAGTGCCGTCCTTACAGTCACTTGATGAAGAAGGGAACCCCGTTCGCCTGGGATCACAAATGCCAAGGCGCGCTGGACGAAATCAAGCAGTATCTGCAGAATCCGACAGTGCTGGCTGCTCCGGTCAAGGGAAAGCCCCCCATTCTTTATACAACCGCCCTCGAAGGTTCTATAGGCGCGCTGTGGGCATAAGAGAATGACCAAGGGAAAGAAAGAGCTCTCTACTTTTTGAGTCGAGTGCTCCTGGGGGCAGAAAGCAATTATTCTCCTATCGAAAAGCACTGCCTGGCACTGATCTTCGCGATAACGAAGCTCAGGCACTATGCGTTGGCGCATGAAGTCCGTCTCATATCGAAGGTGGATCCTCTCAAATATTTGATGTCAAAAGCCATATTGACGGGGCGACTCGCTAAATGGGCCCTGCCCTTGATGGAGTTCTCAATAACCTATCAACCTCTCAAGGCAGTGAAAGGCCAGGCCATCGCCGATTTTCTCGCTGAACATCCGATACCAGCCGATTCTCCCTTGAATTGCGAACTTCCAGACGAACATGCGTTTGACACGATCGACGAAAGTGGTACCCGGTAGGAACTTTATTTCAATGGAGCATCCTCCATGAAGAAACGCAAAAAAAGCACGCCTATAATCAAATCAAGGGTAGGCCTCATCTTCGTGACCCCACAAGGAGGGATAATGCGATTCGCCTTCTCCTTGACAGAGCCGAGGACAAACAATGAAGCCGAATATGAAGCTTTGATAGCAGGCCTTAAGATCGCCATCGATATAGAAATTGAAAACCTCCTCATATACGGAGACTCCCAATTGGTCGTCAGTCAAGTAAATGGCGACTACCAGACGTGCAAACCAGAGCTGGTAAAGTACAGCGAGAAGGTGCAGCAACTGTTGACCCAGATTCCTTCCTACACCCTCGAAAGCATACCGCATGCAGAAAATTGCAAAGCAGATGCATTAGCCAAGCTTGCTAAAGAGCTAGCCGACGAGAACCTCGATGATGTAAGAATCGTGGTACAAAGCCGTCGAGTTCTTGCTCCGGCAGAAATGTTTCCGGAATCATCCAAGGAAAGGGAAGCGACTGAGCAGACGGCCCTACGAATAAATGACCAAGAAAAGGTTGAAAATTGGAGAGAAGTCTTTATAGACTAATTCAAATCCCGTCGAACGTCTGAAGATGCGTTCTCAAAACATCAGCTTATGAAACGAGCTCTGTCTTTCACCTTCGTCAATGATACTCTGTACAAGAGGTCGTTTGATTCTCTGTGGTTGAGATGCCTGGGACCTGAAGAAGCAGAAAGAGTCGTTCAGGAAGTTCACGACGGACTCTGCGATTCTCACCAAGCAGGCCCGAAGATGAAATTGAAGATCAAATGAATGGGTTATTATTGGCCCACGATGATCCAGGACTATCTCGAGTATGCGAAGCAATGCCATTCGTGCCAAATCCATGGGGACTTTATCCATCAGCATCCGAATCCACTACATCCGATAGTGGCTAGCTGGCCATTCGAAATGTGGGGAACTGACATAATCGGCCCCATCGAACCAGCATCGTCCAGGGGACATCGATTAATTTTGGCAACAACTGATTACTTCTCCAAATGGAAAGAAGCAGTACCGCTGAGGGAAGTGAAGACGGAGAATATCCTCCATTTCTTCAAGAAGCACGTCATTTATCAGTTCAGAACTCCAAGACGGATCATCTCCGATAACGGGCCAGCCTACAGAAGCCACAAAATCAGCCGCTTCGCACAACAGCACAACATAGACTGGAGATGCTCCTCAGTTTATAATCCCCGAGCTAACGGTCTAGCTGAGGCTTTCAACAAGACCTTGACAAAGATCGTGAAGAAGACGGTGTCTCGAAATAAAAAAGACTGGCACGAAAGACTGCAAGAAGCTCTCTGGGCATATCGAACTACATTCAAAACGGCCATGAACACAATGCCGTACGCGTTGGTATTCGGCACAGAAGCAGTACTCCCCCTCGAGATAGAATTACCTTCTCCACTAGTGGCAGTCCATTACGAGCTGACGGACGAAGAAAACGCTCACCTTCGGCTTGAGGAGCTTGATGCCCTTGATGAAACCCGACTCATATCGCAACAAAATCTAGAGGCTTATAAAGCAAAGATGACCTGCTCATATGAAAAATTGACCAGGCCGAGGATATTCCGCCAAGGCGAACTCGTGCTAGTGGTCAAAAGACCTATGATCCCCAATCGTGCCAAGCGAGGAAAATTCGAGCCGAACTATGAAGGCCCGTACATTATCGACAAGGTCTACCAGGGTGGAACCTATCTACTCATAGACATGCATGGCGAAAGACTTTTCAGACCGATAAATGGCCGCTTCCTGAAGAAATACTACGCCTAACGAGTTACGGCCTAGGTCAATAGTAGATGACGACGACTATGTCCGCTGGCTATCTTCCTAAGCCCAAAACTTTATAAGTAGTAGCTAGTTAACGGACCGAAACGTCCTTAAACTAATGACGGACCACCACGTCCTAAAACTAGTTGTTGACCGAGATGTCGATAAACTACGGTGGATTGCAACATCCCAAAACCGATACAAAAAAAGAGAGAATAAAAAATTAAAAAAATAAAAAAATAAAAACGGTATGTCCATAAGCAAAATGGGCACGGATAAAAATCCGAAAGGGCTCCGTGAGTAAAAACAGCAGGGCTACCGGCGAGTGTTTGTGAAAACCCGAAAGGGCGCGACCTCGTTATATAAAAAAGAATAAAAATACGGTATGTCCATAAGCAAAGGGGGCACGGATGAAAACCCAAAAGGGCTCCGTGAGTAAAAACAGCAGGACTACCGGCGTGTGTTTGTGAAAACCCGAAAGGGCGCAACCTCGTTAAAGGACACTTACAGGGTCCTCTCGACCTTGTAAGGAGAAACCACCCGCGTGAGATCCTTACGACTCACAAGGGAGCAACACACTTAGGGATCCCCACGATGCCTAAGGAGAAATTACACTTGCGAGATCCTCACGACTCGTAAGGAGAACTCTCTTATGGGACCCTCACGGCTCATAAGATTTGAAAGTCTTAAGTTACAGAGACCTGAACCTGTTCTTAAGCAACCCCCCTACAACCTCCAATATTGCCCTACAAGCGGCTCAATGCTGACCCTTGTATACAATCCACGGGCGCGAATAAACATTTCCCTAACCGAGGCCCATCCGCGACTAGGGATATGTTCACTCGGTGAACAACCCTTGTGAGCCTTCTCGACTTATAAGGAGGAAACCCTTCTGTAAGATCCTTACGACTTACGGGAGAGCATGCACTTAGGAATCCTCACGATTCCCAAGGAGAAAACACCTACGATATCCTCATGACTTGTAGGGAGAAATACCTTTGTGAGACCCTTACGGCTCATGAAGTCAAAAACCTTAATCGACAGAATCCTAACCCTGTTTACTAAGCCACCTTTGTCTGACATCGACAGAAGCAAATGATGATTCGCTCCTGGCAACATCCCAGTTGTAGCGATGCTGATGCCGAAATCGGTGTCTAATCCCAAGCTTGCGGCGAAAAGCCAGCAGCCACACATGCGTACGAAATAGCCGAAATGATGGGGCAACTTGCAACAAAATCAAAAAAGTAAAAATGTATGCATGCGAAATAGCCGAAATGATTGGGCACCACGAAAAATAGCCGAAATGATTGGGCAATCGTGACCTTCGCGATATAAAAAGCTAAAATGATAGTGTTTCGCGGAAAGAAATAAAATAAAAATAAAAATGAAATTTATGCCCTACAGGTGATATCACAGTAGTCCCTATATACAATCCAGGGGCGCAAACAAAAAAGAAATCACACTCCTCCTCCCCAGGATTCATCAGAAGAAGAAGCCACATCTCGATGGGTCATAGACAGCCTAGAGATCATATCAACATTCGTCTCAACAGACGCAACATCAAGCAAAACGGGACAGCGGCAACCCCCAGTTCCATGACTCGACGGTATACAGGTGACCGAGAGTCAAATCCTAACTTCGTGAAATGAGGATATAATCGACAAAATTCCTGGTTACGTGGAACACGGATAACGTCACTTCTGACCCCGTGGAAAACATCCAGAGCGGAGCCTGGTCCTCGCCGAACATGGTAGTGAACCCGTGTGAAGTATCTAGTGCAAATTCCTGGTTACGTAGAACACGGATAACATCACTTCTGACCCTGTGGAAAATGTCCAGAGCGGATCCTGGTCCTCGCATAGCACGGCAGTGAACCCGTGTGAAGCATCCAGAGCGGAGCCTAGTCCTCGCCAAACACGGCAGCGAACCCGTGTAAAGCATCTAGTGCAAATTCCCGGTTACGTGGAACACGGATAACGTCATTTCTGACCCCGTATAAAACGTCCAGAGCGAATCCTGGTCCTCGCAGAGCACGGCAGTGAACCCGTGTGAAGCATCCAGAGTGGAGCCTAGTCCTAGCCAAACATGGCAGTGAACCCGTGTGAAGCATCTAGTGCAAATTCCTGGTTACGTGGAACACGGATAACGTCACTTCTGACCCCGTGGAAAACGTTCAGAGTGGAGCCTGGTCCTCGCCAAACACAGCAGTGAACCTGTGGGAAGCATTCAGAGCAAACATCGGACTGTGAGGTCCTTAAACTCACGGACTATGATGTCCTTAACCTCGACCGTGATGTCTTAAAACTAAACAATCAAACGAAACGACTTCAAACTGATTTTACCTTGGTTCAAGGGTCATCTCGTCACTCCTTTGATATTTTTCGTTGTAATTCATCAACGTCTTCAAAGAGGTGACGGGTCCCAGTAACCATACATTTCGCGGACGGTGGGTCCTTAAAATCCACGGACTATGACGTCCTTAACCTCGACCGTGATGTCTTAAAACTAACGTTGGACTGTGAGGTCCTTAAACTCATGGACTATGATGTCCTTAACCTCGACCGTAATGTCTTAAAACTAACAACGGACTGTGGAGTCTTTAAATCCACGGACTATGATGTCCTTAACCTTGACCGTAATGTCTTAAAACTAACAACGGACAAGGGTAACTTCACCCATCGCTTGCGAGTCCTCACGACTCGTAAGGGAGTAAATCCTCTTGTGAGATCCTTATGACTCTCAAGGGAAAACACACTTAGAAATCCTCACGATTCCTAAGGAGAAAACGCACCTACGGGATCCTCTCGACCCGTAGGGAGAAAATTCTTTATGAGACCCTCATGGCTCATAAAGTTGAAAAGGCTTAGGTGACAGACCCCAACCCTGTTTTCTAAGCTATCGCCACTCCACAAAAAGCATAAGATTGACAGTTATATCTGCGGATCGCACTTGCTAAAATCGTATGGCAAACAACACAGCAAGAAAGAAGAAAGCGGAGAAATGACACAAGACATTATGAAGAATGTATATCTTTGATTCATGAATCCAATTGAGTACAAGTTACATTGTGTTAAAGAATAAAAGAAACAAATACATTTTATTTACAATTACAAATGATACAAAATGTTCATGGAGAAGGAAGCGTCTTCAACAAATCCGCAAGTTGCTCTCACACTTCCTTCAGCGCCTTCTCCTGATCGGCTGCCGCAGCCAACTCTGCTTCCACTTGGGCCCGCTGCTACAAGTAGGATGAAAGTTGTTCTTCGACGACTCACTGAGCTGCTTCACGGCCTTGGGCATCTCGCTCAACGGTATCGAGCTTCTGCTTCAATGCTAACCCTTCGGAGATACTTTGCAGGAGGCCCTCGAAAATAACTTTCACCTGAGCAGCGTTCGCGTCGACCTTAGCACGCAGTCGAACAGACTCGCTTGAGGTCTCTTTGCATTCCCTCCGCCTTAAAGCCGCTTCTTGTTCAAGATGGCGGAAGTAAGAAGCGCTCTGCTCGATCCATGCCGCCCGTTGAGCACTCATGGCCAAAACCTCGGGGGCAGGACGCATAAGCTCCAGCTAATGCAGGCGGGCCTCGATCTCCCTGCAATGATTAACCCAAGACTCGACGACGCCTTCATTATGAAAATTTACAAACGTCGCCAGCATCGGATTAACCTCAGCAGCGAAATCTGCGGCAGATACAGAAGCTTCTGCATCAAGCTCCTCGACGCATCCGCTCAGCATACTCAAACTCATCGCAGCACCCTTTGAGGATAGACGTCGGGAGAATGGGCCTTCCGGCATCATAATGCGGGACTCGAAAGGAACCGGGACCGGAGCGATAGCTGCAAAACAAATCACAATCAGATGATAGACCTAAAAATGCAAAAGATTCGTGAACAGTGGAATTTACTATACCAGCTGCAGCAGGCGGTAAAGCTGGAAGGACCGGCGGCGCAACCGATCTTTTATCTCCTCCTTCGATCTGTAGCACTGCAATCAGGACAAGGAAGAATCAGAAACAAGTTCATTATTGGAAAAAGAAAGAGCATTAATTGAAAACTATACTCACCCGCGCAACTAGATGAAGCAAGCTCCGACGGGAACGAGAAGTGGGGATGCAGCACCTGGTACAGGTGGTCAAAAAGGACTCCTGCAAAAACGCGATAACGCAACTTCAGTATGTGAATTATACGCCTAAGGGATAAGACTAATGGGTTACAAATCCATACCTTCTAGGATTTGCGATGGTACGAGAGAAGGCAGAGAGGTGGTCACCGTCAGGGCGGTAACTGACGGCGCTGTCTCGAGCAGCTCAATTTCAGCACTAGCCACACCTGCATTAAAAGCAAGATAAACTTTATTAGGAAAGATTGCAGAATAAAGAAAGAAGGGCTGTGGCCCAAGATTTACCTGAAGAGTCGCCGGCTAGAACCCTAACGAGGGCGTCACTTGATGCAACGGTGGCGTCTCCCTCCTCCATTGGGATGGTCTCACCTCCCGTTGCCTTATCGCCCGACTCTATAGTAGCCGTCGTCACACTCGCGACGCCGGGAGGCGACAAGGAACCGTGAGCGGAGCCCGACTCTTGGGAAAGAACGTCCATCTCGTGCTCAGCAATCATGCCCGTTTTATCCGCTACCACCTCGGGCTCAGCGGTCGCAGCCGTCTTGTCCATCGTTGCCATAGGCTCGTCCGTAGCAGCCATTTTACAACTCTTACAATGAAGCCTCGAAAAACACATTACCTGAGGTGGATTGATCGTTGGCTTCCCGAGCTGCACGCGCCGCCCGTCTATGAGCAGTAGACAAGGCGACCGGGGGCTCCTCGGAAAGAGTAGCAGCGGGAGTAACGGCGCTTGGGCCTGCTCCCACGGCCAAAGCAGCGCTACGCTCCCTCGCTGTGCGCCTCAAGCGCTTCTTCTCCTCCCGGGCCGTTACGACGGACCTCTTGGAAGCCTCCTTCAGCAAGGCGTCGTCGTCCGCGTTCAGAGTTGCCTCCAGAGCCTTCAAGGCATCCATCATTGGCTTTTTGAGTTGGGTCTCTTGCGGCAATTCCGAAGAGGCCGGAACATCGGTAGCTGGCCCGGAGAGAATTCCCGCATCAGTTTGCGAGATAGGTCTTGTGGTCCCTGCAATAAGACAAAGAGGGGGTCAGATTACTCATAAAAAATGGAAGGAAAGGCATAGTAAACCGAAATATACCAAGGCCTAAGGATGCTCTGAGTCGTTCCTCCTCCTGGAAAGTTTTGAGGGAAGAAGTGATAGCTTCTTCGGTAGAAATGCCTGTTGAAAGAAGGAAAAGCGTTAGTCAAAAAACAATGATAGATGTACGATGCAATGATGAAAAAATACAACTAGTGATTACCCGATTGCGCAAGTTTAGCCAACCACGCATCACGCCTCGCCAATCGCTCTGAAGCTGCGATGGCGGCCTCCATATCAGTGTCGTCTGGCGATATAAACAATCCCTCGTTGGTCCCGTACTCACCCAAGCCCTCGCTATAAGGAGCATGAGGTTCCTGACCGAACACAACGTCAGCAGAGAGGATCGACTTCTTCTTCCTCTTCTGCACGCGAGCCCCGGGTGCACCCAAAATCAATTTATGTTTCGTGGGCACCTTAAGACGGCGGGTCCCGATGTCCGAGCCCACGCCAGATTCAGGCGAAACCACATTCACCGTCTCCACCGGAGCACGGGGCGCTGGGGGCACATCCACGGTATCACGGGGCAATCCGCGCGGGGGGCTCAGCACGCGTGGAGGCTCATCTCCAGCATCTCCTCTCAGCGGAGGAACAACATGGGTCCTTGGCCTTAGGAGGGCTTTGCGATCGCTGGCGGGGGGCACACCCTTGCGGTCAATCAGCAGCCGCTTCTCTTCTCAGATAACAGCACCCATTGCGTGCTGATACCAAGCCCCGTACACGTTGAGGGCCCTTGGAACGCAACTTGGCTCGCTGATGAAGAAATGGGAGCCCGTGTTTAACCGCATAAAGTGGTGCAGTGCATTCTGTATCCCCTCCCTGGTAGCCGCAGGCTCTTCCAAAAACGCCTCCAGTGGGACCCCTTGGTTATAACTTAACTGCTGGGCGAACCAATGGGGGTTGTACCTCATGAAGAGCGCCATATCGTTTTGCCTGAACACCAGGAAGCCCGGCCGGATGGAGTATAAGTGAAGAATCTCCCGGACTTTCAATACGGAGGCCCCGTCCTTGAAACCATCACGCAGCGCCAACACCGCCTTGGAGGTCTCCGGACCAATGGTCATGACCTTGTCCGTAAAAGAGATGCCCGCTCCGACCGTGCGCGGACGAAGAAGTAACCCCCTAGACTCCCGCGGGGGTGGATTCACAATGGAAGCGCCAATTAACCGCATGACTCTCGGGAGTCTGCACTTCTCGTAGAATGAGAGGGCCTCTTGTGAACACCAAAAACCCCGAGCACATGCATTTCCTTCCATAAAGTAAAGTAGTGCATCTGGAGATTAGCGGGTTCTACCCTGGGTTCATTGGCGTCCGCCGCCACGCTGAGTCCATGGTACAGATGGGCCAACCTGGCGATTCCAATCGACAACTGTATACCAGCCACCATCCGATGCACTGGGTAGAAGACAGACGGCCTCATGTAACGCGGGTGCATGGGGAGCGCGAACCAGCACAGCCATAACCCTAGAAACCCGAGGAAGAAAGTCTCCTCGTCTATGCCCGGGGCGGCGATTTCCGATAAGGGCATGATCGCAGCGTCGAGAAGGTAAAACCCTTTTGGTCGCCCTCCAGTGCTGGTCGACGATCTAAGCCAAAGCCAAAAGGGTCATCAAGCTTGGCGAATTTTTCGCTCTGCTGCGATAGAATCTCCGGTCGAAGAAAGCGGGCGATGAAATCTGCAAAACTAACTCCCCGGCCTCCCGATTTAGCATTCTCCGGCGTTAGGCCAATTACCAGCGGCTTGGTGGCAAAGACATATTCGTCAGGAGGAAGTAACTCTTCATAATGCTCCCCCCTCACCGGCAAACCCGAAATCTCAGCAAATTCTTCCAGGGGGATGGAGACTTCTCTATCCGACAGAAGAAAGGTATGGGTGGGGATATTCTATTGTTCCACGAACGCCTTAACCCACCACGTCGGAGGAGCAGGGGACTCGAACAATGAGGCGTAGACTGCGGGTACAGACCAATCTTCATCAAATGCGTCCTCTTCGCTGACAATATATACCTAGCCCACTGCAAATACCCGGCCGATTGTCGAGGGGTCAATCCAATGTTATAAGATTGTACCCAAGGGCGCGACTCACCCTGGCATATGTGCCACCCCAGAATATCCACGGCTGCCGGCGGCTGCACGGGAATAGCAGCAATCGAAGGCTGAAGAAGATCCTCCGAGTTCCAATTTACGACCTCCACGGCATAGTTCACCGGGGGTGTATCTACATATGGGATCGATGAGATCGGCTCTGACGGCGTCGCACAAGAAAAGCTTCGGCGACCCTTGATGATTTCACTGTACCATCTGCCCCACAGATGAAGGTTCTTATACTCTGGGTCGAAATCCTTAATGAGAGCAAGAACCTCCCGGTCCACCGGCGCCTCAGGGAATCCTCCCTCTGAGCGGAAAAATGGAAATGAAAGATCAGCAGACATGTTGCCTGCAAGAAAAAGCGAAATTCAGTTATCAGCATCATAAGTTAATTTTAAAAATTCCAACGCTTGATACTTTAAAATTCATACCACACTGCAATGCAGTGGAGAGGGGACCAAAGGGGGACCCACAAATTCCAGATGACATCAGTTAATAAGACAGCCTCATCATTGTATGAGACTGTCAATTAATGAGGAGATCCTCAAAAGAATATTCTCATTAAATGAGAAATCCCTTGAAACAAGGAGAAAATCTCCCTTTTCAGAGCAAAGCTCTGTCACAGAGTGACACTTGTCAAACTCTGGTCACAAGGGAATAAAATTCCTTAAAGAGCCTAGCTCTGTAATAATGATGGAAAAATCCATCAAAGGAAAATTTATTCCTAAAAATTAAAGTTTGGGATCTTAAAGATCAATGAAAAACTCTTAAGAGTTCATCATCAGAAGCTCAAAAGATCTATGTTTTGTCAATGAGCAAAACTCTGTTCATGGGTTAAGAAACCCTGAAACAAATTCTTGAGAGCAAAGCTCTGTTTATGAAACCCCAAAAGGGTTTTCTTTAGATCAAAAGATCTATGAGAGCAAGGCTCTGTTAAATAAAATTAAGTTAATTTAAGTTAATTTTTACCTAAAATTTTTCTAGAGTTTAACTCTTAAAAGTTCTTGAAAGCAAGAGCAAGGCACTGAAAATAAAATTCTTGAAGATGATAATCATCTGCTGAGGACCAGGGTCCTATTTATAGGCGCTCAAGCGCCTCTTCAACTCCTGAATCGATCCAATGGATCAGATGTTGCCACCGCTGCACTCACGTGTGCGCCACATGAGCGCAACGGTGGAGGGCATTTGTTTCCCCCAATGAGAGCAAAGCTCTGTTTGAATTTCAAATTTAAAAGGTGAAGCAACGCTTCAGATCTCTTGCGCTGAGCGCAGAGCGCCACATGTCAACAGCAGACACGCCAGCGCAAAGGGCGCTGCGCCCAAGGCAGCGCACCCCAATCAGAGCGAGGCTCTGTTTTAAAATTCAAAATTTAAATAAAGGAAGCAACGCTTCAGATAACTTGCGCTCTGCGCTGCGCGACACGTGTCAACGCAGGTGCGCTGCGCGACACGTGTCAGCGCGGGTGCGCTTGTGTTAGTTGTATGTATGCCCTAGAGGCCAGTATTGTACAGATTATATATATTATATTGGATGCTTGGACATATATAGAGATGACTTTCTTGCTCGACATGATAGTATGCTATCTGGTTGATCTTTATCTTAACATGTACACTAGTCTCTTTATACTGTCTTATAGTTACATGTTGGTAAAGCCCTTAGGATATGTACTTGACTACCTGGACTGTGATGCAGATCATACTAGTGGGGACATGGTAATCCATAAGTACATCCTTCAGGGTCCCTAGTCGTGGGTGTATCGAGAGGGGGCATCGATATACCAGAGTAGACTAGCGTACACGCTTCTCGACCCATGTGATGGGCGATGGATGATCCCATATCCATTGGTGTTTGACATCAGAGATGGTGTACGGGTGCTCAGTGGAGACTGGGTACACTGGACGGACTCGCCGAGAACTCCCAGATGGTATTATACCTCACGTCAGATGGCAGTTCTCAGGTGACACTTGTACAGGTTAGTCTGTAGACCCGAGATCGTCATAAAGTCTTGTGTGGTTCCCACTGTGCTTTGATCTCCACCTTACCACGTCCATGAGGGCGTGCAAAACGGTGGTCTTTGGGTACAGTCCCGAGTCACATGGAGGCAATGAGCGATAGGAGGGGTTTCGTCTCTCCCGGTATTGGGAGTTGATGTTGCGCAGTGCTTGATTGGCCGTAACAGGGAAGTCCCTGGCCAGGGCTGATCAGAGATTTGCTGGTAAGTGTTACCAGTAGTTTCTCGACCCGTTACGAGCCTCACATCGGCACGACTTATCGGGTTATTGGGGTCTGACGTATACCACCCCTAGACTTGATATGCGACGTATCAGACGAAGAGACCGGACTGTACGGTAAGTGTTACTGGTCGGATTCGCAGGAGTGTGAGCGGGCTAGCTCGTCGATCTTCTGATCGCTCAATACCCGGGTGGCCGTTACGTTTAGCAGACCGCTTGCGGCTTGTGGGTGCTTGATATGATCATCATCTGCTACCGGCGTATTGACGAGTCTTTAGAGTCCTACACAGAGGTTTCCTGGCTCAAGCGAAACGAAATAGGAGCGCATATGAGATATGTGCGGGAGCGAGAATAATGCGTGTATGTGATACCGCATTTCATTCTCACGATATATGTTTCGATTGGTTATATTCGATATGACCTAGTTATCGAATCATTGATTCGATAAATCGATACATTGGATTCTAGTCGGTTATGTGCGACATGACCGGATCATTGAATCAAATGTTGATTTAATGATTTAATGCATAATTATATATTTGATATATTGCAATGCATTAACTAGTATTGGTTCACTTTAAACGGATTTTTCTCACTCGATGCACATTGTATATGTGATATGCTTTAGTGCACATTTTGTATCATGTTTGATGATACTTGATCATTTAGTTAAGTGTATAGAATTAATCCATGGTTAATTTGATAATTAGGGTTTTGCATATTCATTTATTTATTTATTTGTTTATTTATTTATTTGGAAAAGAATAAGATGAGAATGGTGGCTTTCTTTGTCATTTGTTGAAGCTTCATGAAGCTTTGACTTTGCTAACCATCCTTATCTTCATGCTTAACCCTAACCCATCCAAGTGACCATGGTTAATTCTCTACACTTAACCCTAGTTCAAGTTATGATAAGTATTTGATTTAAATTTTATTTTTATCACAAGACTTATCATAATATTCTAGCTCATCTTCTTCTTCTTCTTCAAGTGAGCAACCTTGATGCCATCAATGGCAACTTGTGATCTAGTGAACAAAATCCAAATCTAAAGTGAACCCATCTCCTATTTCTTCACCCTCTACCTCTTGCCAAGTTGTTTTGGGTGTTTTCTTCACAAGTTTCACAAGTTTGTGAAGTCGGAGCTTGAATTAGTGCAACCTCGACGTAGATCGTCTTTGACACGAAGCCGTCGAACTATTCCGCTCACTTCTCCGATGAAGCTGTCGCGAGAGTCCGAGGTTCATGATGGACAGCGAGGGGACGACCACATGGAGCTAAGGAGGTGGATATCCGGATCTACAAAGGTTGTAGCTACCGACCCTTAGTTTATTTGCTAACTAGATTTATATTTCGCCTAGAATTCTAGCGACGATCCGTAGTCTAGGGTTTCTCGGCACCATTATTTTTGTAAAATGGCATGTTCGATGCCTTGTGAGACCTCTATAGGGTGCCTAGGAACCTTTCAGTGGTATCAGAGCCTAGCTAGAGCCTTAGGCGAAGTCTAGACGGAGTTTGAAGTCCGGACGAACCCGAAACCCCGATGCCCAAGAGCTCTCTGGACATTTCATGAAATCTGGGATTTTTTAATATTAAAAATGTCTAAAAAATTCAGTAAAGAATTATAAGAATTACGGTGCATTTATTTTTCAATGAACAGTTCCTTTTGCGGCAGAATCATGGGTTCTGCCGCGGTTCCGCGGCCAGATCGTGACGTCAGCCCTGTTTAAATGCACAGTAATACCTGATGAATTGTACTGAGTTTTTTGGGAATTTTTAAATTGATTTAAGGGTTGAGTGCTCTGGGGTTATATTGGGAATCGACTGTTCGATCGGAATATCAAACTTTGTCTAAGTGTTTTTCCAGATAACTGTAGAATATGTTAAAAAGTTTGACCGGATACAAATACCCAACTTTTCCCCTGCCGGAAAAATTCCAAGTGTTGGATTTTTCTGTGGTTAAAAGACGTTCGAAGTAGTGCAAGTAACGCGATGGTCCCTCTAGAAGACACAAACCTTAACTCGATTATGTGACCGTCTTGAACTGCCCTTTGAACCTTCGGGTTTGGGGCAGTACGGCGTGCCACATGTGAGGCGTTGGCTTGACCCTTCTACGGCTGGACCGTTGGTACTGAGGCATGAAGTGAATGTCTTTGAAACTATTTCATGTGTTGATCGGTGTCGGGAAAACTTGGGTGTTCGAATGTACGATCGGAAAGTTTAATATATTCTATTTATCCGGAATTGGATACAATAATTGGAATTCACAAACAGTTATGAGATAACTGGATGAATGTTATAGATCTAGCAGTTTAGTTTCACAAGATATCGAAAAGAGTTTTCGATGATGGGACTAAAATGCGGGGTTTATAACTGTTAGGCATGTGATGTCTAAAGAGGTTGCGGATTCCAATTGTTGTAGTTTTACACTTTCTTTTCTGTGACCGTAAGTGTAATATGTGATATCGCCGGTTTCATTGCTATACGTCAACGACAATTGGGGTATGCATACTTACTTACGTTGATGACATGTGATGTTATGTGTTGCTGGATATGTTATATTGGATCGTCGTATTTGAATAGCCAGGGGTTTTTATGTGAGATGAGTGTTTTTCATTTTCATTCATGTAAAAACTTGTATGTAATATTCTTTTATTTGGGGCATTTCCAGGTAGCGGAAGTTGTCACCCTTTGTATATTATTTACTTTTCCGCATTAGGATAGACCCAAGGAGGGGAGCACAAGTAACCGGGTTCTGGGGTCCAGTGGGAGACCAACTCGAGGAGTCGAGTCCGGGTCTCCTAACCCTAGAATTGGCAGGGTTGCTTACCGCTCTCGTAGGGGTCTAGGGGTGTGGGATTGGCTATTCATCACGACCGTGGAATCCGTGTTTTATACTGGCTCGTATTGAAAACACGGACGTCCTAGTATATCCAATATTTCATATGTTTATTCTGCTGCGATATCTGTGTTGTGACTCTGTGATGGATATAGTATATAGTATATATGATATATTATATAGACGTTACTTATGTTTTACACCCGCGCTAGCCCTGCCCTGCTCTGTCGTTAGTTACCTAACCTAACGGTGCACGAGGGGACATCAAGGCGAATGCGGATGGCATAAGTGTACGTCATATCTATATGTGATGTTTAGGTATTTAAATGATGGGACTTCATTAATGTGATTAATGAAAGGAAAGAAACCTAAGATGTTGTAGAATCAGATTTTAAATAAAACAGGTAGCTACAGTTCTTGCTTTGCATAGCGGTATATATGATATACCCCGCACCATATTCGATGAGGAAAGGACCGAGATCCCTTCACCGGGAGTGACTCCTTTAGCAATAACTGGCAGATGCTACACACTCGGTTTGCTTTTGACTGCTTTTGCGTTTTTGCTTTGCACAGTGATATATATGATATATCCCGCACCTCATTCGACGAGGAAAGGGCCGACGATCCCTTCACCGGGAGTGACCCCTTTAGCAAAACTAGAAAAGCCTCAAAATCATTCCATTTTAAAACTTCATTTGATTCTACAACGATATCAAGTTCATTACGCAATAGGTTTTCAGAAAGACCTGTCGTAGCCCTCCGTCATTTCAGATAAGTACTATTTAGTATTCGTGCTGCGGTTGTTTGGCATGCGTCAAGGCGTAGTGTACGGTAGCTAACTAGTATTTATCTGCTTATGCATATGATGCAGATTGGATTAGGGTATTCGCACGGCGTTGTTTGGCATGCGTCAAGGGTCGTGCGGGTGGGTTTAATTCAATCAGGAAATGACGGGTTGAACTTGACTAGCGGACTATGGGTTGTTTGGCATGCGTCAAGGTCATAGCACGCTAGGGGCAAAACATTATCGGGAATTTCAAGTGTTGAAATTTACAATGAGATTGCATACCTTCTATGAGATAGTTGGATCCCGATACCCACTGCGAGTAAGAGTTACTCCTGGGAGAGTTTTACACATTACAATTAGCCGATCAAGTAGGTGTCTAGAAAGGTGTTAACGCGGTTACGCCTCTGGGAAAACGAGGTTTACATTAATTAGGTTCGTGCGAAAGCACGGGGGACCTCCCTCAAAGTACCGACACTGGCCTGGCTGAAAGATTGGCGAACTTGTAGTGTGTAATTAATCCCGGCTAGTCTTTCCTTTTAGGGTTTGAAGGAAGATTTGATAAAAAGCAGTGGGAGCCATCCTGATTAGATAAGATAATAACCAATCTGATCTTGCACGAGCTTACGCTAAAGTGTTTTCTTCTCTCTCTCTCCAGGTAGCGACCATTTCATGCCTTAATAAAGATAATAATATGGATGTATTGACCGAACCCGCATGTTATACTGTGCTGGGGAACGTTGGTTCCGTTCTTTCCTATAAGAGTTATAGGAATGAACAGGATATAGGGGAATACCAGGATTCCCATGCCACCCGATTGAAGAAAGTACATGTTGATGCATTTTCTTCGGGTGTGTTCGTTACTGAGAACTGTTTCTCCATTTGCTCTACGTCCTGGGTATTGGATACCGGGTCGGGATCCCATATATGTAATCAGTTACATGGGCTAAGGAAAGGTAGAGAACTTGGAGAAGGTGATAAAGACATAAGAGTAGGAAATGGTGCAATTGTTGCAGCCAAGACTGTCGTGGAATATCACCTTGTATTACCAACTGGTAATACATTGGTTCTGAACGAATGCTATTACATGCCGAACCTGATAAGCAACATTATATCGGTTTCTTTATTAAGTAAAGAGGGATATAATTTTGTATTACAGGATAATATTATGAACATTTTCCGTAACCAAAAGTTGGTTGGATCAGGCACGTTATGCAATGGCATTTATGTTCTAAACCAATCAACAGTTCTGAGCATAACAAACACACACAAGAGGAAGAGTTCTGAAATGAACGAATCCTTCTTGTGGCATTGTAGACTGGGTCACATCAATGCGACACGACTGGCTAAGTTGCATAAGGATGGATATTTAAATCCGTTTGAATTTTCATCCTATGACACTTGCCAGTCATGTCTCAAAGGCAAGATGACCAAAGCTCCGTTTACGGGACACGGAGAAAGAGTTACCGAACTCTTGGGACTGATACATAGTGATTGTTAGTGTATATGCCCTAGAGGCCATTACTGTATCATACTAGTTTGTATATTACTTGATGGAAGCTTGGGATATTCACCTTGTATAAACAATCTTGCTCAAAATAGTAGTATGCTACTTGGTTTGTTTCTACTTCAATGTGTACATGTGTTTATATTGCGATATCACCCATACGCATTAGTGGAGCCCTTAGGATCTTTGCTTGATTACCAGCGTTGTGATGGCAGTCACACTAGTGGGGGCTGGATAATCTATAAGCACATCCTTATACAGGTCCCTAGTCGCAGGACTATCGAGACAGGGCATCGATACTCCAGAGTAGACTAGCGTATGCGCTTCTCATCCCAGTGTGGGAGATGGTCTGTCCCACAGCCATCAGTACGTCGTACTGGAGATAGTATACGGGTGCTCGTTAGGTTACGGGTACACTGGACAGGACTCGTCGGGAATTGACAGGTTGGTATTATACCTATCGTCAGTTATCAGTTCCCAGGTGACATGAGTACAGCTTAGTCCGCTGACTTGACACTGCCACTTCGCCTCGAGTGTGTTCCCACTGCACTTTGATCATTACCCTACCACGGCTCAAAGGAGTCGTGCAAACAGGTGGTGGTTGGATGCAGTCCCGAAGCACTTGGAGGCAGTGACGGTTAGACAGGATTCGTCTCTCCCGGTATTGGGGGTTGACATCGCGCTGTGTCTAGGAGAGCCATTACACGAGTAGTCCCTGGCCAGGGCAAGCGAGATATACTGGTAGGCTTCCAGTGTTATCTCAGGGTGTTTTGGGCTTCACTCCGACACGACTTGTACCGCTATTGGGGGACTGACGTTTTACCGCCCCCTAGGCCCGACATGCGATGTATCAGACGAACAGACCGGACTGTACGGAGACTGTCACATTCAGACTCAGTAGGAGTTCAGATGGGGTTTCACCTCGTCAGCCTTCTTGTCGGCATCTACCTGGGGACCGTTACGCACAGCTAGTGCCGCTTGCGGTCTGTGGTTAAACCCACTGCCAGCGTAGTGTCGAGTCTTTAGAGTCCCACACAGAGGGTATTCGCCTATGGGCAAAACAGAGTAGAGGTCGCATGGTTTTGCGACAGAGTTCGTTCTCATCCGCGCACTTGTGCACGTTTGGAGTCCGAACGGATATTACTGGCTGGCTCTGGTTTGAGTCAGATACCGGTATATGTTTTGGGGTTGCTTTTATCTCTCAGTATTCATGTTCCTCGGAACAAGAATGCAGGTGTGTATGCACAGTTTTTGAGGAGGAGGAAGATGACTTTCATTAGGGTTTCGGAACGGGTGCGTATGCACAGTTGACAGTCGTCCTTTTCCAAACCCTAATGGATTTGTATTATATCAATTAATAATATATAATAAAATGAAATTGTGTTATGGTTGGTTTTTGTTGACTTGTTGACCATGGTTGACTTGTTGACCATGGTTGAAGTTTTGACCATCATCATTACAAAAGAAAGATGCTCTTTGATTCTAGCAAATTCATTTAATGTTTGAAATGATAATGGTCATTCTAAAACTTTCCATCAACCTTTTCATTTTCATTATTATTATTATTGATAATTCTTTTTCTTTTGCATTATGGTTGCAAGAAAGAAAAAGGATAGCTCATTCTATCATATTCATTCTCTCTCTTCACTTCATCTTCTTCTTCCTCTAGCTAAAGAGAAACCTTCTCATGTGTTGAGAATCCTTCTCTTTAAAAAGAAAAGCACCCCTTAGACTCTCTCTACTCATTCTAGGTTCAAGGTTTAGCAAGCCGAAAACCCTAGTTCACTCAAAGATCGAGGAAGAGCCCAAAGGTCGAACCTTCGAGGTGGATCCATCTTCGACGGAAGAAGGCGACAAGGAGAGAACCATCAACCTCTACAAAAGTTTGAAGAAGAAGGAGTTCAAGTTTAGGTATAACCATCCTCATTCGAGTAGCTAACTTTCTTTAGCTTGTATGCTAGTTTTAGTTTAGCTAAAGATCCCGACTTTGCTTAGTCCATGTTGCCCCTTGCGCTAAAAATTTGATTTTTATACCGTTTCCGCCTCCCCGTAAGAACCGGGGGTCGCAACGTGGACTTACAGTGGTATCAGAGCCTAACTAAACTTAAACTAGCTTAGTAGTGAAGTGTAACGAAGTTCGGAACCGAAAAAAAATCACAAAACCGGAAAAACAAAACCCTAAGTTTCTGTTGAAATTTTTTCTGCTCTAAATGAAAAACTTTATACTTGTAAATTCGGCTCAGGGTTTTGTGTGAACACCTAAGAAAAACGATGCAGTGATTCGTTCAAACCGCCGCGCTTCCACCGCACGAGGTAGGAATGTGCCGCGGAAGCGCCGCGGTTTGTCGTCTTCTGTGCATCGTTTTTCGTGCAGTGTGTGTCTGTGTTGGTTTTGGGATTTTTAAAATATATTATATGTGCCCAGATTTTCCAGAACTGAAATTCACTTTTGGGGTCCTATAATTCCGTATTTTTCCGAACTTCACTGCACTTTGACTATGATGGTTATATCTGTGATGCTTGCATGTATTGAACGTCGGCAAATCGCTATAAGACGATTAGTCGGGGTTATACATGATCTGTGTTTGATATTGGAATGTGTATATGAATGTATTGGACTGTCGCGGGTGAATAGCCGGAGTGGATGTGAGATGAGCTTTTGTTTTTTCTTTCATTCATTGTAAATGTAAATTGATGTAATTATATTATTTGTTTGGCCGCACAACCGGGTCGGGGTTGTAGCCGTCATTGTATAATTCTTTTTACTGTTTTTGCTCCTAGGATAGACCCATGGAGGGGGTGCACAAACTGCCGAGTACGGCGGGTAGTTTGCCGCACCCGTAGGGGTCTTGGGTGGGGTATTTGGCTATTCACCGCGACTGTGTTATCCGCTTTTCGTTCCAGGCTCGAAAGGATTGCGGATTGCTAGTATATCCAATGTATTCATCTGTGATCTGTAATGTCTATCATTGCTTTCTATTTAGGCGTTGCTTATGTTTTACAGCCGCGCTAGCCCAGCCCCCGCTCTGTCGTTAGTTAAGTAACCTAACGAGTGATGACGGGACCCCGTGGCGAATGCGAATGGCATAAGCGTACGTCATATTTTGGTTGTTTTCTGCAATGGTAGGAATTAAATGATGGGACGAATTAAAAGTACTAATGCAAGAATATCACGCATTAAAAGAACTAATGCAAGATAATAAACCAAGCTAAAATCGTTGGAACACTTTCGAAAAACCACTCGGTTCTTTTCAAAACTAACTTTTAAACGCGGAGATTGAGCCACTCCTTCTAAAAGCTATCTCGTTCCATCGATTATATCAAGTTCACTACGTTCACGGTCTTACCAAAACCATTCGTAGCCCTCCGTCGTTTCACATGAATAGTCAATAGTATTCAAGCTGTGTTTGTTGGCCAAAGTCAAGGCATAGTGATTGGTAGCTATTGGGTATTCATGTGCAGCATAGATAGATGCGTTGGTTTGGAACAGTCGTACTGCCTTGTTGGCCAAAGTCAAGGGTAGGTACGGGTGGATTCAAATTAACCTGGAGAACGACGGGTAGAACTTAACATGTGACTTATGATTTGTTGGCCAAAGTCAAGGTCATAAGAGCATGGGGCAAAAATCCACATCGGGAGTTTCATAAGTACTGAAACTTACTAGATTTGCATACCATTTGGAGTGTGGTGATTCTGGTAGGATTCCTTCAGTTTCGTCACGCGATGATATTTGGATCCCGATCCTACTGTGAGTATATGCTACTCCTCGGGAAATTTCTCACTAAACGATCAATGCTATAAACCTAGTAGGTGCCTAGAAAGGTGTTAGCGGGGCTACGCCCCCAGGGAAAAGAGGTTATTTAATTAAGGAACTTCGCGAAAGCGTTGGAAAACCTCCCTCGAAGTACCGACACTGGCCTGGCTGAACGGTTAAGCAAGTATTGTGCGGTGGGATTGATCCCGGCTAATTCTTCCTTTGTGGTTTGAGGAGGGATTCGAGAGACAGTGGGAGCCATCCTGTTTAGACAAATTAAAAACCATTCTAAACTTGCAAGAGCATCGTGCTAAAGTGTTTCTTCTCTCCCCCCTGCAGCGACCAAATTCGAAATGACTGGACTTAAGTTACTTCTAGATAAAAACATATTGACAGGGCCAAACTACAAAGATTGGCTCAGGAATGTCAAATTGGCAATCTCTTACGACAAGCTGGGGTATCTTCTTACCACCAAAGCTCCCCCCGTCCCAGGTCCCACCTCCAGCGTCGCGGATAAGGAAATTCGTAAGACTTGGGAGATTGACAGCGCGAAGGCCAGATGCCTCGTACTTGCCTCGATGGACAACGACCATCAGAGGAGGCACGAGAATATGGATTTGGAATCCATATTTCTTCATACAAAAGAACTGTATGGAGAGCAGTCTCGTATCGCAAGATACGAAGTGTCGAAGAAGTTATTTTCGACAAAGTTGGCCGTCGGATCATCGGTAGCGGACCACGTGCTTAAGATGATTGGCTACACTGAGGAGCTCGCGGAACTTGGGACCACGTTGGACAGTGAACTCTATACGGATATAATTCTCCAGTCCCTTCCATCCACTTACGCCCAGTTCATACTGAACTTCAACTTGCAAGAAAAGGAAGTTGAACTTTCAGAACTCCTCAACCTGCTGAGGAGCGCAGAGGGCACCCTACAGAAGGGTAGGGAAACACCCGCTTTGTTTGTAGGAGGATCTTCTTCCTCTAGGTCCAAGGCGAAAGCCAAGGGAAAGAGGAAGAAAGCCCCCGCCAAACCAAGAGGCGGTGTTAGTAAAGTGGGTGCGAAGGGAAAGGAAAAGGCAACAAAGATTGCGGGGAAGCTTGTTGGAAAGGAAGAGTGCTTCTATTGTCATAAGAGTGGACACTGGAAGAAAGATTGCAGGGCTTGGAAAGCCAGGACACAGGAACTGAAGCAGGTTGCAGCTTCAGCTTCAGGTGTGTATGTTATTGAAAACTGTCTTTCTATAAACTCTACTTCCTGGGTATTGGATACCGGATCAGGATCTCATATCTGTAATTCTTTGCAGGCGTTGAGAAACCGTAGTGTTTTGAAGGCAGGTGACATGACCCTCAGAGTTGCAAACGGAGCTAGCATGGACGCTAAAGCCGTGGGGGACTATCACCTGGGAATGTCAGATGGGCATGTTTTGGTTTTGCGTAATTGCTTTTTTGTACCCAACGCAACTTGTAATATCATTTCTGTATCTTTGGTTTCTAAAGAAGGTTATGAATTTGCGTTTGTAAGTAATGTTGTAAACATTCACCTTAATCAAGTTCTGATTGGGTCAGGTACACTGAGCAATGGTATATACGTATTGAACCAACCACAGATTTTCAATGTCCAGAATACACACAAAAGAAAGTCACCAGATATTAATCAGGCTTTCTTATGGCATTGTAGACTGGGTCACATCAATGAGACACGGTTGACTAAGTTACATAAAGAAGGATACTTGGATCCGTTCGAGTATCAGTCTTATGCCACTTGTGAATCTTGTCTCATGGGAAAGATGACAAAGACTCCGTTCACTGGACACGGAGAAAGAGCGAGCGAGCTCTTGGGACTCGTACACAGCGACGTGTGCGGCCCAATGTCTACACATGCTCGAAGCGGTTACTCTTACTTCATTACTTTTACGGATGATTTTTCAAGGTACGGTTATGTCTTCTTAATGAAACATAAGTCCGAGGCTTTTGAAAAGTTCCAGGAATATAAGAATGAAGTAGAGAAACAGACCGGCAAAAGTATCAAGATTCTAAGATCGGATCGAGGTGGAGAATACTTAAGTGCCGAGTTCCTAAATTACTTAAAAGAGAATGGGATTCTCTCTCAGCTTACTCCTCCATACACTCCGCAGCACAACGGTGTATCGGAGAGACGGAACCGAACCCTATTGGATATGGTACGGTCCATGATGAGTAACGTTGAGTTACCGCGATCATTCTGGGGGTATGCGCTAGAATCAGCTGCGTACCTTTTGAACCGAGTTCCTACTAAGACTGTGCCTACTACACCATATGAGATGTGGAGTGGGAAGAGACCCTATCTTAAGCATATTAAGACATGGGGATGTCCAGCTTTTGTTAAAAAGCAGCATGCGGACAAGCTCGAGGCACGCTCAGTACAGTGTAAGTTCGTGGGATATCCAAGGAACTCCAAGGGATATTTCTTCTACTGTGAAGAGGAACAAAAAGTTCTTGTTTCTCGTCATGCCTACTTCTTGGAAACTGAGTTTTTGGAAAACCAGATAAGTGGGAGCACAGTAGAACTGGAAGAAATTCCAGAACCAGGAGCTATTACTGAAAGCTTAGAGGAACCAGAGGGTTCAAAAGAACAGGACATTCCTACGCCGCTCCGCAGGAGTAGTAGGCAGTCTCATCCGCCCGAGAGATACTACGGTTTTCTCATAGACGGGGATCGAGAGGATTGCATCATAGATTATGATGAGCCTACTAGCTTCCAGCAGGCCGTTCAGAGCGTTGACTCGGTAAAATGGCTGGATGCAATGCGGACCGAAATGGAGTCCATGTACACCAACAAAGTGTGGACGTTGGACATTGCTCCAGACGGGGTAAAACCCGTAGGATGCAAGTGGATCTTCAAAAGGAAGATTGGTGTAGATGGACAGGTTGAGACCTATAAAGCTAGACTTGTAGCAAAGGGTTTCCGTCAAAGACCTGGCTTGGACTATGACGAAACCTTTTCTCCAGTGGCTATGCTGAAATCCATTCGGATCCTTCTTGCTATTGCTGCCTTCCACGATTATGAGATTTGGCAGATGGACGTAAAGACCGCTTTTCTGAATGGAAATTTAGAGGAGTGTGTCTATATGGATCAGCCAGAGGGTTTCATTCAGAGTGGGAGCAGCGGAAAGGTGTGCAAGTTGCATAAGTCCATCTATGGACTAAAGCAGGCATCGCGGAGTTGGAACATCTGTTTTGATGAGACGGTCAAGGAATTTGGCTTTATCAAAAATCCAGATGAACCATGCATCTATAGTAGATTTGTAGCGAGAACTGTAGTATTCCTCGTTTTATACGTGGATGACATTCTCTTAATAGGAAATGACATTCCTATGCTACAATCTGTCAAGGGGTTCTTGTCACACAAGTTCTCCATGAAAGACCTGGGTGATGCCTCATACATCCTGGAGATCCGGATCCATCGTGATAGATCCAAGAGGATATTAGGACTTTCACAGTCCAGGTACATCGACACCGTACTGAAAAGATTCAGTATGGAAGATTCCAAGCGCGGTAACCTACCGGCTTGTCACGGGATCACCCTCTCTAAAGAGATGTCTCCCAAGACTGATTTGGAGAGGGATCGCATGTCTATTATACCCTACGCTTCTGCGGTAGGCTCTATAATGTATGCGATGTTATGTACCAGACCGGATGTAGCTTATGCACTGAGTGTGGTAAGCCGGTATCAGTCAAACCCTAGGGAGAAACACTGGATAGCAGTAAAGAACATTCTCAAGTACCTGAGGAGGACTAAGGAGATGTTCTTGGTGTATGGCGGAAAAGACCTCCAGATCGAGGCCTTTGCTGACTCCAGCTTCCAGAGTGACAAGGATGATTCCAAGTCCATGTCGGGTTTTGTCTTTACCCTCAATGGAGGGGCGGTGTGTTGGAAGAGTTCCAAACAGGAAACCGTTGCAGACTCGACTATGGAAGCGGAATACATCGCTGCATCTAATGCCGCAAAAGAAGCTGTCTGGATGAGGAAGTTCTTGAAAGAACTTCAGGTGGTTCCGTCCATTGTTGACCCAATACCTCTGTATTGCGATAACAACGGGGCTATAGCTTTAGCGAAGGAACCCAGGTCCCATCAGAGATCCAGGCACATCTTAAGGCGGTATCACCTGATCAGGGAGATCGTAGATCGCAAGGAGATCGGGGTTCGGAGGGTTGCTTCAGAAGAGAACACTGCAGATCCATTCACCAAGGCCTTACCCCAGACTCAGTTCGAGCGGCTGATCGAGATGATAGGTCTTCGGTACGCCAGTTCATGGCCTTAGTGAAAGTGGGAGATTGTTAGTGTATATGCCCTAGAGGCCATTACTGTATCATACTAGTTTGTATATTACTTGATGGAAGCTTGGGATATTCACCTTGTATAAACAATCTTGCTCAAAATAGTAGTATGCTACTTGGTTTGTTTCTACTTCAATGTGTACATGTGTTTATATTGCGATATCACCCATACGCATTAGTGGAGCCCTTAGGATCTTTGCTTGATTACCAGCGTTGTGATGGCAGTCACACTAGTGGGGGCTGGGTAATCTATAAGCACATCCTTATACAGGTCCCTAGTCGCAGGACTATCGAGACAGGGCATCGATACTCCGGAGTAGACTAGCGTATGCGCTTCTCATCCCAGTGTGGGAGATGGTCTGTCCCACAGCCATCAGTACGTCGTACTGGAGATAGTATACGGGTGCTCGTTAGGTTACGGGTACACTGGACAGGACTCGTCGGGAACTGACAGGTTGGTATTATACCTATCGTCAGTTATCAGTTCCCAGGTGACATGAGTACAGCTTAGTCCGCTGACTTGACACTGCCACTTCGCCTCGAGTGTGTTCCCACTGCACTTTGATCACTACCCTACCACGGCTCAAAGGAGTCGTGCAAACAGGTGGTGGTTGGGTGCAGTCCTGAAGCACTTGGAGGCAGTGACAGTTAGACAGGATTCGTCTCTCCCAGTATTGGGGGTTGACATCGCGCTGTGTCTAAGAGACCCATTACACGAGTAGTCCCTGGCCAGGGCAAGCGAGATATACTGGTAGGCTTCCAGTGTTATCTCAGGGTGTTTTGGGCTTCACTCCGACACGACTTGTACCGCTATTGGGGGACTGACGTTTTACCGCCCCCTAGGCCCGACATGCGATGTATCAGACGAACAGACCGGACTGTACGGAGACTGTCACATTCAGACTCAGTAGGAGTTCAGATGGGGTTTCACCTCGTCAGCCTTCTTGTCGGCATCTACCTGGGGACCGTTACGCACAGCTAGTGCCGCTTGCGGTCTGTGGTTAAACCCACTGCCAGCGTAGTGTCGAGTCTTTAGAGTCCCACACAGAGGGTATTCGCCTATGGGCAAAACAGAGTAGAGGTCGCATGGTTTTGCGACAGAGTTCGTTCTCATCCGCGCACTTATGCACGTTTGGAGTCCGGACGGATATTACTGGCTGGCTCTGGTTTGAGTCAGATACCGGTATATGTTTTGGGGTTGCTTTTATCTCTCAGTATTCATGTTCCTCGGAACAAGAATGCAGGTGTGTATGCACAGTTTTTGAGGAGGAGGAAGATGACTTTCATTAGGGTTTCGGAACGGGTGCGTATGCACAGTTGACAGTCGTCCTTTTCCAAACCCTAATGGATTTGTATTATATCAATTAATAATATATAATAAAATGAAATTGTGTTATGGTTGGTTTTTGTTGACTTGTTGACCATGGTTGACTTGTTGACCATGGTTGAAGTTTTGACCATCATCATTACAAAAGAAAGATGCTCTTTGATTCTAGCAAATTCATTTAATGTTTGAAATGATAATGGTCATTCTAAAACTTTCCATCAACCTTTTCATTTTCATTATTATTATTATTGATAATTCTTTTTCTTTTGCATTATGGTTGCAAGAAAGAAAAAGGATAGCTCATTCTATCATATTCATTCTCTCTCTTCACTTCATCTTCTTCTTCCTCTAGCTAAAGAGAAACCTTCTCATGTGTTGAGAATCCTTCTCTTTAAAAAGAAAAGCACCCCTTAGACTCTCTCTACTCATTCTAGGTTCAAGGTTTAGCAAGCCGGAAACACTAGTTCACTCAAAGATCGAGGAAGAGCCCAAAGGTCGAACCTTCGAGGTGGATCCATCTTCGACGGAAGAAGGCGACAAGGAGAGAACCATCAACCTCTACAAAAGTTTGAAGAAGAAGGAGTTCAAGTTTAGGTATAACCATCCTCATCCGAGTAGCTAACTTTCTTTAGCTTGTATGCTAGTTTTAGTTTAGCTAAAGATCCCGACTTTGCTTAGTCCATGTTACCCCTTGCGCTAAAAATTTGATTTTTATACCGTTTCCGCCTCCCCGTAAGAACCGGGGGTCGCAACGTGGACTTACAGTGATGTATGCGGGCCCATGTCTACACATGCCACGGATGGTTCTTCATACTTCATTACATTCACTGACGATCTCTCTAGGTTCGGGTATGTGTTCCTGATGAAACACAAATCAGAAGCTTTTGAGAAATTTAGGGAATATAAACAAGAAGTTGAGAACCAAACCGGAAAAAGTATTAAAATCCTTCGATCTGATCGAGGAGGTGAATACTTGAGCAATGAATTCCTGGACTTCCTAAAAGAGAATGGGATTCTCTCTCAGCTGACTCCTCCTTATACACCACAGCACAACGGTGTATCTGAACGGAGAAACCGCACCCTATTAGATATGGTGCGCTCAATGATGAGTACAGCTGAGTTACCTATTTCCTTCTGGGGATATGCGCTTGAGACAGCCATGGACCTATTGAATAGAGTTCCTACCAAATCAGTGCCTACCACTCTATATGAGATATGGAAAGGGAAGAGACCACATCTTAATTATATTAAGATATGGGGTTGTCCAGCCTATGTCAAAAGACAAAATCCGGACAAACTCGAGGCAAGATCTGTCTTATGTAAGTTTGTAGGATATCCCAAAAATTCACAAGGGTATATCTTCTACCACCCCGAGGAACAAAAGGTGTTTGTTTCTCGACATGCCACTTTCTTAGAAACAAGTTTTCTTATGAAACAGATAAGTGGCATTGAGGTAGAACTGGAAGAGGTTCCAGCGACACAGACTACAACAGAAGATTTGGTTGAACCAGAGGATTCCGTAGTTCCCGATGAACCCCAGCCACTCCGCCGATCTAGTAGAGTTCCTCGCCAACCTGAGAGATACTACGGTTTTCTCATGGATGGTGGGAGCGAGGATTGCATCATGGAGGATGATGACCCAACTAGCTTCGAGCAGGCCATCACGAGTAGGGACTCAGTGAAATGGCTGGATGCTATGCGATCCGAGATGGAATCCATGGACACCAACAAAGTATGGACTTTGGAAGTTGCTCCTGAAGGGGTAAAACCCATTGGGAGCAAGTGGATCTTCAAGAAGAAACTTGGTGTAGATGGGAAAGTGGAGACTTTCAAAGCTAGACTTGTAGCAAAGGGTTTTCGTCAAAGACCAGGTGTGGACTATGACGAAACCTTTTCTCCAGTGGCTATGCTTAAATCCATCCGAATCATGCTTGCCATTGCTGCTTTTCATGACTACGAAATCTGGCAAATGGATGTTAAGACCGCCTTTCTAAATGGTGATTTAGAAGAGTGCGTGTACATGACTCAGCCAGAGGGCTTCGTAGACAATGGGAGCAGCGGGAAGGTGTGCAAGCTGCTTAAATCCATTTATGGATTAAAGAAAGCATCGCGGAGTTGGAACATCTGCTTTGACGTCGTTATCAAAGAGTTTGATTTCGTCAAAAATCCAGATGAACCTTGTATCTACAAGAAGGTGGCAGAGAGTAAGGTTGTCTTCCTCGTATTGTACGTGGACGACATACTCTTGATAGGAAATGATATTCCTATGCTGCAATCGGTCAAGCTCTTCTTATCACAAAGATTCTCAATGAAAGATCTTGGTGATGCCTCCTGCATATTGGGAATTAGGATCTATAGAGATAGATCCAAACGGATTTTGGGATTGTCCCAATCCAGGTACATTGACACCATACTAAAGAGGTTTAGTATGGAAGAGTCCAAGCGTGGAAACATGCCCACGATCTCTGGAGTCACTCTCTCCAAAGAGATGTCTCCCAAGACTGATTTGGAGAGAGCTCGCATGCAAGGGATACCCTATGCTTCGGCGGTAGGCTCTATCATGTATGCGATGCTATGTACCAGACCCGATGTTGCATACTCACTAAGTGTAGTGAGCAGGTATCAAGCTGATCCTGGAGAGAGTCACTGGACAGCTGTGAAGAGCATTCTCAAGTACTTGCGAAGGACTAGAGATATGTTCTTGGTGTATGGTAATGGAGAACTCCAAGTGGAGTCCTTTACCGATTCGAGCTTCCAGAGTGATAAGGACGACTCTAAGTCGCAGTCGGGCTTTGTCTTTACCCTTTACGAAGGGGCGGTTAGCTGGAAGAGTTCCAAGCAGGAAACCGTGGCAGACTCGACGATGGAGGCTGAATACATCGCTGCCAACGATGCTGCTAAAGAAGCTGTCTGGATCAAGAAGTTCATTACTGAACTTGGTGTGGTTCCATCCATTGAGCATCCAATACCTTTGTATTGTGATAACAATGGAGCAGTGGCTTTGGCCAAGGAACCCAGGTCCCATCAGCGGTCCAGGCATATTCTGAGGCGGTATCACCTGATCCGGGAGATAGTTGATCGCCGGGAGATCGAGGTCAGGAGAGTTGACACGAAGAACAACACGGCGGATCCACTCACGAAGGCCATTCCCCAGATACAGTTTGAGAGACTCTTCGGGATGCTCGGTATGAGATACTACAGCAGCTGGCCCTAGTGCAAGTGGGAGATTGTTAGTTGTATGTATGCCCTAGAGGCCAGTATTGTACAGATTATGTATATTATATTGGATGCTTGGACATATATAGAGATGACTTTCTTGCTCGACATGATAGTATGCTATCTGGTTGATCTTTATCTTAACATGTACACTAGTCTCTTTATACTGTCTTATAGTTACATGTTGGTAAAGCCCTTAGGATATGTACTTGACTACCTGGACTGTGATGCAGATCATACTAGTGGGGACATGGTAGTCCATAAGTACATCCTTCAAGGTCCCTAGTCGTGGGTGTATCGAGACGGGGCATCGATATACCAGAGTAGACTAGCGTACACGCTTCTCGACCCATGTGATAGGCGATGGATGATCCCATATCCATTGGTGTTTGACATCAGAGATGGTGTACGGGTGCTCAGTGGAGACTGGGTACACTGGACGGACTCGCCGAGAACTCCCAGATGGTATTATACCTCACGTCAGATGGCAGTTCTCAGGTGACACTTGTACAGGTTAGTCTGTAGACCCGAGATCGTCATAGAGTCTTGTGTGGTTCCCACTGTGCTTTGATCTCCACCTTACCACGTCCATGAGGGCGTGCAAAACGGTGGTCTTTGGGTACAGTCCCGAGTCACATGGAGGCAATGAGCGATAGGAGGGGTTTCGTCTCTCCCGGTATTGGGAGTTGATGTTGCGCAGTGCTCGATTGGCCGTAACAGGGAAGTCCCTGGCCAGGGCTGATCAGAGATTTGCTGGTAAGTGTTACCAGTAGTTTCTCGACCCGTTACGAGCCTCACATCGGCACGACTTATCGGGTTATTGGGGTCTGACGTATACCACCCCTAGACTTGATATGCGACGTATCAGACGAAGAGACCGGACTGTACGGTAAGTGTTACTGGTCGGATTCGCAGGAGTGTGAGCGGGCTAGCTCGTCGATCTTCTGATCGCTCAATACCCGGGTGGCCGTTACGTTTAGCAGACCGCTTGTGGCTTGTGGGTGCTTGATATGATCATCTGCTACCGGCGTATTGACGAGTCTTTAGAGTCCTACACAGAGGTTTCCTGGCTCAAGCGAAACGAAATAGGAGCGCATATGAGATATGTGCGGGAGCGAGAATAATGAGTGTATGTGATACCGCATTTCATTCTCGCGATATATGTTTAGATTGGTTATATTCGATATGACCTAGTTATCGAATCATTGATTCGATAAATCGATACATTGGATTCTAGTCGGTTATGTGCGACATGACCGGATCATTGAATCAAATGTTGATTTAATGATTTAATGCATAATTATATATTTGATATATTGCAATGCATTAACTAGTATTGGTTCACTTTAAACGGATTTTTCTCACTCGATGCACATTGTATATGTGATATGCTTTAGTGCACATTTTGTATCATGTTTGATGATACTTGATCATTTAGTTAAGTGTATAGAATTAATCCATGGTTAATTTGATAATTAGGGTTTTGCATATTCATTTATTTATTTGTTTGTTTATTTATTTATTTGGAAAAGAATAAGATGAGAATGGTGGCTTTCTTTGTCATTTGTTGAAGCTTCATGAAGCTTTGACTTTGCTAACCATCCTTATCTTCATGCTTAACCCTAACCCATCCAAGTGACCATGGTTAATTCTCTACACTTAACCCTAGTTCAAGTTATGATAAGTATTTGATTTAAATTTTATTTTTATCACAAGACTTATCATAATATTCTAGCTCATCTTCTTCTTCTTCTTCAAGTGAGCAACCTTGATGCCATCAATGGCAACTTGTGATCTAGTGAGCAAAATCCAAATCTAAAGTGAACCCATCTCCTATTTCTTCACCCTCTACCTCTTGCCAAGTTGTTTTGGGTGTTTTCTTCACAAGTTTCACAAGTTTGTGAAGTCGGAGCTTGAATTAGTGCAACCTCGACGTAGATCGTCTTTGACACGAAGCCGTCGAACTATTCCGCTCACTTCTCCGATAAAGCCGTCGCGAGAGTCCGAGGTTCGTGATGGACAGCGAGGGGACGACCACATGGAGCTAAGGAGGTGGATATCCGGATCTACAAAGGTTGTAGCTACCGACCCTTAGTTTATTTGCTAACTAGTTTAGTTTTTCGCCTAGAATTCTAGTCTAAGATCCGTGTTAGGGTTTCTCGGCACCATTATTTTTGTAAAATGGTATGTTCGATGCCTTGTGAGACCTCTATAGGGTGCCTAGGAACCTTTCAGCTTGCGCCAACTGCCCCAGCATTTAAATAATAAATTATTTAATTAATCAGAATTAAAATTCTAGAAGGATCTTTCCAGCCTTTTTAAAATAAGAAGATTATCTTCTGAAAAACAGAGGCCTTAGGATCAAAGATCCAACGGTGGGGAATATCCCCAGATCAATCAGAGAAAGATCTCTGTAACTAACTCAACAAACCAATTGGCCTTATATAAAGGCCCCTAGACTCCAAGTCTCAAAAAAAAAGAGAAAAGGGAGAACTCTGAAAAATTTGAAAGGCAAGTCTTTGAAGAAAGAAGATCATCTTCTTCAAGGTAAAGAATTAAATTCTTGGAAGAACAGAGATGAAAACACCTCACAAAAAGAAGAATTTCTTCTAAAAAGATCAAAGATCTAAGAACAAGATCAAGATCTTCAATATAAAAAAGAAAAAAGATCAAAAAGGATCCAATCACAAAAAAATTAAAGAAGTAATTTACTTCATCCCTAGATCTTTTGATCTATATAAAGGCACGGCCTTTTGATGAACCATTGGTTCTTGAATCTTGAGGTAGAACCTCTTTAGAACAAGAAAAACTCTTTTCTTTGATCTAAATCTGATTAAGATGTGCTCTGCGCTATTGTACAGTGCCTGGCACTTTTGAAATGAGCCTTTGCGCTCCTTGGACTGGCGCAAGTCACCAGAGAGCGCCACGTGTCAATCACAGAACAATATGCGCCTTGCACTCCTAAAACCAAAGAACTGCGCTCTTGGACCGGCGCAAGTCACTAGAGAGCGCCACGTGTCAATCATAGAACAATTTGCGCCTTGCGCTTCTAAAAACATAGCACTGCGATCTTGGACCGGCGCAAGTCACCAGAGCATGCCACGTGTCAGCAGCGCACAAGCGCAGCGCACTGCGCTAACTAACTTGCGCTCAGCAGAGCGTAACACGTGTCACCTCCACATGCGCTGGCGCCTTGCGCTCCTTAATTGGCGCAAAGCACCTGACAGGCCACGTGGCGCACTGTCAGATTATTAAATGCTATGCATTGTTTAAAAAGGGCAGAACCCAATTAAAAGTCTAACAGACCAATTCAAATGCTATGCAGGCCAATTTTAAATGCTATGCATTTAATTAAAAAGCCTAATGCTATGCATTGTTTAAAAGGGCAGAGCCCAAGCAAAGGCCTAACAGGCCAAATATAAATAAAATGTTGAACATCTTCAACTGGACTTAGCCCAATTCTGGCCATAAGTTCTCAATATAAATTGAACTGAGCCCAACCACTCTCCAAATCAATTTACACCCGGTTCGAGGGTACATCTCTTTACTCCTCTGATATCTGTCGTTGTAATCCCTCAATATCGTCAGAGAGGTGACGGGTCCCGACAACCACATACTGCTACGGACTGTGGGGTCCTTAAACTCATGGACTATGATGTCCTTAACCTTGACCGTGATGTCTTAAAACTAATACCGGACTATGATGTCCTTAACCTTGACCGTGATGTCTTAAAACTAACATCGGACTGTGAGGTCCTTAAGCTCACGGACTATGACGTCCTTAACCTTGACCGCGATGTCTTAAAACTAACACCGGACTGTGAGGTCCTTAAGCTCACAGACTATAATGTCCTTAACCTTGACCGCAACATCTTAAAACTAACATTGGACCGCAATGTCCTTAAACTACCTACCGACCGCAATGTCACTAAACTAAACAATAGTGCCCCCAATTGCTCTCTTATCGGATCTAAACGATCCCGTTAAGTTGATCTTAGTCTAAAATTAGACTAACGTGTCCTTAACGAACGTTTAAGTCGATCTTAGCCTCAAATAAGGCTAACGTATCCTTAAACACACACCCCAAACCAAATCTAAGAAAGATACGGATTTGGACTAGTCCACGTCCTACGGGCGACGGCATAACTTAGTCTCCGTATACAATCCATGGGCAACCAAATACAAAACAAACAAACACGACACGAAGTGACCATATGGAGAAGGAGAAAGTTGTTACCGTGGTGCGGTAGCGTAATTAACTGCAGGGGCTTGCGCCTGCAGGGAAGAGCGTCCCCACAATCAAAAACCCCTCGAGCGAGGGGGAATCTGACGAAGTCTGCTACATCGGACGTATCCATTTAAACCTTCGATACACGGTGCCATAAATCAACTTAGCATCTTCGGAGAGATGGACGGATAGCACCAATTAGCACCTGCCCCGAATCTCAGGCAAGACGACCCTGTCGCGCCGTCTTTCGGAGGGGAACAGTCTTCACAGAGCATAGCTCTTAAAAATTTTAAGGAATTTTATTCCTCTCATGATTAGAGTTGACAGATGTTACTCTGTTGCAGAGCGATGCTCTCAAGGGAGTTTTAGTCTTTTGCCCGAGGGGCCCTCATTAAATGAGAATCCTTTTATGATTTCCTCATTAATGAGTGACTGTCTCATCAATGATGAGCCGTCATCTAGATTGTGTGTATCCCCTTTGGTCCTTTTCCACTGCATTGCAGTGCGGTACGAATTTAAAGTACCCGTACCAAAACTTGAACTGTAGCATTGATGGCTAATTCTTGTTCTTTTTCGCGCAGGTACTATGTCTTTCGACACTTCTTTCCCGTTCGTCCGTTCGGAAAGCGGATTCCCTGAAGCACCTGTGGACAGGGAAGTCTTCGCGTTGATCAAAGATCAAGACCCGGAGCAAAAGAACTTCATCTATGGGGAATGTGGTATAATCTGTTAGTTATATGTATGCCCTAAAGGCCATTACTGTACATACGATGTATATTGTAGTGGATGCTAGGACATATATAGGGAGGACTTTCTTGCTCGACATGATAGTATGCTATCTGGTTGTACTTTATCTTAACATGTACTCTGATTGTCTCTATATTACATGTTGATAAAGCCCTTAGGATATGTACTCGACTACTGGGACTATGATGAGATCATACTAGTGGGGCCACGGTGGTCGACGAGTACATCCTATAACTGTTCCTAGTCGAGGGTGTATCGAGATAGGGCATCGATACACCAGAGTAGACTAGCGTATACGCATCTTGACCCATATGATGGGCGATGGATGATCCTATATCCATCGGTGTTTGACATCAAGGATGGTATACGGGTGCTCAGTGGAGACTGGGTACACTGGACGGACTCGCCGAGAACTCCCAGATGGTATTATACCATACGTCAGATGGCAGTTCTCCGGTGACACTGGTACAGAGTAGTCTGTTGACCCGAGATTGTCATAGAGTCTTGTGTGATTCCCACTGTGCTTTGATTTCCATCATACCACGTCCAAGAGGGCGTGCAAAAAGGTGGCTTTTGGGTACAGTCCCGAATCACATGGAGGCAATGAGCGATAGGAGGGGATTCGTCTCTCCCGGTATAGGGAGTTGATGTTGTGCTGTGTTCGATTGGCTATAACCGGAAATCCCTGGCCAGGGTTGCTGAGATTTACTGGTAAGTGTTATCAGTAGTTTCTCGAACTGTTATAGACCTCATATCGACACGACTTATCGAGCTACTGGGGTCTGACGTTTACCACCCCTAGGCGAGATATGCGACATATCAGACGACAAGACCGGACTGTACGGGAGTGTTACTGTTTGGATTCACAGGAGAATGTACAGGCTTGCTTGTTGATCTTCTGAGCGCTCAATACCTGGGTAGCTGTTACGTTTAGCTGACCGCTTGCAGCTTGTGGGTGTTTGATATGATCATCGCCTACTGCCGGCGTATTGACGATTCTTTAGAGTCCTACACAGAGGTTTCTTGGCTCAGGCAAAACGGAGTAGGGGCACATATGTGATATGTGCGGGACCGAGGATAATGCGATATACGATACCGTATTATATTCTTGCGATATTTGATATCAGCCGGGTCATCGGATCAAGTGTTGATTCGATAAATCGGTACGGATAAATATTAGTCGGTTATATGCGATATAGCCGGATTGTCGGATCAAGTGTTGATTCGATAATTTAATGTATAATAATATATATGATATATTAAATTACATTAACTAATATTTGCTCACTAAAAGATTCTTTTTCTCACTCGGGTAATACATTGATATATATGCGATATATGTTAAATGTATTATTTTATTTTGTTACAATAAATATTGTATATGTGATATATAATATTGTAACATATTATAATTATTAATGCAACATGATTAGAGGAGTTTAAACATGATTAGGGTTTGGATTAGGGTTAAACCTTCTAGTTGATTCTAGAAGCTTTACTTTGTCTTTGTTAAGATATTATGATAGATATTTACAAGTGACTCACCCTTTGACCTAACCCAAACTCTAACCCTAGTAAACTCTCTACAATGGTTAATACAACCATGGTTGCATAAATGATTATGATAACATTTTTTATTCATCACAACTAATATTGTTCATCTTCTTCCTTCTTCTTCTTTGCTTGAAATGCTTTCTTGCTTTGATTTTTGTGATGGATAAATATGAGAAAAAGATAAATAAAGAGAGCAAAAATCCTACTTCATCATCCTCATCTTCCCTTGACATTTAGATGAGGGTGGTCACATCATTTCATGAGTGTTAGCTTGTGTTAAAGAAACTTCAAGATAGATCATCTTAGTATCGAAGATCGGAAGCAAAGGTTGCGTCTTTCTCTTCGTGGAACCTCTCGAGAGTCCGGATCCCGATGATCGCTGCGAAGGGACCACAACACGGAGCATATGAAATGAATGACCGGATCTACAAAGGTTGTAATCTCTCTCACTTAGTGTTAAAATGTTTAGCATGTTAGTTTTCGCCTAATCTCTAGTTTAAAGTTCCGTATTCGGGTTGTTCGGCACGGCTAAATTTTTAATCGGGCATGGTTGATGCCTCATAGACCCTTGTGCGTGTGTCTAGCAACCCTACAGTGGTATCAGAGCCAAGCTAGAGCTTTAGGCGAAGTCTAGACAAAGTTTAAAGTCCGATCGAAACCCGAAACCCCGATAAAACCCGCTCTCTGGACTTTTTCTAAAAACTGGGATTTTTCCACATTAAAAATACTTTAAAAATTCAGCAGGGAATTCTAAGAATTACGATGCAAATTTTTTCCCATGAACAGTAAAAAGTGTGGCGGAACCGCGGCAGAAGCATGCCTTCTGCGGCGGTTCCGCGGCAAATTAGTGACGTCATCATCTCTTGTTTGCACAGTAACTTCTATTTTATTATGCTGGATTTTCTGGGAATTTTTAATATTTATTCAAGAGTTGAATTTTCTGGGGTTGTTTTGGGGATTCGGTGTTTCGATCGGAGTATCAGATTTTGTCTATGTGGTTTTCCGGATAAATTTTAGAAACTGTTAAAAAGTTCGAACGGATATCAATAACTCACTTTTTCCCCTGTCGGAAAATTTTTCAAAAGTTGGATTTTTTCTCGTGTTTAAGAACGTTCTAAGTCGTGCAAGTAACGCGGTGGACCCTCTAGAAGACAACAAACCTTAACTCGATTATGTGACCGTCTTGAACTGCCTTTTGAACCTTAGGGTTTGGGGCAGTACGGCGTGCCACATGTGAGGCGTTGGCTTGACCCTTCTACGGCTGGACCATTGGTACTGTGGCATGTAATGGATGTTTTTAAACTGATTTCAAGTGTTGAGATATATTGGGGAAGTCTTGGGTGCTTGATGATTCGATCGGAAAGTTTAACTTTTTTTATTTATCTGGAATATGATACAATAATTGGAATCCACAGGTAGTTATGAGATAACTAATTTGAATATTATAAACATAGCAGTTTAGTCTCAGATGATTGGTTGCCACGGAATTTTGATGCGATCAAAAGTCCGTCGCAATCACGTAGAGTACGCGGATACTCACCGATAAACTTAATAGACAGCTACACCCCTTAGCCCCGACCAAGTGACTGTAGGAGAACCCCGTCGCTGAAAGCATCCGTTCGGGTGCTTGCGGCGATGGTGTTCCGCCTTAGTGCACTTCATCGACAGCATCTTGGGGTGCGGTCGTCTACTAAAGTTTGCGACGAGCATTCGATTAGGACGTCGGGAATCTTGTTGAATTGCCCGACTTGATATTGAAAAGAGTTTTCGATAATGAGACTAAAATGCGGGGTTTATAATTGTTAGGCATGCGATGTCTAAAGGTATTCATTTGGTTAGGCATGCGATGTCTAAGGAGGTTGCGGATTCCAACTGTTGTAGTTTTACACTTTCTTTTCTGTGACCGTAAGCGTAGTATGTGGTGTATCGCCGGCTTCGTTGCTATATATCAATGACAATCGGGATACGCATACTTGCTTACGTTGATGATATGAGATATTATGTGTTGCTGTGATATGTTGTATTGGATCGTCGCGTTTGAATAGCCGGGGGTTTTATGTGAGGTGAGAGTTTTTCTTTTTCATTCATGTAAAATTCATATGTATGTAATATTCTTTTATTGGGGCACTTCCAGGTAGCGGAAGATGTCACCGTTGTATATTATTTACTTTTCCGCATTAGGTAGACCCAAGGCGGGGAGCACAAGTAATCGGGTTCTAGGGTCCAGTGGGAGACCATCTCGAGGAGTCGAGATCGGGTCTTCTAACCCTAGAATTGGCAGTGTTACTTGTCGCTCTCGTAGGGGTCTAGGGATGTGGGTTTGGCTATTCATCGCGACCGTGGAATCCGTATTTTATATAGGCTCGTATTGAAAACACGGACGTCCTAGTATATCCAATATTTCATATATGTTCTTCTGCTGCAATGTTCTGTGATGAGATCAATTACTGCTTGAGACGAATGTTTATATTATATATATGAGATATATGTTATATTGCAGATTTCGTTTCAAAAAGAGATGCTTGTGAAGCATAATAAAATGGGACTTCATTAATGAGATTAATGAAATAAAAGAAACCTAAGATGTTGTAGAAACTTGTTTAATAAAAACTGGTAGCTCTAGTTCTTGCTTTGCGTAGCGGTGTTCCTTGTAGAACATCCAGCACCTTATTCGATAAGGAAAGGACCGAGATCCCTTCACCGGGAGTGACTCCTTTAGCAATAACTGGCAGATGCTACAAACACGGTTTGTCTTTTGATTGCTTTTATAGTTCTTGCTTTGCACAGCGGTATATATGATATATCCTGCACCTTATTCGATGAGGAAAGGGCCGACGATCCCTTCACCGGGAGTGACCCCTTTAGCAAAACTAGAAAAGCCTCAAAAGCATTCCATTTAAAATCACTCGATTCTACAACGATATCAAGTTCATTACGCAAAGGATTTTCTAAAAAACCTGTCGTAGCCCTCCGTCATTTCAGATAAGTACTAGTTAGTATTCGTGCTGCGGTAGTTTGGCATGCGTCAAGGCGTAGTGTACGGTAGCTAACTAGTGCTTATCTGCTAGCATACGATGCGATTGGATTAGGGTATTCGTACGGCGTTGTTTGGCATGCGTAAAGGGTCGTGCGGGTGGGTTTAATTCAATCAAGAAATGTACGGGTTGAACTTGACTAGCGGACTATGGGTTGTTTGGCATACGTCAAGGTCATAGCACGCTAGGGGTAAAATATTATTGGGAATTTCAAGTGTTGAAATTTGCAATGAGATTGCATACCTTCTATGAGATAGTTGGATCCCGATACCCGCTACGAGTAAGAGTTACTCCTGGGAGTGTTTTACACATTACAATTAGCCGATCAAGTAGGTGTCTAGAAAGGTGTTAACGGGGTTACGCCTCTGGGAAAACGAGGTTTACTTTAATTAGGTTCGTGCGAAAGCACGGGGGACCTCCCTCAAAGTACCGACACTGGCCTGGCTGAAAGATTGGCGAACTTGTAGCGTGTAATTAATCACGGCTAGTCTTTCCTTTTAGGGTTTGAAGGAAGATTTGACTAAAACAGTGGGAGACATCCTGATTAGATATATTAGATAACCAATCTGATCTTGCAAGAGCATACGCTGAGTGTTTTCTTCTCTCTCTCTCTCCAGATAGCAACCATATCACGCCTTAATCAAGATAATAATACGGATATATTGACTGAACCCGCTTGTTATACTAAGCTGGGGAACGTTGGTCCCGCTCCCACTTATAATTGTTATAAGACAGAGCAGGAAATTGGGGATTACCAGAATTCCCGTGCCACCCAAACGAAGAAAGTGCATACTGATGCATCATCTTCGGGTGTGTTCATTATAGAGAACTGTTTCTCAGTATCCTTTACGTCCTGGGTATGTGATACCGGATCAGGATCCCGTATATGTAATCTGTTACATGGGCTACAGATAGGTAGAGAACTGAGAACGGGTGATAAGTTTCATGAGACAGAAAACGGTGCAAGTGTTGCAGCCAAGTCTGTTGGTCACTATCACCCTGTATTACCTGAATACATTGATTCTGAACGAATGTTATTAAATACCGAACCTGATATACAACATCATATCAGTTTCTTTATTAGTAAAGAAGTGATATAATTTTGTATTGTTGGATAATGTTTTGAACATTTCCTATATCAAGAGTTGATCGGTTCAGGCACGTTATCTAAAAGCATAGACGTTCTAAATCAAACTACAGTTCTTAGTATACAGAACACACACAAGAGGAAGAGTTCAGATATGAACGAATCCTTCTTGAGGCATTGTAGACTAGGTCATATCAATGCGACCCGACTGGCTGAAGTTACATTTAGATGCATATTTAAATTAATTTGAATTTACATATTGTGAAACTTGCCGGTCATGTCACAAAGATAAGATGACCATAGCTCCGTTTACTGGAAACAGAGAAAGAGTTAGTGAACTCTTGGGATTGATACATGCTGATGTATGAAAGTCCCCTGTCTACATATGCCAGGACCGGTTCTTTTTACTTCATTACATTCTCTGATAATCTCTCAAGATTCAGACATATGTTCCTGTTGAAACACAAGTCCGAACCTTTTGAGATATTCACAGAATGTAAATTAGAAGTAGAGAACCAAAATACGGGTATAAGTATTATGTCCTTTGATGAGATCAAGGAGGAGAATACTTGAGCACGGAATTCCTGGACTATTCTAAAGGAGAATGAGATTCTCTCTCAGCATTACTCCTTCGAATACACCACAGCACGTCGGTGTATCGGAGCGGAGCATTAGCACCCTATTTGATATGGTGTGCTCTATGATGAGTACTACTGAGTTTCCTATTTCCTTTGGGAGTTATGCACTTGAGAAGATGCATACCTGTTGAATAGGGTTCGAATCAAATCAGCTGCCTACCACTTCATATGTGATATGGAATGGAAAGAGCCCATATCTTGAGTTTGTTAAGATTTGGGGTTGTCCGGCTTATGTCTAAAAGCAAAATCCGGACAAGCTCGAGGCAAAGTCTGTTATGTAGAACTGGAAAGGTTCCAGCTATACAAAATGCAGCTGATGGTTTGGTAGAACCAAAGGATTTAATAGTTTCCAACGAACCTCAGCCTTTCCGCCGATCTAGTAGGGTTTCTCAGCCACCTGAGAGGTACTTCGGTTTCTCTATGACAGTGGGAGCGAGGATTGCATCATGAGATGATGACCCAACTAGTTTCGAGCTGGCCATCAGGAGTGGGACTCTGTAAGAATGGCTGGGTGCTTATCGATCTGAGATGGAATCCTTAAACACCAACAAAGTATGGACTTTGGTTGCTTTATCTGAAGGGTTAAATCCCCATCAGGAGCAAGTATATCTTGAGAAGATTACTTGGTGTACATGGAAAAGTTAAGACTTTCAAAGCTAGACTTGTTAAAGGTTTGCATCATAGACCAGGTATGGATTATGTTGAAACCTTTTGTAAGGATCTATGCTTAAGTCCATCCAGATCCTACTTGCCACGGCTACATACCATGACTACGATATATGGTGGTTGGGTGTCATGACTGCTTTTCTAAATGATGTTTTAGAAGAGAACGTCTATAAGTACACAGCCAGAGGGCTTCGTAGACAGTAGGAGCAGCGGAAACGTGTGCAAGATGTTTTATATGATAAAACAGGCATCGCGGAGATGGAACATCTGTTTTGATGTGGTAGTCAAAGAGTTTGACTTCATCAAAATGGTAGATGAACCTTGTATATACGAAAAGGTAGTAGAGAGTATGGTGGTGATCCTCGTAGAGTACATGGATGACATACTCTTGATAGGGAAGGAGTTTTCTATGCTACGGTCAGTCAATCTCCGCTTATCACAAGGATTCTCCATATAGGATCAAAATGATACCTCCTAAATCCTAGGTTTTGGATCTATGAAATAGATCTAATTGGATGTTAGAATACTCACTAGTTGTAGTAAGATGGTATCAATCGATCCTGGGGAGAATCACTGGAAAGGTTCCAGGCTGATAAGGACGACTGAATGTCAGTCGCAGGGATTGTCTATACCCTCCGTAGAGGGGCGGTATGTTGGAAGAGTTCCAAGCTAGATACCGTGACATACTAGACGATTAAAGGCAAGATACATCGTTACCAAGGATACTACCAAAGAGGCAGTCTGGATATTTATAAGTTCATGCGATGAACTTCGTTCCTACCATTGTGTGACAATGGAGTTGTGGCTTATGCCAAGGAACTACCGTCCCATCAGAAATCCAGATATAATTCTTAGGCAGTATCACCTGATCATGAAGATGGTTGATCTCCAGGGAGATCGAGGTTAGGAGAGTAGACACAGAGGACAACAGCGCGAATCCACTCACAAAGGCCTTTTTCCCAGTAGAGACTTTTATGGGATGGTTGAGTATGAGATACTTCAACCGCAGCTAATTGTTGGGTATGCGATACCATAACAGATGGCCCTAGTGCAAGTGGGAGATTATTAGTTATATGTATGCCCTAGAGGCCATTACTGTACATACGATGTATATTGTAGTGGATGCTAGGACATATATAGGGAGGACTTTCTTGCTCGACATGATAGTATGCTATCTGGTTGTACTTTATCTTAACATGTACTGTGATTGTCTCTATATTACATGTTGATAAAGCCCTTAGGATATGTACTCGACTACTGGGACTATGATGAGATCATACTAGTGGGGCCACGGTGGTCGACGAGTACATCCTATAACTGTTCCTAGTCGAGGGTGTATCGAGACAGGGCATCGATACACCAGAGTAGACTAGCGTATACGCATCTTGACCCATATGATGGGCGATGGATGATCCCATATCCATCGGTGTTTGACATCAAGGATGGTGTACGGGTGCTCAGTGGAGACTGGGTACACTGGACGGACTCGCCGAGAACTCTCAGATGGTATTATACCATACGTCAGATGGCAGTTCTCCGGTGACACTGGTACAGAGTAGTCTGTTGACCCGAGATCATCATAGAGTCTTGTGTGATTCCCACTGTGCTTTGATTTCCATCATACCACGTCCAAGAGGGCATGCAAAAAGGTGGCTTTTGGGTACAGTCCCGAATCACATGGAGGCAATGAGCGATAGGAGGGGATTCGTCTCTCCCGGTATAGGGAGTTGATGTTGTGCTGTGTTCGATTGGCTATAACCGGAAATCCCTGGCCAGGGTTGCTGAGATTTACTGGTAAGTGTTATCAGTAGTTTCTCAAACTGTTATAGACCTCATATCGACACGACTTATCGAGCTACTGGGGTCTGACGTTTACCACCCCTAGGCGAAATATGCGACATATCAGACGACAAGACCGGACTGTACGGGAGTGTTACTGTTTGGATTCACAGGAGAATGTACAGGCTTGCTTGTTGATCTTCTGAGCGCTCAATACCTGGGTAGCTGTTACGTTTAGCTGACCGCTTGCAGCTTGTGGGTGTTTGATATGATCATCGCCTACTGCCGGCGTATTGACGATTCTTTAGAGTCCTACACAGAGGTTTCTTGGCTCAGGCAAAATGGAGTAGGGGCACATATGTGATATGTGCGGGACCGAGGATAATGCGATATACGATACCGTATTATATTCTCGCGATATTTGATATCAGCCGGGTCATCGGATCAAGTGTTGATTCGATAAATCGGTACGGATAAATATTAGTCGGTTATATGCGATATAGCCGGATTGTCGGATCAAGTGTTGATTCGATAATTTAATGTATAATAATATATATGATATATTAAATTACATTAACTAATATTTGCTCACTAAAAGATTCTTTTTCTCACTCGGGTAATACATTGATATATATGCGATATATGTTAAATGTATTATTTTATTTTGTTACAATAAATATTGTATATGTGATATATAATATTGTAACATATTATAATTATTAATGCAACATGATTAGAGGAGTTTAAACATGATTAGGGTTTGGATTAGGGTTAAACCTTCTAGTTGATTCTAGAAGCTTTACTTTGTCTTTTTTAAGATATTATGATAGATATTTACAAGTAACTCACCCTTTGACCTAACCCAAACTCTAACCCTAGTAAACTCTCTACAATGGTTAATACAACCATGGTTGCATAAATGATTATGATAACATTTTTTTTATTCATCACAACTAATATTGTTCATCTTCTTCCTTCTTCTTCTTTGCTTGAAATGCTTTCTTGCTTTGATTTTTGTGATGGATAAATATGAGAAAAAGATAAATAAAGAGAGCAAAAATCCTACTTCATCATCCTCATCTTCCCTTGCCATTTAGATGAGGGTGTTCACATCATTTCATGAGTGTTAGCTTGTGTTAAAGAAACTTTAAGGTAGATCATCTTAGTATCGAAGATCGGAAGCAAAGGCTGCGTCTTTCTCTTCGTGGAACCTCTCGAGAGTCCGGATCCCGATGATCACTGTGAAGGGACCACAACACGGAGCATATGAAGTGAAGGACCGGATCTACAAAGGTTGTAATCCCTCTCACTTAGTGTTAAAATGTTTAGCATGTTAGTTTTCGCCTAATCTCTACTTTAAAGTTCCGTATTCGGGTTGTTCGGCACGGCTAAATTTTTAATCTGGCATGGTTGATGCCTCGTAGACCCTTGTGCGCGTGCCTAGCAACCCTACATAATCAAATTATCAGGGGTCGATGCAGCTTTTTTTGTGCAGTACCTTCGGAGGTGATCTCCACCATTCACTATGCCGACCCACCCCCAGTGAACTACGCTGTAGAGGAGGTCAATTGGACTTCGGTGGGTTGCCTTCAGCCTTCCATGGCCGCGATACCCGTACAGCCGCCGATGGCTTTGGATATCTTGGGGTGGCGTATATGTCAAGGTGAGTCGTGCCCGTTGGGGCAACCGTACATGATAGTTTGACTCCCTGCCACTCAGCCAGATATTTGCAGTGGGCCCGGTATATTTTGTCGGCCAAGAAATCGCAGCTGCTGAAGCTTGGGCTATACTCTGCTATTTATGCTTCTCGCTTCCAGTATTCCATGCCCCCTGTATGGTGGGTCAAAGCCTTCTTGGAACAATGGAACGTTCCAACTCACACTTTCCTTTTACTGGATCGAGAAGTTTCAATCTCTTTAGAGGAGCTCGTGGAGATCTCCGGCTTGCCTGTCAGAGGGGAGCATTATGTGGAGATATTACCCCCTGACGAGTATATTTTCGCCACTCGCTTACTAGTGATGGGTCTGACCCCAGAGAATGCTATTCAACACCGATTCCCAAGCTTGATCAAGGTGTTAAATATTTACGAGAGCCTATTTCTCGCATCCGGAAGTCACAGGGTCAGCTTTACGGATTTTATCGCCTGTTTTCTTCGCCCGGAAGCCTTATCGAAACAAGGTGAGAAGTTTTCCAAGCTCGATGATCCTTCCGGTTTTGGCTTGGATAGCCGGCCGACAGCGGAAGCAGATCAAAAGAATTTCTTCCTTCCAAATGCCGCGGTCATCCCTTTTTCAGAACTCGCTGCTCAAGACATCGACGAAGAGGCATTCTTTTAGGGTTCATCGGTTTATGGTTGAGTTAGTTTGCGCTTCCCATGCATCCTCGCTACATGAGGCCGTCCGTTTTTTACCCAGCTCACCGAATAGTTAAAAGGACGCTGGTTGCTGTTGGGATTGCTGGACTGGCTCATTTGTATCATGGCCTTAGCCTGGCGGCAGATACTACTCAACCGGGGGTGCAGCCCGTAAACTGCTAGATGCATTATTTCACTTCGCGGTTCGAGCTGCACATACTCGGCGCCTTTGGAATCCATAAGAGGCCCTGTTTCTTCGAAAGTTATAACTTTCCTCGGGTTATGCGGTTGATTGATGCTTCCGCTTTGGAGCTGACCCGGCGAGAGGCCCGGGGTCTGATTCTTCACCCGCGTACGGTCGGGGATGACATGACCTTCGTCGATAAGGTCATGACTATCGGCAAGGAATCTGCTAAGACGGTGCAGCCGCTGCGGGACACTTTCAAAGACAGGGCCTCTACCTTGAAAGCTCGGGAGATTCTTCACTTATATTTAATTAGGCCGGGCTTTTTAGTGTTTAGGCAGAACGATGCTGCGTTGTTCATGAAATACAACCCACACCGCTTTGCTCAACAATCAAGCTACAATCAGGGTGTTCCGCTTAAAGACTTTTTAGCTGAGCCTACTGCTACAGAGGAAGGTATCCTTAATGCGCTGCACTATTTCATGCGGCTAAATACCGGGTCTAACTTCTTTATCAGTGAGCCAAGCTGCGTCCTTAAAGCTGTGAATGTGTATGTGGCATGGTACCAGCACGGGATGGGCGTTGTTATCAGGGGGATAAAATGATTATTGTTTGATCGCAAGGGTGTTGTCCCAGCGGGTAACCCAACCGTTCCCTTAAAGCGACGGACCATCGTTCGTCCCCCCTAAGAGAAGCTGCTGCAGCTGTGGTTCCGCACACTTTTCCTAATAAGGGTCTACCTCGTGCGCATGTAGAAGCGATGGCTGCAGCGTCTCCCGATTCTGGCGTGGGTACGGAGATCGGGACTCATCGCCCAAAGTTGCTCGCCAAGAACAAGCTCGTGTTATCAGCTGCCGGCACTCGCTCACAGAAAAAGAAGAAGTCGACGTTTTCTGTCGACGCCGTACTTGGCCAGGAGCCCCATGCTCCCTATAGCGAGGGATTGAGTGAATACGGGACCAATGAGGGTCTATTTATCGAGCCTGCGAATGATACTGATCTTCAAGATGCCCTCGCAGCTTCAGAGCAACTGGCTCGCGATGAAGCCACACAGATCATGATTGCACAGTCAGGTAGGCTTCAGTCGTATCTTTCCGCGGTTATCTCCTTTTCTTTTTTTTATATTTACGCTTTGACTGACTCTTTCTTCTTCAACAGGTATCTCTGCCGAAGAGGCTCTTGTGGCTTCCCTCAAAATGTTTGAAGAGGAAGAGAGGCTCCGTGCTTCTTTGGGACTTAGTATAATTCAGCTTATCATGCCTTCATTCCCTTTTTTCTTCATTCGTGGCTTGACCCTTTCTTTTGTCTTATTGCAGGGACTATTTTGACCTCGATTATCCCAAGCGCGGTGCCGATCCTGAGCGGTGATACGGCAACGCTTCCAGAGCCGGCTATCACAGCCCCATCTCTCCCGTCGGTATTACACGAGGCTTCCCTTAAACAGCTGATGATGGAAGCCGTAGCGGCTCCAGAGGCAGAACTTGGTTCGGAAGATGACGTCCCCTTGACGGAGGTCTTGCGGAGATCGCTTCTCACCGATCAGACCGAAAGGAAGCGTAGGAAGCGTACGGTGAGAGAACGTGATGCCAGCTTGGATGTGGGTGCAGGCTCAAGTACAGCCTCATCTGTCTCTATTTCTCTAGAGGATGTTCTAGCTGCTCTGTCTACCGCTCATAAACAGGTTGTGCGCGCGGCTCGGGAGGCAACCCAGAATCTTTCACAAGGTAATGCAAAGCCCGGTCTTTTCATTTTTACTCGATCCATAAATTCTGATATACCATGTCTTGCAGGGCCAAGTATTGGCGATGAGGCAGCAGGGGAGAAGACAGCGACCACAGAGCCCGAAGCGGCTACTCTCTCTCGGGAGTCTGGGACTGCCCCAATCACTGCTTTTTCTCCTTGTGGTTCCTTGCCATCGGCGGGTATCGCGAGTGTCACGATGGCCCTTGTCGAATCGGGGGACGAGACCACGGGCGCAGAAACTATTCCAATGGAGGAGAGCGAAGGAGCTGCTGTGCCTAATGATGCTCTCGCCGCGGATTCGGTTGGCGACTTATAAGGTAGATCCAGGGTCACTGTTTTCTTTTTATCTTTCGATCCCGTTCATCCCCATCTAATGACATTTTGTTTGTTTTGAGTGTAGGTGCAGTAAATGCGGAGATTGCGCCATCTGAAGCGCCTCGGGTCGCCGCCGTGACAGCTGTTGTTCCGTTGCCTTCTCCCATGTCGTATGGAGTGTTGGAAGGTATATGTTTGCGACTTATCGGTTTCATTGTAGGTAATATACTCTTTGTACTGACATCATATTGTTACACCCGTGCAGGAGTCCTTTTTGACCATCTTTATCTGGTGCTGAACCCGCATTTCTCCTTCCAGTCGGAAGTCATTCTGCCTGCCGGTGTCGGTGAGTATAGCTTTTAACCGACATCCCTTTCTTTCTTTTATGGGCAAACATGTCGTTGCTAATTCTTCTTTGTATTGATTGCAGCGTTACAGATTGGAGGAGGGGACAAGAGAACAGTCGTGCCTCCGGCACTCCCAGCTTTACCACCTGTCGCAGCCAGTATAGTAGACCCTATTACTCGTGCATTTTCTTTATCTCTTGAGCCGACATCTGATTACGATTCGTTTTGTAGCGATCGCACCAACTCCAGCACCCTTCGAGTCTTGAATCCTAATGCCTGCAGGACCCTTTTCCAGACGTCCATCCTCTAGAGACATTGCAACTAGCCTGCGCATGTTAAGTGAATTCATTGAGGATCTTGACGCTGAAGCCCTCATATTTGCTGCAGATTTTGCTGCTGAGGTTAATCCGATGCTGGCGACGCTCGTGAACTTCCATGACGAATGTGTCGTCGAGTCTTGGGTTAATTACTACAGAAAGATCGAGACCTGCCTGCATGAGATTGAACTCAGGCGTCCTGCTCCGGAAGTGTTGGCTTTGAACTCCCAGCAGGTTGCGTGGGTTGAGAAGAGCGTTCCCTTCCTCCGCCATTTCGAACAAGAGGCGACCTTAAGGCGGAAGGAACGTGAGGAGGCTTCAGGCGAATCTGCCCGGTTACGCGCCCAGGTTGACGTGAATGCTGCACAGCTGAAAGCTATCTTTGAGAGCCTCCTACGATGTATTTCTGACGGGCTAACGCTGAGGCAGAAGCTCGATCTCATTGAGAGGGATGCGCAGAGTCGTGAGGCAGCTCAGCAGGAAATCGATGAAAAGGTTTCATCCTGTTTGCAACAACAGGCCCGAGTCGAAGCTGAGCTGGCCGCGGCAGTTGCTCATGAAAAGGAGCTGAGAGGAGTGCACAAACGGCTTGCTGATTTGCTAAAATCGCCTCCTTCTCAATAGTCGTCTTTGTATCGATTGTAATTTATGAATAACATGTATTCATTTCATTTCTATTTTCTATGATGTATCTCATATTTAATTGAATTCATGAATAAAGGACACTTTTTTTATCTCCGACTATCGCTTTCTTTTCCCTGCTGTGTTTTTGGCATGTGATTTTAGCAAATGTAACTTGTGGACGATAGATAATAGTTCATCTTGAACTATTTGTAGGGTAGTGATGGCTTAGGTGACCGGTTCATGTCCGCTGCCTAAGACTTTTCAACTTTATGAGTCGTGAGGGTCTCATAAAGACTTTTCTCTCTACGAGTCGAGAGGATCTCGTAGGTGCATTTTCTCCTTAGGAATCGTGAGGATTCCTAAGTGTGCTTTCTCTTGAGAGTCATAAGGATCACGCAAGAGAATTTTCTTCCTTACAAGTCGAGAGGACTCATAAGTGGTTGTTTCCCCCTTGTCGATATTCGACTTGGGAGAGTATGGCCCGTGGATAGTCCATCTTGACCTCCTTGCAGGGCAGTGATGGCTTAGAAGACAGGGTTAGGATCTGCCGCCTATGACTTTTCAACTTTATGAGCCATGAGGGTCTCATAAAGACTTTTCTCCCTACGGGTCGAGAGGGTCCCGCAGGTGTATTTTCCCCTTAGGAGTCGTGGGGATTCCTAAGTGCGTTTTCTCTTGAGAGTCGTAAGGATCTCACAAGTGAATTTTTCCCACTTATAAGTCGAGAGGATTCATAAGTAGTTGTTTCCCTCCTTGTCGAGATTCGACTTTAGAGAGTGTAGCCCATGAATAGTATGCAAGAGTCCATCTTGGACCGACTTGAAGGGCCCCAGTGCTTAGGAAACAGGTCTTTATCCCCATTGCCTAAGGCTTTGCCCTACGAGTCGAGACGAATCGAGAAGTTCTCGCAAGGACACTAATTTCCTCACGAGTCGAGACGAATCGAGAAGTTCTCACAAGGGTTTCCGAACGTCGTAGTTAACTCCTGCTAATAGAAGTCCGTTAGGGTCTGTGGTACTAGGGTTTTTTTACTCGTCGCACCGTCGCGTTGGCCGATATATTCCCCGATATACAATCTTGTTGTTCGGGTAACCCCGCGACTGTCATGTCTCTGATCCCTTTGGGGGCTGGACAATACGTCTTCAAGTAATCTTCCAGGTAATATTACCGTTGAAAGAGCAAGCGTTAGGGTATTCCATGTCACTTTTTACTTGAGGTTAGGCTCAGTTTGGGAGCCCCGATGAGTCATGACCACTCCGCGCTGGTGTGGGATGATCTCCGATAGTCTTTTCAGGTCTCATTTGAGTTGCCGTCAAGACCCTGAAGCGGGGGATCTTCCTTAGCTTCGTTGGTTGACATTGTGCCTGCAATATTGCGTCAAATGTCGAGATTGTCTCTGGGTTGTCTGTGAACCATTGAGATTTGGAACTAGGGGACTTTGTCGTGGCTCCATTTGTTGATGTCACGTCTGCATCCTGCTGGAGGAAGAAGGTTTTTGTTGATCTCTAGGCTGTAGATGTTGTCATCGAGACTTAGAACTAGGGACTCTGCCATGGCTCCAAGGTAGTCTCTAGGTTGTCTATGATCCGTCGAGATTTGGAACTAGGGGACTTTGTCGTCGCTCCGTTTTGCTGACGTCGTATATTCCTGCAGAGACACTGATTTCTTTGCGGGTCGACGCGAATCGAGATGCTCTCGTTAAGGACGTCGATTTCCCTAAGTCGAGGTTTTTTCCAAGGACACTGATTTCCTCGGAGTTGAGACGAATCGAGAGATTCTTGCAAAGACACTGATTTCCTTGCGGGTCGATGCGAATCGATATGCTCTCGTCAAGGACGCTGATTTTCCTGAATCGAGGTTTTTTCCAAGGACACTGATTTCCTTGGAGTTGAGAAGAATCGAAAGATTCCTACAAAGACACTGATTTCCTTGGGGTCGACGTGAATCAAGATGCTCTCGTCAAGGACACTGATTTCCCTGAATCGAGATTTTTGCCAAGGACACTGATTTTCTCGGAGTTGAGACGAATCGAGAAATTCCAGCAAAGACACTGATTTCCTTGCGGGTCGACGCGAATCGAGATGCTCTCGTCAAGGACGCTGATTTCCCTGAATCGAGGTTTTTGCCAAGGACACTGATTTCCTCGGAGTTGAGACGAATCGAGAGATTCCTGCAAAGACACCGATTACCTTGCGGGTCGACGCGAATCGAGATGCTCTCATCAAGGACGTTGATTTCCCTGAATCGAGGTTTTTGCCAAGGACACTGATTTCCTCGGAGTTGAGACGAATCGAGAGATTCCTGCAAAGACACTGATTTCCTTGCGGGTCGACGCGAATCGAGATGCTCTCGTCAAGGAGGCTGATTTCCCTGAATCGAGGTTTTTGCCAAGGACACTGATTTCCTCGGAGTTGAGACGAATCGAGAGATTCCTGCAAAGACACTGATTTCCTTGCGGGTCGACGCTAATCGAGATGCTCTCGTCAAGGACGCTGATTTCCCTGAATCGAGGTTTTTGCCAAGGACACTGATTTCCTCGGAGTTGAGACGAATCGAGAGATTCCTACAAAGACACTGATTTCCTTGCGGGTCGACGCGAATCGAGATGCTCTCGTCAAGTATGCTGATTTCCCTGAATCGAGGTTTTTGCCAAGGACACCGATTTCCTCGGAGTTGAGACGAATCGAGAGATTCCTGCAAAGACACTGATTTCCTTACGGGTCGACGCGAATCGAGATGCTCTCGTCAAGGACGCTGATTTCCCTGAATCGAGGTTTTTTCCAAGGACACTGATTTCCTCGGAGTTGAGACGAATCGAGAGATTCCTGCAAAGACACTGATTTCCTTGCGGGTCGACGCGAATCGAGATGCTCTCGTCAAGGATGTTGATTTCCCTGAATCGAGGTTTTTGCCAAGGACACTGATTTCCTCGGAGTTGAGACGAATCGAGAGATTCCTGCAAAGACAATGATTTCCTTGCGGGTCGACGCGAATCGAGATGCTCTCGTCAAGGACGTTGATTTCCCTGAATCGAGATTTTTGCCAAGGACACTGATTTCCCTGGGGTTGGTTGACTTTTTTTCGAGACAGAGTCATTGGATGTCGTATTTCCGAGACGGGGTCATTCGATGACGTATTTCCGAGACGGGGTCATTTGATGATGTGTTTCCGCGACGGGGTCATTTGCTGACGTGTATTTCCGCGACGGGGTTTTTTGGGATGCAGATGTTGCCGTTGAGATCCTGCTCTCTCTTTGATAGAGTATGTCGGGGAATGTGGTTCCCTCTTCGTTTATGCCCATGGATTGTATACAGGGGTCGGTATAGGCTCGCTTGTAGGGCAAAAAGTTTCATTTCATTTTTTTATTTCTTTCCATGGTGCTCTATCATTCGGCTTTTTATATCGCGAAAGTCGCGATTGCCCAATCATTTCGGCTATTTTTCGCGGTGCCCAATCATTTCGGCTATTTTTCTTTTTACTCGCTGCTTTTTATTACGAGTTGCCCAACCATTTCGGCTATTTTGTATGCATATTTTTTACTTGCTGATTTTGTTGCAAGTTGCCCCATCATTTCGGCTATTTCATATGCATTTTTGGTTCGTTGACTTTTCGCCACGAGTATGGAACTTGGAATCTGGTGCCAATCTTAGCATCAGCATCGCTGCGACTGGAATATTGCCAGGAGAGAATCATCATTTGCCGTGAAAGGACTTGGAATTTGATTCCGATTCAGGAATCAGCGTCGCTACAACTGGGATATTGCCAGGAGCGAATCATCATCTGCCTTCATCGGTTCGAACAAAGGTAGCTTAGCAAACAGGGTTAAGATCCTGTCGACTAAGGCTTTTGACTTCATGAGCCGTAAGGGTCTCATAAAGGTGTTTCTCCCTACGAGTCGTGAGGATCTCGTAGGTGTCTTTTCTCCTCAGGAATCGTGAGGATTCCTAAGTGTGTGTTCTCTTGTAAGTCGTAAGGATCTTGCAAGAGTGTTTTCTCCTTGTAAATCGATAGGACCTACAAGTGTTTATTCATCAAATGAGGGCATTCCTCGTCGTTGGTGGGACTCAGCAAGGAAATGATTATTTATGCCCGTGGATTGTATACAAGGGTCAGTATTGAACCGCTTGTAAGGCAATCTGGGAAAGGTGATGGCTTAAGAACAGGTTCAGATCCCTGTAGCTTAAGGATTTTGAATCTTATGAACCGTGAGGGTCTCATAAGAGGGTTCTCCTTACGAGTCGTGAGGATCTCGTAAGTGTAATTTCTCCTTAGGAATCGTGGGGATCCCTAAGTGTATTGCTCCTTTGTGAGTCGTAAGGATCTCACACAGGTAGTTTTCTCCTTACAAGGTCGAGAGGACCTTGCAAGTGTCTTTTAACGAGATTGCGCCCTTTCGGGTTTTCACAAACTCACCGGTAGCCCTGCTGTTTTTACTCATGGAGCCCTTTCGGGTTTTCATCCGTGCCCATTTTGCTTGTGGATGTACCGTCGCTTTTTTTTTTACGAGTCAGCCTAAGGATGCTGCGGGTTTGTAGTAGTTTAAAGACGTTTTGGTCACTTGTTCGTAGGTCCGGGATTTTTCCCGGGCAACGTACGACTACGCAGCTAGATGTTCTTGCAAGTCTTCGTATCTTTTGTGTCGGAGGCGGATTCCTTGAAGAGAGGGCTGAGGGCTATTTCTTCATCAGAGTCGCTTCCAAAGGTGAGAACTTGCAATCCCTTGGTGTCAACCATGTGACAGTTGCCGGCAGTTCTTTTGCGCTCATCTGTCGTGCTTCTCTGTTCCCGACGAGCCTTGCGCTTCACTCGCTGGACGTGTTGTCGGTAGGCAACATATCCCTGCCACCAGTTTTTAAAGGACATGCACTCTTCGGTAGGGTGCGTGATCCTCCGATGGTATAAGCAGTAATTTGGATGTGCATCCGCTTCGTCAAGGTGTATGCTGCCAGGAGTATTTCCTTTAAAAGGAGGCAGCTTCATTCACATTGACAGGGCTTTAGCGAATTGCTTCCTTGTCTTAAACCTGCTTTTGTCTGTTGTAGGTGTGCTTCGATCTAGTTGGGGTACTCCACGGTTTCTCAATACCGGAGCTTCTTCAACTTGACGCCGACGCTTGGCCCTCTCGTATATGGCCGTTTTCCGCTCTCTGTCAGCTTTGCTTTTCTGAAGAGTTTCGCTCAGCAGTCTGTCAATCAATTCGTCCGATGGCTCCAATGATTTTGATTCCGGTTTTGGATCTGCCCCCAGTTTCTCTGCATCAGGAGCTTCTTTATCATCTATTGACGAGTGAGAGATCATGTGACAACCTGCCACGTAATCTTCGGGTTCTTTTGACGCGTCGTCTCCCTCGTCATTGCCATTGCCTCTGTTCTCAAGGATATGGTTGAGAAATTCCTGGAGTGTAACTGGGGTCCGCACCTTCTGGATGTATTCCTCCAGCGCGTCAATATGATTTTGCAGATCTGTGCACTTGTCGTCAAACTGCGCGGGCTTTTTGGTCTTCTTCTTTTTCTTCAAAGACTTTGACGGCTGGGCCTGGGTGTTTTGCTCATCGCTATTAACTCGCAGTGTTGGGCGTGGTTTTAGCATCCCCTCAATGATCTCGGGCTTTAGCGGGATTTTCCACCTGATTGTCGGGCATGCTTGAAGATCCTTCAGCATTCTTTGTGTTTTTGCCGAAAGAACTACTTCCCATGGAGCTTCCTCTATAAATGAGCATGATGCCCCCGGCGTGTCCACCCTTTTAGGGGTGTGCTGTTGTAGCGGATGTACCTTCCAGTTTTCGGACAGCGTGAACTTTCCCTGTTGATACTGGTCTTCAACCCAATTTTTGAAGACGTAGCAGTCTTCGATCGGATGGCCCAATACTCGGTGGTAGGGGAAGTAATTGGGATCGTTGACATCGTTCGGTTGTAGTGGGTGTCTCGGCTCCGGTAAAGTGATGAGCCCGTTGCGCACTGCTAGTTCGAACAGTCTCCTTGTTTTATCCTGGAGAAACGAGTAAGGATGTCTCAACTTCTCATCGAGGGATTGCCGCTTGTTGCTTTGGCGAACAACCGGTCTAGGGCCACTCGGTTGTTGAGCGTTGGCGATGAAGGTTGCTTTCCCTTTCCCCTTCTCATTCCGAGGATCCGTCTTTGAGGAAGATGGTCTATGGCCCATCTGGTCCATTTGGGCCAGCTTGTCGATCAAGGCCTGGAAGGTGATCGGGTTGAAAAACATCATGAATTGGGATATAGTCGCCTGAGGATCGAGGGTTCCCACAAACATGCCCACGGCAGGAGCTTCCTCTATGCGCTGTTCACACTTTGACCACAGATTCCGCCACCGAATGGCATATTGAACCCAGGTTTCTCCCTGCTTCACTCTAGCGTTAATTAGTGTGGTGATCGGAGTGCGCTTGCTAGCTCTCACGAATCTTTGTGTAAACGATAGCTCCATTTCTGCAAATGTCTTAACGGAGTCATTTGGGAGCTCAGAGTACCATTCAAACGCTGTCTCCGACAAGCTGCCAACAAACTGGCGAAGCAGTAGCTTATCGTCACCTCCGGTGTTGCTGCACAGAGCCCTAAATTGAGCCACGTGTTGGTGTGGATTCCCCGTCCCCTTATATACATGGAATTTAGGGATCGTATATCCCGGCGGGTACTTTATTTGGTCGTACCAACCCGGATAGGGTCGTCCAGTCTTGACGATTTGGCCAGCCGCTTCGCTCGCCTGATGAGCTCGTATCTGTTGAGCGATATAGTCATCCAGGACGGCTTTGGAGATGGTCTCTTCCTTGGCTACTGATAGAGCCAGAAGAGGGTTCGATGTCTCCCCTCTGTCGTCTTCAAGGATAATCGGAGGGTCTTCAGCTGTAGGATCCGGCTGTATCATCATCCCGACCATATCTTGGAATAAAAGCGCCATTCGTTTTATGTTGGCCGCTTGTTCCGCGACCTCTCTGTCTTTCTTCTCGAGGATTCTGCGGAGGAACTCAGCATCGGTTTCTTGTTCCTGACGATGCTCCGATGACGTCTCCGGGCTTGCTTTTAGCCCAGTGAGTGCGGCCATGGCTGTCAGCATCTCTTGGAGCTTTCGTTGTTGTTGCTCCTGAGCCTTTGTTATTGATCGAGTGAGTGGTCGATGATCCCCGGAAGCGCGGCTCTCCTCTTTCCCGAAAGCCATATAAACAGTATGCACCACCATGCCCCCAGACTTGGGGCGTTTGGTTTCAGTGCCTTTGAGCTTTGTCGTGGATATGGGGACTTTCTCCGGCCTGCTTCTTTTATGGGCGGTCGAAGTTAGGGGGCCATTGCAGCGGGTACCCAAGTAGATGATACCTTCTGTGATACGACAGGATGGTCCTTCTCTTGCCGAACCTTCATTTTCTTTGGTTGGCAGGTGTAGTCTTGGTTAATCACAGAGTCTTGGACCCTTCGCCAGACCCTGTGAATTTTGGAGGACAGACGCTGAGGGAACTGCTCTAGCTTTGCCTTTATGGCGCTCTCCACAGGTGGAGGAGATCTTTTCGGCATAGCAGTTGGCGAATTCCTACGTACCCTGTTAATTGGTTCAAAGTTGTTTCCAGTTGGAACAGCAGCATTAATTTCCACCACTGGAGCTGGCGGAGTCAGTCCAGAAGGAGAGCTGCCCCCAGTTTTCCTAACTTGGCGCCAATGTCAACGTCGAGCATGTCGCACGGCCGGAATCACCTCTATTGTCGGGGTAACTTCGTCCTGCCCCTTGCTTTGAGGAGAGGCTATTATTAGCGCCAGCCTGTCAAAGACTAACATCCGCTGGGAAGGAATAATCAACCTATCGAAGGCCGACTTTCGAGTAGGGGAAGCAGTTTGGACGGCTTCAGCTGCAGCAGGAGCTGGGATAGCCTTCTCTGGTATTGCGAGCCTCTTCATGGGCCCCTTTGAGCTTAGGCTCAGCCTGTCGAAGACTGAGGTATTAGACTTGGACGACCCGTTGAGAGGGGCCGCGGTAGTGGTGAGTCGATCAAAGACCGACTTCTTCGAAGCTTCTTACGGTGGCAGTGGGGCGCTGAAGCTTGCCGGTAGGATCATGGTCCTAAAGAACAGTCCAGTGGTGGCCTTAGTCACCTGTTCCACTGGCATCGTAAAAACGGAGGCCACTTGAGGCCCATAGGTCACTCCTCCAGCAAGGACGGAGTGGGAGTTATTGTCGTTGTTGCAGTTGAAAGCTATTTTCTCTGCATGGGAGCAAGACACCAAATCTTAGTGCCTCAAATCCAAGGACAACCATATCAAACCGCGATTCATTCGCGAATACGACACACGAAGTGTGGAGTGGAAAGAGGAAAAGGTCCCACCGGGCGTGCCAGAATCTGTTCTCCGCCGAAAGACACGACCGGGACGTTGGGACGTCCGGCCTAAATTATGGGGGGCAAATGCTATTTGGTTTTATCCGTCCATCTCTCCGAAGATGCTAAGTTGATTTATGGCACCGTGTATCAGAGGTTTAGACGGATGCAGCCGTTGTAGCAGACTTCGTCAGATTCCCCCTCGTTTACGAAGAGTTTTTAATTGTAGGGACGCTCTTCCCTGCAGGCGCAAGCCCCTACAGTTAATTACGCTACCGCATAGCGGTAACCACTTTCTCCTTCTCCAGATGGTCACTTCGTGTCGTGTGTGTTTGTTTTATTTTTTGTTGCCCGTGGATTGTATACGGAGACTAATTTATGTTGTCGCCCGTAGGGCGTGGATTAGTCCAAATCCGTATTTTCTTAGATTTGGTTTTGGGTTGGGTTTAAGGATCGTTAATCTCATTTGAGACTAAGATCAACTTAAACGTTTGTTAAGGATACGTTAGTCTAATTTTAGACTAAGATCTACTTAACAGGATCATTTAGATCCAACAAAAGAGCATTTGGACTCTATTGTTTTAGTTTAGGGACATTGCGGTCCATTGGGTTTAAGGACATCATAGTCCGTGACAATTTAAAGACGTCATAGTCTGTAAAGTTTAAAGACATCATAGTCTATGAGTTTAAGGACCTCACAGTCCATAAAGTTTAAGGACATCATAGTCCTTGAGTTTAAGGACCCCACAGTCCGTAAAGTTTAAGGACAACATAGTCCAGTTTAAAGACGTCATAGTCTGTGTGGTTTTGGTTCAACCATTTGGGATGCACCAAAAGTTATTGGTTATTGGGACCCTCCATCTCTCTGAAGACGTTGAGAAATCACAACGACATATATCAGAAGTATGAAGAGATGTACCCTTGAACCAATGTTGGTTAGGAGAACTGTTGTCAAGTTTGGGACTAAAATCAGTTAAAAATATTTATGAGAATATGGGCTCAATTAATCTACATTAGGGATCTGTGGCTAACTTTGGCTCGGCCCACTCAGTTAAAATGTTGGACATTTAATTAGGCTCAGCCTTTTTTCATTTAACAATGCTGAGCATTGGTTTGGGTTCTGACAATCTTTTTGTCTTTTATTGAGTGGTGAGCACTCATTATGGCTTTGGGGCTTTATTTAAAGAACAGTTTATGTTCCCTCGGCGCCCACGTGAGGAGCACGTGGCGCGCTTGGCGCTGAGCGTCAGACTTAGAGCGCTAAGGCGCTTCCTTAAATTGGAGCGCTAGGAACGCTGCGGCGCTGTGTGCCAGTCTTGGAGCGCTAAGGCACTTCTTTAAATTAGAGCGCTAGGAGCGCTAAGGCGCTGTGCTCCAGTCTTAGAGCGCTAAGGCGCTTCTTTTTTAATTGGAGCACTAATGCTCTTTTTAGGCAGCTTTGATCAGTTCTGCGCTCTGAGAATTAAATTCTCATTTATAAGAGATTGTGTCTCGCAGCTCTAAGAACAAAGTTCTTATTTTATAGGAGATGTTACAATCTCTTATGTTTTTTGTGAAAGACTTTGTCTTTATGGATCTGTGATCTGAAGAGAATTGAATTCTTCTCCCCCCTTTTTTATGATGAGATACTATGATCTCTTTTTGTGAAAGACCTCTGTCTTATAGATATATGATCTAGAAAAAGAACTACGTTCTTCTTCTTTTGATGAAATGCTTTGATCTCTATGTTTTATTTACCTTGAAGAAATTCTTCTTCCGAGAGCTTGCTCTTCTCTTTGAAATTTCTCAAAGTTTGTAGAGGGGTTCCTCTGTGTGAAACTTATGGGGAGTTTTTTTTCTTTTTCTTTTAAGACTTGAAGTCTTGGGGCCTTATATAGTGGAGGCTGATCAGTTAAGGCAATCTTTTTCTGATTGATTTGGGGATGCTTCCCCGCCATTGGATCTTTGATCCTAGGGCTTCTGTTTTACAGAAGACATATTTCTTGTTATTAACTAGATTGGGAAATTATTTTCCCATACAGAGATTATTCTATATCTTGGTGATTTTTAATCACCATTGGATCTTTGATCCAACGGTGCTCTAATTTACAGAGTATAATCTTTCCTGTTTGGAAAGATTCTGAGGAGTATTTCCGTAACAGAATTTTATTCTGGTAATTTGATGATTTTTTAATCATTTTTGTTGGATCTTTGATCCAATGGTGGAGAACATTTAGTTCCAGCGCTAGCGCTCTCGTGCTTTGCACGTGAGCGCTGCATCAGAGTATTTGACTCTTGGTGCTAGCACACTTAGAGCTAGCGCTCTCGTGCTTTGCACGTGAGCGCTGCATCAGAGCCTTTGACTCTTAGCGCTTGGCGCATTTAGCGCTTGGCGCATTTAGCGCTAGCGCTTTCGTGCTTTGCACGTGAGCGCTGCATCAGAGTCTTTGACTCTTAGCGCTGGCGCATCTGGCGCTGGCGCTCTCGTGCTTTGCACGTGAGCGCTGCCTCAGAGTCTTTGAATCTTAGTGCTGGCGCTAGCGCTCTTGTGCTTTGCACGTGAGCGCTGCCTCATTTCAAATTTCAAAATTTGAACAGAGTTTTGCTCTGATTGGGGGAAACAGCTTTCAAGCTCGAAAGTCCCACTGGACAGATATGAAAATCCCAAAACAAATCAGATCAGCTATCAACCTCCGTGTCGGAATCAAGCTTCGTCTTGAAAAATCAGACTCTGTGTCGAAATCAAACTCCGTCTCGGAACCAACCCCTGTGCCAGAATCAAGTTTCGCTTTAGGATCAAATCATTTTTCAACCTCTTGCATCGGAATCATGTTTCGTCTCAAGATAAAATCAAGTATCAATCCCTCCATCGGAACCATATCTCATCTCAGAATAACTATCTCGAATCGGAATTATGCTTCGTCTCAGAACCTCATGTTGGAATTATGCTTCATCTCGGAATATCTGCTCCTATATCAAAATCATGCTTTACCTCAGAAGCTCTGTGTCGGAACCATGCTTCGTCTCAGAACATATCCCCATGTCGGAATCATGCTTTGTCCCAGAATCAATCTCTGCGTCGGAACCGTGCTTCGTCTCAGAATGTCTACCTCCCTACCGGAATCATGCTTCACCTCGGAGTCAAGTCAACTAACTGCCTTCCGTGACGGAATCATGCTTCGTCCCGGAATCAACCTCTGCATCAAAATCATACTTCGTCCCAGAATCAATCTCTGCATCGGAACCATGCTCTGTCTCAGAATATATGCCTCGTGTTAGAATCATACTTCGCCTCGAAGTATTTTCCTTCCATGTCGAAATTATGATTCTTCTCAGAACCAACCTATGTGTCAGAATCATGCTTCATCTCAGACTATATGCCCCTCATCGGAATCATACTTTGTCTCGGAATACCTGCTCCTATTGTCAGAATTATCAATTATGCTCCTCCCCTGGAATGATGCTCCTGGAATTATGCTATGCACTTCGAAATGATGCTCCGCCCTTGAAATGATGCTCCTGAAATTATGCTCCGGACCCTGGAATTATGCTCCTGAAATTATTCTCTGCACCTCGGAATTACGCTCGGCTCTTGGAATCAAGTTACATCCCGAAACTATACTCCACACCTTGAAATGATGCTCCCTGGAATCAAGCTCCATCTCGGAATTATGCTCCGCCTTGGAATTAGGCTCCACCCCTAGAATGAAACTCCTAGAATTATGCTCCGTACTTCGGAATAATGCTCCACCACCGGAATGATACTCTTGGAATTATGCTTCGCACCTTAGAATGATGCTCCACCTTGGAATCAAGCTCCAGGATACCGACCTCCACGTCGCTAAAAGATAATCATATCAAGTTCTCCATGGATGAAGATCCATCAATTTCATGCACACAATCCATAGGCGCGGTATGCATTCATTGATTGAGGCACTTTGTTAGGGTCAAAAATTACACCCCATTACCAAAATCAAAAATCAAAATGAAAAGTCAAAAGTCAAAGTCAATTTTTCAAATTCAATGCCAAAATGGACCCGAGTTCGACTAACCCGGATCCGACCTCAAGAAACTGGGCTCACGCCCAAAACCGCCTTAAGCCGAAGCGAAACCGGTCGGCCGTCGAAGAAGAAAGAAAAAAAAGAAATTTATAATAAATAGATTTTTATATGCAAATAAATATTAAATTGTAAAATAAGTATGCAAAAAACCAATTTATGTAAAACCCATGGCTCATATGCAAAAATAAATGAGCACATGGGCATAGGATAGACAAATGAGCCATTTTGTAAAACCCAAAGGGCTATGTGAAAAATATTAGCCCTATATAAGGCAACATTATGAGAAAATGAAGCATAATCCATTCCCCACAAAATTTCTAGAGTTTGTGCCTCCTTCTTTTTCAAGGTTCAAAACCTTCTTCTTCTTTCTTTTTTGAATTAAATTAAGAGTTTAACTTTTGTAAGAAATAGTTTTCCACCATAAAATCATTGAAGGGGGTCCAAATATCCCATCAAATCCCTAAATGGGGAAATTTTAAATCTCATCACCCTTCTTCTCCAAGATCAAAAAATAGAGGAGGAAGAAGGAGACCCATCTATAAAAACCTCACCTTTGGGGGATCCAAAGCTTAAAGAGATGAAAGGGGTCACCTCTCATCATCCAAGACATGGATCTTGAAGCTTCAAAAGATCCTTTTTGGTTTTCTTTTCAAATAAAATTGTTTTGAAAGTTTAACTCCACATAAAATCTTTAGGGAGTTTAACTCGAAATAAAATTGTTTATATAAAATATTTTGGGAATTTAACTTTAAATAAAATTGTTTTGGGAGTTTAACTCCACATATAAAATCTTTTGGGAGTTTAACTCCACATATAAAATTTTTTGTGAGTTTAACTCCAAATAAAATTGTTTTGGGAGTTTAACTTCACATATAAAATCTTTTAGGAGTTTAACTCCACATAAAATCTTTTTAGAAGTTTTCTGGCTTCTTCCTTCGTCAACTGCACCTGGATTGAAAGAGCTGGGATAGCTTCCCTCCCAGTGAAGGTTCTGATTGCTTCTTCGGATATGACGGAAGGAGCAACTCCATAATAAAAATCTTTGGGAGTCTAACCCCAAATTCAAACCATTGGGAGTTTAACTCCAATTTCAAAACCCTTTTTTTGGAGTTTAACTCCAGACATATAGCATAGAACCCGCCCCCCTTCGCCCTTAAAACAAAAAAAACAAAATAAAAATAAAAAATATAATAAAAATGTAAATAAAAAACGTTTCTTTTGAATAAATAAACACCTGTTTGTCACATGAAATTAAAAAAAATGAGCACGCCCCCGATGCATTTTTTTCAAGCACCAACACATCCCATTGAGTTCACATGACCAGTTTGACCCGTCAATCGGAGGTTCTCTCGCTCCAAAAGCGAGTAATTAATGACAGTTTAGTCTGCGGCTGCCAGAGATTTGGATCTCCACAATCAATAAAACCACACCATGCCCCAAGCAGGAGGAATCTGTATACGCCTGACAAGCACGCGCATTCTTATCTCATTAGGGTGACGAAAAACACTCTATAGTTGGTTTTCTTCATTCCTCACCTTTCGACACCTGTCTAAGGTTTGGAAAAAGACTATCCAACAAGCGTAACAGGTGTACTCTCCTAATACAAGGATCTCTTAACTTGAGAGAAGGTGAAGAAGGGGAGGCAACTGAATTACACAATTCAATTTCTCCAGAACCCGTGACCATCCTCGGACTGAAATAAATTTTTTCAAGTTCGTATGTAACTTTACAAGATGGTCATTCCAAGCTATATGGATATCCATAGTGATACAAAGTGTTCTGGAGAAAACAAAGGGTAAAGTAGGAGCAGTAAGGATATATGCGACTTAGTCGTGCATCATGACAAACCAAATCCAAGTTTGTAAAAAAGATTCGGTCAACTTGGTTTATGAGTTTAAGTTTAAGGTCAGTCATTGTCACGCCCCGCTTCCCAGAGTACGCAAGATTGGGCACGTGACATAGCCAACCATGCTACCTGTGGGTAGGAAATATCCATCCACAGTCACATTACGGTTGTAGAGATATCAAGAACAAAATAATAAACTAATCTAATACATGTCCAAATCCATAATAACAAGAATCAATAAACAATGAGTGCGGAAGCAAATGATCCAATACAATAAATAAACAGTACGTCCCATAATGCGGGCTCACATCTGGAAATAAAATGAAAATAAATAGACTAAACCCTAAAGAACTCACAGTTCAGCCTGCTGGCTGAAGTACTCCTGCTCGGTCGTCGACAGTGGTACGGAATCTGGGCCATGCAAAACCCAGACGTCAGCGCGTCATGTCAACCAAATAGTAGAATATAAACATGGTACTAAGCAATGCAGGTATGAACATGAATAAAGCAGTACTAAGAAATAACAGAGCAGGGTAATGTGCAAGGGTGACTAAACTGTCCTATCAGGTTTCTACTCTATAGTCTTTGAAATCAATTGATGAATCGTCGATGTAACTCAATAGTATCCCGTGCGTGCCCGGGACCACGGTCAAGGTCCTCGGGGCTGAATCCGAGACGTGCCGCTAAGCAGTAATAGGTAGCAAGATGGGCAAGTGATGTCAGCATCACCACTCCGGGGCTGGCCAAGCCCGTAAGACTGATCAGAACAAGTATCGAACTGTTGAGTTACAAGTCGGTTTCACTTTTGATTTCCCCATACCCCCAAGCTATGTATGTCAGGTCAGGTATTCAGTAGTCAAGGACTAATGCCAACACCAAATCAGGTAAAGTAGGTCTGTCTGGATAGACAGCAGGAATGGTCAGGTTTGTCGGCATTAGGCATGAAATCAGGTAACAGGTCAGGTCACGTTTGTTGGAGATAGTGCCCTCAGAGTCAATTATTGGATCACAGGCACGTGATTGCAATGATTGAGGGAGGACCTATCCCGGTAGGACAATCTTACTCGAGATGATAGTATGCTATCTGGTTTATCTTTATCATCGTGTACTGCTTTAGGTGACCTGACATGTCGCTATTACACGTTGATAGAGCCCCTAGGATTCTTGCTTGACGACCAGCAGTATGATGGCGATCATATACGTGGGAGCTGGTAGTCTATAAGCACATCCTTAAAAGGTCCCTAGTCGTAGGAGTTTCGAGACAGGGCATCGATACTCCATTAGTAGACTAGTGTATACAGTCGAGACCCCGACGAGGGGCGGTGGCCGGTCTCACAAGCCACTGGTGTCAGTTGGTTCACCTAAGATGTATACAGGTGCTCATTGGGTTATGAGTACACCGGACAGGACTCGCCGGGAACATGCTAGTTGGTCTTATACCAGACGTCAGATAGCAGTTCCCTAGTGACATGTGTACAGGTTAGTTCATCGACCTGAGATCGTCATTTGTCTCGTGTGAGTTCCCACTGTGCTTTGATTACTACCCTACCACGGCTCAAAGGAGTCGTGCAAACAGGTTTTAGTTGGGTACAGTCCCGAGCCACATGGAGGCAGTGAGCGGATCTTCAGGGGTTCGTCTCTCCCGGTATTGGGGGTGAGGTCGCGCTGTATCTAGGAGAGCCATTACGCAAAGCCCTCGGCCGAGGCAGGAGATTTACTGGTAGGTATTCCAGTAGTATCTCAGGGCGTTCTGGGCTACACTCCGACACGACTTGTACCGCCTTTGGGGGTCTGACTTTTACCAACCCCCTAGGCCCGCCATGCGATACTCATAGACGAACGGACCGGACTGTACGGATATTGTCACTGACAGGCTCAGTAGGGTGTCAGGATGAGTTCGCTCATCGACGTCCCTTTTGGTCAATAGCTGGTGGCCCGTCACGTATTGGCTTATACCTCTGACGTGCTAGTGGTTAAATCCACAGCCATTGTATTGACGAGTCTTTAGAGTCCACCACACTTTCAGTTACTCAGCTTTCGGGCGAAACGCTGTAGAGGCCGTATGGAGATATGGCAGGGTCCGATCAGATACGTGCGGTATTGCACGGATCAGGATCGGACAGTTTTGTACTAGTGGCCGTATAGTTATATGGCAGGGTTTGATCTGATACGTGCCGTATTGCACGGATCAGGATCGAACGGTTTTTACTAGCCGGCTTTAGCTTAAGCCGGTCCTAGTTTAGTACAGTGTAGATTTTGTCTCATTGCATTTGTATCCGGTCGGAATACAGATGCGGGTGTGTATGCACAGTATCGGGGTTTTCCTGTAATTTATTACGGGACCAGTTTTCTGGAGTTGCCAGTTTGCATTCCGTTTCGGCCGGTTTTCCTTTGTTCTTTCCCGGCCGGACTTTTCCGATGGAGGGGGTTATTTGCAGTTTTGCAAATAACACTTTGTGGAGGGTTTTATTGCTAAAAGATTTATTATGATAGCTTTCATTTCTTTTGCTCCATGATGCATTTATTGTGATTAGATGAGGGTATGGGTGGGTTTAATTGAAGCATGGTTCATGTTTGGATGTGGTCACCATTCTTGTGCTCCTACACTCACCTCCCTCTTGCTTTCATATATTGTTTTTCCTCCACCCTTTGATTCTCACTTGATGATAAGTTTTTCATTAAAAAGAAAGAGAGAAGAAGAAAAAGAAAGGGAAAAAGAAAAAGAATGAGAGTGTTCATCTTTGTTATGGGAGGAATTCTTCATCTCCTTCTTCTTCTTGTTTCGGAAAAATGAAAGCACCATTTTTCCTATCCCCATTCCTCCATCATGGCAACTTAACCCCATTGAGACAAAGCGTATTCTACACTACACATTCTACAGCAAATCTTGAGCATGTCGAGTTGCCGGCTTCATGCTCGAGTTGCCTCGGTATTGAGGCGGGAGCCCGTAAAAGACGAAGGCGATGTGGTGCCCTTTCCGGCGAGGAGGCGACGATGTGGAGCCAAGACTTTCCGCGGGAGATCGGAATGATGAAGAGAAGACCGGAGGACTCGGATCACTCGGTATACTTTTCTTCCCATCTCTTGATTGCTAGCATTAGGTTAATGGTAAACGATCCGGGTTTTCTTTGTCCGCGGTAGCGCCGGTTTCCGAGTAAGGAAAAATTTTGATTCCGCAATTTGGCCTCGAGTACGTGGCCGGGGCGCTGCCGTGGCGCAACATGGTATCAGAGCCACGCCATTAACTTCGTCTAGCTTGGTTATACCTATTTCAAAAACTAACGAATCGTGAGTATTTTAAAGACAGGCCAAGGGATTCTACGGATATTTCAAAGGATGTACCATTTCTTAAAAACACCGTAGCCCTATTTTCTAACCATCACGATTCGTGTTATTTCAATAGAAAAACTGTATGACTCGTTTACATCAACGTTTATATTCGTACAGGTTGCGTTATTATTCATGTTCTGCATTTACTATTCATCTGCCATTTATGCATGCTTATATGTATTTTCATTAGTAATGATGAAACATGTTGTTAGGACACCAGCACCATTACCGATGATGCGTATGCTCCACGTACACTCACTTGCCGGCTCACACACATCTTCATCGGTAATTGCTATGTCACGTACACTTTAGAGAATATTATTCCTTGACATAGCTTGCTAGCGGATAGTTCCTAGATGTTATTGTTTCATATGCTAGTTCATTGTTGCATTCATTGCTTGATATTTCATGCACATTTATATATTCATTGTCATGCATTATATTACGGGCCAGTCCGGATTGCCGGAGCCCAGTATTCATTATTGTTGATTATTCGGTCTTGGATTTCGGATTTCCATGAGATTTTCTGGATTTAGAGAAACCGCAGAGATTTATAAATTGATTACCATTTTAAAAAGATAAAAGTGCGATTTTCTCATGATATGATTTGAGATATGTCCACCGTGAGTTTTCTCGGCTCTTGAGCAATATCATATACCCGATTCGAGGAGTGGAGGAACCGTCTGTGGGTGCATGGTGGACCCGGTGCGGTACCCCGGGGCAAGATGGTCGCAGATGATGGCATTAAGCCTGAGACAGGGGAGCATTGCTGACCGGTGATTGTATTGTGATTCGACGGATATCCGGAGGATACCGATCGGAGTACAGGCCAGTCCGGATAGCCGGAGCCTAAGGTTTGAGATTTGATGTTATGGGCCAGTCCGAAGAGCCGGAGCCCTAGATATTGAGATTCGAGGTTACAGGCCGGTCCGGATTGCCGGAGCCTGAGATATTGAGATTTATGTTTTGTGTCGATACTTGACACTGATTTCATGTTAATTTCATTGATGATACCTCGATTTATAATTATACAGAAATCTCACTATTTTATGAAAACAGTTTCCACATTAGATGCATTCTGTTTTCATGCATTCATACCTCATATTATGATATATTGCTACTTGAGGCACGGACACGAGCATATGGTATTACACTTATGTATAGATGTTTACCCTTGCCACCTTATCATGCTTCAGACTTTATCATATTGAGGATATATATTATGATCGTATTGACATAGGATTGAGTCATACATACGATTTCTGCTCTGTGATGTTTTCTACTCACGAGTTGGCAACTCACCACCGTTGTGCCACAGTTCTTGCAGGTTTTGCCGTACAGGTTTCATTGCGGCTTTCTGGCACACTGCTTCATTCCGGGTGATTGCTTTAGTAGGTGGGTTCACTCGCATCATGACCACCATTGTACTTATTTATATTCAGTTGTATCTAGAAACTCCATCAACCAGACTTGTACATTTAGTTCAGACTTTGAAAACCAGTTGTGTATTATTTCAACCTTAGAGTCGCGCGTTGTATTATTATGGTTTTCGTGTTGATTTTGAGTTTTCTTTTGAGTTTTGATCCTCGCCCTTCGGCGTTGTATATTATATTGCTTGCGCCGTCAATTGACGAAGAGCTAGCTCCCGCTTGGGATGCCTTTATTCATATTATGCATGTTGTACCTATTTGGGACCAGTATTTACAAAGGAAACTCTGCCGAAATTTTCAGAAAAGAATTGAGATTTTAAAAATGCACACTTCGGCTTATGTTATTAAAACCACTTGCTTTAAAACATGTTTTCTTCACTTCTTTCCTAAAATGGTTTAGATTTCTGGGATTTCTTAGCTTACTTGAATTAGATGGGGTCCTATAGACTTCATATGATTCAAGTGCCAGTCATGTGCCATTTCGGGTCGTGACATCAACAGACTATGTGTACTCATGTCACTTGAGAACTGCTATCTGAAGATTGGTATAGTAACATCTAGACGTTCTCGGTGAGTCCGTACGGTGTACTCATCTCCAGTGAGCATCTGTATACAATCTTAGGTGCAATATACCAATGGCTATGAGACCTGTCACCGCCCCTCGTCGAGGTCTAGAAACATATACACTAGTTTACTCTGGAGTATCGATACCCAGTCTCGATTCTCCCACGACTTGGGACATTTAAAGATGTGCTTATAGACTACCCAGCTCTCACAAGTATGATCATCATCATAACTCTGGTAGTCAAGCAAGAATCATAAGGTCTTTATCATTATGTATTAGCGACATGTAATAAAACGTATACACATCAATAATAAAGACAAACCAGATAGCATACTATCATATCAAGCAACAATGTTCTACCTGTATAGGTCCTCCTTGAATTATCATAATTGCCTACCTTCGTTTACAATAATTGCCTTAATGGCACTATAACCAACAACCCCTCTCACTCATATGCCCGAGTCTCATGTGCCATAATCTGATTACATCTGAATTTAACATGGATTTAGATAATGAAATTGCCACCGAACCGGTAGTTGTCGAACCCTGTAACACATATAAGGAACCCGTTTTTAAGCCCTTCATAATGACGAGAGCACATTTACTGACTTTCAAAACTCCACCTTCAGCGAAGAACTTATAGCCATTAACATCGAGTGTACCCAATGAAATGATATTTTTTTTCAAGTCATGGACATGCCTAACCTCCACTAATGTTCTCACAACGCCATCAAATATCTTGATTTGAATCGTTCCCTTACCAATAGCAAGACACGAACTATTGTTGCCCGTCAAAACCACTCCAACATCAACAGAATCATAGGTGGAGAACAAATCCCTATTGGGACACATATAGTAGAAACAACCCAAATCCATAATCCATTCATTATTGGATCGATATTTGTTGTCAAGAAGCACAAGTAGATCTCCTTCTCCTTCAGCAATGCTAGCTTCAGTTGAAGACTCCTTCTTCTGATTGTCTTCATGCTTCTGCTTGTTCTGCAATTTGTAACAATTGACTTTGAAGTGCCTCTTCTTCTTACAATAGTTGCAGATCAAGTTCTTATATTTGGACTTCGACCTTGACTTCTTCTTGCCACCTTCCGGACTCTCTTCTCCGTTCTCCCTCGAACAAATAAGCCTGCAGATTGACCATCGCCTTCGCTAGATGTTAATTCCTTATCAATCTTCTCCTTGTTCATCAAATTATCTTTAACTTTCTTGATCGAGATAGTATCTCGTCCATAGACCATGGTGTCACAAAAGTGCTTATAAGAGGGTGACAAAAAACATAACAATAAAAGTGCTTAATCTTCATCATCAATCTTAATATCGATCTTACCCAGATCTATAGTGATCGAATTAAACTCACCAATGTGAGATTTGATAAGAGAGCCTTCTGACATAAGAAGTGTGTAGAGACGCTGCTTCAAAATGAGTCGATTTGTGAGAGACTTCTTCAAATATAACTTCTCTAATTTCAACCACAAACTAGCTGCCGTCTTCTCCCAAGAACTTCTAGCAAAACATCGTTTGTCAAACACAACTGGATAGCCGTGAGAGTCTTTTCATCCAATTTCTCTCATGCTTCCTCCGTCATAGTGGAAGGCCTTGAATTCTTCCCAAGAATCGCCTTCTTCAAACCATTCTATGTCAATACGACAATCATACGAACTTTCCATAGACAAAAACTCATATTCCCATCGAACTTCTCAATATTGAACTTATAATCGTTGGAGACATAATGCAGGATCAAAAGAACCAATTGAAGTTCACTTAGGAATTTCCACAAACACCTTGAGTGCTTACAAATTAAAAAACTTCAAAATCACAATATAAGAAGATGGGGAAAGGACACAAGCGTCGTCACCAACCATAAACCTAGATCGTAAGATCGAAAACTTAAAGGTTCAAGCAAACAAAGCCCTAAACACCAAATCTCCCAACGAACCACAACGTAGCTCTGATACCAATTTGTTGAGGCAAATACGATCGCGAAGTAATAAAAAAACGATAAAGAGAAGTAAACAAATAAACAAAAGCAACAGAAATAGAGCACAAACCAAAAGACACAAGATTTACGTGGAAAACCTTTACGGGAAAAATCACGGGCGAAGGAGAAGCACTTTACTAATCGAAAAAATATAGAGGATTACAATGCTGGATGAACTCTCATAAAATCCCTCTCAAAACCCTAACCTCCCCTCTCTCTATCTAATTAACAAATGGGTTCCACCCAATTAAGATTACAAAATACAATATAGTAGGAGGCAAATAGAGTAAAAATCGAATTTCCCAAAACAGCCCAGAATTTGACCCGAGTCGATTTGAGCCGGCTCAAGATTGTCCTGAGCCGTCTCTTACAAACATAGAACAATTGATAATTCCAAACAACTTGTGAGCCGGCTCAAAAAGACATTGAGTCGGATCAACTTAAAATCCTCCGTGAATTCAATTGGGAAACTTCTAAGGGTCGAGAATACAAGGCAAACTCAACAAAAACAAATTTAGTAGGTTGTTGAAACTCAATACAGACTCTTTTCTACTTTGATTCTGCTGCTTTCTCTCCATTTCCTTCTTATGAACCCGTTAATATCAATAAAGGAAAAAATAATCAAGAATCAAGGGGAAAAGATAAGTACAATTTTTTTTATTTATTACCTTGTTAAAACTCGATACAAACTCCTTTCTGTTTTGATTCTGCTGCTTGCTCTCTACTTCCTTCTTATGAACTTGTTAATGCCAATAAAAGAAAAAAATAATCAAGGATCAAGGAAAAAATAACTTCAAAAAAATTTATTTATTGCCTTGTTGAAACACGATACAAATTTCTTTCTGTTTTAATTCTGCTGCTTACTCTTTATTTCCTTCTTATGAACATGTTAATGCCAATAAGAAAAAAAAATCAAGAATCAAGGGGAAAAACAACTTCAAATTTTTTATTACTTGTTACCTTGTCGAAACTCGATACAAACTCCGTTCTTGATTCAATTCTGTTGCTTGGAAAAAATAATTTCAAAAAAAATTTATTTATTACCTTGTAGAAACTCGATACAAACTCCTTTCTGCTTTGATTCTGCTGCTCATTCTCTACTTCCTTCTTATAAACCTTTTAATGCGAATAAGGGAAAAAATAATCAAGAATCAAGGGAAAAGAATAATTTCAAAAATAATTTATTTATTACCTTTTGGAAACTTACCTTCTTGAAACTTGATACAAACTAGTTTCTCCTGAGTTCGATTGATATTGATGAGGAGATTTTTAAAAAAAAGTTTTTTGTAATTGATGGAGGTCATTTTCGGGTCTCCGCCAGATGTTGTCTTCCGTCGATCTCCCGGTGGATTTTGGAGGTGATCTACTGTTGTGTGTGGGTCTCAATGGGTTTGAGGAAATTGGTGATTTGAGGAGTTTAGCGCCGAGTACCTACAAAGAATTCCCGGGGTGGTTTGGTACCACCGAGGACCCTCCGACGATCAAGTTAGCACTAGATCCCAGCAGAGTAACGGCTAAGTGGAATAAAAATGGCTTACTTGACCCCTCTGTGATGCGGGTTTATATAGCGGCGGTAGCATGCGGCAGCAGGCGCGAGAATCTCGCCGGCAGTTACGCTCCCGACGTCACGCCCGCGTAATAAGCGGATCGCCCGTTAATAGGGATCGTGATGGCGTGGAACGTGGGATGTTGCCGGCGGAGAATCTGCGCATGGAGAGATTCGCGGAGTGGCGGTTACGCCTGCGAGTGGTGGAGTCGGTCGGAAAACCGAGGAAGACGGCCTTGGCTGGAGGGCTCGGGACGAGCGAAAGGGCCGAGGAGTAATGATGGTCTTGTGGCGGCTCGGGACGAGCTGAGAGGCCGAGGAGGCCAATTTAAAGGGGGCTCTGAGGAGGGCCGGCTAGGGGTTGCAGTTCGGGTACAGGGGTGGCCTGGTCGGCTCCATGCAGGGCCTTTCTTCTGAGTTCTTAGACACGTCGTCTGCCACGTGTCGTGATCCTGGGGATCACCAATATTGAGCATCATCATTAGCCCCCCACTCCTGTCCCGACCAGCCAGCTGGTCGGGTCAGGAGTGGACTGCCGGGCCGCCCGGGGTGAGCTCCCTCCTAAGGTTTCGTCGGGATGCGTCCCCGGGCTGTCAGTTGTCTTTGTTGGGTAGGAAGCTACCCGCCGGGATGCGCCGAGTAGGAAGGGGCTCGGCGGCCTCGCGAAGAGGGCTTCAGATCCTCAGCGTCTGATGGGCAGGAGGACGCCCACTGGGGATGCGCCGAGCAGGAAAGAACTCGGCGGCCCCGCGATGAGGACTTCAGACCATCAGCGTCTGATGGGCAGGAGGATGCCCGCCGGGGATGCGCCGAGCAGGAAGAAACTCGGCGGCCTCGCGATGAGGGCTTGAGATCCTCAGCATCTGATGAGCAGGAGGATGCCCGCTAAGGATGCGCCGAGCAGGAAGGAACTCGGCGGCCTCATGATGAGGGCTTGAGATCCTCAGCATCTGATGGGCAAGAGGATGCCCGCTGAGGATGCGCCAAGTAGGAAGGAACTCGGCGGCCTCACGATGAGGGCTTAAGATCCTCAGCATCTTATGGGCAGGAGGATGCCCGCTGGGGATGTGCCGAGCAGGAAGGAACTCGGCGGCTTCGCGATGAGGGCTTCAGACCATCAGCGTCTAATGGGCAGGAGGATGCCCGCTGGGGATGCGCCGAGCAGGAAGGAACTCGGCGGCCTCACGATGAGGGCTTGAGATCCTCAGCGTCTGATAGGCAGGAGGATGCCAGCTGGGGATGCGCCGAGTAGGAAGGAACTCGGTGGCCTCGCGGTGAGGGCTTGAGATCCTCAGCATCTTATGGGCAGGAGGATGCCCGCTGGGGATGCGCCGAGCAGGAAGGAACTCGGCGGCCTCGCGATTAGGCTTTAGACCATCGGCGTCTGATGGGCAGGAGGATGCCCGCTGGGGATGCGCCGAGCAGGAAGGATCTCGGCGGCCTCACGATGAGGGCTTGAGATCCTCAGCATCTGATGGGCAGGAGGATGCCCACTGGGGATGCGCCGAGCAGGAAGGAACTCGGCGGCCTCGCGGTGAGGGCTTGAGATCCTCAGCATCTGATGGACAGGAGGATGCCCGCTGGGGATGCGCCGAGCAGGAAGGAACTCGGTGGCCTCATGATGAGGGCTTCAGACCATCAGCGTCTGATGGGCAGGAGGATGCCCACTGGGGATGCGCCGAGCAGGAAGGAACTCGGCGGCCTCGCGGTGAGGTCTTGATCCCTGGCGTTATGGGGTAGGGAAGCTACCAGCCAGGGATAGTTGAGCAGGGTAGCTTCTCGGTGCCTCCTGGCGACGGCTTTGATCCTTGACGCTGGAGGGGCCGTGAGAGGCCTGCGAAGGATGACCGGGCAGTGAAGCTACGCGGTTGCCTCTTGGCGAGGGCTTTGATCCTTGACGCTGGAGGGGTCGTGAGAGGCCTGCGAAGGATGACCGAGCAGCACTGGAAGGGCTGTTCGAGGCCTGCGAAGGATGGCTGAGTAGGGTAGCTGCTCGGTGCCTCTTGGCGAGGGCTTTCTGATCCCTGGCGTTGCGGTAGGGAAGCTACCCGCCAGGGATAGCCGAGCGAGGGATCCTCGGGCTCGACTGCCTCTGGGAGGACTTTCTGATCCCTAGCGTTGCGGTAGGGATGCTACCCGCCAGGGATATCCGAGCGAGGGATCCTCGGGCTCGACTGCCTCTGGGAGGACTTTCTGATCCCTGGCGTTGCGGTAGGGAAGCTACCCGGCAGGGATAGCCGAGCGAGGGATCCTCGGGCTCGACTGCCTCTGGGAGGACTTTCTGATCCCCGGCACCGCGGTAGGGATGCTACCCGCCAGGGATAGCCGAGCGAGGGATCCTCGGGCTCGACTGCCTCTGGGAGGACTTTCTGATCCCTGGCGTTGCGGTAGGGATGCTACCCACCAGGGATAGCCGAGCGAGGGATCCTCGGGCTCGACTGCCTCTGGGAGAACTTTCTGATCCCTGGCGTTGCGGTAGGGAAGCTACCCACTAGGGATAGCCGAGCGAGGGATCCTCGGGCTCGACTGCCTCTGGGAGGACTTTCTGATCCCTGGAATTGTGGTAGGGAAGCTACCCGCCAGGGATCCTCGGGCTCGACTGCCTCTGGGAGGACTTTCTGATCGCTGGCGTTGCGGTAGGGAAGCTACCCGCCAGGGATAGCCGAGCGAGGGATCCTCGGGCTCGACTGCCTCTGGGAGGACTTTCTGATCCCTGGCGTTGCGGCAGGGAAGCTACCCGCCAGGGATAGCCGAGCGAGAGATCCTCGGGCTCGACTGCCTCTGGGAGGACTTTCTGATCCCTGGCATTGCGGTAGGGAAGCTACCCGCCAGGGATAGCCGAGCGAGGGATCCTCGGGCTCGACTACATCTGGGACGACTTTCTGATCCCTGGCATTGCGGTAGGGAAGCTACCCGTCTGGGATAGCCGAGCAGGGTAGCTGCTGGGCTGCCTTTTAGTGAGGGCTTAGATCCTTGGGCGAGGTGGCCCTCGAGCCGCCGTGGCGAGCCCCTTCTGTGCGACCCCGTCAAGGGTGGGGGGTGAGGGTCGCAAGGAGGCTCGAGGCGAGGCGCCCCAGTGGAGGATCTTGGCGTGGAGCTGTGGGGCGCCCAGTGGGCCTCAGAGAGTATCGGCCCGTGAGACCCGTGGCCATAGGACGCAGCCTGCCGGTGTCAGCCGCGCCAATGAGGGCAGAGTCTCCTGGAGGCGGAGGAGCGGCAATCTGGGGCCCTGGCCCGGCCATTTGGATGCGGACGAGCACCTCCGCGATGTAGTGTAGTCGGTCTATTCGGCCGGCGAGGGCGTTGATGACGGTCGCCGGAGGAGGTTCATCCGTGTCTCTGGTGAGGGGGAGGCGGCGGCTGGTATCTGGATCTTCAGGGTGATCGATTGCCATATAGATGGAGATCAAAAGGCCAACTTCTGTTTTTATGGAGTTTTAGTTTCCCACAGACGGCGCCAACTGATGGAGGTCATTTTCGGGTCTCCACCAGATGTTGTCTTCCGTCGATCTCCCGGTGGATTTTGGAGGTGATCTCCTGTTGTGTGTGGGTCTCAATGGGTTTGAGGAAATTGGTGATTTGAGGAGTTTAGCGCCGAGTACCTGCAAAGAATTCCCGGGATGGTTTGGTACCACCGAGGACCCTCCGACGATCAAGTTAGCACTAGATCCCAGCAGAGTAACGGCTAAGTGGAATAAAAATGGCTTACTTGACCCCTCTGTGATGGGGGTTTATATAGCGGCGGTAGCATGCGGCAGCAGGCGCGAGAATCTCGCCGGCAGTTACGCTCCCGACGTCACGCCCGCGTAATAAGCAGATCGCCCGTTAATAGGGATCGTGATGGCGTGGAACGTGGGATGTTGCCGGCGGAGAATCTGCGCATGGAGAGATTCGCGGAGTGGCGGTTACGCCTGCGAGTGGTGGAGTCGGTCTGAAAACCGAGGAAGACGGCCTTGGCTGGAGAGCTCGGGACGAGCGAAAGGGCCGAGGAGTAATGATGGTCTTGTGGCGGCTCGGGACGAGCTGAGAGGCCGAGGAGGCCAATTTAAAGGGGGCTCTGAGGAGGGCCGGCTAGGGCTTGCAGTTCGGGTACAGGGGTGGCCTGGTCGGCTCCATGCAGGGCCTTTCTTCTGAGTTCTTAGACACGTCGTCTGCCACGTGTCGTGATCCTGGGGATCACCAATATTGAGCATCATCATTAGCCCCCCACTCCTGTCCCGACCAGCCAGCTGGTCGGGTCAGGAGTGGACTGCCGGGCCGCCCGGGGTGAGCTCACTCCTAAGGTTTCGTCGGGACGCGTCCCCGGGCTGTCAGTTGTCTTTGTTGGGTAGGAAGCTACCCGCCGGGATGCGCCGAGTAGGAAAGGGCTCGGCGGCCTCGCGAAGAGGGCTTCAGATCCCCAGCGTCTGATGGGCAGGAGGACGCCCGCTGGGGATGCGCCGAGCAGGAAAGAACTCGGCGGCCCCGTGATGAGGGCTTCAGACCATCAGCGTCTGATAGGCAGGAGGATGCCCGCCGGGGATGCGCCGAGCAGGAAGAAACTCGGCGGCCTCGCGATGAGGGCTTGAGATCCTCAGCATCTGATGGGCAGGAGGATGCCCGCTGAGGATGCGCCGAGCAGGAAGGAACTCGGCGGCCTCATGATGAGGGCTTGAGATCCTCAGCATCTGATGGGCAGGAGGATGCCCGCTGGGGATGCGCCAAGCAGGAAGGAACTCGGCGGCCTCGCGATGAGGGCTTGAGATCCTCAGCATCTTATGGGCAGGAGGATGCCCGTTGGGGATGTGCCGAGCAGGAATGAACTCGGCGGCCTCGCGATGAGGGCTTCAGACCATCAGCGTCTAATGGGCAGGAGGATGCCCGCTGGGGATGCGCCGAGCAGGAAGGAACTCGGCGGCCTCACAATGAGGGCTTGAGATCCTCAGCGTCTGATAGGCAGGAGGATACCAGCTGGGGATGCGCCGAGCAGGAAGGAACTCGGCGGCCTCGCGGTGAGGGCTTGAGATCCTCAGCATCTGATGGGCAGGAGGATACCCGGTGGGGATGCGCCGAGCAGGAAGGAACTCGGCGGCCTCGCGATTAGGCTTCAGACCATCGGCGTCTGATGGGCAGGAGGATCCCCGCTGGGGATGCGCCGAGCAGGAAGGAACTCGGCGGCCTCACGATGAGGGCTTGAGATCCTCAGCATCTGATGGGCAGGAGGATGCCCGCTGAGGATGCGCCGAGCAGGAAGGAACTCGGCGGCCTCGCGGTGAGGGCTTGAGATCCTCAGCATCTGATGGACAGGAGGATGCCCACTGGGGATGCGCCGAGCAGGAAGGAACTCGGTGGCCTCGCGATGAGGGCTTCAGACCATCAGCGTCTGATGGGCAGGAGGATGCCCACTGGGGATGCGCCGAGCAGGAAGGAACTCGGCGGCCTCGCGGTGAGGGCTTGATCCCTGGCGTTATGGGGTAGGGAAGCTACCAGCCAGGGATAGTTGAGCAGGGTAGCTTCTCGGTGCCTCCTGGCGACGGCTTTGATCCTTGACGCAGGAGGGGCCGTGAGAGGCCTGCGAAGGATGACCGGGCATTGAAGCTGCGCGGTTGCCTCTTGGCGAGGGCTTTGATCCTTGACGCTGGAGGGGTCGTGAGAGGCCTGCGAAGGATGACCGAGCAGCACTGGAGGGGCTGTTTGAGGCCTGCGAAGGATGGCTAAGTAGGGTAGCTGCTCGGTGCCTCTTGGCGAGGGCTTTCTGATCCCTGGCGTTGCGGTAGGCAAGCTACCCGCCAGGGATAGCCGAGCGAGGGATCCTCGGGTTCGACTGCCTCTGGGAGGACTTTCTGATCCCTAGCGTTGCGGTAGGGATGCTACCCGCCAGGGATATCCGAGCGAGGGATCCTCGGGCTCGACTGCCTCTGGGAGGACTTTCTGATCCCTGGCGTTGCGGTAGGGAAGCTACCCGGAAGGGATAGCCGAGCGAGGGATCCTCGGGCTCGACTGCCTCTGGGAGAACTTTCTGATCCCCGGCACCGCGGTAGGGATGCTACCCGCCAGGGATAGCCGAGCGAGGGATCCTCGGGCTCGACTGCCTCTGGGAGGACTTTCTGATCCCTGGCGTTGCGGTGGGGATGCTACCCACCAGGGATAGCCGAGCGAGGGATCCTCGGGCTCGACTGCCTCTGGGAGAACTTTCTGATCCCTGGCGTTGCGGTAGGGAAGCTACCCGCCAGGGATCCTCTGGCTCGACTGCCTCTGGGAGGACTTTCTGATCCCTGGCGTTGCGGTAGGGAAGCTACCCGCCAGGGATAGCCGAGCGAGGGATCCTCGGGCTCGACTGCCACTGGGAGGACTTTCTGATCCCTGGCGTTGCGGCAGGGAAGCTACCCGCCAGGGATAGCCGAGCGAGAGATCCTCGGGCTCGACTGCCTCTGGGAGGACTTTCTGATCCCTGGCATTGCGGTAGGGAAGCTACCCGCCAGGGATAGCCGAGCGAGGGATCCTCGGGCTCGACTACCTCTGGGAGGACTTTCTGATCCCTGGCATTGCGGTAGGGAAGCTACCCGCCAGGGATAGCCGAGCAGGGTAGCTGCTGGGCTGCCTTTTAGTGAGGGCTTAGATCCTTGGGCGAGGTGGCCCTCGAGCCGCCGTGGCGAGTCCCTTCTGTGCGACCCCGTCAAGGGTGAGGGGTGAGGGTCGCAAGGAGGCTCGAGGCGAGGCGCCCCAGCGGAGGATCTTGGCGTGGAGCTGTGGGGCGCCCAGTGGGCCTCAGAGAGTATCGGCCCGTGAGACCCGTGGCCATGGGACACAGCCTGCCGGTATCAGCCGCGCCAATGAGGGCAGAGTCTCCTGGAGGCGGAGGAGCGGCAATCTGGGGCCCTGGCCCGGCCATTTGGACGCAGACGAGCGCCTCCGCGATGGACTGTAGTCGGTCTATTCGGCCGGCGAGGGCGTTGATGACGGTCGCCGGAGGAGGTTCATCCGTGTCTCTGGTGAGGGGGAGGCGACGGCTGGTATCTGGATCTTCAGGGTGATCGCTTGCCATGTGGATGGAGATCAAAAGGCCAACTTTTGTTTTTGTGGAGTTTTAGTTTCCCACAGACGGTGCCAACTGATGGAGGTCATTTTCGGGTCTCCACCAGATGTTGTCTTCCGTCGATCTCCCGGTGGATTTTGGAGGTGATCTCCTGTTGTGTGTGGGTCTCAATGGGTTTGAGGAAATTGGTGATTTGAGGAGTTTAGCGCCGAGTACCTGCAAAGAATTTCCGGGGTGGTTTGGTACCACCGAGGACCCTCCGACGATCAAGTTAGCACTAGATCCCAGCAGAGTAACGGCTAAGTGGAATAAAAATAGCTTACTTGACCCCTCTGTGATGGGGGTTTATATAGCGGCGGTAGCACGCGGCAGCAGGCGCGAGAATCTCGCCGGCAGTTACGCTCCCGACGTCACGCCCGCGTAATAAGCGGATCGCCCGTTAATAGGGATCGTGATGGCGTGGAACGTGGGATGTTTCCGGCGGAGAATCTGCGCATGGAGAGATTCGCTGAGTGGCGGTTACGCCTGCGAGTGGTGGAGTCGGTCGGAAAACCGAGGAAGACGGCCTCGGCAGGAGGGCTCGGGACGAGCGAAAGGGCCGAGGAGTACTAATGGTCTTATGGCAGCTCGGGACGAGCTGAGAGTCCGAGAAGGCCAATTTAAAGGGGGCTCTGAGGAGGGCCGGCTAGGGCTTGCAATTCGGGTACAGGGGTGGCCTGGTCAGCTCCATGCAGGCCCTTTCTTCTGAGTTCTTGGACACGTCGTCTGCCACGTGTCGTGATCCTGGGGGTCACAAATATTGAGCATCATCAGTAACGCTCCAAAATCATTATTTGGATAAGATTTGTTGTTAACATGTAATTGTTGGATTATTGTATGAGAGGGGAGTTAGGATTTGTTGTTAAAATGTGATTAGAGATTTGTTAATATGTGATTACTGGATTGATTGTATGATAGGGAAGCTGAGATTTGTTATTAAAATGTGATTTACTGGAGCGAGGGGAGCTAAGATTTATTGTTAAAATGTGATTACATATGCATTTGGGATTGAGAATGACAGTAAAGTTTATTAGTGGTTAGTTGGGATTTGTTAATATGCGATTACTGGGTTGATTGTATGAGAGGAGAGCTGAGATTTATTGTTAAAATGTGATTACATATACATTTGAGATTGAGAATGACAGTAAAGTTTATTAGTTGTTAGCCGGGATTTGTTAATATGTGATTACTGGATTGATTGTATGAGAGGGGAGCTGGGATTTTGTTGTTAAGATCTGTGATTTATTGGATCCGCGTTGATTGTATGAGAGGGGAGCTGGAATTTGTTGTTAAGATGTGATTAGGGATTTGTTAATATGTGATTACTGGATTGATTGTATGAGAGGGGGGCTGGGATTTTGTTGTTAAGATCTGTGATTTATTGGATCCGCGTTGATTGTATGAGAGGGGAGCTGGAATTTGTTGTTAAGATGTGATTAGGGATTTGTTAATATGTGATTACTGGATTGATTGTATGAGAGGGGGGCTGGGATTTTGTTGTTAAGATCTGTGATTTATTGGATCCGCGTTGATTGTATGAGAGGGGAGCTGGAATTTGTTGTTAAGATGTGATTAGGGATTTGTTAATTTTAAGATGTGATTACCAGATTGATTGTACCGGATTTGGTATAACGAAAAACAAAAAAATACCAATTTGCTTTCAGGAATATATAGATTTATACTTACGTTGAATGCCAGTGTCTATATATTAAAACCAAATTATGAATTTTTAACTTGATATGAACTAATTGATAAAACTAAATATTGTCTATTTACACATAGCCCGAAACATGTACATGCATCACAAAACAATAATGGATTCTAAATTTCTAATGCGAAAAAGTATTGAATTCCATAAATATGATATATTTTATGAAAATACAATTTGGAAAGACTGTATAATCTCTTTGTTTAGTGAAAAATATAAATTTCTTTAAACAGATACGTGCAACGCATGTGAAAAATACTAGTAATAGTGGAGATAGAGATTGAGACCTGAAACCCAGTTCAAAAAAACAAATGTGAACCTGGTGTTCATCAACAAACTTCTTTTAAAAAGAATAACAACAATTTCTTTTCTTATGGTCCATGAGTATCAAATCAAACCATATAATTCAAAGTCCCAAAATGACAAGGGTAGAAAAATTCTCATTCTTTTGAAAAAATATTAAAAAGTTCGTAACTCACCAAAACTACTAATATGCTAAATTAGTAACAAACTAAAATAATAAAACAAAGATATCTTAAATTATACAATTAACAAATCCATTTATTTTTTAATATCTTATCAATTCAATCACATACATAAAACCTATGCCACAACTCTAATCATGCATAGTTCGTTTTCCCAGTTGGTTAGGATTTTCAATTTGTTATCACGTGATTAATTTGTTTTGAGAAGCTTTGTTTTTTGTTTAAATTTTTTTTCGAATAAGAGCATGAAATTTAGTTTATATCAAAGTCTAATTTGATTAAGAGTTTAATACGAAGAGAGAAAAATTTTAAAATAATTATAACAAATAAGGACAGTGATGGTTCAAATTACTAAAATTCAGAACAAATGAAATGATTTATGTGTTTGTAAGAATTTGAAGTTTTTTCTTTTTTTTTTTTTGAGAGGGGGAGGGGGTTTTGTTTGCCCAGAATTGCCAAAAGAAATTGGAATTAGGGGGATAAGATACCGATCACAAATATTTTTTTGGTGGAACTATCATTTTATTGTTTGTATGCAAAGAGTGGGAATCTCAATTTTTGGAAATTGACATTCGGTTTTGGGCAATTGAGGTCACCATTTTGGCAATTCAAATTTGGAGCTTTTTCAAGTCAAATTGACTATTCCCAAAGACATGTAGGATTTAGATGTTTAATTTATTGAAAAATGGGATATGATGACCTTTCTTTTTATCAACTTTTACTTTATACTTTTATTTTTTTAACTTTTATGGTGTGAGAGTTTTTTAAGCTCATCCCAATGTGGCTCTATATCAACTGCCAAAATCCAATTCCTGGTTTATTTTGGAGCAACCAAATAAAGGAATAAAATCAAGGACACAAAACCTAACATAATTCCTTACAAACAAATGATGAAATGACAATTCTAAGGGACAACAGAAAAACATTTTATGACACGAAACACCATTTTCATTTTCTAATTCTCATTTTCTCGGTTTCTAATTCCAGTTGCCAAATAGCCCCTTATAACAATATTATTAGCATAACACGATGAACGAGACAAAATAATACTCAAATTTGCTTTTAGGAGTACTATAGATTTGCTATCTTTTTGTTTCTTTTGCCTAGTTTCTGAAACCATGGTTTCAATTAAGTTAAAACAATAACGGTTGGTATAAAATTGAGGTTTTACATAGTTTAAGGTCTTTCACAACATAATTTATTTAACTGAACATGTTTTTAAGTGAGAGAAAGAGATAATAAAGAGAGATGACTCATAACGTTCCGAAACTCCACTCTTCTTGAAGTTTAGATAAAAGGAGTTTTGATCTCTCGAAACTTATTGAAACCACGGTTTGAAAACTCCAAGACCCTGTTTGGATACGAAGTTAGGATAACCATGGTTTATTTTAAAGTGGAGATAGGAGGCATGCAAACTATGGTTTGCAAGCTCCAAACTTCAAAAATGGAGTTTTGTAAACTTTGATAAGATTGGAATGGAGATAACTGCAGTTTAAGGCTAAAAAAACAGTAGTTTTCTCAACTCCAAAATGAGCCCTAAACATGGCACAGTTAGCATTTTGAAGTTAACTTTTGCTAACTTTATGAACCATAGTTTACAAAAGTTTAGCTCCATTCTCAAACAGGCCCTAATTTGATTACGAATGAAACCATACTTTCAATTTTTTGGAGTTTAGCATCAAAACTTAAGAAAAGCCGGGTTTTGGAACCTGTTGCCAAGAGGTGGCCATAATGTTTTTGTAGTCTTATAAATTTTTATGGAGGTGTTGATGATGCTCGATATTGGCGACCTCCAAGATCGCAACACGTGGCAGATGACGTGTCCCAGAGCGCAGAAGAAAGGGTCCACAGGGGCCGACCAGGCCATCCGTGTACCCGACCCGCGAACTCTGACTGGCTCTCCTCAGAGCCCCCTTTTGAAGCTGGCTTCCTCGGCCTCCCAGCTCGCCCCAAGCTGCTACTGGTCCAAGACTTCTCGGCCTTCTTGCTCGCCTCCGAGCTCCCCAACCGAGGCAATCTCCCTCGGTCCTTCCGGCTGACCAACTCCACCACTCGCTGGTGTAACCGTCACTCCGCGAATCTCGCCAGGCGCGGATTCTCCGCCAGCAACATCCCACGTTCCACGCCATCACGATCCCCATTAATGGACGATCCGCTCTTCACACAGGCATAACGTCGGGAGTATAACTGCCAGCGAGATATTCGCGCCTGCTGCTGCGTGCTACCGCCGCTATATAAACCCCCATCACAGAGGGGTCAAGTAAGCCATTTTTTATTCCACTTAGCCGTTACTCTGCTCGGATCTAGCACTAACTTGATCGTCGGAGGGTTCTCGATGGTACCAAACCACCCCGGGACTTCTTTGCAGGTACTCGACACCAATCTTCTCAAACTACCATTCTCACCAAAACCCATTGAGATCCACACGCTACAGAAGATCATCGCCAAAATCCACCGGGAGATCAACGGAAGACAACATCTGACGGAGACCTGAAAAGGACCTCCATCAGGTGTCGATTTTTTCCCCCCATTTACAAAAGAACTACCAACCTATCAATTCAATTTGTTCATCTTTTATCTTTTAAAAGAACAAAGTAAAAAAAAAGGCCAATTGTCAAAAAACCCACCGCTCGGGAGTTGTCTAAAAACCCATGATATTTTCAAAATTGTTGGAAGAGCCCATTGTTCAAAATCTTTGTGGAAAAACTCTTGGGCCACGTTTTATTTAGAGGCATTTATTTTCTCATACTACTTAGACAATACATGCAACTTATTAAATATTACATACAATTTAATTAGTATAAAGGGTTTTTTAATTGGGCCATGTGTATTTTAACAAAAAGGTCCTTTTTTTTACACAAGTTTGAAGCGGGCCGGGGGCTTTTTGCCCAATTTACCCCAAAAAAATCAAACTAAAACTATGGAACCCGTTTCTTTTCCCTCCATTCCCCGCAATTCAACAACAATGCTATCCTCTCCCTCTCTCTCCAAACTCTTTCTCTCTCCTCCTTCTCTTCTCTCACTCCTCCACCGCACTCTCTCTCCTCAGCTCCACTCCCACAAGATCCACCTCCTCTCCCTCCTCCAACAGAAATGCTCCAATCTTCACCACCTCAAGCAAATCCAAGCCCAGATGATTCTCTCAGGCATTTTCTCAAACACCTACGCCGCAAATCGCTTGATCTCGTTCTGCGCCTTGTCCCCGACCCCAGATCTTCATCATTGCAGTCTCATTCTATCCCAATTAGAAAACCCAAATGTGTTCTCGTTCAATTCTGCCGTTCGCGGGTTCGCCGATAGCGACAGCCCCCATCATTCGATCAGATTGTACCGCGAGATGCTCTCGGGCGGTTGCGTTCGGCCAGATAACTACACCTTCACATTCTTGTTCAAGGCGTGTGCGAAAGATTTGGATTTGAGGTCCGGGGTCGTGGTTTTCGGGCAGGCGCTGAAGATGCGTATGGGGTCGGATGTGTTTGTGATCAACGCGGCGATCCATTTGTTTGCGGTTTGTGGGGAGTTGGATTACGCGCGCAAACTGTTCGATGGGAGTCGTGTTAGAGACGCGGTTTCGTGGAATACAATGATTAATGCGTATGTGCAGCGTTGTAAACCGAATGAAGCGTTGGAGGTTTTTCAGAGGATGAAGGAGGAGGAGATGGTTAGGCCTGATGAGGTTACGATGATTGGGGCCGTTTCTTGTTGTACCCAGTTGCAGGATTTGGATTTGGGGAAAAGCTATCATCGTTATATTCAAGAGAATACAATAAGATTAACGACTCCTCTGACGAACGCGCTCATGGATATGTACGTAAAGTGCGGGAGTTTGGAGCCCGCAAGATTGCTGTTTGATGAAATGAATAAGAGGACTATAGTGTCCTGGACTACGATGATCACAGGATATGCTAAATTTGGGTTTTTGAATGATGCACGCAGAATATTTGATGATATGCCCGAGAGAGATGTTGTTCCTTGGAATGCATTAATGGCTGGATATGTCCAATGCAGACGAGGTAAAGATGCGTTCGCTTTGTTTCATGAGATGCAGGCTTCGCAGGCGAAGCCTAATGAGGCCACCATGGTTATTTTACTTTCTGCATGTTCGCAACTTGGTGCCTTAGATTTGGGAATGTGGGTCCATCGATACATTGAAAAGGAAAAATTCCATCTGGACGTTGCATTGGGAACCGCTTTGGTTGACATGTATGCAAAATGTGGTAACATCGAAAAATCGCTTTGGGTATTCAATGAAATGATGGAGAGAAACACCCTAACATGGACGTCAATAATTTGTGGTCTCGCCAGTCATGGGCATGCTAGCGACGCAATAAAGATTTTTTTAGAAATGGTAAAAATTGGGTTGGAGCCTGATGAGGTGACCTTCATTGGGGTTTTATCTGCATGTTGCCATGCCGGTTTCGTTGATGAGGGCCGTAGGTTCTTCTTGCAAATGAGCCGAAAATATGGGGTTAAGCCGAAACAAAAGCACTATTCCTGCATGGTCGATCTTTTAGGGAGAGCCGGGCTTTTGAATGAAGCTGAGGAGCTTGTAAATAGCATGCCCATGGAGCCTGATGCGGTTGTTTGGGGCGCTTTGTTCTTTGCTAGCCGAATTCATGGCGATGTTGCTATGGGAGAGCGAGCCGCTTTGAAACTGGTTGAATTAGATCAAAATGATGCTGGGATTTATGTGTTACTAGCGAATATGTATATAGAGGCGAATATGTGGGATAAAGCAAGTAAAGTGAGGAAGATGATGAAGGAAATGGGAGTGGAGAAAACTCCTGGGTGTAGTTCTATCGAGGTGAATGGTGTTGTTAATGAGTTTATGGCGATGGATAAATCACATCCATTGCATAATACTATCTATGCATGTTTAAGGCGACTTTTTGGACAAATGATGCAGAGTCAAATTGTTCAGGAGACTCCAGAGGAGCAACTGGAGCGAGATATGCAAGCTTTCTTTTGTAAATGAGCAAATCAAGGTCATTAAGAAATCTTTCATGAGAAGTTGAGCTGAATTATAGATTGAAAGAACAAGGATTGCTCGTTGATCGTTAAAATCGTGACCTTTACTGCACCATTTTGTTGCCAATTGAAGAAAGCTGGTCTCAGAAGTTTGTTTAACTATTGCCAATCTTAAAGGACAAGGATGGTAAATTTCAAACACATTCTTGATTGATTCATACATGCATAAGATCGATATTACAATCAAAAGGACAAGCACAGATTTCTCTTTTATTCAAATGACATGGATGAACTTTCTCCAAATGGAATTAATATTGCTCAACAATGTCTGTTGTTATTATTAGAGGATAGAGTTTATTGAATGAGGAAGCTATTATTAAGGAGCTACTCTTGAATGAGGGCGGCTTCTGGCATTGTGAGGTATTGGGGAGCCAAAAGTTCAATTCACAGAATTGCTTCATGCTAATCGCTACAGATTGCTGCCACAACATAAACAGAGGTACTCACATTAACCACAATTCAAGTTTTAATATTATTTTGCGCTTCTGTTTAAGAAATTAATCACCTCTTCATGTTCTGTCTTACATATGAAGAATCATGCTATGCCAGTGTTCAATTTAATATTTAAGAAACTGATTTTCTATGTTCTTCATAAAAGATTCCATGGGTTAGAAAACTGTAATCCGAAAACAATAACGTGCTGTTACGGGTACACTGCATGTTTCATTAGTGATCAAATTGTTGTAGTTATAGTTAAAATTAATGGTGACAAGGTTTATGTTTTCTTCACATGTTATATTTGTTCTTTCTGTTGTCAATCCGTATGAGTATATAATTTAATAATCTTGTCTGGGTTGTTTGGCTAGTCTTAGTATGCCAAATTGTTTCAACTGAATTGGAGTTAGAGTTTAGTTAATAGATGGCAATTGTTTGTTGCACTATTTTAGGAATCATTTTCTAAAAGAATATAAGAAGCTGGATTGGTTTTCTTAGATAACTTTGGTTCTCTCAACTATTCGTTATTCCAGCTTCAAGAATCAAACTAAATACGATAGAGCTGGAAATTTTAGAGCTAAGCTTGATAACTCCACATTCACTTTATCTCTAGTACTAGTAACAGAAATATTTACATGCGAACACAAACTTGGTGCCGTGTGCAGCTAGATAACTCCACATTCACCACTAGCTTACCACATTCTAAATTAAGGGACATTGTCATACTTGAGTAGATCAAGAGCTCATAGTATGGTGTTTGACCAGATAAAAAATATGTAGTGGTTAGTTAAGGGAGACCATCATCCAGTGCTTAATTTTAGATAATTTACTGACCATCCTCATGAGCTCTCATCATTATAACCAATAAAATCACCCACTTTACCAGCATAAGCATTTGGATTGATTCTATAGGAAAAAAAGTTTCTAGCTCTGTAGTCGGAACACAGTCAAAATTAATTAGTAAAAATCATGCAATGAATTAGTTAAATCCTTGATAAACTTCGGAGACCTATAAATGGATTCAAGAACATTAAGGTATAGAGGAGTAAAAGACGATAATGTAATAAAATATAGAATATATACTAATGATGAAATCACCACAACAAGACTGGTGACAACTCTTTGCTGAGGAGTTGATATCTGTCTTCAAAATATGTTTCGATGACATCCCCCACCCCACCCCCATTTATATACAGAGTTTAATTATTATCGACCTACTCTCAGTTGTTAACTATACCAAGTTATCAACCCGCCCACAAATCTATAACATGCTTTACTCTTACCATTTCAAAGTCATTGGTAATATAATAACAGGAGAAAGGTACGTTTGGCTAAAAAATAACTGTAGCAGGTAATAATAAAACAAATGTCTAATCGTTGCCATCCGTATATAAAGGGGCAATCCCCTAACAATGTGATTCACTCATTAGAGATAACCATGCCTATTATTCACAACAAAGTGAATCCAATGCTTAAGGTGGCCCTTGCTTTGTTTATTTGCTTTACTTTCGTTTTCGCTGAGGCCGATTGGCCTTTATACCGATATCATCGTCACCAATCTCCTCCCTATGATCATAAGTCGACGCACTACTATTCTCCTCCATATCATCATAAATCACCTTCATACTATTATTCTCCTCCCTATGATCACAAGTCGCCACCATATTACTACTCTCCTCCCTATTATCATAAATCACCACCTTACCATTATGAACCTCCTTATCTTATGTCGCCGCCATACTATTATTCTCCTCCCTATTATCATAAATCACCACCCACCCATTATGAACCTCCATATATCAAGTCACCTCCTTACTATTACAAATCTCCTCCCTACTCCTATGAGTCGCCTCCCAAACACCACTAGATCAGAATCCCTCACTCACCAACCCATGGAAAAAAGAATAAAGAAAAAGAAAATAGAAGGCCCATCCGATAACGCTATAATGTTATTGTTGTACTACTACAGTTATTGATAATAATTGTTGTGCCTGAAGCTAGACCTAAAGGATACGAATTCATGTTGTGAGTGGGGAAGTTCTATCTTGTTTATGATGTTTTGATGAATGTATTATGTTCAATTGCTCTTAATATATATAGAGTGTGTTTATGTGTTGTAATTTGTTAATTTTTTCTTTCTACTTGTTGAAAGTAAAAACCAAATGATGGGACTTTAAAGATAGTCTCACATTGAAAACAACAAAAGAAACACATGGGTATAAATATAAAATGGGTCACACCTCAATAAGGCTTGAGCCTTATTGTTGGAACCCACTTATCATCAAAAAGCCCATATGTAAAAGCCCATCACTCCTCCAACTCTTCTGTACTTTAAAAAAGCTTTCACACTAGTCTAAGAATATTAATTAGTTTGTGAAACCAGAATTGAGATTAGAAATAGTTCTTCACTTTATTATTTGAGGTTGAGGACACTATATAACGATATTGGAATAGAACTATATATGATATAATGATGCACATGAAAATAAATACCTGAATGGAATCTACATGTTGAATGGGAGTACAGAAATTGCTGGCCTACCACTCACAATTTTAAGCTTTTGGGGTAAAGGAATTAAAAATAATATATCAGAGGTCTTAAAAGTTGTGCATTTCTATCCCATCACCAACACTATTTTTCTTAAAGGCCCTCTTGTGTTGTCTTCCATGAGTGTCAGCAATGTTGGATAGAATAAAACAATTGTCCGGTCTCCAACTTTAAGAATAACAAACTTTTGGTAAAGTGGTAACCGACACGTCCCTGAAGTTAAACACGCTCTGAATGCATACGAAGGTTTTCCCTAAAGATATGGGCTGGAAAATATCCACCAAGTGAGAGTTGGTAAGAAGATCGATTTTACATAACTTGGAATAAATCAAACATGTATAACAAAAGACGAGTAACAAACTCTCAAAGAAAAAAACTCAATCTTCAAATGTTTTGTGTGCGAGCGATATATATCATAAAACAACAAGTAAATGGAGTTTGAATAACAGTAGGACGGCCAGGATTACCAATCTTCCGAAGTAGGTAAAAAACCTAAGCCATTATAAGTGTAATTGCATAATAAATTTGTATTCAGCTTCAATAGAGGAATATGACCCAGCAGATTATTTCAACTAGGCAACATAGTAGAGAGTTACAGGTACATACTATGAATCATATTATGGATTATCTAGTATTTGAAAAATCAGTCTGATCAGCACCAGAGAAACAACAATAATAGCAAACACTTGGACATGAGACGACGAAATGCAAAAGAACGGTAGTTAGTTGGCTGGTTAAGAAATTGACAAATGGAGTTGGCACCGTATGCGATATCAAAGAAAATAGTATTGCATGCTGTTAGATTGGGAGGGAGGATTCTAGGACATGTTCATCATATGAAGGAAATAATTTGGTGCAATACACAAATATGGAGCTATCAGTTCAAAACTATATCATTAGCTAAAAATTAGTACTCTATTAGTCAATCAACTAAGAACCATTTTTCAACTCAATTCCGATAATGAATTAAGGACTTGTTTGGTTGAGCTTATTTTTAAGCGATTATTTGCCATAATCACTTATAAGTGATCATTTCTGGAAAAAGTGAAAAAATTACTTATAAGTGCTTATGGAAAATAAGTTGTTTAGTGTTTGAATGATTTTGTTTGAAAAGTGATTATAAGTAGATAATTTGTCTGGATGAAAAGATAGATAAGTGATTATTGAGTGTAAAATGACCAAAATGACGTATCATTAATGTCATCTTAAAATTTGGATGAAAAAACAAGAGATATTATGGTATATTACTTTGTCAACTCTACAATTTCATAATTACTTATGGAATAAGCTAGGAATTCCTAGCTTATTTTTAAGTGGGAAAAGATATCATTTTTAAGCTAGTCATGGTGGGACCCATGGTAAAATAATATTTATTGAATAGTAAAAGAGAGATTCAAACACACTATCTACTTGGGGCCCACTTTGATATGATTTTTAATCACTTGTTGACAAAAAATAATCCAATCCAAACATGCCCTAAAACTGCCACTTATCAATTTCAACTCAATTGTGACACTGCTGCTGTGAATATCCACACCGATTGTCTTCTTTACTGTTATGATGATATATGATGTAATGGACAACTATGATATATTTAGGATATATTTATAATAAGTTATGATGCCTATATAAAGTGGTGAGGGGTTAGGGTTTTCCTATCATCACAATTATTCTCTTGAATAAATACTGCTCACCCCCTCTCTGACATGGTACCAGAGCCATCCATTTCAACGCTCTGCTAGATCTCAACCATCCATTATTAACACCCAAAAAAATTGTTGCCATTAACACCTCCTCGCTGCCTCGACCTCACCTTTATCCTCACACTACCTCACTGAAGGCAACCATGGCCTCGTTGCTGCTCCCTTGAGCCTCGCCGCTACTACCTCAAGCCCTCACAAGCTCGATTACTGACGCTGTTGCTAAGGCCAGATCTGATCTCGAGTTGATCTTGCTACCACCACGAGCACTAGATCCCTTTATTCTCGATGGAGGCTTGATGAAGACCATCGATTCATGGTGCATTGTTAGATCCAAGTCTATCTATTTAGCTCGAGCAAAGGCAATCAAGTTAGGATCTGAGCCTTTTCTTCATCTCTCTCGCTTTAATATTTCTCGCCTTTGATGAAACTTGGCGAGCTTACAGCTACTTCCTTCGAGATCCTTGCTGTTATGATGTGTGCTGCTGCTGTGCTTCGAGGAGAGTTCTTTAATTTGATTGTGGGTTTGCTGTTTGCTACAGTGTCTGAGGTTTGCTACAGTAACTGAGCTCAATAAATTGTGAGCCTTGAGGTTTCGGCATTATGGTTTTATGCCCCTTTTACTCTAATTTTCTTTAGAAAGATGATTTTAGATGTTTCTATGATTGATTGTATGGATTGTGTTGTTGAGACAATTGGGTTATTGGAGTTCGATCATGGATCCATTTGAGGTGTTGCTATGATCGCTGATTGGATCTTGAGAGATCAATCACGTTCATTAGGTGGAATTTTCGTAGAGTCCTTTCTTAAATTGTTGGAGGCTTTGTTTCCTGATTAGTAGTTGGTGTTCATCTATCGGTTCCAACACGTACCTCTAGGATGACTGCATCTGATTCAGTTTCATCAGGTTTTACAGAGGAGAAGATATTACAACTCAGGATTCTTCTCTCTCGAGCTTCTGCATCCTTTTTGAGTTCACATTCTTCCATCATAGTTATGGCCAAAGGTGAATGCAATAGTGGTCTTCTTTCATCAGCTTCTCCTGCTACGTCTTGGATTATAAATTCATCGGATCATACGACCGGAAAGTCTGATGTATTCACTTTATTGTCCTCTACTTTATGTAGCAGTCCTATTACTGTGGCAAATGGTTCCATCTTTAAGGTGGAAGGCGTTGGTTCTATTCTTCTCACTCCATCTTTATCTGTATCTTCAGTTCTATATGTGTCGGCATTTCCTTTTAGCTTACTATCTGTTAGCAAACTTATGCATTCGTTAAAATGTTCGGTAACATTTTCTCAATCTAGTTGTGTTATACAGGATTTGGAGATGAAAGAGGTGATTGATTCAGGGCATGAACGCGGAGGCTTGTACTATCTGGATAGACATACACCTATAGCTTGGTATACCGCTACAACTCCTCTTAAGGTCTGTAGGTTATGTCATCCATGTTTAGAAAATTTAAAAAAACTTGTTCCATCCTTTAGTCATTGTCTACTTTTAAGTGTGAATCTTGTGAAATAGGGAAGTATCACTGTGTTTCTTATCCTTCTAGACTTAATAATATGATGCCCAGTATATTTGAGATTGTGCATTCTGATGTATGGGGTCCATGTCCTATTGTGTTAAACTGTGGATATCGTTATTTTGTGATTTTTATTGATGATTTCTTTAGAGTGACATGGTTGTATCTTTTGAAATCGAGATCTGAAGTGTTCATTATTTTTAAATCCTTTTGTAATGAAGTTAAAAATCAATTTGGTAAATTTGTTAAAATTTTGCGAACTGATAACGCCAAAGAATACTTCGGCTCAGACGACAATTCTTGAATTCCTTTGGTATTGTTCATCAATCTTCATGTCCTTACACACCTCAACAAAATAGGGTATCCGAGAGAAAGAATATGCACTTGTTAGAGGTCACACGCACTTTTTGATTCTGTTAAAAGTAAAAACCAAATAATGAGATTTTAAAGATTGTCCCACATTGGAAACAACAAAAGAAACACATGCGTATAAGATATAAGATGGGTCAAATCTTAACAAGGTTTGAGTCTCATTGTTGGAACCCACTTATCATTAAAAAGCCCATGTGTAAAAGCCCACCACTCCTTCAACTTTTTTCTAAATTTAAACTCTACTCTACTTTAAAAATAACTTTAACATGGTATCAGAGTCAATGACTTGGTTCTCCATATGACAACCACATCAAGAAAAGTGATGGTTGCACGTAACTCTTCTCGTACTTTGTACGTGACAAGCACAACAAGAAAAGTGATGGTTGCATATAACTCTACTCGTACTTTCCATGTGACGACTATACCAAGAAAAAATGATGGTCACACGTGAGGGGGAGTGTTAAAAGTAAAAACCAAATGATGGGACTTTAAATATAGTCCCATATTGGAAACAACAAAAGAAACACATGGGTATAAAATATAAGATTAGCTAAATCTCAACAAGACTTGAGTCTTATTGTTGGAATCCACTTATCAAAAGCCCATGTGTAGCTATAAAAAGTATAGTCACAAATTCGTGATTCGGCAATAATGCGGCGAGGTCGAAAATTCGGATTCGGAGAACTATCCGGAAAAAAATCGGCAGGTATTCGGGAAAGATTCAGTAAGTGTTCGGGAAATGTTCGGGAAGGATTTCGAGCAAAAAATTAATATAAAATTAATATATGAGACGCTAGATTTTGATTTCGTGAATTATTTGTTGTTTTTTGAATAGTTCGCTTTTTTTGAATAATTCACGAATAATTCGGCGCGTTCGGTGACGACGAATAATTCGCAGATTTAATCGGTAGTCACATAATACGCGAATTATTCGTAAATTCGCCGAATAATTCGCGAATTATGTGACTATGATAAAAAGCCTATCACTCTCTTAATTTTAAATAAACTTTAAACTTTAAACGATTCATATGCAAGTCCCAAAACTTTTTTTGGGACGATGCCGTGCTTACTGCGTGTCATTTGATTAATCGCATGCCGAGTTCTATTTTGAATGCACAAATACCCTATTCTGTTCTATTTCCATCTAGGCCATTTTTTCATCTACCTCCAAGAGTGTTTGGATGCACTTGTTTTGTTCATGACCATCATCCCGGGGTATCCAAACTTGATCCAAAATGTTTTCGATATGCCTTTCTCGGATATTCTCAGGATCAAAAGGGTTATAGGTGGTATAGTAGAGAGTTAGATAGAGTGTTCGTATCGGCGGATGTCACTTTTTATGAGAACACTCTATATTTTTCCTCTATCTATTCTTCTCCATCTGTCCGTGAGGATTTCCCTATCGATGAGTTTGTTGTTTTAGCTACCACATCCACTCCTATTCTAATCGAGCCTTCTGTGGACCAAACCAAAAAACTAATGTAAAAACAGGCTACTTAGGTGTATACCAGACGGGTATAACAGCCTCCAGCTCTAGCCGAGCTTCCACCGGTCACCTTTCTAACTCCAGATCCAGATCCGGAACTAATGCAAGAACATATTACTCAGGTGTATACCAGACGGGTACAACAGCTTCCAGCTCCTGCCGAGTTGCCACCGGTCACCCCTCCAACTCCAGATTTGGATCGCTTTGAGTTAGATGTTCTTATTGCCCTTAGGAAGGGTTCGCGTACTATTACTTCTGGATATCCCACCAATGAGTATGTTACATATGCACGATTGTCTCCTTCATATTGTGCATTCATTTCATCCTTAGATTTTCACTCTCTTTCCGGTTCAGTATATGATGCACTGGCTAATCCTGGTTAGAATAGAGCAATAAAGGAGGAAATGCTAGCATTACGTCTTAATGGCATATGGGGTCTTACTTGTCTTCCTGTTCGAAAGAAGGCGGTTGGTTGCCGGTAGGTATATACTGTGAAGTTGAATCCCGATGGTTCTCTTGTTCGGTTGAAAGCTCGTTTGGTGGTGAAAGGATACCCGCAGACTTACGGGGTCGATTATGATGAGTCTTTCTCTCCCGTGGCAAGATGACCTCCATTCGCATCTTTTTATCGTTGGCTGCCACGTATCATTGGCATTTACATCAGCTTGATGTGAATAATGCATTTCTATATGGTAACTTGCAGGAAGAAGTATATATGGAGCAACCACCTGGTTTTGTTGCTCAGGAATAGTCTGGGCTTGTTTGCAAGCTCAAAAGGTCGTTGTATGGTCTCAAACAGTCTCCACGTGCATGGTTTAGGAGACTAACAGATGTTAGGTCTTTTGGTTTATGAAGATCCAATAGTGATCATTCGGTTTTCTATCGGTATCGCGGTGGAAAGAGGATCCTTACGGTCGTCTATGTGGACGATATTGTTATTACAGGAGATGATGAGAGAGGGATTTCTTGACTTGAAAGCTCATCTTCAGAAGCAATTTTGCACCAAAGACCTAGGGGAGTTGAATTACTTTTTAGGCATTGAGGTATCGAGGTCACCGAAGGAAGGGATTTTTGCCACTCAACGAAAATATGTGCTTGATATGCTCTCGAAGGCTGGTATGTCTCGTTGTAGGCCCATCGAATCTCCTATGGATCCGAATATGAAACTCTTTGCGAGTAAGGGGAGCCTGATCCAGGACGATACATGAGATTGGTTTGCAAACTTAACTACCCGACCGTCACTCGTCAGATATAGTCTTCCTGGTAAGTGTAGTGAGCCAGTTTATGTTTGATCCTTGCGAAGCTCACCTTGATGCAGCCCTCCATATTTTGAGCTACATAAAGAGTGCACCAGGGGAAGGTATCGTCTATAAGGACCATGGGCACTTCAAGATCACAGGTTTCACAGATGCAAATTAGGCAAGGGTTTCCTGACGAGAGGAGTTCGACTGCTGGTTTCTGTGTGTTTGTTGGAGGGAACTTGGTTTCTTGGAAAAGCAAGAAACAAAGTATGGTCTCTCAATCCAGCACAGAGTCGGAGTACAGAGCTATGGCTAACACCACGAGTGAGTTGGTGTGGATTCGTTTTCTACTTACAGTTCTTGGATACGGTTTTGTTACACCTATGAAGCTCTACTGGGACAACAAGACTGTAATTTATATTGCAAACAACCATGTTATTCATGAACGGATGAAGCGCATTGAGGTTGATTGTCACTTTATTCGTGAAAAGGTCGAGGAAGGAGTGATTGATACGATCCATGTGAAATAGGAGAACCAGCATGCTGATTTGTTCACCAAGCGTCTTGAGAAAACTAGTGTACATTTTATTTGTAATAAGTTGGGCATGCGTGATGTGTATGCTTCAACTTGAGGGGGAGTATTATGATGATATATGATGTAATGGACGGCTATGATGTATTCGGGGTATATTTATAATAAGTTATGATGCCTATATAAAATGGTGATGGGTTAGGGTTTTCCTATCATCACAATTATTCTCCTAAATAAATACTTCTCACCTCTCTCTCTCTCTCTCTCAGACATTCACCAAGGATACTAAATGCCACAAAATCCAAATAATTATCTGAGCTCTTTTACCACTGGTGGCACAAATGTCAATATTAGAGAGCAATGTTTAAATTGAAATACAATTTAAAGCAGAAGATTGTTTACTGAATGTCTATACTCTATAAACCTTGAAAGAACCTTGTATTACAACTTTATAACTTGAGACCTGCCTACTCTTACTTTATATATACGTTGACCACATATTTCTACATACAGCCATTTATGACACATCATAACTCTTTCTGTATAGAGATAGATCTCTTTGGAATTGAAACCAACGCGTTTGGCATCGTGAAGTAATATGGAACCAAGCCAAGATTCATTTAACATAATTTCTTCATGCAACTTGCAAAGAGACCGCTGCCACAATGTAAACAGAGGTAGTTCACATTAATTATGTTTTAAGTTTAAATACTACTATGACCAAGGCTATTTTCTGCTTAAGTAATTAATCACTCCTGCATATTTTTTATTATATTTGAAAAATTACACTAAATCATGGTTAAAATTAAAATTTTCCTGGTGCTAAACTAATTTACTAAGAATATACTGTATGTTTCATTGCAGCGATTGAATTGTTGTAGTTAAAGCAAATATTTAAGTTAATTAAGGTTTATGTTTTCCTTCACACATGGTATATCATTCTTTCTTTTGCCCGTTTATATGAGTAGATAATTAGCACCTGTCGGGGTTGTTTAGGTTAGTTTGAGTCAGGTAGTATTTTCAGATGAATTGGACAGTGTGTTTAGGTAAAAGATGACATTTTGTTGGTACCACTGATTTTAGGAATTATTTTCTAAAAGAATATAAGAACTTGGAATTGTTTTTTTCTCCGTTAACGTTGTTTCTTGAACAAACCCAAACATGAGAGAGCTAGAAATTTTAGAGGTATGCTAGATAACTTGAAATTCACCTATGCACATATTACGACTAAATTCATCTATTCTAAATGAAGGGACACAGTCATTTTTGACTAGATCAAGAGCTTGCAATATGTTCTCTTAGGCCGCAATATGATAAGTTGATATGGAGTTGACAACATAGGCGATGCCAATCAGTGAAAGAACAAAATACTAAAGCACTATTAGACCGCGGAAGGGATTAGAAATCTGAAGTAGGCCACAATATGAAGCAAATATTTTGACCATGCACACAGTTGGATTGAGAAATAAAGATACAATCTGTATTCTGTAGTTCTTGTAGCTTCAATTGCTAACGAGAATATTAGTGTATGGATCAGTCATAGTAAACAATCGTAATCATCAAGAGATAAAGATGAAGAGTTGCGCGACAAGGTAAAAAGAATGTCATCATTATAGACCATGAGGATCATGCAAATCTAAGAAGAGCGATACACAAATTTATACACTAACAATACATAGTTCTGCGAGTGCCGGTATAGTCTAGTGTTCACCGCCTTTTGCATTTGAGCAAGAGGTCTAGGGTTTGATTCCCGCTTGAATCAGGTAGCGGCTTATTATTCCTAAAATAAATAAGTAAATCAATATTTCTACAAGCAGTAGAGACACATTATAGTTCTTCTGTAATCTTTAACACTTCAAAGAGAAATTCATCTGTTACAATCAAACCTTTTGGCTAAACTGACCTAAAAAGGAAATGATAGAACACTAATACCCCAAAGTCTTGCTTTAAATCCCAAGACTCTCAACTATGTGTTGCTGAAGTTAAAAGTATACAGATACATCTAACAGAGATGGAAAACCTGCGTATATGAAAAGTACTTTACATACACAATCATTTTAAACTCTCTCACCATCTTACACTTAGGAGACAATGTGGTGAACCATTACTCTGTCTCAACAAAAGGTTTTGTACGGGCCCTCATATAGTTATTCTGAGTTAACATGTGTGCAAGTCTGAGCGAGTGCATAAAGTATTTCTCATCGTATGCTAACCAGGTCGGTCCCTCTCATGTAGGGTTCACCTTATATTACTGAGGAGGTCGCGAAGGCTTAATAGGTACCAGAGGACAACTTGGTGGCGGATATGGGCGATGTGGAGGTTTATATTGATGGTTCCTAGGGTTTCTTGATGGTGATGGTGGTGGTTTTGATGTCAAGTTTCTACAGATGGTGATGGTGGTGGAGGAGACTCGGTGACATGAGAAGGGGAAGACACGGTTAAAATTGGTAGTAAAGACTTGTCTACTTAATGAGAAGGCAGAGATGATGGAGATAGTGGTGGAGGAGACTTGTAAACATAAGCAGGGGATTCTGATTTGTAATGATATGGAGGAGGCAAATTGTTATAGTAGTAAGGTAAATCTTTGGCTTTCACAATCGGGCAATCAAGCAAACTGCCACAGCAAGGATTGACAGAGTCAATGGCAAGTTTTGCGCAGGTGGTACTTTCACCAATATTACAAGACCACACTTGCTTGCACTCTCTAATGATATCTGAACTTACACATAAGAACCTCAATTGGTGCATGACCATTATGATAAGTGATGTCCCTTTAAATAGAAATCAAAATGCATTATCTATGTTGTTGCTTTCAAGTAGCAGTTTTGTTTATGTTTGTAACATTTCAGAAAAATAAAATATTGGTTTTGGAGTTTAAATATTAAAATAATATATTTCACGAAAACTATTCGATTTGCGAATTGGGATTTTCGTAAAATGGTATAATTATATACCGATATTTGGAAAATATTTGGAGATTAATATGTATTAATTATTAAAAAGGTGTTTATTGGATTTGGGTATTTTATAATTAATTATATGCAAGTTTAAATTAAACTTGATTAGTGCACTACTAATCGCGATTAAGTTAAATCCGTATTTTTAATTAGCCATGGTTAGTGCACCATAACATATTGTATTTTGTTACATGTTGGTTTCATTTGTATTTGTGTTATTTGGTTTTATTAAATGGGAGGGGAAAAAAGGAAAAGAAAAGAAAAGAAAAAGAGAGATGATTGAGGAGAGAGTGGGGGACAACATTATGACACATGAAGCATGGAATGAGAGAGAGATAGAGGGTATGGCTTCTACATCTTTGACTCCATCCATTATTTTCTTTGTCTCATTTCTTCACTTCATTCTTTAACTCCTCTTTCTTCTTCTTCACCTTCTTCCTCTAAGTCCTCCATAAACACCCCAAACCATATAAAAACCCCATCCTCCCTTCGTTAAAAATGACCACAATCTCATCCTATACCACCTAGTGAACACAAGTTTGGATTTTGAGCAACTTGTACCATCTTGAAATTTTCTTCAGTTGCTCCCAGAGGTACAATTTTTATCTTCCATCTTGTAATTTGTTTCCTAACCTTCTAGTTTAGTTTAAGGTTCGTTTTAGTGTTGATTTGTGATCTTAGAATTTTCTAGGTTGATGTTTAGTGGATGTCTTGACTTGTAGAGTTGTAATTGAGGTGTAGTGAGTATTTACAAACGCTTAGTGATGATATTTTGTACAACTAGAAGACTAGCACCCAAAACTAAGAATTTAGAATTTGCCCGACATTGGATTTTTGAAAGATTGTGGTGATATTTTGGAATTTGGGATGATCCGAGAAACCCATAAAATAAGTTCCCATGACAGGGAGACGTGCAGGCCCCTTATAATTTTACCTAGAAACCGGAGCCCCAAACTCCTTTGTATGGCCGCAGATATATTCGTGGTGGCCGCAAATTGCAGCCGCATCTGGGTAGTTTCATGTGATTTTTGGTGTGTGGTCCCCTTATGTGATATCTAGAGCAACCCTATATGCAAAATGTCCTGGTTTGATTTAGGGTAGAATCTGGGAGCGATTTCCTTAGTTGCTGATTCGTGTTTTCCGATTTCTGAAACTTGGGCTTTTGTATTTAAATTTGGATTTCATCGTTGGACATTTGTACGTCAACGGCGATGGTTATTTTGTTGTTTTTGCATGAGTAGGTTATAAGTTCTAACCTATGAGCATTTCACGTGCCGTGTCGGTTTTTCGGACTTGGTTTTAATAGCATTACGATGTGTTTTGATTGTAGGTACTTTCGTGTGGATTTCCGAGACGACGAAGCACATCGATTTCGGATAAATAAGGAGATTGCAGGTGAGTAGATTTATATCTACGGGGAAAGTCGGGTGGATAACGTATAGCACCCCCGCAATTATAGTAGGAACCGATATATAGAATATAGTCGGAGCAACCATGCTCGAAACTTATGAATATGGTCAAAAGAGTTAATATGAAATGTTATGACTAATACAAGATGACGTGAATTGAGATGTCAATATGTTGATATAAGAGAATATGTAACGTTTTGAAAATCGTTTAGGTGAAATTTTCGATATTCGGTAAATAATTGGTGTTTTCCGTAAAAACCAAGATATATTTATTTTTCGATATAGACTTAAATATCTATTCTAGCTATGTAATGGCTAGTATTGGTATTTAATTAGTCGCCTATAAATTGTTAGTTTATTTAAATATTTTCCTTAATTAATTATTTTTAAATATTATTTTAAGCCTCCACTTATACATTTAATTAGTGATTTTTACAAATTAGAATGGGTTAATACAAGTTTTGTGTATCATGACACATTAAACCAAAATGTAACATGTTGTTTTTGAAATAAAAATAAGTTGTCAAGATGGTTTTAGAAAATATAAAATAAAAAGGCTTAAATTTTGAAAATAAAATAATTAGAAATTGAGGTATGGTGGATATCTTCTTGTGTTCCCTCACTCACTCACACACACACTCACATACACACCCCTAGGCTCGGTCAGCACCTAGGCAGCAGCCCCAAATCCCACTCATTTTCCCCATTTCATTAAATAGAAAAGAAAACAGAGGGAAAAAGGAAAACAATAAAGTACTGAAGTATGGTTTATATTTGAGGTATGGGGGTTGACTTGACAAAACAAACACACACCTCACTCTTTCTCTCCCTCTCCCCACCTCAGGCCGAGCCTCTCCTGCTGCAATTTCCTCATTTCACCACCTCATCTCATCTCCAAATTCATTAAAATTCCATCAAAAATTCATACAAAAACCCCACTAATTCCTAAGCAAATCTTTACCCATCATTTCTTTGGCCAAACTAGCTTAGAATCTTGGTGCAAGAGAGCAATTTGGGAGGCTAAGATGCATGCTAGATCTCAAGATTTGTAAGGTATAATCTTACTCTAATTGTTACCTTATTAATATTTGTTGTAATCTAAGCTAATTAAGTGTTTAGATATTGTTTTAATTTTAAGATTTAGTTTTCAAGAGAAGGTTTGATTTAAAGTTAGGGTTTTATAAATAAATCAAGTTAGTTAAGTGTAGATTAATATTTTAAGATATGTAAAAACCTAGTCTAGTTGATAATTTGTTAATTGTTACATTTAATTTGTCCTAAATATATAACTTTGCAAACTATGTTTTTAATTGATATGTAATTACATGAAATTAAAATATAGCTAGTAATTATGTGGCTTAATTAGGTTATTAAGTGAGTATTGTGGCCACCGGAATTGTTAAAACATCTAAATTTGAACTAAAATGGTATTTGTTGCTTACTAGGTTTTCGGAATAATAGATTTTAAATTGAGTTTGAGGTTTTGGTGATTTATAACCTATTTTGTATAATGTCTAGTGTGTTGTGAACGCGCGATTGGGTTCTAGACTTGGTAGTGGTCACGTATTAGCGACCCTAGTGGTGGTTTTGGTGTTATTGCGAGCGCGTTTTGTGCACCAAGTGTGCACGCGTCTAGTTAGTGCGTGAGGTTTGACTTGTGTCGTTTGCATCCGCGACTATGATTTATTTATATATTTATTCTCTTATTTACTTGTGTACGTTTCTAGGATCGGGAGCAGAGGCGTCGGATCTGGCGCGGATATGGCAGAGCTGAAATCGGATCAGACTAGCCGAGGCGTCCCGGTGAGTAGATGTACACATCTACGGGGGAATCGTCTGGATGGCGCAAGGCGCCCGATAGTTAGAATTTCTATTAGTACTTGCATTTATATGTGTAGTTCCTAGTTATTCATCTCGTGGCATCGCATCATCTTATATGTGTGTGTGTGTGTGTGTGTGTGTGTGTGTGATATCATCTCATAGGACACTTGCACCATTACCATTGGTTTTTGCTGCACGGGCACTATTTATGCGAATACAAACGCTTTTGGTAATTGCTATGTCACGAACACTATAGAACTTGCTTAAAAATCGGTAACAGTGCATTTGCATCATATATGATCCGTAGACTTATACTTGTATATTCATTTCATTAAATGGATACGTAGGATGGTCAGTTATGTATACATACCCCATTGTATCATGATTCATGCATAGCTTCTGGCCGTACTTCGCATGGTATATACTATCGTATCATATACATCCATCATCACCGACATGTTTACATATTGATATTCTTCTCGAGGATTTCAGTATTTATGAGATTTATGGATTTTGGAGAAACCGTAAGGATTTTAAGAACGTATTACTATTTAAAAATGTAAGTTACGGTTTTCTCGTGATATGATGTGCGTGGTGTCCACCATGGGTTTTCTCGGTTCTTGAGCGGTATCATACACCCGATTCGAGGAGGATGAACCGTCTGCGGGTGCATGGTGGATCCGGTGCGGTACCCCGGGGCAAGATGGTCGCAGATGATGGTGTTGAGTCCGGCAGAGGAGCACTACCGACCAGTTATTTGTGACGCGGAGGATATCCGGAGAATACCGACGTAGTCGTGAGATTTGATGATATGGGCCAGTCCGGATTGCCGGAGCCCGAGATATTGAGATATTGATACATTGGGACATCGAGGTATTAAGACTTGAGATGTCGAGATATTGAGATATTCATATTTGGTGTCGATGCTTGACACGGATTTCTATTGATTTCATTGACGATACTACAGTTAAATTACAGAAGTTTTGCTAAGATAAGAATACAGATTTTCTCGTACTAAATATATTCAGAGCTCGTGTTGATTATGCATTCATGTTGCATACATACTAGTGCATCACATCACATTAGTATAAGTAGGCTGTGACGAAATTGCGTGCATGCTTACGATAGCCTTATTAGATATTACTTATTACTCACGAGTTGGCAACTCACCCCCGTTGTGCCACAGTATTTTGCAGGTCCTACCCGTCAGTACGGTAACGACAGGCGCACTTCCTCATTTGGTTCCTTTTGCTTGGACTTGCGGCATTGCTCATAGGTAGGTTGCGAGGATATGTTATCCCATAATGTATTTTATTTTGTATCTAGTATATTCCATCTACCCTTGTATATTTGACTAGACGAGAGACTCGTGAGGTTTGTATTTGTGGTGTTTGGTGTCGATGCTCACTTGAGCCGACGTGATATTTTCTTATTTCTTGCTTTCTGATGCTTATTGTGCACTTTTGATATATATATTGCATGTAGTTGTGATTCCGCCTTTGGCGAAGAGCTAGCTCCCGTTTGGGGATGCCTTTATTCTCTACTTGTATATATTTTGTATTGTACCCGTTTCGGGGCCAGTTTTTACAAAGGAGATTCTGCCGAAATTTTCGGGAAAATATGATGTTGCTTTTAAATATTTAATACCGCTTATTTTGTCAAAACCACTTGCTTTAAAACAAGTTTTCTTTCACTCTAATTGTCAAGCGGTTTAGTTTTCTGGGTTTTAGCTGGCTTAGATTACGCGGCGTCTTGAGACGTTTCATAGTTTAAGTGCCAGTCACATTCCGTACCTTCGGGTCGTGACAGGATATGAGCGGATATGCTTGATATAAGGATGTGAGACGGTGTAAATAATTAAATATATATGAAATGAGTTTGTTAATGAGAGGATATGACATGAGATATATATATGAAGGTATATATGAGAATAAAAGATAATATGTCGTACGACACCATAGATCCGTATCCTTATCGATGAATAGGACAATGGATCCTTAATCTAGATTGATGCCACCGTATGATGGATTACCGTACGCGATGAGTTATACCGGATGATTGATCCACGCTCGTGATTTGAGGATGTTGATCGAGAATATTGCCATATCGGATACTATGAGACTGGATCGCCGACGTAAAGATTTCACCTGAACCATACTTATTTCCAAAACCGACGGATCGCATGCACTTTTAAATGGAAACCTCAAGGGATGCTACGGATTTTCAAATGGTGTTCTTTTCTCAAAAACACCGTAGTCCCCACTTTCAAAACTACGATTCGTATCTTTTAAATTGATCGTATGGTTTATATGTAGATATATACCTTATTATAGTTCATGTTATTGTTAGCTTATCCCTCGTCTGTATACGTATTATGTTCCCGGTATTTACCGCTTTATGATATCGTCTGCTAGTACACCTGCACATTTATCGATGATGCGCAGTTACACTTGCACAGATTTGCCGGCTCACACACATTCATCATCGGTAATTGACATGCCACTTGCACAGTAGAACTACCATATCATGATATTAATCTTAACCGTAAAAGTACATTTATTGTTCAGCACTATCATAGGACATGCTTGCATGATATACTTGACATGCTCATATTACTGTTCTATGTTTGCATACATCGTACTTTATGGTTACATGCATTGAGGTGTTGTTTTTATGAGATCTCTGAATTTGAGAACCGTGGTTATATTTCAGAGGAAATTGTGTATTGTTTTAAAAACGCGGTTTCTATTGATATGATGTTTCATGTCCACCATGAGTTTTCTCGGTTCTGAGTTATGTGATACCTGATTCGAGGAGGTGGATGAGCCGTTTGCGGATACATGGTGGACCCTGTAAGGTATCCCGGGACGAGAAATTTATGAGGATGACGATGAGCCTGGCAGGAGGAGTACTATCTACCGGTGATAGTTTGGACCCGGCGGTTATCCGGAGTCGTGAGATAGCTATGAGGGTCGATCAGAGGATGCGGTGCCTGAGATATGAGGATTTACGTGTCGATACCGGACACATGTTTTCATGATGTTCGAGTGTCGGTGTTGGACACTCAGGTTCCATGATGTTGATGTGTCATTGATGGACACGTGTTGGTTGATTTCCTCATATATACGGGCACATGATTCAAACGATTTGATTTTACATGTTGTCAATGGTATTGATTATATTGTTGTTACATATGCATACATGGTCACCCTAGATATCATAGTATTACATTCATTATACAGTATGACCTAGGAATCGTGGTTTATTCGATTTTTACCTGCTGATGTTTTCTACTCACGAATTGGTAAGTCACCCCCGTTGTGCCATAGTTTTCTTCCAGGTTCGACTGCTTGGATCAGTAGCGGTATCGCTGGCACACAGCTTTATCCAGGGTGTTTTGCTATGGGAGGTGGGACACACATTGGATCGTGCCCACTCTTATACTTTTATATTATATTGTATCTAGATAAACTCCATCAATCAGAAATTAGATTTTGTATATTGGTAGACCTTGACAGACTTATGTTGCGAGATTTAGAGCGATGAGTGTATGTTCGCTTTCTTTTGAGGGTTTTGATGTTTTGCTTTAATTATTATTCTTTCGGTGTTTGATTTTCGCCGTAGGGCATCGTATATTTTCATTGCGTGGTTGTGATTCCGCCAATTGGCGAAGAGCTAGCTCCCGCTTGGAGATGCCTATATATTGCATGTATGTGGTTTTTGGATAAAAAATATACAAGGGATGCGCTGTCCAAATTTTTAAAGGACGAAAAATGTTTTCAACTAGTAGATATAATCCACTTGTGTTTTTCATATATTATTATTTATGCATTTAAAGAAAAACATGATTTCATTATACCTTTATTTCAAAACTGCACCTCCACTATTTTCCGTAAAAAGGTTTAGATTTGTGGGCTTCGGTTTACTTGAAATACATTACGCCTTTAGACATTGCGTGATTTAAGTGTCAGTCACGCGCCAAATTCCGGGTCGTGACAAAGTTGGTATCAGAGCGTTAGGTTTAACCTTGGTTCGAGTTTAGGCTTGACCTTACGGAACTTAGATTTGACTGAGGGGGTATTAGACCCGAACTTTCGTCGTGTAGGTTGACCTTAGTTGATGGAGTAGGTAGTTTGAGTAGAGTGACGTACCGTTTGTATGTTCCGCGGCATACTTACGACACGCTGCTCCGCTTAAGTGACCTTAGGATGTACATTTTTTGGGATTCTTGATTTTATTCGTTCCTATGATCATATTCCTATTGATTTCATTCTTTCTTATGATCATATATCCTTTTCGGACCAGTTGATTTCTTTCGTCCCTTCAATCTATCTAAATTCGATACCTGCTTGAGGTTCATGTCACTATGGTTTGAGCGCAGAGAGAGCTGCTGCTAGTGATGCGGTCAGAGCGAGCTCGTCACGGACGAGGGCTGACCATGATGTTTTCTAGTGACATAAGAACGTATCGGTATAGTGTTTGTGTTGAGATCTCTCACTTGAGGCGAGCGTTCGTATTTGCACCGGATGATCGGGCCATTGATAGAGACTGCCAGATTGAGAGGACTGTTGATGTACAGCCTACCCCAGAGGTCGCGATGTTGTTTACCGTGCAGACAGATGACCCAGTTGTTGTTGAGATTGACGGGATGTCGCCTCCAGAGTTTATGAGCTGAAACCACAGAAGCTTTCAGACAGAGATGTGACAAAAGATAGCTAGTCCATCTTGAATAGAGTGACTAAGATGATTCGTCTAATTTGATGCGCCGACGCAGACTCAGTTAAGTTGAAGAATTCCAGTTTGAAGGATCTACTTAGATCTAGAGTAAATCGATCAAGAGAGGACATCGTTCGTTGGATGCTCTGATGTGAGATCAGTAAGTTGACCAGTTTCGGATTGAAGGATCTCACTCAGATGCGTTGTGAGTTGATCGAGAACGGACAAATGAAACGTATTCCTCCGATAATTTGGACGAGTTTTCGAGGACGTGATCAACTAGATATCTTCCACAGAGTGGTGAAGATACCCGAGTTCGTAGTTTCGATTCTGTGTGAAAGACTCTGGATTGACTGCAGCCGAGAACAAATTGCAGTACTTAGCTAGCAAGTTATGACATCGAAGTGAATGTTGTTGGAAACGGGTGGAACAAGAGCTTTATGCGAGATATTAACAAGCTATTGTTACTCTCCGTTGATGCCAGAGGATTGATGTATGTGCAGAGATGTTGAATACGGCCAAACTCTAAAGGAAAGCCGTGCTGAGGATGCAGCTGTCCGGAAATGGGGAAAAGATTTAAGTAAGGAGTGCCAACCTTCGTACAGTTTGGCTTAGGTGAGATCGGAAGAGACTTTAAGTAGGTTCTTTTCAGGATGCCATAGCGATAAAGGTTTGCACCCAAGATCAGTTGTATCACGCGTATTCAAAGGGCCAGATGCCGCCATCAGTAACGTGCCGTTTTACGGGTGGTCATGTTAATTGGTCAAGAGATGATCAGAGGAGTGCCAGAGCAGAATTGTGCCGTTGTTATACCCAACCGGGCCGACGAGCAGAATGATTGTGAGATTGGTAATCCACAGAGAAAACGAGGATCCAGAGACAGAGGACGCCAGACCGTGAGCAGGAGGCAACCGGATGTTCTTGCTCTGCCGACATCTTTTTCGACATTGAAGGAGGTGTACCTTAATGTCATTTATTGCGATTTGCGTTTTGTGATCCGAGTATCACACTTCTATCGCTTGGATTTGAGTTTCGATAATTGAGTTTCATGATATTTGTTTTCGTGCACCATGGCTGTATCTACTGGATATTTATATTTTGTGCACAATTATTGCATTTAATTTATGTTTTACACACTGTTACATTGGTTTATGATTTGTGCATATCTATTGCACTTGATATCGATTTTATGCCTTGGTTGCACGTGTTTATAATTCCGTGGATTTCGATACTGTCGATTTGATTTCGTGCATGTTGTATGCACTCGATTTGACTTGATTTTTGCACTCGGTATAGCTCACATGTGCTTGCAATGCATTGATACGTGTTTTGTGCACACAGTTGCACACGTTTATGATTTTATACACTTTGCATGCTCGGTGTTGTTTTTGTGCGCTTTTGGTACATTGACGAGTAGTCGGGCACTTAGCGCACCTAATATTTATTTTCGTGTATTTGTTGCACCAGATTTATATTTTCGTGCATTTACCGCACTAGATATTTTGTGCGGACCTGACGCACTTGATTTAGATTTTCGCGCATATTGGGCGCATGGGATGAGATTTTTGTGCACATCAGAAGCACTTGACTGAGATTTTTATTCGTGCATATTAATTGCACTTGATTGAGATTTTCGTGCACTCTAGATGCACTTGATATTGTTGTCGTGCACACCCATTGCACTTGACAGATACTTTCGTGCACACCCGTTGCATTTAGTTTTTGATTCTGTGCACACTCATGTCATTTGTATTTGTTTTTGATTTCCATGCGCAACAGACGCACGTGATATTTGATACGCCTTTTAAGGCTGATTTTACTCATGAGCATCGTATTTTTCATGATTGGTACTATATTATATAGTAGCCGAGCAGAACTGATCTGAGGTCAGTACCTAAGTACTTTTGTATGCATAAAAGCTGACCAAGAGGTTTTCAAAAAGGAGCTATAGCCTCGCTATTTTCTACGTGTCCGTGAGTGACACGAACTTTTACGAAGGAAAACCTTTTGGGATATTTCAAAAAGAGGAACGTATATTTTGAGCAAAACGTATATGAACGTATAATTACTACTTTACAAATGAGCGTCCGCCAGTTGTGCCGTGAGTTACGCATCACACGGTGATTCGGAAAAAAATTTGCATGTGTTTTATTCAGCTTTTTAAAATGGTTTTAAAAGGATGCGTACTATATATGTTTTATGATTTTGACTATAGTATAATTGGATTTCAGTAGTGGATTTCAAGATTTGTATTTCCATTATAACTCCAGTGATTGCATGACGCTTGACGGAGTTTGATTTTGAGTTTTCCACTAGTTTTCATGCGCATTTGATGCGTTGTGGTATTTCTGTGTATTCCATGATCTCGAAGCCGCGTTGATTTGAACTAATTATTGAAATGTTTTAGAATTTGGGGGTTTAAATTTAAATTCGGGGATCGAATTTATTTAAGGGGGGAAGATTGTAACATTTTAGAAAAATAAAATATTACTTTTGGAATTTAAATATTAAAATAATATATTTCACGAAAACTATCCTAGTTTGATCTAGGGTAGAATCTGGGAGTGATTTCCTTAGTTGCTGATTCATGTTTTCCGATTTCTGAAACTTGGGTTTTGTTATTTGAATTTGGATTTCGTCGTTAGACGTTTGTACGTCAACGACAAGGGTTATTTGGTTGTGTCACGTCCCGAAAGTACGGAACATAACCGGCACTTAAACTACGAAACGTCTCGAGGCGTACGTAATCTAAGTAAGCCGAAAACCCAGAAATCCAAACCAAGAAAAGTAATAGAGTGAAGGAAAAACCAACTTAAAACAAGTAGTTTTAATAGCATAAGCCTAATTATGCGTTTTAAAAAAACATCAAGTATTTTCTGAAAATTTCGACAGAGTCTCCTTTGTAAATACTGGCCTCCAAACGGGATACAACTTGAATAGTATACGAAATCAATAAAAAGGACATCCCTAAGCGGGAGCTAGCTCTTCGTCAATCGACGGTCACAACCACACAAGCAATATAATATACAACGCCAAGGGCGAGGATCAAAACCCAAAAGAAACTCAAAACAGCATGAAATCCAAGGAAATATAACGCGTGACTCTAAGGTCGAAAGAATAAACAACACTGGTCTCTATCTGAAATAAATACATGTTTGGTTGATGGAACTTCTAGATACAATAGAATAATAATATACAAGTATAATGATGGTACGATACAAATAAATCCACCTACTAGCAAGTCACCCGAAAAGAAGCAGTGCCAGCAAAGCCGTAATGAAACCTGTACGGCAAAACCTGCAAAAAACTGTGGCACAACGGGGGTGAGTTGCCAACTCGTGAATAGAATACATCTACGAACAGGAATCGCATGTATGACGCAATCCTAGGTCATACGATCATAATATATCCTCAAATATATATATAACATGCAGCCTATAACAATAGCTAGGGTAAATATCTAACCCGAGTGTAATCCCATGTGTCCGGGTCAGTGCCTCGGGTAGCAATATATCATGTGGATGATGTATGAATGCATGAAACAGAATGCATGTGCTGAAGAAAACTGCTTTCATAAATTAGTGAGATTTCTGTATCTTTTTAAAAAACGAGGTATCATAAATAAAATCAGCATAAACAGTGCCTAGCATCGACACAAAACAAATATCCAAATATCTCGATATCTCTGTGTCGCAATCTCTGTACCTCAATATCTCAAATATCTCTGTATGTCTCAATCTCACTATCTAGGGCGCCGTCAGTCCAGACCGGTCCGTACCATCAATCTCAAGATCACGACGGCATCCTCCGGATATCCGACGCGTCGGATAATATCACCGGTAGGTAGTGCTCCCCTGCCAGGCTCACATCGTCATCACCACGCGCTTCTTGCCCCGGGGTACCTTATCGGGTCCACCATGTACCCGAAACGGTTCATCCGTCTCCTCGAATTGGGTCTCAAAATCCATCAGCAAACTCATGGTGGACGACTCATACATCATGGGAAAACCGCGCTTTTCATTTAAAAAGAGAGAGAAGAAGTTTGTATAAGTTTTGCGGTTTTCCCCCAAATCCAGAAAATCTCATGGAAATCCGAATCCAAAAAAAACTCAATAGCACGTAAAATAGTGAATATATGCATGAGAATCCATGAATGCCGCATAACAATGAATAACAGTATGCATGAAGTGACAAGTAATAACTACAATGTCTAAACTGGCATATAAGGCAAGTACACTAATATCATGTCAAAACTACTATCTAACAAGCTAAGTCAAGCAACAATATTCTCTAAGTGTACGTGACATGGCAATTACCGATGAAGATGTGTGTGAGCCGGCAAGTAAGTGTACGTGGTACATACGCAAAATCGGTAATGGTGCTGGTGTCCTAACAGCATGATATCAACAATGTAATAAGAAATCACAATATAAGTATGCGATGCGGAGCGAACAACAATAATGAGCGGGAGCTAAATACTAAACACAACGTTGACTAATCTGCATTTAATATAAATCTAGTCTGACAACTACACTAAACTATAGGGCTGAGCTAACATGCTACTGAAGGTAAGGAAGCCGCCTAACATCTGACTCGATATATATATATATATATATATATATATATATATATATATATATATATTAGTCGGTGATCTCGCCTCAATAATATCACATCCGATACCATATCTATAATCAGATATTCCCAAGTCAAGAGTGCAGATCAAACATCAATATATAACTCGTACGTAAATCTGTCGTACGGCATCCTAAATCTGGGTACGGGTCAATATCGCATTCATCATATTATTCATCTGGTATCTTCTTTATCAAAGATCATGATTCGGGTACTGATCTACGTCTAGTACAATACTGATATCATCAATATGACCATGATCTGACTACAGATCGACAGTCTCGTACAAATCGATATCATCAGCACATATATGACCATGATCTGACTACAGATCGACAGTCTCGTACAAATCGATATCATCAGCACATATCATCATAAAGGAGTATACATCGCCCAAAGCGGCCTATCATAAACATCCTAACATGTCATATCTCATAACACGATCACATGTCGATCATTTCATTATTATCACTATTCACATGGTATCGTCGTCCAAAGATCCGCTATGACATCATGACGTATCTCAAATACGAATCCTGCTATATCACCGATCTCACAGTCTCAAATCAATCTCATCGACTCACCTCAAATCCCAAATACTATCCTCAAATCCAGTATGTGAACACATAATCCCATACCCATGTGAACACATAAATACATATTCCCGTATAAGCACAAATGAAAGAAGAATGTATGCAAGTATGGGTGTGTGTATGTGTGGTGCAACCACTACTCTAGGGTTTCGCAACACTAAACCTATCCAATCACACCTAAAATCTATCTTTATCATCAATAAACTCAACAATATATAATCAATATATATGTGTGTATACGTATTCGTATACATCACCACGAACTGCGGGGGTGCTACACGCCATCCATCAGACTTCTCCCCGTAGATATAAATCTACTCACCTGGTCCTCGCTCACCGGTGCCGACGTCGCCACGCGCTTACTTGTCGTCTCGAAGTCCACATGGGGTACCTACATATCATAACGCACCGTATCGCATTAAAATCCGACTCATGACCAAAACGACACACGAATTCCACATAGGTCAAAACCTATGGTTGCTTTCACAAATCAACCCAAAAACCCTCGACGTCGGCGTACAAATGCCAAACCATCGAGAAAAGCCCAAACACACTCATTTGCACAATCACAAGCACTAATTATAATATAAAATAGGTTAAAATTCACAAAAACCTCAAACTCACTTTAAAAGCTATTTTTCCGAAAATCTAGCAAGCAAAATACCCGTTTTAGTACAAAACTCGACGTTTAAACAAATCTAGTGGCCGCAATATCCACTCAATATCATAACCAAGTCATATAAACCATTCCAATAATTTATTCTCATCAAAATATATATATTTACAAAACCTAGTTAACAAAATTAGCACAATTTTCCATTTTAGCTCAAAACTTGGTGTTTTAATCAATTTTAAATATTTTAACAATTCTAGTGGCCATAATTCTCATTAAAACAGATTAACTAAGCCACACAACCATTAACTAGATTTTAATCTCACTACTTTATATTAATTACAAAAAATCTAGTTTGCAAAACAAACATAATTAGGACAATTTACATTTAACAATCTAGCAATTGAGCAACTAGATTAGGTTTAACATGTCTTAACATGCTAACTACACCATGCAACCTTAAACAAGTGACAACAACCCTTTTGAATTTAAAACCCTAACTTTTTAATGCAACTCCTTCTCTTTAGATTTCCAAACTTGCAATTAAACCATATTTAAGCACCTAGTAAGCTACATTAAGGAATTTAAACCAACAATTGAACAATAGGTCAAGAGTTATACCTCACAATCCATGATCAAACATGAAATCTAGACCTCCAAATTGAAATCCTTGCACCAAGACCCATGCTAAAGGAGATAAGGGAAAATGGGTAGGGCTTTGATTTGAATTTTAGCTTTGATTTTTGATGGAAATCGGTGAATTTTTTTGATGGAAAATGAGAGAAGAAGAGGGAAGGAGGGGCTGCTGTTGGAGCTGGAATTTTCGGCCAGGAATGAGGGGGAGTGAGGAGAGAGAGGGAGGGGTTGAAAGTGGGGAGAAAAGACAAAGCCCACATTGACTTTCTTTCATTTTCTTTTCTTTTCTTTTCAAAAATGAGGTGATTGGAGAGAGAGAGAGGGGGGGAGGGTTGTCAAGGGGGGGGGGGCAAATGGGTAGAGGAAGAGAGGGTGAGGTGTGGGTTAGGGAAAAAGATAAATGTATTACCCCAATTCCCATTAACACAACATTCACTAATTAAGCTCTTTTTCTTCGATATTTCTAAAACCATTTTGGCAAACGATTTCATTTCAGAAACAATATTTTGCATGCCATCTTAGTGTGTCATGAATTATAAAATTTGTATCAACCCATTCCAATTTGTAATTTTCCCTAATTAAATGTATTAGTGACGGCTTAAAATAATATTAAAATAATTAATTTCGGAAAAAATTTCGGAAAATTTGAAATTTCACCAGTGGCTCAATAAACACCAAATACTAGTAATTACATAGCTAGAATATGTATATTTAATTTTATAATAAAAATATTTGTATTTTGACTTTTTACAGAAAACCCCTTTATTTTACCGATTTTTCCGAAATTTCACCGAAACGATTTTCAAAACGTTACAATCTCCCCCCTTAAAGAAATTCGGTCCCCGAATTTAAATTAAAACTCCCCCCAAATACTAAAACATCTAAGAAAAACCATCAGGTCGTCGGGGCTCCGAAATCATAAATACATAAAACAAATCGTAGCGCAGCGCATGCGCATGAAAAATGAGCATATACTCAAAATCAAAACTCCGTCAAGCATCCCGTAATCATCGGAGTCATGGTAAAGACACAAATGTCAAATCCAATACAAAACCAATATGATATAACTCGAAACAATAAACGTAAATATCAAATCTATATATGTAAATATCTGAAGGAAATGCATGCCAAATCTCTTGAAGTCGCTGTGCAATGCGCATAACACTGCACAGTGGCGGACGTCTATCATAAGAAAATAACCATATACATATATACCTTTTGTTTAAAATGTACGTTCCGCCGTTTTGGGAAACAATTTAGACGGGTTTCCTTGTTTTAAACGTTTCGTGTCATATTAGACACGTAGGTAAATACTGAGACTATAGCTCGCCTTTTTTTTTGAAATTCCCTTCGATAGCTATCAGTGCATGCAAAATACATTCAGATACTGTCCTTTGACTAGTCCTGCTCAGTACGAAAACACATAGCAAATATCATAAAAATATACTGCTCTATAAGAAATCAATCCCAAAATATGCATATGAATACTACGTGCGTCTGGTGCGCACGGAAATCAAAATCCATGAATGTGCCATACATGCGCACATAAACAACATCTAAGTGCATCGGGTGTGCACACAACATCTGTCATAGGCAACGTGTGTGCCTGACAGCAAAGACAGGTGCATTTGACATGCACAAAGAATCTCGATTTAGTGCATCTGGTGTGCACCAAAATCGCATCCCAAAACATGCGCTCAACATGCGCGAAAATCCAAATCAGGTGCATCCATCATGCACGAAATCATGAAATCCAATATCAAGCGCCGAACATGCGCAAAATCAAATCAGGTGCACAAGGTGCACAAAACAAACATCGAGTATCACAATCGAAATCGAAGTCCAGTGCATCTAAGTGCACAAAATGTGTATCACTGCACTGCAAGCATATGTGAATCATACCGAGTGCAAAAACCAAATCGTGTGCGTATATACGCACAAAATCAACTCAACTGTATGAAACCCATAAAATCATAAACGTGAGAAACCAAGGTACGAAAACGATATCAAGTGCAACAACTGTGCAAAAATCGCAAATACTCAGCAGGTGCAACCATGGTCCATGAAAACAAATATCATGAAACTCAATCATCAAAATCAATCATGTGAATAGATCGCCCAAAATACCGAAATCAAATATGGCGGAATAGTCCTGCTCAAGCACATCCTCTAAGAATCTCTGGCCAACTGTCGTGGTCACTCATAGTATGTCTCGTCGACGATTATGAACTCTGTCCTGCCGGTGTGCGTAACATGACCACTCCCGGGTCCAAGTCTTCTCGTAATTCATTCCAGAATGGTCCTGTCGAGATCTCTCTCAAATTTCGTCTCTGCCGAACTGTTCGGAAGTCATCTTCCTTTACTAAGCAATTTCTTGTTCCGGAACGGCTGCATACTCATCGTGACTCATTCTGGAAGGTATATCCAAGTACAACGCCTCAGCATGCGTATCGTATCTCTGATGTCGGCGGAGTGGAACGTCATCTTATCCAGATCTTGTACGAACCTCTTACTCCACTTTTCTCTATGTCGACTGCTTCAGACTCGTCTCGTCGTGGCTGCATGGACTGAGCTCCAACGGCTATCCTCGTATCTGGAGTCTCCCAAGAATGCATCTCACCACCTAGCATCCGAATGAAGTCGAACTATCCGATCGATTTGTCAAAACCTCATAATCCTCTAAGAGCTCAACATCTTGGGTACAGTTTAACAGTATCGAGTACGTACCACAGCATCGATGGTCCAGCCGTAGAAGGGCAAACCCAAGCCTCATAAATGGCGCCGTGGAACTGCCGCAAACCCTAAGGTTCAAAGGCTTTCACACGGTCATTAAGTCGAGTTAGGGTTTCATTCTTCTAGAGGGTCTATAGAATTGCCTGCATGCTCTTTCGAATACTTTAAACTTGGAATAATAGGTTTTTGACATTCGATCGTCTCTGTCGACTCTCAACGTCTCCGCGTGAAGTCGTCTCTAGCTGGAATCAATCTATCCGATGACCTCGCATCGGGGTAGGCGAACGAACCACATGTCTTAGTCATTCATCCTCGGGTGACTAGCGACCTTCTATCATCTCTTAGTACAACTCGTACTGCAATAGCTCCAACATCTGGGGTGATATCTCGTCGTTCGCAGCAACAACTGGCTCACTCGTCTGCACGCTGAACCGTGCCTCAATCATCATGAATAAGCAATACACCAACGGTCATCAAAATCTGGTTGGCCTCTATTATTGGCTCAATCCTCTAGTGCCGATCAGCATATCCGAGTAACCTCATACAGCGATCCATCAAACGCTCGTGGCGCGAAAACACAGTAAAAAGACACATCTCCGCAATCGTGTGTCGCCGGAATTACGTCCTGGTCAGTCCTCGTTCGTGACGAGCTCGTGCTGACCGCAACTCTAGCCGTAGCTCTCCCTGCCCGTAATCGTGGCAGCAAAACCATAACTGGTACCGATGAGGCTAGATCAGGAATGAATATAATACTGAACAAAGAAATGCACATCCTAAGGCTTCTTAAGTGGAGTAGAGTATCGTAAGTATGCCGCGGAACATACCCACGGTACGTCACTCTACTTTAGTCACCTATTCCATCAACCAAGGGTCATCCTACGATCCGAAAGTAAAACCTAACACTCTGATACCAACTTTGTCACGTCCCAAAAGTACGGAACATGACCAGCACGTAAACTACGAAACGTCTCAAGGCGTACGTAATCTAAGTAAGCCGAAAACCCATAAATCCAAACCAAGAAAAGTAGTAGAGTGAAGGATAAACCAACTTAAAACAAGTAGTTTTAATAGCATAAGCCGAATTATGCGTTTTAAAAAAACATCAAGTATTTTCTGAAAATTTCGGCAGAGTCTCCTTTGTAAATACTGGCCCCCAAACGGGATACAACATGAATAGTATACGAAATCAATAAAAAGGGCATCCCCAAGCGGGAGCTAGCTCTTCGTCAATCGACGGTCACAATCACACAAGCAATATAATATACAACGCCAATGGCGAGGATCAAAACCCAAAAGAAACTCAAAACAGCATGAAATCCAAGGAAATATAACGCGTGATTCTAAGGTCGAAAGAATAAACAACACCGGTTTCTATCTGAAATAAATACATGTTTGGTTGATGGAACTTCTAGATACAACAGAATAATAATATACAAATATAATGATGGTACGATACAAATAAACCCACCTACTAGCAAGTCACCCGAAAAGAAGCAGTGCCAGCAAAGCCATAATGAAACCTGTACGGCAAAACCTGCAAGAAACTATGGCACAACGGGGGTGAGTTGCTAACTCGTGAATAGAATACATCTACGAACAGGAATCGCATGTATAACGCAATCCTAGGTCATACGATCATAATATATCCTCAAATATATATATATATATATATATATATATATATATATATATATATATATATATATATATAACATGCAGCCTATAACAATGGCTAGGGTAAATATCTAACCCGAGTGTAATCCCATGTGCCCGGGTCAGTGCCTCGGGTAGCAATATATCATGTGGATGATGTATGAATGCATGAAACAGAATGCATGTACTGAAGAAAACTGCTTTCATAAATTAGTGAGATTTCTGTATCTTTTTAAAAAACGAGGTATCATAAATGAAATCAGCATAAACAGTGCCTAGCATCGACACAACAAATATCCAAATATCTCGATATCTCTGTATCGCAATCTCTGTACCTCAATATCTCAAATATCTCTATATGTCTCAATCTCACTATCTAGGACGCCGTCAGTCCAGACCGGCCCCTACCATCAATCTTAAGACCACGACGGCATCCTCTGGATATCCGACGCGTCGGGTAATATCACCGGTAGGTAGTGCTCCCCTGTCAGGCTCACATCATCATCACCACGCGCTTCTTACCCCGGGGTACCTTATCGGGTCCACCATGTACCCGAAACGGTCCATCCGTCTCCTCGAATCGGGTCTCGAAATCCATCAGCAAACTCATGGTGGACGGCTCATACATCATGGGAAAACCGCGCTTTTCATTTAAAAAGAGAGAGAAGAAGTTTGTATAAGTTTTGCGGTTTTCCCCCAAATCCAGAAAATCTCATGGAAATCCGAATCCAAAAAAAACTCAATAGCACGTAAAATAGTGAATATATGCATGATAATCCATGAATGCAGCATAACAATGAATAACAGTATGCATGAAGTGACAAGTAATAACTACAATGTCTAAACTGGCATATAAGGCAAGTACACTAATATCATGTCAAAACTACTATCTAACAAGCCAAGTCAAGCAATAATATTCTCTAAGTGTATGTGACATGGCAATTACCGATGAAGATGTGTGTGAGCCGGCAAGTAAGTGTACGTGGTACATACGCAAAATCGGTAATGGTGCTGGTGTCCTAACAGCATGATATCAACAATGTAATAAGAAATCACAATATAAGTATGCGATGCGGAGCGAACAGCAATAATGAGCGGGAGATAAATACTAAACACAACGTTGACTAATCTGCATTTAATATAAATCTAGTCTAACAACTACACTAAACTATAGGGCTGAGCTAACAGGCTACTGAAGGTAAGGAAGCCGCCTAACATCTGACTCGATATATATATATATATATATATATATATATATATATAGTGATCTCGCCTCGATAATATCACATCCGATACCATATCTATAATCAGATATTCCCAAGTCAAGAGTGCGGATCAAATATCAATATATAGCTCGTACGTAAATCCGTCGTACGGCATCCCAAATCTGGGTACAGGTCAATATCGCATTCATCATATTATTCATCTGGTATCCTCTTTATCAAAGATCATGATTCGGGTACTGATCTACGTCTAGTACAATACTGATATCATCAATATGACCATGATCTGACTACAGATCGACAGTCTCGTACAAATCGATATCATCAGCACATATCATCATAAAGGAGTATACATCGCCCAAAGTGGCCTATCATAAACATCCTAACATGTCATATCTCATAACACAATCATATGTTGATCATTTTATTATTATCACTATTCACATGGTCTCGTCGTCCAAAGATCCGCTATGACATCATGACGTATCTTAAATACGAATCCTGCTATATCACCGAGTTCACGGTCTCAAATCAATCTCATCGACTCACCTCAAATCCCAAATACTATCCTCAAATCCAGTATGTGAACACATAGTCCCATATCCATGTGAACACATAAATACATATTCCCGTATAAGCACAAACGAAAGAAGAATGTATGCAAGTATGGGGGTGTGTGTGTGTGTGTGGTGCAACCACTACTCTAGGGTTTCGCAACACTAAACCTATCCAATCACACCTAAAATCTATCTTTATCATCAATAAACTCAACAATATATAATCAATATATATGTGTGTATACGTATTCGTATACATCACCACGAACTGCGGGGGTGCTACACGCCATCCACCCGACTTCTCCCCGTAGATATAAATCTACTCACCTGGTCCTCGCTCACCGGTGCCGACGTCGCCATGCGCTTACTTGTCGTCTCGAAGTCCACATGGGGTACCTACATATCATAACGCACCGTATCGCGTTAAAATCCGACTCATGACCAAAACGACACACGAATCCCACATAGATCAAAACTTATGGTTGCTTTCACAAATCAACCCAAAAACTCTCGACGTCGGCGTAAAAACGCCAAACCATCGAGAAAAACCCAAACATACTCATTTGCACAATCACAAGCACTAATTATAATATAAAATAGGTTAAAATTCACAAAAACCTCAAACTCACTTTAAAAGCTATTTTTTCGAAAATCTAGCAAGCAAAATACCCGTTTTAGTACAAAACTCGACGTTTAAACAAATCTAGTGGCCGCAATATCCACTCAATATCATAACCAAGTCATATAAACCATTCCAATAATTTATTCTCATCAAAATATATATATTTACAAAACCTAGTTAACAAAATTAGCACAATTTTCCATTTTAGCTCAAAACTTGGTGTTTTAATCAATTTTAAATATTTTAACAATTCTAGTGGCCATAATTCTCATTAAAACATATTAACTAAGCCACACAACCATTAACTAGATTTTAATCTCACTACTTTATATTAATTACAAAAAATCTAATTTGCAAAACAAACATAATTAGGACAATTTACATTTAACAATCTAGCAATTGAGCAACTAGATTAGGTTTAACATGTCTTAACTTGCTAACTACACCATGCAACCTTAAACAAGTGACAACAACCCTTTTGAATTTAAAACCCTAACTTTTTAATGCAACTCCTTCTCTTTAGATTTCCGAACTTGCAATTAAACCATATTTAAGCACCTAGTAAGCTACATTAAGGAATTTAAACCAACAATTGAACAATAGGTCAAGAGTTATACCTCACAATCCATGTTCAAACTTGAAATCTAGACATCCAAATTGAAATCCTTGCACCAAGACCCATGCTAAAAGAGATAAAGGAAAATGGGTAGGGCTTTGATTTGAATTTTAGCTTTGATTTTTGATGGAAATCGGTGAATTTTTTTGATGGAAAATGAGAGGAGAAGAGGGAAGGAGGGGCTGCTATTGGAGCTGGAATTTTCGGCCAGGAATGAGGGGGAGTGAGGAGAGAGAGGGAGGGGTTGAAAGTGGGGAGAAAAGACAAAGCCCATATTGACTTTCTTTCATTTTCTTTTCTTTTCTTTTCAAAAGTGAGGTGATTGGAGAGAGAGGGGGGGGCTGTCAAAGGGGGGGCCGGCCAAATGGGGAGAGGAAGAGAGGGTGAGGTGTGGGTGTGTGGGTTAGGGAAAAAGATAAATGTATTACCCCAATTCCCATTAACACAACATTCACTAATTAAGCCATTTTTCTTCGATATTTCTAAAACCGTTTTGGCAAACGATTTCATTTCAGAAACAATATTTTGCATGCCATCTTAGTGTGTCATAAATTATAAAATTTGTATCAACCCATTCCAATTTGTAATTTTCCCTAATTAAATGTATTAGTGACGGCTTAAAATAATATTAAAATAATTAATTTTGGAAAAATTTTCGGAAAATTTGAAATTTCACCAGTGGCTCAATAAACACCAAATACTAGTAATTACATAGCTAGAATATGTATATTTAATTTTATAATAAAGATATTTGTATTTTGATTTTTTACAGAAAACCCCTTTATTTTACCGATTTTTCCGAAATTTCACCGAAACGATTTTCAAAACGTTATAGGTTGTTTTTGCATGCGTAGGCTATAGGTTCTAACTTATGAGCACTTTGCGTGTTGTATCGGTTTTTCGGACTTGGTTTTAATCGCATTACGATGTGTTTTGATTGTATATACGTTCGCGTGGATTTCTTAGACTACGAATCACATCGACTTTGGATAAACATGGAGATTGCAGGTGAGTAGATTTATATCTACGGCGGAAATCAAGTGGATGGCGTATAGCATCTCCGCAATTATAGTAGGAACCGATATATAGAATATAGTCGTAGAAACCATACTAGAAATTTATGGATATGGTGAAAAGAGTTAATATGAAATGTTATGACTAATGCAAGATGACGTGAATTGAGATGTCAATATGATGATATAAGAGGATATGAACGGATATGCTTGATATAAGGATGTGTGGCGGTGTAAATAATTAAATACATATGAAATGAGTTTGTAAATGAGAGGATATGAGATCGATAAGGATATGACATGAGATATATATACGTAGGTATATATGAGAATGTTTACCGCCGAAAGACGGACCGAGACGTTGGGACGTCTGGCCTGAATTTTGGGGCAGATGATATTTGGATTTATCCGTCCAACTCTCCGAAAATACCAAGTTGATTTATGGTACTGTATATCGGAGGTTTGGACAGATGCGACCGTTGTAGCAGATTTCATCAGATCCCCCCTTATTTGTGAGAGGTTTTTTATTGTGGAGACGCTCTTCCCTAAAGGCGCAAGCCCTTACAGTTAATTACGTTACCGAATCACGATAACCACTTTCTCTTGCTTCAAAAGTTCACTTCGTGTCGTGTGTATGTTTTTTTTATTTTGGGTTGCCCGTGGATTGTATACGGAGACTAATTTATGTCGTCACCCGTAGGGCGTGGATTAGTCCAAATTCGCATATTTTAGATTTGGGTTTTTTATTTAAGTATCGTTAATCTGGTTTGAGATTAAAATCGACTTAAATGTATGTGAGCATTTGGGGCTCGATTTGTTTTTTTAAGGATACGTTAGTCCAATTTGAGACTAAGATCCACTTAACAATTTTTAGGATCATTTTTATTTCAGATCCAACAAAAGAGTATTTGAATTTTATTGTTTTAGTTTAAGGACGTTTGGGTCCATTATTGCCATTTTGGAAGCGGATATTAGTTCAGGGAAGTTTCGGTTCTTTATCTCTATTTTGGAGGCGAATATTAGTTTAGGGACATTTCGGTCTATTGTCGCCATTTTGGAGGTGAATATTAGTTTAAGGACATTTCGGTTCATTGTCGCCATTTTAGAGGCGAATATTAGTTTAAGGACATTTCGGTCCATTATTTATCTTGCGCGCACGTGTATTTGTTACGTGACGGAGTGAACAATGGTGATATGGAATGCACCCAGTTTAGGGTGCGGTCTGATTTGAGGTGTGGACGCCGGTTTGGAAATTCACCAAAGAGTTGTTGGTTGTCGGGACCCGCCACCTCTCTGAAGAAGTTGAAGAATTACAACGATGTATATCAGAGGTGTGGAGAGATGTACCCTTAAACCAAATCCCGTATTTGAGGGAAAATGGTTATGGTGAACCTAGAAATCATTAGTCGTATGATGAGACTAAGACTTCCTCAGGGGATGTGGAATGAATACTGTTTTGGATATCATCAGTTAAAAGATTATTAGTCATGTTTGGGACTAAGATCAGTTTGGGGAATCATGAGCAATATGGGCTCGGTTGATTTAAAATCAAAGAGATTTAACCTCATGAAACTTAGCCAATTCGGGCTAAGATTGAGTCTCCATAGTTACCCAATAAAGCTAGGCACTGGTATATGCAGCACTCATGTGTATCCCACGTGAGGTGCTGGATCAGTGTTAAACATTGAATTCTGGAGGCGCTCACGTGTGAACACGTGAGGCACCCCAAAATATGAGCGCTGCTCTTTGGGTTTTATTTCCCTCCCCTTTTTACAGAAGTGCTAAGCACTTGATTAGGGCTCTCATGTAAAACACGTGACTGCCTTATGGAGTGCCTTTGTTCTCTCCCTCTTCTATTTGTTTTTATCTTTAGCATTCGCGTGGGAAACACGTGCGGTAGTCTCGGCTATTCTTTTTGTTCGTTAGAAGCACTCACGTGGAAAACACGTGAAGCCTCATGACAATGTTAAACACTAACGAGTCACTAGGTTGTTCTTCTGTTTTCTTAGAGATTTTGATATCTTAATAATGACGTTTCTAGTCATTAAAATTTGGGTTCGGAAGATTTTAGATCGTCTTCTGGACCGAGGAACCAAGTTCTCCTTTATTTTGTAAGAATCAAGTTCTTTTAATAGGGTTAAACCCTAGTTTTTTTAGAGGAATTAAATTCCCATATGTTCCTGTTATTTTTTCGTTTAACTCAGTTCTTTTCCCCTAAGTTTTGAATTTGCAGAGCAGAATCTTCCCGATGAGAATTAAATTCTCAACTTGTGGGGAGATCCGCTTCTGCAAATCTCAACCAGAGGAAGAACTGAGTTCTTATATGAAGGGTTAAACCTTTATAGAGGAAAAGGAGAGATATAATCTCTGAGTTCCTTTTCTTTACCTAGGGTTTTCTGAAGCAAGTATTCACCGAGAATTAAATTCTCTTTTCTCTCCAAGAACTCACGGGTGGTTCTCTCTGTCTTCCCTTTTTTTTCCTTTTTCCTTTTCTTTCTTTCTTTTTTCCTTCTTTTTGTTTCTCTCTTCGCTCCTATTTATAGGAGTGGAGAAGAGATCCATCATGTTAAGAAAATTTCTGATTGAGAGATCATGGTTGATTTCATAATCATTCCAAGATGATCTTTTAGATCACTCGGTGAATTTTATTCACCATTGGATTTTTAATCCAAAGGCTCTCTGTTTAACAGAGAAGTTTTCTTGTTTGTTTAACAAGATTAGGAAATATTTTTCCTAAGATAGAATTTTATTCTATCAGATGGTCGGTTGGTGATTTTATAATCACCGTTGAATTCTTGATTCAAAGGTCCTCTATTTAACAGGGACGATCTTTCTGATTTTGAGAAAGATCGAGAAAATATTTCCCCATAGAGTTTAATTCTATCGGGTAGTTCATTTGGTGATATTTTATCACAATTGAATTTTAAATCCAAGATTTTCTGTTAGAGAAGAATCTTTCTATATTAGAAAGGTTCAAAGAAACATTTCCCAAATAGAATTTGATTCTATTAGATAGAATTTAATTCTATAAGCTGTGAATATCTCACGTGTTTAACACATGACCCCTGCGAGGGTTTAGCCTATTTATCATTAGCGCTCTTATGCTTTTGCATATGAGCGCTCACGTGTTTAACACGTGGGGCCTGTCTGGCTTGCCAATTATTTGACTGTAGCGCCTATATGCTTTGTATATAGGCGCTCACGTGTTTAACACGTGTGGTTCTCTTCTAGCCCATTTGTTTTTAACTGCAGCGCCTATATGCATATAGGCGCTCACGTGTTTAATACGTGAGGCTTATTTGGCGTATCAGTTGTTTAAATGCTGCGTCTATATGCTTTGCATATAAGCGCTCACGTGTTTAACACGTGAGGCTTATTTAGCCTGTCAGTTGTTTAAATGCAGCATCTATATGCCTTGCATATATGCACTCACGTGTTTAACACGTGAGACTTGAATAGTGGGGAGTTTCCCCCGTTCTCACTCTCCCCTTTTTTTTCTGAGGGAACAGAGAATAAAAGATGATATGCCGTACGAGACCATAGATTCGTATCCTTATCGTTGAATAGGACGATACATCCTTAATCTATATTGATGCCACCGTACGATGAATTACCGTACGCGATGAGTTATACCGGATGATTGATCCACGCTCATGATTTGAGGATGTTGATTGAGGATATTGTCATATCGGATACTATGAGGCTGGATCGCCGATGTAAAGATTTCACCTAAACCATACTTATTTCCAAAACCAACGAATCATATGCACTTTTAAATGGAAACCTCTAGTGATGCTACGGATTTTCAAATGGTGTTCTTTTCTCAAAAACACCGTAGCCCCCACTTTCAAAACTACGATTCGTATCTTTTAAACTGATCGTATGGTTCATTTGTAGATGTATACCTTATTATAGTTCATGTTATTGTTGTCTTATTCCTCGTCCGTATACGTGTTATGTTCCCGGTATTTACCGCTTCATGATATCGTCTGCTAGTACACCTGCACAATTATTGATGAAGCGCATGTTACACTTACACAGATTTGCCGGCTCACACACATTCATCATCGGTAATTGTCATGTCACTTGCACAGTAGAACTTCCATATCATGATATTAATTTTAACCGTAAAAGTAAATTTATTGTTCAGCACTATCATAGGACATGCTTGCATGATATACTTAACATGCTCATATTATGTTCTATGTTTGCATACATCGTACTTTATGGTTACATGCATTGAGGTACTGTTTTTAAGGGATCTCTGGATTTGAGAACCGTGGTTATATTTCAAAGGAAATTGTGTATTGTTTTAAAAACGCGGTTTCTCTTAATATAATATTTCGTGTCCACCATGAGTTTTCTCAGTTCTGAGCTATGTGATACCCGATTCGAGGAGGTGGATGAGCCGTCTACGGATACATGGTGGACCAGGTAAGGTATCCCAGGGCGAGAAATTTGTGAGGATGACGATGGGCCTGACAGGGGGAGTACTACCTATCGGTGATAGTTTGGACCCGGCGGTTATCTGGAGGATACCGGCCGGAGTCATGAGATAGATATGAGGGCCGATCAGAGGATACGGCGCCTGAGATATGAGGATTTACGTGTCGATACTGGACATGGGTTTTCATGATGTTTCGAGTGTCGGTGTTGGACGCTCAGGTTCCATGATGTTGATGTGTCTTAGATGGACACATGTTGGTTGATTTCCTCATATATACGGGCACAAGATTCAAACGATTTGATTTTACATGTTGTCATTGGCATTGATTGTATTGTTGATACATATGCATACATGGTCACCCAAGATATCATAGTATTACCTTCATGATATAGTTTGACCTAGGAATCGAGGTTTATTCGATTTCTACCTGCTGATGTTTTCTACTCACGAGTTGGCAACTCACCCCCGTTGTGCCACAGTTTTCTTACAGGTTCGACCGCTTGGATCAGTAGCGGTATCGCTGGCACACAGCTTCATCCAGTGTGTTTTGCTATGGTAGATGGGACACACATTGGATCATGCCCGCTCTTGTACTTTTAGATTCTATTGTATCTAAGTAAACTTTATCAATCAGAAACTAGATTTTGTATATTGGTAGACCTAGACAGACTTGTGTTGCGAGACTTAGAGCGATGGGTGTATATTCGCTTTCTTTTGAGGGTTTTGATGTCTTGCTTTAATTATTTTTCTTTCGGTGTTTGATCTTCGCCGTAGGGCGTCGTATATTTTTATTGCGTGGTTGTGGTTCCGCCAATTGGTGAAGAGCTAGCTCCCGCTTGGGGATGCCTATATATTGCATGTATGTGGTTTTTGGATCAAAATATATAAGGGAGGTGCTGCCCAAATTTTTAAAGGACGAAAAATGTTTTAAACTAGTATATATAATTCACTTGTGTTTTTTATATATTATTATTTATGCATTTAAAGAAAAACTTGATTTCATTATACCTTTATTTCAAAACTGCACCTCTACTATTTTCCGCAAAAAGGTTTAGATTTCTGGGTTTTGGCTTACTTGAATTACGTTACGCCTTTAGACGTTGCGTGATTTAAGTGCCGGTCATGCGCCAAATTCCGGGTCGTGACAAAGTTGGTATCAGAGCGTTAGGTTTAACCTTGGTTCGAGTTTAGGCTTGACCTTATGGAACTTAGACTTGACTGAGGGGGTATTAGATCCGAACTTTCATCACGTAGGTTGACCTTGGTTGATGGAGTAGGTAGCTTGAGTATAGTGACATACCGTGTGTATGTTCTGCGGCATACTTACGAAATGTTGCTCCGCTTAAGTGACCTTAGGATGTACATTTCTTGAGATTCTTGATTTTATTCGTTCCTATGATCATACTCCTATTGATTTCATTCTTTCTTATGATCATATATCCTTGTCGGACTAGTTGATTTATTTCGTCCCTTCAATCTATCTTCATCGATACCTGCTTGAGCTTCATGTCACCATGGTTTGAGCGCAGAGAAAGCTGCTGCTAGTGATGCGGTCAGAGAGAGCTCGTTACGGACGAGGGCTGACCATGATATTTTCTGGTGACATAGGAACGTATCGGTATAGTATTTATGTTGAGATCTCTCGTTTGAGGCGAGCGTTCGGATTTGCATCGGATGATCGGGCCATTGATAGAGGCTGTCAGATTGAAATGACTGTTGATGTACAGTCTACCCCAGAGGTCGCGATGTTGTCTAACGTGTAGACAGATGATCCAGCTGTTGCTGAGATTGATGGGATGTCGCCTCCAGAGTTTATGAGCTGAAACCACAGAAGCTTTCATACAGAGATGTGACAAAAGATAGCTAGTCCATCTTGAATAGAGTGACTGAGATGATTCGTCTGATTTGATGCGCTGACGCAGGCTCGGTTAAGTTGAAGAATTCCAGTTTGAAGGATTTACTCAGATCTAGAGTAAATAGATCAAGAGAGGACATCGTTCATTGGATGCTCCGATGTGAGATCAGTAAGTTGACCAGTTTCGGATAGAAGAACCTCACCCAGATGCATTGTGAGTTGATCGAGAACAGACGAATCAAGCGTATTTCTCCGATAATTTGGACGAGTTCCCGAGGACGTGATCGACTAGATATCTTCCACAGAGTGGTGAAGATACCCGAGTTCGTAGTTTCGAGTCTGTGTGAAAGACTCTGGATTGATTACAGCCGAGAACGAATTGCAGTACTTATCCAGCAAGTTATGACATCGAAGTGGATGTTGACGGAAACGGGTGGAACAAGTGATTCGTGCGAGATGTTAACAAGCTATTGTTACTCCCCGTTGATGCCAGAGGATTGATATGTATGCAAAGACGTTGAATACGACCAAATTCCAGAGGAAAGCCGTGCTGAGGACATAGCTGTCCGGAAATGGGGAAAAGATTTAAGTAAAGAGTGCCAACCTCCGTACAGTTCGGCTTAGGTGAGATCGGAAGAGACCCTAAGTAGGTTCTTTTCAGGATGCCATAGCGATAATGGTTTGCACCCAAGATCAGTTGTATCGCACGTATTCAGAGGGCTAGATGCCGCCATCAGTAACGTGCCGTTTTACGGGTGGTCATGTTGATTGGTTAAGAGATGATCAGAGGAGTGCCAGAGCAGAATTGTTCCGTTGTTATACCCAACAGGGCCGACGAGCAAAAAGATTGTGAAATTGGTAATCCACAGAGAAAAAGAGGATCCAGAGACAGAAGATGCCAGACCGTGAGCAGGAGGAAACCGGATGTTCTTGCTCTGCCAGCTTTGAGCGCACCGGCATCTTTTTCGATATTGAAGGAGGTGTACCTTAATGTCATTTATTACGATTTGCGTTTTGTGATCCGAGTATCACACTGCTATCGCTTGGATTTGAGTTTCGATGATTGAGTTTCATAATATTTGTTTTCGAGCACCATGGCTACATCTACTGGATATTTACATTTTGTGCACAGTTATTGAACTTAATTTATGTTTTATACACCGTTACATTGGTTTATGATTTGTGCATATCTATTACACTTGATATTGATTTTGTGCCTTGGTTGCACGTGTTTATGATTCCGTGGATTTTGATACTGTCGATTTGATTTCGTGCATATTGTATGCACTCGATTTGATTTGATTTTTGTACTCGGTATAGCTCACATATGCTTGCAGTGCATTGATACGTGTTTTGTGCACACAGTTGCACACGTTTATGATTTTATACATCTTGGCATGCTCTGTGTTGTTTTTATGCGCTTTTGGTACATTGACGAGTAGTCGGGCACCTAGCGCACCTGATATTTGTTTTCGTGCATTTGTTGCACCAGATTTATATTTTCGTGCATTTACTGCACTAGATGTTTTGTGCAGACCTGACGCACTTAATTTAGATTTTCACGCATATTGGGCGCATGGGATGAGATTTTTGTGCACACCAGATGTACTTGATTGAGATTTTTATTCGTGCATATTAGTTGCACTTGATTGAGATTTTCGCACTCTATACGCACCTAATGTTGTCGTGCACACCCCTTGCACTTGACAGATGCTTTCGTGCACACCCGTTGCACTTAGTTTTTAATTCTGTGCACACTCGTGTCACTTGTATTTGGTTTTGATTTCCGTGCGCACCAGACGCACGTGATGTTTGATACGCCTTTTGAGGCTGATTTTACTCATGAGCATCGTATTTTTCATGATTGGTACTATATTATATAGTTGCCGAGCAGGACTGATCTGAGGACAGTACCTGAGTACTTTTGTATGCATAACAGTTTACCAAGAGGTTTTCAAAAAGGAGCTATAGTATTTGCTATTTCCTACTTGTCCGCGAGTGACATGAACTTTTACGAAGAAAAACCTTTTGGGATATTTCAAAAAGCGGAACGTATATTTTGAGCAAAACGTATATGAACGTATAATTACTGCTTTACAAATGAGCGTCCGCCAGTTGTGCCATGAGTTACGCATCATACGGTGATTCGGAAAAAAATTTGCATGTGTTTTATTCAGCTTTTTTAAATGGTTTTAAAAGGATGCATACTATATACGTTTTATGATTTTGACTATAGTATAATTGGATTTCAGTAGTGGATTTCGAGATTTGTATTTCCATTATAACTCCAGTGATTGCGTAACGCTTGACGGAGTTCGATTTTGAGTTTTGCAGTCGGTTTCATGCGCACTTGATGCGCTGTGGTATTTCTGTGTATTCCGTGATTTCGGAGCCGTGTTGATTTGAACTAATTATTGAAATATTTTAGTATTTGGGGGTTAAATTTAAATTCGGGGACCGAATTTATTTAAGGGGGGGAGATTGTAACATTTTAGAAAAATAAAATATTATTTTTGGAATTTAAATATTAAAATAATATATTTCACGAAAACTATTCGATTTGCGAATTGGGATTTTCGTAAAATAGTATAATTATATACCGATATTTGGAAAATATTTGGAGATTAATATGTATTAATCATTAAAAAGGTATTTATTGGATTTGGGCATTTTATAATTAATTATATGCAGGTTGAAATTAAACTTGATTAGTGAACTACTAATCACGATTAAGCCAAATCCGTATTTTTAATTAGACATGGTTAGTGCACCATGACATGTTGCATTTTGTTACATATTGGTTTCATTTGTATTTGCGTTATTTGGTTTTATTAAATGTGGGGGAAAAGGAAAAGAAAAGAAAAGGAGAGTTGATTGAGGAGAGAGAGATGGGACAATATTATGACACATGAAGTATGGCATGAGAGAGAGAGGGGGTATGGTTCCTATATCTTTGACTCCTTCATCCATTATTTTCTTCATCTCATTTCTTCACTTTGTTCTTCAACTCGTCCTTCTTCTTTTTCACCTCCTTCCTCCACCTCCTCTATCTCCTTCACAAACACTCCAAACCATCTCAAAACCCCATTCCCCCTTCATTAAAATTGACCACAAGCTCATCCTACACCACCTAGTGTGTTCAAATTTGGATTTTGAGCAACTTGCACCATCTTGGAATTTTCTTCAGTTGCTCCAAGAGGTTTCATTTTCATTTTCCTTCTTGTAATTAGTTTTCTAACCTTCTAGTTTAGTTTATGGTTCGTTTTAGTGTAGATTTGTGATCTTAGAATTTTCTAGGTTGATATTTAGTGGATGTCTTGACTTGTAGAGTTGTAATTGAGGTGTAGTGAGTGTTTACAAACCCTTAGTGATGATATTCTGGACAACTACAAGACTAGGACCCAAAACCAAGAACTTAGAATTTGCCCGATATTGGATACCAAATATGAACTGGTACCATAGGCACTTTGACGACGAAAGAGGCAAAAGAAGCAATCCATTTTTTGACAGATTGTGGTGATATTTTGAAATCTGGGATGACCCGAGAGACCCATAAAATAAGTTCCCATGACAGTGAGACGAGCATGCCCCTTAGAATTCTACCTAGAAACCAGAGCCCCAAATTCTTTTGTATGGTCGCAGATATATTAGTGGTGGCCGCAAATTGCGGCCACATCTGGGTAGTTTCATGTGATTTTTGGTGTGTGGTCCCTTTATGTGATATCTAGAGCAACCCTATATGCAAAATATCCTAGTTTGATCTAGGGTAGAATCTGGGAGTGATTTCCTTAGTTGTCGATTCGTGTTTTCCGATTTTTGAAACTTGGGTTTTGGTATTTGAATTTGGATTTCGTCGTTGGACGTTTGTACTTCAACGAAGAGAGTTATTTGGTTGTTTTTGCATGCGTAGGCTATAGGTTCTAATCTATAAGCACTTCGCGTGCCGTATCGGTTTTTCAGACTTGGTTTTAATAGCATTACGATGTGTTTTGATTGCAGGTACCTTCGCGTGGATTTCCGAGACGATGAAGCACATCGACTTCGGATAAACAATGAGATTGCAGGTGAGTAGATTTATATCTACGGGAAAGTCGGATGGATGGCGTATAGCACTCCCGCAATTATAGTAGGAACCGATATATAGAATATAGTCGGAGAAACCATGCTAGAAACTTATGGATATGGTCAAAAGAGTTAATAAGAAATGTTATGACTAATGCAAGATGACGTGAATTAAGATGTCAATATGATGATATAAGAGGATATGAGCGGATATGAGCGGATATAAGGATGTGAGGCGGTGTAAATAATTAAATACATATGAAATGAGTTTGTTAATGAGAGGATATAAGATCGATAAGGATATGACATGAGATATGTATATGTAGGTATATATGAGAATAAAAGATGATATGCCGTACGAGACCATAGATCCTTATCCTTATCGATGAATAGGACGATACATTATTAATCTAGATTGATGCCACCGTACGATGGATTACCGTACGCGATGAGTTATACCGGACGATTGATCCACGCTCGTGATTTGAGAATGTTGATCGAGGATATTGCCATATCGGATACTATGAGGCTGGATCACCAATGTAAAGATTTCATCTGAACCATACTTATTTCCAAAACCGACGGATCGCATGCACTTTTAAATGGAAACCTCAAGGAATGCTACGGATTTTCAAATGGTGTTCTTTTCTCAAAAACACCGTAGCCCCCACTTTCAAAACTACGATTCGTATCTTTTAAACTGATCGTATGATTTATGTGCAGATGTATACCTTATTATAGTTCATGTTATTGTTAGCTTATCCCTCGTCCGTATACGTATTATGTTCCCGGTATTTACCGCTTTATGATATTGTCTGCTGGTACACCTGCACAATTATCGATGATGCGCAGTTACACTTACACAGATTTGCCGGCTCACACACATTCATCATCGGTAATTGCCATGCCACTTGCACAGTAGAACTGCCATATCATGATATTAATTTTAACCGTAAAAGTACATTTATTATTCAGCACTATTATAGGACATGCTTGCATGATATACTTGACATGCTCATATTACTGTTCTATGTTTGCATACATCGTATTTTATGGTTACATGCATTGAGGTGCTGTTTTTATGATATCTCTGGATTTGAGAATCATGGTTATATTTCAAAGGAAATTGTGTATTGTTTTAAAAACGCGGCTTCTCTTGATATGATATTTCGTGTCCACCATGAGTTTTTTCGGTTCTGAGCTATGTGATACCCGATTCAAGGAGGTGAATGAACCGTCTGCAGGTACATGGTGGATCCGGTAAGGTATCCCGAGGCGAGAAATTTGTGAGAATGACGATGAGCCTGGCAGGGAGAGCACTACCTACCGGTGATAGTTTAGACCCAGCGGTTATCCGGAGAATACCAGCCGGAGTCGTGTGATAGATATGAGGGCCAATCAGAGGATGCGGCTTCTGAGATATAAGGATTTACGTGTCGATGCTGGACATGCGTTTTCATTATGTTTCGAGTGTCGGTGTTGGACACTCAGGTTCCATGATGTTGATGTGTCGTTGATGGACACATGTTGGTTGATTTCCTCCTATATACGGGCATATAATTCAAACGATTTGATTTTCCATGTTGTCATTGGCATTGATTATATTATTGATACATATGCATACATGGTCATCCTAGATATCATAGTATTACCTTTATGATACAGTATGACTTAGAAATCGTGGTTTATTCGATTTCTATCTGCTGATGTTTTCTACCCACGAGTTGGCAACTCACCCCCGTTGTATCACAGTTTTCTTGTAGGTTCGACCGCTTGGATCAGTTGCGGTATCGCTGGCACACGGCTTCATCTAGGGTGATTTGCTATGGTAAGTGGGACACACATTGGATCGTGCCCGCTCTTGTACTTCAAAAAGTTGTTTTAAGATATTTGCACACCCCGCGGGCTCACGGTTTGAACCGAGAAGCCACGGGGTGGAGGATAGGCACCCTGGGATACCCTGGGGGGACCGAAGTCCAGGCCCACCCCCCAAGACCACCACAAGGTGGCCTTGGGGGATGGTGACCCGAGAGCACCCCAAAAAGGTGCTCTCGGGTCTGCCTTCCTGTAGGGTTCCTAGGCACTCTAATGAGGTCTCACAAGGCATCAACCATGCCAATTTGAAATTTTACGGGTGCCGAGAAACCCTAATACGGGTCGTTAACTAGAATTCTAGGCGAATAAGCAACTAGTTAACAGCTTAACTAAAGGGAAAACGGAAATACAACCTTTGTAGATCCGTTTCTCCACCTCCATAGCTCCGTGATGAAGTCCTCTCCGCTGTCCAAATCAAACCATGACTCTAGTATCTGCTTCATCGAAGAATGGGCGGGCTAGGTCATCGACGACGATGCCGAAGATGATCTACGTCGAGGCATCACTAGATCAAGCTCCACCTTCACTAAGCCATGGATCTTGTGAAGAAAACACACTCTACTACTTGGCAAGAGGTAGATGATGAAGAAATAGGAAGTGGGTTCACTTTAGAATTGGATTTCTCACTCTTTTTCACAAGTTGCCATTGATGGAGGCAAGCTTGCTTCAATGTTGAAGATGAAGAAGAAGAAGAAAGAATATCATAAGTATTTTCCAAAATGAATAATAAAATGAATACTTATCATATCCTAACCTTGGTTAGGTGTAGAGAATAGACCATGGTAAGGTTTAATGGTTTAGGGTTAAGCATGAGACAAAATGGTCATGTAGTCAAAGCTTCATGAAGTTTCAACTACAAACAAAGAAAGCCACCATTTTCCTCATTTATCCTTTTCTTTTGCAAAAATAAACAAAATGGATAAATAAATGAATAAATGAATAAGTAAATGAAGCAAAAGAAACCCTAACCATTGACCAACCATGGTTTAAACTATACACCAAACAATCATGTATCATCAAACATGATACAATCAAATGCATAAAAGTATATCATATATACAATGTGCACTTCAAGTGAGAAAATCCTTTTTAAAGTGAACCAATACTAGTTAATGCAAAGTAATATATCAAATATATAATTATACATTAAATCATTAAATCAACACTTGATTTAACGATCCGGTCATATCGCATATAACCGACTAGTATCCTATGTATCGGCTTACCGAATCAATCCTTGATTCGATAACTAGGTTATATCGCATACAACCTTTCGATACATTTATCGCGAGAATAGAATACGGTATCACATACACGCATTATTCTCGGTCCCGCACATATCTCATATGCGCTCCTATTTCGTTTCGCTTGAGCCAGGAAACCTCTGTGTAGGACTCTAAAGACTCGTCAATACGCCGGCAGTAGATGATGATCATATCAAACACCCACAAGCCGCAAGCGGTCTGCTAAACGTAACGGCCACCCGGGTATTGAGCGATCAGAAGATCGACGAGCAAGCCCGCTCACCCTCCTGTGAATCCAACCAGTAACACTACCGTACAGTCCGGTCTCGTCGTCTGATATGTCGCATATCTCGTCTAGGGGTGGTAAACGTCAGACCCCAATAGCTCGATAAGTCGTGTCGATATGAGCTCTATAACAGTTCGAGAAACTACTGGTAACACTTACCAGTAAATCTCAGCAACCCTGGCCAGGGATTTCCGGTTACAGCCAATCGAACACAGCGCAACATCAACTCCCTAAACCGGGAGAGACGAATTCCCTCCTATCGCTCATTGCCTCCATGTGACTCGGGACTGTACCCAAAAACCACCGTTTTGCACGCCCTCTTGGACGTGGTAAGGTGGAAACCAAAGCACAGTGGAAACCACACAAGACTCTATGACGATCTCGGGTCAACAGACTACTCTGTACCAGTGTCACCAGAGAACTGCCATCTGACGTAAGGTATAATACCATCTGGGAGTTCTCGGCGAGTCTGTTCAGTGTACCCAGTTTCTACTGAGCACCCGTATATCTCCTCTGATGTCAAATACCAATGGATATGGGATCATCCATCGCCCATCTGTATGGGTCGAGAAGGTACACGCTAGTCTACTCTGGTATATCGATGCCCCGTCTCGATACACCCACGACTAGGGAGTTTGAAGGATGTACTTATGGACTACCATGTCCCCACTAGTATGATCCGCATCATAGTCCAGGTAGTCAAGTACACATCCTAGGGGCTTTACCAACATGTAACAGAGAGACAATCAGTGTACACGTTAAGGTAAAGAGTAACCAGATAGCATACTATCATGTCGAGCAAGAAAGTCCTCCCTATATATGTCCCAGCATCCACTACAATATACATCCAATGTACAGTAATGGCCTCTAGGGCATACATATAACTAACAATCTCCCACTTGCACTAGGGCCATCTGACAGCAGTGGTTGTAGTATCTCATACTCAACCATCCCATAAAAGCCTCTCTCTGGGAATAGGCCTTCGTGAGTGGATCCGCCGTGTTGTCCTCTGAGTCTACTCTCCTAACCTCGATCCCCTGGAGATCAACCATCTTCACGATCAGGTGACACTGCCTTAGAATATGTCTGGATCACTGATGGGACGGACGTTCCTTGGCATAAGCCACAACTCTATTGTCACACAATGGGAGGAACTAAGTTCATCTCATGAACCAATATACACCCAGACAGCCACTTTGGTAGCATCTTAAGTAGCGATGTATCCAGCCTTTATCGTCTAGTATGCCACGGTATCTAGCTTGGAACTCTTCCAACATACCGTCCCATTACTGAGGGTAAAGACAATGCCTGTGACTGACTTTCAGTCGTCCTTATCACCCTGGAACCCTTCTAGTGATTCTCCCCAGGATCGGTTGATACCTTCTCACTACAACTAGTGAGAATCCTAACATCCAATTAGATCTATCTCATAGATCCAAAACCAGGATTTAGGAGGTATCACTTTGATCCTATTATGGAGAATTCTTGTGATAACCGGAGATTGACCGAGCGTAGCATAGGAAACTCCTTCCCTATCAAGAGCATGTCATCCACGTACTCTACGAGGATCGTCACTATACTCCCTACTACCTTTTTTTTTATACAAGGTTCATCTACCATTTTGATGATGTCAAACTCTTTGACTAAGACATCAAAACAGATGTTCCAATTCCGCGATACCCGCTTTATCCTATAAAGCATCTTGTACACGTTTCCGCTGCTCCCACTGTCTACGAAGCCCTCTGGCTGTGTACTTACAGACGTTCTCATCTAAAACATCATTTAGAAAAGCAGTCATGACACCCAACCACCAGATATCGTAGTCATAGTATGTAGCCGTGGCAAGTAGGATCTAGATGGACTTAAGCATAGATCCTTAGAAAAGGTTTCAACATAATCCATACCTGGTCAATAATGCAAACCCTTTAATAAGTCTAGCTTTGAAAGTCTCAACTTTTCCATGTACACCAAGTAATCTTCTCAAGATATACTTGCTCCTGATGGGGATTTAACCCTTCAGATAAAGCAACTAAAGTCCATACTTTGTTGGTGTATAAGGATTCCATCTCAGATCACTAAGCATCCAGCCATTCTTACAGAGTCCCACTCCTGATGGCCAGGTCGAAACTAGTTGGGTCATCATCTCATGATGCAATCCTCGCTCCCACTGTCATAGAGTAACCGAAGTATCTCTCAGGTGGGTGAGGAACCCTACTGGATCGGCGGAGAGGCTGAGGTTCGTTGGTAACTATTGAATCCTTTGGTTTTATCAAATCATCTGCTGTAGTTTGTATAGCTGGAACCTTTCCAGTTCTACATAACTGACCTTGCCTCGAGTTTGTCCGGATTTTGCTTTTAGACATAGGCCGGACAACCCCAAATCTTAACTAACTTAAGATATGGGCTCTTCCCTTTCCATATCACATATGAAGTGGTAGGCATTGATTTGATTCGAACCTAATTCAATAGGTATGCATCTTCTCAAGTGCATAACTCCCAAAAGGAAAATAGGAAACTCAGTAGTACTCATCATAGAGCACACCTTATCATATAGGGTGTGATTGCTCTACCCCGATATACAATCGTGCCATGGTGTATACGGAGGAGTAATGCTGAGAGAGAATCTCATTCTCCTTTAGAATAGTCCAGGATTTCCGTGCTCAAGTATTCTCCTTCTTGATCTCATCAAAGGACATAATACTTATACCCGTTTTGGTTCTCTACTTCTAAATCATATTCTGTGAATATCTGTCACGACCCGAAAGAGCACGTGACTGGCCCTTGAACCATATGAAGTCTATAGGACCCCATCTGATCCAAGTAAGCCAAAAGCCCAGCAATCTAAAACCATTTAAAGAGTAAATAAGGAAAACTGTTTTTGAAAAGTAAGGAAATCATGTTTGAAAATCAAGTTTTTAAATAACTAAGCCGAATATGAATTTTTAAAATGTGTAATTTTTCCTGAAAATTTCGGCAGAGTTTCCTTTGTAAAAACTGGCCCCGAACGGGGTACAACAAGAATAATATATATGACATGATAAAAGGCATCCCCAAGCGGGAGCCAGCTCTTCGTCAATCGACGGTCACAACCACGTAAGCAATAATAATATACAACGCCAAGGGGCGAGGATCAAAACTGAAAAGAAACTCAAAAACAGCCAGAAAACCGCAATACTACAAGCGTGACTCTAAGGTCGAAATAATACAACACTGATTTCTAAGTCTGAAACAAACTACAAGTTTTGGTCGATGGAAATTCTAGATACAATAAATCATACATGAGCAATGGCGGTTCTGATACAAAGAACCCACCTACCAACGCAAGTCACCCATAAGGAAGCAGTGTGCCAAAAATGCCGCTATGGAATCTGTACGGCAAAACCTGCAAGAACTGGGGCACAACGGGGGTGAGTTGCCAACTCGTGAATAGAAAATATCTACAAGCAGAGATCGAATGCATGACCCATCCTAGGTCAATACGATCAGATATACATAAACCTCAATATGAATAAAGCTGAAGCATGCTAAACTGGCAATGTAATCTCTACATGAGTGTAGTGCCAAGTGCTCGTGCTAGTGCCTCAGGTAATCACATGTCATGAATATGAGGTATAACCAATGTAATCAAATCTGCACACTCGTGGATCCCGTCCACTCGTCACCCACTGACAATAACCACCATGCATGTAAATATCATGAATCATGTGCATGGGAAATAATATGAGGATATAACCACCCGTGTCCCTCACGACACATCAAAATCATGGAACCCGGGGTGCCCAGCATCGACACCCGAAAACATCATGAAAACTGTGCCCAGCATCGGCACGTAAATCCTCATATATCGGGCTCCGTCAGTCCGGATCGGCCCGCGGGCTCTGTCTGCGGTATCGGCCCTCGGCCCCTGCAGGACGCCCAAATCTATCCATCGACTCTGGTCAGTATCCTCCGGATAACCGCCAGGTCCAACCAATCACCAGTAGGTACTCGCCCGCCTCCAGGCTCAATCGGCAAAGCTCATCGATCATCTTGCCGAGGGGAACCATACCGGGTCCACCATGTACCCGCAATCGGCTCGTCCACTCCTCGATTCGGGTTTCACATGTCGCTCTCAGCACCGAGAAAACACATGGTGGACGCACTGAAATATCATATCAAGGGTAACCGGGTTTTTAAAGCAATGACATATTCTCTTTTGAAACACCCTCGGTTCCCAAATCCAGAAATATCATAGAACATATCTCAATGCGTATAATCAAAGAGCATGAAGTATGCGACATGTAAAGGAAATGTAAGCATATCATCGTGTCATGCAAGGATCATATACTGAATGCAATAGTACTACAGTGTAGTGGTATGGCAATTATCGACGATGAAGTGTGTGAGCCGGCAAATAGTGTACGTGGAACATACGCATCATCGATAATGGTGCTGGTGTCCTAACAGCATGATGATAATATAGCGATAAACATATACAAGCAATGCGAATAGCAGGAATATGCGGAATCGAATAATCAACGCAACAGTAGAGAACCTGCCTTAATAAATATATCATGCAACCTTGCCTTTTGAAATAAGACGAATCAGGGCATTTGGTAAAATAAGGGCTACGGTGTTTTAAGAAAAGATACATCATTTGAAAATATCCGTATGACCTTTCTGCCTATCTTTAAAATATCCCCGATTCGTTAGTTTGAAATAGGTATGACTCGGTCCAGTCTAATATCTACTATGTAATCTAGACAGGAGGGGTAAGAAACCACCTAATCTGAGTCAATATATATAGATATGATAGTCGGTGATCCCGCCTCAATAACATATCGTAAGATATCCTCGAGTCATGAGTGCGGATCTATCATCAATATCGGCTCGTACGGTAGATCGTCGTACGGCATCCCAATAGCTGGGTAGGGATCAATGTCACAGTACCTCATCACATATCAGGTATCACTATCATCAGATCGCATAATCTGGGGTACTACTCTAAGTCTAGTACAAATCGATACCATCTATAAAAATATGAATGCGGGTAAAGCACATGTCCAAAGGCCCGCTAAAACTATCATATCGCACCTCGAAGACAAGCTATGTCACATCGCCGATCTCACGGCCTCACATCAAGTATCATCTCAAACCACGTATCATCCTCAAATCCCGTATATAAACACATAGTCCCATACCCATGTGTAGATATACGCACCATCATATGCGCTCTAATAAATGAAAGAATGAATGCAAGTATGTGTGTAAATGTATGTGTGAGTGCAACCACTACTCTAGGGTTCGCACTATACTAAACCAATATATTCTTATCATCAAAATATCACTATTACCATCAATAACCCTAAACAACACATAATAAATATTCGTGTGTATACGTATTCGTATACATCACCACGGACTGCGGGGGTGCTATACGCCATCCACCCGACTTCTCCCCGTAGATATAAATCTACTCACCTTTCTTCTCGTGTGCCAAAGCCGATGTTGCTATCTTCACCTCCTTTGCCTCAACATCACGCGGGGTACTTACAAGTATATCACAATGCTAAAGTACATGAAAATCACATCGGAAACCAAAATAGCACACGCTACCCGCATAGGTAAAAACCTATCGACTCGCATGTAAACACAATCAAAATCCACTTGTCGTTGACGTCCAAACGCCACCCGACAGGAATGAATCACCAAATACCAAAATCCATGCTAAAACAAGTCCCAAATTATACACCAACATAGGAAAATCAACCCAGATTTCACCCTAGATGGAATCAGTCAAAACTAGACATACTCAGGGTCAAAACTAGAGGAAATGGGGGCATGCACAGAAAACGAGGCAATTCCTTAAAATACCTTATTTTAGAATTTTCCATAATTTTTCCCCATTTATCTGTATTTAATTATACCAGAATATTAAAATATTCATTAAAATAATATTAAATTATAAAATTTCCCAAAAATCATATTTTATTATTTTGAAGACGTTACAATCTACCCCCCTTAAAGAAATTCGGTCCCCGAATTTAAATTTAAACCCCCAAATACTAAAATATTTCAATACAAATTCCAAGTCATCGGGGCTCCGAAATCATCTATACATAAAACATCATAGCGCAATGCATGCGCATGAGTACTGAGCAGATAACTCAAAAGCAACACTCCATCAAGCATCCGCAATCATCGGAGTCATGGTAACGACACAATGTCAAATCCAATACAAAATCAATATGATATGGACCAAGACTATACATGTAGACACCCAATCTATACATGTAATTAGCTGATGCAACTGTATGCCAAATCTTTTTAAGTCGCTGTGCGATGCGCGTAACACTGCACAGTGGCGGACGTTTCTCATAAGAAAATAACTATATATGTGTATATATATCCTTTGTTTAATAAGCACGTTCCACCATTTTGAAAATAATCAGAAGGGTTTCCTTATTTTTAAAATGTTTGTGTCATATCGGACACGTAGGTATATACTGAGACTATAGCTCGCTTTTCGGAAATCCCTTCGATAACTATCGATGCATGCAAAATATATCCAGGCACTGTCCACTGACTAGTCCTGCTCAGTATGAAAGCAAATATCCCACATCATAAAAATGTACTGCTCCAAAAGGAATAAATTCCAAAAATGCACACAACACCACCCTGTGCGTCTGACGCGCACGGAAATCAAAATCCATATATGCGCTAAACATGTGCACAAAACAACATCTAGGTGCAACGGGTGTGCACGAAGCATCTGTCATAGGCAACATGTGTGCCTGACAGCCAAAACAGGTGCATCTGACATGCACGAAGAATCTCGATTTAGTGCATCTGGTGTGCCCCAAAATCGTATCTCAAAACATGCGCCCAACATGCGCGAAAATCCAAATCGGTGCATCCATCATGCACGAATGAAAATCTAGACCCTGCGCACTCAATATGCACGGAATCACAAAATCCAATAGCAACGTCGAATATGCGTAAGTCCAGTCAAAAGCATGGAGTGCAAGAATCCACATCAATATCACAATCAAAATCGACATACCGAAAGGCATCAAATCGAAGTCAGGTGCAATCGTAATGCACAAAATATAAATCCGGTGCAACAAAGGCACGAAATATAAATCTGATGCGATAAACGCAAGAAACATAAAACTGGTGCGACAAATGCACGAAGTATAGAACCGGTGCATCCCATGCACAAATATCAAGCAATAACTCAAATACGTAAGCAGCAACACCAAGTGTACCCAGGTATAAAGGAAATCATAAACGTGTGCAACTGCGTGCACAAAACACATCAATGCACTACAAGTACATATAAGCTATACCGAGTGCAAAAATCGAATAGTGTGCGTAACATATGCACAACATCAAATCAACCGTATGAAATCCATAAGGTCATAAGCAGGTGCAGCCAAGGCACGAAACGATATACAACGCGGCTCAATCGAAATCAGGTGTACCGTGATGGAAAACTCACAACCGCGTGCATCACCGTGCACAAATCAAAACACTAAAAGTGCATGAAACTATGCTGGAAGCGTAAATCAAATCACCGGCATAAAATAGGCATGAAATCACAATCAATACCTCAAGAGTAATAACTATGCGCAAGGTATAAATACCCAGTAGGTGCAACCATGGTGCACAAAATCAAATATCATGAAACTCAGTCATCAAGACTAAATCATGCGAATAGATCGCCCAAAATACCGAAATCCAAAGCAACAGATACGTGATAATCAAATCACAAAATCACAAATCATAATTACCGTCGTCGGTATACCCTCCTTCAGGGTCGAGAAGGTACCGGTACATCCGATGCTAGCGGCGCAAGATATCTACTTGCCTCTTGCTCGCTGCTGGCGTCCTCTGCCTCTGGTTCCTGATCTTTCCTGTAGATTACCAACTCGCAATCCATCGGCTCATCGGCCTGGTCAGGTGTGCTGACAGGAACGATTCCGTTCTTGCACTTCCCTGGTCATCTCTCGGTCAATCCTCACGACCGCTCGTAAAGCAGCACATCTCTGGCGCCGACCTCGGGTCCTCTGAATGCATATCACACATCCGATCCTGGGTGCAACTCTTATTGCAGCAGTGTACTGTAAGAAATCCTACTCAAGGTCTCTTCTGATCTTGCCTAAGCCAAACTGTAAGGAGGCTGGTACTCTGGCGTAATCTTTTCTCGCTCTCTGGACCTCTGCGTCCTTAGTACAACATCTCCTCGGAAGCTGGTCGCATCTCTGCGCCTCTGTATGCATGTCCGGCCTTTAATCTTAACGGGGTGTAGTAACAGCTCGTCTGCCTCTCGCACGAACTTCTTGTCCCGCTTGTCTGTATCATCGACCATTCGACGTCGCGTCTTTATCTGCACACTGCAATGTCCTCGGCTACGGTCCACCCGAAATCTCTAACACGGACTCGAAATCACGAACTCAGTATCTTCATCACTCAGTAGAAGATATCTAGCCGAACACGTCCTCAGCGTGCATATCGCATCTCTGATGTCAGCGGAGTGGAACGTCATCTCGTCGAAATCTCGTGCAAACTCTTTACTCCACCTTGCTCCACTATCGACTGATTCGGACTCATCTCATCATGGCTACACAGACTGCGCTCCGACGGCTATGCTCATATCTGGAGTCTCCCAAGCAGTGTCCCATCACATGATATCCGAATGACGTCGAATCATCCGATCGACTCGTCAGAACCTCACAATCCCCCAAGAGCTCAACATCTCGGGTACAGTTTAATAGTATCGAGTACATGCCACAGCGTCGGTGGTCCAGCCGTAGAAGGGCAAACCCAAGCCTCACTAATGGCGCCGAGGAACTGCCGCAAATCCTAAGGTTCAAAGGCTTTCACACGGTCATTAAGTCGAGTTAGGGTTTCATTCTTCTAGAGGGTCCATAGAATCACCTGCATGTCTTTCCGTATACTTTAAACTTGGAAAATGGGTTCCTGACCTTCGATCGTCTCAATCGACTCTCAACGAATCTGCGTGAAGTCGCCTCTAGCTGCAATCAATCTATCTGATGACCTCGCATCGGGGTAACCGAACGAACCACATGTCCTAGTCATTAATCCTCGGTGACTAGCGACTCACTATCACATCTCTAAGAATATGCTCATGCTGCAGTAGCTCCAATCATTTGGGCGATATCTCATCACTCGCAGCAGCAACTGGCTCATTCGTCGGTACGCTAAGCAGCGCCTCAACCATCATGAATAAGCGATACATCAACGGTCATCACATCCTGGCTGGCCTCTATCAGTGGCTCAATCCTCTGGTACCGACCGGTATGTCCTAGAAATCTCGCAACAGCGATCTGTCAAACGCCCAACGTGCGGAAACACAATAAGACGACGCCTCAATACAACCGTATGTCTCTGGAATCACGCCCCGGTCAGTCCTCGTCCGCGACGAGCTCATGCTGACAACTCGAGCCGTAGCTCACTCTGCCCGTGCAATCGCGGCAGCAAAACCATAACCAGTATCGATGAAGATAGATCATAGGAAGGAATATAATACAGTGCAAGGAAATGTACAACCTAAGGTTTCTTAAGCGGAGTGGCGTGTCGTAAGTATGCCGCGGAACATACCAACGGTACGTCACTCTACTTTAGTCACCTATTCCATCAACCAAGGGTCATCCTACGTGAAGAAAGTTCGGGTCTAATACCCCCTCGACCAAGTCTAAGTTCCGTAAGGTCAAGCCTAAGTTCCTTATATAGATAACGCCCTAGGCTCCACATAGTCAAACTTAGACTCGAACCAAGGTCAACCTAGCGCTCTGATACCAACTTTGTCACGACCCGAAAGAGCACGTGACTGGCCCTTGAACCATATGAAGTCTATAGGACCCCATCTGATCCAAGTAAGCCAAAAGCCCAGCAATCTAAAACCATTTAAAGAGTAAATAAGGAAAACTGTTTTTGAAAAGTAAGGAAATCATGTTTGAAAATCAAGTTTTTAAATAACTAAGCCGAATATGAATTTTTAAAATGTGTAATTTTTCCTGAAAATTTCGGCAGAGTTTCCTTTGTAAAAACTGGCCCCGAACGGGGTACAACAAGAATAATATATATGACATGATAAAAGGAATCCCCAAGCGGGAGCTAGCTCTTCGTCAATCGACGGTCACAACCACGTAAGCAATAATAATATACAACGCCAAGGGGCGAGGATCAAAACTGAAAAGAAACTCAAAAACAGCCAGAAAACCGCAATACTACAAGCGCGACTCTAAGGTCGAAATAATACAACACTGATTTCTAAGTCTGAAACAAACTACAAGTTTTGGTTGATGGAAATTCTAGATACAATAAATCATACATGATGGCGGTTCTGATACAAAGAACGCACCTACCAACGCAAGTCACCCATAAGGAAGCAGTGTGCCAAAAATGCCGCTATGGAATCTGTACGGCAAAACCTGCAAGAACTGGGGCACAACGGGGGTGAGTTGCCAACTCGTGAATAGAAAATATCTACAAGCAGAGATCGAATGCATGACCCATCCTAGGTCAATACGATCAGATATACATAAACCTCAATATGAATAAAGCTGAAGCATGCTAAACTGGCAATGTAATCTCTACATGAGTGTAGTGCCAATTGCTCGTGCTAGTGCCTCAGGTAATCACATGTCATGAATATGAGGTATAACCAATGTAATCAAATCTGCACACTCGTGGATCCCGTCCACTCGTCACCCACTGACAATAACCACCATGCATGTAAATATCATGAATCATGTGCATGGGAAATAATATGAGGATATAACCACCCGTGTCCCTCACGACACATCAAAATCATGGAACCCGGGGTGCCCAGCATCGACACCCGAAAACATCATGAAAACTGTGCCCAGCATCGGCACGTAAATCCTCATATATCGGGCTCCGTCAGTCCGGATCGGCCCGCGGGCTCTGTCTGCGGTATCGGCCCTCGGCCCCGGCAGGACGCCCAAATCTATCCATCGACTCTGGTCAGTATCCTCCGGATAACCGCCAGGTCCAACCAATCACCGGTAGGTACTCGCCCGCCTCCAGGCTCAATCGGCAAAGCTCATCGATCATCTTGCCGAGGGGAACCATACCGGGTCCACCATGTACCCGCAATCGGCTCGTCCACTCCTCGATTCGGGTTTCACATGTCGCTCTCAGCACCGAGAAAACACATGGTGGACGCACTGAAATATCATATCAAGGGTAACCGGGTTTTTAAAGCAATGACATATTCTCTTTTGAAACACCCTCGGTTCCCAAATCCAGAAATATCATAGAACATATCTCAATGCGTATAATCAAAGAGCATGAAGTATGCGACATGTAAAGGAAATGTAAGCATATCATCGTGTCATGCAAGGATCATATACTGAATGCAATAGTACTACAGTGTAGTGGCATGTCAATTATCGATGATGAAGTGTGTGAGCCGGCAAATAGTGTACGTGGAACATACGCATCATCGATAATGGTGCTGGTGTCCTAACAGCATGATGATAATATAGCGATAAACATATGCAAGCAATGCGAATAGCAGGAATATGCGGAATCGAATAATCAACGCAACAGTAGAGAACCTGCCTCAATAAATATATCATGCAACCTTGCCTTTTGAAATAAGACGAATCAGGGCATTTGGTAAAATAAGGGCTACGGTGTTTTAAGAAAAGATACATCATTTGAAAATATCCGTATGACCCTTCTGCCTATCTTTAAAATATCCCCGATTCGTTAGTTTGAAATAGGTATGACTCGGTCCAGTCTAATGTCTACTAAGTAATCTAGACAGGAGGGGTAAGAAACCACCTAATCTGAGTCAATATATATAGATATGATAGTCGGTGATCCCGCCTCAATAACATATCGTAAGATATCCTCGAGTCATGAGTGCGGATCTATCATCAATATCGGCTCGTACGGTAGATCGTCGTACGGCATCCCAATAGCTGGGTAGGGGTCAATGTCACAGTACCTCATCACATATCAGGTATCACTATCATCAGATCGCATAATCTGGGGTACTACTCTAAGTCTAGTACAAATTGATACCATCTATAAAAATATGAATGCGGGTAAAGCACATGTCCAAAGGCCCGCTAAAACTATCATATCGCACCTCGAAGACAAGCTATGTCACATCGCCGATCTCATGGCCTCACATCAAGTATCATCTCAAACCACGTATCATCCTCAAATCCCGTATATAAACACATAGTCCCATACCCATGTGTAGATATACGCACCATCATATGCACTCTAATAAATGAAAGAATGAATGCAAGTATGTGTGTAAATGTATGTGTGAGTGCAACCACTACTCTAGGGTTCGCACTATACTAAACCAATATATTCTTATCATCAAAATATCATTATTACCATCAATAACCCTAAACAACACATAATAAATATTCGTGTGTATACGTATTCGTATACATCACCACGGACTGCGGGGGTGCTATACGCCATCCACCCGACTTCTCCCCATAGATATAAATCTACTCACCTTGCTTCTCGTGTGCCAAAGCCGATGTCGCTATCTTCACCTCCTTTGCCTCAACATCATGCGGGGTACCTACAAGTATATCACAATGCTAAAGCACATGAAAATCACATCGGAAACCAAAATAGCACATGCTACCCGCATAGGTAAAAACCTATCGACTCGCATGTAAACACAATCAAAATCCACTTGTCGTTGACATCCAAACGCCACCCGACAGGAATGAATCACCAAATACCAAAATCCATGCTAAAACAAGTCCCAAATTATACACCAACATAGGAAAATCAACCCAGATTTCACCCTAGATGGAATCAGTCAAAACTAGACATACTCAGGGTCAAAACTAGAGGAAATGGGGGCATGCACAGAAAACGAGGCAATTCCTTAAAATACCTTATTTTAGAATTTTCCATAATTTTTCCCCATTTATCTGTATTTAATTATACAAGAATATTAAAATATTCATTAAAATAATATTAAATTATAAAATTTCCCAAAAATCATATTTTATTATTTTGAAGACGTTACAATATCTCAAAAGGTTCGGACGTGTGTTTCAACAGGAACATATATCTGAATCTTGAGAGATTATCAGAGAATGTAATGAAGTACAAAGAACCGGTCTTGACATGTGTAGACAGGGGACCTTTATACATCAACATGCATCATCCCAAGAGTTCATTAACTCTTTCTCTGTTTCCAATAAACAGAGCTGGTGTCATTATATCTTTGTGACATGACTGGCAAGTTTCACAAGATGTAAATTCAAACTGATTTAAATATGCGTCTACATGTAACTTTAGCTAGTCGGGTCGCATTGATATGACCTAGTCTACATTGCTCAAGAAGGATTCGTTCATTTCTGAACTCTTCCTCTTTTGTATGTTCCGTATACTAAGAACTGTAGTTTGATTTAGAACATTAATGCTTTTAGATAACGTGCCTGAACCGATCAACTTTTGATATAGGAAATGTTCAAAACATTATCCAACAATACAAAATTTTATCAGTTCTTTACTATTAAAAAGAGTGATATGATTTTGTATATCAGGTTCGGTATCTAATAACATTCGTTCAGAATCAATGTATTTGGAATACAGGGTGACAGTGACCAACAGACTTGGCTGCAACACTTGCCCCGTTTTCTGCCTCATGAAACTTATCACCCGTTCTCAGTTCTCTACCTATCTGTAGCCCTATGTAACAGATTACATATCTGGGATCCTGATCCGGTATCATTGTCACGACCCGAAAGTACGGAACGTGACCGGCACTTAGATTACGAAGCGTCTAGAGGCGCCACGTGACCTAAGTAAGCCGAAGCCCAGAAATCTAAACCATAAAAGAAGAAAAAGAAGAAAATAAAATAAAACAAGTATAAAACATCAGCAAATTTTACCAAAAATTTCGGCAGAGTCTCCTCTGTAAAACTGGCCCCCAAACGGGTACAACAAGTATAAAATATATAAACAATAAAAAGCATCCCCAAACGGGTGCTAGCTCAACGCCAACAGGCGGAGACAACCACAACAATCACAATAATATACAACGCCAAAAGGCGAGGCTCAAATCTCAAAAGAAAACAAAAACCACCAGATCAGAATAACACATGCGCGACTCTAAGGTCGAAATAAACAACTGGTCCAATAAACTTATCAAGTAATACAAATATGGTTGATGGAGCTTTCTAGATACAAATGAAATACTAAAAATACAACGGCGGTTCAGATACAAATGAACCAACCTACCGTGCAAATCACCCGAAATGAAAATGATGTGCCAGCAACTGCCAAGGGAAACCTGTACATCGCACCTGAAAAGAATTTGGCACAACGGGGGTGAGTTGCCAACTCGTGAGTAGAAGACATCTACGAAAAGAAATCGAATGTACGACGCTAACCTAGGTCATAATAATACACTACTATATCCCAAACAACTAGTAATAGCAGGGTAATACTACGTGTAGGTGCAAATACTACGTGTTCGTGTCAGTGCCTCATATAGTACTATGTCATATGAATGAAATGCATGCACCATGAATGTAAAGTAACAAATGCTGAAATCCAGATATATATGTATATGAATCTTTAGCTGTTATCATAGTAGAATATGTATAAGAATCTGAAATCTCAATAATGAAATCCATGAAAATCCGTGTCAAGCATCGACACAAAACATGTAATCTCAAGCCTCAATATCTCGGGCTCCGTCAGTCCGGATCGGCCCATATCATCAAATCTCACGACAACGGTCGGTATCCTCCGGATATCCGCCGCGCCAGACATCACCGGTAGGTAGCCTTCCCCTGCCAGGCTCATCGTCTACAACTCGATCTTCTTGCCCCGGGGTACCATACCGGGCCCACCATGTACCCGAGACGGTTCATCCACTCCTCGAATCGGGTCTCGAAATCCAACAGAAAACATGAAAAAAAAACTCATGGTGGACGACACATACATCACGAGAAAACCGCACCTTATTTTAAACAAAGAAGAGGAGAGAGAGAAGTTGTTATATCTTTTTGCGGTTTTCCCCCCCAAAAATCCAGAAATCTCAAAATCATGAGTAGTATATGATAAATGTCGGCATATGCTCATAATACTGTGCGATAACATGAAAATATGAACGCAGGAATGTCTAAGTTATGAATATCATGTCTACACTAACATCAGAGAGTAATCACAATGTTATATCGGTTTAGTTGTTAACTGATTTTATCAACAAAATATAATATGATCTAAAGTGTACGTGACATAGCAATTACCGATGATGATGTGTGTGAGCCGGCAAATAAGTGTACGTGGAATATGCGCATCATCGGTAATGGTGCTGGTGTCCTAACAGGTAAGGTTTATACTGTTATAGCAACATATGTATGAACATGCAACATTATGATTACAGTGTGAAAGTAAAGACGAATGTGCGTTATCCCCTCATTTAATATACTAATACTACTACCACTATATGACTCAACCCTAACCTAGTGTCCATCTAACCTCCTAAGAACTAGTCAATAAGAAACGAAAGTCTACCTAAGGTCTGAATCAATATCTCTAATAGTCGGCGATCCCGCCTCAATAGCGTCACGTACGTAGTACGGCTTCCTCGAGTCAAGAGTGCGGATCAATCATCAAATCTAAGCCTCGTACGGTAACATCCATCGTACGGCATCCCAATATCAGGGTACGGTCAAGTATCTCCTAGGTGTCTCATCATTCATATAATGTCATCCTCAGGAATGTCATGTCCTATGTATCATGTTGTGATTAAGTCATACGGATATCATATCGTCCTCAAGTCACACCTCCATAGTATCGACATCAGGTCGCACCTATGTGATGTCGTAATCAAGTCATACATATCCCATATCACAATCAGTCACGAGTTAAAGTCCGGGTTCTAGCGTCCCATGTACATCACTATCACCACCACTCCTTATAACTTATATATTCATGTTCACTATCTCATTCTCTAATGATCCGCTAACACTTTATTTCGACTGTATAGTCAAGAATCACGGCATCAAGCCCAGTTATACTGTTTCATCATACCTCAGATATCATATCACCTCAATGAATCACCTATACGTGTTGTATATATATGTGTATATACCTATACCTAGTTCTATATATATACCCATACACGTACCCCATGTCGAGTTGCAGTGTGTGCGTCGGTGTGTTCTATCTGAAACCTACGAACCTCTTCCAAGGTATTCATTCTCCGATATGGTCTTCCTAAATCTGTCTAGTCCAGCCTAGGGTCAATACTAGGGTCCTACTAGGGTCGCGTCTGGTCTCCTAATGTCAATAAGTACTACACCTATTCTACGTCGCGGGGGTGCTAAACGCCATCCACCCGACTTCCCCCCGTAGATATGCATCTACTCACCTGGTCCATGTCAGCCGAAGACGGTGTCGCCATCCTCCTCTTCATCGCCCGCAGTCCACGTGGGGGTACCTAGACGCAAACATATAAAGATCATCGTAACTAGAATCACGTACAAAACTCAAACGATACAAAGAACAATCATAGGTTAAAACCTATGTCCCGTCCAAGCAAAAGAACCAATACCCCTCGATATCGGCGTACAAACTCCGATGGATCGAGATAAGTATCAACAGATAACTCATAGTTTTAAAACACATTACTTATATTGCAAAACATGATCAATTTCATCGAAACACTAAAATCGATCAAATCGTCCGTTTCCGAAAAACCCGAAAATGCCAATTTACCGTTTTTCATGAAAACTTGACATTTAAATGAAACCAATGGTCATAAAACTCATTAAATAGCATAACTAGACTATACAACCCCTTACTATATTTTTATTGCACAATTTTGCATTAGTTTGAAATTTCAAGTTTGCAACCATTAGAAATTTTCAACACCTTTCAAGAAAAATTCACCATTCCACTACAAAACATGATTTTTCATTAAGTAATGTACTAAACTACAATTCATGATGGTAATGACATAATGAAACCATAATTATATTTTTAATCCCATTTACTTAAGAATTTCCAAAATCTAGTTTGCAAAAACTAGCATAATTAGCATATTTATCACACTTTATTAACTAACAATTGAAACTAATAACTAGATTAGGTTTTGCATTCCACTAACATGTTAATATCCTCTTTAAACAACAATCTATTGTTACAAACATTCATTAGAATTTATCTCACCAATATATAAAATATATAGAAATCTAGTTTGCTAAAAAAATGGTTTAATTGAACCATTTTGGATAAACAATGTACAATCTATCCTCCATACAAGAATCTCCACTTCAAAAAAAATGTTAAACTAGTTATAATAACCCTAATTAATTAATAAAAATCATAACTTTATTTTACAACCCTAACTTGAATTTTTAAAACTTAGAAATAGAATTAATTCATTAAATCAATTTATGCTAGAATGAAACATTAAATAATAATAATTCAAAAGAACAAGATTTATACCTTCACACAAGAAATCCAAACATGAAAATGAGCCTCAAAAATGCATGCTTCCCATCTCCAAAATCCATGTAAAAATGAGAAAGGAATAAAGGGTAGAGAATAAATAGGATTTTGTGCACTTTTTATTGAATTTTTGTGGATTTTTTTAATGATTTTGTGTAATAAAATGAGGTGGGAAATTGGGGGGGCTGCCATGGGCATCATGGCCGGCCACAAGAGGAAGAGGAAGAGAAAAAATGAGTCATGAATCATGTAGAAACTTCCTCCAATTATCATCATCTTTATGTCTTTTCAACCTTTATGCATTTTCCTTTTCTTTTCTTTTCAAAAAGACAATTTCTAGAAGGCACTTGAAGAATGAAGTGAGAGGGGCTGCCAAGATCAGCTCAAAATAGTGTGAGGGAGTAAAATATAGTGTGGTTTTGTTTGGGAAAAGATAAAAGTTATACCGCACTCCGTTTGCACTAATTTCACCGAAAAAAAAAGCCTTTTTCTTCGATATTTTCTATCACCGGATAACAACCCTATTTCAATTCAAAAACCACATGATAAAATTTTGTTTAATGTATAATGATGCACAAAATTTGTTTGAACTCATTCCAGTTTGTAATTTTCCTGAATTAAATGTATTAGTGACGGCTTAAAATAATATTAAAATAATTAATTTCGGAAAAATTTTCAGAAATTTTGAAATCTCACCAGTGGCTCAATAAACACCAAATACTAGCAATTACATAATTAGAATATTTATTTTTAATTTTAAAATAAAGATATTTGTATTTTGACTTTTTACAGAAAACCCCCTTATTTTGCCGATTTTCCGAAATTTCACCAAAACGATTTTCACAATGTTACAATCTTCCCCCCTTAAAGAAATTCGGTCCCCGAATTTAAATTAAAACTCCCCCTCCAAACACTAAAACATTTAGCAAACACTCAAATCGTCGGGGCTCCGAAATTATCAATACATAACAAAAATCAACTCCATCAAGCATAATGCAATCATCGGAGTTATGGCGAGAATAAAATATCAAAACCCAATATGAAAACCATCCTAATATATCTCAATCTATAACTTATTTATAGTGTGCATCACAGTAAAACCGTTCAAATATCCGGATAAGGGAATATGCAAACCCCTTTTTGAAAATTGCCGTGTGATGCACGTGTCACGGCATAAGTAGCGGACGTTTATTTTAAAAAAATAACTATATATATATATATATCTTTTATTTAACATACACGTCCCGCCTGGTTACTAAATCAAATAATAATCATTATGAAAATATACTGCTCAAACTGAAATCAATTCCAATCACATCAATAAAATGTCATGTGCGTCCGGTGCGCACTGAAATCGAAACCAAATGCAGAAACCATGAATACCCACAAAACAAAACTAAGTGCAACAGGTGTGCACCAAAAACATCTGTCAAGTGCAACGGGTGTGCACGACTCAACATCAGGTGCATCTAATCTGCACAAAACCCCGATTTAGTGCATCTGGTGTGCACAAAATCGCATTAAGTGCGCCAAGTCTGCGCAAGAATCCTAATCAGGTGTACATGGTACACGAAAACATACATCGAATATCAAAATCGAAATCACAGCACAAAAATGCATGAAAACTAGGTCGAAACATATGTTAAAATCATGTGTGTCAACTCAAAATCTCAAAATATGTAAAACCAAATCAAGTGTACTGGGTGTGTACTCAACAACATCAATACAACTGATATATGAAACACAAATAGAATGAAGGTACACACAGGAAATACCAATCGTAGAACAAAGTCCTCAAAATACAAAAATCCAATCAACGAAAATAGAAAATTCAAATCACTAAATCACAATCGTAGCCACTATCGTTAATGTGCGCCTCTTTCCTCTGATGCCGACCGCTTCAAACTCGTTCTTTCATAGGTGTGCTGACTGCGCTACCAACGGCCATACTCGTGTCTAGAGCCTCCCACATAGTCGATCCCTTCACTTGATATCCGGACTACATTAAACTTTTCGATCGATCCATCAAAATCCCATAATTCCCCGAGAGCTCAACACTCAAGTACAGTTTAAAAATATCCGGTACATACCCCAGCATCGATGATCCAGCTGTAGAAGGGCAGACCCAAGCCTCACTAATGGCACAGCGGAACAGCCGTAAACCCTAAGGTTCAAGGGCGTTCTCGTGGTCATTATGTCGAGTTAGGGTTTCATTCTTCTAGAGGGTCCATCGAAATACCTGCATGTTCTTCCGAATACTTTAAACTTAGGAAAATGGTTTTCTGATAATCGTTCGAACCCCTTTAACTTCATCCGGACGGCATGTGAATACCCTTCATCCGCACGCTAAGCAATGCTTCAATCCTCAAGAATAACCAATACTCTAATGGTTATCGCATTCGAGCCGCAGCTTCCTCTGCCCGTGCGCTCGTGGTAACAGAACCACCCTCCGACATTGACGAAGATAGATCAAGGGACGAATGAAATACGGTGCAAGCAAATGTACATCCTAAGGCTCCTTAAGCAGAGTAGCGTATCGTAAGTATGCCGCGGACCATACCCACGGTACGTTACTCTACCTAAATCGCCTACTCCATCAACCAAGGGTCACCTAGTCTTATACAGGGTTAAACCTAGCGCTCTGATACCAACTTTGTCACGACCCGAAAGTACGGAACGTGACCGGCACTTAGATTACGAAGCGTCTAGAGGCGCCACGTGACCTAAGTAAGCCGAAGCCCAGAAATCTAAACCATAAAAGAAGAAAAAGAAGAAAATAAAATAAAACAAGTATAAAACATCAGCAAATTTTACCAAAAATTTCGGCAGAGTCTCCTCTGTAAAACTGGCCCCCAAACGGGTACAACAAGTATAAAATATATAAACAATAAAAAGCATCCCCAAACGGGTGCTAGCTCAACGCCAACAGGCGGAGACAACCACAACAATCACAATAATATACAACGCCAAAAGGCGAGGCTCAAATCTCAAAAGAAAACAAAAACCACCAGATCAGAATAACACATGCGCGACTCTAAGGTCGAAATAAACAACTGGTCCAATAAACTTATCAAGTAATACAAATATGGTTGATGGAGCTTTCTAGATACAAATGAAATACTAAAAATACAACGGCGGTTCAGATACAAATGAACCAACCTACCGTGCAAATCACCCGAAATGAAAATGATGTGCCAGCAACTGCCAAGGGAAACCTGTACATCGCACCTGAAAAGAATTTGGCACAACGGGGGTGAGTTGCCAACTCGTGAGTAGAAGACATCTACGAAAAGAAATCGAATGTACGACGCTAACCTAGGTCATAATAATACACTACTATATCCCAAACAACTAGTAATAGCAGGGTAATACTACGTGTAGGTGCAAATACTACGTGTTCGTGTCAGTGCCTCATATAGTACTATGTCATATGAATGAAATGCATGCACCATGAATGTAAAGTAACAAATGCTGAAATCCAGATATATATGTATATGAATCTTTAGCTGTTATCATAGTAGAATATGTATAAGAATCTGAAATCTCAATAATGAAATCCATGAAAATCCGTGTCAAGCATCGACACAAAACATGTAATCTCAAGCCTCAATATCTCGGGCTCCGTCAGTCCGGATCGGCCCATATCATCAAATCTCACGACAACGGTCGGTATCCTCCGGATATCCGCCGCGCCAGACATCACCGGTAGGTAGCCTTCCCCTGCCAGGCTCATCGTCTACAACTCGATCTTCTTGCCCCGGGGTACCATACCGGGCCCACCATGTACCCGAGACGGTTCATCCACTCCTCGAATCGGGTCTCGAAATCCAACAGAAAACATGAAAAAAAAACTCATGGTGGACGACACATACATCACGAGAAAACCGCACCTTATTTTAAACAAAGAAGAGGAGAGAGAGAAGTTGTTATATCTTTTTGCGGTTTTCCCCCCCAAAAATCCAGAAATCTCAAAATCATGAGTAGTATATGATAAATGTCGGCATATGCTCATAATACTGTGCGATAACATGAAAATATGAACGCAGGAATGTCTAAGTTATGAATATCATGTCTACACTAACATCAGAGAGTAATCACAATGTTATATCGGTTTAGTTGTTAACTGATTTTATCAACAAAATATAATATGATCTAAAGTGTACGTGACATAGCAATTACCGATGATGATGTGTGTGAGCCGGCAAATAAGTGTACGTGGAATATGCGCATCATCGGTAATGGTGCTGGTGTCCTAACAGGTAAGGTTTATACTGTTATAGCAACATATGTATGAACATGCAACATTATGATTACAGTGTGAAAGTAAAGACGAATGTGCGTTATCCCCTCATTTAATATACTAATACTACTACCACTATATGACTCAACCCTAACCTAGTGTCCATCTAACCTCCTAAGAACTAGTCAATAAGAAACGAAAGTCTACCTAAGGTCTGAATCAATATCTCTAATAGTCGGCGATCCCGCCTCAATAGCGTCACGTACGTAGTACGGCTTCCTCGAGTCAAGAGTGCGGATCAATCATCAAATCTAAGCCTCGTACGGTAACATCCATCGTACGGCATCCCAATATCAGGGTACGGTCAAGTATCTCCTAGGTGTCTCATCATTCATATAATGTCATCCTCAGGAATGTCATGTCCTATGTATCATGTTGTGATTAAGTCATACGGATATCATATCGTCCTCAAGTCACACCTCCATAGTATCGACATCAGGTCGCACCTATGTGATGTCGTAATCAAGTCATACATATCCCATATCACAATCAGTCACGAGTTAAAGTCCGGGTTCTAGCGTCCCATGTACATCACTATCACCACCACTCCTTATAACTTATATATTCATGTTCACTATCTCATTCTCTAATGATCCGCTAACACTTTATTTCGACTGTATAGTCAAGAATCACGGCATCAAGCCCAGTTATACTGTTTCATCATACCTCAGATATCATATCACCTCAATGAATCACCTATACGTGTTGTATATATATGTGTATATACCTATACCTAGTTCTATATATATACCCATACACGTACCCCATGTCGAGTTGCAGTGTGTGCGTCGGTGTGTTCTATCTGAAACCTACGAACCTCTTCCAAGGTATTCATTCTCCGATATGGTCTTCCTAAATCTGTCTAGTCCAGCCTAGGGTCAATACTAGGGTCCTACTAGGGTCGCGTCTGGTCTCCTAATGTCAATAAGTACTACACCTATTCTACGTCGCGGGGGTGCTAAACGCCATCCACCCGACTTCCCCCCGTAGATATGCATCTACTCACCTGGTCCATGTCAGCCGAAGACGGTGTCGCCATCCTCCTCTTCATCGCCCGCAGTCCACGTGGGGGTACCTAGACGCAAACATATAAAGATCATCGTAACTAGAATCACGTACAAAACTCAAACGATACAAAGAACAATCATAGGTTAAAACCTATGTCCCGTCCAAGCAAAAGAACCAATACCCCTCGATATCGGCGTACAAACTCCGATGGATCGAGATAAGTATCAACAGATAACTCATAGTTTTAAAACACATTACTTATATTGCAAAACATGATCAATTTCATCGAAACACTAAAATCGATCAAATCGTCCGTTTCCGAAAAACCCGAAAATGCCAATTTACCGTTTTTCATGAAAACTTGACATTTAAATGAAACCAATGGTCATAAAACTCATTAAATAGCATAACTAGACTATACAACCCCTTACTATATTTTTATTGCACAATTTTGCATTAGTTTGAAATTTCAAGTTTGCAACCATTAGAAATTTTCAACACCTTTCAAGAAAAATTCACCATTCCACTACAAAACATGATTTTTCATTAAGTAATGTACTAAACTACAATTCATGATGGTAATGACATAATGAAACCATAATTATATTTTTAATCCCATTTACTTAAGAATTTCCAAAATCTAGTTTGCAAAAACTAGCATAATTAGCATATTTATCACACTTTATTAACTAACAATTGAAACTAATAACTAGATTAGGTTTTGCATTCCACTAACATGTTAATATCCTCTTTAAACAACAATCTATTGTTACAAACATTCATTAGAATTTATCTCACCAATATATAAAATATATAGAAATCTAGTTTGCTAAAAAAATGGTTTAATTGAACCATTTTGGATAAACAATGTACAATCTATCCTCCATACAAGAATCTCCACTTCAAAAAAAATGTTAAACTAGTTATAATAACCCTAATTAATTAATAAAAATCATAACTTTATTTTACAACCCTAACTTGAATTTTTAAAACTTAGAAATAGAATTAATTCATTAAATCAATTTATGCTAGAATGAAACATTAAATAATAATAATTCAAAAGAACAAGATTTATACCTTCACACAAGAAATCCAAACATGAAAATGAGCCTCAAAAATGCATGCTTCCCATCTCCAAAATCCATGTAAAAATGAGAAAGGAATAAAGGGTAGAGAATAAATAGGATTTTGTGCACTTTTTATTGAATTTTTGTGGATTTTTTTAATGATTTTGTGTAATAAAATGAGGTGGGAAATTGGGGGGGCTGCCATGGGCATCATGGCCGGCCACAAGAGGAAGAGGAAGAGAAAAAATGAGTCATGAATCATGTAGAAACTTCCTCCAATTATCATCATCTTTATGTCTTTTCAACCTTTATGCATTTTCCTTTTCTTTTCTTTTCAAAAAGACAATTTCTAGAAGGCACTTGAAGAATGAAGTGAGAGGGGCTGCCAAGATCAGCTCAAAATAGTGTGAGGGAGTAAAATATAGTGTGGTTTTGTTTGGGAAAAGATAAAAGTTATACCGCACTCCGTTTGCACTAATTTCACCGAAAAAAAAAGCCTTTTTCTTCGATATTTTCTATCACCGGATAACAACCCTATTTCAATTCAAAAACCACATGATAAAATTTTGTTTAATGTATAATGATGCACAAAATTTGTTTGAACTCATTCCAGTTTGTAATTTTCCTGAATTAAATGTATTAGTGACGGCTTAAAATAATATTAAAATAATTAATTTCGGAAAAATTTTCAGAAATTTTGAAATCTCACCAGTGGCTCAATAAACACCAAATACTAGCAATTACATAATTAGAATATTTATTTTTAATTTTAAAATAAAGATATTTGTATTTTGACTTTTTACAGAAAACCCCCTTATTTTGCCGATTTTCCGAAATTTCACCAAAACGATTTTCACAATGTTACAATCATATACCCAGGATGCGGAGGATACTGAGAAACAGTTCTTTGTAACGAACACACCCGAAGATGATGCATCAGCATGCACTCTCTTCGTTTGGGCGGCACGGGAATTCTGGTAATCCCCAATTTCCTGCTCTGTCTTATAACAATTATAAGTTGGAGCGGGACCAACGTTCCCCAGCTCAGTATAACAAGCGGGTTCGGTCAATACATCCATATTATTATCTTGATTAAGGCGTGATATGGTCGCTACCTGGAGAGAGAGAGAAGAAAACACTCAGCGTGCGCTCTTGCAAGAATAGATTGGTTATTATTTTATCTAATCAGGATGGCTCCCACTGCTTTTTATCAAATCTTCCTTCAAACCCTAAAAGGAAAGACTAGCCGGGATTAATTACACACTACAAGTTCGCCAATCTTTCAGCCAGGCCAGTGTCGGTACTTTGAGGGAGGTCCCCCGTGCTTTCGCACGAACCTAATTAATGTAAACCTCGTTTTCCCAGAGGCGTAACCTCGTTAACACCTTTCTAGACACCTACTTGATTGGCTAATTGTAATGTGTAAAACTCTCCCAGGAGTAACTCTTACTCGCAGCGGGTATCGGGATCCAACTATCTCATAGAAGGTATGCAATCTCATTGCAAATTTCAACACTTGAAATTCCCGATAATATTTTGCCCATAGCGTGCTATGACCTTGACGCATGCCAAACAACCCATAGTCCGCTAGTCAAGTTCAACCCGTACATTTCTTGATTGAATTAAACCCACCTGCACGACCCTTGACGCATGCCAAATAACGCCGTGCGAATACCCTAATCCAATCGCATCGTATGCTAGCAGATAAGCACTAGTTAGCTACCATACACTACGCCTTGACGCATGCCAAACAACCGCAGCACGAATACTAACTAGTACTTATCTGAAATGACGGAGGGCTACGACAGGTTTTTCTGAAAACCTATTGCGTAATGAACTTGATATCACTGTAGGATCGAATGAATTTTGAAATGGAGTGTTTTTTAGGCTTTTCTAGTTTTGCTAAAGGAGTCACTCCGGGTGAAGGGATCGTCGGTCCTTTCCTCGTCGAATGAGGTGCGGGATATATCATATATATCACTGTGCAAAGCAAAAACTCTTAAAAGTAATCAAAAGACAAACCGAGTGTGTAGCATCAGCCAGTTATTGCTAAAGGAGTCACTCCCGGTGAAGGGATCTCGGTCCTTTCCTTATCGAATAAGGTGCAGGATTTATCATATACACCGTTGTGCAAAACAAGAACTGTAGCTACCTGTTTTATTTTGAAATTCGATTCTACAACATAATTAGGTTTCTTTTATTTCATTAATCTCATTAATGAAGTCCCATCATTTAAATACCTAAACATCACAGATAAATACGACGTACACTTATGTCATCCGCATTCGCCTCGATGTCCCCTCGTGCACCGTTAGGTTAGGTAACTAACGGCAGAGCGGGACAGGGCTAGCGCGGGTGTAAAACATAAGTAACGTCTATATAATATATCATATATACTATATACTGTATCTATCACAGAACATCACATGATCACATCACAGATATCGCAGCAGAAGAAACATATGAAATATTGGATATACTAGGACGTCCGTGTTTTTAATACGAGCCAGTATAAAACACGGATTCCACGGTCGTGATGAATAGCCAAACTCACACCCCTTGACCCCTACGAGAGCGGCAAGCAACCCTACCAATTCTAGAGTTAGGAGACCCGGACTCGACTCCTCGAGTTGGTCTCCCACTGGACTCCAGGACCCGGTTACTTGTGCTCCCCTCCTTGGGTCTATCCTAGTGCGGAAAAGTAAATAATATACAAAGGGTGACAACTTCCGCAACCTGGAAGTGCCCCAAATAAAAGAATATTACATAAAAGTTTTTACATGAATGAAAATGAAAAACACTCATCTCACATAAAAAAAAACCCCGGCTATTCAAACACGACGATCCAATATAACATATCCAGCAACACATAACATCACATGTCATCAACGTAAGTAAATACGCGCATCCCAATTGTCGTTGACATATAGCAACGAAACCGGCGATATCACATATTACACTTACGGTCACAGAAAAGAAAGTGTAAAACTACAACAGTTGGAATCCGCAACCTGCATAGACATCGCATGCCTAATCAAATGAATTCCTTAGACATCGCATGCCTAACAATTATAAACCCCGCATTTTAGTCTCAAAATCGAAAACACTTTTCAATATTAAGTCGGGTAATTCAACAAGATTCCCGACATCCTGATCGAATACTCATCGCAAACTTTAGTAGGCGGCCGCACCCCTGATACCGTCGACGAAGTGCACCAAGGCGGAACACCGCTACCGCGAGCACTCGAACGGATGCTTTCGGCGACGGGGTTCTCCTACAGTCACTTGGTCGGGGCTATGAGGTGTAGCTGTCTATTAAGTTTACCCGGCGAGTATCCACGTACGCTACGTGATTGCGACAGACTTTTGATCACATCAAAATTCCGTGGCAACCGATCAAGTGAGACTAAAGTGCTTGATTTATAATATTCATTCAGTTATCTCATAACTACTTGTGAATTCCAATAATTGTATCACATTCCAGATAAATAGAAAATGTTAAACTTTCCGATCGAACAATCGAACACCCAAGTTTTCCCGATACAGCTCAACACATGAAATAAGTCTAACAACATTCAGTTCGTGCCTCAGTACCAACGGTCCAGCCGTAGAAGGGTCAAGCCAACGCCTCACATGTGGCACGCCGTACTGCCCCAAACCCTAAGGTTCAAAGGGCAGTTCAAGACGGTCACATAATCGAGTTAAGGTTTGTTGTCTTCTAGAGGGTCCATCGCGTTACTTGCACTACTTAGAACGTTTTTAAACCATGGAAAAATCCAACACTTGGAAATTTCCCGGCAGGGGAAAAAGTGGGTATTTATATCCGGTCGAACTTTTTAACAGTTTCTAAAATATCCGGAAAAACATAAACGAAGTTAAATTATCCGATCAAATTAACGAATCCCCAATAAAACCCTAGAAAACTCAACACTTGAGTGGAATTAAAAAATTCACATAAAAAATTGCCAAGAAAGGACCTAAGAATAAATATATGAAATTTGAGGGACTAAGTCCAAATTTGGGCGGCGGAAGCGCCGCCAAACCCCTGGTTTGGCCGCGGTTCCGCGGTCGAATTATGGAATTAGGGGCCTAAACTTCACAGTAATTCTTAGTTTTTCTTGCTTACTTTTCTGCATATTTTTAATTCACAAAAATCCACGAATTTCAAAAATGTACAGAGAGCATTTTAGGGTTTGGGTTTCGGTCCGATCGGACTTCTAATTCCGTCTACGCATCGTCTAAGGCTCTAGCTAGGCTCTGATACAACTGTAGGGTTCCTAGGCACTCTAATGAGGTCTCACAAGGCATCAACCATGCCAATTTGAAATTTTACGGGTGCCGAGAAACCCTAATACGGATCGTTAACTAGAATTCTAGGCGAATAAGCAACTAGTTAACAGCTTAACTAAAGGGAAAACGGAAATACAACCTTTGTAGATCCATTTCTCCACCTCCATAGCTCCGTGATGAAGTCATCTCCGCTGTCCAAATCAAACCATGACTCTAGTATCGGCTTCATCGAAGAATGGGCGGGCTAGGTCATCGACGACGATGCCGAAGATGATCTACGTCGAGGCATCACTAGATCAAGCTCCACCTTTACTAAGCCATGAATCTTGTGAAGAAAACACACTCTACTACTTGGCAAGAGGTAGAGGATGAAGAAATAGGAAGTGGGTTCACTTTAGAATTGGATTTCTCACTCTTTTTCACAAGTTGCCATTGATGGAGGCAAGCTTGCTTCAATGTTGAAGATGAAGAAGAAGAAGAAAGAATATCATAAGTATTTTCCAAAATGAATAATAAAATGAATACTTATCATATCCTAACCTTGGTTAGGTGTAGAGAATAGACCATGGTAAGGTTTAATGGTTTAGGGTTAAGCATGAGACAAAATGGTCATGTAGTCAAAGCTTCATGAAGTTTCAATTACAAACAAAGAAAGCCACCATTTTCCTCATTTATCCTTTTCTTTTGCAAAAATAAACAAAATGGATAAATAAATGAATAAATGAATAAGTAAATGAAGCAAAAGAAACCCTAACCATTGACCAACCATGGTTTAAACTATACACCAAACAATCATGTATCATCAAACATGATACAATCAAATGCATAAAAGTATATCATATATACAATGTGCACTTCAAGTGAGAAAATCCTTTTTAAAGTGAACCAATACTAGTTAATGCAAAGTAATATATCAAATATATAATTATACATTAAATCATTAAATCAACACTTGATTTAACGATCCGGTCATATCGTATATAACCGACTAGTATCCTATGTATCGGCTTACCGAATCAATCCTTGATTCGATAACTAGGTTATATCGCATACAATCTTTCGATACATTTATCGCGAGAATAGAATACGGTATCACATACACGCATTATTCGCGGTCCCGCACATATCTCATATGCGCTCCTATTTCGTTTCGCTTGAGCCAGGAAACCTCTGTGTAGGACTCTAAAGACTCGTCAATACGCCGGCAGTAGATGATGATCATATCAAATACCCACAAGCCGCAAGCGGTCTGCTAAACGTAACGGCCACCCGGGTATTGAGCGATCAGAAGATCGACGAGCAAGCCCGCTCACCCTCCTGTGAATCCAACCAGTAACACTACCGTACAGTCCGGTCTCGTCGTCTGATATGTCGCATATCTCGCCTAGGGGTGGTAAACGTCAGACCCCAATAGCTCGATAAGTCGTGTCGATATGAGGTCTATAACAGTTCGAGAAACTACTGGTAACACTTACCAGTAAATCTCAGCAACCCTGGCCAAGGATTTCCGGTTACAGCCAATCGAACACTGCGCAACATCAACTCCCTATACCGGGAGAGACGAATCCCCTCCTATCGCTCATTGCCTCCATGTGACTCGGGACTGTACCCAAAAACCACCGTTTTGCACGCCCTCTTGGACGTGGTAAGGTGGAAATCAAAGCACAGTGGGAACCACACAAGACTCTATGACGATCTCGGGTCAACAGACTACTCTGTACCAGTGTCACCAGAGAACTGCCATCTGACGTAAGTATAATACCATCTGGGAGTTCTCGGCGAGTCCGTCCAGTGTACCCAGTTTCTACTGAGCACCCGTATATCTCCTCTGATGTCAAATACCAATGGATATGGGATCATCCATCGCCCATCTGTATGGGTCGAGAAGGTACACGCTAGTCTACTCTGGTATATCGATGCCCCGTCTCGTTACACCCACGACTAGGGAGTTTGAAGGATGTACTTATGGACTACCATGTCCCCACTAGTATGATCCGCATCATAGTCCAGGTAGTCAAGTACACATCCTAGGGGCTTTACCAACATGTAACAGAGAGACAATCAGTATACACGTTAAGGTAAAGAGTAACCAGATAGCATACTATCATGTCGAGCAAGAAAGTCCTCCCTATATATGTCCCAGCATCCACTACAATATACATCCAATGTACAGTAATGGCCTCTAGGGCATACATATAACTAACACTTCCCTTGGGGGCCGCCTCATGGTAGCCCCCGGGGGTGGGTACCCTTCTGAGGCCCCGAATCAATACTTAATTTTTTTCCCCTCGCCTCTGTGGAGGTTCGGATGGGTTTCGAGTTCGTTTCGACTCCCGGATTGGCTTAAAATGAATTTTTTGGTAACTTTAGTGGATGGTTTTTTCATGGTCTTGAAAAATAAGTTTCGTTCGCTAATAGTGCGCGGATTTTATAACATAGTGGGTTACTTTACAAGCTTTGTGTTGTGTATATGTGTTCTTAAACGTCTTCTAATCGCTATACGTCGATTAGAATGGGTTGCACATATCTGTGATGTGATTATGGTTAGTGGATATAGAGTATTGGTCATCGTGGATGAATAGCCAGGGGGATGTGAGAAGAGTGTTTTTTTTCTTTCATTCGATATAAATTTGTAAATGTGATGTAATATTATTTTGCGGGGCACATCCGGGTTGAGGTTGTAGCTACCGTTGTATTATTTCATTTTCTGTTTTTTGCTCCTAGGATAGACCTAAGGTGGGGTGCACAAACTACCGGGTTCTTGAAGTGCCGAGTGGCCTACTCATTTTATTGAGAGAGGTTGCTTCACTTCGGGAATTTGGCGGGTAGTTTGCCGCACCCGTAGGGGTCTAGGATGGGGTTTGGCTATTCATCACGACCGTGGAATCCGTCTTTCGTTCAGGGCTTAAACGAAACGCTGAATTCCTAGTATATCTTATATGTTCATATGTGATCTGGAATGCTTATTATTGCGTGAGACGAATGGATATATATATGATGTATAGTAGACGTTGCTTATGTTTTGCACCCGCGCTAGTCCAGCCCCCGCTCTGTCGTTAGTTAAATAACCTAACGGTGCATGACGGGACCCCGTGGCGACTGCGGATGGCATAAACGTACATTGTATTTTCGTTTTTTCTGCAATGATAGGATTAAATGATGGGACAACATTAATTGATTAATGCAAAGCGAACAAACCAAAGCTGAATCGTTGGAACAGTTTCAAAAATCACTCGGTTTTTTCAAAAAACAACTTTTAAATGCGGAGCTTAAACCACTCCTTTAAAAGCTATCATGATTCCTTCGATTATATCAAGTTCATTACGTTCACGGTTTCGCCAAAACCATTCGCAACCCTTCGTCATTTCAGATGGGTATTTAGTAGTATTCAAGCTATGTATTTTGACTTTCACCAAGGCATGGTGATTGGTAGCTGCTGAATATTCATTTGTGGCATAGATAGATGCATTGGTTTGGGATGGTCGTACTACTATTTTGGCTTTCGTCAAGGGTATGTACGGGTGGGTTCAAATTAACCTGGACAATGACGGGTAGAACTTGACTTGCGACTTATGATATGTTGGCCTTCGTTAAGGTCATAGGTGCTTGGGGCAAAAATCCACATTGCGAGTTTTTAAGGAAATTGAAACTTGCTAGTGTTGCATACCATTTGGAGTGTGATGATTTTGGTAGGATTCCTTCAAGGTTGTCACACGATGATATTTGGATCCCGATCCTACTATGAGTATCCTCTACTCCTCAGGAGATTTTTTCACTAAACAATCAATGCTATAAACCAAGTAGGTGTCTAGAATGGTGTTAGCGGCGCTACGCCTCCAGAGAAAAGAGGTTATGTAATTAAGGAACTTCGCGAAAGCGTTGGAAAGCCTCCCTCGGAGTACCAACACCAGCCTGGCCGAAAGTTTAAGCAAGTATTTTAGGGTGAAATTAATCCTGACTAATTCTTCTTTTATGGTTTGAGGAAGGATTCGAGATACAGTGGGAGCCATCCTGTTTAGATAAACTAATAACCAATCTAAACTTGCAAGAGTATCATGCTAAGTGTTTCTCCTCTCTCTCCTAATTACAGTGACCAGATGACCGGACTTAGGTTACTGCTAAATAATAAATTGACTGGGCCAAACTATATTTATTGGTTAAGGAATGTCCAGATGTCCATTACCTATGACAAGATGAAATACCTCTTTACTACCAAAGCCCCCGCCGTCCCAGGTCCAGATTCGACCGTCGTTGATGTTGATATCCGTAAGACATAGGAAAAATATAGTGCGAGAGCCAAGTGCCTCATGTTAGCCTCAATAGATTATGAACACCAGAGGCAGCACGAGAAGATAGACTTAGTTTCCATCTTCCTCCATACCAATGATTTATATGGAGAGCAATCTCGTATCGCAAGATATGAGACCTCGAAGGAATTGCTTCGGCGAGGTTGGCTGTCGGGTCATCTGTAGGGGACCACGTCCTTACGATGATTAGCTATATTGAAAAGCTCGCGGACCTTGGGACCACATTAGAGAACGAGTTATGTACTAACATGATTCTACAGTCCCTCCCTTCTACCTACGCCCAGTTGAATTTCAACATTCAAAGAAAGGAAGTTTCACTTCCAGAACTCCTCAACAAGTTGAGAGCTCAGAGGGCACCCTGAAGGAATCCAGGGAGACACCCACTCTGCTTATTAGGAAATCTTTCTCTTCTAGATCCAAGGCGAAAGCCAAGGGAGAGAAGAAGAAGGCCTCCACCAAGCCAATAGGCGGTGTCAGTAAGGTAAAAAGAAAAGGCAGGGCAAAAGTTTCGGAGCTAACAGTAGGAAAGGATGAATGTTTCTATTGTCATGGGAAAGGGCATTGGCAGAAGGACTGCGGGGCTTGGAAAGTCAGAAACCAGGATTCGAAGCACGTTGTGGCTTCAGCTTCAGGTGTGTTTATGATTGAAAACTGTCTGTCAATTAACTCTACTTCCTGGGTACTAGATACCGGATCAGGATCTCATATCTGTAATTCATTACAGGCTTTGAGAAACCGTAGAGTTATCAAGGCAGGTGATATGACTCTGTAACAACCCTAAACTTTCTGTACAATTTTTTCAAAAAATACAGAAAGGGGTATTTTTTCCTGAACACAAGTTATAAGTTTGTTTTGGTTTTTAATAGCAAGAAGGAGCTTATAGCTCATTGGTAAGACCTTGCACTGCTGAACCAAAGCACCAGAGTTCAAATCCCATCACCCACATTATTTTTTAATATTGTTTTCTTTTAATATTTTTAGAATTCCAAGAGTTTATACGTGCTAAACCCGTAAAACCCACTACACAAATAAAACAAACTGGACCATGGAGAAGACAAGACGACGAGGGACACATGGCACCCCGGAATCAGCCGGATCGGCAGGCGACTCGGCCGACTTGGCCCGCCGCCGCCGGACGGACTCGGCCGGATCGCCGATTCCCCAACACAAAAGTTGTGTCCCTTGGTTTTCTTAACACCCCTGTATAGTTTAAATTTCCTGCACATTTCCAGAGCCTTTAAAATCCAATTAAAACTCCATTAAACCATATTTTTAATACAATTTTTATTACATTTTCAATACAACCTTTCACCTACCCTAACCCTAGTTTTACCCTATAAATACCACCCCTAGACACCCTCCCTCACTCACAATTCTGTCCAAACTCTCAAGAAAACTCTATAGAAATTTTGTGTACAAGTGGAGTAGCGAAGGGCAAAACTCCGGCGATCTTCCGACGACGACTCTAGGAGCTTCCGGCGACGAAACGACACACCGGCACCTCCTACATCTTCCTCTCCCTCTTATCTATACTACAAACCCGTAAGTCCCTCCTCCCTCTCCTCTTTTCTATTCTTAAAACACGTATTTTTAAAACCCGACGGAAGCGGAGTTAATCCGACTTCCGATTCGGTTTTTCTTAAAAAGTTCAACTTTCCTCAAATACAACCATACCAAACTTTTACATCTTGATCATTAATCATTAACAAAACATGTTGAACAAGTTTCATAGCAAAATATTTTATTTTGTAACTTTTACCGTTCTTTTTCAGAAAAATACCATGTAATTTAGTTTCGATTTTAAAACATCATTAATCTTACTATACCTTTAGATAGATCACGACGTAATGACCTACCTCCTCACAACACTAATATGAAATATAGAACAATACCTTTCGGGAACATAGAATACGGGAAAACGAAACTTTACATATAAATACCATTTATTATTAAAACCGTTTTCTACAAGATTATGTATTTTACACAAATCTTTACAAAGCGCCGCTACAACCCATTTGGGGAACCCGTTCGGGATAGTGTGGATTATCGCACATCCTCAGGCTTAGTAGTGCGAGATGCAGACCCCCGCAAGGAGCATTCGGTCTCGAAAGATTTAAAATACAAATATCTTAAGAAAATATGATTTTTAGATAAATAATAAATTTAAATATTATATAATATTTATATATGTATTATCAAAACATCTATTTTTGATATATTATAAATATTCCAACTTTTCTAAATCAAAAAGAATTATTTTATATGAAAATACCATGCAATTCCATACAAATTCAACACTTTACAATTAAATACCATGTATTATGAAAAAATAGGTTTATTCACTAGATATGTTACAATGATAAAATCTACATCTATGAAAACTTTAAAAACAATAATAAAATACTTGAGGTGTATTTTGAAAATTATACAAAATTATTTTTACGTAAAACCCCTTCAAGTTTTATAAATTACAATAAGGACCCTAGTAAATATAGGTTTAAGCAGGACCAGTCTCTTGAGCCTCAGGGAGCCGGAGAAGTGGGTGCTTGCCTATTTAAGGTAGACAGCTGAACAAACGGTGTTATCAATACGGTAATCGTCTTTGAAAAAGACACAAATCGTGCCGCCTATGTGCAGCGGTTACTGATTACATCAAAACTTAATTCAGGATTTCAATTTCTTTTCTAATTGTTCTGACTCAGACTGAGTATCATTAAATAATCTGATTTGAATATGATTCAAGTACAATCTACAATGTAACAATTCAACATGAATCCATGAATCTATATATTCGATCTATTCAATCTATATTGACCGAACCGAACCATGAATATACTTCCATTTACATGATACTCCGGTTACATCCATTTACATGATACTCCGGTTATATCCATTTACTGATATCATGGTTTCGGCAAGTCATCCAATTATACAATTTATATTACAAGACAATACAAGTTGCAATACAATACAAACAATACAATCAAGACATCGCGGGGTTTAAGGGGTAGATTGGTACGGAAGGTGTTAGAAGTGGCACGAGACTGTAAGATTTAAGACACCTATCCTGAATACAACGCCGTTGTTCCGGGCTTTCTAACGGAGCCTTGTACTACACTTGCCTTTAGTCTCGGCATATAGAGACTCCTCTCGTATACACTGGCATCCTTCTGTACCAAGCTACAAACAACAACGTTAACCATATAATACAACTTTAAAAGTTACACTCTCTCTCTTACTCTCTGTCTATTCTACTTCTCTCTTATCTTGGGACTTATCGAGCGATTTTTCGTTGACGACATTCCTTCTCTTTCTTCTTTAGAATGTTGTCAGGTGGATCGGACATTCCGGAGATCGAGCCTACCAGTGAAGACTTGGACCGGTTTATTGAAGATCCCGAGCTGTAGTTACACTTGTACATTTCCTTTACATTCTGTATTTTTCATTTATGTTATGCCGTTGTTTAGACATCGCTTTATTCCATGTATTTACTTTTCCATGCATTGTGCAAAAGATTGTTAATAAATAAAGTTGCTGTTTCATTACATTTGTCTCTTGTGTTCATTTCTTTTATATTGCTTAGATACGCTTAGTGTATTTGCTTCAGAGTAAATATATAGCGGACCCGTCGCGTCCCCTTCACCGTACACCGGGAAGCGGGGCATGACAGACTCTCGGGGTTGCTAACGGAATGAGCGTGGACGCTGTATCCGTAGGAAAATATCACATAGGATTGACAAGTGGGCAGATATTGATTTTGCATAACTGTTTGTGTATACCTAGTTTGACATGTAATATCATCTCTGTATCTTTACTTTCTAAAGAAGCTTATGATCTTACATTTGTAAGCGATGTAGTCCACATCCACCTAAATCAAGCTTTGATTAGGTCAGGTACACTAGATAACGGTATATACGTATTAAATCAAGCTCAGGTTATCAACGTCCAGAACACACTTAAAAGAAAGTCTTCAGAATTAAATCAGACTTTCTTATGGTATTGTAGACTAGGTCACATCAATGAAACATGGTTGACGCAGTTACATAAAGAGAGATATTTGGATCCGTTTGAATATCAGTCCTATGCAACTTGTCTATTATATCTCAAAGGAAAGATGACAAAGACTCCGTTCACTGGACACGAGGTAAGAGTGAGCAAGCTCTTAGGACTCATACACAGCAACGTGTGTGGTTCAATGTCTATACATGCAAGAAGTGGTTATTCCTATTTCATTACTTTTACGGATGATTTCTCTAGGTATGGACATGTATTCTTGATGAAACATAAATTCGAGGTCTTTAAGAAATTCCGGGAATATAAGAATGAAGTGGAAAAACAAACCGGCAAAAGTATCAAGACACTTAGATCTGATCGAGGTGGTGAATACTTAAGTGCCGAGTGCCTGGGTTATTTAAAAGAGAATGGAATTCTCTCTCAGCGTACTCCTCCATACACACCTCAACATAACGGTGTATCGGAAAGGCGGAACCAAACCTTATTGGATATGGTACGTTCCATGATGAGTAACGCTGAGTTACCGCGATCCTTCTGGGGTTATGCACTAGAATCAGCTGCATATCTTTTGAACAAGATTCCTACCAAGACTGTGCCTACCACACCATATCAGATGGGAGTGGGAAGAAACCCTATCTTCAGTATCTGGAGATATGGTGATATCCAGCTTTTGTAAAAAAGCAGCATGCGGACAAGCTCGAGGCACGCTCAGTACTGTATAAGTTTGTGGGATACCCAAAGAACTCCAGGGGGTATCTTTTCTATTACGCATAGGAACAAAATGTTTTTGTTTCTCGGCATGCCCACTTTTTGAAAACTCGATTTTTAGAAAAAGGGATAAGTGGGAGCGCAATAGAACTGGAAGAAATTCCAGAACCACAAGCTATTACTGAAAGCATGGTGGAACCAGAAGTTTCGAAAGAACCGTACATCCCCACGCCACTCTGCAGGACTAGTAGGCAGTCTTATCCGCCCGAAAGATATTATGGTTTTCTCATAGACGGGGATAGAGAGGATTTCATCATCGACGATGATGAGCCAACTACCTTCCAGCAAGCCATTCAGAGCAGAGACTCGGTAAAATGGCTGGATGCAATGCGGATTGAAATGGAGTCCATGTACACCAACAAAGTATGGACTTTAGACATTTCTCCAAAAGGGGTAAAACTCGCAGGCTGCAAATGGATCTTCAGAAAGAAGATTGGTGTAGATGGACAGGTTGAAACCTATAAGGCTAGACTTGTTGTAAAAGGTTTTCGTCAAAGACCTGGTTTAGACTATGATGAAATCTTTTCTTCAGTAGCTATGCTCAAATCCATTCGGATCCTTCTTGCCATTGCTGCCTTCCACGATTATGAAATTTGGCAGATGGACGTAAAGACCGCTTTTCTGAATGGAAGTTTGGAAGAGTGCATCTATATGGTTCAGCCAGAGGGTTTCATTTAGAGTGGGAGCAGCAGGAAAGTATGCAAGTTGCTTAAGTCCATTTATGGACTAAAGCAGGCATCGCGGAGTTGGAACATCTGTTTTGATGAAACAACCAAAGAATTCGACTTTATCAAAAATCCAGATGAACCATGCATTTATAGTAAGATTTTAGCGAGAACTGTGGTATTTTTCGTCTTGTATGTGGATAACATTCTCTTGATAGGAAATGACATTCCTATGCTACAATCAGTCAAAGGATTCTTGTCACAAAGGTTCTACATGAAAGACCTGGATGATGCCTCCTATATTCTGGGGATCCAGATCTATCGTGATAGATCTAAACGGATGATGGGACTTTCTCAGTCAAGGTACATCGACACCATACTGAAAATATTCAGTATGGAAGATTCAAAGCGCGGTAATCTACCGGCTTTTCACGGAATCACCCTCTCTAGAGAGATGTCTCCCAAGACTGATTTGGAAAGGGCTCGCATGTCTATTATACCCTACACTTCTGCGGTAGACTCTATAATGTATGCGATGTTGTGTACCAGACCAGATGTAGCTTACGCACTGAGCGTTGTAAGCCGGTATCAGTCAAACCTAGGGAAGATGCACTGGATAGCAGTGAAGAATATTCTCAATTACCTGAGAAGGACTAAAGAGTTGTTCTTGGTGTACGGCGGAAATGACCTCCAGATCGAGGCCTTTGCTGACTTCAGCTTCCAGAGTGACAAGGATGTCTCTAAGTCCATGTCGGGTTATGTCTTTATCCTCAATGGAGGGGCGGTCTGTTGGAAGAGCTCCAAGCAGGACACCGTTGCTGACTCGACGATGGAAGCAGAGTATATCGCTGCATGTGACGCCGCAAAAGAAGCAGTCTGGATGAGGAAGTTTGTAACAGAACTTCAGGTGGTTCCGTCCATTGTTGATCCAATACCTCTGTATTGTGACAACAACAGGGCTATAGCTTTAGCGAAGGAACCCAGGTCCTATCAGAAGTCCAGACATATTTTGAGGCGGTACCACCTGATCAGGGAGATCGTTGATCTCCTGGAGATTGAGGTGCGGAGAGTGTACACGGAGAACAACACTGCAGATCTACTCACAAAGGCCATCCCTCAGACACAGTTCGAGAGGCTATTCGAGATGATAGGTCTGCGATATACCAATACATGGCCTTAGTGCAAGTGGGAGATTGTTAGTGATATATGCTCTAGAGGCCATTATTGTATCATACTGGTTTGTATATTACATATTGGAAGCTTGGGATATACACCGATATAATAACAGTCTTGCTCAATATGGTAGTATGCTACCTGGTTTATTTCTACCTCAATATGTGTATATGTTTCTTTTAGCATATCGCTAATATATATTGGTAGAGCCCTTAGGATCTTTGCTTGACTATCAGCATTGTGATGGAAGTTACACTAGTGGGGGCTGGGTAGTCTATAAGCACATCCTTATACAGGTCCCTAGTCGTAGGATTATCAAGACGGGGCATCGATACTCCAGAGTAGAATTGTGTATACGCTTCTTATCTCAGCAGGGGAGATGGTCTGTCCCACAGCCATTAGTACGTCGTACTGGAGATAGTATGCAGGTGCTCATTAGGTTATGAGTACACTGGACAGGACTCGTGGGGAACTGCTGGTTGGTACTATACCTATCATCAGGTAGTAGTTCCCAGGTGACATGAGTACATCATAGTCCGTTGACTTGACATCGCTACTTCACCTCGAGTGTGTTCCCACTGTACTTAGATCACTACCCCACCACGGCTCAAATGAGTCGTGCAAACAGGTAGTGGTTAGGTGCAGTCCCGAAGCACTGGGAGGCAGTAGTGGTTAGATATGATTCGTCTCTCCCGGTATTGGGAGTTGATATCGCGCTGTGTTCGGAAAGCTATTACACAAAGTCCCTGGCCAGGGCAAGCGAGATTTACTGGTAGGTACTCCAGTAGTTTTTCAGGGTGTTTTGGGCTCTTCTCCGACACGACTTATTGCGCTATTAGGGGTATAACGGTTACTGCCCTAGGCCCGATATGCGATACTCTTAGACGAGCAGACCGGACTGTACGGAGATTGTTACAGATAGGCTCAGTAGGAGTTCGGATGAGTTTGATCATCGGCCTTCTTATCGACAAATACCTGGGTAGCCGTTTCGTGCAGCTAGTACCGCTGACGTGCTTGTGGTTAAACCCACTGCCAGCGTATTGTTGAGTTTTTAGAGTCCCACACAGAGGGTTTCCCTGCATCGGGCAAAAGATGTAGAGGCTGTATGGTTTTACGGCAGGGCTTCGATCAGATACGTGTACTTGTACACATATGATGTTCGGACGGATAATACTAGTGGGCTTTGGTTTAAGCCAGATCCTAGTATTATATTCTTGGATTATTTCGTCTCTTTGTATTCGTATTTTTCGAAATACGGATACGGGTATGTATATACGATGAGGGGTATTCTTGTAATCTACTCAAGAGTGCTTCTAGAAGAAGACACCTCATTTCTTGTATAACCATTTAGATTAAATGGATAATGAGGTGGAGGTATGAGGTGTTATTAAGTACATGAATAAGGCATGGCTACTTGTTGACTCACTTAGTGACTCATAGGTGACTATTGAAGCATGCTTGATTCATTGTTCAATAAATTATTGTATGCTTCATTCATCACAACACTTAGCTATTCTTCACTTCAATTCTTATCACTACACTCTTACTACCTCAAGCTTCTTTCTTCTTCCCCAATCCTAAATGTCTCATGTGTTGAGAAACCTAGGGTATTTTGAGACAAACTAATCCATCATCACTATCTACATCCTTTAGGCCATCTAGTTTAGCGAACTAGGTGCCCTAGTTACTTCGGTATAGATATTAGAGCTCGAGCTATAGACTCTCGGGTGGATCGTCTTTGACTTGAGAAGGCCGACGAGAGGCACGATCCAAACGATCCGAGGAGCTTTTGACGAGGAGGAGGACAACAAGACCCGAAGGACTTGTACACGGAGGTATAAAACTCTTACCGAGTAGCTAAACCTCCATGTTGTTTTGCTAGCTAGGGTTTATGGTCATCCTGGGTTCAAGTCGGTGTTGCGAAGCCTGTAAAAATCGTTTTTTTTGCGTATTCCGCCTCCTCGCGAACTCGCGGGGTGTGCGACATCGACTTACAGAACGCACACTCAAACTACCCTCATTCATCGGAGCGGGGCTTGCCATCACCACGCTAGTTTCACATATAGATGTGTGGGACTCACTCATGAAAGCAGTGGCACCCGGAGCAATGTCCATGGGCTCAGGAACGTCAGCGGTAGGGTTATAGCTCTCCGTCCCTGAAACTCCAAACTCCGACACGTCCGGAAAAGACGCGATTGGTTCATAATAAACATTCAAGGAGCCCGGTGACGGCATTGGAACCTCGACTCGGAGAATCGCACTCTCTATAGGTGCGTCAAAGGGAAGCTGTTGACTAGAACTAGCACTCGCCGCGGAAGTAACTGTATAAAAAAGATATGAGAATGCGGACGAGATAAAGCTTTCATGATGGGATACATGAGAGTGCCTAGGGAGGCCTGAAGTGCAAATTCCTCGGCAGCACGACGCTCTCTCTATTCAAGCCGTCCGTGCAGACCTTCGATAAGGGGTCAACAAAGGATCCTCATCTTCTTGAGAAACCTCTTCTTCGGAAATAGCCGGCATCGATCGCTTCAGGGCCCTCTCTTCTACCAATGTAGAAGGAGATGGCAGCAGCACAACAGTTTTCGGGGGAGCATCCGCAATATGAATGCCGGGGAGCCGTATCCTTCCTAGACCAACACCAGCTGTGGAACCCGCTACCGTGGAAGTCACTGCAGAAAAGCGGATTAAAGTATGGACAAATAGAAATTGTTCATTACAAAGGTGAGACAAAAGAAATAGGTTATACTAAGATCCATGGCAGCACAATTTTCTTCTTCCTGATGAGTATCAATCGAGGCCTAAATAGCTTCTTCAATAGAAATCACTGTTGGATAAAGAAAATTGTCACAGTATACATAAAAAGGAGGGAAGTGCGAATAAATGTGAATAAAATATACCGGTCTTTGCTGGAAAATGAGCCTGAAGATCTGCCTCTTCCTGAGCTATTCGCTCAGACTCCTTTATAGCTGCCTGACGGTTGGTACCTTCGGCTTCCTCCTGTGACTCTATAATAGCCAAAGCTATGTCAACATCCTCTTCGGCAGTCGTCCAAAAAGGGGAAATTATCTCTAATGGGGGAAGACCCATATTGGATCCAAACTGGTCTATTCGCTCCTCTAAGGAAATATCCTTTTTTTCACCAAGTACTGCATCAATAGAAGGTGCGGATTTTTTTTACTACCGAGAGCCTAAAGCAGCCTTAAAAGCCTTCCTCTTCCCCGCGGGTACCTTTGAACTATGCTTTCCAAGTGGATTGTTATGGATTTTGCTAATTCATACTAAGTTCAAAAATATCACAATCTAGACGGTGTCGCACGTAGCTAGCCGAGATGAGTACGAGTCGTCCGCAGGGAGAAGGTATGTTTTAAGTATTGTATTAATGAGTTAATTCAAAAGACGAAATTTATTCGATTCTAACCTATGTGTTGCATATATGTTCAAACAAACGCTTGTTAAGGATAGAGTTAGGTTTAGTTCAGGTTAGGAAAATCTGTACACTTTGCTTTGTGCCTCACTTGACTATTGATGCTAAGATAATCGGTAACAACGTGAATTAGGGTGCTTAAGTACGGTATTTGCGATTGTGCGTGAAATCTATACTTATCAACCCTTATCCTTCCGTTCTTATCTCTTAAACCTTTCCTCCGGCCAAACCAAAATACTGCCGGGTCACAATTAAGAATCACTGCTATCGTGGTAGGATAGGGTGCCTAACATAGCGATTACGTGAAATTTGGACGGAGCTCAACTCGCAAGGTGTTTGGCAAAGTAAGATGTAAAGAAAACTTTAACTTAAACAATAACCCTTCTCATTCTCTAACAAGATGGTACACCACTCACAAATTATCACAAAAATGAAAAGAGAACACAAGAGAAAAGACATCAATGAAAACATTGCAAGTAAGTAAATAACGTCAAAGGAAATTGCAAGTAAGTAAAAGAAAGAGATACTAGGAACCAAATGAACCAATCGCAAATAAACTTAAAGCTTTATTGATCTTCAAATCCAAGGTACAAGCTATGAGTTCAATAAGCAAAACCTAAGCTTGAAAGCTCAATAAAGAGGTTGCAAGATCAGGAGAAGGTAAGGAACTCAAAGTTAACTAACTACTATGTACAAAGCTTGAAGCAAAATTATAAAATGTAGAATTAACTTGGTAAAAAAAGTAGACCCCTTGCTTGCTCACTGATCTGATATTTATAGGCACTTCATCATCAAAAACAAACTATAAAAATGAAGTGATGTGACAATGAGGAATGACCAGAAGAAAAATGGAGCCAAGTGGAGCAATGGGGGCTGCCAAATGCGGGTATTTTGAATAAATCGGCTGTCGAATTGGCGGGCCCATGGTCTCGTCGTTGCAGTGTGAACCCTTGACTTCTCTACCATCTCTCTGGACTTGTTTGTTTTTTTTTATATCAACTAGGGTGTTTTTCTCAGAAGATTTGGAGGGAAAATGTTAAGCTTTGAATCCATCACATCAACTCTTTTATCATGTCATTATACTCATGCCCACTTGCACACTACTTGCCCACTTGCATCAAAAGTGTTCACACCATATCATCGTTGGTTCATGCACCCAAAATGTGTGTTTACACTTGTACACCTTGTATCATGTTGGACCATTTTGGATAAAGTAAGTTGTACACTTGAATTGTTTACAAAAACTTCTTGAATAAAGATCGATTTTTCCATTCCGGTTACAGTATTGGCTCACAAATGTCATATCCGTGCATTTTAAGTGTGTTTCCAGTGTTTTGCCACGAATACCTGTATCCTGTACTTATTGAGCAGACATGTATTAATAGTACCAATATTCAGAAAAATGATAACAAATGATCGGTATTAAAATGCAGTTTTTCATGATGAACACCAAGCTCCTTTTCAAACTCCTCATCAGACGCCATCATAGTCGTCACATTACTAGCACCTATAGTGGACTTTGATCGGGTTGTCGCGCCACTTGGGCTAGATGTTGTCGTCGTTAAAAAAACCTTGGGAGCCACAGTATTTGTTGGCGAAGCGCAGCCAGAAGAGTGTGATCTTCTAGAAGACTGCAATCTACCAGAAGATCCAGAAGCAGCAGCTGACGAAGCTTGCTTCTTCCCTTTGGTTCCCATCTTTCTGGAGTCAGAGGCATGTTTTGGCTGATCACTCCTAATGGTTCGATTTGTTCGAAGCTCAGAGATTATAGAATAACTCGGTGGAAGATTTCCTTCTCGCAACAGAGGGGGAACAACGACAGACTGAGGTTTTAAGAAAAACTGGCGATCCCTCGCCTTCATTGCCCCTTAGCGACCAAGAAAGAATTTCCTCTCACATTCAATGATTATGTTCATAGACTCTGCATACCAATCCCCGTAGGAAGACAAGGATTTGGGAACAAGCTTCGGATCAGGAATTTCGGTGTTCAACTTCATAAGTGATGGATTGCTTTCCTTGTCGACTCCTCGATAAAAGCAGGTTGGCAGTAAAAAGCTTCGATAGGAACACCCTGATCATATCCGAATTACCGGGCAAAGCGATGAGGGTTATAAGGCTTATGAGCGACATCACTGGCCCGTCGATATACTTGGAATCCAGGCCTAATGAGATACAGATAGGCTATCTCCTTATCCGACAGAGCCAAGGTTTCGTTCTCCATAATGTCCAGCAAAGGTCAATCGGCGAGAACGGGTCTTATGCCAGTAATATACGCCCAATCTTCAAAATAAATGTTCTTGTTCTTCCTGTAAGTGAATGGGTTAAGGTACAGTCCACGAATATCTCTGTCTGGTGCAATCCTGTAGCCCCGACAAGTTCATTATCAACAAGAAGCGGTCAAAGTCGAAGAATGCGGGCCGCGTATGTTCAGTATACGTGCCACGGACGTGCATCTAAATCCAACAGACAAAATAATGGAGCGGCATATACACACTTTCTCATCTTGGGTCATTTGAGTTGGCCAGCTGATAGAAACCCTGATACAAGGATGCTAAGCTTGCAATGCCGATGGTTAGGGTAGCACCGGAGCAATACGGTGGGCTGGATAAAAAACGGAAGCCCGCATCAGTCGAGGGTGTGCGGGAATCGCGAACCAACCTAACCACAAGCTAATGAAGGTTACAAAGAAAGTCTCCCAGTCGATCCCCGGAGCAGCGATGGCCCAAAGATCATAAGGGGGCCTTTCCAGAAGGAAAAATTCCTCTAACGATGCAGGATCGTCCGTTAATCCCTGCATATTCAAGCTGAAGGGGTTGTTAATGTCGGCAAACTCTCTGTGGTCTGCATTTAAAACACTTGAGCGGACAAATTTATTAACGAAGGCTTCAAAGGTAACTCCCCGTCCTTGAGAGGCTATGTTTAGCTCTTCAAATATGCACAACATGTTCTGGAGAGCCAGTCGGATGAAAGTTATAGGCATTGTCGGTCGTCAAATCCGTCGCGGCCGGGCCTGCAGCAGACATAAATTCGTCGTGGGGAACTATCTCTTCATAATGTTCCCCCATGATGGGCAATCCGGAGATCTGCTCGAATTCCAACAGAGATATAGATACTTCCCGATTGGACAACATAAAAGTGCTTTTCTGAATGTTCTACTGCTCCGCGAGAGACTTGACCCGCCAAGGCTTGGTCCTAGGATATTCAAACATAGATGCATAGACCGCTGGGTAAAGTGCTGCCATAAGGCCTTCTCGGCTGATAAGATGTATCTAGCCAAAGCAATATATGTTTGATATGTATGCCCTAGAGGCCTTCATTGTATAGAATGCTAGGGATATATATGTACAGGACAATCTTGCTCGATATGATAGTATGCTAATTGGTTTGTCTTTATCTTAACATGTGATGTGTTTTACTTTGTATTTCATTTCTTGTATATATTGTAGGGTGTTTTTTTTCACCCCATTGAGATGGGAATACGCGCACGCGTCTCAGGCGTACTACAGATTCCCTCTGCCTAAGGTAGGCTGGGGTTTAATGATTGTGGGGATCCGAATCTCCGGCAGCCGCGGACTAAGCTGCCGTTAATTATCCCTCGCCTTTGAGGCGAGGGAACCTCCGATTAACGGGTTAAACTGGTCATGCGAACTCAATGTGCAGTGTACGTGTGTTCTGTTCTGAAAGGGGGGGTTTGGATATATCGGGAGCCACGCAGAGTTTTTACGGGGGTCCCGCTACCCGGATAGCGGGCTGGGGGTCAAGGGGGCTAGCAGCCCCCTTGCGGGGTGCGGGGCAGCGCCCCGTTAGAAATTTTATCTAACAGGGACAGTGTCGTGGAGTACGTGTGTGTATAAATTTGTATACATATGTATATATGTATGTATGTACACAAAAAGAGGGGGAAAAGGCATCCAAGGGATGCGTGGGGCCAGCGCCTTGAGCGTTGTGCGCTTAGGTGCTGTGCGCTCAGGCGCAAGCGTGCCACGTGTCGGCACGTGGGCGCTTTGCGCATGAGCGCTGCGCGCAGGAGCGCAAGCGCGCGCGCCACGTGTCGGCACGTGGGCGCTTTGCGCATGAGCGCTGCGCGCTGAAGCTCAAGCGCGCGCGCGCCACGTGTCGGCACATGGGCGCTTTGCGTATGAGCGCTGCGCGCTGGAGCGCTTTGCGCATGAGCGCTGCGCGCTGGAGCGCAAGCGCGCGCGCAGCCACGTGTCGGCACGTGGGCGCTTTGCGCATGAGCGCTGCGCGCTGGAGCGCAAGCGCGCGCGCCACGTGTCGGCACGTGGGCGCTTTGCGCATGAGCGCTGCGCGCTGGAGCGCAAGCGCGCTGGAGCACAAGCGCACGCGCCACGTGTCGGCACGTGGGCGCTTTGCGCTCGCGCGCAGTGCGCTGGAGCGCAAATGCACCACGTGTCGGCACGTAGGTGCTTTGCGCTCGAGCGCTAGCGAGCCGGCGAGGAAAAGATGGCTTTTAGCCTAAAGAAAATTTCTCAGAAGAGAAATCAGAGAGGAGTTGGACTCCTGAGTGTGTTGTTTTTTTTTTTTTTGGTTTATTGAACGATGTTCTTCTTCCTTCTCCTCTGTTAGCTGGATCTTGAAGATCAAGAGATATGGGATTTCTAAAAATCTCTTCTTTTTGAGATCTAATGGAAAATCTGAGTTCCCCTTTATGGGTTTTGTGGTGAAAAACTAATTTGTTTTATAAAAAGAAGAGTAAAACTCTTGGTTTAATTCAAGAGAAAAAGAAAGGTTTTGGAACCTTGAAGAAGGAGAAAAGATCTCAGATCTGAAGAAAAATTTGAGAGAGAGAGAAAAAGTTGTTTAGATATTTCATTATCCTTGCCTTTATAGGCTACACACTTTACACATAGTCCCTTGGGCTTCACAAAATGGCATTTTGCCTATCCCATGGCTCATGTGCCATTTCCTTTTGCACATAAGCCACGGGCTTTACAAAAATTTGGCTTTATGCCTATTTTTCTTACATTTATCCATAAAATAAAATAAAAGAAATACAACAAAATTATTTATTACAAAATTTTTATCTTGGCATGGGGGAAGGCCGGCCGCTTCATGTTCGGGCTTGACCCGGGCATGGGCCCACTGGATCTGGGCTTGGGCCCACTTGGCTTGGGGTTGACTTTGATTTTGACTTGGTCAACCGGGGTGTAAATTTTTACCCCAACAAATTGCCCCCCATCAATAAATGCACACCACATATGTGGGTCGTGTGCATGAAATTGATGGATCTTCTTTCATGTGGAGGCGACTTGATTCGGTTCCCACCTTTCGGGAAACTGGCACTGCCTTTTTTACAACATGGACGGTCGATGCGGCCCTTTTTGCGACTTGGATGGTCGATGCTGCCCTTTTTGCGACTTGGACGGTCGGTTCTGCCCTTTTTGCGACTTGGACGGTCGGTACTGCCCTTTTAGCGACTTGGACGGTCGGTGCTGCCATTTTAGCGACGTGGACGGCCGGTGCTGCCATTTTAACGACTTGGAAGGTCGATGCTGCCCTTTTTGCGACTTGGACGGTCGGTGCTGCCCTTTTAGCGACTTGGACGGTCGGTTCTGCCCTTTTTGCGACGTGGATGGTCGATGCTGCCCTTTTTGCGACTTGGACGGTCGATGCTGCCCTTTTAGCGACTTGGACGGTCGGTTCTGCCCTTTTTGCGACGTGGACGGTCGGTTCTGCCCTTTTTGCGACGTGGACGGTCGATGCTGCCCTTTTTGCGACTTGGACGGTCGATGCTGCCCTTTTAGCGACTTGGACGGTCGGTGCTTGATTTGACTTGCTCTGCTTCTTGCAGTGTCAGGGGTAGACTTGACTTACTCCGCTTCTTGCGGCGTCGAGATTGGATTCTGACTTGCTCCGCTTTTTGCGGTGTCGGAGTGAAAATTGACTTGTTGATTTTGATTTAGGTTGACATTAGCATCGCTATACTGGAATATAGTACTTGGAGCGAATCATCATCTGTCATCTAGAGGATTTTGGGATTTTGGTTTTTGTTTGGCATCTGCATTGCTGCACTGGTATAATGCCAGGAGCAACTCATCATTTGCCCCGGGAGGATTTAGGATTTTTTTTTTTGGGACTTTGAATGTGGTCTCACCGGTAGGACTTGGGAGAGGTTGGGATTGTTTTACGCCCGTGGATTGTATACGGTTTGCAGGATGTATGATCCAGACCGTAGGGCCGGAAAAATTTCAGGGCTTTGTTGGCGTCTGCATCGTTGGACTGGAATGTGGTACCAGGAGCGACTCATCATTCGCCGTTGGGGTATGGGATTTGGAATTTGGTTGGCTTCTGCATCGCTACACTGGAATAATGCCAGGAGCGACTCATCATTCGCCACTTTGGGGTTGGGGACTTGGAATTTGGATCTTGTTTGGCATCAGCATTGCTGCACTGGAATAATGCCAGGAGCAACTCATCATTTGCCTTGGGAGGACTTGGGATTTGAGTTTTTGGTCGGCATCAGCACCGCTAACACTGAAGCGAAATGCCAGGAGCGACTCATCATTTGCCGTTGCCCGTTGGGGAACGATGGCTTAGGAGACAGGTTTGGGTCCCTATCACCTAAGGCTTTTCAATTTTATGGGCCGTGAGGGTCCCATAAAGCATTTTCTCCCTACGAGTCGTAAGGATCCCGCAGGTGTATTTTCTCCTTGGGAATCGTGAGGATTCCTAAGTGTGTTGCTCCATTGTGAGTCGTAAGGATCTCACGCAGGGGTTTTCTCCTCACAAGGTCGAGAGGACTTTGCGAGTGTATTTCATCTCTTTTCACGAGTTTGCGTCCTTTCGGGTTTTCACAGACTCGCTGGTAGTCCTGCTGTTTTTATTCACGGAGCCCTTTCGGGTTTTCATCCGTGCCCGTTTTTCTTGTGGACATACCGTTTATTTCTTCTTTTTTTTTCTTTTTCTTTCTTTTTTCTCTTTTTTTTTTCCTTTTTTTTTGCCGCTGGTGGGACTTTAAAAGTAGTCTCACCGGCAGGATTTGGGAGAAATATGGGTCATTTACGCCCGTGGATTGTATACGGTTTTGCAGGATGTCTGATCCAGACCGTAGGGCTGATGTGCTCAATTCGCCTGCGACTTGTAGCATTCATGTGTAGTATTTCTTGAGATATCGGCCATTGATGGGTGGCATGGGCCTTTCTCCCTCGGCACTTATTAGTTGGTAGGATCCTCCGTCGAACACTTTCTCGATGACGTATGGTCCTTCCCAGTTCGGCTCGAATTTTCCCTTGGCATGTCGATTGGGGATGATCGGTCTTTTGAGGACCAACACCAATTCACCTTTCTTGAAAGCGCGGAGACGGGTTATCTTGTCATAGGCCCATGACATTTGGGCTCGGTATAGCTCCAGATTTTGCTGCACCGCGAGCCTCTTTTCTTCGAGGGCATCGAGTTCTTCAAGTCGAAGGAGCACGTTTTCTTCCTCCGTCAACTCATGTTGGACGGCCATTCTTAAGCTTGGAACTTCAACTTCGAGGGGGAGGACCGCCTCCACTCCGAAGAGCAATGAGTATGGAGTGGACTGAGTTGGAGTACGGTGCATGGTACGATATGCCCAAAACGCCTCGTGAAGTTTGAGATTCCAGTCTCTCTTGTTGGCTGAAGCATTTTTCCTCAGGAGCTTGTATAGAGTCTTATTGAAGGCTTCGGCTAGCCCATTGGCTCTTGGATTATAGATAGAGGAATATCTCCAGTCTATCTTGTGCTGAGTAGCGAACCTTGAGACATCGAAGCTCTTGAAAGAAGGCCCGTTGTCAGAAATGATCCTTCTTGGTGTACCGAAGCGGTATAGAATATTATGCTGGAAGAATGTCAGAATATCTTTTGTCTTGACTTCTTTTAGCGGGACAGCTTCAGCCCATCTGGAGAAGTAATCTGTCGCGGCCAGTATGAACCGATGGCCTTTGGATGATGGAGGATCAATTGGGCCAACAATGTCGGTGCCCCAGACTTCGAAGGGCCACGACGCCACCGTAGGATGCAATGGATTGGGATGCTTGTGAATAAAATCGCCGTGAATTTGGCAGATATAACATTTCTTTGCATGCTCTCCGCAATCCCGTATCATGGTGGGCCAGTAATACCCAAGCCGTTTAATTTGCAGTCGCATCTTGGGGCCAGATTGGTGAGCACCGCAAACGCCTGAGTGAACTTCTTTCATGACTTTTCGGGCTTCGGCCGATGACAGGCACCTGAGCCAGAGTTGGTCATATGACCTGCGGTATAACGTGTCATTTACAAACACGTATCGGAGAGCTCTTTTCTTCAGCTGAATCCTCGCAGATTTTTCTTCGGGCAGCTTGTCGTATCGGAGGTACTCTATGAAGGGTTCTCTCCAATCGGGCTCATTTTGGATAATCGAAGTTTCTTCGACAGGACTGTTCTTCTGTTCCGCGCTTTCCTCTTCTCGTAGAGAGACTGGGGGTAGAATTTGTCGGCTCCTGACTGTGATCAGAATTTGGTCCATGTCAGGATCAGCCAACTCCTTGGCTAGGCGAGCGAGTATGTCGGCTTTTCCGTTCAATGCTCTGGGGATCCTCATTAGTTCAATGTGAGTGAACCGTTTCATGAGTTCCACCACTCGGCCTCTGTACCGAGCTAACTCGGGTTTGTATATCTTATAGTCGCCGCTTACTTGGTTGACGACAAGCTGGGAGTCACCGTAAACCCGTAGCCGACGGATTTCCATTTCTATGGCGAGTTCCAAACCAGCTATCAGGGCTTCATACTCAGCTTCGTTGTTCGTTCGAGGCTCGGTGAGAGCGAAAGAACGCCGTAGGGTTCCCATTGATGGTGTGATAAACACCAATCCTATCCCTGCTTTTATCTCCGGGACGCTTGATTTACTGGAGGTCCTTATTGATGAGGCTCCATCGAAGTAGAGCTCCCAACATAGCTCATCTTCCTCGAGGTGCAGCACTTGTTCGTCGGGTAACTCACAATTTAGCGGCGACCCTTCTGGTATGGGATGAGCAGCGAGAAAGTCTACAAGAGCTTGCCCTTTTACTGCTTTCTGAGGAGTGTAAACTATGTCAAACTCAAGTAGCATAACAGCCCATCTTGCCATTCTGCCGGCTAGGCTCGCTCTGGTCATCAAGTGTTTGAGCGGGTCGACCTTGGAGATCAGCATAACCTGATGAGCGAGCAGATAGTGCCTCAGTTTCTTCACAGCAAATATCAGAGCCAGACATTGCTTTTCGATTGGGGAATAGTTGTGTTCCGCCCCGACTAGAGTTCGACTGAGGTAGTAGAGGGCATTTTCTTTTCCCTCCTCGTTATTCTGGGCAAGGAGCGCACCGAGTGACTCATCCAGCGCGGCAGTGTAGAGAATTAGCGGTTTATTTGGAATGGGAGCGGCCAGCACTGGAGGGTGCAACAAGTACTGTTTGATGCTTTCGAACGCTGCTTGACATTCAGCATCCCAGATAAAAGGAGCTCCTTTCTTCATGAGCTTCGAGAAGGGCCTACATCTCCCTGATAAATTTGAGATAAACCTCCGTATATAAGCAAGCTTTCTTTGAAAAGACCTTAGCAGCGTCAGACTCTTCGGAAGGGGCATCTCCATGATGGCCTTTATCTTTGATGGGTCAACTTCGATCCCTCGATGCCGGACTATAAAGCCCAGGAATTTTCCCGATGACACGCCAAAAGCACACTTCAGAGGATTCATCTTCAGATCGTATTCCCTCAGTCTGGTGAGAACGGTCCTAAGATCTTGGATGTGGTCGGCCTTGGCTTCAGTTTTGACGACCAGATCATCAACATAGCATTCGACGACTTTATGGATTAGGTCATCAAAGATATTAGTCATTGCCCTTTGATATGTAGCGCTCGCGTTCTTCAGCCCGAATGGCATCACTTTGTAGCAGTATATTCCGATCGGGGTTCGAAATGCTGTGTGCTTCTCATCCTCAGGCGACATCTTGATCTGATTGTATCCAGACGAGCCATCCATAAAGGTGAACAGCTCGTAATTTGAGGTGTCATCGACCATCATTTCCATGACCGGTAGCGGGAAGTCGTCCTTTGGACATGCCTTGTTGAGGTCCCTAAAATCGACACAAACTCGGATCTGCCCATTTTTCTTCTTCACTGGGACTATGCATGCGATCCAGTCCGCATATTTCTCTTCCCTGATGAAGCCGGTATCGATGAGTTTCTTGGTTTCCTCGATGACCTTTTCTTCCAACTCCCTTCTCATCCTTCGAGGAGCTTGTTTGACTGGCTTAGCATCAGGAGATATAGCCAACTTATGTACGGCCACTTCAGGGGAAAGGCCAGGCATTTCTTTGTATGTCCACGCGAAGCAGTCGACGAACTCATGCAGCAGGGCAATTATCTGCGCTTTCATTTCCTCTGACAAGAGCGAGCTGATATAGGTTGGCCTTGGATTATCGGGCGTTCCTAAGTCAATCTCGGTTAGCTCGTCAAAGGTTGCTTGTCCGCCATCTTCGAGCTTTTGAGGAGCTTCTTCTGGCTCGGCTATCTCGTCATCATCATTTGATCTTTCACTGGCCTCGCCAACATGGACCATGTAGCACGCTTTGGAATCAGGTTGAATGTAGCCTATGCCCCGTCTATCTGGAATTCGTCCATCGATGAGTGCTCGGACCTGGGGCGGATGCCATAGGCCTTCGTAAAACTTTGCTTCGGACTCCGTTTGATATAACCGGCATCCGCACTTCTTAAAGTATTCCCGCATCTCGGGCGCATAGTATCTGGGATTGAGGACAGCTCTTATGCCTCTCTCATATGGAAGGCACGCGACAGACAAATCGTCCGGGTGCGCAACGGGGTTTGACCCATAAAACAGGATGCCCTTCTGTCCACTATTCCTCCCGGGAACGTAGAAAGTCTTCAGCTGGTCCACGGTGGAGACTGATAACGCATCGAGCTCTTTGTACATCTGCTCTGGTACCCTTGTCACGGCTAGGGACCCTTCTGTAACTTCGAAGGTCTCTCATAGTTTCGCTTGTTGCATAGGGGTCCAATCTGCATCGCTATTGTACGGCAGGTCCTCTTCCTCCGACTCTTCAGTGTCGCTGCCAAGATGAGGGTGGACTTTGCTGCTTGATGGGCCTTCAGTAACAGATTCGTCCGTATCGCTGCCGAAACGAGGGCGAGTTTTACAGAAGGACGGGCTTCCAGCGTCAGACTCATCAGTGTCGCTACCGAAATGCGGGCGCACTTGGGCGTTTTTGCTTTTGAAAGTGACAGCCGGCGCAGATTTGCTTTTGAGTCTTGGGGCCGGTTTATCCTCAGTCAGTTGTGGCTTAGCATTTTGGTGGTTCATAAAGTACCGAGAATCTTCATAGCGGACTTCATGCACACCGAACGGCTGGATGTCTCCGTCAATGCGTCTTTCTTCGCCATTTTTAGTATACTTCATGCATTGATGGAGAGTTGACGGAATGATGCCATAATCGTGGAGCCACGGCCGCCCCAAGAGAATCTTATAAGACGTGTCGGCGTCGATCACGTATATCTTAGCTTCAGTTTGCAGATCCCCGAATTTGATTGGCAGAGCTATGGACCCCAGAACTTGCTGGCAATTTTGGTTGAAGCCTTGAATGACAATCCTTTCCCTTGACAGGTGTCGGACATCCATTGATAAACTCTTCAGCGTCCGCAAGTTCATGATGTTCACTGAAGACCCCGGATCAATCAATATGCGATTAATCCGATCTCCGTCGCTGTACCCGGTCACGTAAAGCGGCCGATTATGCTCAGCCGTTCCCAGTAGCAAGTCTTCATCCTTAAATGTGACTGCGGCGGCATGCAAAGCGTGCTGGGCTTCTTTCATATTAATTTCCGCAAAGTGAGCCTGATACCGCTCGGGGTTTTGCAGAGCGTGAATAAGAACATCTCTAAGCTCCTTAGATAGGACCAAGGCGTCGTAGATGCTCAGGAGAGACGGAGGCCTTCGAAGGTGAGCCAAGACATTATAGTCTACTGGGGAAGGACTCGAGTTTTCATCAGCCGGTTCTCCGCCATCTTCATCATTAGCCATCTGTTTTCCCTTTCCTTTTGGGGCATTGCCCTGATTTGGCGGCAGAGCCCTGCCGCTTCTGAGCTGGATTTGATTGGCCTTTGTGGTGAGCTCCTCGTCCTCTTCGGGAAAACAGAGCTCATCCTCGGAGTCGCTGCCAAGATGGATGGCGTAGCAGGTCACTACTGGGATCTCTTCATTGGAGTCTTCTTCTAACTCCCCCAGAATTTCAGCCGCTTGTACAGGGAAGAACTCCTTCAATTGAATCAATGTTCTTTCCCTTTGTTCATATTCTTCGAGGGATTCGATATACTTTTGAATGGTCGATCTCCCTGCAGACTCTTTTTCGCGCCGAGCTGCACTTTTCTTCTTCTTGAGCTTCTTGTATTTTGAGCCTGATGGAGCCGCATTGGCAGCTGGACCGGTAGGCTTCTTCTGCCCTTCCCATTCCGTCCTGGGTTCTTTCCGAAGTAGCTTTATCATCTTCTTCGTCTTATTAGATATGTGCGTACTCCACGGAGGCCGCGATGAGTCCGTTTCATTTCTCAGGGCAGCGGGTTCAGCTGTCTGCTCCCAGAAAGCTTCAGTTTCTGTCTGTATAAAGTTGGTGGTTGCAACTTGATTTTTCACCAACACACTTTTGGACAGTTCGATCTCTCCAGCCTTGTACTGCTTCTCGACCCAATCTTTGAAGATATAGCAATCCTTGATCGCATGGCTCACTACTCGGTGGTACGGGCAATACAGAGGATTGTCGGTCATTTTTGCTTCTTGGGGTCTTTTCGACTCCGGCAATTGGAGGCCGTTGTTCAAGGCATCTTTAAATATCTTGCGGACCTTGTCCCTTCTGAAAGAGTAAACCTTGTTCTTCTTCTCCTCTAGGGAAGGCCCATCTCCTCTTAGCAATGGCTTTCGAGACCGGTTAGTTTTGGATTCACCCGCCCTTCGCTTTTCTTCATTGTCGGACGCATTGAAGACATTGGTACTGCTGGAACCCCCGCTTCTACGGCTGTCGTCCCGCTTGCTTTTCCAAGTTTTGTCTCTCTGAGAGTCCGGCGGGGACTCTTGCTTTGAGCGTTCCAGCATTTGTACTTTCTTGGTTAGCTCTTGAAACGTCTTGAGGCCTGCTGTACACAAGAATGGAACCATCCAATTGCTGAGGTTCCCAATGAGAAGGGTGACGGACTGGTCCTGCTCCAGCGGCGGTTCGCACTTGACCGTGAGATTACGCCATCGGGCAATAAAGTCGGTGTTGCTTTCATTCTTCCCCGGCTTGGTCCTCACAAGGTCGGCAATGGAGATTTTATCACTAACACTCATGAACCTTTGCCGAAACAGGGACTCCATTTGGGCAAAGGTAATGACGGACCCGTCCGGTATACTCGCATACCAGTCGAAGGCGACGCCGGTCAGGCTATTGACAAACTGACGAAGAAGGAGCGCGTCATTGCCCCCTGTATTTCCGCACGATGCTTTGAAGTGGGCGACGTGCTGATTTGCATTCCCCGTTCCATCAAATCTTCCGAACTTAGGAATAACGTAGCCGCTTGGGAACTCAATCAGATCGTACTGCGCGGGATATGGCCGCCCGCTACTGCCGATTTCTTTCTGAGCTTCAGCTTCGGCCACCAATGTTTTAACCTTGCTGGTGACCAAATCCATTATCCGATCCTGTGTTAGCGGGATAGTATTATCTGGGGCCAAGGCGTCCCCAGAAGCGGAATGTGGCCGGCTTTCATGCGGCTCGACCAGTCTTGGTCCCAAAGGAACAGGCATTGGCTGCCTCGGATTGTCATCACCCGGCTGATTAGTAGTGGCTTGTGCTTGGTTGGGAGGCGCTCGAGCGATTTGAGCCGTAAGCTGCATCACCACGTTCGTTAAGTCGTCAATCTTCGAATAGAGCTTGGCCATCTCTTTATCTTTGCTCCTGAGCTGTTTTCGAGGCTCTTGAAGCAGCTCTTGCTCCGCAGTCCTGGGGCGGAAAGTCGGCTCCTCCTCGCTGTCCGAGCTTGACTCTTCATGGACCGAGGGGTCTTTCTGCCTATCATCCTCATCGAGAGGGTTTTCTTCATCCAGCGGGGGCGGCTGTTCTTGAGCAGCGGCGACCACATTCAGGCTAGATTGGGCTTGGGATGTGGTGGCCCCATCCTTGCTTTTGCTGCGAAGGTTGTCGCTGGGGCGTCCGCCCGCCATATAGACCGTATGGATGATGTATCCGGCCATCTTTCTATCATTGGAAGCTGATTTCACGGATCGCTGTCTTGACCCCCTTGCTTCGGTAGCTGGTAATCGATTGAAGACGGCTGGCCTAACCAGGTTCTTGAATGGTGATGGCGCTTCTTTTCTGGATTTGCCCCGCTGCTTTCGTGCGGCACAGAGCGCCTGATAGACTCTTGAAGAGACAGTGTCATACCTTTTCTGTTGGGGCCGGGACACGTCTCTTTGTAACATTGTTCGGACCGATGTCTTCTTAATTCTGGCGGTCATGGCATTTTTCTGAACCTACTTCAGAGGCTCGAAGGAATTGCTAATTCTCACGTCCGACTCAGCCGTCATCGCGGGGCAACCCTGCACTTGGAACTTCACACGATTCCATTTGGCTGAAGCCTTGGCCCTCTTGTTGGCTCGATACCTGAGCCGCTTCTGCCTTAACTTTTCTGTTCTAAGCACCTGCAGACTTCAGCTCTTTGGGAAGACGTCGCAGACCGGGCGATGGAGGGCCTTGGAGATACGCTCGATTGTGCATTTGTTGGAGTAATCGCCTGAGCTCGTCCGCAACATTGGATGTTGCCCTTTGTACCGGAGTTCTTGCCCCCCGCTGGAGCACCAGAGAATCGTTCACACGCTGTCTTGAGTTTCGGTTGTGGTACCTTGGCGATCACGACATTCGGCCTCCTGCCCCTTGGGACCAGCTTGGTCACCTGTTCCGCCGGGATTTCCGGCAGATGAGCGCTTCCGGCAGGGTAGATGATGACGGAGCCAAACTGGCGGGGCGGTTCTTCCCACTGTCGACTGAGGCTTGCGGGGAGAACCACACGAGCGTTGATCTTGACCACGTACGGAATCGGGGTCACGTTGGAAGCTGAATTCTTCTGGGGAGACATTGTTGTCGAAGGTTGATTGCTGTACGGAAGAAAAAAACATCATTTCAGTATAGGCAATCGATATGTATATTGATTGAGTTCACATGAACGTTTTAACCCGAAATATGGGAGGAGAGATTGGTCCCACCGGGCGTGCCAGAATCTGTAGGGTGTTTTTTGTCACCCAATTGAGATGGGAATACGCGCACGCGTCTCAGGCGTACTACAGATTCCCTCTGCCTAGGGTAGGCTCGGGTTTAATGATTGTGGGGATCCGAATCTCCGGCAGCCGCGGACTAAGCTGCCGTTAATTACCCCTCGCCTTTGGGGCGAGGGAACCTCCGATTAACGGGTTAAACTGGTCATGCGAACTCAATGTGCAGTGTACGTGTGTTCTGTTCTGAAAGGGGGGGTTTGGATATATCGGGAGCCACGCAGAGTTTTTACGGGGGTCCCGCTACCCGGATAGCGGGCTGGGGGTCAAGGGGGCTAGCAGCCCCCTTGCGGGGTGCGGGGCAGCGCCCTGTTAGAAATTTTTTCTAACAGGGACAGTGTCGTGGAGTACGTGTGTGTATAAATTTGTATACATATGTATATATGTATGTATATACACAAAAAGAGGGGGAAAAGGCATCCAAGGGATGCGTGGGGCCAGCGCCTTGAGCGCTGTGCGCTTAGGTACTGTGCGCTCAGGCGCAAGCGTGCCACGTGTCGGCACGTGGGCGCTTTGCGCATGAGCGCTGCGCGCAGGAGCACAAGCGCGCGCGCCACGTGTCGGCACGTGGGCGCTTTGCGCATGAGCGCAAGCGCAGGAGCGCAAGCGCGCGCGCCACGTGTCGGCACGTGGGCGCTTTGCGTATGAGCGCTGCGCGCTGGAGCGATTTGCGCATGAGCGCTGCGCGCTAGAGCGCAAGCGCGCGCGCCACGTGTCGGCACGTGGGCGCTTTGCGCATGAGCGCTGCGCGCTGGAGCGCAAGCGTGCTGGTGCGCAAGCGCGCACGCCACGTGTCGGCACGTGGGCGCTTTGCGCTCGCGTGCAGTGTGCTGGAGCGCAAATGCGCCACGTGTCAGCACGTAGGTGCTTTGCGCTCGAGCGCTAGCGCGCCGGCGAGGAAAAGATGGCTTTTAGCCTAAAGAAAATTTCTCAGAAGAGAAATCAGAGAGGAGTTGGACTCCTGAGTGTGTTGTTTTTTTTTTTTTTGGTTTATTGAACGATGTTCTTCTTCCTCCTCCTCTGTTAGCTGGATCTTGAAGATCAAGAGATATGGGATTTCTAAAAATCTCTTCTTTTTGAGATCTAATGGAAGATCTGAGTTCCCCTTTATGGGTTTTGTGGTGAAAAACTAATTTGTTTTATAAAAAGAAGAGTAAAACTCTTGGTTTAATTCAAGAGAAAAAGGAAGGTTTTGGAACCTTGAAGAAGGAGAAAAGATCTCAGATCTGAAGAAAAATTTGAGAGAGAGAGAAAAAGTTGTTTAGATATTTCATTATCCTTGCCTTTATAGGCTACACACTTTACACATAGCCCCTTGGGCTTCACAAAATGGCATTTTGCCTATCCCATGGCTCATGTGCCATTTCCTTTTGCACATAAGCTATGTGCTTTACAAAAATTTGGCTTTATGCCTATTTTTCTTACATTTATCCATAAAATAAAATAAAAGAAATACAACAAAATTATTTATTACAAAATTTTTATCTTGGCATGGGGGAAGGCCGGCCGCTTCATGTTCGGGCTCGACCCGGGCATGGGCCCACTGGATCTGGGCTTGGGCCCACTTGGCTTGGGGTTGACTTTGATTTTGAATTGGTCAACCGGGGTGTAAATTTTTACCCCAACATATATGTTGATAAAGCCCGTAAGATCTTTGCCTGAATACCAGCATTGTGATGGCAATCATACTTGTAGAAGCTGGGTAGTCGATAGGTTAAAACCCATCGGCTACTCCATGTAAGTCCATATTGCGACCCCCGGTGCTTACGGGGAGGCGGAAACGGTATAAAAAACGAATTTTTATCGCAAGAGGCAACATGGACTAAACATGGTCGGGATCGTTGTCTAAACTAAAACTAGTATTCTTGCTAAAGAGAGTTAGCTACTATGGAAGATGGTTATACCTAAACTTGAACTCCTTCTTCTTCAAACCTTGTAGAGGTTGATGGTTCTCTTTTCGTCGCCTTCTCCCGTCGAAGATGGATCCACCTCGAAGGTTCGACCTTTGGGCTCTTCCTCGATCTTTGAGTGAACTAGGGTTTCCGGCTTGCTAAACCTTCATCCTAGAATGAGTAGAGAGTGATTAGGGTTTGCTTTTCCTTTTAAAGAGAAGGATTCTCAACACATGAGAAGGTTTCTCTTTGCTAGAGGAAGAAGAAGATGAAATGAGGAGAGAGAGAGGTTATGATAGAATGAGATATCTTTTCTCTTTTTTTTGCAACCATAATGCAAAAGAAAAGTATTATCTAAATGATAATAATTGAAATAAGAATAGTTGATGGTAAATATGGAATGACCACTATCATACTTCTTTAAATGAAGTGTAAGCATGAATCAAGGAAGACTTTCAAGGCATGATGGTGGTCAATGGTCAACAAGTCAACCAAGGTCAACAAGTCAACAAAAAAATCAACCATAACATAATTCTCATTTAATTACTATTATTAATAGATAATATATAAATCCATTAGGGTTTGGAAAATGAAGACTGTCAACTGTGCATACGCACCCGTTCCGAAACCCTAATGAAAAACCTCATTCTCCGCCTCAAGCAACTGTGCATACACACCTGCATTCTCGTTCCGAGGAACAAGAATACCAAGAGATAAAAGCAACCCCCAAAACATATACCAGTATCTGGTTCAAACCAGAGCCTGCCAGTATAATCCGTCCGGACTCCAAACGTGCACAAGTGCGCGGATGAGAACGAACCCTGTCGCAAAACCATGCGACCTCTACTCTGTTTTGCCCAGAGGCGAATACCCTCTGTGTGGGACTCTAAAGACTCGACACTACGCTGGCAGTGGGTTTAACCACAGACCGCAAGCGGCACTAGCTGTGCGTAACGGTCCCCAGGTAGATGCCGACAAGAAGGCTGACGAAGTGAAACCCCATCTGAACTCCTACTGAGTCTGAATGTGACATTCTCCATACAGTCCGGTCTGTTCGTCTGATACATCGCATGGCGGGCCTAGGGGGCGGTAAAACGTCAGTCCCCCAATAGCGGTACAAGTCGTGTCGGAGTGAAGCCCAAAACACCCTGAGATAACACTGGAAACCTACCAGTATATCTCGCTTGCCCTGGCCAGGGACTACTCGTGTAATGGCTCTCCTAGACACAGCGCGATGTCAACCCCCACTACCGGGAGAGACGAATCCTGTCTAACCGTCACTGCCTCCAAGTGCTTCGGGACTGCACCCAACCACCACCTGTTTGCACGACTCCTTTGAGCCGTGGTAGGGTAGTGATCAAAGTGCAGTGGGAACACACTCGAGGCGAAGTGTCAGTGTCAAGTCAGCGGACGAAGCTGTACTCATGTCACCTGGGAACTGATAACTGACGATAGGTATAATACCAACCTATCAGTTCCCGACGAGTCCTGTCCAGTGTACTCGTAACCCAACGAGCACCCGTATACTATTTCCAGTACGACGTACTGATGGCTGTGGGACAGACCATCTCCCACACTGGGATGAGAAGCGCATACGCTAGTCTACTCCGGAGTATCGATGCCCTGTCTCGATAGTCCTACGACTAGGGACCTGTATAAGGATGTGCCTATAGATTACCCAGCCCCCACTAGTGTGACTGCCATCACAACGCTGGTAATCAAGCAAAGATCCTAAGGGCTCCACTAATGCGTATAAGTGATATACTGAAATAAACACAAGTACAAATTGAAGTAGAAACAAACCAAGTAGCATACTACTATATTGAGCAAGATTGTTTATACAAGGTGAATATCCCAAGCTTCCATCAAGTAATATACAAACTAGTATGATACAGTAATGGCCTCTAGGGCATATACACTAACAATCTCCCACTTGCACTAAGGCCATGTACTGGCGTATCGAAGACCTATCATCTCGATCAGCCGCTCGAACTGAGTCTGGGGTAGGGCCTTGGTGAATGGATCTGCAGTGTTCTCTTCTGAAGCAACCCTCCGAACCTCGATCTCCTTGCGATCCACGATCTCCCTGATCAGGTGATACCGCCTTAAGATGTGCCTGGATCTCTGATGGGACCTGGGTTCCTTTACTAAAGCTATAGCCCCGTTGTTGTCGCAATACAGAGGTACTGGGTCAACAATGGACGGAACCACCTGAAGTTCTTTTAAGAACTTCCTTATCCAGACAGCTTCTTTTGCGGCATCAGATGCAGCGATGTATTCCGCTTCCATAGTCGAGTCTGCAACGGTTTCCTGTTTGGAACTCTTCCAACACACCGCCCCTCCATTGAGGGTAAAGACAAAACCCGACATGGACTTGGAATCATCCTTGTCACTCTGGAAGCTGGAGTCAGCAAAGGCCTCAATCTGGAGGTCTTTTCCGCCATACACTAAGAACATCTCCTTAGTCCTCCTCAGGTACTTGAGAATGTTCTTTACCGCTATCCAATGTTTCTCCCCAGGGTTTGACTGATACCGGTTTACTACACTCAGTGCATAAGCTACATCCGGTCTGGTACACAACATCGCATACATTATAGAGCCTACCGCAGAAGCGTAGGGTATAATAGACATGCGATCCCTCTCCAAATCAGTCTTGGGAGACATCTCTTTAGAGAGGGTGATCCCGTGACAAGCCGGTAAGTTACCGCGCTTGGAATCTTCCATACTGAATCTTTTCAGTACGGTGTCGATGTACCTGGACTGTGAAAGTCCTAATATCCTCTTGGATCTATCACGATGGATCCGGATCCCCAGGATGTAAGAGGCATCACCCAGGTCTTTCATGGAGAACCTGTGTGACAAGAAACCCTTGACAGATTGTAGCATAGGAATGTCATTTCCTATTTAGAGAATGTCATCCACGTATAAAACAAGGAATACTACAGTTCTCGCTACAAATCTACTATAGATGCATGGTTCATCTGGATTTTTGATAAAGTCAAATTCCTTGACCGTCTCATCAAAACAGATGTTCCAACTCCGCGATGCCTGCTTTAGTCCATAGATGGACTTAAGCAACTTGCACACCTTTCCGCTGCTCCCACTCTGAATGAAACCCTCTGGCTGATCCATATAGACACACTCCTCTAAACTTCCATTTAGAAAAGCGGTTTTTACGTCCATCTGCCAAATCTCATAATCGTGGAAGGCAGCAATGGCAAGAAGGATCCGAATGGATTTCAGCATAGCCACTGGAGAAGGTTTCGTCATAGTCCAAGCCAGGTCTTTGACGGAAACCCTTTGCTACAAGTCTAGCTTTATAGGTCTCAACCTGTCCATCTACACCAATCTTCCTTTTGAAGATCCACTTGCATCCTACGGGTTTTACCCCGTCTGGAGCAATGTCCAACGTCCATACTTTGTTGGTGTACATGGACTCCATTTCGGTCCGCATTGCATCCAGCCATTTTACCGAGTCAACGCTCTGAACGGCCTGCTGAAAGCTAGTAGGCTCATCATAGTCTATGATGCAATCCTCTCTATCCCCGTCTATGAGAAAACCGTAGTATCTCTCGGGCGGATGAGACTGCCTACTACTTCTGCGGAGCGGCGTAGGAATGTCCTGTTCATTTGAACCTTCTGGTTCCACTAAGCTTTCAGTAATAGTCCGTGGTTCTGGAATTTCTTCCAGTTCTACTGTGCTCCCACTTATCTGGTTTTCCAAAAACTCAGTTTCCAAGAAGTAGGCATGACGAGAAACAAGAACTTTTTGTTCCTCTTCACAGTAGAAGAAATATCCCTTAGAGTTCTTTGGATATCCCACGAACTTACACTGTACTGAGCGTGTCTCGAGCTTGTCCACATGCTGCTTTTTAACAAAAGCTGGACATCCCCAAGTCTTGATGTAACTGAGATGGGGTCTCTTCCCACACCACATCTCATATGGTGTAGTAGGCACAGTCTTAGTAGGAACTCGGTTCAAAAGGTACGCAGCTGATTCTAGCGCATACCCCCAGAATGATCGCGGTAACTCAGCGTTACTCATCATGGACCGTACCATATCCAATAGGGTTCGGTTCCGTCTCTCCGATACACCGTTGTGTTGCGGAGTGTATGGAGGAGTAAGCTGAGAGAGAATCCCATTCTCTTTTAAATAATTCAAGAACTCGGCACTTAAGTATTCTCCACCTCGATCCGATCTTAGAATCTTGATACTTTTGCCGGTTTGTTTTTCTACTTCATTCTTAAATTCCTGGAATTTTTCAAAAGCTTCGGACTTATGTTTCATTAAGAAGACATAACCGTATCTTGAAAAATCATCCGTAAAAGTAATGAAGTAAGAATAACCGCTTCGCGCATGTGTAGACATTGGACCGCACACGTCGCTGTGTACGAGTCCCAAGAGCTCGCTCGCTCTTACTCCGTGTCCAGTGAACGGAGTCTTTGTCATCTTTCCTTTGAGACAGGATTGGCAAGTGTCATACGATTGATATTCGAACGGATCCAAATATCCTTCTGTATGTAACTTAGTCAACCTTCTCTCATTGATGTGACCCAGTCTACAATGCCATAAGAAAGCCTGATTGATATCTGAAGACTTTCTTTTGTGTGTATTCTGGACATTGAAAATCTGTGGTTGGTTTAATACGTATATACCATTGCTCAGTGTACCTGACCCAATCAGAACTTGATTAAGGTGAATGTTTACAACATTACTTACAAACGCAAATTCATAACCTTCTTTAGAAACCAAAGATACAGAAATGATATTACAAGTTGCGTTGGGTACAAAAAAGCAATTACGCAAAACCAAAACATGCTCATCTGTCATTCCCAGGTGATAGTCCCCCACGGCTTTAGCATCCATGCTAGCTCCGTTCGCAACTCTGAGGGTCATGTCACCTGCCTTCAAAAACCTACGGTTTCTCAACGCCTGCAAAGAATTACAGATATGAGATCCTGATCCGGTATCCAATACCCAGGAAGTAGAGTTTATAGAAAGACAGTTTTCAATAACATACACACCTGAAGCTGAAGCCGCAACCTGCTTCAGTTCCTGTGTCCTGGCTTTCCAAGCCCTGCAATCTTTCTTCCAGTGTCCACTCTTGTGACAATAGAAGCATTCCTCTTTACCAACAAGCTTCCCCGCTATCTTTATTGCCTTTTCCTTTCCCTTCGCACCCACTTTACTAACACCGCCCCTTGGTTTGGCGGGGGCTTTCCTCTTCTTTCCCTTGGCTTTCGCCTTGGACCTAGAAGAAGAAGATCCTCCTACAAACAAAGTGGATGTATCCCTACCCTTCTGTAGGGTGCCCTCTGCGCTCCTCAGCAGGTTGAGGAGTTCTGAAAGTTCAACTTCCTTTTCTTGCAAGTTGAAATTCAGTATGAACTGGGCGTAAGTGGATGGAAGGGACTGGAGAATTATATCCGTATAAAGTTCACTGTCCAACGTGGTCCCAAGTTCCGTGAGCTCCTCAGTGTAGCCAATCATCTTAAGCACGTGGTCCGCTACCGATGATCCGACGGCCAACTTAGTCGAAAATAACTTCTTCGACACTTCGTATCTTGCGATACGAGACTGCTCTCCATACAGTTCTTTTGTATGAAGAAATATGGATTCCAAATCCATATTCTCGTGCCTCCTCTGATGGTCGTTGTCCATCGAGGCAAGTACGAGGCATCTGGCCTTCGCGCTGTCAATCTCCCAAGTCTTACGGATTTCCTTATCCGCGACGCTGGAGGTGGGACCTGGGACGGGGGGAGCTTTGGTGGTAAGAAGATACCCCAGCTTGTCGTAAGAGATTGCCAATTTGACATTCCTGAGCCAATCTTTGTAGTTTGGCCCTGTCAATATGTTTTTATCTAGAAGTAACTTAAGTCCAGTCATTTCGATTTGGTCGCTGCAGGGGGAGAGAAGAAACACTTAGCACGATGCTCTTGCAAGTTTAGAATGGTTTTTAATTTGTCTAAACAGGATGGCTCGCACTGTCTCTCGAATCCCTCCTCAAACCACAAAGGAAGAATTAGCCGGGATCAATCCCACCGTACAATACTTGCTTAACCGTTCAGACAGGCCAGTGTCGGTACTTCGAGGGAGGTTTTCCAACGCTTTCGCGAAGTTCCTTAATTTAAGAACCTCTTTTCCCTGGGGGCGTAGCCCCGCTAACACCTTTCTAGGCACCTACTAGGTTTATAGCATTGATCGTTTAGTGAGAAATTTCCCGAGGAGTAGCATATACTCACAGTAGGATCGGGATCCAAATATCATCGCGTGACGAAAATGAAGGAATCCTACCATAATCATCACACTCCAAATGGTATGCAAATCTAGCAAGTTTCAGTACTTATGAAACTCCCGATGTGGATTTTTGCCCCATGCTCTTATGACCTTGACTTTGGCCAACAAATCATAAGTCACATGTCAAGTTCTTCCCGTCGTTCTCCAGGTTAATTTGAATCCACCCGTACATACCCTTGACTTTGGCCAACAAGGCAGTACGACTGTTCCAAATCAACGCATCTATCTATGCTGCACATGAATATCCAATAGCTACCAATCACTATGCCTTGACTTTGGCCAACAAACACAGCTTGAATACTATTGACTATTTATGTGAAACGACGGAGGGCTACGAATGGTTTTGGCGAAACCGTGAACGTAGTGAACTTGATATAATCGATGGAACGAGATAGCTTTTAGAAGGAGTGGCTCAAGCTCCGCATTTAAAAGTTAGTTTTGAAAAGAACCGAGTGGTTTTTCGAAAGTGTTCCATCGACTTAAACTTGGTTTATTATCTTGCATTAGTTCTTTTAATGCGTGATATTCTTGCATTAGTTCTTTTAATGCGTCCCATCATTTAATCCTACCATTGCAGAAAACAACCAAAATATGACGTACGCTTATGCCATTCGCATTCGCCACGGGGTCCCGTCATCACTCGTTAGGTTACTTAACTAACGACAGAGCGGGGGCTGGGCTAGCGCGGCTGTAAAACATAAGCAACGCCTAAATAGAAAGCAATGATAGACATTACAGATCACAGATGAATATATTGGATATACTAGCAATCCGCAATCCTTTCGAGCCTGAAACGAAAAGCGGATAACACGGTCGCGGTGAATAGCCAAATACCCCACCCAAGACCTCTACGGGTGCGGCAAACTACCCGCCAAGTACTCGGCAGTTTGTGCACCCCTCCATGGGTCTATCCTAGGAGCATAAACAGTAAAAAGAATTATACAATGACGGCTACAACCCCGACCCGGTTGTGCGGCCAAACAAATAATATTATTACATCAATTTACATTTACAATGAATGAAAGAAAAACAAAAGCTCATCTCACATCCACCCCGGCTATTCACCCGCGACAGTCCAACACATTCATATACACATTCCAGCACATTACAGATCATGTATAACCCCGACTAATCGACTTATAGCGATTAGCCGACGTTCAATACATGCAAACAACACAGATATAACCAACATAGCCAAAGTGCAGTGAAGTTCGGAAAAAAATACGGAATTATAGGACCCCAAAAGTGAATTTCTGTTCTGGAAAATCTGGGCACATATAATATATTTTAAAAATCCCAAAACCAACACAGAAGAACACTGCACGAAAAACGATGCAAAGATGACACCAAACAGCGGCGGTTCCGCGGCCAGATGAAGAGGTGAGGCCGCGGAAGGGCGGCGCTTTTGATGAATCATGCTATCGTTTTTGGTGGGTGTTCTTAGAAAACCCTGAGACGAATTTACAAGTATAAAGTTTTTCATTTTGAGCAGAAAAAATTTCAACAGAAACTTAGGGTTTTGTTTTTCCGGTTTTGCGATTTTTCGGTTCCGAACTTCGTTACACTTCACTACCAAGCTAGTTTAAGTTTAGTTAGGCTCTGATACCACTGTAAGTCCATATTGCGACCCCCGGTGCTTACGGGGAGGCGGAAACGGTATAAAAAACGAATTTTTATCGCAAGAGGCAACATGGACTAAACATGGTCGGGATCGTTGTCTAAACTAAAACTAGTATTCTTGCTAAAGAGAGTTAGCTACTATGGAAGATGGTTATACCTAAACTTGAACTCCTTCTTCTTCAAACCTTGTAGAGGTTGATGGTTCTCTTTTCGTCGCCTTCTCCCGTCGAAGATGGATCCACCTCGAAGGTTCGACCTTTGGGCTCTTCCTCGATCTTTGAGTGAACTAGGGTTTCCGGCTTGCTAAACCTTCATCCTAGAATGAGTAGAGAGTGATTAGGGTTTGCTTTTCCTTTTAAAGAGAAGGATTCTCAACACATGAGAAGGTTTCTCTTTGCTAGAGGAAGAAGAAGATGAAATGAGGAGAGAGAGAGGTTATGATAGAATGAGATATCTTTTCTCTTTTTTTTGCAACCATAATGCAAAAGAAAAGTATTATCTAAATGATAATAATTGAAATAAGAATAGTTGATGGTAAATATGGAATGACCACTATCATACTTCTTTAAATGAAGTGTAAGCATGAATCAAGGAAGACTTTCAAGGCATGATGGTGGTCAATGGTCAACAAGTCAACCAAGGTCAACAAGTCAACAAAAAAATCAACCATAACATAATTCTCATTTAATTACTATTATTAATAGATAATATATAAATCCATTAGGGTTTGGAAAATGAAGACTGTCAACTGTGCATACGCACCCGTTCCGAAACCCTAATGAAAAACCTCATTCTCCGCCTCAAGCAACTGTGCATACACACCTGCATTCTCGTTCCGAGGAACAAGAATACCAAGAGATAAAAGCAACCCCCAAAACATATACCAGTATCTGGCTCAAACCAGAGCCTGCCAGTATAATCCGTCCGGACTCCAAACGTGCACAAGTGCGCGGATGAGAACGAACCCTGTCGCAAAACCATGCGACCTCTACTCTGTTTTGCCCAGAGGCGAATACCCTCTGTGTGGGACTCTAAAGACTCGACACTACGCTGGCAGTGGGTTTAACCACAGACCGCAAGCGGCACTAGCTGTGCGTAACGGTCCCCAGGTAGATGCCGACAAGAAGGCTGACGAGGTGAAACCCCATCTGAACTCCTACTGAGTCTGAATGTGACATTCTCCATACAGTCCGGTCTGTTCGTCTGATACATCGCATGGCGGGCCTAGGGGGCGGTAAAACGTCAGTCCCCCAATAGCGGTACAAGTCGTGTCGGAGTGAAGCCCAAAACACCCTGAGATAACACTGGAAACCTACCAGTATATCTCGCTTGCCCTGGCCAGGGACTACTCGTGTAATGGCTCTCCTAGACACAGCGCGATGTCAACCCCCAATACCGGGAGAGACGAATCCTGTCTAACCGTCACTGCCTCCAAGTGCTTTGGGACTGCACCCAACCACCACCTGTTTGCACGACTCCTTTGAGCCGTGGTAGGGTAGTGATCAAAGTGCAGTGGGAACACACTCGAGGCGAAGTGTCAGTGTCAAGTCAGCGGACTAAGCTGTACTCATGTCACCTGGGAACTGATAACTGACGATAGGTATAATACCAACCTATCAGTTCCCGATGAGTCCTGTCCAGTGTACTCGTAACCCAACGAGCACCCGTATACTATTTCCAGTACGACGTACTGATGGCTGTGGGACAGACCATCTCCCACACTGGGATGAGAAGCGCATACGCTAGTCTACTCCGGAGTATCGATGCCCTGTCTCGATAGTCCTACGACTAGGGACCTGTATAAGGATGTGCCTATAGATTACCCAGCCCCCACTAGTGTGACTGCCATCACAACGCTGGTAATCAAGCAAAGATCCTAAGGGCTCCACTAATGCGTATAAGTGATATACTGAAATAAACACAAGTACACATTGAAGTAGAAACAAACCAAGTAGCATACTACTATATTGAGCAAGATTGTTTATACAAGGTGAATATCCCAAGCTTCCATCAAGTAATATACAAACTAGTATGATACAGTAATGGCCTCTAGGGCATATACACTAACACTCCAGAGTGTCCTACTGTGGATCGATACTCCAGAGTAGACTAGTGTATACATATCTAGACCCTGATGAGGGGTGATAGATTGGTCCCGCAGCCATTGATGAGGTGCACCTAAGATTGTATACAGGTGCTCACTGGGTGTGAGTACACCGGACAGGACTCGCTGAGGACTGGCTAGATGGTATTATACCTAGCGTTAGATAGCAGTTCTCTAGTGACATGAGTGCAGATAGTCTGTCGACCCGAGGTCGTCATTTGTTTTGTGTGAGTTTCCACTGTGCTTTGATTGTTGCCCTACCACGGCTCTACTGAGTCGTGCAAACAGGTTTTAGTTGGGTACAGTCCCGAGCCACATGGAGGCAGTGAGTGAATGTTGAGGATTCGTCTCTCCTGGTATAGGGAGTCGATGTCGCGCTGTGATCGGTTGGTCAACACCATAAGTCCCTGGCCATAGCGGATTGAGAATTACTGATAGTTAGACCAGTAGATTCTCGGTTGGTCTTGAGCCTCACCGACATGACTTGTCTGCTTATTAGGGGTCTGACGTTTTCCACCTCTATACCTGGCATGCGATACTCTCAGATGAACAGACCGGACTGCACAGAGATTGTCATGGACATGCTCAGTAAGGGTTTGTTAGTTATATGCATGCCCTAGAAGCCATTATTATACATGAGATGTGTATTATAGTGGATGCTTGGACATACCTAGGGAGGACTTTCTTGCTTGACATGATAGTATGCTATCTGGTTGCACTTTATCTTAACATGTACACTGATTGTCTCTCTGTTACATGTTGATAAAGCCTTTAGGATGTGTACTTGACTACCTGGATTTTGATGCGGATCATAATAGTGGGACAAAGGTAGTCCGTGAGTACATCCTTTAATGTCCCTAGTCGTGCGTGTATCGAGATGGGGCATCGATATACCAGAGTAGACTAGCGTATAGCTTTTCGACCCATGTAGATGGGCGATGGATGATCCCATATCCATTGGTGTTTGACATCAGAGATGATATACGGGTGCTCAGTGGAGACTGGATACACTGGACGGACTCGCCGAGAACTCCTAAATGGTATTATACCTCACGTCAGATGGCAGTTCTCTGGTGACACTGGTACAGGTTAGTCTGTTGACCCGAGATCGTCAAAGAGTCTTGTGTGATTCCCACTGTGCTTTGATTTCCACCATACCACGGTCAAGAGATCGTGCAAAAAGGTGGTTTTTGGGTACAGTCCCGAATCACATGGAGGCAATAAGTGATAGGAGGGGATTCGTCTCCCCCGGTATAAGGGTTGATGTTGCGTTGTGCTCGATTGGCCATACCAGTAAGTCCCTGGCCAGGGTTATTTTTGAGATTTACTGGTAAGTGTTATCAGTAGTTTCTCGACCAGTTTCGAGCCTCATATCGGCACGACTTATTGAGTTATTAGGGTCTGACGTTTACCACCTATAGACGAGATATGCGACATATCAGACGAAGAGACCGGACTGTACGGTAGTGTTACTGATTGGATTCGCAGGAGTATGAGCAGGCTTGCTTGTTGATCTTCTGATCACTCAATACCCGGGTGGCCGTTACGTTTAGAAGACCGCTTGCGGCTTGTGGGTGTTTGATATAATCATCACCTACTGCCGGCGTATTGACGAGTCTTTAGAGTCCTACACAGAGGATTCCTGGTTCATGCGAAACGAAGTAGGAGCACATAAATGATATGTGCGGGACCGAGATTAATGCGTGTATGTGATACCGTGTTCTATTCTCGCGATATGTGATATCGGTCGGCTATATAAGATATAGCCGGGTTATCGGATCAAGTGTTGATTCGATATATTGTTACATTTGATATTAGTCGGTTGTATGTGATATAGCCGGATTATTAAATCAAGTATTGATTTAATAATTTAATATATAATTATATATTTGATATATTAACTTACATTAACTAATATTAGCTCACTTAAGAATTCTTTTTCTTATTAGTGTACACTTGGTATATATGTGATATATATTGATGTACATCTTTTGTGTCATGCTAGATGCCACATGCTACATGGGTGTAAAAGACTTATACCATGCTTATAATAATGGAATGGTTTTATTTATTTAAAGTTAATCAAAATTAGTTGGTAATTAGTTACATGGTTCAAGCTTGTAGAAGCTTGTGGAACCATTGACCAAGTCCACTAATTTTGTTTTACTTGTAGATATTTATTAACCTAACCATTATAGTCAGCCACGGTAAACTCTCTACATGAGTTAATGTATGCCACTAACTCACCCATGGTTCATATTCTCACCTCATGAGTTCATTCTCATCTCTTGACTTCATCTTCTTCATCCTTGAGAAAAAGCTTGCTAGCTTTTGATTAAGTGAGAAAATATTGTGAGAAAAACAAATCTAAAGTGAGCCCATTTTCTACTTCATCATTCTCTACTATTAGCCATTTAGTTTAGGGTGTTTGCTTCACTAATTTCACCATTAGTGAAGAGGTAGCATGAGTTTGAGTCTCCTCGACGTAGATCATCTTCGGACTCGAAGACTTCGAGCAAGTTTGTTCATTTCTCCAAGGGAACCCATACAAGAGTTCGGGAGATCACTACTCGCAGCGAAGGGACTACTACGCTGAGCTTTTGAAGCGAAGGACCGGTCTACAAAGGTTGTATTCCTCATTCACTTAGATATAAAGATGTTTACATATGTGTTCGTCGGATTTTCTAGTAAAGATTCTAGGGTTAGAGTTAGCTAGAACGACAACTTTTTGAAATTGGCATGGACGATGCCTCCCGAAACCTTGCTGCCGTGCTAGGCAACCTTGCAGGGTTCGGATGAGTTCGCTCATTGGTTTTCTTTTCGTCATGTATCTGGGTAGCTGTTACGTACAGCTAGTGCCGCTGACGTACTTGTGGTTAAACCCACTGCCAGCGTACTGTCGAGTATTTAGAGTCCCACACAGAGGGTCTTCCTGGTTCAGGCAAAACGATGTAGAGGCCGTATGGTTTTATGGCAGGGTTTCGATCATATACGTGTACTGGCTACACGGATGATGTTTGGACAGATAATACTAGTGGTCTTTGGTTTAAGCCGGATTCTAGTATTATATTATTGGATTATTGTTATCTCATTATATTCGTATTTTTCGGAATACGAATACGGGTATGTATATACAGTGAGGGCATTCTTCTAATTTTACAAGACACGCTTCTAGAAGGAAACACCTCATTATTAGATTTATCTATTTATGGAAATAAATTAATGTGGTGGAAATTGGAGATATTTGAGGCATGGATGAAAGCATGGATAAGTCATTTTTTTATTCATTTGACTTTACTATTCAAGCATGGTTACTTATTTTCTATTGAAAATAATCCATGCTTGATGATTGCAAAGACTTAGCCATTCTCATTTGCCTCTGCACCCTTACTCATTTGCACTTGCCCATTCTCTCTCCAATTTTTCCTCTCCTTCTTCCTCAAGCCCTAACCCTCACATGAGTTGTGAATCCTAAGGTTCTTGAGATAAAATACTCCATTCATCTTTCTCTACATAATCTAAGTTGTCTAGTCTAGCAAACTAGACATCTTAGTTACTTCATACTTGAGGTTGAAGTTTGAACCATAGGCTCTCGGGTGGATCATTTTTGACAAAGAAGAGACCGACGATCGAGTTTCATTCAAGCTTTCTAGGAGCTAAGAAGAGGAGAAGAAGCTTCAAGCCACCAAGAGCTAAGAAAAAATGTAGAAGACCCGAAGGACTTGATCAAGGAGGTATAAACTCTCACCTAGTAGTTAGAAACCTTCTAGAAGTTTATCTTAGCTAGTTATGGTTTAATTAAGATCCTGAGTTGTCTTGGTCGATATTGTGAAGCCACTCTTTTGAAAAAGAAAAATCATTTTTTTTGTATTCCGCCTCCCCGCGGACTCGTGGGGTGCGCGACATCGACTTACACTGGTATCAGAGCCACTTAAATATTAACCAGCTAGTTAGCAAGTAGTTAGAACTTATATCGTCCGAAAATTTACTCGAAATCAAATTTTCATGCTATTCTTACTGTCGATTTTTAAAACTGTTCAAAAAATTATTTTAGTGGGCTTAAAAATACAAGCAGGCTTTTGTAAGAACACAGAAGAAAATCGAGCTCGTAATCGCCCAAGACCACCGCGGTACCACATCCAAACTCACTGTTTAGCACGGATCCGCGGCCGAGTCAAGGCCGATTCGCTCCGATTTTTTCCTCTGGGTCTTATTATTGGAAATATGATTTCTTGCATATTTGGTTTCTACCCAGTATTGTTTGTGTACTGGTTTGTACATGGGGTAGACATGGAAAATATTTCTGATCGAAATTTTAAGTTACTTGGCTAATCCGGGTTTTCTGTGTTTGTATATATGTTGCTAAACGTCTGCTAATTGCTATATATCGATTAGTGGGGGTTTCACATATCTGTCATTTGGTGATGGTTTGTGTATATGGAGTATTGGATCGTTGCGAATGAATAGCCAGGGGATGTGAGAAGAGTGTTTTCTTTTCTTTCATTCATGTAAATTTGTAAATTGATGTAATATTATTTTTGTGGGGCACATCCGGGTTGAGATTATAGCCACCATTGTATTATTTCATTTACTTTTTCTTGTACCTTGGATAGACCCAAGGTGGGGTGCATAAACTACCGGGTTCTTGAAATGCCGAGTGGCCTACTCATTCTATTGAGAGAGGTTGCTTCACTTCGGAAATTTGGTGGGTAGTTTGCCGCACCCGCAGGGGTCTAGGGTGGGGTTTGGCTATTCATCATGACCGTAGAATCTGTGTTTCGTTATAGGCTAAAACGAAACACGGAAATCCTAGTATATCCAATATATTCATCTGTGATTCTGTGATCTGGAATTCTTATTATTGCGTGAGACGAATGGATATATATATGTTATATATAATAAACGTTGCTTAAGTTTTGCACCTGCGCTAGTCCAACCCCCGCTCTGCCGTTAGTTAAGTAACCTAACGGTGTATGACGGGGCCCCGTGGTGAATGCGGATGGCATAAACGTACGTTCTATTTTCGTTTCTTTTCTGCAATGATAAGGTTAATTGATGGGACTGCATTAATATTGATTAATGCAAGGAAATAAACCTAAAATCTGATGTCGTTGGAACAATTACAAAACCACTCGGTTTTCTTCAAAAAGCATTTTTAAAAGCGGAGCTTAAACCACTCCTTTTCAAAAGCTATCCGGTTCCTTCGACTATATCAAGTTCGTTACATTAACGATTTTCGCCAAAAACTAGCCGTAGCCCTCCGTCATTTCAGATAGGTATCTACTAGTATTCATGCTATGTGTTTTGACCTTCACCAAGACATATTGTTTGGTAGCTAGTGGGTGCTTATCTGTAGCATAAATAGATGCATTAGTCTAGGACAAACGTACAGCTGTTTTGGCCTTCGTCAAGGGCTTGTACGAATGGGTCTAGATTAATCTGGATAATGACGGGTTGAACTTGAGTTGCGACTTATGATGTTTTGGCCTTCGTCAAGGTTATAAGCGCTCGGGGCAAAATTCATATCAGGAGTTTCAAACATAAAGAAAACTTTCTGGTGTTGCATACCTTATGGAGTGTGGTGTTTTTGGTAGGCTTCCTTCAAAATCATCACACAATGATAGTTGGGTCCTGATCCTACTGTGAGTATCCGCTACTCTTCGGGAAATTTTTTCACTTAACAATCAATGCTATAAACTAAGTAGGTGTCTAGAACAGTGTTAGCGGGGCTACGCCTCCAGGGAAAAGAGGTTATGTGATTAAGGAATTTCGCGAAAGCGTTGGAAAACCTCCCTCGAAGTACTGACACTAGCCTGGCCGAAAGATTAAGCAAGTATTGTAACGTGCAATTAATCCTAACTAATTCTTCTTTTAGGGTTTGAAGAAGAATTCGAGGAAACAGTGGGAGCCATCCTGTTTAGATAAACTAATAACCAATCTAAACTTGCAAGAGCATATGCTGGGTGTTTCTTTTCTCTCTTTCCTAATTGCAGCGACCATGACGGGACTTAAGCTGAAACTAGATAAAAATAAACTCGATGGGCCAAACTATAAAGACTGGCTGAGGAATGTCCATATGGCCTTTACATATGATAAGGTCGCATACGTCCTCACGGCGAAAGCTCCCCCTGTTCCCGGTCCAGAATCCTCGGTCGTGGACATTGAAGTCCGTAAAACCTGGAATCTTGATTGTGCGAAAACCAAGTGCCTCGTGCTGGCCTCTATGGATAATGAACATCATAGGTGGCACGAGAAGATGGACCTTGCTTCCATCTTCCTCCATACCAAAGAATTATATAGAGAGCAATCTCGTATCGCAAAATATGAGACCTCAAAAAAATTATTTCAAGCAAGATTGGCTATCGGATCATCTGTTGGGGATCACGTCTTAAAGATGATTTCACTCATCGAAGAACTCGCGGACCTGGGAACCACGTTGGAGAATGAGTTGTACATCGACTTAATTCTACAGTCCCTTCCTTCCACGTATGCCCAGTTCATATTGAATTTCAATGTGAATAGTATGGAAGTTTCACTTCCTGAACTCCTCAACATGTTAAGGATGGCAGAGGGCACCTAAAATAAAACCAACTAAACACACGCTCTGTTTGTTAGGGAATCTTCTTCTGCTAGATCTAAGGCTAAGGCCAAGGGGAAGAAGAAGAAGACCCCTACCAAACCAAGGGAGGTATGCAGAATGTTAGTGTATATGCCATAGGGGCCATTATTGTATCATACTAGTTTGTATATTACTTAATGGAAGCTTGGGGTATTCACAGTTATATTAACAGTCTCGCTCAACATAGTAGTATGCTACTTGGTTTAGGTCTATCTTAATATGTGTATATGTTAGCATATCGCGAATACATATTGATAGAGCCCTTAGGATCTTGCTTGACTACCAGCGTTGTGATGGCAGTCACACTAGTGGGGGCTGGGTAGTCTACAAGCACATCCTTTTTCAGGCCCCTAGTCGTAGGATTATCGAGACAGGGCATCGATACTCCGGAGTAGACTAGTGTGTACGCTTCTCATCCCAGCAGGGGAAATGGTCTGTCCCACAGCCATTAGTACGTTGTACTGGAGATAGTATACAGGTGCTCGTTGGGTTACGGGTACACCGGACAGGACTCGCAGGGAACTGTTGGTTGGTATTATACCCGTCGTCAGTTAACAGTTCCCAGGTGACATGAGTACAGCATAGTCCGCAGACTTGACACTGCTGCTTCGTCTCGAGTGTGTTCCTACTGTTCTTAGATTGCTACCCTACCACGGCTCAAAGGAGTCGTGCAAACAGGTAGCAGTTGGGTGCAGTCCCGAAGCACTTGGAGGCAGTGGCGGTTAGATAGGATTCGTCTCTCCCGGTATTGGGAGTTGATATCGCACTGTGTTTGGAGAGCCATTACGCAAAGTCCCTGGCCAGGGCAAATGAGATTTACTGGTAGGTTTTCTAGTAGCTTCTCAAGGTGTAATGGGCTTCACTCCGACACGACTTATACAGCTTTTAGGGGACTGACGCTTGCCGCCCCCTAGGCCTGATATGCGATAGTCTTAGACGAACAGACCGGACTGTACGGAGATTGTCACATCAGGCTCAGTAGAAGTTCGGATGGGTTTCCTCATCGGCCTTCTTATCGACATCTACCTGGGGACCGTTACGTACAGCTAGTACCGCTTGCGGCCTGTGGTTAAACCCACTGCCAGCGTAGTGTCGAGTCTTTAGAGTCCCACACAGAGAGTTTCCCTGCTTCAGGCGAAACGATATAGAGGTCGTATGGTTTTACGACAGGGTTCGGACACATACGTGCATTTATGCACGTACGATCTTCGGACAGTTTTTATTAGCGGGCTTTAGTTTAAGCCAGGTTCTAATATTGGATTATTGGATTTATACAGTCTCAGTTTTTCCGTGTTTTCACGGATAGGAGGGGCGTTCTCGTAATTACTCGAGAAGCTTCTAGAAGAAAGGTGACTCATTATGCTTTAATTCATTTATGAATTAATCTTAATGAAGTGGAGGAGATGATGTATGATTTGCATTAATTACATCATGAGTCATGAGGTGATTCACCTCAAAGTAATTAATGAAGCATGATTGATATTTTGAGATATTATTTCTAGATATTTTGATGCTTCATTATTTATCCAAATGACTTAAGATATTTATTCATTCTCACTCACACATTCTCTCTCCTCAAGCTCTCTCTTCAACCCTAACCCTAATCCTCTCATGTGTTGAGATCCCAAGGGTTAGCAAGACTAATAGATCTCTAATCCTCTTCTATATCCTCTAGGTTACCTTGATTAGCACTCATAGTCACCTAGTTACCTCAAGTGAGAGGTTAAAGCTTGGAGAAGTGGCTCTCGGGTGGATCTTCTATCACATCAAGGAGGCCGACGAGGAGGTGATCAACAAGAACAAGAAGGACTTGATTCATTAGGTATAATCATCTATCATAGTAGCTAATCACTTCTATGTAGTTTTTAGTTAGAGTTTAGCAAAGATCCGTAAAGTTAGTCGATGTTAGTTTAAACAAAATGATTGTTTTACCTATTCCGCCTCCCCGCATCATGTGGGGTGTCTAATGTCGACTTATACAGAAAGTGCAAGGAAAGGGAAAGGAAAAGTTTGGGGGGCAGCCACAAATGAAGAATGCTTCTATTGTCGGAAAAAGGAACATTGGAAGAAGGCCTGCAGGGCCCTAAAGGTCAGGAATCAGGACATGAAGTAAGTTGTGGTTTCGGCTTCAGGTATGTTCGTGATTGAAAACTGCTTCCCTATAAACTCTATTTCCTGGATATTGGATACCGGATCAGGATCTCACATCTATAATTCTTTACAGGCACTGAGAAGCCATAGAGTTTTGAGGAAAGGTAATATGACCCTCAAGGTTGGCAACGGAGCCAGTGTGGACGCTGTTGCAGTAGGAGAATATCACCTGGGATTGGTGAGTGGACATATTTTGTTATTGCGTAACTGCTTTTGTATACCCAGTATGGTGTGTAATATTATATCAGTATCTTTATTATCAAATGAAGGATATAATTTTGCACTTATAAGCAATGTTATCAACATTTACCTAAATCATGAAATGGTTGGGTCGGGTACACTTAGTAACGGAATATACATTCTCAATCAATATCAATTTTTCAATGTCCAAAACACACTAAAAAGAAAGGCTTCAGAATAAAACTAGGATTTCTTATGGCATTATAGACTCGGTCATATCAATGAAACACAACTGACTAGGTTACATAAAGAAGGATACTTGGATCCGTTTGAGTATCAATCATATGCAACTTGTCAATCATGTATCAGAGGAAAGATGACAAAAACTCCATTCACTGGACACGGAGAAAGAGCCATTGAGCTCCTGGGACTCATACACAGCGATGTGTGTGGGCCAATGTCTACACATGCAAGAAGTGGCTATTCCTACTTCACTACTTTCACAGATGATTTCTCAAGATATGGACATGTATTCTTAATGACATAAATCCGAGACCTTTGAGAAATTCCAAGAATATAAGAATGAAGCGGAAAAGTGTCACGACCCGAAGAAGGCACGTAACTGGCACTTGGATCATGTAAAATCTATAGAACTCTACCCAATCCAAATAAGCCAAAGCCCAGAAATCTAAACCTTTTTAGGAAAAATAGTGGAGGTGAAGTTTTGAAATAAGTTTTAATGAAATCAGGTTCTTTTTTTAAAACATAAGTAATAGTATATATGAAAACATAATCCTGGTATTTAACTTGAAAACATTTTCATCATTGAAAATTTATGCAGCACCTCCTTTGTATAATTTAACCTGAAAACGGTACAAGCAATATAATAAAAGGCATCCCCAAGCGGGAGCTAGCTCTTCGCCAATTGGCGGAAACAGCCACGCAAGTAATATAAATATACAACGCCGAAAGGTAAGGATTAAAACACATAAGAAAAGTAAAGAAAATAGTCATCATAAAAAAAACCGGAAAACAATAACATATACATGAGCGTGACTCTAAGGCCGAAAGAATATACAAACGGTGTATCTAAGTCTATAAATATACAGGTCTGGTTGATGGAGCTTTAAACTAGATACAACTGAAATAAAATAGAAGTACAATGGTGGTCATGAAGCAATGTGTCCCACCTACCCTAGCAATCATCCGGAAGAAAGTGGTGTGCCAGTGAAGCCACTACGGAACCTGTACGGCTGAACCCGCAAGAAACTGTGGAACAACGGGAGTAAGTTGCCAACTCGTGAGTAGAAGACATCACCGAGTAGAAATTGAATGAATGACTATATTCTAGGTCATACAGTACAATACAATAATAATAGTAGTTACACCGTAACGGCGAGTAGCAATATGAGAAATCATATAGGCAGATGTGTAAGGTTAAATACTCGTGTCCATGTCACAAGGTAACTACATGTCATATGTATGATGTATGAATGCATCATCAATGGGTATGTCCAGTATCGACATACAAAAATCATGATAAACCTGAGTGCCAAACATCGACACTCGAAAACATCAAGAAAGCCGTGCTCGTCAACGACACATAAATCTCACATCTCGGGCTCCGTCTGTCCGGACTGTCCCCATATTATCAAATCTCACGACTGCGGTCGGTATCCTACTGATGTCCGCCGAGCTAAATATCACCGGTCAGTAGTGCTCCCCTGCCGGGCTCATCGTCTACATCTCGAGCTTCTTGCCCCGGGGTACCTTACCGGGTCCACCATGTACCCGCAGACGGTTCATCCAACTCCTCGAATCGAGTATGTGTACACACGTGGCTCAAGAACCGAGAAATCTCATGGTGGACGCCGCACACATCATATCAAGAGAAACCGCATTTTCTTGTAAAATTTAGTATAAGTTTTCAAATCCGCATGCGGTTTCCCCAAATCCCGAAATCTCATGGAAAAACCAAAATCTCATAATTATGAGTATATAATGAGATAATGAATACCGACGTAAAGCCAAATGACCAGTGCATAACTAGAATGTATGTATGCGAATGCATGCGGCATCAAGGTAAGAAATACAAGATCTAAACTAGCACATGATATCAGGAATGCTAAACAATGCTTCATAGCTATAACTATCAGTGTATACAATGGAATAATGGTTACCACAGTGTGCGTGACATGGCAATTACCGATGCTGAAGTGTGTGAGCCGGCAAGCAAGTGTACGTGCAACATGCGTATCATCGGTAATTGTGCAGGTGTCCTAACAGACGAGAGCATAATAGCTAAAGAAAACACATGTATATATTCAATGCAATGAGAACAATATGAATATAACGGAAAGGTAAATAGTAAACGCAACATTATAAAATATATACATCTGTATACGAGTCATATAGTTTTAGTGTTTGAAATAGCACGAATTGTGATTTTTAGAAGAGTAGGGGCTACGGTGTTTTTGAGAAAAGATATGTTCTCTGAAAAATCCGTAGCATCTCTCGAATTGTCTTTTGAAAATACTCACGATTCGTTAGTTTTGAAAATAGGTATGACTCGAGCCTAGTCTAGCATCTACCTAAACAACTAAGAGACTAAACTAAAAACCTAGTCGGGGTGATAAGAAAATCTAAACATATTCCGAGTCGATATATCTAGTAGTCGGCGATCCAGCCTCATAGCATCACGTACTGTATAATAAATCGTATGGCATTCTTGAGTCAAGAGTACGGATCAATCATCATACATACCTCGTATGGTAATATCCATCGTACGGCATCCTAAAAATCGAAAGTACGGGTCAAAGATCATATATATATATATATATATATATATATATATATATATATATCATCATTCGTACGGTATCATTCATCGTACAATATCAAAATCACGGTACGGATCTAAGGTCTCGTACAATCTATTATTTCATCGGGTCACATGTTATCACATGATTGTATATATCGCCCAACGATCCTTTAATATATCATAACATATACGATGTCTCGACTCAATCACAAATCATAAGCTCACGGCATCATGCCCAAATATATCGACTCATAACCATTCAACATCTCATATCCTCATCTCACGTGTATATGTGTGTATATATATATATATATATATATATATATATATGAACAAACAAACAAACACACACATATATATATACACACAATTACCAAGTGCGTATGTGTGTGTGTGTGACAACATATAACCTGCGAATCGCTATAAGGTAATAAGGCTAAGGATATATTTTCCTACAACCACACTTAAACTATCCTATAGTCTTCTAGGATTCTACTCGCTAAGTATCCGAAACTCATGTCTACACAAATATATATATATATATATATATATATATATATATATAACCCTAAGCTACGGTTGCGGGGGAGCTATACTGTCACGGCCCGAGATTTAGTTCGTGATCGGCACTTAAAGCTACGGTTGCGGGGGTGCTATACTGTCACGACCCGAAATGTAAAAATACGGATTTTACCAAAAATCCGTTAAATATCATTAAAATAAATAAATCATTTTAATCTCCGATTAATTTCCAAATATTGGTATATACTTATACCATTTTACGAAAAAACCTTATTCGCAAATTGAATAGTTTTCGCGAAATATATTATTTTAATATTAAATTTCCAAAAATAATATTTTTATATTTCCGAAATGTTACAGTCTTCCCCCCTTAAAGAAATTCGGTCCCCGAATTTAAATTTAACTCCCCAAGTACAAAAACATTTCAACAATCTGCTTAAATCAACGGGGTTTCGAAATCACGGAAGACATACAAATACCACGGCGCATCCTGTGCGCATGGAAACGAGTACGAAACTCAAAAATCGAACTCCATCAAGTATCACACAGTCATCGGAGTTAAAATGGAAATACGAATCTCGAATTCCACCACTGGAATCCAAATGCACTATTTAAATCATAACACGTATATAGCACGCATTCTTGTAAAACCATTTTAAAAACTGAATCACTCATGCCAAATCTTTCTTAAATCCCCGTGCTATGCTTAGCCCACGGTACAAGTGGCGGACGATCATTTGCAAAGTAATAAATATATACTTATATATGTTTTGCTCAAATTATACGTCCTGCTTTTTTTTTTTGAAAAATCCCAGAAGGTTCTCTTTATAAAATTTCGTGTCACTCGCTGACACGTACTAAATAGAGAGACTATAGCCCCTTTTTGAAAAATTTTGGTAAACTTTTATATGCATGCAAAAGTACTCAGGTACTGTCCTCAGACCAGTCTTGCTCGGCTATTATATAATATAGTATCCATCATCAAAACGCAAAACTCATAAATAAAATCAGCCTCAAAAGGCGTATCCAATATCACATGCGTCTGGTGCGCACGGAAATCCAATCCAACACAAATGCCACAATATGCTCAAAAGCAAAACTAAGTGCAACGGGTGTGCATGAAAATATCTGTCCAGTGCAACAGGTGTGCACGACAACAACATAAAATGTATCTACAGTGCATGAAAATCTCAAATCAAGCGCAACAACTATACACGAATAAAGTCTCTATCAAGTGCATCCAATATGCGCGAATAAAATCTTAATCAGGTGCATCCAATATGCACGAATAAAAATCCCATCAAGTGCATCCAACATGCACGAATAAAAATCCCAATCAAGTGCATCCGGTGTGCACAAAATCTCATATCCTGCACCCAACATGCGCGAAAATCTAAATCAAATGCGTCTGGTCCATATAAAACATCTAGTGCAATAGTATGCACGATAACGAACATCAAGTGCAGACGCTCACGAAAACATCAATCTGGTGCAACAACGCACGAAATACAATTTCGGTGCAACCAATGCACGAAATACCAATCTGGTGCAACAAATGCACAAAATCTCAAGCTAGTGCAACAATGCACGAAAAAATCAAGCTGGTGCAATAATGCACGAAAATATCAAGCTGGTGCAATAATGCATGAAAACTCATCAACATCTCAATGATCACAGAACAACACTAAGCATGCCAAGGTGTATAAGATCATAAACGTGTGCAACTACGTGCACAAAACCATATATCAATGCACTGCAAGTATATACAAGCCATACCAAGTGCGGACATCAAATCGAGTGCATACCTTATGCACAAAAATCAAATCGACGGCATCGAAATCCACGAAATCATAAGTATGTGCAACGAAGGCACAAATCGATATCAAGTGTAATAGATATGCACAAATCATAAATCTCCAATATAGCGGTGTATAAAACACAAGTCGAGTGCAATAACTGTGCACAATATAAATCTCTAATAGATGCAACCAAGGTGCACCAACACATAATTCATGAAACCCAATCATCAAAACTCCAATCCAAGCGATAAAAGTGTGATACTCGGATCACAAAACACAAATCGCAATAACTGACATTGAGGTACACCACCTACAATGTTGAAAAAAATAAGCCGGTACGCCCAAACTCGGCAGAGCAAGATCATCTACTTGTCTCCTGCTCACAGTCTGGCATCTTCGGTCTCTAGGTTCCTGTTTCTCTTCTGGATTATCAATCTCACAATATTTCTGCTCGTCGGCCTAGTCAGGTATACTAACGGAACAGTACCGCTCTGGAACTCCTTTAATCATCGTTTGGCCAATCAACATGACCACTCACAACGGCACATTACTGACGGTGGCATCTGGCCCTCTAAATACGCACACTATAACTGATTCTGGGAAGAATCTGATCAAGGCTTCTTTCGATCTCACCTATGCCAAACTATATGAAGGTTGTCACTCTAGCGTAACTCTTCTCTCATAACCGGACAGCTGTGTCCTCAGCACGGCTTTCATCTAGAAATTTGGCTGTATCTAACGCCTCTGCACACATATCAATCCTCTAACATCAATGGAGCGTAACAACCGCTCGTTAATATCTCGCATGAACCTTTTGTTCCACTTGTCTTTATTATCATCCACTTCGACGTCATCTCTTGCTGTCTGCATATTGCAATTCATTCTCGGCTACGGTCAATCTGGAGTCTCTCACACACGGACTCGAAATCACGAACTCGGTATCTTCATCACTCTATAGAAGATATCTAGCCAAACACTTTCTCGGGAACTCATCCAAATTATCAGAGGAATACACTTTATTCATCCGTTCTCGATCAACTCACAACACATTTGAGTGAGGTCCTTCTATCTGAAACTGGTCAACTTACCGATCTCACATCGGAGCATCTGATGAACAACGTCCTCTCTTGATCAATCTATTCTAGATCTGAGTAAGATGCTTTAACTGGAATTCTTCAACTCAACTGAGCTTGCGTCGGCACTTCAAATACAGCGAACCATAACAGTCGCTCCACTCGAGATAGACTAGCTACCTCCTGTCATATCTCTACCTGGAAGCTCCAGCGGTTTCAGCTCATAAGCTCAGGAAACGACATCCCATCAATCTCAGCAACAGTTGGGTCATCTGTCTGCACTGTAGATAACATCACGCACTCTGAGGTAGGCTGTACATCAACAGTCCTCTCAATCCGGTAGCCTCTATCAATGGTCCGATCATCCGGTGCAAAACCGAACACTCGCCTCAAACGAGAGATCACAACACATCACTATACCTACACGTCTCCATGTCACCAGAAAACAACAATAGTCAGTTCTCGTCCATGACGAGCTCGCCCTGACCGAAACACTAGCAGCAGCTCAATCTGCGGTCAAACCATGGTGACAGGAACCTCAAGCAGGTATCGAAGAAGATAAATCACATGAAAGAAGGAAATCATCATATCCCAAACGGATATACGATCAAAGGAACGAATAGTATCAAAGATCTCAAGATAAGTACATCCTAAAGTTTCTTAAATGGAGTATTGTATCGTAAATATGCCGCGGAACATACGTACGGTGTAGGGTTACTAGGCACTCTCACAAGGGTCTATAAGGCATCAACCATGTCCGATTCAAAATTTAGACATGCCGAACAACCCTAACCAAGATCTTAGACTAGAGATTAGGTGAAACATTAGCAAGTAAACAACTTTACTTCTAAGAGTTAGGGATTACGACCTTTGTAGTCCGTTCCTTCACTTCTAAAGCTCCGTGTTGAGTTCCCTTCGCTACGATCATCGAGTACCCGGACTCAAGAGAGGCTCCATGAAGAGAAAGATGCAAGCTTGCTTCCGATCTTCGATAACAAAGATGATCTATCTTGAAGAAACTCAAGCCCAAGCTTTTGTTTTGCTAATTAAGTATTAGCAAAGCAAACACCCTAATCTAAATGGCTAGAATAGATGAGGATGATGAAGTAGGAATTTAGCTCTCATTTGTTTTCAATTTCTCACTCATTTTCATCACAAGTCAAAAAGTTAGAAAGCTTTATCAAGAGGAAGAAGAAGATGAAAACCATTTGTGATGAATAATGAAAGTTGGTGAGGTTAGAAATGGAACCATGGGTTAAGTATGATAACTTAACCCATGTAGTGACTTAACCATGGTGAAGGGTTGGGTTGGGTTAACAAATATCAACCAAAATATCTTTAGAAAATATCTTTAGTTAAAAACAAAAGCAAAGCTTCTAGAAGCTTCAAGAAGGTTTAACCCTAATCCAAACCCTAACCATATTTAAACTCCACAAAACATGTTGCATTTGTAACCTTAACTTGTTACAATATTATATATCATATATATAATATATTTTGTAACAAAATAAAATAATACAATTAACATATATCACATATATATCAATGTATTACCCGAGTGAGAAAAAGAATCTTTTAGTGAGCTTATATCAGTTAATGTAATTTAATATATCAAATATATAATTATACATTAACTTATCGAATCAACACTTGATCCGATAATCCGGCTATTTCACAAATAACCGACTAATATAATCTGTATCAGTTCATCGAATCAACACTTGATCCGATGACCCGGCTATATCACATATACCTGGCCGATATCTCATATCGCGAGAATCTAATACGGTATGACATACACGTATTGTTCTCGGTCCCGCACATATCATATATGTGCTCCTACTCCGTTTTGCCTGAGCCAGGAAACCTTTGTGTAGGACTCTAAAGAATCGTCAATATGCCGGCAGTAGGTGATGATCATATCAAACACCCACAAGCTGCAAGCGGTCAGCTAAACGTAACAACCACCCAGGTATTGAGCAATCAGAAGATCAACAAGTAAGCCTGTACTTTCTCCCGTGAATCCAACCAGTAACACTCCCGTACAGTTCGGTCTCTTCGTCTGATATGTCGCATATCTCGCCTAGGGGTGGTAAACGTCAGACCCCAGTAGCTTGATAAGTCGTGTCGATATGAGGTCTATAACAGTTCAAGAAACTACTGATAATACTTACCAGTAAATCTCAGCAACCCTGGCCAGGGATTTCCAGTTATAACCAATTTAACACAGCGCAACATCAACTCCCTATACCGGGAGAGAAGAAACCCCTCCTATCGCTCATTGCCTCCATGTGATTCAGGACTGTTCCCAAAAGCCACATTTTTGCACGCCCTCTTGGACGTGGTATGATGGAAATCAAAGCACAGTGGGAATCACACAAGACTCTATGACGATCTCGGGTCTACAGATTAACCTGTACCAGTGTCACCAGAGAACTGCCATCTGACTTGAGGTATAATACCATCTGGGAGTTCTCGGCGAGTCCGTCCAGTGTACCCAGTCTCCACTGAGCACCCGTATACCTTCTCTGATGTCAAACACCAATGGATATGGGATCATCCATTGCCCATCATATGGGTCAAGAAGCGCATACGCTAGTCTACTCTGGAGTATCGATGCCCTGTCTCGGTACTCCCACGACTAGGAACATTTGAAGGATGTACTTGGCGACTACACTGTCCCCACTAGTATGATCTGCATCATAGTCCTGATAGTTAAGTACTCATCCTAAGGACTTTATTAACATGTGACATAGAGACAATCAGAGTACATGTTAAGATAAAGAGTAACCAGATAGCATACTATCATGTCGAGCAAGAAAGTCCTCCCTATATATGTCCAAGCATCCACTACAATATACAACGTATGTACAGTAATGGCCTCTAGGGCATACATATAACTAACATACAGTACGTCACTCTACTCAAGCTACCTACTCCATCAATCAGGGTCAACCTATGAAACGAAAGTTCGGGTCTAATACCCCCTCGTCAAGTCTAAATTCCGTAAGGTTAAGCCTAGGTTCCGGAATATATACGCCCTAGACTCTGCATAGTCAAACTCAGACTCAAACCGAGGTTAAACCTAACGCTTTGATACCGAGTTTGTCACGACCCGAAATTTAGTTCGTGACCGACAATTAAATCACGCAACGTCAAAAGGCGTAACGTAAATCAAGTAAGCCGAAGCCCAGAAAATCTAAACCCTTTTTTTTATAGTGGAGTACAGTTTTGAAATAAGGTATAATAATCTTGTTTTGTCTTTTCAAAATTCGGACAGCACATCCCTTGTATATTTTGATCCAAAAACCTAATATACAACAATATATAGGCATCCCCAAGCGGGAGCTAGTTCTACGCCAACTGGCGGAAACACAACCATGCAAGTAATACATATACGACGCCCAATGGCGAAGATCAACCCAGAAAGAACAAATAAGAAAAGCAAGACATCAACTCAAGAAAAGCGATCATAAAAACCCATCGCTCTAAGTCTCGCAAACAAGTCTGACTAGGTCTACCAATATACAATACTAGTTTCTGATCTGATATGATATGATGGAGTTTGTCTAGATACAATAGAATATAACAGTACGAGATTGGACACGATCCAACATGTGTCCCACCTACCAAAGCAAACACCCTAGATGAAGCTGTGTGCCAGCAATACCACAACTGATCCCAAGCGGTCAAACCTGCAAGAACTGTGGCACAACGGGGGTGAGTTGCCAACTCGTGAGTAGAAAACATCAACAAGTAGAAATCAAATAAAATAATGATTTCTCAGGTCACTATATCCTGAAAGTAATACTATGATATCTAGGGTGACCACAAATGCATATATGTCAACAATCAAGTCAATGTCCATAGCATATATAATAAACATCCGACATCATATTCCTGTAATATGTGGATATCATCCATGTGTCCATCAATGACACAACTCAATATCATGGAACATGAATGTTCAACATCGATACTCGAAACATCATGAAAACATAGTATATATGTATGTATGTATGTATGTATGAGGATATCAACCACCCGTGTCTATCAACGACACATCAAAATCATGGAACCTGAGTGTCTAACACCGACACTCGAAACATCATGAAAACCCGTGTACAGCATCGACGCGTAAATCCTCATACCTCAGGCACCGCATCCTCAGATCGGCCCTCATATATATCTCATCTCAGGCTCCGCATACTCAGATCGGCCCTCATATCCATCTCACGACTCCGGTCGGTATCCTCCAGATATCCGCCGAGTTCTATACAATCACCGGCAGGTAGTGTTCCCTCTGCCAGGCTCATCGGCTACACTACGATAATCATTTCTTGCCCTAGGGGTACCATACCGGGTCCACCATGTATCCACAAACGGATCATCACCTCCTCGAATCGGGTCTCGAAAACCAATCTCAGAACCGAGAAAACTCATGGTGGACGCATCGAAATATCATATCATGAGAAACTAAGTTTTTAAAACAATACATCATTTCCTTCGAATTATAACCACGGATCTCAAATCCAGAAATCTCATGAAAGCTGCATCTCAATGCATATAACCATAAAGTACGACATATACTCTATAGAGTAATAATATGAGCATATCGGTGTATCATGCAAGCATATAACCATAAGGTACGATGTATGCAATATAGAGTAATAATATGAGCATATCGGTATATCATGCAAGCATGTCAAGTGATGGTACCGAATAATGAATATACTACACAGTTACGAATCATATCATGATGTGGCAGTTCTACAGTGTAAGTGACATAGCAATTACCGATGAAGAATGTGTGTGAGCCGGCAATCTGTGTAAGTGTAACATTCACATCAACGGCAATGGTGCATGTGTACTAGCAAATGATATCATATAACATTTATTTCTGGAACAAGGTATGTAATTCACTAGGGTTAATATTCTACATAGCATGAACAATCAATGGTTATAACTATCTACTTATGAACTATACGGTCACTTAAGGGATACGAATCGTAGTTTGAAAGTGGGGGCTACGGTGTTTAGGAAAAGGGCCTCATTTGAAAATCCATAACGCCCCTTGAGGTTTCCATTAAAAGATGCATACGATTCGTCGGTTTGGAATTTGGCCTGTTTAGGTAATATCTTTACATTGGCGATCACGCCTCATAACATTCGATATGGCAATAATCCTCTATCAATATTCTCAAATTACAAGCACGGATCAATCATCCGGCAAAACACATATCGTAGGGCAATCCATCGTACGGTGATATTAACAAAAAAGGGAATCTATCATCCTATACAATATAGAGGGTACGGATCTAAAGTCTCGTACATCACATCACTCATTCGTCTCATCAATATAGATATATCATACACATATCTCTCAACTCACGTTTGTATCAATCTAATAATGATATCGTTCATATGCGTCATATCTTATAAATCTCGAGTCGTATCGATCTCGATCTCATATTAGCCACAATCAACTCTCACTTGTTCTCTTTCGATTTATACTTATCGTGATTCACTTTATTCAATCATCTTTAACTTTCATATTCGTGAATCCTATATAGGTTTTCTATAACCCTAACATATATATATATATATATATATATATATATATATATATATATATATATACCGGTTTTCATTTATGATTTACCGGAGTGCTATACGCCATCCACCCGACTTCCCCCGTAGATATAAATCTACTCACCGCAATTTTCCTTGCTTAGTCGAAGTCGATGTGCTTCGTCGTCTCGGAATTCCACGCGAAGTACCTATAATCAATACACATCGAAACGCAAACACAATTAATATCCAAAAACCGATACGGCACATATTTCACTCATAGGTTAAAACCTATAGTTTAGCTTGCCAAAAACAACCAAACAACCCTCGTCGTTGACGTACAAACATCCAACGACCAATTCAAATCTCAATTACTAAAATCACGAATTCAAATATCAAAACCAAAACCCCAAATTTCATACATCGCACAATACTAATTCAGCAAGAAAGGAAAGCACTCCCAGATTTTGACTCAGGTCAATAGGGACTAAACAAACAAGTACAGGGGCTAGTTTATAGGGTAAGTGAGCTACAGGAAAAACCACATCACCATTGGACAAGGGAAGTCCGGTGACATTCCCACCAAATCCGAGCTCGCCGATCGAAAGGGGTCCAAACATACTCGTACTTCAGTGGTGGTCTTCTAGTGGTCTATCTAGGTTAATGGTCTTGTTTGATTTTTTTGTAAAAATCCCAGATAGCTCCAGATTCCCTGTAGGCTATAAGGTTTCACAAAACCGACACAGAAAATTCAAACGTCGTATTTTGGATTCTAAACTTAATTCCAGGCCATGGAATCAATCCCTAAGGTCCTTTAAACACTCACTATATCTCAAATGGCCATTAGACAGCAACTTGCAATTTTCTAAAATCGAAATCCTAATTAACTCAAAGTCTAATCTAAAATACAACATTTAACGCAAACTAAATTCTAAAGTGAATGAATTACCTTATTTGCAACACAAGAAACTTCTTAAGTTGCCCAAAGTCTTCAAAATCCAAACTTGGATGGTTTAAAGGGTTTAGAAATGATGTTGTGCATGTTTTTAAAGAAGGTTGCATAGGGTTTTGAGTATGAAATTGGGATGGTGCATGAGGTAGTGGGGAATTGAAGAAGGAGATGAAGAATTGTGAAGAAGCAATGGGGAATGAAGGGAATGGGGCAGCCAAGTATGACTCTCTTTCTCTCTCATAGCCTCACCCTCTCCTACACTCACTCTCTCCCAAAATATCTAAATTTTGTTTTTCTTTCATTAACTCCCTTTCACACTAACTCTTTCTCATTCTTTCTTCTTTCCTTTGTTTTCTTTTCTTTTCTTTGCTTAACTCATTCTCTTTCTCACACACTCACAAACACCAACACAAACACATGCACACATGCACATGACATGTGCACAAGTCACGGAAAAATGTAAAAATACGGATTTTACCAAAAATCTATTAAATATCATTAAAATAAATAAATCATTTTAATCTCCGATTAATTTCCAAATATTGGTATATACTTATAACATTTTATGAAAAATCCCTATTCGCAAATCGAATAGTTTTCGCGAAATATATTATTTTAATATTAAATTTCCAAAAATAATATTTTTATATTTCCGAAATGTTACATATACGCCATCCACCCGACTTCCCCCGTAGATATACATCTACTCACCTCGATCCTCGCTTGCCGAAGTCGATGACGCTACGCTCTCCCTTGTCGTCGCGAAGTCTACGCAAAAGTACCTACATATCACAACATATCGTATCGCATCAAAATCCGATTCAAAAACCGACACGACACGCGAAGTGCTCATAGGTTAGAACTTATAACCTACGCACGCAAAAACAATCATAAAACCCTCGTCGTTGACGTACAAACGTCCAACGACCAAAACCAAATTCAAATACCAAAAACCAAGTTTTAGAAATCGGAAAAACATTGCTAAAACCAACTCAAAATGCTTCCAGATTTTTGCACAGATCTATAGGGACAAAACTAACAATACAGGGGCTATATTATAAGGTGTGTGAGCTACAGGACAAACCCCAACACAAATGGCCAAAACTTGGCCGGCGAGAAGTGCTACAGTAATGGGTGTCGCTAGCCCAATTTTGGTATCTTAGTCTCATTCCTCGGTGGTGGTTTTCTAGTGGTCTAACTAGGTCAATGTAGTTGTTTGTTTTTCTTATAAAGACCCCAAGTTGCTCCAAAATTCATTTAAGCATAAAAAATCAATGAAAACCGACACGGGAAAATTCTAAGTTCGTATATTGGTTTCTAGTCTCAGGTTTAATGCAAAATAATAGCACTACAGGGGCTTGTGATCACAATTAAACCTTAATTTCACCTTCACAAGTCAAGATAAATCCTAACCCTCATCTTGGAATTTCAAACACCACAAATCCACATCGGTTTGATTCTAAACTACTATAGGAGTTAAGGAAACTCAAATTCTAAAGTAAGGATGTAGAAAATAGCTCATTTGGCAACTCAAGAATTTTCTTTAGTTGCCCAAAGTGCTCAAAGTCTTGACTTGATGCCTCCCTAGGGTTTGTAGTGAGCTTGTGCATATTTTTTGTGAAGGGGGTATAAGGTTTTGTTTGAGTTTTGGGGATGGCCATGGGGGTATAGGAAAAGGATGAGAAGGAGATGAAGGAGATGAAGAAGAAGAGGAGATGAAGAAGAAGGTATGAGAAATGTGTAAATGCCTCTCACTTTCTCTCTCTCTCTCTCTCACCCTCACATGACACAAGTCACCTCACACTCTCTCTCTCATCTAAATTCTTTTTCTTTCTTTTATCTTTTCTCTTTTATATTTTTAAAACAAAAAACATTTTAAAGAGGAGAAACCATGGTGCATATCAAATAAAATGTAACAAGTGTATGCAACATGCTTTGTTGCATGTCATGCATATAAACATGTTTAATGCATAATTAGTAAATATTAATCAAGTTTAGCATTAAACTTGTATACAAATAATTATTTAATAATCTATAAATGCTCAATTCGCATAATTTCTTTCAAAAACAATATTTGATATAAGTTTTCAAATATTTTCCAAACTATTGGTATATAATTATATCATTTCATTTAAAACCAATCTTCATACTTTTTAAAACATCCATAATATTTATTATTTAATTATTTAAATTCTGAAAATAATATTTTATTTTCCTGGAATGTTACATTCTTCCCCCATTAAATAAATTCGGTCTCCGAATTTAAATTTAAACCCTCTAAATACTAAAACATTTTAGTAAAATTATCAAGTTGTCGGGGCTTCGAAATCATGAATACACAAGATATATCATAATGCACCGTATGCGCGTGAAAACAAGTGCAAAACCCAAAATCAAAACTCCATCAAGTATCACACAATCATCGAAGTTATGACGAAAATACAAATGTCAAAATCCAATACGAAAATCAAACATGATATAATTAAGACTATAACATAAGTGTACTACGCATCGTTGTGAAATTGTCGAAACAACCGAATAAAAGTGCATGCAAAACTTTTTTCAAATCGCCATGCGATGCACAAACAACAGCACAAATAGCGGACGTTCATTTATAAGAAAATAGCTATGTATATATGTATACCCTTTGTTTAACATACACGTTCCGCCTTTTGAAAATGAATTTAGAAGGGTTTTCTTCATAAAGTTTCATGCCATCATGGACACGTAGGAAAATATCAAGACTATAGCTCTTTTTTTTTTGAAAATCCCCTCGGTAAATATCGATGCATGCGAAAATACTCAGGTACTGTCCTCAGACTAGTCCTGCTCGGTTATTAACCATATAATGTATATCATAAAACATGTCGCTCGAAAGGAATCAATCCCAAAAAGTATACAAAGAATGCCACGTGCGTCTAGTGCGCACGGAAATCGAAATCAATACAGTGCCACGAATGTGCACAGAAACAAAAATCAAGTGCAACGGGTGTGCACGAAAACATCTGTCAAGTGCAACGGGTATGCCTGACAACAATACCGGGTGCATCTAATGTGCATGAAGAATCTCGATTAAGTGCATCCGGTGTGCACAAAGTCGCATCAAGTGCGCCAAGTGTGCACAAGAAGCAAAATCAAGTGCGTCAGGTCCGCACAGAAACGTCTAGTGCAGTAGGCTGCACGATGACGAAAATCAAGTGAACAAGGTACATGGAAACATAAATCCTGTGCACGAAGGTGCCCGAAAACAAATATCGAATATCAAAATCGAAATCAGCGGTATACGACATACACCAAATCAAATCAAGTATACCGCGGTATATGAACTTGTAAACGTGTGCAGCTGCATGCACAAAACCATATCAAACACTAAAAGTGCTCGTAAACCACGTCGAATGCATAAGTCCAAATCGTGTGCATGCTGTAGGGTTCCTAGGCACATTAATGAGGTCTCACAAGGCATCAACCATGCCAAAATCAAATTTTCAAGTGCCAAAGAAACCCTATACTAGATCGTTAACTAGAGAATAGGCGAAAACTAAATAAGTTAACAACTTAACTAAGAGTGAATGAAAATACAACCTTTGTAGATCCGGTCCTCCACCTCCATAGCTCCGTGTTGACGTCCCTTCGCTGCGATCATCGGATCCCGGACTCTCGCGGTGGTTTCGTCGGAGAAATGATCGGGCTAGGTCGTCGACTTTGATGCCGAAGATGATCTACGTCGAGGCAACTCAAGATCAAGCTCCAACTTCACCAAGTCATGAAACTTGTGAAGAAAACACCCTATACTACATGGCAAGTGGTAGAGGATGAAGAAATAGGAAGTGGGTTCACTTTAGAATTGGATTTCTCACTCTTTTTCTCAAGACACCATTAATGGTAGCAAGGTTTCTTCTTCTTGAAGAAGAAGAAGAAGAAGAAAGAAAATATATTGAGAGAATAATAATCAAATGATAAATCAAGTGAAGTTATCATAATGCAACCTTGGTTAAGTGTAGAGAATAAACTAGGGTTAGGCGAATGGTTAGGTTTAGGCAAAAGACAAAATGGTAGATAATCTAAAGAAGTTTCATGAAGCTAAAGCAAAGAAACAAAATTAGCCACCATTTCATTTTGCCAAAAATGAATAAATAAATAAATGAATAAGTAAATAAATCAAACCTTAACCATTAACCTAATCATAGTTAAAAGCATACACACACCCAAGTTTGCATGTATCATCAAACATGATACAAACTAGTGCACAAAACTATATCATATATACAATGTGCACATCAAGTGAGAAATCCATCTTTAAGTGAACAAATACTAGTTAATGTAAAGTAATATATCTAATATATAATTATACATTAAATTATTAAATCAACACTTGATTTAACGATCCGGTCATATCGCATATGACTGACTAATATCAATTGTATCAATGTATCGAATCAACATTTGATTCGGTAACCCGGCTATATCACATATAACCGTCCAATGATACAAATCGCGAGAATAGAATACAGTATCACATACTGGTATTATTCTCGGTCCCGCACATATCTCATATGCGCTCCTATTTTGTTTCGCTTGAGCCAGGAAACCTCTGTGTAGGACTCTAAAGACTCGTCAATACGCCGGCAGCAGGTGATGATCATATCAAACACCCACAAGCCGCAAGCGGTCTGCTAAACGTAACGGCCACCCGGGTATTGAGCGATCAGAAGATCGACGAGCAAGCCTGCTCACACTTCTGTGAATCAACCAGTAACACTTACCGTACAGTCCGGTCTCGTCGTCTGATATGTCGCATATCTCGCCTAGGGGTGGTAAACGTCAGACCCCAATAGCTCGATAAGTCGTGTCGATATGAGGTCTATAACAGTTCGAGAAACTACTGGTAACACTTACCAGTAAATCTCAGCAACCCTGGCCAGGGATTTCCGGTTATAGCCAATCGAACACAGTGCAACATCAACTCCCTATACCGGGAGAGACGAATCCCCTCCTATCGCTCATTGCCTCCATGTGATTCGGGACTGTACCCAAAAACCACCGTTTTGCACGCCCTCTTGGACGTGGTAAGGTGGAAATCAAAGCACAGTGGGAATCACACAAGGCTCTATGACGATCTCGGGTCAACAGACTACTCTGTACCAGTGTCACCAGAGAACTGCCATCTGACGTAAGGTATAATACCATCTGGGAGTTCTCGGCGAGTCCGTCCAGTGTACCCAGTCTCCACTGAGCACCCGTATATCAGCTCTGATGTCAAAAACCAATGGATATGGGATCATCCATCGCCCATCTGTATGGGTCGAGAAGGTATACGCTAGTCTACTCTGGTATATCGATGCCTCGTCTCGATACACCCACGACTAGGGACCTTGAAGGATGTACTTATGGACTACCATGTCCCCACTAGTATGATCCGCATTATAGTTCAGGTAGTCAAGTACTCATCCTAAGGGCTTTACCAACATGTAACAGAGAGACAATCAGTGTACACGTTAAGGTAAAGAGCAACCAGATAGCATACTATCATGTCGAGCAAGAAAGTCCTCCCTATATATGTCCAAGCATCCACTACAATATACATCCTATGTATAGTAATGGCCTCTATGGCATACATATAACTAACAATCTCCCACTTGCACTAGGGCCATCTGATAGCAGTGGTTGTAGTATCTCATACTCAACCATCCCATAAAAGTCTCTCTCTGGGAAAAAGCCTTTGTGAGTGGATCCGCCGTGTTGTCCTCTGAGTCTACTCTCCTAACCTCGATCCCTTGGAGATCAACCATCTCCATGATCAGGTGACACTGCCTCAGAATATGTCTGGATCATTGATGGGACGGACGTTCCTTGGCATAAGCCACAACTCCATTGTCACACAATGGGAGGAACTAAGTTCATCTCATAAACAAATATACACCCAGACAGCCTCTTTGGTAGCATCTTAAGTAGCGATGTATCCAGCCTTTATCGTCTAGTATGCCACGGTATCTTGCTTGGAACTCTTCCAACATACCGTCCCTTCACTAAGGGTAAAGACAATGCCTATGACTGACATTCAGTCGTCCTTATCACCCTGGAACCTTTCCAGTGATTCTCCCCAGGATCGATTGATACCATCTCACTACAACTAGTGAGAATCCTAACATCCATTTAGATCTATCTCATAGATCCAAACCCGGGATTTAGTAGGTATCACCTTGATCCTTCATGGAGAATCATTGTGATAAGCAGAGATTGATCGAGCGTAGCATAGGAAACTCCTTCCTTATCAAGAGTATGTCATCCACGTACTCTACGAGGATCGCCACCATACTCCCTACTACCTTTTTGTATATACAAGGTTCATCTACCATTTTGATGAAGTCAAACTATTTGACTACTACATCAAAACAGATGTTCTAACTCCGCGATACCTGCTTTATCCTATAAAGCATCTTGTACATGTTTCCGCTGCTCCCATTGTCTACGAAGCCCTCTGACTGTGTACTTATAGACTCTCTCTTCTAAAATATCATTTAGAAGAGCAGTCATGACACCCAACCGCCAGATATCGTAGTCATGGTATGTAGCCGTGGCAAGTAGGATCTGGATGGACTTAAGCATAGATCCTTAGAAAAGGTTTCAACATAATCCATTCCTGGTCAATGATGCAAACCTTTAACAAGCCTAGCTTTGAAAGTCTTAACTTTTCGATGTACACCAAGTAATCTTCTCAAGATATACTTGCTCCTGATGGGGATTTAACCCTTCAGATATAGCAACCAAAGTCCATACTTTGTTGGTGTATAAGGATTCCATCTCAGATCGCTAAGCATCCAGCCATTCTTACAGAGTCACACTCCTGATGGCTAGCTCGAAACTAGTTGGGTCATCATCTCATGATGCAATCCTCGCTCCCACTGTCATAGAGAAACCGAAGTATCTCTCAGGTGGGTGAGGAACCCTGCTAGATCGGCGGAGAGGCTGAGGTTCGTCGGTATCTATTGAATGCTTTGGTTCTACCAAATCATCTGCTGTAGTTTGTATAGCTGGAACCTTTCCAATTCTACATAACAGACTTTGCCTCGAGCTTGTCCGGATTTTGCTTTTAGACATAGTCCAGACAACCCCAAATCTTAACTAGCTTAAGACATGGGCTCTTCCCATACCATATCACATATGGAGTGGTAGGCAACTAATTTGATTTGAACCCTATTCAATAGGTATGTAGCTTCTCAAGTGCATAACTCCCAAAAGGAAATAGGTAATTCAGTAGTACTCATCATAGAGCACACCATATCATATAGGGTGCTATTGTTCCGCCCCGATATACCATCGTGCTATGGTGTATTCGGAGGAGTAATGCTGAGAGAGAATCTCATTCTCCTTTAGAATAGTCCAGGATTTCCGTGCACAAGTATTCTCCTCCCTGATCTCATCAATGGACATAATACTTATACCCTTATTGGTTCTCTACTTCTAACTTATATTCTGTGAATATCTCAAAAGGTTCTGACTTGTGTTTCAACATGAACATATGTCTGAATCTTGAGAGATCATCAGAGAATGTAATGAAGTATAAAGAACCAGTCCTGGCATGTGTAGACAGGGGACCTCACATACATCATCATGTATCAATCCCAAGAGTTTACTAACTCTTTCTCTGTTTCCAATAAACAGAGCTGTGATCATCTTATCTCTGTGACATGACTGACAAGTTTCACAAGATGTAAATTCAAACTAATTTAAATATGCATCTATATGTAACTTCAGCTAATCGGGTCGCATTGATATGACCTAGTCTACAATACCTCAAGATGGATCCGTTCATTTCTGAACTCTTCCTCTTGTGTGTGTTCTGTATACTAAGAACTGTAGTTTGATTTAGAACGTCAATGCTTTTAGATAACGTGCATGAACCGATCAACTTTTGATATAGGAAATGTTCAAAAAATTATCCAACAATACAAAATAATATCCTTTCTTTACTAATAAAGAGATTGATATGATTTTGTATATCAGGTTCGGTATCTAATAACATTCGTTCAGAATCAATGTATTGGTAATACAGGGTGACAGTGACCAACAGACTTGGCTGCAACACTTGCCCCGTTTTCTGTCTCATGAAACTTATCACCCGTTCTCAGTTCTTTACCTATCTGTAGCCCATGTAACAAATTACATATGCAGGATCCTGATCCGGTATCTCATATCCAGGACGTAAAGAATACTGAGAAACAGTTCTGTATAATGAACACACCCGAAGATGATGCATCAGTATGCACTTTCTTCGTTTGGGCGGCACGGGAATTCTGGTAATCCCCAATTTCCTGCTCTGTCTTACAATAATTATAAGTTGGAGCGGGGCCAACGTTCCCCAGCTCAGTATAACAAGCGGGTTCGGTCAATACATCCGTATTATTATCTTGATTAAGGTGTGACATGGTCGCTACTAGGAGAGAGAGAGAGAGAAGAAAACACTCTGCGTGCGCTCTTGCAAGAATAGATTGGTTATTATTTTATCTAATCAGGATGACTCCCACTGTTTTTATCAAATCTTCCTTCAAATCCTAAAAGGAAAGACTAGCCGGGATTAATTACACACTACAAGTTCGCCAATCTTTCAGCCAGGCCAGTGTCGGTACTTTGAGGGAGGTCCCCCGTGCTTTCGCACGAACCTAATTAATGTAAACCTCGTTTTCCCAGAGGCGTAACCCCGTTGACACCTTTCTAGACACCTACTTGATCGGCTAATTGTAATGTGTAAAACTCTCCCAGGAGTAACTCTTACTCGCAACGGGTATCGGGATCCAACTATATCATAGAAGGTATGCAATCTCATTGCAAATTTCAACACTTGAAATTCCCGATAATATTTTGCCCCTAGCATCCGATGACCTTGACGAAAGCCAACAAACCATAGGGTACTAGTCAAGTCCAACCCGTCATTTCTTGATTGAATTAAACCCACCCGCACGACCCTTGACGAAAGCCAACAAAGCCGCACGACTACCCTAATCCAATCGCATCGTATGCAGCAAATAAGCAGTTTATAGCTACCGCACACTACACCTTGACGAAAGCCAACAAATGTAGCACGAATACTATATACAACTTATCTGAAATGACGGAGGGCTACGACAGGTTTTTCTGAAAACCTATTGCGTAATGAACTTGATATCGTTGTAGAATCAAATGATTTTGAAATGGAGTGTTTTTTAGGCTTTTCTAGATTTGCTAAAGGGGTCACTCCCGGTGAAGGGATCGTCGGCCCTTTCCTCATCGAATAAGGTGCAGGATATATCATATATACCGCTGTGCAAAGCAGAAACTATAGAAGCTATCAAAAGACAAACCGAGTGTGTAGCATCTGCCAGTTATTGCTAAAGGGGTCACTCCCGGTGAAGGGATCGTCGGCCCTTTTCCTCATCAAATAAGGTGCAGGATATATCATATATACCGCTGTGCAAAACAAGAACTGTAGCTACCTGTTTTATTTTTGAAATTCGATTCTACAACATCTTTAGGTTTTTTTTTCTTTCATTAATCATATTAATGAAGTCCCATCATTTAAGTACCTAAACATCACAGATAAATACGACGTACACTTATGCCATCCGCATTCGCCTCGATGTCCCCTCGTGCACCGTTAGGTTAGGTAACTAACGGCAGAGCGGGGCAGGGCTAGCACGGGTGTAAAACATAAGTAACGTCTATATAATATATCATATATACTATATACTGTAGTATCTATCACAGAACATCAAATGATCACATCACAGATAACGCAGCAGAAGAATCATATGAAACATTGGATATACTAGGACGTCCGTGTTTTCAATACGAGCCAGTATAAAACACGGATTCCACGGTCGCGATGAATAGCCAAACCCATACCCCTAGACCCCTACGAGAGCGGCAAGCAACCCTACCAATTCTAGAGTTAGGAGACCCGGACTCGGCTCCGCGAGTTGGCCTCCCACTGGACTCCAGAACCCGGTTACTTGTGCTCCCCTCCTTGGGTCTATCCTAGTGCGGAAAAGTAAATAATATACAAAGGGTGACATCTTCCGCAACCTGGAAGTGCCCCAATAAAAGAATATTACATATAAGTTTTTACATGAATGAAAATGAAAAACACTCATCTCACATAAAACCCCCGGCTATTCAAACACGACGATCCAATATAACATATCCAGCAACACATAACATCAAATGTCATCAACGTAAGTAAATATGCGCATCCCAATTGTCGTTGACATATAGCAACGAAACCGGCGATATCACATATTACACTTACGATCGAAGAAAAGAAAGTGTAAAAGTACAACAGTTGGAATCTGCAAACTCTTTAGACATCGCATGCCTAATCAAATGAATTCCTTATACATCTGTTCAGTTGAAAATATTGCACTTTGGTATAAGTATTTTCCTTACATTTCTTAAATAATAAAATGTGTTTATTATAAATATTAAACATATTTGGATTTATCTGCAAAATACTATTTTCTATATGTTTATATATTATAATTAATATTATGAAGGAAAATATAGGCATTTTATATTTATATAATATTTTGGTAATTGAAAATATGCATATTATATCAAATATTTTAATCACAATTCTTAAAAGATATAATATCATATAAATGGTTAGAATAATATTTCAAAATATATGCATTAATTAAAAGATGCATAGCATATCAAATATTCTTAATCATGCTTGTTAAAGATTAATTACCATATAAAGTGCATAGCATATTAAATATTCTTAATCAAGTTTCTTAAAGATTTATTACCATATATAGTGATTAAGACACTCTCTTTTTTTTAATAAATAAATAAACTAACATTATTCATAGAGATATTGTGAAAGATTTAGCTCAGGTCAAGAGATGAAGATGTTCAAGATGTCAGGATCAAAAATCTGCCAAAATCATAAAATCAATACTGACAGGGACTCAGAATCCAGGCATGGAAAGTTACCATATTAGGAAGTCACCATATATGGTAACTAGTTTTTCTTCTTTGAGGGCTATATAAAGGACCAAGGGCTAAAGTTAGAAGACATCAAGCCGAAGAGATCACGAAGCTCCCGACGCTCACGCATCCAGGCTGATCATCAACTGTCCGTCTACCTCCTTGGAAGAGATCGAGAAGCAAACTAGTCTTTGTAATCATTTTCTAAGGAATCAAAGTGTAGTTTGTTCAAGTTGATTAATAAAGGTAGTTATTTTATTTAATTCTTTTGCATTTTACATTATATTTTCCTTCTCTTTCTTTTCATCTTCTTCTCCCAACATGCGCGAGTAATTCTCCGCTTGTTAGGGTTCATAAGATTAGGGTAGGCTAATGGACGATGAAAATAACTAAACCCTTTTTAAGTCCTATAAAGTTTAGGAACTTTATCAAAAGAATCATTAACATCCTAATCGGACGCGCTAGCAATTCTTTGCTAGTTCCGACCGCGATTAGAGATTAGATTAATGATTGTTTTGGTAAAGGCTAGATATGAACGGAGTTCCATGTCGAGATAAGGGTTAAGAGTGGGATTCCTTTTCCCTCCAGAAACCCTAATCTACACGCATCACCGTCGTTCTAGTTCTAAATCTATTAATGGATAAAAAGGGTAATTTTTAATTAATCGTCCATAACTACTAAATCCTAACGAACCCTACAAATCCTCTTATTATTATTAACTACATTCTTAAAATAATCTAGATCTATATTTTACATTCTTGTTTAACGTAGATCTAGAAACCATTCTATAAAATTCTTTATCCCCCCTCTCTTTCTCAACACATCTAAAGTAAGAGTAAAAGGTTCCACGTTTCCCAGAGGACGACCCGTACTCACCTCGGTCTAGCTACGCGCGACACCGTTCTGATTGCGGTTATTCTACAAAAACACTCTTTCGTAACAATCAAATGGCGCCGTTGCCGGGGATACGTGCGTAATTTTTTATTTTTACTATTTGTGTTGAATTCTTAGACGAGTCATATCATTATTAACACAAAACTGCAAATTGCATATTTAATGATTTGTGCGTGAATTTTTGCAAGGAGATCTGGAGACACAGAATTAAGGGAAACAGGGAACAGAGACATTTTTAGAGATCCAGAGGAGCACAGAAGGCTATACAAAAATTTTCATCAAGTGATCCTTCTACTACGCGGCGGAACCGCGGCATAAAGGCACCTTTGGCGGCGGAATCGCGGCAGGTTGGAGGAATTAGAGCTTCAATCTTCTCTGGTATCTTTCTTAACTTCTTCTCTCTCCCCTCAAATCCACTAAAATCTATTTTCTGCAGGATTCTTTGCAAAATTGCGCCGCTCAAAAATCTTTTTGCAAAAGTTTTGTGATTGGTTTTGTTTCGCATATTTTAATACGGACTTTAAGGGGAAAAGACCAAATCAAGATTAGGTGGGGATTTCATCACCCTTCCTAAGCCCCACAAATCACAAACCGAGCATCTGCATCAACCCTACAATAATTTAAAAAATATCTAGACCAGACTCTAAGGACTGTCGCGCTCATTAAGGACAGAGGAAGGTCGTGGGTAATCTATCGTTTATCCGCATTACTTTTGTAGTGTCTAGGCAAGTGTGACAAAGGCTAGTGGTTTTTAATTAGGCCCACGACGTGGTTCCTTCCCACTTACCTAGCACTTACCTGGCTACAAGGGTAGTACGGAGGCGGTAGAGGATTGATCCTGCGGCTTGTCCTTTGGAAGTCTATGAGCGGTCTAGAGACTGGACCTAGCCGACCTTAGTTCTAGGGTTGCTTGTGCATCTTAGGGAGATTGGTCTTGAGTCCCACTTTTTCAAAACAAGCCAATTTTAAAATCACATACACGCTGCCACTTGCACTAAACCCGCTTAGTGCATGCTCGGCTGGACACGGGATCCTAGTTCCCGTCTTGTCCGCGTTCCTTCTATCGACGCCGAAGTCGGTACTTCTTCATCTTCTTTTCCCCCACCACACACCACATCAACCGTGATGGACGGCACTCCATCTAATTATAACACCACGCTGCCACCGCCCGCAGGTGAGCAGAATCCACCGCGCATCTCTCTCCAAGAGAGATGCTATCCTATTCGTGGTCCTCTTCCTACTTGTCTATCTCTTCCACCACCTAACGGGGATAATTTTGAAATTAAACCTCACTACATCAATCTGCTGCCCAAATTTCACGGGCTTGAGTCAGAAGACGCGTACGTTTTCATCACCAAATTCGAAAACGTATGCGCAATGATGGGTACTTCACAATTGACTTTAGATGCTATGCGCTTACGTCTTCTCCCATTCACATTGTGCGACTTGGCAGAAAATGGCTTTATAATACTGCCGCACACTCTATCACTAATTGGGATGAATTCGTCATAGCATTTCTTAAGAAGTTTTACCCAAACCATAAGACTGCCCGTGTTAGAAGCGAGATCAACCAGTTCACCCAGCTTCCCAACGAACCATTTTGGAAGTGCTTTGAACATTTCAAGGATTTGCTTGTCCAATGCCCCCATCACGGAATACAAAGATGGGATTTATGTCGGATTATATATGAGGGCATTAATCCAGCGACAAAGCAGATGCTTGAAACAATGTGTCAATGCAATTTCATGTCTAAAGATGATGGTGAAGCATGGAAATATCTGGAAGACCTTGCTGAACACACGTTGCAGTGGGAAAGTGTAAGACCACCTTCAACTACGGGAGGTATTCACCAGCTCGATGTTTCTATCGCAGTAAAAGCCGAAATGGCAGCGATTCAGAAGAAACTCGATGCTATTGAAAACAAGTTCTCAACATTCTCCCTAAATCAGGTCACGCTTCCTAAGACCGTCTGTGGTTGCTGTTCGGATCCTTCACACTTAACGGAAGAATGTCCTATGAATGCATCGTTTCAAGCTAATGCTGCTTTTCAGCAGCGACCTAGAAACGATCCTTATTCTTCCACATACGATCAAGGATGGAGGAATCATCCTAATTTTGCTTGGAATCAAAACCAACAAAGTAATTATCAAAGACCTCCTCCACAGCAACCACAACCACAGAATCAGCCCCCCTTTCAGTCACAAAATTTCCAAAATCCGGCCAACATTTCTACACCACAAGTGGCCGGTACTGACAACTCACTTGCACAAATTTTGGATATGTTCATGAAACAATCCATGCAAAATTCGGCTGAGATAAGGTCTTCTATTGATACCCTAACGAAAAACTCCTCCTCCCATGGTGAGAGTATTAAATCAATAGAAAACCAAATCGCACAGTTAAACGCCGCAATGAGTGCGAGAGAGAAAGGGAAACTCCCATCTCAACCCATACCTAATCCTGGCCACTCACAAAGTTATAATGTGAGTGCTGTTACCACGTTGAGATCGGGAAAAGTGCTGAATGACCGAGTGGGTGAGCAGTGTGATGATAGTGACACCAATGATACCCCAGCTTCTTCTTCTTCCCCTAATTCGTCTAGTCTCCCACCTTCATCCGAGCCTATTCTCCGTTTTTCCCAAGGCTCGAACCCTTCGCCCATTTCGCCAAATCTATCTAAGTCGATTCCCACTCCAGTTTTGGGATCGAATCCATCCCCACAGTCCTCTCCACAAACGTTGGACCCAAAACTTATTGATCAAGCACCTTATCCAAACAGGTTGAGGGGCAACAGACCAAGTCCACAAATGGAGAAGATTGTGGAAATTTTTAAGCAAGTTAACATAAACATTCCTCTCCTAGATGCTATTCAACAAGTTCCGTCATATGCGAAAATCTTAAAGGACTTGTGCACTAGGAAGCGAAAAGTTCAAGTACCTAAAAAAGTTTTCCTTGCGAGTAATGTGAGCACTGCTTTTACACAACAACTACCCAAGAAACGAAAGGACCCCGGAAGTCCTACAATTTCAATTTCTATTGGGGGTAAAAATATTAATCGTGCTCTACTCGATCTAGGTGCCAGTGTTAACTTGCTTCCGTATTCTGTGTATGAGCAATTAGGGATCGGAGAGTTAAAACCTGCACATTGCACTCTTCAGATGGCCGATCGATCTATCACCCAACCTAGGGGTGAGCTAGAGGATGTGTTAATCAAAATCGGGGAATTCATATTTCCTGTGGACTTTATCGTTATTGATACACAACCTGTGGCAAACCCACGCAATCAAATCCCGGTGATACTCGGTCGACCCTTTTTGGCCACTCCAACGCAGTAATTAATTGTAGAAACGGCTCTATGGCCCTATCCTTTGGAAAGAAGTCAATTGAGCTTAATATTTACAAGTTGGGAAGCGAACCCTCCGAACCCTATGCTCATGTGTGTTCTGTCGAATTAATGGATGTCGACAGCAGCGAATTTGATCAACCTCATGATACAGACTCTTTTCATATGTTGTTGTTTGACCCAACCATTTACTCTTCCACCGAGTTGTCCGGGTCAATATCTAATGAGGAACCTTATATTGAGTCTGACGAGCACCCCATTTTTTCTGATGACATTATTTTTCGGGGTATCGATGAAAGCTTTGAGGAAATTTTCGCTGATGAACTCGCATTTTTACAAGACACGGGTGTTGAGATGAATAAACTCCAAGATGAAGAAACTGGACCTCCACCCCCTCTTTTGGACAATCATGATAATGCGAGTAATCCATCATTACTATCACTGTGTTGTCTTTCCAAATTGAGACGCAATCCTTTTCCATTACACCTCTTGTCACCTCCCCACTTCTTCACGTCAATAGGTGACATGTTCTTCCACCAACCTTGGTGCTTCATCGATAAAATTTTTGAATGGTTGGTGTTGACCTTTGGTCTTTGCAAAGCTTGGCATTGACCAATAACCTTGACCCCCTCATGTGATTTTAAAAGATTAAAAATGTTTAACTCAAGTTTGGGGGAGGGGTGGTATATTTTGGCTCTTGAAAGAAAATGATTTTTACAAAATTGTGAGCCTAAAATAAGTTTGGGGGAGGATTTTCACTTTCATATATTCTTGCCCCCATTAATGATTTCCTCCCAAGTCTACAGGTTTTTTGAGCTTAACGGATGACATCAGTGAGGACACTGCTGTAAACAGGTTTGGGGTAGGTTTGTGCTTATTTACACATCAATTTGCATCATATTTTGCATAAGCACAATATTTTCAAAAAAAATTCAAAAATTTTCTTTTGTAACAAAAGAGTAGAAAGTGAAAAATTACATCCAAAAGATAGGAATAGTTTAAGAAAACCAAGAAAATTAGAAGTTTTCTTAAACGAACTAGTAATAAGTAGTTATGAGCTGTTGTCCCAAGGGTTAGTAAGATGAAGGAAATCACTAATCTAAGGATAAAATAAGTCTGAAAAATAGTTTCTATTCTGGAAGCCGAACATTTGAATATTGATACCCTACTATATGCACTTACACACGTCTTGAAACTCGGGATAGTAGAGGATACCTTGAAATGCTCTTGTCTAAAAGCCAAAGTACGAAGGAAATGAAAAAAAAAATGAAGAAAATATGAAAATGGTGAAAAGAAAAAAATGAACACTGGTTTTGTTATCGCCAAGGTAGCAATAAAAAAATATAGCGAGGGTGCCTCTTCACCTAGTGCCCTAAGGCCAACTGGTCTGGGAGTCACTGCTAAGCCTTAGGTGGTGCAAGACGAGGAAAATATTATCACCTAATCAGCAAGCACATAAGTAATCGGTCTGTTAGTACCTCAAGAAGTATTAACGGTCGCATGAAAATGTGTGAGCAAATCTTAATATTCATCAAATTAAAAAGTACTAAGGTAGATGGACAAGAGTATGATAGCTTGAATTGAATTCTCCGAGTGTAGGGATGTCCATTTCACACACGTAGGGTTATATGATCAATGTTTGGATGAAAGGTAGGAATGAAGAATAAAGACGATGTTTTATTGAGGGATGATGTGATTTATAACATTTTTTCATGACTATTAAGATAGGGCTCATGACAACTGAAAAGCTAGTGTAGTTGGAAACTCTTATTTTCAAAGTCTTTCTTTTATGGTTCTTATCTGTTTATGTAAATTTCACCATCTCTCTTTTATTATAGGATTTTGTAGGTGTAATCCGCTGAAAACCCTCAGGAGACAACACTCCTCCTACTAGGGACACCTAGAGGTTTAACGGCTTGTTGCACGTGCTCAGTACAATCGTGTTGTCTACGAAAGTGTGCTTAGTTTTCTTCTTTCTTTTTCTCCTTCTCTTGAATAAACTAGTTTGCTCGGGACGATCAAAGTTAAGTTTGGGGGTATTTGTTCAGTTGAAAATATTGCACTTTGGTATAAGTATTTTCCTTACGTTTCTTAAATAATAAAATGTGTTTATTATAAATATTAAACATATTTGGATTTATCTGCAAAATACTATTTTCCATATGTTTATATATTATAATTAATATTATGAAGGAAAATATAGGCATTTTATATTTATATAATATTTTGGTAATTGAAAATATGCATATTATATCAAATATTTTAATCACAATTCTTAAAAGATATAATATCATACAAATGGTTAGAATAATATTTCAAAATATATGCATTAATTAAAAGATGCATAGCATATCAAATATTCTTAATCATGCTTGTTAAAGATTTATTACCATATAAAGTGCATAGCATATTAAATATTCTTAATCAAGTTTCTTAAAGATTAATTACCATATATAGTGATTAAGACACTCTCTCTTTTTTAATAAATAAATAAACTAACATTATTCATAGAGATATTGTGAAAGATTTAGCTCAGGTCAAGAGATGAAGATGTTCAAGATGTCAGGATCAAAAATCTGCCAAAATCATAAAATCAATACTGACAGGGACTCAGAATCCAGGCATGGAAAGTTACCATATTAGGAAGTCACCATATATGGTAATTAGTTTTTCTTCTTTGAGGGCTATATAAAGGACCAAGGGCTAAAGTTAGAAGACATCAAGCCGAAGAGATCACGAAGCTCCCGACGCTCACGCATCCAGGCTGATCATCAACTGTTCGTCTACCTCCTTGGAAGAGATCGAGAAGCAAACTAGTCTTTGTAATCATTTTCTAAGGAATCAAAGTGTAGTTTGTTCAAGTTGATTAATAAAGGTAGTTATTTTATTTAATTCTTTTGCATTTTACATTATGTTTTCCCTCTCTTTCTTTTCATCTTCTTCTCCCAACATGCGCGAGTAATTCTCCGCTTGTTAGGGTTCGTAAGATTAGGGTAGGCTAATGGACGATGAAAATAACTAAACCCTTTTTAAGTCCTATAAAGTTTAGGAACTTTATCAAAAGAATCATTAACATTCTAATCGGGCGCGCTAGCAATTCTTTGCTAGTTCCGACCGCGATTAGAGATTAGATTAATGATTGTTTTGGTAAAGGCTAGATATGAACGGAGTTCCATGTCGAGATAAGGGTTAAGAGTGGGATTCCTTTTCCCTCCAGAAACCCTAATCTACACGCATCACCGTCGTTCTAGTTCTAAATCTATTAATGGATAAAAAGGGTAACTTTTAATTAATCGTCCATAACTACTAAATCCTAACGAACCCTACAAGCCCTCTTATTATTATTAACTACATCCTTAAAATAATATAGATCTATATTTTACATTCTTGTTTAACGTAGATCTAGAAACCATTCTATAAAATTCTTTATCCCCCCTCTCTTTCTCAACACATCTAAAGTAAGAGTAAAAGGTTCCACGTTTCCCAGAGGACGACCCGTACTCACCTCGGTCTAGCTACGCGCGACACCGTTCTGATTGCTGTTATTCTACAAAAACACTCTTTTGTAACAATCAACATCGCATGCCTAACAATTATAAACCCCGCATTTTAGTCTCATTATCGAAAACTCTTTTCAATATCAAGTCGGGCAATTCAACAAGATTCCCGACATCCTGATCGAATGCTCGTCGCAAACTTCAGTAGACGGCTGCACCCCCGATGCCGCCGACGAAGTGCACCAAGGCGGAACACCACTACCGCGAGCACCCGAACGGATGCTTTCGGCGACGGGGTTCTCCTACAGTCACTTGGTCGGGACTATGGAGTGAGGCTGTCTATTAAGTTTACCGGCGAGTATCCGCGTACGCTACGTGATTGTGATGGACTTTTGATCGCATCAAAATTCCGTGGCAACCGATCAACTGAGACTAAAGTGCTATGTTTATAACATTCATTCAGTTATCTCATAACTATGTGTGGATTCCAAATATTGTATCACATTCCAGATAAATAGAAAATGTTAAACTTTTCGATCGAACAATCAAACACCCAAGTTTTCCCGAAACAACTCAACACATGAAATAAATTTAAAAACATTCACTTCATGCCTCAGTACCAACGGTCCAGCCATAGAAGGGTCAAGCCAACGCCTCACATGTGGCATGCCGTACTGCCCCAAACCTTAAGGTTCAAAGGGCAGGTCAAGACGGTCACATAATCGAGTTAAGGTTTGTTGTCTTCTAGAGGGCCCATCGCGTTACTTGCACTACTTAGAACGTCTTTAAACTACGGAAAGATCCAACACTTAGAAATTTTCCGGCAGGGGAAAAATTGGGTATTTATATCCGGTCGAACTTTTTAACATATTCAAAAATTATCCGGAAAAACACAGACAAAGTTAAATATTCCGATCGAATCGAAGAACTCCCAATACAACCCGGAAAACTCAACACTTGAGTATAAGTTAAAATTACCCAGAAGATTCAGTAAACTAATTAGGAAGTTATTGTGCAAAAATAAAGTAACAATCTCACTGAACGGCCGCGGAACCGCCGCACGAGCCATGCTCGTGCCGCGTTTCTGCGGCGCTTTAATCGAATTAGACACTCGTTTTGCACAGTAACTCCTAAAAACGCCTGCTGATTTTTCTGCATATTTTTAATTTGGAAAAATCCCCGATTTCAAAAAATGTACAGAGAATGGTTTAGGGTTAGGGTTTCGGGTTCGATCGGATTTCTAACTTCGTCTACACATCACTTAAGGCTCTAGCTAGGCTCTGATACCACTGTAGGGTTCCTAGGCACACTAATGAGGTCTCACAAGGCATCAACCATGCCAAAATCAAATTTTCAAGTGCCAAAGAAACCCTATACTAGATCGTTAACTAGAGAATAGGCGAAAACTAAATAAGTTAACAACTTAACTAAGAGTGAACGAAATTACAACCTTTGTAGATCCGGTCCTCCACCTCCATAGCTCCGTGTTGACGTCCCTCCGCTGCGATCATCGGATCCCGGACTCTCGCGGTGGTTTCGTCGGAGAAATGATCGGGCTAGGTCGTCGACTTCGATGCCGAAGATGATCTACGTCGAGGCAACTCAAGATCAAGCTCCAACTTCACTAAGTCATAAAACTTGTGAAGAAAACACCCTATACTACATGGCAAGTGGTAGAGGATGAAGAAATAGGAAGTGAGTTCACTTTAGAATTGGATTTCTCACTCTTTTTCTCAAGACACCATTAATGGTAGCAAGGTTTCTTCTTCTTGAAGAAGAAGAAGAAGAAGAAAGAAAATATATTGAGAGAATAATAATCAAATGATAAATCAAGTGAAGTTATCATAATGCAACCTTGGTTAAGTGTAGAGAATAAACTAGGGTTAGGTGAATGGTTAGGTTTAGGCAAATGACAAAATGGTAGATAATCTAAAGAAGCTTCATGAAGCTAAAGCAAAGAAACAAAATTAGCCACCATTTCATTTTGCCAAAAATGAATAAATAAATAAATGAATAAGTAAATAAATCAAACCCTAACCATTAACCTAATCATAGTTAAAAGCATACACACACCCAAGTTTGCATGTATCATCAAACATGATACAAACTAGTGCACAAAACTATATCATATATACAATGTGCACATCAAGTGAGAAAATCCATCTTTAAGTGAACAAATACTAGTTAATATAAAGTAATATATCTAATATATAATTATACATTAAATCATTAAATCAACACTTGATTTAACGATCCGGTCATATCGCATATGACTGACTAATATCAATTGTATCAATGTATCGAATCAACATTTGATTCGGAAACCCGGCTATATCACATATAACCGTCCAATGATACAAATCAGGAGAATAGAATACAGTATCACATACTGGTATTATTCTCAGTCCTGTATTTCGTTTCGCTTGAGCCAGGAAACCTCTGTGTAGGACTCTAAAGACTCGTCAATACGCCGGCAGCAGGTGATGATCATATCAAACACCCACAAGCCGCAAGCGGTCTGCTAAACGTAACGGCCACCCGGGTATTGAGCGATCAGAAGATCGACGAGCAAGCCCGCTCACACTCCTGTGAATCCAACCAGTAACACTTACCGTACAGTCCGGTCTCATCGTCTGATATGTCGCATATCTCGCCTAGGGGTGGTAAACGTCAGACCCCAATAGCTCGATAAGTCGTGTCGATATGAGGTCTATAACAGTTCGAGAAACTACTGGTAACACTTACCAGTAAATCTCAGCAACCCTGGCCAGGGATTTCCGGTTATAGCCAATCGAACACAGTGCAACATCAACTCCCTATACCGGGAGAGACGAATCCCCTCCTATCGCTCATTGCCTCCATGTGATTCGGGACTGTACCCAAAAACCACCGTTTTGCACGCCCTCTTGGACGTGGTAAGGTGGAAATCAAAGCACAGTGGGAATCACACAAGGCTCTATGACGATCTCGGGTCAACAGACTACTCTGTACCAGTGTCACCAGAGAACTGCCATCTGACGTAAGGTATAATACCATCTGGGAGTTCTCGGTGAGTCCGTCCAGTGTACCCAGTCTCCACTGAGCACCCGTATATCATCTCTGATGTCAAACACCAATAGATATGGGATCATCCATCGCCCATCTGTATGGGTCGAGAAGGTATACGCTAGTCTACTCTGGTATATCGATGTCCCGTCTCGATACACCCACGACTAGGGACCTTGAAGGATGTACTTATGGACTACCATGTCCCCACTAGTATGATCTGCATCATAGCCCAGGTAGTCAAGTACTCATCCTAAGGGCTTTACCAACATGTAACAGAGAGACAATCAGTGTACACGCTAAGGTAAAGAGCAACCAGATAGCATACTATCATGTCGAGCAAGAAAGTCCTCCCTATATATGTCCAAGCATCCACTACAATATACATCCTATGTATAGTAATGGCCTCTAGGGCATACATATAACTAACACATGCTGTATGCACGAAATCAAAATCAAGTACCTCGGAGTGCGTAAAAATCAAAATCAAGCGCAAATGTGTATGCACAAAAATGAAAATCAGTACAACTGATACACGAAAATACAAATCAAGTGCAGACATAGTGAACATAAGAAATATCAATCATGAAACGAAATCCTCGAAACATAAAAATCCAAAATGATGGAAACGTGATATCCGAATCACCAAGTCGCAATTCATAAATAACTGTCGTCGATGTGCCCCTCCTTCAATGACGAAACGTGCCGGTGCATCCAAGGCTGACAGAGCAAGATATCTACTTGCCTCATGCCCACGGTCTGGCGTCCTCTGCTCTTAGGTCTTCGTTTTTCTTTATAGATTATCAGTCGCATAACTCCTCGGCTTCACAGCCTGATTCAGAGAAATGACGGAAACAGTTCTGCATTGGCGCTTCTCTGAAGATCTCCTGACCAATTAACATGGTCATTCATAATGTATCTTGTCAATGATGGCAGTCTCTAGTCCTCTGAGTGTGCGCGATACAATCGATCCTGGTTCAAGTCTTTATCGTGAATTATTCCCGAAAGATCCCATCAGGGTCTCTTTCCCAATCTTATCTCTGCAGGTCTGCCCGGAAGTCGGCACTCTTTACTTAATCCGTTTCTTATTCCGGAACAGCTGCATTCTCATCAAGGTCTTCCTATGGAAGTACGTCCTCATCCAATGCCTATGCGTGTATAACAAGTCTCTGGCATCAACGGAGTGGAACAACAACTTGTTAAAATCTTGCACGAACCTCTTACTCCGCTTCCCTTCAATATGGACCAATTCGGAATCATCTCTCGTAGCTGTGTGGAGTGCGCTCCAATTGACTATAATCATATCTGGAGTCTCTTTCGAAGCTACGAACTCGTCCAAGTCATCAGAGGAATACGCTTTCGCTCGTCCATTTTTTATCGACTCACAACGCATCTGGGTGGGGTCCTTCTATCCGAAGCTGGTCAACTTACTGATCTTACATCGGAGCATTCAACGAACAACGTCTTTTCTTGATCGATTCACAGCACGTCTAAGTGAGGGCCTCTTCTAGCTGAAGTTAGTCAATTTATGATCTCGCATCGAAGTATCCAAACGAACAAAAGGTCCTAGTCTTATCCAAGGGTGACTAGTGATCTTATTTCGCATCCTTAAGTATAACCTCATGCTGCAATAGATTTCGAAAGTTTAGGGGCGGTATCTTATCAATCACAGCAATAGCTGGCTCATCTGTCCGCACGGTAGATAACGTCTCAATCCTTTGGAGTAGACGGTACATCAACAGTCTTCACATTCGGCTGGCCTCTAACAATGGACCGATCATCTGGTGTTGATCTGATCGTTCGCGTCAACGGGAAATTTTAGTAAAATCAACACATCAAAATGCTCGTGTGTCACGGGAAAACACCCTAATCAATCCTCGTCCATGATGAGCTCGCTGACCGCAGCTCTCTCTGCTCGTGTAACCATGGTAACGGAAACCACAATCCGATATTGATGAGGATAGATCATAGGAACGAATAGAAATACAATGCATAAGAAATGTATATCCTAAGCCTTCTTAAGCGAAATAGCGTTTCGTAAGTATGTCGCGGAACATACACACAGTACGTCACTTTACTTAAGTCACCTACTCCATCAACCAAGGTCAACCTACGCGACAAAAGTTCGGATCTAATACCCCCTCGGCCAAGTCTAAGTTCCATAAGGTTAAGCCTAAGTTCCGAATATATATACACGCCCTAGACTCCGCATAGTCAAACTAAGACTCGAACCAAGCTTAAACCTAACGCTTTGATACCAACTTTGTCACGACCCGAAGAAGACACGTGACTGGCACTTGGATCATGTGAAATCTATAGAACTCCACCAAATCCAATTAAGCCAAAGCCCAGAAATCTAAACCTTTTTAGGGAAAATAGTGGAGGTGAAGTTTTGAAATAAAATTTAATGAAATCAGGTTCTTTCTTTAAAACATAAGTAATAGTATATATGAAAAACATAATCCTGGTAATTAACTTGAAAACATTTTCGTCATTGAAAATTTGGGCAGCACCTCCTTTGTATAATTTAACCTGAAAACGGTACAAGTAATATAATAAAAGGAATTCCCAAGCGGGAGCAAGCTCTTCGCCAATTGGCGGAAACAATCACGCAAGCAATATAAATATACAACGCCGAAAGGTGGGGATCAAAACACAGAAGAAAAGAAAAGAAAACAGGCATCATAAAAAAACCGGAAAATAATAACATATACATGAGCGTGACTCTAAGGCCGAAAGAATATACAAACGGTGTATCTAAGTCTACAAATATACAGGTATGGTTGATGGAGCTTTAAATTAGATACAACTGAAATAAAATAGAAGTACAATGGTGGTCATGAAGCAATGTGTCCCACCTACCCAAGCAATCACCCGGAAGAAAGTAGTGTGCCAGCGAAGCCGCTACGGAACCTGTAAGTCTGAACCTGCAAGAAACTGTGGTACAACAGGGGTGAGTTGCCAACTCGTGAGTAGAAAACATCACCGAGTAGAAACCGAATGTATGACTATCTCCTAGCTCATATAGTACAATACAATAATAATAGTAGTAACACCGTAACAGTGAGTAGCAATATGAGTAATCATATAAGCAGATGTGTAAGGTCAAGTACTCGTGTCCGTGTCATAAGGTAACTACATGTCATATGTATGATGTATGAATGCATCATCAATTGGTATGTCAAGTATCGACATACAAAAATCATGATAAACCTGAGTGCCAAACATTGACACTCGAAAACATCAAGAAAGTCGTGCCTGTCAAAGACACATAAATCTCACATCTCGGGCTCCGTCTGTCCGGATCGGCCCCATATCATCAAATCTCACGACTGCGGTCGGTATCCTCCGGATGTCCGCCGAGCCAAATATCACCGGTCGGTAGTGCTCCCCTGTCGTGCTCATCGCCTACATCTCGAGCTTCTTGTCCCGGGGTACCTTACCAGGTCCACCATATACCCGCAGACGGTTCATCCAACTCCTCGAATCGGGTATGTGTACACACGTGGCTCAAGAATTGAGAAATCTCATGGTGGATGCCATACACATCATATCACGAGAAACCGCATTTTCTTTTAAAATTTAGTATAAGTTTTCAAATCCGCATGCGGTTTCCCCAAATCCCGAAATCTCATGGAAAAACCGAAATCTCATAATCATGAGTATATAATGAGATAATGAATACCGACGTAAAGCCAAATGACCAGTGCATAACTAGAATGTATGTATATGAATGCAGGCGGCATCAAGGTAAGAAATACAAGATCTAAACTAGCACATGATATTAGGAATGCTAAACAATGCTACTTAGCTACAACTATCAGTGTATACAATAGAATAATGGTTACCATAGTGTGCGTGACATGGCAATTACTGATGCTGAAGTGTGTGAGCCGACAAGCAAGTGTACGTGCAACATGCGCATCATCGGTAATTGTGCAGGTGTCCTAGCAGACAAGAGCATAATAGCTAAAGAAAACACATGTATATATGCAATGCAATGAGAACAACATGAATATAACGGAAAGGTGAATATTAAACGCAACATTATAAAATATATACATCTGTATATGAGTCATATAGTTTTAGTGTTTGAACTAGCACGAATCGTGATTTTTAGAAGAGTAGGGGCTGCGATGTTTTTGAGAAAAGATATGTCTTTTGAAAAATCCGTAGCATCCGTCTGATTGTCTTTTGAAAATACTCACAATTCGTTAGTTTTGAAAATAGGTATGACTCGAGCCTAGTTTAGCATCTACCTGAACAACTAAGAGACTAAACTAAGAACCTAGTCGGAGTGATAAGAAAATCTAAACATATTCTGAGTTGATATATCTAGTAGTCGGCGATCCAGCCTCATAGCATCACGTACTGTATAATACATCGTACGGTATCCTCGAGTCAAGAGTGCGGATCAATCATCATATATACCTCGTTCGGTAATATCCATCATACGGCATCATCAAAATTGAGGGTACGGCTCAAATATCACATATATATCATCATTCATACAGTATCATTCATCGTACAATATCAAAATCACGAGTACGGATCTAAGGTCTCGTACAATCTATTATTTCATCGGGTCACATGTTATCACATGATTGTATATATCGCCCAACTTTAATATATCATAATATATACGGAATCTCGACTCAATCACAAATCATAACCTCACGGCATCATGCCCAAACATATCGACTCATAACCATTCAACATCTCATATCCTCATCTCACGTGTATATGTGTGTGTGTGTGTGTATGTATGTATGAACAAACACACACACACACACACACACACACACACACACACACAATTACCAAGTGCATGTGTGTGTGCGTGTGCGTGTGACAACACATAACCTGTGATTCGCTATAAGGTAACAAGGCTAAGGATATATCTTCCTACAACTACACTTAAACTATACTATAGTCTCCTAGGTGTTGGGATTCCTTAGCACCCTATAGGGTTTTCACAGCAACTACTATGCCAAATTTAAAAATTCTAAGGTGCTAATCAATCCTAATCTAGGATCAAGCTAGAGAAAATAGACAATATAACATGTAATCAACCATTACAAGTAGTGAACAAGGAATACAACCTTTGTAGACCGGTCCTTCACTTCTAAAGCTCCGTATAGAAGTCCCTTCGCTGAGATCGCTGCAAGTGGTGATCTCCCGAACTCTAGTATGGGTTCCCTTGGAGAAATTAACAAACTTGCTCGAAGTCTTCGAGGCCGAAGATGATCTACGTCGAGGAGACTAAAACCCAAGCTAGCTCTTCACTAGGTGATGAACTTTGTGAAGAGAACACCCTAAACTACCCAAGAAAGTATGTAGGATGATGAAGTAGGAAGTGGGCTCACTTTAGATTTTATTTTCTCACTCATTTTCACCATTTTCTTTGAAGCTCGAGAGCAAAAGGAAGGAGATGAAGAAAACAACTCTAGAAAATAATCAAGTGGTGAATGGCAACCATGGGTGAGAGTATCATATACTAACCTTTGTAGAGACATAACCATGGTTTAAGGTAATGGTTTGATTAATAAATATCTTTAATAAAACAAAACAAGTGGACCAAGTCAAACGATCTACAAGCTAACATGCCATGACAAAATTCCACTAATTTTGAATTACAAAAATAAATAAAAACCCTAACCATTATCTTAATTATGGTGTAAGTCACACACAACCCATGTTGCATGTATCATCAAGCATGACACAAACATGTACACAAGTATATATCACATATATTTACTCAATATACAATCAAGTGAGAAAAGCAATCTTAAGTGAGCCAATACTAGTCAATGTAAATTAATATATCAAATATATAATTATACATTAGATTATTAAATCAACACTTGATTTAATAATCCGGCTATATCATATATAACCGACTAATATAATGTGTATCAATTTATCGAATCAATACTTGATTCGACAACCCGGCAATATCACATATAACCGACCGATGATACAAATCGCGAGAATAGAATATGGTATCACATACTCGTATTAATCTCGGTCCCGCACATATCTCATATGTGCTCCTGCTCCGTTTCGCCTGAGCCAGGAAACCTCTGTGTAGGACTCTAAAGACTCGTCAATACGCCGGCAGTAGGTGATGATCATATCAAACACCCACAAGCCGTAAGAGGCGTACTAAACATAATGGCCACCCAGGTATTGAGCGGTCAGAAGATCAACAAGTAAGCCTACTCATACTCCTGCGAATCCAATCAGTAACACTACCGTACAGTCCGGTCTCTTCGTCTGATATGTCGCATATCTCGCCTAGGGGTGGTAAACGTCAGACCCCAATAGCTTGATAAGTCATGCCGATGTAAGGTCCATAACGGGCAAGAAACTACTGATAAAACTTATCAGTAAATCTCATCTACCCTGCCCATGGATTTCAGTTATGGCCAATCGAGCATAGCGCAACATCAACCCCCAATACCGGGAGAGACGAATCCCCTCCTATCGCTCATTTCCTCCATGTGACTCGGGACTGTACCCAAAAACCACCTGTTTGCATGATTCAGTAGAGCCATGGTAGGGTGGAAATCAAAGCACAGTGGGAGACACAAATACTCTATGAAGATCTCGGGTCGACATACTAACCTGTACTAGTGTCACCAGAGAACTGCTTTCTGACGTGAGGTATAATACCATCTAGGAGTTCTCGGCGAGTCCGTTCAGTGTACCCAGTCTCCACTAAGCACCCGTATACCATCTCTGATGTCAAACACCAATGGATATGAGATCATCCATCGCCCATAACATGGGTCGAGTGGATATACACTAGTCTACTCTGGTATATCGATGCCCCGTCTCGATATTCCCACGACTAGGAACTTTGAAGGATGAACTCGTGGACTACCCAGGCCCCACTAGTATAATCTGCATCATAATCCTGGAAGTCAAGTACACATCCTAAGGGCTTTATCAACATATAACAGAGAGACAGTAAGTGCACATGTTAAGATAAAGAGCAACCAGATAGTGTACTATCATGTCGAGCAAGAAAGTCCTCCCTATATATGTCCAAGAATCCACTATAATATACATCTCATGTACAATAATAGCCTCTAGGGCATACATACAACTAACAATCTCCCACTTGCACTAAGGCCATCTGTTGTAGCATCTCATACCCAACGTCCTATAAAAGTGTCTTGCAGGTAAGGCCTTTGTGAGTGGATCCGCCGTGTCAACCTCTGAGTCTACTCTCCTAACCTCGATCTCTTGGAGATCAACCATCTCCATGATCAGGTGATACTGCCTTAGAATATGTCTGGGTCACTGATGGGATTGGGGTTCCTAAGACAAAGCCACACCTCCATTGTCACACAATGGTAGGAACCTAGTTCATCTCATGAACAAATATACACCCAGACTGCCTCTTTGGTGGTATCTTTGGTAGCGATGTATCCAGCCTTTATCATCTAGTTTGCCACAATATCTAGCTTGGAACTCTTCCAGCATACGGTCCCTCTACTGAGGGTAAAGACAATGCTTGTGACTGACTTTCAGTCGTCCTTACCAACTTGGAAGCTATCCAGTGATTCTCCCTAGGATCGATTGATACCCTCTCACTACACCTAGTGAGAATCCTAACATCCACTTAAATCTATCTTATAGATCCAAAAACCAGGATTTATGAGTTATCACCTAGATCCTACATGGAGAATCAATGTGATAAGAGGAGATTGATCGAGTGCGGCATAGGAAACACTTTTCCTATCAAGAGTATGACATCTATGTACAATACGAGAAAGACCACCTTACTCTCTACTACCTTTTTGTATATACAAGGTTCATCTACCATTTTGATGAAGTCAAATGCTTTGACTATCACATCAAAACAGATGCTCCAACTCCGCGATGCCTGCTTTAACGCATAAAGCAACTTGCACACGTTTCCGCTGCTCCCACTATCTACGAAGTCCTCTGACTGTGTACTTATAGACGCTATCTTCTAAATCAGTATTTAGAAAAGCAGTCATGACACCCAACCGCCAGATATCGCAGTCATGGTTTGTAGCAAATGGCAAGTAGGATCTGGATGGACTTAAGCATAGGTACTGGAGAAAAGGTTTCATCAAAAACCAGACTTAGTCGATGACGAGAACCTCTTACAACAAGTCTAGCTTTGAAAGTCTCAACTTTTCCATTTTACACCAAGTAATCTTCTCAAGATATACTTGCTCCTGATGGGGATTTAACCCTTCAGATATAGCAACCAAAGTCCATACTTTGTTGGTGTACATGGATTCCATCTCAGATCGCTTAGCATCCAGCCATTCTTACAGAGTCCCCACTCTTGATGGCCTGCTCGAAACTAGTTGGGTCATCATCTCATGATGCAATCCTCACTCCCACTGTCATTGAGAAACCTAAGTATCTCTCAAGCGGATGAGGAACCCTACCAGATCGGCGGAGAGGCTGAGGTTCGTTAGGAACTATTGAATCCTCTGGTTCTACCAAAACATTATATGTAGTTTGTATGGCTGGAACTAATTCCAGTTCTACCTCATGACCATAAATTTCTTCCTCAAAAAATTCCTTTTCCCAAAAAAATGGTTATGCCGAGAAATAAAACACCTTTTGTTCCTTGGTGCGGTAGAAGATATTCCCTTGCAAATACTTGGGATATCCAACAAACTTCCACAGAACTGAACTTTCCTCGAGCTTGTCCGGATTTTGCTTTTAGACCTAGGCCGGACAACCCCAAATCTTACTTAAGAGATGGGCTCTTCCTATACCATATCACATATGGAGTGGTAGGCACCTAATTTGGTTGGAACCCAATTCAATAAGTATGCAGCTTCTCAAGTGCATAACTCCTAAAAGGAAAGTAGGCAACTCAGTAGTACTCATCATAGAGCGCACCATATCAAATAGGGTGCGATTGCCCCATCCCGATACATCGTTGTGCTGTGGTGTATACGGAGGAGTAATTCTAAGAGAGAATCTCAATCTCCTTTGGAATAGTCCAAGAATTCCATGCACAAATATTCTCCTCCCTGATCATATCAAAGGACATAATACTTATACCCGTTTTGGTTCTCTACTTCGGATTTATATTTATTGAATTTCTCAAAGGCTTCAGGCTTGTGTTTCAACAGGAACACATATCCGAATACTGAGAGATCATTAGTGAACATAATGAAGTACAAAGAACGAGTCCTGGCATGTGTAGACAGGGGACCACATACATCATCATGCATCAGTCCCAAGAGTTTACTAACGCTTTCTCTGTTTACAATAAACGGAGCTTTAGTCATCTTATCTTTGTGACATGACTGGCAAGTTTCACAAGATGTAAATTCAAAATATGCATCTAAATGTAACTTAGGTAGTCGGGTCGCATTGATATGACCTTGTCTACAATACCTCAAGAATGATTCGTTCATTTCTGAACTCTTTCTCTTGTGTGTGTTCTATACGTTAAGAACTGTGGTTTGATTTAGAACGTATATGTCATTAGATAACATACTTGAATCGATCAACTCTTTAATAAAGGAAATGTTCAAAACATTATCCAACAATACAAAATTATATCCTTCTTTAGTAAATAAAGAGACTGATATAATGTTGCATATCAGGCTCGGTATCCAATAACATTTGTTCAGAATCAATATATTTGGTAATACAAAGTGATATTTGCCAACTGATTTGGCTGCAACAATTGCACCATTCTCTATACTTAGAGACATATCACCCTATTCTCAGTTCTCTACCTATCAGTAGCCTATGTAACAGATTACATATGCGGGATCCTGATCCGGTATCAAATACCTAGGACGTAAAAGATACTGAGAAATAGTTCTGTGTAACGAACACACCCGAAGAAGATGCATCATCATGCACTTTCTTCGTTTGGGCGGCATGGGAATCCTGGTATTCCCCTATTTCCTGCTTGATCTTATAACAATTATAAGTTGGAGTGGGACCAACGCCCCAGCTCAGTATAACAAGCGGGTTCGGTCAATACATCCAAATTATTATCTTGATTAAGACGTGAAATAGTCGCTACCTGGAGAGAGAGAGAGAAGAAAACACTCTGCGTACGCTCTTGCAAAATTAGATTGGTTATATAATTTATCTAATCAGGATGGCTCCCACTGTTTTTATCAAATCTTCCTTCAAACCCTAAAAGAAAAGACTAGCCGGGATTAATTACACCTTACAAGTTCGCCAATCTTTCAGCTAGGCCAATGCCGGTACTTTGAGGGAGGTTCCCCGTGCTTTCGCACGGACCTAATTAAAATAAACCTCATTTTCCCAGGGGCGTAATCCGGTTGACACCTTTCTAGACACCTACTTGATCGGCTAATTGTAAAGTGCAAAACTCTTCCAGGAGTAACAATTACTCGCAGTGGGTATCAGGATCCAACTATCTCATAGAAGGCATGCAATCTCATTGCAAATTTCAACAATTGAAACTCCCGATAATGGTTTTTACCCCTAGTGACTTATGATCTTAACTATGGTCAACAAATCATAAGCACTAGTCAAGTTCTACCCGTCATTTCATGATTAATTAGACCCATCCACATGACCCTTAACTATGGTCAACAAAGTCATATGACTGTTCGAACTAATCGCATCATATGCTGTGTAGGAAGACATCATTTAGCTACCGTATACTGCGCCTTAACTATGGTCAACAAACACAGCACGAATACTAAGTACTCTACTTCCTAAAATGACGGAGGGCTGTGGATAGTTTTTGTGAAAACCTTTAATGCTTTGAACTTGATCTCGTTGCAGAATCAAATGGTTTTAAAAAGAGTGGCTTAAGCTCCGCTTTTTGAAACGTTGCTTTTTCGTAAATAGCCGAGTGGGTTTCAAATTCGATTCTACAACATCATTAGGTTTATTTTCTTTCATTAATCTCATTAATGAATGTCCCATCGTTTAAGTTATCTGAACATCATAAATAAATACAACGTACGCTTATGCCATCCGCATTCGCCACGAAGTCCCGTCGTGCATCGTTAGATTAGGTAACTAACGGCAGAGCGGGGAAGGGCTAGCGCGGGTGAAAAACATAAGCAACGTCTATAATATATCATATATATTATAATGTATCCACCTTAGAATATAAAGTGACCACATCACAGAATATCAGCAGCAGAAGACAACATATGAAATATTGAATATATTAGGATTTCCGTGTTTTAAGTTAAGCCAGTATAAAACACGGATTCCACGGTCGTGATGAATAGCCAAACCCACATTCCTAGACCCCTACGAGAGTGGCAAGCAACCCTACCAATTCTAGAGTTAGGAGACCGGGACTCGACTCCTCGAGATGGCCTCCCACGGGACTCTAGAACCCGGTTACTTGTGCTCCCCTCCTTGGGTCTATCCTAATACGGAAAAGTAAATAATATACATCAACAGTGACATCTTCCTCAACCCGGAAGTGCCCCAATAAAAGAATATTACATACAAGTTTTTATATGAATGAAAATGAAAAACTCTCATCTCACATAAAAAAAACCCGGCTATTCAAACATGACGATCCAATATAACATATCACAGCAACACATAACATCACATGTCATTAACGTAAGTAAATATGCGTATCCCAATTGCCGTTTACATATAGCAACGAAACCGGCGATACACCACATATTACACTTACGGTCGCAGAAAAGAAAGTGAAAACTACAACAATTGGAATCCGCAACCACCTTAGACATCATAAACCCTAAATATCTCATAATCCGAATTTCATGCCTAATAATATGAATTCCTTAGACATCGCATGCCTAACAATTATAAACCCCGCATTTTAGTCTCAATATTGAAAATACTTTCCAATAACAAGTCGGGTAATTCAACAAGATTCCCGACATCCCGGTCGAATGCTTGTCGGATACTTTAGTAGACGGCCGCACCCCCCGATACCGATGACGAAGTGCACTTAGGCGGAACACCGCGGCCGTGAGCACCCGGACGGATGCTTTTGGCAACGGAGTTCTCCTACAGTCACTTGGTCGGGGTTATAGGGCGTAGCTATCTAGTAATGTTACCCGGCGAGTATCCGCATACACTACGTGATTACGACAGACTTTTGATCACATCAAAATCCCGTGGCAACCGATCAAATGAGACTGAATTGCTAGATTTATAAAATTCAAATATTGTGGATTCCAAGTATTGTATCCCATCACAAATATCCAGACGATATTAAACTTTTCGATCAAATAATCAAAGTCCCATAATTCCCCGAGAGCTCAACACTTGAGCACAGTTCATAAATACCCAGAATCATGCCACAGCACCCATGGACCAGCCGTAAAAGGGCAAACCCAAGCCTCATTAATGGCACCGCGGAACTACCGCAAACTCTAAGGTTCGAAGGCAGTTCCATGGTCATTATGTCGAGTTAGGGTTTTATTCTTCTAGAGGGTCCACAGAATCGCTTGCATGATTTTCCGAATACCCTCTTGGAAAAATGGGTTTTTGATATTCGATCAAACTTTTTAACTTCTCCTAGATAACATGTGAAAACCCAAAAACAATGTTAAACTACGAATACGAAATACTCCGAGTTGCCTGCACAGTAAGACTGCATTACATGCAATTTTAGAAAAAACAAACAACACCTGAAACACTAAAACCCAGAGCCTGGAACACCACCAAAATTTGAGGCAATAATTCAAAAAATGGGCCGAGCTCGCCGTTATTTTGCCCATTGTGGCCGGCCACTTTCAGAGGAAAAGGGCTCAAATTTTGGTAGTGTTAATGATATATCTCATACATCATTCTGCAGTTGTTTAAAAAAAATTTAGAGCCCTTTAAAAATTCGACAGAAACTAGCTATTAAGGTTTCAAGTTTCGGAGTAATTTCGGTTTCATAATCTTACAAACATCGTCTAATACTTTAGCCCGGCTTTGATACCACTGTTGGGATTCCTTAGCATCCTACAGGGTTTTCATAGCAACTACTATGCTAAATTTAAAAATTCTAAGGTGCTAATTAATCCTAAGTTAGGATCAAGCTAGTGTAAATAGACAATATAACATGTAATCACCATTACAAGTAGTGAACAAGGAATACAAGCTTTGTAGACCGGTCCTTCACTTCTAAAGCTCCATGTAGAAGTCCCTTCGCTGCGATCGCTGCAAGTGGTGATCTCCCGAACTCTAGTATGGGTTCCCTTGGAGAAATTAACAAACTTGCTCGAAGTCTTCAAGGCCGAAGATGATCTACGTCGAGGAGACTAAAACCCAAGCTACCTTTTCACTAGGTGATGAACTTTGTGAAGAGAACACCTTAAACTATCCAAGCAAGTGTGTAGGATGATGAAGTAGGAAGTGGGATCACTTTAGATTTTATTTTCTCACTCATTTTCACCATTTTCTTTGAAGCTAGAAAGCAAGAAGAAGGAGATGAATAAAACAACTCAAGAAAATAATCAAGTGGTGAATGGCAACCATGGGTGAGAGTATCATATACTAACCTTTGTAGAGACATAACCATGGTTTAAGGTAATGATTTGGTTAATAAATATCTTTAGTAAAACAAAACAAGTGGACCAAGTCAAATGATCTACAAGATTCCACAAGCTTACATGCCATGATAAAATGCCACTAATTTTGAATTACAAAAATAAATAAAAACCCTAACCATTATCTTAAGTATGGTGTAAGTCACACACACACCCATATTGCATGTATCATCAAGCATGACACAAACATGTACACAAGTATATATCACATATATATACTCAATATACAATCAAGTGAGAAAAGAAATCTTAAGTGAGCCAATACTAGTCAATGTAAATTAATATATCAAATATATAATTATACATTAGATTATTAAATCAACACCTGATTTAATAATCCGGCTATATCATATATAACCGACTAATATAATGTGTATCAATTTATCGAATCAACACTTGATTCGACAACCCGGCAATATCGCATATAACCGACCGATGATACAAATCGTGAGAATAGAATACAGTATCACATACTCGTATTAATCTCGGTCCCGCACATATCTCATATGTGCTCCTGCTCCGTTTTTCCTGAGCCAGGAAACCTCTGTGTAGGACTCTAAAGACTCATCAATACGCTGGCAGTAGGTGATGATCATATCAAACACCCACAAGCAGCAAGAGGCGTGCTAAACGTAACGGCCACCCGGGTATTGAGCAATCAGAAGATCAACAAGCAAGCCTGCTCATACTCTGCGAATCCAATTAGTAACATTACCGTACAGTCCGATCTCTTCGTCTGATATGTCGCATATCTCGTTTAGGGGTGGTAAACGTCAAACCCCAATAGCTTGATAAGTCATGCCGATGTAAGGTCCATAACGGGCGAGAAACTACTGATAACACTTATCAGTAAATCTCATCTACCCTGGCCATGGATTTCAGTTATGGCCAATCGAGCATAGCGCAACATCAACCCCCAATACCGGGAGAGACGAATCCCCTCCTATCGCTCATTTCCTCCATGTGACTCGGGACTGTACCCAAAAACCACCTGTTTGCATGACCCAGTAGAGCCGTGGTAGGGTGGAAATCAAAGCACAATGGGAGACACACAAGACTCTATGACAATCTCGGGTCGACAGACTAACCTGTACTAGTACCCCGTCTCGATATTCCCACGACTAGGAACTTTGAAGGATGAACTCATTGACTACCCAAGCTCCACTAGTATGATCTGCATCATAATCCTGCATCATAATCCTGGATGTCAAGTACACATCCTAAGAGCTTTATCAACATGTAACAGAGAGACAGTAAGTGTATATGTTAAGATAAAGAGCAACCAGATAGCATACTATCATGTCGAGCAAGAAAGTCCTCCCTATATATGTCCAAGCATCCACTATAATATACATCTCATGTACAAAAATGGCCTCTAGGGCATACATACAACTAACATTAGGATTCTACTCGCTAAGTATCCGAAACTCACGTCTACACAAATATATATATAACTATATAACCCTAAGCTACGGTTGCGGGGGTGCTATACGCCATCCACCCGACTTCCCCCGTAGATATACATCTACTTATCTCGATCCTCGCTTGCCGAAGTCGATAACGCTACGCTCTCCCTTGTCATCCCGAAGTCTACGCGAAGATACCTACATATCATAACACATCTTATCGCATCAAAATCCGATTCAAAAACCGACACAACACGCGAAGTGCTCATAGGTTAGAACCTATAGCCTACGCACGCAAAAACAATCATAAAACCCTCGTCGTTAACGTACAAACGTCCAACGACCAAAACCAAATTCAAATACCAAAAACCAAGTTTTAGAAATCGAAAAAACATTGCCAAAACCAACTCAAAATGCTTCCAGATTTTTGCACAGATCTATAAGGACAAAACTAACAATACAGGGGCTATGTTATAAGGTGTGTGAGCTACAGGAAAAACCCCAACACAAATGCCCAAAACTTGTCCGGGGAGAAGTGTTACAGTAACGGGTGTCGCCGGCCCAATTTTGGTATCTTGGTCTCGTTCTTCTGTGGTGGTCTTCTAGTGGTCTAACTAGGTCAATATAGTTGTTTGTTTTTCTTATAAAGACCCCAAGTTGCTCCAAAATTCATTTAAGCATAAAAAATCATGAAAACCGACAAGGGAAAATTCTAAGTTCGTACATTGGTTTCTAGTCTCAGGTTTAGTCCAAAATAATAACACTACAGGGGCTTGTGATCATAATTAAATCTCAATTTCACCTTCACAAGTCAAGATAAACTCTAACCCTCATCTTGGAATTTCAAACACCATAAATCCACATCGGTTTAATTCTAAACTGCTATAGGAGTTAAGGAAACTCAAATTCTAAACTAAGCGTGTAGAAAATACTTCATTTGGTAACTCAAGAATTTTCTTGAGTTTCCTAAAGCGCTCAAAGTTTTGACTTGATGCCTCCCTAGAGTTTGTAGTGAGCTTGTGCATATTTTTTGTGAAGGGGGTATAAGGTTTTGTTCGAGTTTTGGGAGTGGCCATGGGGGTAGAGGAGAAGGATGAGAAGGAGATGAAGAAGATGAAGAAGAAGAGAAAATGAGGAAATGAAGAGATAAAGGTATGAGAAATGTGTAGAAGGCTCATACACACACACTCTCTCTCCCCCCCTCACATGACACAAGTCACCTCACTCTCTCTCTCATCTAAATTCTTTTTCTTTCATTTATCTTTTCTCTTTTATATTTTTAAAACAAAAAACATTTTAAAGAGGAGAAACCATGGTGCATATCAAATAAAATGTAACAAGTGTATGCAACATGCTTTGTTACATGTCATGCACATAAACATGTTTAATGCATAATTAGTAAATATTAATCAAGTTTAGCATTAAACTTGTATACAAATAATTATTTAATAATCTATAAATGCTCAATTCGCATAATTTCTTTCAAAAACAATATTTGATATAAGTTTCCAAATATTTTTCAAACTATTGGTATATAATTATACCATTTCATTTAAAACCAATCTCCATACTTTTTAAAATATCCATAATATTTATTATTTAATTATTTAAATTCCGAAAATAATATTTTATTTTCCTGGAATGTTACAAAAAGCAAACCAGCAAAAGTATCAAGATGCTCCGATCCGATCGGGACGGTGAATACTTAAGTGCCGAGTTCCTAAAATATTTAAAAGAGAATAGAATTCTCTCTCAGCTTACTCCTCCATACACACCACAACACAATGGTGTATTAGTAAGACGGAATCGCACCTTACTTGATATAGTGCGTTCCATGATGAGTAATGCTGAGTTGCCGCCCTCCTTCTGGGGTTATGCACTGGAAGCTACTGCATACCTATTGAACAAGGTTCCAACTAAGTCTGTGCCTACCACTCCATATGAAATGTGGAGTGGGAAGAAACCCTGCCTTAAGTATCTAAAGATATGGGGCTGTCATGCCTTTGTCAAAAAGGTTCATCTGGACAAACTCGAGACACGTTCAGTACTGTGTAAGTTTGTGGGATACCTCAGGAATTCTAGAGGGTATTATTTTTATCACGCTGAGGAACAAAAGGTCTTTTTTTCTCATCATGCCCACTTCATGGAAACTCAATTTCTCAAAAAAGAGATAAGTGGGAGCGTAATAGAGCTGGAAAAAATTCTAGAACCACAAACTATTACTGAAAACTTAGTAGAACCTGAGATTTTAATGGAACAGGACATACCCACGCCACTCCGCAGATATAGTAGGCCATCTCATCTGCCCGAGAGATACTACGGTTTTCTCGTTGACGGGGAACGAGAGGATTGCATCATCGACAATGATGAGCCAACTAGTTTTCAGCAAGCCATCACTAGTAAAGACTCGGTGAAGTGGCTGGATGCTATGCGATCCGAGATGGAATCCATGTACACAAACCAAGTTTGGACTTTGGAGTTTACTCCTACCGAGGTAAAACCCGTAGGATGCAAATGGATGTTCAAAAAGAAGATTGGTGTAGATAGTCAGGTAGAAACCTATAAAACTAGACTTGTTGCTAAAGGTTTTCATCAAAGACCTGGATTGGACTATGACGAAACTTTTTCACCAGTGGCTATGCTTAAATCCATTCGGATCCTACTTGCCATTACTGCCTTCCATGACTATGACATCTGGCAGATGGATGTTAAAACCGTCTTTCTAAATGGAAGTTTAGAAGAGTGTTTTCATGGATCAACCAGAGGGTTTCCTAGACAGTGGGAGCAGCGGAAAGGTGTGCAAGTTGCTTAAATCCATTTATGGATTAAAGCAGACATCGCGAAGTTGGAACATCTGCTTTGATGAGACGGTCAGGGAATTTGACTTTATCAAAAATGTAGATGAATCTTGTATTTATAAGAAGATTGTAGGGAGAACTGTGGTATTTCTCGTTTTATACGTTGATGACATTCTCCTGATAGAAAATGATATTCCTATGTTACAATCGGCCAAGCTGTTCTTATCACAGAAATTCTCTATGGAAGACCTGGGTGATGCCTTACATTCTGGGGATTAAGATCTATCGTGACAGATCTAAAAGAATGTTGGGACTTTCACAGTCAAGGTACATTGACACCGTACTAAAGAGGTTTAGTATGGAAGATTCTAAGCGCGGCAATTTGCCCGCTTGTCACGGAATCACCCTCTCCAAAGAGATGTCTCCCATGACTAATAAGGAGAGGGCTCGCATGAGCATAATACCCTACGCTTCAGCGGTAGGGTCAATAATGTATGCGATGTTATGTACCAGCCCAGATGTAGCTTACGCACTTAGCGAGGTAAGTAGGTATCAGTCTAACCCAGATGAGAAACATTGGATAGAAGTAAAGAACATTCTTAAGTACCTCAGAAGGACTAAGGAGATGTTCCTGGTGTACGGTAATGGGGACCTCCAGATCTAGGCTTTTACCGACTCTGGCTTCCAAAGTGACAAGGATGACTCTAAATCTGTCTCGGGTTATGTGTTTACCCTCAACGAAGGGGCAGTCTGTTGGAAGAGTTCTAAACAGGATACCATAGTAGACTCGACGATGGGGGTTGAGTATATCGCTGCTAGTGATGCCGCAAAAGAGGCAGTCTGGATGAGGAAGTTCGTTTCTGAACATCAGGTGGTTCCATCCATTGCTAATCTAATACCTTTGTATTGCGATAACAATGGAGCCATGGCTTTAGCAAAGGAACCACGGTCCCATCAGAAATCTAGACATATCTTGAGGCGGTATCACCTGATCAGGAAGATCGTGGATCGCCAGGAGATCGAGGTGCGAAGAGTAGATATAAAAGACAATACAGCAGATCCATTCACCAAGGCCATCCCCAAGTCCAGTTCGAGAGACTGTTCGAGATGTTGGGCATGCGGTACGCCAGCAACTGGTTCTAGTGCAAACAGTGGGTACTTATTGCGCCAATTACATGCCTTAGTGCAAGTGGGAAATTGTTGGATATGTATGCCCTAGAGACCTTCATTTAATAGGATGTTTGGGATATGTATGTACAGGACAATCTTGCTCGATATAATAGTACGCTATTTGGTTTGTCTTTATCTTAACATGTGATGTGTTTTACTTTGTAATTCATATCTTGTATACATGTTGATAAAACCTGTAGAATCTTTGCCTGACTACCAGCGTTGTGATGGAAATCATACTTGTGGGAGCTGGGTAGTCGATAGGCACATCCTTAAAATGTCCCTAGTCGTAGGAGTATCGAGACTGGTCATCGATACTCCAGAGTAGACTAGTCTATACATATCTAGATCCTGACGAGGGGCGATGGATTGGTCCCGCAGCCATTGGTGAGGTGCACCTAAGATTGTATACAGGTGCTCACTGGGTGTGAGTACACCGGACAGGACTCGCTGAGGACTGGCTAGATGGTATTATACCTCGCGTCGGATAGCAGTTCTCTGGTGACATGAGTGCAGATAGTCTGTCGACCTGAGGTCGTCATTTGTCTCGTGTGAGTCCCCACTGTGCTTTGATTACTACCCTACCATGATTCTACTGAGTCATGCAAATAGGTTTCTAAGTTGATCTTAGTCCCATATAAGACTAGCGGTCCTTAGTTAAAATAAATTGAGCCCATATGCTCATATATTTTAAGTTGATCGTAATCTAAAATAAGATTAACAATCTTAAAAATATTTTCTAAGTCGATCTTAGTCTCATATACGACTAATAGTACTTAGATCAAACTCATGTATCTTGAACTGATGGAAAATGCAACCTGGGTTCACCCCAAATCTAATATGTACGGATTTGGATTAACCTACGCCTTACGGACGACGACATATATTACCCTTCGTATACAATCCAAGGGGAGACTTAAAATAATCAAAATATAACACGACACGGAGTGATAGACATACAGTAGAGAAAGTTGTTATCGCTTGGCGATAACATAATTAACTGCAAGGGCTTGTGCCTGCAGGAAAAAGCGTCTCCACAATAAAAAAAAAACCTCATCATTGAAGAGGAATCTGATAAGTCTGCTACAACGGTCGTATCCATCCAAACCTCCGATATACGGTGTCATAAATCAACTTGGTATTTTCGGAGAGGTGGAAAGATATGTTCCATATAGCATCTGCCCCTGTATTCATGCTAGATGTGCTTCCCGTGCCTCGGTACGGTTTCCGGTGGTAAACATGTTGGATATATGTATGCCCTAGAGGCCATTATATGATAGTGGATGTATTTATACATATATATATATATATATATATATATATATATATATTTGTTAGTTATATGTATGCCCTAGAGGCCATTACTATACATAGGATGTATATTGTAGTGGATGCTTGGAATTATATAGGGAGGACTTTCTTGCTCGACATAATAGTATGCTATCTGGTTGCTCTTTACCTTAGCGTGTACACTGATTGTCTCTCTGTTACATGTTAGTAAAGCCCTTAGGATGTGTACTTGACTACCTGGACTATGATGCGGATCATACTAGTGGGGACATGGTAGTCCATAAGTACATCCTTCAAGGTCCCTAGTCGTGGGTGTATCGAGACGGGGCATCGATATACCAGAGTAGACTAGCGTATACCTTCTCGACCCATACAGATGGGCGATGGATGATCCCATATCCATTGGTGTTTGACATCAGAGATGATATACGGGTGCTCAGTGGAGACTAGATACACTGGACGGACTCGCCGAGAACTCCCAGATGGTATTATACCTTACGTCAGATGGCAGTTCTCTGGTGATGCTGGTACAGGTTAGTCTGTAGACCCGAGATCGTCATAGAGTCTTGTGTGATTCCCACTGTGCTTTGATTTCCACCTTACCACGTCCAAGAGGCCGCGCAAAACGGTGGTTTTTGGGTACAGTCCCGAATCACATGGAGTCAATGAGCGATAGGAGGGGATTCGTCTCTCCCGGTATAGGGAGTTGATGTTGCGCTGTGTTCGATTGGCTATAACCGGAAATCCCTGGCCAGGGTTACTGAGATTTACTGGTAAGTGTTACCAGTAGTTTCTCAAACTGTTATAGACCTCATATCGACACGACTTATCGAGCTATTAGGGTCTGACGTTTACCACCCCTAGGCGAGATATGCGACATATCAGACGACGAGACCGGACTGTACGGTAAGTGTTGCTGGTTGGATTCACAGGAGTGTGAGCGGACTTGCTCGTTGATCTTCTGATCGCTCAATACCCGGGTGGCTGTTACGTTTAGCAGACCGCTTGCGGCTTGTGGGTGTTTGATATGATCATCACCTGCTGCCGGCGTATTGATGAGTCTTTAGAGTCCTACACAGAGGTTTCCTGGCTCAAGCAAAATGAAATAGGAGTGCATATGAGATATGTGCGGGACCGAGAATACTACCAGTATGTGATACTGTATTCTATTCTCACGATATGTGACATTGATCGGTTATATGCGATATAGCCGGGTTATCGGATCAAGTGTTGATTCGATAAGTTGTTACTATTGATATTAGTCGGTTATATGCAATATGACCGGATCATTAAGTCAAGTGTTGATTTAATGATTTAATGTATAATTATATATTAGATATATTACTTTACATTAACTAATATTGGTTCACTTAAGATGTTTTTCTCACTTGATTGTGCACAGTGTATATGTGATATATTTTTTGTGTACAAGATTGTATCATGTTTGATGATACATGCAAACTTGGGTATGTATTTGTTTTAAACCATGTTTAGTTAATGGTTAGGGTTTAGGGTTTTATTTTCTTTATTTATTTTGGTAAAAACTAAATGGTGGATTTTATTGTTTTGGCTTCATTCTTCATGAAGTTTCTAAGCATCTTTGAAAAAGTCTACCATTTTGTTTTTTCCTAAACCTAACAATTACCTAAACCCTAGTTTAATCTCTACATGAGTTTACTAACCCATGGTTGCTATATGATAAGCATCACTTGCGTTTTCTTTTTAAGATAATTCATTTTCTTTTCTTCATCTTCATCTTCTTCATGAGTTGAAGAATGCTTACTAGAAAATTCTAAGTGATGATTCCAAGTGAGAAATCCAAATCCAAAGTGAACCCGCTTCCTATTTCTTCATCCTCTACCACTTGCCATGTAGTAGAGTGTGTTATCTTCACAAGTTCCATGACCTAGTGAAGGTGGAGCTTGAGTTTGAGTCGCCTCGACGTAGATCATCTTCGGCATCGAAGTCAACGACCTAGCCCGCCCATTTCTCCGATGAAACCGACGCTAGAGTCCGGGATTCCGATGATCGCAGCGGAAGGACGTCAACATGGAGCTAGAGAAGTGGAGGACCGGATCTACAAAGGTTGTAGTCCCTTTCACTTAGCAATAAAGTTGTTTACTTGCTTGTTTCGCCTAATCTCTAGTTAACGATCTAGTATTAGGGTTTCTCGGCACAAGAAAAATTTGATTTTGGCATGGTTAATGCCTTGTGGAACCTCTTGAGTGTGCCTAGGAACCCTACAGTGGTATCAGAGCCTAGCTAGAGCCTTAGGCGATGTGTAGACGAAGTTAAAAACCTGATCGAACCCGAAACCCTAATCCAAAACCCTTCTCTGTACATTTTTTCAAATCATGGAATTTTGTGAATTAAAAATATGCAGAAAAATCAGCAGGGTTTTCTAGGAGTTACTGTGCAAAACGAGCTTCTAAATCGATCAAGTCGCCGCGGAACCGCGGCATGAGCATGGCTCGTGCGGCGGTTCCATGGCCGTACGGTCGCCTCTTTCATCGAATTTTGCACAGTAATTCGTATATTGTAGTGCTGTTTTTTCTGGGAATTTTTAATCTGTACTCAAGAGTTGAGTTTTCTGGGTTGTTTTGGGAGTTCGTAGATTTGATCGGATTGTCTAATTTTGTCTATGTGTTTTTCTGGATTATTTTAGAACATGTTAGAAAGTTCGACCGGATATAAATACCCACTTTTTCCCCTGCCGGGAAATTTCCAATTGTTGGATTTTTCCGTAGTTTAATGACGTTCTAAGTAGTGCAAGTAACGCGATGGTCCCTCTAGAAGACAACAAACCTTAACTCGATTATGTGACCGTCTTGATTAGGTCTTTTGAACCTTAGGGTTTGGGGCAGTACGGCGTGCCACATGTGAGACGTTGGCTTCACCCTTCTACGGCTGGACCGTTGGTACTGAGGCATGAAGTGAATGTTTTTAAACTTATTTCATGTGTTGAGTTGTTTCGGGAAAACTTGGGTGTTTGATTGTTCGATCGGAAAGTTTAACATTTTCTATTTATCCGGAATGTGATACAATATTTGGAATCCACAAGGAGTTATAAGATAACTGATTTGAATGTTATAAACATAGCACTTTAGTCTCACTTGATCGGTTGCCACGGAATTTTGATGTGATCAAAAGTCCGTCGCAATCACGTAGCGTACGCGGATACTCGCCGGGTAAACTTAATAGACAGCCACACCCCATAGCCCCGACCAAGTGACTGTAGGAGAACCCCATCGCCGAAAGCATCCGTTCGAGTGCTCGCGGCAGCGGTGTTCCGCCTTGGTGCACTTCGTCGACGGCATCGGGGGTGCGGCCGTCTACTGAAGTTTGCGACGAGCATTCGATCACGATGTCGGGAATCTTGTTGAATTGCCCGACTTGATATTTGAAAAAGAGTTTTCGATAATGAGACTGAAATGCGGGGTTTATAATTGTTAGGCATGCGATGTCTAAGGAATTCATTTGATTAGGCATGCGATGTCTATGAAGTTTGCGGATTCCAACTGTTGTAGTTTTACACTTTCTTTTCTGTGACCGTAAGTATAATATGTGATATCACCGGTTTCGTTGCTATATGTCAACGACAATTGGTATACGCATGTTTACTTACGTTGATGACATGTGATGTTATGTGTTGCTGGATATGTTATATTGGATCGTCGTGTTTGAATAGTCGGGGGGTTTTATGTGAGATGAGTGTTTTTCATTTTCATTCATCTAAAAACTTGTATGTAATATTATTTTATTGGGGCACTTCTAGGTTGCGGAAGATGTCACCTTTTGTATATTATTTACTTTTCCGCACTAGGATAGACCCAAGGAGGAGGGCACAAGTAACCGGGTTCTGGAGTCCAGTGGGAGACCAACTCGAGGAGTCGAGTCCGGGTCTCCTAACTCTAGAATTGGTAGGGTTGCTTGCCGCTCTCGTAGGGGTCTAGGGGTGTGGATTTGGCTATTCATCGCGACCATGGAATCCGTATTTTATACTGGCTCGTATTGAAAACACGGACGTCCTAGTATATCCAATGTTTCATATGATTCTTCTGCTGCGATATCTGTGATGTGGTCATTTGATATGTTGTGATAGATACTGTATATAGTATATATGATATATTATATAGACGTTACTTATGTTTTACACCCGCGCTAGCCCTGCCCCGCTCTGCCGTTAGTTACCTAACCTAACGGTGCACGAGGGGACATCGAGGCGAATGCGGATGGCATAAGTGTACGTCGTATTTATCTGTGATGTTTAGGTACTTAAATGATGGGACTTCATTAATGAGATTAATGAAATAAAAGAAACCTAAAGATGTTGTGGAATCGAATTTTCAAAAACAGGTAGCTACAGTTCTTGCTTTGCATCGCGGTGTTCCTTTAAGAACATCCTGCACCTTATTCGATGAGGAAAGGGCCGACGATCCCTTCACCAGGAGTGACCCCTTTAGCAATAACTGGCAGATGCTACAACCCTCGGTTTGTCTTTTGATTGCTTCTATATTTTTTGCTTTGCACAACGGTATATATGATATATCCTGCACCTTATTCGATGAGGAAAGGGCCGACGATCCCTTCACCTGGAGTGACCCCTTTTGCAAAACTAGAAAAGCCTCAAAAACACTCCATTTTAAAATCATTTGATTCTACAATGATATCAAGTTCATTACGCAATAGGTTTTCAGAAAAACCTGTCGTAGCCCTCCGTCATTTCAGATAAGTCCTACTTAGTATTCGTGCTACGTTTGTTGACCTCCGTCAAGGCGTAGTGTGCGGTAGCTAACTAGTATTTATCTGCTTATGCATATGATGGAGATTGGGTTAGGGTAGTCGTACGGCCTTGTTGACCTCCGTCAAGGGTCGTGCGGGTGGGTTTGATTCAATTAAGAAATGACGGGTTGAACTTGACTAGTAGCCTATGGTTTGTTGACCTCCGTCAAGGTTATAGGGTGCTAGGGGCAAAATTATCGGGAATTTCAAGTGTTGAAATTTGCAATGAGATTGCATACCTTCTATGAGATAATTGGATCCCGATACCCACTGCGAGTAATTATTACTCCTGGGAGAGTTTTGCACTTTATAATTAGCCGATCTAGTAGGTGTCTAGAAAGGTGTCAACGGGGTTACGCCTCTGGGAAAACGAGGTTTACATTAATTATGTTCGTGCGAAAGCACGGGGACCTCCCTCAAAGTACCGATACTGGCCTGGCTGAAAGATTGGCGAACTTGTAGAGTGTAATTAATCCCGGCTAGTCTTTCCTTTTAGGGTTTGAAGGAAGATTTGATAAAAACAGTGGGAGCCATCCTGATTAGATAAAATAAATAACCAATCTAATCTTACAAGAGCGCACGCAGAGTGTTTTCTTCTCTCTCTCTCCAGGTAGCGACCATATCATGCCTTAATCAAGATAATAAGATGGATGTATTGACCAAACCCGCTTGTTATACTTAGCTGGAGAACGTTGGTCCCGCTCCAACTTATAATTGTTATAAGACAGAGCAGGAAATTGGGGATTACCAGAATTCCCGTGCCACCCAAACGAAGAAAGTGCATACCAATGCATCATCTTCGGGTGTGTTCATTACACAGAACTGTTTCTCAGTATCCTCTGCGTCCTGGGTATCTGATACCGGATCAGGATCCCAGATATGTAATCTGTTACATAGGGCTACAGAAAGGCAGAGAACTGAGAACGGGTGATAAGTTTCATGAGGCAGAAAATGGTGCAACTGTTGCAGCCAAGTATGTTGGTCACTGTCACCCTGTATTACCAAAATACATTGATTCTGAACAAATGTTATTAGATACCGAACCTGATGTACAAAATCATATCAGTCTCTTTATTAGTAAAGAAAGGATATAATTTTGTATTGTTGGATAATGTTTTGAACATTTCTTATATCAAAAGTTGATCGGTTCAGGCACGATATCTAAAAGTATTGATGTTCTAAATCGAACTACAGTTCTTAGTATACAGAATACACACAAGAGGAAGAGTTCAGAAATGAACAAATCCTTCTTGAGGTATTGTAGACTGGGTCATATCAATGCGACCCGACTAGCTGAAGTTACATATAGATGCATATTTAAATTAGTTTGAATTTACATCTTGTGAAACTTGCCAGTCATGTCACAGAGATAAGATGACCACAGCTCTGTTTATTGGAAACAGAGAAAGAGTTAGTGAACTCTTGGGATGATACATGTTGATGTATGAAGGTCCCCTGTCTACACATGCCAAGACCGGTTCTTTGTACTTCATTACATTCTCTGATGATCTCTCAAGATTCAGTCATATGTTCTTGTTGAAACACAAGTCCGAACCTTCTGAGATATTCACAGAATATAAGTTAGAAGTAGAGAACCAATACGGGTATAAGTATTATGTCCTTTGATGAGATCAAGGAGGAGAATACTTGTGCATAGAATTCCTGGAATATTCTAAAGGAGAATGAGATTCTCTCTCAGCATTACTCCTCCGTATACACCACAGCACGTCGGTGTATCGGGGCGGAGCAATCACACCCTATATGATAAGGTGTGCTCTATGATGAGTACTACTGAGTTACCTATTTCCTTTTGGGAGTTATGCGCTTGAGAAGCTGCATACCTATTGAATAGTGTTCCAATCAAATCAATTGCCTACCACTTCATATGTGATATGGAAAGGGAAGAGTCCATATCTTAATTTTGTTAAGATTTAGGGTTGTCCGGCCTATGTCTAAAAGCAAAAATCCGGACAAGATCGAGGAAAGGTCTGTTATGTAGAACTGGAAAGGTTCCAGCTATACAAACTACAGCAGATGATTTGGTAGAACCAAAGGATTCAGTAGATTCCAACGAACCTCAGCCTCTCCGCCGATCTAGTAGGGTTCCTCATCCGCCTGAGAGATACTTCGGTTTCTCGATGACAGTGGGAGCGAGGATTGCATCATGAGATGATGACCCAACTAGTTTCGAGCTGGCCATCAGGAGTGGGACTCTGTAAGAATGGCTGGATGCTTAGCGATCTGAGATGGAATCCTTATACACCAACAAAGTATGGACTTTGGTTGCTTTATCTGAAGGGTTAAATTCCCATCAGGAGCAAGTATATCTTGAGAAGATTACTTGGTGTACATGGAAAAGTTGAGACTTTCAAAGCTAGAGTTGTTAAAAGTTTGCATCATTGACCAGGTATGGATTATGATGAAACCTTTTCCAGTAGCTATGCTTAAGTCCATCCAGATCCTACTTGCCACGGCTACATACCATAACTACGATATCTGGTGGTTGGGTGTCATGACAGCTTTTCTAAATGATGTTTTCGAAGAAAACGTCTATAAGTACACAGCCAGAGGGCTTCGTAGACAGTGGGAGCAGCGGAAACGTGTGCAAGATGTTTTATGTGATAAAGCAGGCATCGCGGAGTTGGAACGTCTGTTTTGATGTGTAAGTCAAACAGTTTGACATCATCAAAATGGTAGATCAACCTTGTATAAACAAAAGGGTAGTAGGGAGTATGGTGGTGATCCTCGTAGAGTACGTAGATGACATACTCTTGATAAGAAAGGAGTTTCCTATGCTACGCTCGGTCAATCTCCGCTTATCACAATGATTCTCCATATAGGATCAAAGTGATACCTCCTAAATCCTGGGTTTTGGATCTATGAGATAGATCTAATTGGATATTAGGATACTCACTAATTGTAGTGAGATGGTATCAGTTGATCCTGGGGAGAATCACTGGAAAGGTTCCAGAGTGATAATGACGACTGAAAGTCAGTCACATGCATTGTCTTTACCCTCAGGAAAGGGACGGTATGTTGGAAGAGTTCCAAGCTAGATACCGTGGCAAACTAGACGATAAAGGCTGCATACATCGCTACTTATGATAATACCAAAGAGGCTGTCTAGGTGTATATTAGTTCATGAGATGAACTTCGTTCCTCCCATTGTGTGACAATGGAGTTGTGGCTTATGCCAAGGAACGCCCGTCCCGTCAGTGATCCAGACATATTCTAAGGCAGTATCACCTGATCATGGAGATGGTTGATCTCCAGGGGATCGAGGTTAGGAGAGAAGACTCAGAGGAAAACACGATGGATCCACTCACAAAGGCCTTTTCCCAGAGAGAGATTTTTATGGGATGGTTGAGTATGAGATACTGCAACCACTGCTACAGATGGCCCTAGTGCAAGTGGGAGATTGTTAGTTATATGTATGCCCTAGAGGCCATTACTATACATAGGATGTATATTGTAGTGGATGCTTGGACATATATAGGGAGGACTTTCTTGCTCGACATGATAGTATGCTATCTGGTTGCTCTTTACCTTAGCGTGTACACTAATTGACTCTCTGTTACATGTTGGTAAAGCCCTGAGGATGTGTACTTGACTACCTAGACAATGATGCGGATCATACTAGTGGGGACATGGTAGTCCATAAGTACATCCTTCAAGGTCCCTAGTCGTGGGTGTATCGAGACGGGGCATCGTTATACCAGAGTAGACTAGCGTATACCTTCTCGACCCATACAGATGGGCGATAGATGATCCCATATCCATTGGTGTTTGACATCAGAGATGATATATGGGTGCTCAGTGGAGACTGGGTACACTGGACGGACTCGCCGAGAACTCCCAGATGGTATTATACCTTACGTCAGATGGCAGTTCTCTGATGACACTGGTACAGGTTAGTCTGTAGACCCGAGATCGTCATAGAGTCTTGTGTGATTCCCACTGTGCTTTGATTTCCACCTTACCATGTCCAAGAGGGCGTGCAAAACGGTGGTTTTTGGGTACGTCCCGAATCACATGGAGGCAATGAGCGATAGGAGGGGATTCGTCTCTCCCGGTATAGGGAGTTGATGTTGTGCTGTGTTCGATTGGCTATAACCGGAAATCCCTGGCCAGGGTTGCTGAGATTTACTGGTAAGTGTTACCAGTAGTTTCTCGAACTGTTATAGACCTCATATCGACACGACTTATCAAGCTATTGGGGTCTGACGTTTACCACCCCTAGGCGAGATATGCGACATATCAGACGACGAGACCGGACTGTACGGTAAGTGTTGCTGGTTGGATTCACAGGAGTGTGAGCGGACTTGCTCGTTGATCTTCTGATCGCTCAATACCCGGGTGGCCGTTACGTTTAGCGGACCGCTTGCGGCTTGTGGGTGTTTGATATGATCATCACCTGCTGCCGGCGTATTGACAAGTCTTTAGAGTCCTACACAGAGGTTTCCTGGCTCAAGCGAAATGAAATAGGAGCGCATATGAGATATGTGCGGGACCGAGAATACTACCAGTATGTGATACTGTATTCTATTCTCGCGATATGTGACATTGATCGGTTATATGCGATATAGCCGGGTTATCGGATCAAGTGTTGATTCGATAAGTTGTTACTATTGATATTAGTCGGTTATATGCAATATGACCGGATCATTAAGTCAAGTGTTGATTTAATGATTTAATGTATAATTATATATTTGATATATTACTTTACATTAACTAATATTGGTTCACTTAAGATGTTTTTCTCACTTGATTGTGCACATTGTATATGTGATATATTTTTTGTGTACAAGATTGTATCATGTTTGATGATACATGCAAACTTGGGTATGTGTTTATTTTAAACCATGTTTAGTTAATGGTTAGGGTTTAGGGTTTTATTTTCTTTATTTATTTTGGTAAAAACTAAATGGTGGATTTTATTGTTTTGGCTTCATTCTTCATGAAGTTTCTAAGCATCTTTGAAAAAGTCTACCATTTTGTTTTTTCCTAAACCTAACCATTACCTAAACCCTAGTTTAATCTCTACATGAGTTTACTAACCCATGGTTGCTATATGATAAGCATCACTTGAATTTTCTTTTTAAGATAATTCATTTTCTTTTCTTCATCTTCATCTTCTTCATGAGTTGAAGAATGCTTACTAGAAAATTCTAAGTGATGATTCCAAGTGAGAAATCCAAATCCAAAGTGAACCCGCTTCCTATTTCTTCATCCTCTACCACTTGCCATGTAGTAGAGTGTGTTATCTTCACAAGTTCCATGACCTAGTGAAGGTGGAGCTTGAGTTTGAGTCGTCTCGACGTAGATCATCTTCGGCATCGAAGTCAACGACCTAGCCCGCCCATTTCTCCGATGAAACCGACGCTAGAGTCCGGGATTCCGATGATCGCAGCGGAGGGACATCAACACGGAGCTAGAGAAGTGGAGGACCGGATCTACAAAGGTTGTAGTCCCTTTCACTTAGCAATAAAGTTGTTTACTTGCTTGTTCCGCCTAATCTTTAGTTAACGATCTAGCATTAGGGTTTCTCGGCACAAGAAAAATTTGATTTTGGCATGGTTGATGCCTTGTGGAACCTCTTGGGTGTGCCTAGGAACCCTACAATATTCAGTGTACATTCTTGCTCGACATGATAGTGTGCTATCTGGTTCTTCTTTATCTGACATGTTGACTTGATCATGCTTTTATTCATTCACACATGTTGATAAAACCCTGAGGATATTGGCTTGACTACTGTGATTATGATGGAGATCATACTAGTGGGACGTCTGTTGTTTATAAGCATATCCTAAAATGTCCCTAGTCGTAGGTGTATCGAGATGGGGCATCGATATACCAAAGTAGACTAGCGTATATGATACTAGACCCATATGATGGGTGATGGATGTTCCTACATCCATTGATGTTTGACATCAAGATCGTATACGGGTGCTCAGTAGTGACTGGGTACACTGGACGGACTCGCCGAGAACTTTTATATGGTATTATATCTATTGTCGGATAGCAGTGCTCAAGTGACACTGGTACAGGTTAGTCTATAGACCCGAGATCGTCATAGAGTCTTGTGTGTTCTCCCACTGTACTTTGATTACCACCCTACCATGGCTCTACTGAGTCGTGCAAACAGGTGGCTTTTGGGTACAGTCCCGAGACACACGAAGACGATGAGCAATAGGAGGGGTTTCATCTCTCCTGGTATTGGGAGTTGATGCTGTGCTGTGCTCGATTGGCTATATCAGTAAGTCCCTGGCCAGAGCTGTTGAGATTTACTGGTAAGTGTTATCAGTAGTTTCTCGATCTGTTATAGACCATTCATCAGCACGACTTATTGAGTTATTGGGGTCGACGTTACCATCCCTAGACTCGATATGCAGCATATCTGACGAAGAGACCGGACTGTACGGTAGTGTTGTCGGTTGGCTCGACGGGAGTTGTGACAAGTTCGCTTGTTTTCTTCTTATCGCTCAATACTCGGGTGGCCATTACGTTTAGCTGATCTCTTGCGGCTTGGGGGCGCTTGATATGATCACCACCCACTGCCGGCGTATTGACGAGTCTTAGAGTCCCACAATGGAGTTACCTAGTCCAGGCGAAACGATATGGTGTGCATGTGAGATATGCGCGAGGACCCGATTAAATGCGTGTATGTGATACCGTATATTAATCGAGCGGTTTGCTATTGGTCGGGTCGTATGTGATATGACCGGTTTGCTAAATCAAGAGTAGATTTATCATTGACCATAAGCTTTTTCACTTTAAACCCATCTTGTCTTTTGTTGTATGCATGCATGTATGCATTTATTCTCATTGATGCACATATAGATGTGCATGCACACATACATGCATACACTCTTGTATCATGGATTGTGGCAATATAAGACTTACATGTTAGTAAATATATACATATTTATTTTTGAGTGGAAACAAATAGAATAATTCATGGTTGATTTTTCTTCTCTCCATTAACCTTTCCACTAACCATGAGTTAACATTCTATGCTTGTTTTTTGCTCCAAAATAAATATCTAGATATTTATTAACTTATGGTTAAAGATGAGAAGGAAAATATATATATGTTTTTCTTTCTCATTTTTATCATCTTGATCATTATCTCTTGAGCTCTTCATCTTGCCATCTTCTTCCTCCTCACTCTCTTGCTCTCTAGCTTTTAGTAGTGAACAAAAGAGTGATCAAGTTAGGGTTTTGAAGTGAGAAAACAAACCACATCACCATTCTACACTACTCTTGCCCATTAGTTTAGAGTGTTGGCTTCAACTTCTTCTCTTGATCTAGTGAAGCATCTAGCTTGGACAAAGAGGACTCCGGGTGGATCGTCGTGGACCTAAAGGATCTCAAGCGAGCTTCTTTCAACTCTCAAGTGGTCAAGGAGTCTAGCGTAGGGAGCTACAAAGGTTGTATTCTCAAACCCTAGCTTTTTACCACTTGTGTTTGTGTTAAATTTTGTTACCCTAGATTTTCTAGTGTGATCCCTAGGTTAGTTTCTTTAGCACCCTAAATTTTAATATGGCATGTGTGGTGCTACTAAACCCTAGTAGTGGTGCTGGAGAAACAACTTCATGGTATCAGAGACTAACTAGAAGCCTAGACGATGTTACGACCAAAACCGTGTCTACCACGCCATATGAGATATGGCTTGGGAAGAGACCATCTCTTAAACGAATTAAGATTTGGGGTTGTCCGGCCTATGTTAAAAAGCAGAATCCGGATAAACTCGAGACACGGTCAGTCATGTATAATTTTGTGGGATATCCAAAGAATTCTTATGGATATCTTTTCTACCACAAGGAGGAACAAAAAGTGTTTGTTTCTCAGTATGCCACGTTTTTGGAAAAAGAGTTTTTTTTACAAATAATACAGATGGAAGTATGGTAGATCTAGAAGAGGTTCTAGAAACACAAACTGTCACGCCCCGCTTCCCAGAGTACGCAAGATTGGGCACGTGACATAGCCAACCATGCTACCTGTGGGTAGGAAATATCCATCCACAGTCACATTACGGTTGTAAAGATATCAAGAACAAAATAATGAACTAATCTAACACATGTCCAAATCCATAATAACAAGAGTCAATAAACAATAAGTGCGGAAGCAAATAATCCAATACAATAACTAAACAGTACGTCCCATAATGCGGGCTCACATTTGGAAATGAAATGAAAATAAATAAACTAAACCCTAAGGAACTCACAGTTCAGCCTGTTGGCTGAAGTACTCCTGCTCGGTCGTCGATAGTGGTACGGAATCTGGGCCATGCAAAACCCAGACGTCAGCGCATCATGTCAACCAAATAATATAATATAAACATGGTAATAAGCAATGCAGATATGAACATGAATAAAGCAGTACTATGGATTAACAATGCAGAGTAATGTGCAGTGGTGGCTAAACTGTCCTATCAGGTTTCTACTCTATAGTCTTTGAAATCAATTGATGAATCGTCGATGTAACTCAATAGTATCCCGTGCGTGCCCGGGACCACGGTCAAGGTCCTCGGGGCTGAATCCGAGACGTGCCGCTAAGCAGTAATAGGTAGTAGGATGGATGAGTGATGTCAGCATCATCACTCCCGGACTGGCCAAGCCCGTAAGACTGATCAGAACAAGTATCGAACTGTTGAGTTACAAGTCGGTTTCACCTTTGATTTCCCCATACCCCAAGCTATGTATGTCAGGTCGGGTATTCAGTAGTCAAGGACTAATGCCAACACAAGATCAGGTAAAAGTAGGTCTGTCTGGGTAGACAGCAGGAATGGTCAGGTTTGTCGGCATTAGGCATGAATCAGGTAACAGGTCAGGTCGCTTTTCAACAGGTTGAGTCGATATGTACAGGGTGCCATGTCCGGTGTATCAGTACATGTGTCAGGTGTATCAAGATCGGTCAATATGTAATGCAATCAAATGTATGCTGATAACAGGTATAGTAACGAATAAGAAACAATAGCAGGAACAGCAAATAACAATATTATTCCATGTAAACACAGTGATGCATTGTATTCTCTTATTAACAGGTTCAAGCACCCTTGGGGTGCAATAATCACAGTGTAGCACAATATTAATAACAGCAGGCAATAAAGATATAAGTGTGCGACTATTATCCTCTAAATATTAAAATGATTAGCAGGCAGTTATTATTAAGGTTAAGTGGCAAAATACGATTTAGGTGGCAGTATTATAATGTACATCATATTTCATCCAATGAGATAAGTAGCAATACTTAGTTAAAACAGCAAGTTGTATGAGTCAAATATTTAATTAGTTTAACGTAGCATGTAGCAAGAAATCTTGCCTCGACGGTTTCGCAAACCGGAAAGCTCGGATGCAATGTTGGCAGAAACACGAGACGGGTGCATGGACTTCGGATCGAGTCCCAACAGCGAGCAGCGGGACCACACGGACTAGGGTACTCCGCTGGAGCGTCGGGTTCAAACGACGGCACGGTCGGAATCCGGCAAAAGTCAAAAGCACGAAGTTAGCAACGCGATACATGTGGCAAACGACCAGCGGGGGTTTTGTACCAATGGAAAGTAGAGGGATGCTTACAGGGAGACACCAGGGGCAACCACGACGGGCTCGACGGCGATGGGGCACCGGCGAGGCAGCGACGGCGGCTGCAAAGGCTGGACAGCCTCTGGGTTCGCTGGAGAGGGTGGTGCGACGAGTAGAGGAGGGTGGCGGTCGGCTCTGGTGATCGAGGGGGAAAGGAGGTGGTCGGAAGTGGCGCGGGTGACGTCGACGAGGGTCGACGGCACGTTTCCGGCGACCCGGGGATTGGTGCTAGGGTCGGGCTCGGGTCTGGTGGTGGTCCGGCGAGGGGATGAGGAAGGCGACGACGAGGTCGGGACGAGGAGGAAGAGAGGGAGTCGCAGGCATCGTCGGTGACGGGAGGCGGCGTCGACGGCGAGATCTGCGGCCGGGTGATGTCGTCGGGTTTGGGTGCAGGCGCGGAAGAGAACGGAGGAAGGAGGAGGAGGGTGCGGTAAGGCCGAGGAGGCGAAGGCGGCGACGGCGAGGTCGCGGGGAGGTCGGCGGCGCAAGCACGGGGAGCTAGGGTTAGGGTTGCGAGAGGTTTCTCGTGATGGGGAAGAGAAGGAGGCGGCTGCATGATGAATATATATAGGAGGAGAGAGAGAGAGTTGTTAGAGAGAGAGAGAAAGAGAATGGAGCGAGACAGAGAGAGGCGGAGAGAGATAGAGAGGGAAAGGGGGGCCCACGAGGGATTTAAATCCCTCGTGATTGGCTGCCCAAGAGAAAGGAATTATTTTAAAAAGATTTTGAAAGGATTTAAAACGATTTAACTGTTAAAGAATATATATATTCGTATATATTTCAGCTTTATGATATTAATTAAATGGGCCTTTTTGGCGCTAAATGAAACATTTCTAAATCGCGCCCGGGTTGCGCCCAAATGTTCCAAATTCAAATTATAGGATTTTAAGCGATTTCCAAATTTTGAAAAGAGGTGTTTTGTGATTAAAAAGCATGCCCCCAAGTCGGACACTTGCACGCGCGTAGTCGTCCAAACTTGCCCGTTTAGCCGAACGGGACGAAATCTCGACACGCGGACGCTACCACGCGACTAGTGGCGACGAGTAGGCCAACCTGGATATTTTTTATTTCATTTTAGGTGTTAAAATTTGTTATGTGCCAAAATGACTTAACCGGTTAAAATTTAGCAATAAACATCAAACAATCAAAATAATTGGAAAGAGCAATATAATACACTCAACTAGCAATAGAAATAGTATTACCGGGCTCGGGTGTTACATCATACCCAACTACAAAAGAATTTCGTCCTCGAAATTCCAAGAATACAAGATAGCTAACTACTGGAAAAGGTAAGGGAATTTCTGCCGGATCTCGTCTTCTCGCTCCCAAGTGGATTCTCCATGCGATCGATTACCCCAAGAAACTAGCACAAGAGGGATAACCTTGTTCTTCAGAACCTTTTCTCTTCGATCCTTGATTTCAACTGGTCGCTCCTCAAAGGTTAGGTCCTCGCGTACAGTCAACTCCGAATGATCCAAGACATGGGTCTCATCGCGAACATACCTCCACAGTTGAGACACATGGAACACATCGTGCACTCCTGCCAATGACTGTGGTAACGCCAAACGGTACGCTACCTCTCCAACACGCTCCAATATCTCGAAGGGTCCAACGAATCGAGGGCTAAGCTTTCCCCGACTTCCAAAGCGAATCACCCCTCTAGTCGGTGATATCTTCAGGAATACCAAATCACCCACGGCGAACTCTAGAGGTCTTCTTGACGTGTCGGCCCAACTTTTCTGTCGGTCTTGAGCTGCCTTCATATGCTTCCTGATTGTATTCACCTTCTCGACTGTCTGTACCACCAAATCTGGTCCTAGTTGCCTTCGTTCACCAACATCATCCCAACAAACAGGCGAACGGCACTTACGACCATACAACGCTTCAAACGGAGCCATCTGAATAGTCGCTTGGAAGCTATTGTTGTACGAAAACTACACCGGGTGTAGATGATCCTCCCAAGAACCTTTGAAGTCCAACATGCAAGCCCTCAACATATCTTCAAGGGTCTGGATCGTTCTCTCCGATTGTCCATCAGTTTGAGGATGATAAGCTGTGCTAAACTTCAATCGAGTCCCCAAACTTTCTTGTAAACTCCTCCAGAAGTGCGACAAGAACCGAGTGTCCCGATCGGACACGATGCTTACCGGTACTCCATGCAGTCTTACAATCTCCTGCATGTACCGTTCTGCCAAAGTCTCTGTCGATTGACCAACCCGAAAAGGAATAAAGTGAGCCGCCTTGGTCAACCGATCGACAACCACCCATACTGCATTGTTGCCCTTTGGACTCCGCGGTAAAGCCGTCACGAAATCCATGGTTATATGTTCCCACTTCCACTGAGGAATCGGAAGTGGTTGCAACAAACCAGCAACCCTTTGGTGTTCAGCCTTGACTTGCTGACATACCAAGCACTTAGCCACGAAACGAGCAATTTCCCGTTTCATACCTTCCCACCAGAAGTGCTGTCGAATATCTTGGTACATCTTTGTCCCTCCTGGATGTACAGAGTAAGCTAAACTGTGTGCCTCCTTCATAAGCTCTTCACGCACATCCCCTTTTGGCACACACACACGGCTACCGTATCTTAACGAACCATCTTCATGGATCAGTAAATCGGTTTGTAGTCCGGCTTCAACCTGCTCTCGAAACTTTGGTAGTCTAGGATCCTGCAATTGCGACGCTTTAATCTTCTCAACTAAGGCCGATTGCACTTGCAATTGCATCAATTGCCCCGTAGCATGTGGTATCACAACCTCCAAGTCGAATCTCCGAAAATCCGCAATGATCTCCCTCTGTGCGGTCAACACCTGAATTGCTGGTAACCGACTTAGCGCATCCGGCACGACGTTAACTTTTCCCGGATGGTACTTAAGATCAAGGTCGTAGTCGGCCATCAGCTCCAACCATCTGCGTTGCCTCATGTTCAACTCCTTCTGAGTGAACACATATTTCAAACTCTTGTGATCCGTAAAGACTTCGACTCTCTCGCCCAAAAGGTAGTGTCTCCAAATCTTCAGGGCGAAGATCACGGCTGCAAGCTCTAAGTCATGAGTCGGATAATTCTTCTCATGAGTCTTCAGTTGTCTCGATGCGTAAGCGACGACTTTCCCATTCTGCATCAAAACACATCCCAATCCCTTTCCGGATGCGTCGCTAAGAATCACCAGTCCTCCTGAATCATCCGGTATGGTTAGGATAGGGGCGGTTATCAACTTCTGCTTTAACGTCTCGAAGGCCAATGTACATCTATCCGTCCAAACAAACGGTACTTCCTTACGCGTAAGCTTGGTTAACGGCTCTGCCAACGGGCGAAGTTCTCCACAAATCTTCTGTAGTATCCGGCGAGTCCAAGAAAACTTCTTATCTCTGCAACATTCTTTGGAATAGGCCAATCTCGAACTGCTGCAATCTTCTCGGGATCGACGGCGATTCCATTGTCCGACACAACATGCCCCAGAAACTTCACTTCTTCCAGCCAGAATTCGCACTTACTCATCTTCGCGAATAATTTCTCCTGTCTCAGCATCTGCAGGGCAATCTTTAAATGCTCTGCATGCTCCTCCGGACTCTTCGAGTATACCAGAATATCGTCAATGAATACCACAATAAACTGGTCCAAGAATGGTGAAAAGATCCTGTTCATCAAATCCATGAATATTGCCAGCGCATTAGTCACTCCGAAGGGCATCACCAAATACTCGAAATGTCCATATCTAGTTCGAAACGCCGTCTTGCAAATGTCTTCTGCTTTCACTCGGACCTGATGATATCCTGATCGCAAGTCCAGTTTCGAGAATACCCTCGCGCCACTAAGCTGTTCAAAAAGTTCTCCAATGCGAGGGATCGGGTACTTGTTCTCAATAGTGACCCGGTTCAATTCTCGATAATCAATGCACATCCTTCTCGTGCCATCCTTCTTCTTTACTAAAAGAACTGGAGCTCCCCAAGGCGAGTTGCTGCTTCGAATCCAACCTTTCTCGAGTAATTCACCAACTTGTTTCTTAACTTCCTCCAATTCCACCGGTGCCATCGGATAATAAGATTTTGATACTGGCGCTGTACCAGGAATGAGGTCAATCGCAAACCCCACAACTCGCTTCGGCGGTAAGCCTGATATATCTTCAAACGCATCCATAAAGTCGCGAACAACTGACGGCTCTTCATTACTATCCTCTCCCATTGTCGCAAGAACACTGTTTGTCGGCCTAGCCCTAAACTCGACTGGCCCGACAAAGCTGCTTCCTCCAGTGAAAGTAAACTTAGGATGTCCGGGAATCTGGAAAATTACTTTCCTTGCTCTACAGTCAATGTGTGCGTGGAAAGTGCCAAGAAAATCCATTCCCAAGACTACTTCATAACTGCCCGTATCTATCACCAAGAAATCTGCAAAGAACTCTCGTCCACAAACAACAACTGTACCATCTCTACACTCCTTACTAGCTATGATTTTCCCATTCCCAGTGTGTATGTCCCAAAACTAGACAGGATCGTGCAGGTAATCGAGTGTATAGTTATAAATTTGGATGACATAAAACAGTGGGATGCTCCGAAATTAAATAATGCCAATGCGGGAAAACCATGAACGAGTAAATTACCTGAAACCACTTCTCCTGATGCCTTAGCTTCCTCAGCTGTCAACGTGAACACTCGAGCCTGATTTGGTCCTTGAGTCAGCTGTTTCTGCCCTTGGAACGGTCCCTGCGGAGGCTTCTGTATATCATCTTTCGTGCGAAGCTTCGACGAACAAGCATTAACGGCGTGATCTGCCGCTCCACATCTAAAACAGAGTCCCAGCCTCTTACGACACTCCTTTCGCACATGTCCGGGTACATGGCAGTAGTTACAAATCACGCTCCCTTTCCGATCACCCATAATTGTTTTCTTGATTGGTGCTATGCTGCGCCTGTTCACCGGAATACTTCTACGTACAGACGTTTGGTTCAGTGCAAATGCCGGTTCCAGCTCGGTCTGTTCCTTTAGATTCTCCAGCAATCCCCTTATCACTCTATGCCTGGCGGCTAAGACCGCACGTCTTTGGTCCATCTTCAAATTCTGACCGGCCATATTCCTGGAAATCAAAGTACCCAACATTAGCATGATGATAGATTCTGAGTATAGATCAAGGCTAGAACTCCAAGATACTTAAATAGAGTACTGCATTGTAGCTATGCCGCGGTATCATAGCCGCAATTACTTAACTCCACCCAAGTCGCCTAAGTCCTAGAGATAACAAGAAATTAGGTTTTCGAGTTGACAATGCAAAGTAAGTTTGCATGTCGATTTGATCCGGAAGAATGATTCAAGGATGGTAAAACGGTCAAGACGGCAGGACATGTTTCCTAATTACGGGTATTGTGATTCGTGTATTGGGTACAATACCCAACTACAAAAGAATCAACCCGACTATCCTATGGCTCTGATACCAAAAGAACCATGTCACGCCCCGCTTCCCAGAGTACGCAAGATTGGGCACGTGACATAGCCAACCATGCTACCTGTGTGTAGGAAATATCCATCCACAGTCACATTACGGTTGTAAAGATATCAAGAACAAAATAATGAACTAATCTAACACATGTCCAAATCCATAATAACAAAAGTCAATAAACAATAAGTGCGGAAGCAAATGATCCAATACAATAACTAAACAGTACGTCCCATAATGCGGGCTCACATCTGGAAATGAAATGAAAATAAATAAACTAAACCCTAAGGAACTCACAGTTCAGCCTGTTGGCTGAAGTACTCCTGCTCGATCGTCGATAGTGGTACGGAATCTGGGCCATGCAAAACCCAGACGTCAGCGCATCATGTCAACCAAATAATATAATATAAACATGGTAATAAGCAATGCAGATATGAACATGAATAAAGCAGTACTATGGATTAACAATGCAGAGTAATGTGCAGTGGTGGCTAAACTGTCCTATCAGGTTTCTACTCTATAGTCTTTGAAATCAATTGATGAATCGTCGATGTAACTCAATAGTATCCCGTGCGTGCCCGGGACCACGGTCAAGGTCCTCGGGGCTGAATCCGAGACGTGCCGCTAAGCAGTAATAGGTAGTAGGATGGATGAGTGATGTCAGCATCATCACTCCCGGACTGGCCAAGCCCGTAAGACTGATCAGAACAAGTATCGAACTGTTGAGTTACAAGTCGGTTTCACCTTTGATTTCCCCATACCCCTAAGCTATGTATGTCAGGTCGGGTATTCAGTAGTCAAGGACTAATGCCAACACAAGATCAGGTAAAAGTAGGTCTGTCTGGGTAGACAGCAGGAATGGTCAGGTTTGTCGGCATTAGGCATGAATCAGGTAACAGGTCAGGTCGCTTTTCAACAGGTTGAGTCGATATGTACAGGGTGTCATGTCCGGTGTATCAGTACATGTGTCAGGTGTATCAAGATCGGTCAATATGTAATGCAATCAAATGTATGCTGATAACAGGTATAGTAACGAATAAGAAACAATAGCAGGAACAGCAAATAACAATATTATTCCATGTAAACACAATGATGCTTTGTATTCTCTTATTAACAGGTTCAAGCACCCTTGGGGTGCAATAATCACAGTGTAGCGCAATATTAATAACAGCAGGCAATAAAGATATAAGTGTGCGACTATTATCCTCTAAATATTAAAATGATTAGCAGGTAGTTATTATTAAGGTTAGGTGGCAAAATACGATTTAGGTGGCAGTATTATAATGTACATCATATTTCATCCAATGAGATAAGTAGCAATACTTAGTTAAAACAGCAAGTTGTATGAGTCAAATATTTAATTAGTTTAACGTAGCATGTAGCAAGAAATCTTGCCTCGACGGTTTCGCAAACCGGAAAGCACGGATGCAATGTCGGCAGAAACACGAGACGGGTGCACGGACTTCGGATCGAGTCCCAACAGCGAGCAGCGGGACCACACGGACTAGGGTACTCCGCTGGAGCGTCGGGTTCAAACGACGGCACGGTCGGAATCCGGCAAAAGTCAAAAGCACGAAGTTAGCAATGCGATACATGTGGCAAACGACCAGCGGGGGTTTTGTACCAATGGAAAGTAGAGGGATGCTTACAGGGAGACACCAGGGCCAACCACGACGGGCTCGACGGCGATGGGGCGCCGGGGAGGCAGCGACGGCGGCTGCGAAGGCTGGACAGCCTCTGGGTTCGCTGGAGAGGGTGGTGCGACGAGTAGAGGAGGGTGGCGGTCGGCTCTGGTGATCGAGGGGGAAAGGAGGTGGTCGGAGGTGGCGCGGGTGACGTCGACGAGGGTCGACGGCACGTTTCCGGCGACCCGGGGATTGGTGCTAGGGTCGGGCTCGGGTCTGGTGGTGGTCCGGCGAGGGGATGAGGAAGGCGACGACGAGGTCGGGACGAGAAGGAAGAGAGGGAGTCGCAGGCGTCGTCGGTGACGGGAGGCGGCGTCGACGGCGAGATCTGCGGCCGGGTGATGTCGTCGGGTTTGGGTGCAGGCGCGGAAGAGAACGGAGGAAGGAGGAGGAGGGTGCGGTAAGGCCGAGGAGGCGAGGGCGGCGACGGCGAGGTCGCGGGGAGGTCGGCGGCGCAAGCACGGGGAGCTAGGGTTAGGGTTGCGAGAGGTTTCTCGTGATGGGGAAGAGAAGGAGGCGGCTGCATGATGAATATATATAGGAGGAGAGAGAGAGTCGTTAGAGAGAGAGAGAGAAAGAGAATGGAGCGAGACAGAGAGAGGCGAAGAGAGATAGAGAGGGAAAGGGGGGCCCACGAGGGATTTAAATCCCTCGTGATTGGCTGCCCAAGAGAAAGGAATTATTTTAAAAAGATTTTGAAAGGATTTAAAACGATTTAACTTTTAAAGAATATATATATTCGTATATATTTTAGCTTTATGATATTAATTAAATGGGCCTTTTTGGCGCTAAATGAAAAATTTCCAAATCGCGCCCGAGTTGCGCCCAAATGTTCCAAATTCAAATTATAGGATTTTAAGCGATTTCCAAATTTTGAAAAGAGGTGTTTTGTGATTAAAAAGCATGCCCCAAGTCGGACACTTGCACGCGCGCGTAGTCGTCCAAACTTGCCCGTTTAGCCGAACGGGACGAAATCTCGACACGCGGATGCTACCACGCGACTAGTGGCGACGAGTAGGCCAACCTGGATATTTTTTATTTCATTTTAGGTGTTAAAATTTGTTATGTGCCAAAATGACTTAACCGGTTAAAATTTAGCAATAAACATCAAACAATCAAAATAATTGGAAAGAGCAATATAATACACTCAACTAGCAATAGAAATAGTATTACCGGGCTCGGGTGTTACACAAACTACAAATAACGACTTGGTTGAACCGGCTGTTGCAACAGAACCTGAGGAAGCTCGGCCACTCCGTAGGTCTGGTAGGACTTCTCGCCCACCGGAGAGGTACTATGGTTTCCTCATTGATAGTGACAGAGAAGACTGCATCATGGAGGATGATGATCCTACCAGCTTTCAGCAAGCTATCACGAGTGGAGACTCTATGAAGTGGCCGGATGCCAAGAGATCTGAAATGGAGTCTATGTACACCAACAAAGACCAAGTTTGGACTATGACGAAACATTTTCTCCCGTAGCCATGCTTAAATCCATTCGGATCCTACTTGCTATTGCTGCTCACTACGACTATGAAATCTGGCAGATGGACGTTAAAACAGCATTTCTAAATGGAGATTTAGAAGAATGCGTTTATATGGATCAGCCAGAGGGCTTTATTGACAATGGGAGCAGCGTGAAAGCATGTAGATTGCTTAAATCCATTTATGGATTAAAGCAGGCATCACGGAGTTGGAACATCTGTTTCGATGATGTTATCAAAGAGTTTGATTTCATCAAAAATCCAGATGAACCTTGTGTTTATAAGAAGGCTGTAGGGAGAGCTGTCACATTCCTCGTATTGTACGTGGATGACATTCTTCTGATAGGAAATGATATTCCTATGCTACAGTCGGTCAAATCTTTCTTATCACTAAGGTTCTCCATGAAGGACCTGGGTGATGCCACATACATTCTTAGCATTAGGATCTATAAGGATATATCCAAGAGGTTATTAGGATTGTCCCAAACCAGTTACATTAACACCATCCTAAAAAGGTTTAGTATGGAAGACTCCAAGCGGGGTGCCTTACCCGCTTGCCATGGGGTCACTCTCTCTAAGGACTCTTGCCCAAAGACCGATGAAGAAAGAGCTCGCATAAGCATTATACCCTATACTTCTGCAGTAGGATCTATAATGTATGCGATGTTATGTACACGTCCAGATGTAGCTTATGCACTTAGTGTAGTAAGCAAGTATCAATCCAACCCAGAGAAACACTGAATAGCTGTGAAGAACATTCTTAAGTACTTACGAAGGACTAAAGAATTGTTCTTAGTGTATGGTAATGGAGATCTCCAGATGGAGGCCTTTACCGATTCGAGCTTCCAGAGTGATAAGGACGACAGCAAATCTATCTCTGGGTTAGTATTTACCCTTTTTGGAGGGGCGGTAAGTAGGAAGAGTTCCAAACAGGATACCGTTGCAGACTCTACGATGGAGGTCGAGTACATTGCTGCTGCCACCAAGGAAGCCGTCTGGATGAGGAAGTTCGTCTCGGGGCTAGAAGTAGTTCCAACCATTATTGATCCAATACCATTGTATTGTGATAATAATGGGGCTATGGCGTTAGCCAAGGAGCCCGGGTCCCATCAGCGGTCCAGACACATCCTAGGAGCTTTCATTTGATCCGGGAGATTGTAGATCGCCGCGAGATCGAGATTAGGAGAGTAGACACAAAGAATAACACCGTGGATCCATTCACCAAGGCCCTCCCTCAGCCGCAGCATGAGCGACTTTTTGAGATGTTGGGTATGAAATACGCCAATAACTGGTCCTAGTGCAAGTGGGAGAATGTTGGATATATGTATGCCCTAGAGGCCATTATATGATAGTGGATGTATTTATACATATATTGTAGGGTTCCTAGGCACTCTAATGAGGTCTCACAAGGCATCAACCATGCCAATTTCAAATTTTACGGGTGCCGAGAAACCCTAATACGGATCGTTGGCTAGAAGTTTAGGCGACAAAGCAACTAGTTAACTACTTTAACTAAGAGTACGGAAATACAACCTTTGTAGATCCGGTCCTCTACCTCCACGGCTCCGTGATGAAGTCCTCTCCACTGTCCAAATGAAATCCCGGGCTCTAGCGTCGGGTTCATCGGAGAAATGGGCGGGCAAGGTCGTCGGCTTCGTGCCGAAGATGATCTACGTCGAGGCATCACAAGATCAACTCCCACTTCACCATGTCATGAAACTTGTGAAGAAAACACACTCTACTACTTGGCAAGAGGTAGAGGATGAAGAAATAGGAGATGGGTTCACTTTAGAATTGGATTTCTCACTCTTTTCATCAAGTTGCCATTGATGAGGAAAGCTTTTTCCTCAAGTGAAGAAGAAGAAGAAGAAGATGAATATTATGATAAGTATTCTCAAAAAGGAAATAAAATGAATACTTATCATAATGTAACCATGGTCAAGTGTAGAGAATAGACTAGGGTTAAGTGGAATGGTTAGGGTTAAGCATGAGACAAAATGGTGACTTAGTCAAAGCTTCATGAAGCTTCAAATACAAACAAAGAAAGCCACCATTTCCCCTTTTTCTTTTCCAAAGTAAAATAAATGAAATAAATAAATAAATGAATAAGAAAATGAAAACCCTAACCATTACACAACCATGGTTTAATCTTTACACAAACCCTAGTTAGCATGTATCATCAAACATGATACAAACTTGTGTACAAAAGTATATCACATATACAATGTACACAATCCAAGTGAGAAAATCCATTTAAAGTGAACCAATACTAGTTAATGCAAAGTAATATATCAAATATATAATTATGCATTAAATCATCAAATCAACACTTGATTTAACGATCCGGTCATATCGCATATGACCGACTAATATTCAATGTATCGTTTTATCGAATCAATCCTCGATTCGATAACTAGGTTATATCGCATATAACCATTCGACACATTCATCGCGAGAATGAAATACGGTATCACATACACGCATTATTCTCGGTCCCGCACATATCTCATATGCGCTCCTATTTCGTTTTGCTTGAGCCAGGAAACCTCTGTGTAGGACTCTAAAGACTCGTCAATACGTCGGCAGCAGGTGATGATCATATCAAACACCCACAAGCCGCAAGCGGTCTGCTAAACGTAACGGCCATCCGGGTATTGAGCGATCAGAAGATCGACGAGCAAGCCCGCTCACACTCAAGTGAATCCAACCAGTAACACTACCGTACAGTCCGGTCTGATCGTCTCATATGTCGCATATCTCGTCTAGGGGTGGTAAACGTCAGACCCCAATAACTCGATAAGTCGTGTCGATATGAGGTCTATAACAGTTCAAGAAACTACCGGTAACACTTACCAGTAAATCTCAGCAACCTTGGCCAGGGATTTCCGGTTATAGCCAATCGAACACAGCGCAACATCAACTCCCTATACCGGGAGAGACGAATCCCCTCCTATCGCTCATTGCCTCCATGTGACTCGGGACTGTACCCAAAAACCACCGTTTTGCACGCCCTCTTGGACGTGGTAAGATGGAAATCAAAGCACAGTGGGAACCACACAAGACTCTATGACGATCTCGGGTCAACAGACTACTCTGTACCAGTGTCACCAGAGAACTGCCATCTGACGTAAGGTATAATACCATCTGGGAGTTCTCGGCGAGTCCGTCCAGTGTACCCAGTCTCCACTGAGCACCCATATATCATCTCTGATGTCAAACACCAATGGATATGGGATCATCCATCGCCCATCTGTATGGGTCGAGAAGGTATACGCTAGTCTACTCTGCTATATCGATGCCCCGTCTCGATACACCCACGACTAGGGACTTTGAAGGATGTACTTATGGACTACCATGTCCCCACTAGTATGATCCGCATCATAGTCCAGGTAGTCAAGTACACATCCTAAGGGCTTTACCAACATGTAACAGAGAGACAATCAGTATACACGTTAAGGTAAAGATCAACCAGATAGCATACTATAATGTTCAGCAAGAAAGTCCTCCCTATATATGTCCAAGCATCCACTACAATATACATCCTATGTATAGTAATGGCCTCTAGGGCATACATATAACTAACAATCTCCCACTTGCACTAGGGCCATCTGATAGCAGTGGTTGTAGTATCTCATACTCAACCATACCAAAAAAATCTCTCTCTGGGAACAGGCCTTTGTGAGTGGATCCGCTGTGTTGTCCTCTGAGTCTACTCTCCTGACCTCGATCCCCTGGAGATCAACCATCTCCATGATCAGGTGATACTGCCTTAGAATATGTCTGGATCACTGATGGGACGGACGTTCCTTGGCATAAGCCACAACTCCATTGTCACACAATGGGAGGAACTATATTCATCTCATGAACTATAATACACCCAGACTTCCTCTTTGGTAGCATCTTGAGTAGCGATGTATCCTGCCTTTATTGTCTAGTATGCCATGGTATTTAGCTTGGAACCCTTCCAACATACCGTCCCTTTACTGAGGGTAAAGACAATGCCTGTGACTGACATTCAGTCGTCATTATCACCCTGGAACACTTCCAGTGATTCTTCCCAGGATCAATTGATACCATCTCACTACAACTATTGAGTATCCTAACATCTATTTAGATCTATCTCATAGATCCAAAACCCAGGATTTAGGAGGTATCACTTTGATCCTATATGGAGAATCATTGTGATAGGCGGAGATTGATCGAGCGTAGCATAGGAAACTCTTTCCCTATCAAGAGTATGTCATCCACGTACTCTACGAGGATCATCACCATACTCCCTACTACCTTTTTGTATATACAAGGTTCATCTACCATTTTTGATGATGTCAAACTCTTTGACTAATTCATCAAAACAGATGTTCTGACTCTGCGATGCCTGCTTTATCCTATAAAGCATCTTGCACACGTTTCCGCTGCTCCCACTGTCTACGAGGCCCTCTGGCTGTGTACTTATAGACGTTCTCTTCTAAAACATCATTTAGAAAAGCTGTCATGACACCCAACCACCAGATATCGTAGTCATGGTATGTAGCCGTGGCAAGTTGGATCTGAATGGACTTAAGCGTAGATACTTGAAAAGGTTTCATCATTATCCACGCCTGGTTGATGACGAAAACCTTCAACAAGTCTAGCTTTGAAAGTCTCAACTTTTCCATCTACACCAAGTAATCTTCTCAAGATATACTTGCTCCTGATGGGGATTTAACCCTTCAGATATAGCAACCAAAGTCCATACTTTGTTGTTGTATAAGGATTCCATCTCAGATCGCTAAGCATCCAGCCATTCTTACAGAGTCTCACTCCTGATGGCCAGCTCGAAGCTAGTTGGGTCATCATCTCATGATGCAATCCTCGCTCCCACTGTCATAGAGAAACAGAAGTATCTCTCAGGTGGGTGAGGAACCCTACTAGATCGGCGGAGAGGCTGAGGTTCGTTGGAATCTACTGAATCCTTTGGTTTTATCAAATCATCCTGCAGTTTGTATAGCTGGAACCTTTCCAGTTCTACATAACAGATCTTGCCTCGAGTTTGTCCGGATTATGCTTTTAAACATAGCCCGGACAACCCCAAATCTTAACCAACTTAAGATATGTGCTCTTCCCTTATCATATCACATATGAAATGGTAGGCAACTGATTTGATTCGAACCTATTCAATAGGTATGCAGCTTCTCAAGTGCATAACTCCCTAAAAGGAAATAGGTAACTCAGTTGTACTCATCATAGAGCACACCTTATCATATAGGGTGTGATTGCTCCACCCCGATATACCATCGTGCTATGGTGTATACGGAGGAGTAATGCTGAGAGAGAATCTCATTCTCCTTTAGAATGATCCAGGATTTTCGTGCTCAAGTATTCTCCTCCTCGATCACATCAAAGGACATAATACTTATACCCGTATTTTCGGTCTCTACTTCTAACTTATATTCTGTGAATATCTCAAAAGGTTCGTACTTGTGTTTCAACAGGAACATATGTCTGAATCTTGAGAGATCATCAGAGAATGTAATGAAGTACAAAGAACCAGTCCTGGCATATGTAGACAGAGGACCTAACATACATCAACATGTATCATCCCAAGAGTTTACTAACTCTTTCTCCGTTTCCAATAAACAGAGCTGAGGTCATTTTATCTTTGTGACATGACTGGCAAGTTTCATAAGATGTAGATTCAAACTGATTTAAATATGCATCTACATGTAACTTCAGCTAGTCGGGTCACATTGATATGACCTAGTCTACAATGCCTCAAGAAGGATTCGTTCATTTCTGAACTCTTCCTCTTGTGTGTGTTCCGTATACTAAAGAACTGTAGTTTGATTTAGAACGTCAATGCTTTTAGATAACGTGCCTGAACCGATCAACTTTTGATATAGGAAATGTTCAAAACATTATCCAACAATACAAAATTATATCCTTTCTTTACTAATAAAGAGATTGATATGATTTTGTATATCAGGTTCCGTATCTAATAACATTCGTTCAGAATCAATGTATTGGTAATACAGGGTGACAGTGACCAACAGACTTGGCTGCAACTCTTGCCCCGTTTTCTGCCTCATGAAACTTATCACCCGTTCTCAGTCCTATACCTTTCTGTAGCCCTATGTAAAAGATTACATATCTGGGATCCTGATCTAGTATCACATATCGAGGACGTAAAGGATACTGAGAAACAGTTCTCTGTAATGAACACACCCGAAGATGATGTATCATCATGCACTCTCTACGTTTGGGCGGCACGGGAATTCTGGTAATCCCCAATTTCCTGCTCTATCTTATAACAATTATAAGTTGGAGCGGGACCAACGTTCCCCAGCTCAGTATAACAAGCGGGTTCGGTCAATACATCCGTATTATTATCTTGATTAAGGCGTGATATGGTCGCTATCTGGAGAGAGAGAGAGAAAAAAACACTCAGCGTGCGCTCTTGCAAGATAAGATTGGTTATTATTTTATCTAATCAGGATTGCTCCCACTGCTTTTTATCAAATCTTCCTTCAAACCCTAAAAGGAAAGACTAGCCGGGATTAATTACACACTACAAGTTCGCCAATCTTTCAGCCAGGCCAGTGTCGGTACTTTGAGGGAGGTCCCCCGTGCTTTCGCACGAACCTAATTAATGTAAACCTTGTTTTCCCAGAGGCATAACCCCGTTGACACCTTTCTAGACACCTACTTGATCGGCTAATTGTAATGTGTAAAACTCTCCCAGGAGTAACAATTACTCACAGCGGGTATCGGGATCCAACTATCTCATAGAAGGTATGCAATCTCATTGCAAATTTCAACACTTGAAATTCCCGATAATATTTTGCCCCTAATGTGCTATGACCTTGACGAAAGCCAACAAACCATAGCCCGCTAGTCAAGTTCAACCCGTACATTTCTTGATCGAATTAAACCCACCCGCACGACCCTTGACGAAAGCCAACAAAGCCGCACGACTACCCTAATCCAATCGCATCGTATGCTGGCAGATAAGCAGCATATAGCTACCGCACACTGCACCTTGACGAAAGCCAACAAATGCAGCACGAATACTATATACAACTTATCTGAAAAGACGGAGGGCTACGACAGGTTTTTCTGAAAACCTATTGCTTAATGAACTTGATATCGTTGTAGAATCAAATGATTTTAAAAATGGAGTGCTTTTGAGGCTTTTCTAGTTTTGCTAAAGGAGTCACTCCCGGTGAAGGGATCGTCGGTCCTTTCCTCGTCGAATGAGGTGCGGGATATATCATATATATCACTGTGCAAAGCAAAAACTCTTAAAAGCAATCAAAAGACAAACCGAGTGTGTAGCATCTGCCAGTTATTGCTAAAGGAGTCACTCCCGGTGAAGGGATCTCGGTCATTTCCTCATCGAATAAGGTGCAAAATATATCACATATACCGCTATGCAAAGCAAGAACTGTAGCTACCTGTTTTATTTTGAAATTCAATTCTACAACATCTTTAGGTTTCTTTTATTTCATTAATCTCATTAATGAAGTCCCATCATTTAAATACCTAAACATCACAGATAAATACGACGTACACTTATGCCATCCGCATTCGCCTCGATGTCCCCTCGTGCACTGTTAGGTTAGGTAACTAACGGCAGAGCGGGGCAGGGCTAGCGCGGGTGTAAAACATAAGTAACGTCTATATAATATATCATATATACTATATACAGTATCTATCACAGAACATCACATGATCACATCACAGATATCGCAGCAGAAGAATCATATGAAATATTGGATATACTAAGACGTCCGTGTTTTTAATACGAGCCAGTATAAAACACGGATTCCACGGTCGCGATGAATAGCCAAACCCACACCCCTAGACCCCTACGAGAGCGGCAAGCAACCCTACCAATTCTAGAGTTAGGAGACGCGGACTCGACTCCTCGAGTTGGTCTCCCACTGGACTCCAAAACCCGGTTATTTGTGCTCCCCTCCTTGGGTCTATCCTAGTGCGGAAAAGTAAATAATATACAAAAGGTGACATTTTCCGCAACCTGGAAGTGCCCCAATAAAAGAATATTACATACAAGTTTTTACATGAATGAAAATGAAAAACACTCATCTCACATAAAAACCCCCGGCTATTCAAACACGACGATCCAATATAACATATCCAGCAACACATAATATCACATGTCATCAACGTAAGTAAATATGCGCATCCCAATTGTCGTTGACATATAGCAACGAAACCGGCGATATCACATATTACACTTACGGTCACAGAAAAGAAAGTGTAAAACTACAATAGTTGGAATCCGCAACCTCCATAGACATCGCATGCCTAATCAAATGAATTCCTTAGACATCGCATGCCTAACAATTATAAACCCCGCATTTTAGTCTCAAAATCGAAAACTCTTTTCAATATCAAGTCGGGCAATTCAACAAGATTCCTGACATCCTGATCGAATGCTCGTCGCAAACTTCAGTAGACGGCTGCACCCCCGATACCGTCGACGAAGTGCACCAAGGCGGAACACCGCTACCGCGAGCACCCGAACGGATGCTTTCGGCGACAGGGTTCTCCTACAGTCACTTGGTCGGGGCTATGGAGTAAGGCTGTCTATTAAGTTTACCCGGCAGGTATCCGCGTACGCTACGTGATTGCGACGGACTTTTGATCACATCAAAATTCCGTGGCAACCGATCAAGTGAGACTAAACTGCTATGTTTATAACATTCATTCAGTTATCTCATAACTATTTGTGGATTCCAAGTATTGTATCACATTCCGGATAAATAGAAAATGTTAAACTTTTCGATCGAACAGTCAAACACCCAAGTTTTCCCGATACAGATCAACACATGAAACAAGTCTAAAAACATTCAGTTCGTGCCTCAGTACCAACGGTCCAGTCGTAGAAGGGTCAAGCCAACGCCTCACATGTGGCACGCCGTACTGCCCCAAACCCGAAGGTTCAAAGGGCAGTTCAAGACGGTCACATAATCGAGTTAAGGTTTGTTGTCTTCTAGAGGGACCATCGCGTTACTTGCACTACTTAGAACGTGATTAAACCACGAAAAAATCCAACACTTGGAAATTTCCCGACAGGGGAAAAATTGGGTACTTATATCCGGTCGAACTTTTTAACATACTCTAAAATATCCGGAAAGCCACACAGACAAAATTTGATAATCCAATCGAATCATCGAATCCCCAAAACAACCCAGAAAATTCAACTCTTGAAAAAATATTAAAAATTCCCAGGAAAACCAGCACTGTAAACTAAGAATTACTGTGCAAAAAGTAAAACATGATCTGACTTCTTGGCCGTTTTGAGGAATTGGTTGCTCGAATTTCACAGTAATTCTTAAAATCACCTGCTGATTTTTCTGCATATTTTTAATATCGAAAAACTCCAGATTTTGGAAAAAGTCCAGAGAGCATGTTTGTGTTAGGGTTTCGGGTTCGTTCGGGTTTCAAACTTCGTCTACGCATCGCCTAAGGCTCTAGCTAGGCTCTGACACCACTGTAGGGTTCCTAGGCACTCTAATGAGGTCTCACAAGGCATCAACCATGCCAATTTCAAATTTTACGGGTGCCGAGAAACCCTAATACGGATCGTTGGCTAGAAGTTTAGGCGACAAAGCAACTAGTTAACTACTTTAACTAAGAGTACGGAAATACAACCTTTGTAGATCCGGTCCTCCACCTCCACGACTCCGTGATGAAGTCCTCTCCGCTGTCCAAATGAAATCCCGGGCTCTAGCGTCGGCTTCATCGGAGAAATGGGCGGGCAAGGTCGTCGGCTTCGTGCCGAAGATGATCTACGTCGAGGCATCACAAGATCAACTCCCACTTCACCAAGTCATGAAACTTATGAAGAAAACACACTCTACTACTTGGCAAGAGGTAGAGGATGAAGAAATAGGAGATGGGTTCACTTTAGAATTGGATTTCTCACTCTTTTCATCAAGTTGCCATTGATGAGGAAAGCTTTTTCTTCAAGTGAAGAAGAAGAAGAAGAAGATGAATATTATGATAAGTATTCTCAAAAAGGAAATAAAATGAATACTTATCATAATGTAACCATGGTCAAGTGTAGAGAATAGACTAGGGTTAAGTGGAATGGTTAGGGTTAAGCATGAGACAAAATGGTGACTTAGTCAAAGCTTCATGAAGCTTCAAATGCAAACAAAGAAAGCCACCATTTCCCCTTTTTCTTTTCCAAAGTAAAATAAATGAAATAAATAAATAAATGAATAAGAAAATGAAAACCCTAACCATTACACAACCATGGTTTAATCTTTACACAAACCCTAGTTAGCATGTATCATCAAACATGATACAAACTTGTGTACAAAAGTATATCACATATACAATGTGCACAATCCAAGTGAGAAAATCCATTTAAAGTGAACCAATACTAGTTAATACAAAGTAATATATCAAATATATAATTATGCATTAAATCATCAAATCAACATTTGATTTAACGATCCAATCATATCGCATATGACCGACTAATATTCAATGTATCGTTTTATCGAATCAATCCTCGATTCGATAACTAGGTTATATCGCATATAACCATTCGACACATTCATCGCGAGAATGAAATACGGTATCACATACATGCATTATTCTCGGTCCCTCACATATCTCATATGCGCTCCTATTTCGTTTTGCTTGAGCCAGGAAACCTCTGTGTAGGACTCTAAAGACTCGTCAATACGCCGGCAGCAGGTGATGATCATATCAAACACCCACAAGCCGCAAGTGGTCTGCTAAACGTAACGGCCACCCGGGTATTGAGTGATCAGAAGATCGACGAGCAAGCCCGCTCACACTCCAGTGAATCCAACCAGTAAAACTACCGTACAGTCCGGTCTGATCGTCTGATATGTCGCATATCTCGCCTAGGGGTGGTAAACGTCAGACCCCAATAGCTCGATAAGTCGTGTCGATATGAGGTCTATAACAGTTCGAGAAACTACTGGTAACACTTACCAGTAAATCTCAGCAACCCTGGCCAGGGATTTCCGGTTATAGCCAATCGAACACAGCGCAACATCAACTCCCTATACCGGGAGAGACGAATCCCCTCCTATCGCTCATTGCCTCCATGTGACTCGGGACTGTACCCAAAAACCACCGTTTTGCATGCCCTCTTGGACGTGGTAAGATGGAAATCAAAGCACAGTGGGAACCACACAAGACTCTATGACGATCTCGGGTCAACAGACTACTCTGTACCAGTGTCACCAGAGAACTGCCATCTGACGTAAGGTATAATACTATCTGGGAGTTCTCGGCGAGTCCGTCCAGTGTACCCAGTCTCCACTGAGCACCCGTATATCATCTCTGATGTCAAACACCAATGGATATGGGATCATCCATCGCCCATCTGTATGGGTCGAGAAGGTATACGCTAGTCTACTCTGGTATATCGATGCCCCGTCTCGATACACCCACGACTAGGGACTTTGAAGGATGTACTTATGGACTACCATGTCCCCACTAGTATGATCCGCATCATAGTCCAGGCAGTCAAGTACACATCCTAAGGGCTTTACCAACATGTTACAGAGAGACAATCAGTATACACGTTAAGGTAAAGATCAACCAGATAGCATACTATCATGTCGAGCAAGAAAGTCCTCCCTATATATGTCCAAGCATCCACTACAATATACATCCTATGTCTAGTAATGGCCTCTAGGGCATACATATAACTAACACACACACACACACACACACACACATATATATATATATATTCAATGTACATTCTTTCTCGATATGATAATGTGCTATCTGGTTCTTCTTTATCTGACATGTTGACTTGATTATGCTTTTATTCATTCACACATGTTGATAAAGCCCTGAGGATATTGGCTTGACTACTGTGATTATGATGGAGATCATACTAGTGGGACGTCTGTAGTTTATAAGCATATCCTGAAATGTCCGTAGTTGTAAGTGTATCGAGATGGGGCATCGATATACCAGAGTAGACTAGCGTATATGATACTAGACCCATATGATGGGCGATGGATGTTCCTACATCCATTGATGTTTGACATCAAGATCGTATACGGGTGCTCAGTGGTGACTGGGTACACTGGACGGACTCACCGAGAACTCCTATATGGTATTATATCTATCGTCGGATAGCAGTTCTCAGGTGACACTTGTACAGGTTAGTCTGTAGACCCGAGATCGTCATAGAGTCTTATGTGTTCTCCCACTGTACTTTGATTACCACCCTACCACGGCTCTATTGAGTCGTGCAAACAGGTGGCTTTTGGGTACAGTCCCGAGACACACGAAGACGATGAGCGATAGGAGGGGTTTCTTCTCTCCCGGTATTGGGAGTTGATGTTGTGCTGTGCTCGATTGGCTATATCAGTAAGTCCCTGGCCAGGGCTGTTGAGATTTACTGGTAAATGGTATCAGTAGTTTCTCGATCTGTTATAGACCATTCATCGGCATGACTTATTGAGTTATTGGGGTCGACGTTACCATCCCTAGACTCGATATGCAGCATATCTAACGAAGTGACCGGACTGTACGGTAGTGTTGCCGGTTGGCTCGACGAGAGTTGTGACAAGTTCGCTTGTTTTCTTCTTATCGCTCAATACCCAGGTGGCCGTTACGTTTAGCTGACCTCTTGCGGCTTGGGGGCGCTTGATATGATCACCACCCACTGCCGGCGTATTGACGAGTCTTAGAGTCCCACAATGGAGTTACCTAGTCCAGGCGAAACGATATGGTGTGCATATGAGATATGCGCGGGGACCCGATTAAATGCGTGTATGTTATACCGTATATTAATCGAGCGGTTTGCTATTGGTCAGGTCGTATGTGATATGACCGGTTTGCTAAATCAAGTGTTGATTTATCATTGACCATAAACTTTTTCACTTTAAACCCTTCTTATCTTTTGTTGTATGCATGCATGTATGCATTTATTCTCATTGATGCACATATGGATGTGCATGCACACATACATGCATACACTTTTGTATCATGGATGGTGTCAATATAAGACTTACATGTTAGTAAATATATACATATTTATTTTTGAGTGGAAACAAATAAAATAATTCATGGTTGATTTTTCTTCTCTCCATTAATCTTTCCACTAACCATGAGTTAACACTCTATGCTTGTTTTTTGCTCCAAAATAAATATCTAGATATTTATTAACCTATGGTTAAAGATGAGAAGGAAAATATATATATGTTTTTCTTTCTCATTTTTATCATCTTGATCATTATCTCTTGAGCTCTTCATCTTGCCATCTTCTTCCTCCCCACTCTCTTGCTCTCTAGCTTTTAGTAGTGAACAAAAGAGTGATCAAGTTAGGGTTTTGAAGTGAGAAAACAAACCACATCACCATTCTACACTACTCTTGTCCATTAGTTTAGAGTGTTGGCTTCAACTTCTTCTCTTGATCTAGTGAAGCATCTAGCTTGGACAAAGAGGACTCCGGGTGGATCTTCGTGGACCTTGAGGATCTCAAGCGAGCTTCTTTCAACTCTCAAGTAGTCAAGGAGTCTAGCGTAGGGAGCTACAAAGGTTGTATTCTCAAACCCTAGATTTTTACCACTTGTGTTTGTGTTAAAGTTTTGTTACCCTAGCTTTTCTAGTGTGATCTCTAGGTTAGTTTCTTTAGCACCCTATAAAATTTTAATATGGCATGTGTGGTGCTACTAAACCCTAGTAGTGGTGCTGGAGAAACACCTTCATGGTATCAGAGACTAACTAGAAGCCTAGATGATGTTACGACAATACGAAAACGAAAACTTCCGCAAAAATACGAAATTAGAAAACCCAAGAAATGCTCTCTGTACATTTTTCAAAAAGTGTTCAAAAAATTATTTTAGTAACTGCAGAGTGGTATTTAAGATGACATAAGAACACAGTAGAAAAACGAAAGGGGTTGCTCGGTTCATGGCTGACGACTAGGCCAGGAAATCCGGCGTCGCCAACCCAGATAGCTCCCCTCCTCCTCGTTTTTCTCCAGTGCTCTGTACGTCATAATTTGGGGTCTCTGAAACAGCCCTGGTCAGGGACTTCCTGTTATAGCCAATCTAGCACAACGCAACATCAATTCCCAATACCGGGAGAGACGAATCCCCTCCTATCGCTTATTGCCTCCATGTGACTCGGGAATGTACCCAAAAACCACCGTTTTGCACGTTCTCTTTAACGTGGTAAAGTGAAAATCAAAGTATAGTGGGAATCACACAAGACTCTATGACGATCTCGGATCGACAGACTAATCTGTACCAGTGTCACCAGAGAATTGCCATCTGACATGAGGTATAATACCATCTGGAAGTTCTCGGCGAGTCCGTCCAGTGTACCCAGTCTCCACTGAGCACCCATATATCATCTTTGATATCAAACACCAATGAATATAGGATCATCCATCGCCCATCTACATGGGTCGAGAAGCTATACGCTAGTCTACTCGGGTATATCGATGCCCCGTCTCGATACACCCATGACTAGGGACATTAAAGGATGTACTTACCGACTACCTTTGTCCCACTATTATGATCCGCATCATAATCTAGGTGGTCAAGTACGCATCTAAAGGCTTTACCAATATGTAACAGAGAGACAATCAGTGTACATGTTAAGATAAAGAGTAACCAGATAGCATACTATCATGTCGAGCAAGAAATTCCTCCCTATATATGTCCAAGCATCCACTACAATATACATCTCATGTACAGTAATGGCCTCTAGGGCATACATATAACTAACAATCTCCCACTTGCACTAGGGCCATCATATAGTAGTGGTTGCAGTATCTCATACTCAACCATCCCATAAAAGTCTCTCTCTAGGAATAGGCCTTTGTGAGTGAATCCGCCATGTTGTCTTCTGAGTCTACTCTCCTAACCTCGATCTCCCTGGAGATCAACCATCTCCATGATCAGGTGATACTGCCTTAAAATATGTCTGGGTCACTGATGGGACGGGGTTTCCTAGGCATAAGCCACAACTCCATTGTGACATAATGGTAGGAATGAGGTTCATCTCATGAACTAATATACACCCAGACTTCCTCTTTGGTAGCATCTTTGGTAGCGATGTATCGAGCTTTTATCGTCTAATTTATCACGGTATCTAGCTTGGAACTCTTCCAACATACCGTCCCTCCACTGATGGTAAAGACAATGCCTGTGACTGACATTCAGTCGACCTTACCACCCTGGAAGCTATCCAGTGATTCTCCCCAGGATCGATTGATACCATCTCACTACACCTAGTGAGAATCCTAACATCCACTTAGATTTATCTCATAGATCCAAAACTCAGGATTTAGGAGGTATCACCTTGATCCTATATAGAGAATCCTTGTGATAAGAGGAGATTGACCGAGCGTAGCATAGGAAACTCCTTTCCTATCAAGAGTATGTTATCCACGTACAATGCGAGGATCACCACCATACTCCCTACTACCTTTTTGTATATACAAGGTTCATCTACCATTTTGATTAAGTCAAACTCTTTGACTACTATATCAAAACAGATGTTCCACTCCGCGATACCTGCTTTAATTCATAAAGCAACTTGCACACATTTCCGCTGCTCCCACTGTCTACGAAGCCTTCTGGCTGTGTACTTATAGACGCTCTCTTCTAAATCATCATTTAGAAAAGCAGTCATGACACCCAACCGCCAGATATCATAGTCATGGTATGTAGCATATGGCAAGTAAGATCCGGAAAGACTTAAGCATAGGCAGTAGAAAAGGTTTCATCATAATCCACACCTGGTCAGTGACGAGAACCTTTTATAACAAGTCTTAGCTATGAAAGTCTCAACTTTTCCATCTACACCAAGTAATCTTCTCAAGATATACTTGATCCTGATGGGTATTTAACCCTTCAGATATAGCAACCAAAGTCCATACTTTGTTGGTGTATATAGATTCCATCTCAGATCGCATAGCATCCAACCATTCTTACAGAGTCTGCATTCTTGATGGCCTGCTCGAATCTAGTTGGGTCATCATCTCATGATGCAATCCTCGCTCCTACTATCATAGAGAAAACCGCAGTATCTCTCAGGCGGGTGAGGAACCCTACCAGATCGACGGAGAGGCTGAGGTTCATCGGGAACTATTGAATCCTTCGGTTCTATCAAATCGTCAGCTGCAGTTTGTATAGCTGGAACTCCTTCCAGTTCTACCTCATGACCATAAATTTCTTTCCAAAATAAATTCCTTTTCTAAAATGGTGGCATGCTGAGAAATAAAATACTTTTTTCCTCTGTACGGCAGAAGATATTCCCTTGTGAATGCTTGGGATATCCAACAAACTTCCACAGAACTAACCTTGCCTCGAGCTTGTCCAGATTTTGCTTTTGACATAAGCCGGACCCCCCCCCAAATCTTAACTTACTTAAGAGATGGGCGCTTCCTATACCATATCGTATAAGAAGTGGTAGGCACCCGATTTGGTTAGAACCCAATTCAATAGGTATGCTGCTTCATCAAGCGCATAAACCCAAAAGGAAATAGGCAACTCAGTAGAACTCATCATAGAGCACACCATATCTAATAGGGTGCGATTGTTCCGTCCCGATACACCGTTGTGCTGTGGTGTATACGGAGGAGTAATGCTGAGAGAGAATCTTATTCTCCTTTATAATAGTCCAGGAATTCCGTGCTCAAGTATTCTCCTCCTTGATCACATCAAAGGACATAATACTGAAAGGTTCCTAGGCACTCTAGTGAGGTCACACAAGGCATCGAACATGCCAATTTTAAAAAAAAATGGTGCCAAGAAACCCTAGACTACGGATCTTTAGGCTAGAATTCTAAGCGAAATGAAAACTTAGTTAACTACTTAACTAAAGGAAGAGAGCTACAACCTTTGTAGATCCGGATACCCACTTCCTTAGCTCCACGAGGGCGTCCTCTCGCTGTCCATCTTGAACCTTGGACTCTCGTGACGGCTTCATCGGAGAAACGTGCGGAATAGGTCGTCGGCTTCGTGTCAAAGACGATCTACGTCGAGGTTGCACAAGCTCAAGCTCCGACTTCACAAAGTTGTGAAACTTGTGAAGAAAACACCCAAAACAACTTGGCAAGAGGTAGAGGGTGAAGAAATAGGAGGTGGGTTCACTTTAGAATTGGATTTTACTCACTTTTGCTCATGTTGCCATTGATGGCAACTAGTTTTCTCTCTTGAAGAAGAAGGAGAAGAAGAAGAAAGAATATGATAAGTGTTGAGATTTAATAAAATTAAATCAATACTTATCATCAAGAGAACCATAGTTAAGTGTAGAGAGTTAACTAAGGTTAGAAGAATGGTTAGGGTTTAATGTGAAGACAAAATGGTCACAAAGTCAAAGCTTCATGAAGCTTCAACAATGTTCAAGAAAGAAAGCAACCATTTTGTATTCTTATGCCATTCTTTTTCCAAAAAAGAATAAACAAAAGAATGGATAAATAAAAACCCTAATCACTTTCTTAACCTAGGTTTAATTCTATACACTTAACCTAATGAGAAAGCATCATCAAACATGATACTAACATGTGCACAAAAAATATATCACATATACAATTTGCACATCAAGTGAGAATATCCATTTAAAGTAAACCAATACTAGTTAATGCAAAGTAATATATCAAATATATAATTTTACATTAAATCATTAAATCAACATTTGATTCAATGATCTGGTCATGTCGCACATAACCGACTAGAATCCAATGTATCGATTTATCGAATCAATGATTCGATAACTAGGTCATATCGAATACAACCAATCGAAACATTTAACGCGAGAATGAAATGCGGTATCATATACACGCATTATTCTCGCTCCCGCACATATCTCATATGCGCTCCTATTTCGTTTCGCTTGAGCCAGGAAACCTCTGTGTAGGACTCTAAAGACTCATCAATACGCCGGTAGCAGATGATGATCATATCAAGCATCCACAAGCCGCAAGCGGTCTGCTAAACGTAACGGCCACCCGGGTATTGAGCGATCAGAAGATCGACGAGCTAGCCCGCTCACACTCCTGTGAATCCATCCAGTAACACTTACCGTACAGTCCGGTCTGTTCGTCTGATACGTCGCATATCAAGTCTAGGGGTGGTATACGTCAGACCCCAATAACCGATAAGTCGTGCCGATGTGAGGCTCATAACGGGTCGAGAAACTACTGGTAACACTTACCAGCAAATCTCTGATCAGCCCTGGCCAAGGACTTCCCTGTTACGGCCAATCGAGCACAGCGCAACATCAACCCCCAATACCGGGAGAGACGAAACCCCTCCTATCGCTCATTGCCTCCATGTGACTCGGGACTGTACCCAAAGACCACCGTTTTGCACGCCCTCATGAACGTGGTAAGGTGGAGATCAAAGCACAGTGGGAATCACACAAGACTCTATGACGATCTCAGGTCTATAGACTAACCTGTACAAGTGTCACCTGAGAACTGCCATCTGACGTGAGGTATAATACCATCTGGGAGTTCTCGGCGAGTCCGTCCAGTGTACCCAGTCTCCACTGAGCACCCGTATACCATCTCTGATATCAAACACCAATGGATATGGGATCATCCATTGCCCATCACATGGGTCGAGAAGCGTATACGCTAGTCTACTCTGGTATATCGATGCCCCGTCTCGATACACCCACGACTAGGGACCTTGAAGGATGTACTTATGGACTACCATGTCCCCACTAGTATGATCTGCATCATAGTCCAGGTAGTCAAGTACACATCCTAAGGGCTTTACCAACATGTAACTATAAGACAGTATAAAGAGACTAGTGTACATGTTAAGATAAAGTGTAACCAGATAGCATACTATCATATTGAGCAAGAAAGTCATCTCTATATATGTCCAAGCATCCAATATAATATACATCATCTGTACAATACTGGCCTCTAGGGCATACATACAACTAACAATCTCCCACTTGCACTAGGGCCAGCTGCTGTAGTATCGCATACCGAGCATCCCGAAAAGTCTCTCAAACTGTATCTGGGGAATGGCCTTCGTGAGTGGATCCGCCGTGTTGTTCTTCGTGTCAACCCTCCTGACCTCGATCTCCCGGCGATCAACTATCTCCCGGATCAGGTGATACCGCCTCAGAATATGCCTGGACCGCTGATGGGACCTGGGTTCCTTGGCCTAAGCCACCGCTCCATTGTAATCGCAATACAAAGGTATTGGACGCTCAATGGATGGAACCACTCCAAGTTCAGTAATGAACTTCTTGATCCAGACAGCCTCTTTGGCAGCATCGTTGGCAGCGATGTATTCAGCCTCCATCGTCGAGTCTGCCACGGTTTCCTGCTTGGAACTCTTCCAGCTAACCGCCCCTCCGTAAAGGGTAAAGACAAAGCCCGACTGCGACTTAGAGTCGTCCTTATCACTCTGGAAGCTCGAATCGGTAAAGGACTCCACTTGGAGCTCTCCGTTACCATACACCAAGAACATATCTCTAGTCCTTCGCAAGTACTTGAGAATGCTCTTCACAGCTGTCCAGTGACTCTCTCCAGGATCAGCTTGATACCTGCTCACTATACTTAGTGAGTATGCTACATCGGGTCTGGTACATAGCATCGCATACATGATAGAGCCTACTGCCGAAGCATAGGGTATCCCTTGCATGCGAGCTCTCTCCAAATCAGTCTTGGGAGACATCTCTTTGGAGAGAGTGACTCCAGAGATCGTGGGAAAATTCCCACGCTTGGACTCTTCCATGCTAAACCTCTTTAGTATGGTGTCAATGTACCTGGATTGGGACAATCCCAAAATCCGTTTGGATCTATCTCTATAGATCCTAATTCCCAATATGCAGGAGGCATCACCAAGATCTTTCATTGAGAATCTTTGTGATAAGAAGAGCTTGACCGATTGCAGCATAGGAATATCATTTCCTATCAAGAGTATGTCGTCCACGTACAATACGAGGAAGACAACCTTACTCTCTGCCACCTTCTTGTAGATACAAGGTTCATCTGGGTTTTTGACGAAATCAAACTCTTTGATAACGACGTCAAAGCAGATGTTCCAACTCCGCGATGCTTGCTTTAATCCATAAATGGATTTAAGCAGCTTGCACACCTTCCCGCTGCTCCCACTGTCTACGAAGCCCTCTGGCTGAGTCATGTACACGCACTCTTCTAAATCACCATTTAGAAAGGCGGTCTTAACATCCATTTGCCAGATTTCGTAATCATGATATGCAGCGATGGCAAGCATGATCCGGATGGATTTAAGCATAGCCACTGGAGAAAAGGTTTCGTCATAGTCCACACCTGGTCTTTGACGAAAACCTTTTGCAACAAGTCTAGCTTTGAAAGTCTCCACTTTCCCATCTACACCAAATTTCTTCTTGAAGATCCACTTGCTCCCAATGGGTTTTACCCCTTCAGGTGCAACTTCCAAAGTCCATACTTTGTTGGTGTACATGGATTCCATCTCGGACCGCATAGCATCCAGCCATTTCACTGAGTCCCCACTCGTGATGGCCTGCTCGAAGCTAGTTGGGTCATCATCCTCCATGATGCAATCCTCGCTTCCACCGTCCATGAGAAAACCGTAGTATCTTTCAGGTTGGCGAGGAACCCTACTAGATCGGCGGAGAGGCTGAGGTTCGTCGGGAGCTACCGAATCCTCTGGTTCCACTAAATCTTCAGTTTGAGTTTGTGTAGCCGGAATTTCTTCCAGTTCTACCTCATCGCCACTAATTTCTTTTGCAAGAAATTCCTTTTCCAAAAAGGTGGCATGGCGAGAAACAAACACTTTTTGTTCCTCTGTATGGTAGAAAAGATATCCATGTGAATGTTTGGGATATCCCACAAACTTGCATAGAACTGACCGTGCCTGGAGTTTGTCCGGATTTTGCCTTTTGACATAGGCCGAGCAACCCCATATCTTAACTCGTTTAAGACATGGTCTCTTCCCACTCCATATCTCATATGGTGTGGTAGGTACAGATTTAGATGGAACTTGATTCAATAGGTATGCTGCTGTCTCCAGCGCATAACCCCAGAAGGAAATAGGTAACTCAGCTGTGCTCATCATAGAGCGCACCATATCTAATAGGGTGCGGTTCCTCCGTTTTGATACACCGTTGTGCTGTGGTGTATATGGAGGAGTCAGCTGAGAGAGAATCCCATACTCTTTTAGGAAGTCCAGGAATTCATTGCTTAAGTATTCTCCTCCTCGATCAGATCGTAGGATTTTAATACTTTTTCCGGTTTGGTTCTCAACTTCTTGCTTATATTCCCTAAATTTCTCAAAAGCTTCTGATTTGTGTTTCATCAGGAACACATATCCGAACCTAGAGAGATCGCCAGTGAATGTAATGAAGTATGAAGAACCATCCCTGGCATGTGTAGACATGGGACCGCATACATCACTATGTATCAGTCCCAAGAGTTCGGTAACTCTTTCTCCGTGTCCCGTAGACGGAGTTTTGGTCATCTTGCCTTTGAGACATGACTGGCAAGTGTCATAAGATGAAAATTCAAACGGATTTAAATATCCATCTTTATGCAACTTAGCTAGTCGTGTCGCATTGATGTGACCCAGTCTACAATGCCACAAGAAGGATTCATTGAGTTCAGAACTCTTCCTCTTGTGTGTGTTTGTTATGCTCAGGACTGTTGATTGATTTAGAACATAAATACCATTGCATAACGTGCCTGATCCAACCAACTTTTGGTTATGGAAAATGTTCATAACATTGTCCTGTAATACAAAATTATATCCCTCTTTACTTAATAAAGAAACCGATATAATGTTGCATATCAGGTTCGGCATGTAATAGCATTCGTTCAGAACCAATGTATTACCAGTTGGTAATACAAGGTGATATTCCCCGACAGTCTTAGCTGCAACAATTGCACCATTTCCAACTCTAATGTCTTTATCACCTTCTCCAAGTTCTCTACCTTTCCTAAGCCCATGTAACTGATTACATATATGGGATCCTGACCCGGTATCTAATACCCAGGACGTAGAGCATATGGAGAAACAGTTCTCAGTAACGAACACACCCGAAGAAAATGCATCAACATGTACTTTCTTCATTCGGGTGGCATGGGAATCCTGGTATTCCCCTATATCCTATTCATTCCTATAACTCTTACAGGAAAGAACGGAACCAACGTTCCCCAGCACAGTATAACATGCGGGTTCGGTCAAAACATCAATATTATTATCTTGATTAAGGCATGAACTGGTCGCTACCTGGAGAGAGAGAGAAGAAAACACTTTAGCGTATGCTCGTGCAAGATCAGATTGGTTATTATCTTATCTAATCAGGATGGCTCCCACTGCTTTTTATCAAATCTTCCTCCAAACCCTAAAAGGAAAGACTAGCCGGGATTAATTACACACTACAAGTTCGCCAATCTTTCAGCCAGGCCAGTGTCGGTACTTTGAGGGAGGTCCCCCGTGCTTTCGCACGAACCTAATTAATGTAAACCTCGTTTTCCCAGAGGCGTAACCCCGTTGACACCTTTCTAGACACCTACTTGATCAGCTAATTGCAATGTGTAAAACTCTCCAAGGAGTAACTCTTACTCGCAGCGGGTATCGGGATCCAACTATCTCATAGAAGGTATGCAATCTCATTGCAAATTTCAACACTTGAAATTCCCGATAATATTTTGCCCCTAGTGTCCTATGACCTTGACAAAGGCCAACAAATCACAGGATGCTAGTCAAGTTCAACCCGTCATTTCTTGATTGAATCAAACCCACCCGCACGACCCTTGACAAAGGCCAACAAGGTCGTACGACTACCCTGAAACAATCTGCATCATATGCATAAACAGATAAGCACTATTCAGCTACCGCACACTACGCCTTGACAAAGGCCAACAAACGCAGCACGAATACTAAACAGTCTTTATCTGAAATGATGGAGGGCTACGCAGGTTTTTCATAAAAACCATGAGCGTAATGAACTTGATATCGTTGTAGAATCAAATGAAGTTTTGAAATGGAGCGATTTTGAGGCTTTTCTAGTTTTGCTAAAGGAGTCACTCCCGGTGAAGGGATCTCGGTCCTTTCCTCGTCGAATGAGGTGCGGGATATATCATATATATCGCTGTGCAAAGCAAAAACCCAAAAGCTGTCAAAAGCAAACCGAGTGTGTAGCATCTGCCAGTTATTGCTAAAGGAGTCACTCCCGGTGAAGGGATCTCGGTCCTTTCCTCATCGAATAAGGTGCGGGGTATATCATATATACCGCTGTGCAAAGCAAGAACTGTAGCTACCTGTTTTGTTTTAAAATTCGATTCTACAACATCTTAGGTTTCTTATCTTTCATTAATCAAATTAATGAAGTCCCATCATTTAAATACCTAAACATCACAGATAGATATGACGTACACTTATGCCATCCGCATTCGCCTCGATGTCCCCTCGTTCACCGTTAGGTTAGGTAACTAACGACAGAGCAGGGCAGGGCTAGCGCGGGTGTAAAACATAAGTAACGTCTATATAATATATCATATATACTATATACTATATCCATCACAGAATCACAACACAGATATCGCAGCAGAATAAATATATGAAATATTGGATATACTAGGACGTCCGTGTTTTCAATACGAGCCAGTATAAAACACGGATTCCACGGTCGTGATGAATAGCCAATCCCACACCCCTAGATCCCTACGAGAGCGGCAAGCAACCCTGCCAGTTCTAGGGTTAGGAGACCCGAACTCGACTCCTCGAGTTGGTCTCCCACTGGACCCCAGAACCCGGTTACTTGTGCTCCCCTTCTTGGGTCTATCCTAATGCGGAAAAGTAAATAATATACAAAAGGTGACAACTTCCGCTACCTGGAAGTGCCCCAAATAAAAGAATATTACATACAAGTTTTTACATGAATGAAAATGAAAAAACACTCTTCTCACATAAAAACCCCCGGCTATTCGAACACGATGATCCAATATAACATATCCAGCAACACATAACATCACATGTCATCAACGTAAGTAAGTATGCATACCCAAATTGTCATTGACGTATAGCAACGAAACCGGCGATATGAACATACTACACTTACGGTCACAGAAAAGAAAGTGTAAAACTACAACAGTTGGAATCCGCAACCTCTTTAGACATCGCATGCCTAACAGATATAAATCCCGCATTTTAGTCTCATTATCGAAAACTCTTTTCAATATCATATGGGACTAAATTGCTAGATTTATAACATTCATTCAGTTATCTCATAACTGTTTATGAATTCCAATTATTGTATCACATTCCGGATAAACAGAAAATGTTAAACTTCCCGATCGAACGGTAGAATACCCAAGTTTTCCCGATACAGTCCAACACATAAAATAAGTCTAGCAACATTCAGTTCGTGCCTCAGTACCAACGGTCCAGCCGTAGAAGGGTCAAGCCAACGCCTCACATGTGGCACGCCGTACTGCCCCAAACCCGAAGGTTCAAAGGGCAGTTCAAGACGGTCACATAATCGAGTTAAAGTTTGTTGTCTTCTAGAGGGTCCATCGCATTACTTGCACTACTTAGAATGTCGTTAAACTACGGAAAAATTCAACACTTGGAAATTTCCCGACAGGGGAAAAATTGGGTATTTATATCCGGTCGAACTTTTTAACATATTCTAAAAATTATCCGGAAAAACACAAAGACGAAATTTGATAATCCGATCGAAACTTTGATTCCTAATAGTACCCCAGAATACTCTTCTGTATAGTCACAACAAAAATATCCCAGAAAACACAGCATTGAATTATATGAGTTACTGTGCAAAAAACATCACACAAAGGAACAGTAAGGCCGCGGAACCGCCGCAGCATGCATAGCACGTGCCGCGGTTCCGCGGTGGAAAAGTTGATTCAGGCCCTCGTATTTCACAGTAATTCAAATAACACCCTGCTTGATTTTCTGCATATTTTTAATTGACAAAAATCCGAATTTTTAGAAAAAGTCCAGAGAGCATTTTAGGGTTTTGGGTTTCGGTTCGATCGGGTTTCAAACGTCGTCTAGACTTCGCCTAAGGCTCTAGCTAGGCTCTGATACCAGTGAAAGGTTCCTAGGCACTCTAGTGAGGTCACACAAGGTATCGAACATGCCAATTTTTAAAAAAATGGTGCCAAGAAACCCTAGACTACGGATCTTTAGGCTAGAATTCTAGGCGAAATGAAAACTTAGTTAACTACTTAACTAAAGGAAGAGAGCTACAACCTTTGTAGATCCGGATACCCACTTCCTTAGCTCCACGAGGGCGTCCTCTCACTGTCCATCTTGAACCTTGGACTCTCGTGACGGCTTCATCGGAGAAACGTGCGGAATAGGTCGTCGGCTTCGTGTCAAAGACGATCTACGTCGAGGTTGCACAAGCTCAAACTCCGACTTCACAAAGTTGTGAAACTTGTGAAGAAAACACCCAAAACAACTTGGCAAGAGGTAGAGGGTGAAGAAATAAGAGGTGGGTTCACTTTAGAATTGGATTTTACTCACTTTTGCTCATGTTGCCATTGATGGCAACTAGTTTTCTCTCTTGAAGAAGAAGGAGAAGAAGAAGAAAGAATATGATAAGTGTTGAGATTTAATAAAATTAAATCAATACTTATCATCAAGAGAACCATAGTTAAGTGTAGAGAGTTAACTAAGGTTAGAAGAATGGTTAGGGTTTAATGTGAAGACAAAATGGTCACAAAGTCAAAGCTTCATGAAGCTTCAACAATGTTCAAGAAAGAAAGCAACCATTTTGTATTCTTATGCCATTCTTTTTCCAAAAAAGAATAAACAAAAGAATGGATAAATAAAAACCCTAATCACTTTCTTAACCTAGGTTTAATTCTATACACTTAACCTAATGAGCAAGCATCATCAAACATGATACTAACATGTGCACAAAAAATATATCACATATACAATTTGCACATCAAGTGAGAATATCCATTTAAAGTAAACCAATACTAGTTAATGCAAAGTAATATATCAAATATATAATTTTACATTAAATCATTAAATCAACATTTGATTCAATGATCCGGTCATGTCGCACATAACCGACTAGAATCCAATGTATCGATTTATCGAATCAATGATTCGATAACTAGGTCATATCGAATACAACCAATCGAAACATTTAACGCGAGAATGAAATGCGGTATCACATACACGCATTATTCTCGCTCCCGCACATATCTCATATGCGCTCCTATTTCGTTTCGCTTGAGCCAGGAAACCTCTGTGTAGGACTCTAAAGACTCGTCAATACGCCGGTAGCAGATGATGATCATATCAAGCATCCACAAGCCGCAAGCGGTCTGCTAAACGTAACGGCCACCCGGGTATTGAGCGATCAGAAGATCGACGAGCTAGCCCGCTCACACTCCTGTGAATCCATCCAGTAACACTTACCGTACAGTCCGGTCTGTTCGTCTGATACGTCGCATATCAAGTCTAGGGGTGGTATACGTCAGACCCCAATAACCGATAAGTCGTGCCGATGTGAGGCTCATAACGGGTCGAGAAACTACTGGTAACACTTACCAGCAAATCTCTGATCAGCCCAGGCCAGGGACTTCCCTGTTACGGCCAATCGAGCACAGCGCAACATCAACCCCCAATACCGGGAGAGACGAAACCCCTCCTATCGCTCATCGCCTCCATGTGACTCGGGACTGTGCCCAAAGACCACCGTTTTGCACGCCCTCATGGACGTGGTAAGGTGGAGATCAAAGCACAGTGGGAATCACACAAGACTCTATGACGATCTCGGGTCTACAGACTAACCTGTACAAGTGTCACCTGAGAACTGCCATCTGACGTGAGGTATAATACCATCTGGGAGTTCTCGGCGAGTCCGTCCAGTGTACCCAGTCTCCACTGAGCACCCGTATACCATCTCTGATGTCAAACATCAATGGATATGGGATCATCCATCGCCCATCACATGGGTCGAGAAGCGTATACGCTAGTCTACTCTGGTATATCGATGCCCCGTCTCGATACACCCACGACTAGGGACCTTGAAGGATGTACTTATGGACTACCATGTCCCCACTAGTATGATCTGCATCATAGTCCAGGTAGTCAAGTACACATCCTAAGGGCTTTACCAACATGTAACTATAAGACAGTATAAAGAGACTAGTGTACATGTTAAGATAAAGTGTAACCAGATAGCATACTATCATATTGAGCAAGAAAGTCATCTCTATATATGTCCAAGCATCCAATATAATATACATCATCTGTACAATACTGGCCTCTAGGGCATACATACAACTAACAAATACTTATTCCCGTTATGGTTCTCTACTTCTAACTTATATTCTTTGAATTTCTCAAAAGGTTTAGACTTGTGTTTCAACAGGAACATATGTCCGAATCTTGAGAGATCATCAGTGAATATAATGAAGTACAAAGAACCAGTCCTGGCATGTGTAGACAGGGAACCTATATACATCATCATGTATTAATCCCAAGAGTTCACTAACTCTTTCTCTGTTTCCAATAAACGGAGCTATGGTCATCTTATCTTTGTGACATGATTGGCAAGTTTCACAAGATATAAGTTCAAACTAATTTAAATATGCATCTTAATGTAACTTAGCTAGTCGGGTCGCACTGATATGACCTAGTCTACAATGCCTCAAGAAGGATTCGTTCATTTCTGAACTCTTCCTCTATTGTGTGTTTTGTACATTAAGAACTGTGGTTTGATTTAGAATGTATATACTTTTAGATAACGTACCTGAACCGATCAACTCTTGATTTAGGAAATGTTCAAAACATTATCCAACAATACAAAATTATATCCTTCTTTACTAAATAAAGAGACTGATATGATGTTGTATATCAAGTTCAGTATATAATAACATTCGTTCAGAATCAATGTATTTGGTAATACAGGGTGATAACTGCCAACAGACTTGGCTGCAACAATTACACCGTTTCTAACTTTTAAAACTTATCACCCATTTTCAGTTCTCTACCTATCTGTAGCCCATGTAATAGATTACATATGTAGGATCCTGATCCGGTATCTCATACCCAGGACGTAAAGGAAATTGAAAAACAATTCTCGGTAATGAACACACCCGAAGAAGATGCATCATCATGCACTTTCTTCATTTGGGTGGCACGAGAATCCTGGCAATCCCCTATTTCCTGCTCGGTCTTATAACAATTATAAGTTGGAGCGGGACCAACGTTCCTTAGCTCAGTATAACAAGCGGGTTCGGTCAATACATCCGTATTATTATCATGATTAAGGCGTGACATGGTTGTTAGGTTTACCTAGCACCTTATGAAAGGTTTGGAAGCATCACATGTGCCAAAATCAAATTTTTAAGGTGCTAAGTGAACATACAAAGAATCATAACTAGAAATTTAGGGTTTCATAACTTTGACATCATCACAAGTAGAAAAAGGTAGGGTTTTGAGAGTACAACCTTTGTAGCTCCCTACGCTAGACTCCTTGGCTACTTGAGGGTTGGAAAAAGGTTCGCTTGAGATCCTCTAGGTCCACGACGATCCACCCGAAGCTCCTTTGCCCAAAGCTCCTTACTTTACTTTATATGTGAATGAAGTAGAGAGAACACCCTACACAAATGGGCTAGATGTGTGTAGTATGATGATGTGGTTTGTATTCTATAATCAAAACTCTTTCTTTTTATCAACCTCACTCAAATAAATTATCAAGAGAGGAAGAAGAAGATAGTGGCTAAGCTTTTTCACAAAAAGAAATGTTATGAGTGTGAATAATTGAAATAAGAAAAGAATAATCTATATTAATCCTTCTCACTTCAACCATGGTTAGAATTATCTAGATATTTATCAAATGAGTTAAAAGGCAAAAGGATAATTAACTCAAGGTTAAAAAGTGGTTGAAGCATGGTCAAAAGATGATAAACATTAACCTTGTGTGAATTATCCTTTCCTTTATTCAAAATGATAAATAAATAGATAATCACTACAATATAAGTCTTGCATTGCCACCAAATATGTATCAACAACCATGATACAATGTATGTATGTATGTATGTATCCATGCACATCATCATGTGCATACATGCATGCATACAAAAATAGAAAAAGAGTTTAATTAAAGAATTAATCTAAAAGTCATTTGTTAAATCAACACTTGATTTTGCAAACCGGTCATATCACATACGACCCGACCAATAGAAAATGCCCGATTAATATACGGTATCACATATCCGTATTTAATCGGGTCCCCGCGCATATCTCATATGCACACCACATCTTTTCGCCTGAGCCAGGAAACTTCATTGTGGGACTCTAAGACTCGTCAATACGCCGGCAGTAGGTAATGATCATATCAAATACCTACAAGCCGCAAGCGGTCAGCTAAACGTAACGGCCACCCGGGTATTGAGCGATCAGAAGAAAACAAGCGAACCTGTCACAACTCTCGTCGAGCCAACCGGCAACACTACCGTACAGTCCGGTCTCTTCGTCAGATATGCTGCATATCGAGTCTAGGGATGGTAACGTCGATCCCAATAACTCAATAAGTCGTGCTGATGAATGGTCTATAACAGATCGAGAAACTACTGATAACACTTATCAGTAAATCTCAACAGCCCTGGCCAGGGACTTACTGATATAGCCAATCGAGCACAGCACAGTATCAACTCCCAATACCGGGAGAGACGAAACTGAAAGGTTCCTAGGCACCCTATAGTGGTCTCACAAGGCATCGAACATGCCAATTTACAAAAAATATGGTGCCGAGAAACCCTAGTTTACGGATCGTTGCTAGAAATCTAGGCGAAACTATAAACTAGTTAACACTTTAACTAAAAATTAGATGCTACAACCTTTGTAGATCCGGATTTCCACTTCCTTAGCTCCACGAGGGCGTCCTCTCGCTGTCCATCTTGAAGCTTGGACTCTCGTGACGGCTTCATCAGAGAAACGTGCGGAATAGGTCGTCGGCTTCGTGTCAAAGACGATCTACGTCGAGGTTGCACAAACTCAAGCTCCGACTTCACAAAGTTGTGAAACTTGTGAAGAAAACACCCAAAACAACTTGGCAAGAGGTAGAGGGTGAAGAAATAGGAGGTGGATTCACTTTAGAATTGGATTTATCTCACTTTAACTCAAGTTGCCATTGATGGACCTTGAGCTTTTCTTGAAGAAGAAGATGATGAAGAAGAAAGAAATATGATAAGTGTTTTGATTTAATAAAATTAAATCAATACTTATCATAAAGAGAACCATAGTTAAGTGTAGAGAGTTAACTAAGGTTAGAAAAATGGTTAGGGTTTAATGTGAAGACAAAATGGTCACAAAGTCAAAGCTTCATGAAGCTTCAACAATGTTCAAGAAAGAAAGCAACCATTTTGTATTCTTATGCCATTCTTTTTCCAAAAAAGAATAAATAAAAGAATGGATAAATAAAAACCCTAATCACTTTCTTAACCTAGGTTTAATTCTATACACTTAACCTAATGAGCAAGCATCATCAAACATGATACTAACATGTGCACAAAAATATATCACATATACAATTTGCACATCAAGTGAGAATATCCATTTAAAGTAAACCAATACTAGTTAATGCAAAGTAATATATCAAATATATAATTATACATTAAATCATTAAATCAACATTTGATTCAATGATCCGGTCATGTCGCACATAACCGACTAGAATTCAATGTATCGATTTATCGAATCAATGATTCGATAACTAGGTCATATCGAATACAACCAATCGAAACATTTAACGCGAGAATGAAATGCGGTATCACATACACGCATTATTCTCGCTCCCGTACATATCTCATATGCGCTCCTATTTCGTTTCGCTTGAGCCAGGAAACCTCTGTGTAGGACTCTAAAGACTCGTCAATACGCCGGTAGCAGATGATGATCATATCAAGCACCCACAAGCCGCAAGCGGTCTGCTAAACGTAACGGCCACCAGGGTATTGAGCGATCAGAAGACCGACGAGCTAGCCCGCTCACACTCCTGCGAATCCGACCAGTAACACTTACCATACAGTCCGGTCTCTTCGTCTGATATGTCGCATATCAAGTCTAGGGGTGGTAAACGTCAGACCCCAATAACCCGATAAGTCGTGCCGATGTGAGGCTCATAACGGGTCGAGAAACTACTGGTAACACTTACCAGCAAATCTCTAATCAGCCCTGGCCAGGGACTTCCCTGCTACGGCCAATCGAGCACTGCGCAACATCAACCCCCAATACCGGGAGAGACGAAACCCCTCCTATCGCTCATCGCCTCCATGTGACTCGGGACTGTGCCCAAAGACCACCGTTTTGCACGCCCTCATGGACGTGGTAAGGTGGAGATCAAAGCACAGTGGGAATCACACAAGACTCTATGACGATCTCGGGTCTACAGACTAACCTGTACAAGTGTCACCTGAGAACTGCCATCTGACGTGAGGTATAATACCATCTGGGAGTTCTCGGCGAGTCCGTCCAGTGTACCCAGTCTCCACTGAGCACCCGTATACCATCTCTGATGTCAAACATCAATGGATATGGGATCATCCATCGCCCATCACATGGGTCGAGAAGCGTATACGCTAGTCTACTCTGGTATATCGATGCCCCGTCTCGATACACCCACGACTAGGGACCTTGAAGGATGTACTTATGGACTACCATGTCCCCACTAGTATGATCTGCATCATAGTCCAGGTAGTCAAGTACACATCCTAAGGGCTTTACCAACATGTAACTATAAAACAGTATAAAAAGACTAGTGTACATGTTAAGATAAAGAGTAACCAGATAGCATACTATCATATCGAGCAAGAAAGTCATCTCTATATATGTCCAAGCATCCAATATAATATACATCATCTGTACAATACTGGCCTCTAGGGCATACATACAACTAACAGAAACCCCTCCTATCACTCATCGCCTTCGTGTGTCTCGGGACTGTACCCAACGACTACCTGTTTGCACAACTCAGTAGAGCCGTGGTAGGGTGGTAATCAAAATACAGTGGAAGAACACACAAGACTCTATGACGATCTCGGGTCTACAGACTAACCTGCACCAATGTCACCTGAGAACTGCTATCCGACGATAGATATAATTCCATATAGGAGTTCTCGGTGAGTCTGTCCAGTATACCCAGTCACCACTGAGCACGCGTATACGATCTCGATGTCAAACATCGATGAATGTGGGAACATCCATTGCCCATCATATGGGTCTAGTATCATATACGCTAGTCTACTCTGGTATATCGATGCCCCGTCTCGATACACCTACGACTAGGGACATTCCAGGATATGCTTATAAACTACAGATATCCCACTAGTATGATCTCTATCATAATCACAGTAGTCAAGCCTATATCCTCAGGGCTTTATCAACATGTGTGAATGAATAAAAGCATGATCAAATCAACATGTCAGATAAAGAAGAACCAGATAGCATACTATCATGTCGAGCAAGAATGTACACTGAATATATATATATATATATATATATATATATATACATGTATGAATACATCCACTATCATATAATGGCCTCTAGGGCATACATATATCCAACAATCTCCCACTTGCACTAAGGCCAGTTATTGGCGTATCTCATACCCAACATCTCAAAAAGTCGCTCATGCTGCGGCTGAGGGAGGGCCTTGGTGAGTGGATCCGCAGTATTATTCTTTGTATCTACTCTCCTAATCTCGATCTCGCGGCGATCTACAATCTTCCGGATCAAATGAAAGTGCCTCAGGATGTGTATGGACCGCTGATGGGACCTGGGCTCCTTGGCTAACGCCATAACCCCATTATTATCACAATACAATAGTATTGGATCAATAATGGTTGGAACTAATCCTAGCTCCGAGACGAACTTCTTCATCCAGACGGCTTCCTTGGCGGCATCATTCGCAGTAATGTACTCAGCCTCCATCGTAGAGTCTGCAACGGTATCCTGTTTGGAACTCTTCCAACTTACCGCCCCTCCATTGAGGGTAAATACAAACCCGGAGATAGATTTGCTGTCGTCCTTATCGCTCTGGAAGCTCGAATCGGTAAAGGCCTCCATTTGGAGATCTCCATAACCATACACCAAGAACAATTCTTTAGTCCTTCGCAAGTACTTAAGAATGTTCTTCACAGCTATCCAGTGATTCTCCACTGGGTTGGATTGATACCTGCTTACAACACTAAGTGCATAAGCTACATCTGGGCGTGTACATAACATCGCATACATTATAGATCCTACTGCCAAAGTATAGGGTATAATGCTCATGCGAGCTCTCTCTTCATCGGTCTTTGAGCAAGAGTCCTTGGAGAGAGTGACCCCATGGCAAGCGGGTAAGGCACCCCGCTTGGAGTCTTCCATACTAAACCTTTTTAGGATGGTGTTAATGTACCTGGTTTGGGACAATCCCAATAACCTCTTGGATCTATCCCTATAGATCCTTATGCCCAGAATGTATATGGCATCACCCAGGTCCTTCATGGTGAACCTTAGTGATAAGAAAGATTTGACCGACTGTAGCATAGGAATGTCATTTCCTATCAGAATAATGTCATCCACATACAATACGAGGAATGTGACAGCTCTCCCTACAGCCTTCTTATAAACACAAGATTCATCTGGATTTTTGATGAAATCAAACTCTTTGATAACATCATCGAAACAGATGTTCCAACTCCGTGATGCCTGCTTTAACCCATATATGGATTTAAGTAATTTACATGCTTTCCCGCTGCTCCCACTGTCAATGAAGCCCTCCGGCTGATCCATATAAACGCATTCTTCCAAATTTCCATTTAGAAATGCCGTTTTAACGTCCATCTGCCAGATTTCATAGTCGTAGTGAGCAGCAATAGCAAGTAGGATCTGAATGGATTTAAGAATGGCTACGGGAGAAAAAGTCTCGTCATAGTCCAAACCTGGTCTTTGACGAAAACCCTTCGCCACAAGTCTTGCCTTATAGGTCTCTATCTGCCCATCTACACCAATCTTTCTTTTAAAGATCCATTTGCACCCCACAGGTTTTACCCCAGGGGGTATAACGTCCAAAGTCCATACTTTGTTGGTGTACATAGACTCCATTTCGGATCTCATGGCATCCAGCCACTTCACAGAGTCTCCACTCGTGACAGCTTGCTAAAAGCTGGTAGGATCATCATCTTCTATGATGCAGTCTTCTCTGTCACCATCAATGAGGAAACCATAGTACCTCTCAGGTGAGCGAGAAGTCCTACCAGACCTACGGAGTGGTCGAGGTTTCTCAGTTTCTATTACAACAGCCGGTTCAACCAAGTCGTCATTTGTAGTTTGTGTTTCTAGAACCTCTTCTAGATCCACCACATTGCCATTAGCTTTATCTGTGAAAAACTCTTTTTCCAAGAATGTGGCATACTGAGAAACAAACACCTTTTGTTCCTCCTTGTGGTAGAATAGATATCCATAAGAATTCTTTAGATACCCCACAAAATTACACATGACCGACCATGTCTCGAGTTTGTCCGGATTCTGCTTTTTAACATAGGCCGGGCAACCCCAAATCTTAATTCTCTTAAGAGATGGTCTCTTCCCATGCCATATCTTATATGGCGTGGTAGACACGGTTTTGATTGGGACCCTGTTCAGTAGAAACGCTGCAGTCTCCAATGCATGCCCCCAAAATAAGACGGGTAACTCAGCATCACTCATCATGGATCGGACCATATCTAATAGGGTCTGATTCCGTCGTTCAGACACACCGTTGTGCTGTGGTGTGTAAGGAGGAGTGAGCTGAGAGATAATCCCATTCTCTTTTAGGAAGTTTGCAAACTCTGTACTGAGGTACTCCCCACCTCGATCTGATCGAAGCATTTTGATACTCAAACCGGTTTGTTTTTCTACTTCGAGTTTATATTCAGTGAATTTCTCAAAAGCTTCGGATTTGTGTTTTAATAAAAATACATGACCGAATCTTGAGAAATCGTCAATGAAAGTAATGAAGTATGAAAAACCGCCTCTATCCTGTGTAGACATTGGCCCACATACATCACTATGTATGAGGCTTAGGAGCTCAGTAGCTCTTTCTCCGTGTCCGGTAAACGGAGTTTGGTCATTTTACCCTTGATACAAGACTGGCAAGTCGCATAAGATTTATATTCAAAAGAGTTTAAATATCCATCTTTGTGTAACTTGTTTAGTCTTGTTTCGTTAATATGACCAAGTCTACAGTGCCAAAGAAAAGCTTCATTTATTTCTGAAAGTTTTCTTTTATTAGTGTGTTGTATGCTGAAAACTGTGTGTTGATTTAGGACGTATATCCCGTTATTAAGCGTATCATACCCAACCAACATTTGATTCGGGTGAATGTTCATAACATTGTTTTGCAATACAAAATTATATCCTTCATTGTCTAACAAAGAAATAGATATTATATTACAAAGCATACTTGGTACAAAATAACATGGGTTCAAAACCAATATACACCCAGACGGCAACCCCAAATGATACTCTCCCACTGTGACTATATGTACATTGGAACCATTTCCAACGCGGAGAGTATGGTCACCTATCTTTAAAACCTTGCTATTTCTCAGCCCCTGCATGGAATTGCAAATGTGAGAGCCTGAACCGGTATCTAATACCCAGGAAGCAGAGTTTATTGAAAAACAGTTTTCTGTCACAAACACACCTGAAGCAGAAACATCCCCATGCTTCTTCTTGAGATTTAAGTACTCCGTGCAGTTGCGCTTCCAATGTCCTGTTTTGTGGTAATGAAAACATTTCCCTTTCCCCGATTCTCCAGCTTTGGACTTGTCCTTCCCCTTAACCTTTTTAACTCCACCCCTAGGCTTGGTGGGCTTCTTCTTTATCTTTCCCTTGGCCTTAACCTTTGGGCAAGAAGAGGAAGATTGCCCAACACTCAAAGGGAATTTTCACTGATTTCAGTGTGCTTTCTGCACTCCTTAACATATTAAGGAGTTCAGGTAGTTCCTTCTCCATGTTGTGCATGTTGAAGTTAACTATAAATTGAGCAAAGGTGGAGGGGAGGGACTGCAGAATAATATCCGTATATTGTTCATTGTCCATCGTCCAATCAAGGTCCTCAAGCTCTTCTATGAGAGCTATCATCTTCAGAACATGGTCTCCTACTGGTGTGCCAGGGGCCATTCGCATCTGAAACAATTTCTTTGATACTTCGTATCGTAATACGCGGGATTGCTCTCCATACAACTCCTTTGTATGGAGGAATATGTCGTGAATGTCCATATTCTCGTGCTGCTTTTGATGTGTGTTGTCCATCGATGCAAGCGCGAGGCATTTGGCCGTGGCACAGTTAGCGTCCCATGTCTTGCGGACTTCAATATCCACAACTGAGGATTTTGGACCTGGGACGGGCGAGGCTGGAGCCGTGATGACATATGATACTTTATCATAAGTCAAGGCGATATTCAGATTCCTCAACCAGTCTTTATAATTGGTCCCATTCAGTTTATTTTTATCTAGTAAAAGCTTGAGTCATGTCATTGGTATCTGCCATTGAGAGAGAGAAAAGAATACACTCAACGAAAGCTCTTGCAAAGATCAGATTGGTTATTATCTTGTCTAATCGATGTCTCCCACTGCTTTAATCAAGTTTTTCTTTCAAACCTTAAAAAGAAAACTAGCCAGGATTAATTACAGTCTACAACTTCGCCAACCGTTCAGCCAGGCCAGTGTCGGTACTTGAGGGAGGTTCCCCGTGCTTTCACACGGACCTAATTAAAGTAAACCTCGTTTTCCCAGAGGCGTAGCCACGTTAACACCTTTCTAGACACCTAATGGGTTAGCTAATTGTAAACTGCAAAACTCTCCTGGGAGCAACTATTGCCCACAGTGGGATCGGGATCCAACCATCATATGGAAGGTATGCAATCTCATTGCAAATTTCAACTATTGAAATTCCCGATGTGGTTTTTACCCCTAGTACCTATGACCTTAACTATGGTCAACAAATCATAAGTACCAGTTAAGTTCTACCCGTCATTTCTTGATTAATTAGACCCATTCATATGACCCTTAACTATGGTCAACAAAGTCGCATGAATGTCCTAATTAATCTGCATCATATGCAGTGTAGGAAGACATCACTTAGCTACCGTACACTACGTCTTAACTATAGTCAACAAACATAGCACGAATACTAAGTACTCTACTTCCTAAAATGACGTAGGGTTGCGGATGATTTTTAAAAAAATCTTTAACGCTTTGAACTTGATATCGTCGTAGAATCAAATGGTTTTCGAAAAGAGTGGCTTGAGCTCCGCAGTTTTGAAATGTAGCTTTTTCATAAAGAGCCGAGTGGTTTTCAAATCCGATTCTACAACATCTTTTTAGGTTTATTTTCTTTACATTAATCATATTAATGTAGTCCCATCATTTAAGTCCTTAAGCCAATCACAGAAAAGAAACGAAAATACCGCGTACGCTTATGCCATCCGCATTCGCCGCAATGTTCCGTTATGTACCGTTAGGTTACTTAACTAACGGCATACCGGGACGGGACTAGCGCGGGTGTAAAACATAAGCAACACCTACTATATATCTTATATATAATATATCATTCGTCTCAGATATCACATCACAGAATACAAGCAGCAGAAACACAGATATGATGGGATATACTAGGACGTCCGTATTTAGTATTTAGCCAACAATAGAAAATACGGATTCCACAGTCGCGATGAATAGCCAAGCCCACACCCTGGACCCCTACGAGAGCGGCAAGAGACCCTACCAATTCTGGAGTTTAGGAGACCCGGTCTCGACTCTTCGAGATGGCCTCCCACTGAACCCCAGAACCCGGTCACCTGTGCTCCCCTCCTTGGGTCCATCCTAATGCGGAAAAGTAAATAATATACAACACTGGTGACATCAACCTCAACCCGGAAGTGCCCCAAATAAAAGAATATTACATTACACTTGAATTTTACATGAATGAAAATAAAACTCTCATCTCACATAAAAAAAAACCCGGCTATTCAATCGCGACAATCCTGCACATCATATCTCAGTAACACATAATATCTCATATCATCAACGTAAATAAGTATGCATACACCGATCGTCGTTGATGTATAGCAACGAAAACCGGCAATACAACTACATACTACACTTACGGTCACAGAAAAAAAAGTGTAAAACTACAACATTTGGAATCCACATTCTCTTTAGACATCGTAAATCCGAAATATCACATACTTCGCATTTCATGCCTAACTATATGAATTCCACATATTGTATCACATTCCAGATAAATAGACAGTATTAAAGTTTTCGATCGAATGATCAAATACCCAAAAATTCTTAAATAGCTCAACACTTAAGCGGAGTTCAAAAATCCCAGAATGTGACACAGTAGCAGTGGTCCAGCCGTAGAAGGGTCAAGCCAACGCCTCACATATGGCACGCCGTACTGCCCCAAACCCTAAGGTTTAGAGGCAGTTCAGACGGTCACATAATCGAGTTAAGGTTTGTGTTCTTCTAGAGGGTCCACCACGTTACTTGCACGTATTTCCGAAAGAATTAAACCCGAGAAAAAATCAACACTTGAAAGTTTTTCGTGCCGGGAAAAAATGAGTTAATGATATTCGTTCGAACATTTTAATACTTTCTAAATTACCCGAAAATAGCACGAAATTAAATTTTCCGATCGAATCAACGAATCCAAAATAATCCCCAGAACATTCAACACTTGAATCAGATTAAAAATACCCAAAAATATATACATTCAGTTCTAGACATTACTGTATAAAAATGATAAAATATTGCTTCAGTACGGCCGCGGATCCGTGGCCCAAGCAGGGTATGGCCGCGGTTCCGCGGCGGCTTGTACGGAATATGGTATCGTTTTTTACAGAAATGCTTAGATTTTCCTGCTGAATTTTTTAAGTATTTTTAATTCAGAAAATAACACAGTTTCAAAAAATGTCCAGAGAAGGGTCAAAATCCGTATTTTTTGGTTCGATCGGAGTTTTAACTTCGCCAAAGCGTCGCCTAAAGCTCTAGCTTGGCTCTGATACCATTGTTAGGTTTACCTAGCACCTTATGAAGAGTTTGGAAGCACCACATGTGCCAAAATCAAATTTTTAATGTGCTAAGTGAACATATAAAGAATCATAACTAGAAATTTAGGGTTTCATAACTTTGACATCATCACAAGTAGAAAAAGGTAGGTTTTGAGAGTACAACCTTTGTAGCTCCCTACGCTAGACTCCTTGGCTACTTGAGGGTTGGAAAAAGGTTCGCTTGAGATCCTCTAGGTCCACGACGATCCACCCAAAGCTCCTTTGTCCAAAACTCCTTGCTTTACTTGATATGTGAATGAAGTAGAGCGAACACCCTACACAATGGGCTAGATGTGTGTAGTATGATGATGTGGTTTGTATTCTATAATCAAAACTCTTTCTTTTTATCAACCCCACTCAAATAAATTATCAAGAGAGGAAGAAGAAGATGGTGGCTAAGCTTTTTCACAAAAGGAAATGTTATGAGTGTGAATAATTGAAATGAGAAAAGAATAATCTATATTAATCCTTTTCACTTCAACCATGGTTAGAATTATCTAGATATTTATCAAATGAGTTAAAAGGCAAAAGGATAATTAACTCAAGGTTAAAAAGTGGTTGAAGCATGGTCAAAAGATGATAAACATTAACCTTGTGTGAATTATCCTTTCCTTTATTCAAAATGATAAATAAATAGATAATCACTACAATATAAGTCTTGCATTGCCACCAAATATGTATCAACAACCATGATACAATGTATGTATGTATGTATCCATGCATATCATCATGTGCATACATGCATGCATACAAAAATAGAAAAAGAGTTTAATTAAAGAATTAATCTAAAAGTCATTTGTTAAATCAACACTTGATTTTGCAAACCGGTCATATCGCATACGACCCGACCAATAGAAAATGCCCGATTAATATACGGTATCACATATCCGTATTTAATCGGGTCCCCGCGCATATCTCATATGCACACCACATCTTTTCGCCTGAGCCAGGAAACTTCATTGTGGGACTCTAAGACTCGTCAATACGCCGGCAGTAGGTAATGATCATATCAAATACCTATAAGTCGCAAGCGGTCAGCTAAACGTAACGGCCACCCGGGTATTGAGCGATCAGAAGAAAACAAGCAAACCTGTCACAACTCCCGTCAAGCCAACCGGCAACACTACCGTATAGTCCGGTCTCTTCGTCAGATATGCTGCATATCGAGTCTAGGGATGGTAACGTCGACCCCAATAACTCAATAGTTCGTGCCGATGAATGGTCTATAACAGATCGAGAAACTACTGATAACACTTATCAGTAAATCTCAACAGCCCTGGCCAGGGACTTACTGATATAGCCAATCGAACACAGCACAGCATCAACTTCCAATACCGGGAGAGACGAAATCCCTCCTATCGCTCATCGCCTTCGTGTGTCTCGGAACTGTACCCAACGACCACCTATTTGCACAACTCAGTAGAGCCGTGGTAGGGTGGTAATCAAAATACAGTGGGAGAACACACAAGACTCTATGACGATCTCGGGTCTACAGACTAACCTGCACCAGTGTCACCTGAGAACTGCTATCCGACGATAGATATAATTCCATATAGGAGTTCTCGGTGAGTCCGTCCAGTGTACCCAGTCATCACTGAGCACCCGTATACGATCTCGATGTCAAACATCGATGAATGTAGGAACATCCATTGCCCATTATATGGGTCTAGTATCATATACGCTAGTCTACTCTGGTATATCGATGCCCCGTCTCGATACACCTACGACTAGGGACATTCCAGGATATGCTTATAAACTACAGATGTCCCACTAGTATGATCTCTATCATAATCACAGTAGTCAAGCCTATATCCTCAGGGCTTTATCAACATGTGTGAATGAATAAAAGCATGATCAAATCAACATGTCAGATAAAGAAGAACCAGATAGCATACTATCATGTCGAGCAAGAATGTACACTGAATATATATATATATATATATATATATATATATATATATATATACACATGTATGAATACATCCACTATCATATAATGGCCTCTAGGGCATACATATATCCAACAATGGTCGCTACCTGGAGAGAGAGAAGAAAACACTCGGCGTATTCTCTTGCAAGATTAGATTGGTTATTAATTTATCTAATCAGGATGGCTCCCACTGTTTTAGTCAAATCTTCCTTCAAACCCTAAAAGGAAAGACTAGCCGGGATTAATTACACCCTACAAGTTCGCCAATCTTTTGGCCAGGCCAGTGCCAGTAGTTTGAGGGAGGTTCCCCGTGCTTTCGCACGGTCCTAATTAAAATAAACCTCATTTTTCTAGGGGCGTAACCCCGTTGACACCTTTCTAGACACCTACTTGATCGGCTAATTGTAATGTGTAAAACTCTCTCAAGAGTAACTCTTACTCGCAGTGGGTATCGGGATCCAACTATCTCATAGAAGGTATGCAATCTCATTACAAATTTCAACACTTAAAATTCCCAATAATATTTTACCCCTAACGTCCTATGACCTTGACGCAGGCTAACAAACCATAGTCTGCTAGTCAAGTTCAACCCGTACATTTTTCGATTGAATTAAATCCACCCACACGACCCTTGACGCAGGCCAACAGAGTCGCACGACTACCCTAACTCAATCGCATCATATGCTTTAGCAGATAAGCATAAATAGCTACCGCACACTACGCCTTGACGCAGGCCAACAAACGTAGCACGAATACTATGAAGTATTTATCTGAAATGACGGAGGGCTATGCGGGTTTTTAAGAAAACCTTTTGCGTAATGAACTTGATCTCGTCGTAGAATCGAGTGATTTTAAATGGAGTGTTTTTTAGGCTTTTACTAGTTTTGCTAAAGAGGTCACTCCCGGTGAAGGGATCTCGGCTCTTTCCTCGTCGAATGAGATGCAGGATATTCACAATACCACTATGCAAAGCAAGAACTAGAAAAGCAATCAAAAGACAAAACCGATGGTTGTAGCATCTTCCAGTTAGTTCTAAAGAGGTCACTTCTGGTGAAGGGATCCCGGCTCTTTCCTTATCGAATAAGGTGCTGGATATTCTCAAGGAATACTGCTATGCAAAGCAACAACTAGAGCTACCTGTTTTTGAAAATTCGATTCCACAACATCTTTAGGTTTCTTTTATTTCATTAATCTCATTAATGAAGTCCCATCATTTTAAGTTACCTAAACATCACAGATAAATACAACATACGCTTATGTCATCCGCATTCGCCTCGATGTCTCCTCGTGCACCGTTAGGTTAGGTAACTATCGCCAGAGCGAGGCAGGGCTAGCACGGATGTAAAACATAAGCAACGTCTATATAATATATCATATATACTATATCCTGTATTCATCTCATCAATATATCAAATGATCACATCATAGATATCGCGGCAGAACACAACATATGAAATATTGGATATACTAGGATTTCCGTGTTTTAAATTAAGCCTGTATAAAACACGGATTCCACGGTCGTGATGAATAGCCAATCCCACACCCCTACACCCCTACGAGAGCAGCAAGCAACCCTACCAATTCTAGAGTTAGGAGACCCGGTCTCGACTCCTCGAGATGGTCTCCCACTGGACCCTAGAACCTGGTTACTTGTTGTAACAACCCTAATTTTCATATACACTTTTCTGTACAAATTTTTAAATTTTTTTTAAAAACCATAAAGAAGTATTTTAATCTAAGCAAAAGATATATATAATTAATTATTTTGTTTTTAAATAATTTCATTTTTAGTGTACATTAAATTGTTTTTAAACTTAAAGTGTACTTTGATATTTAATGCTGCTGATATCATTTTAAGTAACTATTTTTCTACAATAATTACAAGAAGGAGCTTGTAGCTCATTGGTAATACCTTGCATTGCTGAACCAAGCCACCAGAGTTCGAATCCCATACCCCATATTATTTTTAATATGGATTTTTTAAAAACCTTTAGAATACCAAGAGTTTACACGTGCATATCTCACAAAAACCCCACTACACCCAAAGATGTAACACTTGCAAAGGGTAGATGAACCGCCGGGGGAGATCCAGGTCACCGGACTCGGTCGGGAATCAGCCAACTCGGCCTTGACTCGGCCGACTCAGTGATCCGACCGAGTCACGGCCGAGTCATCCCCTTTTAGGCCGATTCCGGCAAGGGTCACAACATGAAAGTTGTGTCTTTTGGTATTCCCTACTCACCTGCAAAGTTTCAGCCCAATACCACTTCCATAGCTCTTTAAAACCCCCAATTACTCCACTTTTAATATATTTTTATTACATTTTATCACATTTTTATTTTTTAACTTTTCATCTACCCTAACCCTAACCCTAGCCTAGCCCTATATAAAGGCCCCTACCCTCTACCTTTTCCCCTCACAACTCTAAGCATACTCTCTAAAACTCTTGAGAACTTGGTGCAAAGAGCGAGAAGCGAAGCGCTGCCGAAACCGACGACGGATTCCGGCGACCGGATCAAGACCGACGTGACGTTTCCGACGAATCGGCAACCACCACACCTTTTAGAACGCTTAGCTTGTCCAAACCCGTAAGTCCCAACCTTCTATCTTTCTTTTCTATAATTGTAAAATACGACTTTTTGGAACCGACGGAAATCGGACAAACCGATTCCCGATCCGGTTTTTCTTTAAAATTCCACTTGTCACCTAATACATATTATCAACCCTATTGCATGTTGACTATTAATCACCCTTAAATCAAATTTAATCACACTTTTCCACATGAAATGATAATTTCTTTACAAAACCGTATTTCTTGCATAAAAATACCATCAAGTTCAATTTTAATGTTCTAATTAGATCCCTCACTCTTAATCATGTTTATTTTGATAACAAAACTTGTTTCATTCAATTTGGATGAAATTTCACACATGAAATGATAACGTTTATGGAAACCGTATTCTTGCACTTTAATACCCTTAACTTTAACATAACTCATTTCACCTTGAAACTTCACCAAAACTTAATATAAGTCATGGGGTAATGACCTACCCTTACACACACTCATTATAACCCTAATTGCTGAATAACAAAATACAGAATACGATATTATAGGACTTTTTCACTAAAATACCATAACCTTTATAACTTTTAGTTTAACCTTTAAATTGTAAACTTTTCTAAATAAAACTTATATAAAATGAAAGCACGATTGGTCATGGACATCGATCGTTTATCTAAACTGTCTTGTGGGTCTAGGCAAGTGTGTCTAAGGCTAGTGGTTTTTAATTAGGCCCACGACTGTGGTTCCTTCCCACTTACCTGGCACTTACCTGGCTGCATTCGACGGTGAAGAGGCGATTTGAGGCTTCTAATGACTCATCGTTTAGACCATAGAATATAGGTTAGATGGTCTAGGAAACCCTAACAACTAAAATATGGAGAACTATATACTTTTACAAATAAATACCCTATATTTAGAAAATCTTTTCCCTAAATTAAAAGTATTTATAAAACCTGAGCAAAGCGCCATTACAACCCATCTTTGGGGAACCTGTTAGGGATAGCACGGTTCATCGTGCACCCGCAGGCTAGTAGTGCGAGATTCAGACCTCCGCAAGGAGCATTCGGTCTCGAAAGGTTTAAAATACGATATTTAAAGAAAGTGATATTTTTGTAAATAAAATATTCATTTAAAAATTATTTATGTGTTTAATTATATATAATTATCATTTAAACATTTATTTTGTTATAATATAAAATTTTCACTTTTTCCTAAAATTCAAAGATTAAAAGTTACATTAAAATAACACGAATTTTAAATAAACAATTAATACTTTTATTAGGATATATTCACTAGAATAACACAAATAAAATTCACATTCATTATAACAATAAAGACGATTATTAAATACTTGAGGTGTATTTGGAAAACTATACAAAAGTATTTTTACATAAAACCCCCTCAAGTTTCACAAATTACAATAAGGCCCCTAGCTAATATTGAACTTCAAATTATATTTCTTTTAGTCGGACTCGGGTTAGAGTCTGACTAATTCTGACTTGAATATATTTCAAGTCAATCTATATTTCAATTATATTCCAACACAACTTGAATACATGAATCCCAGAATCAGTTAACAATCGGTCTGACTGAACCGAACCATGGATATTCTTTTTACAAGTTTCCAGTATTCCATTTACATGACTCTACGGTTATAACCGTTTCCTGATATCATGGTTTCGGTAAGTCAATCAAGCAATCATTACAAGTTTACAAGATAACAATACAAACATGACATCGCGGGGTTTAAAGGGGTAGATTGGTACGGAAGATGTTAAAAGTGGAATGAGATGGTCAGATTAAGACACCTAACATGAATACTGTTGCTGTTGTACCGTGGCATAACGGTTCCTTGTACTCTCCGTTTGCACTGATCTCTAGCATATAGAGATCCCCCTCGTATACACTGGCATTCTTCTGTACCAAGCTACAAACAACTGCGTTAAACAATATTCCATAATATTCTACAACATAATACTCTAGAAAATACTGTTACTCTGCCATTCTCACTCCACTTTTCTTTGGGACTTACCGAGCGACCTGTTCGCTGACGACATTCTATTTCTCTCTTCTTTGAATGTCGTCAGGTGCGTTGGACCAAGTTGAGACCGAGCCCACAAGTGAAGATTTGGAGCAGTTCCAGGAAGACCCAGAGCTCTAGACATTGTATCTTGTTCTTTCCAGTATTTCCTTTTATGGTTATGCCACTGTTTAGGCATTGCTTTTTCATTTCAGATGTATTTTCATTTCATGCATTGTATAAAGAATGTTATTAATAAAAGTTGCTGTTATTTCTATTATTCGTCTCTTGTGATTCATTTTATATTGCTTAGTTACGCTTAGCGTATGTACTTCTGAGTACATACGTAGCGGGCCTCGTCACGTCCACTTCGCCGTACACTGGGAAGCGGGGCGTGACAGGTTTTGTTGGTGGCCCATGCAGGTCAGAGCTGTATGAATCCCTGTCATGCAGTTCTGGTCTGCGTGAACAACCTAAGCAATATAACACAAGAACCAGCAACTAAAACATTCTTTACAATTCATGTTCTTTGAATCTTGCAAATCTCTATTTCTTGAATCTTACCGTTTCATATTCCTTGAAACTTATCATTTCATATCCATTGAATCTATCCTAACCTTATTCTTTCACTCACAATCACCAAATTGTTTTGAAACTGTTACACTTTCCTTTTACAAATTTCGAGGACGAAATTTTTTATAAGGAGGGTAGAATGTAACAACCCTAATTTTCATATACACTTTTCTGTACAAATTTTTAAATTTTTTTTAAAAACCATAAAGAAGTATTTTAATCTAAGCAAAAGATATATATAATTAATTATTTTGTTTTTAAATAATTTCATTTTTAGTGTACATTAAATTGTTTTTAAACTTAAAGTGTACTTTGATATTTAATGCTGCTGATATCATTTTAAGTAACTATTTTTCTACAATAATTACAAGAAGGAGCTTGTAGCTCATTGGTAATACCTTGCATTGCTGAACCAAGCCACCAGAGTTCGAATCCCATACCCCATATTATTTTTAATATGGATTTTTTAAAAACCTTTAGAATACCAAGAGTTTACACGTGCATATCTCACAAAAACCCCACTACACCCAAAGATGTAACACTTGCAAAGGGTAGATGAACCGCCGGGGGAGATCCAGGTCACCGGACTCGGTCGGGAATCAGCCAACTCGGCCTTGACTCGGCCGACTCAGTGATCCGACCGAGTCACGGCCGAGTCATCCCCTTTTAGGCCGATTCCGGCAAGGGTCACAACATGAAAGTTGTGTCTTTTGGTATTCCCTACTCACCTGCAAAGTTTCAGCCCAATACCACTTCCATAGCTCTTTAAAACCCCCAATTACTCCACTTTTAATATATTTTTATTACATTTTATCACATTTTTATTTTTTAACTTTTCATCTACCCTAACCCTAACCCTAGCCTAGCCCTATATAAAGGCCCCTACCCTCTACCTTTTCCCCTCACAACTCTAAGCATACTCTCTAAAACTCTTGAGAACTTGGTGCAAAGAGCGAGAAGCGAAGCGCTGCCGAAACCGACGACGGATTCCGGCGACCGGATCAAGACCGACGTGACGTTTCCGACGAATCGGCAACCACCACACCTTTTAGAACGCTTAGCTTGTCCAAACCCGTAAGTCCCAACCTTCTATCTTTCTTTTCTATAATTGTAAAATACGACTTTTTGGAACCGACGGAAATCGGACAAACCGATTCCCGATCCGGTTTTTCTTTAAAATTCCACTTGTCACCTAATACATATTATCAACCCTATTGCATGTTGACTATTAATCACCCTTAAATCAAATTTAATCACACTTTTCCACATGAAATGATAATTTCTTTACAAAACCGTATTTCTTGCATAAAAATACCATCAAGTTCAATTTTAATGTTCTAATTAGATCCCTCACTCTTAATCATGTTTATTTTGATAACAAAACTTGTTTCATTCAATTTGGATGAAATTTCACACATGAAATGATAACGTTTATGGAAACCGTATTCTTGCACTTTAATACCCTTAACTTTAACATAACTCATTTCACCTTGAAACTTCACCAAAACTTAATATAAGTCATGGGGTAATGACCTACCCTTACACACACTCATTATAACCCTAATTGCTGAATAACAAAATACAGAATACGATATTATAGGACTTTTTCACTAAAATACCATAACCTTTATAACTTTTAGTTTAACCTTTAAATTGTAAACTTTTCTAAATAAAACTTATATAAAATGAAAGCACGATTGGTCATGGACATCGATCGTTTATCTAAACTGTCTTGTGGGTCTAGGCAAGTGTGTCTAAGGCTAGTGGTTTTTAATTAGGCCCACGACTGTGGTTCCTTCCCACTTACCTGGCACTTACCTGGCTGCATTCGACGGTGAAGAGGCGATTTGAGGCTTCTAATGACTCATCGTTTAGACCATAGAATATAGGTTAGATGGTCTAGGAAACCCTAACAACTAAAATATGGAGAACTATATACTTTTACAAATAAATACCCTATATTTAGAAAATCTTTTCCCTAAATTAAAAGTATTTATAAAACCTGAGCAAAGCGCCATTACAACCCATCTTTGGGGAGCCTGTTAGGGATAGCACGGTTCATCGTGCACCCGCAGGCTAGTAGTGCGAGATTCAGACCTCCGCAAGGAGCATTCGGTCTCGAAAGGTTTAAAATACGATATTTAAAGAAAGTGATATTTTTGTAAATAAAATATTCATTTAAAAATTATTTATGTGTTTAATTATATATAATTATCATTTAAACATTTATTTTGTTATAATATAAAATTTTCACTTTTTCCTAAAATTCAAAGATTAAAAGTTACATTAAAATAACACGAATTTTAAATAAACAATTAATACTTTTATTAGGATATATTCACTAGAATAACACAAATAAAATTCACATTCATTATAACAATAAAGACGATTATTAAATACTTGAGATGTATTTGGAAAACTATACAAAAGTATTTTTACATAAAACCCCCTCAAGTTTCACAAATTACAATAAGGCCCCTAGCTAATATTGAACTTCAAATTATATTTCTTTTAGTCGGACTCGGGTTAGAGTCTGACTAATTCTGACTTGAATATATTTCAAGTCAATCTATATTTCAATTATATTCCAACACAACTTGAATACATGAATCCCAGAATCAGTTAACAATCGGTCTGACTGAACCGAACCATGGATATTCTTTTTACAAGTTTCCAGTATTCCATTTACATGACTCTACGGTTATAACCGTTTCCTGATATCATGGTTTCGGTAAGTCAATCAAGCAATCATTACAAGTTTACAAGATAACAATACAAACATGACATCGCGGGGTTTAAAGGGGTAGATTGGTACGGAAGATGTTAAAAGTGGAATGAGATGGTCAGATTAAGACACCTAACATGAATACTGTTGCTGTTGTACCGTGGCATAACGGTTCCTTGTACTCTCCGTTTGCACTGATCTCTAGCATATAGAGATCCCCCTCGTATACACTGGCATTCTTCTGTACCAAGCTACAAACAACTGCGTTAAACAATATTCCATAATATTCTACAACATAATACTCTAGAAAATACTGTTACTCTGCCATTCTCACTCCACTTTTCTTTGGGACTTACCGAGCGACCTGTTCGCTGACGACATTCTATTTCTCTCTTCTTTGAATGTCGTCAGGTGCGTTGGACCAAGTTGAGACCGAGCCCACAAGTGAAGATTTGGAGCAGTTCCAGGAAGACCCAGAGCTCTAGACATTGTATCTTGTTCTTTCCAGTATTTCCTTTTATGGTTATGCCACTGTTTAGGCATTGCTTTTTCATTTCAGATGTATTTTCATTTCATGCATTGTATAAAGAATGTTATTAATAAAAGTTGCTGTTATTTCTATTATTCGTCTCTTGTGATTCATTTTATATTGCTTAGTTACGCTTAGCGTATGTACTTCTGAGTACATACGTAGCGGGCCTCGTCACGTCCACTTCGCCGTACACTGGGAAGCGGGGCGTGACAGGTTTTGTTGGTGGCCCATGCAGGTCAGAGCTGTATGAATCCCTGTCATGCAGTTCTGGTCTGCGTGAACAACCTAAGCAATATAACACAAGAACCAGCAACTAAAACATTCTTTACAATTCATGTTCTTTGAATCTTGCAAATCTCTATTTCTTGAATCTTACCGTTTCATATTCCTTGAAACTTATCATTTCATATCCATTGAATCTATCCTAACCTTATTCTTTCACTCACAATCACCAAATTGTTTTGAAACTGTTACACTTTCCTTTTACAAATTTCGAGGACGAAATTTTTTATAAGGAGGGTAGAATGTAACAACCCTAATTTTCATATACACTTTTCTGTACAAATTTTTAAATTTTTTTTAAAAACCATAAAGAAGTATTTTAATCTAAGCAAAAGATATATATAATTAATTATTTTGTTTTTAAATAATTTCATTTTTAGTGTACATTAAATTGTTTTTAAACTTAAAGTGTACTTTGATATTTAATGCTGCTGATATCATTTTAAGTAACTATTTTTCTACAATAATTACAAGAAGGAGCTTGTAGCTCATTGGTAATACCTTGCATTGCTGAACCAAGCCACCAGAGTTCGAATCCCATACCCCATATTATTTTTAATATGGATTTTTTAAAAACCTTTAGAATACCAAGAGTTTACACGTGCATATCTCACAAAAACCCCACTACACCCAAAGATGTAACACTTGCAAAGGGTAGATGAACCGCCGGGGGAGATCCAGGTCACCGGACTCGGTCGGGAATCAGCCAACTCGGCCTTGACTCGGCCGACTCAGTGATCCGACCGAGTCACGGCCGAGTCATCCCCTTTTAGGCCGATTCCGGCAAGGGTCACAACATGAAAGTTGTGTCTTTTGGTATTCCCTACTCACCTGCAAAGTTTCAGCCCAATACCACTTCCATAGCTCTTTAAAACCCCCAATTACTCCACTTTTAATATATTTTTATTACATTTTATCACATTTTTATTTTTTAACTTTTCATCTACCCTAACCCTAACCCTAGCCTAGCCCTATATAAAGGCCCCTACCCTCTACCTTTTCCCCTCACAACTCTAAGCATACTCTCTAAAACTCTTGAGAACTTGGTGCAAAGAGCGAGAAGCGAAGCGCTGCCGAAACCGACGACGGATTCCGGCGACCGGATCAAGACCGACGTGACGTTTCCGACGAATCGGCAACCACCACACCTTTTAGAACGCTTAGCTTGTCCAAACCCGTAAGTCCCAACCTTCTATCTTTCTTTTCTATAATTGTAAAATACGACTTTTTGGAACCGACGGAAATCGGACAAACCGATTCCCGATCCGGTTTTTCTTTAAAATTCCACTTGTCACCTAATACATATTATCAACCCTATTGCATGTTGACTATTAATCACCCTTAAATCAAATTTAATCACACTTTTCCACATGAAATGATAATTTCTTTACAAAACCGTATTTCTTGCATAAAAATACCATCAAGTTCAATTTTAATGTTCTAATTAGATCCCTCACTCTTAATCATGTTTATTTTGATAACAAAACTTGTTTCATTCAATTTGGATGAAATTTCACACATGAAATGATAACGTTTATGGAAACCGTATTCTTGCACTTTAATACCCTTAACTTTAACATAACTCATTTCACCTTGAAACTTCACCAAAACTTAATATAAGTCATGGGGTAATGACCTACCCTTACACACACTCATTATAACCCTAATTGCTGAATAACAAAATACAGAATACGATATTATAGGACTTTTTCACTAAAATACCATAACCTTTATAACTTTTAGTTTAACCTTTAAATTGTAAACTTTTCTAAATAAAACTTATATAAAATGAAAGCACGATTGGTCATGGACATCGATCGTTTATCTAAACTGTCTTGTGGGTCTAGGCAAGTGTGTCTAAGGCTAGTGGTTTTTAATTAGGCCCACGACTGTGGTTCCTTCCCACTTACCTGGCACTTACCTGGCTGCATTCGACGGTGAAGAGGCGATTTGAGGCTTCTAATGACTCATCGTTTAGACCATAGAATATAGGTTAGATGGTCTAGGAAACCCTAACAACTAAAATATGGAGAACTATATACTTTTACAAATAAATACCCTATATTTAGAAAATCTTTTCCCTAAATTAAAAGTATTTATAAAACCTGAGCAAAGCGCCATTACAACCCATCTTTGGGGAGCCTGTTAGGGATAGCACGGTTCATCGTGCACCCGCAGGCTAGTAGTGCGAGATTCAGACCTCCGCAAGGAGCATTCGGTCTCGAAAGGTTTAAAATACGATATTTAAAGAAAGTGATATTTTTGTAAATAAAATATTCATTTAAAAATTATTTATGTGTTTAATTATATATAATTATCATTTAAACATTTATTTTGTTATAATATAAAATTTTCACTTTTTCCTAAAATTCAAAGATTAAAAGTTACATTAAAATAACACGAATTTTAAATAAACAATTAATACTTTTATTAGGATATATTCACTAGAATAACACAAATAAAATTCACATTCATTATAACAATAAAGACGATTATTAAATACTTGAGGTGTATTTGGAAAACTATACAAAAGTATTTTTACATAAAACCCCCTCAAGTTTCACAAATTACAATAAGGCCCCTAGCTAATATTGAACTTCAAATTATATTTCTTTTAGTCGGACTCGGGTTAGAGTCTGACTAATTCTGACTTGAATATATTTCAAGTCAATCTATATTTCAATTATATTCCAACACAACTTGAATACATGAATCCCAGAATCAGTTAACAATCGGTCTGACTGAACCGAACCATGGATATTCTTTTTACAAGTTTCCAGTATTCCATTTACATGACTCTACGGTTATAACCGTTTCCTGATATCATGGTTTCGGTAAGTCAATCAAGCAATCATTACAAGTTTACAAGATAACAATACAAACATGACATCGCGGGGTTTAAAGGGGTAGATTGGTACGGAAGATGTTAAAAGTGGAATGAGATGGTCAGATTAAGACACCTAACATGAATACTGTTGCTGTTGTACCGTGGCATAACGGTTCCTTGTACTCTCCGTTTGCACTGATCTCTAGCATATAGAGATCCCCCTCGTATACACTGGCATTCTTCTGTACCAAGCTACAAACAACTGCGTTAAACAATATTCCATAATATTCTACAACATAATACTCTAGAAAATACTGTTACTCTGCCATTCTCACTCCACTTTTCTTTGGGACTTACCGAGCGACCTGTTCGCTGACGACATTCTATTTCTCTCTTCTTTGAATGTCGTCAGGTGCGTTGGACCAAGTTGAGACCGAGCCCACAAGTGAAGATTTGGAGCAGTTCCAGGAAGACCCAGAGCTCTAGACATTGTATCTTGTTCTTTCCAGTATTTCCTTTTATGGTTATGCCACTGTTTAGGCATTGCTTTTTCATTTCAGATGTATTTTCATTTCATGCATTGTATAAAGAATGTTATTAATAAAAGTTGCTGTTATTTCTATTATTCGTCTCTTGTGATTCATTTTATATTGCTTAGTTACGCTTAGCGTATGTACTTCTGAGTACATACGTAGCGGGCCTCGTCACGTCCACTTCGCCGTACACTGGGAAGCGGGGCGTGACAGGTTTTGTTGGTGGCCCATGCAGGTCAGAGCTGTATGAATCCCTGTCATGCAGTTCTGGTCTGCGTGAACAACCTAAGCAATATAACACAAGAACCAGCAACTAAAACATTCTTTACAATTCATGTTCTTTGAATCTTGCAAATCTCTATTTCTTGAATCTTACCGTTTCATATTCCTTGAAACTTATCATTTCATATCCATTGAATCTATCCTAACCTTATTCTTTCACTCACAATCACCAAATTGTTTTGAAACTGTTACACTTTCCTTTTACAAATTTCGAGGACGAAATTTTTTATAAGGAGGGTAGAATGTAACAACCCTAATTTTCATATACACTTTTCTGTACAAATTTTTAAATTTTTTTTAAAAACCATAAAGAAGTATTTTAATCTAAGCAAAAGATATATATAATTAATTATTTTGTTTTTAAATAATTTCATTTTTAGTGTACATTAAATTGTTTTTAAACTTAAAGTGTACTTTGATATTTAATGCTGCTGATATCATTTTAAGTAACTATTTTTCTACAATAATTACAAGAAGGAGCTTGTAGCTCATTGGTAATACCTTGCATTGCTGAACCAAGCCACCAGAGTTCGAATCCCATACCCCATATTATTTTTAATATGGATTTTTTAAAAACCTTTAGAATACCAAGAGTTTACACGTGCATATCTCACAAAAACCCCACTACACCCAAAGATGTAACACTTGCAAAGGGTAGATGAACCGCCGGGGGAGATCCAGGTCACCGGACTCGGTCGGGAATCAGCCAACTCGGCCTTGACTCGGCCGACTCAGTGATCCGACCGAGTCACGGCCGAGTCATCCCCTTTTAGGCCGATTCCGGCAAGGGTCACAACATGAAAGTTGTGTCTTTTGGTATTCCCTACTCACCTGCAAAGTTTTAGCCCAATACCACTTCCATAGCTCTTTAAAACCCCCAATTACTCCACTTTTAATATATTTTTATTACATTTTATCACATTTTTATTTTTTAACTTTTCATCTACCCTAACCCTAACCCTAGCCTAGCCCTATATAAAGGCCCCTACCCTCTACCTTTTCCCCTCACAACTCTAAGCATACTCTCTAAAACTCTTGAGAACTTGGTGCAAAGAGCGAGAAGCGAAGCGCTGCCGAAACCGACGACGGATTCCGGCGACCGGATCAAGACCGACGTGACGTTTCCGACGAATCGGCAACCACCACACCTTTTAGAACGCTTAGCTTGTCCAAACCCGTAAGTCCCAACCTTCTATCTTTCTTTTCTATAATTGTAAAATACGACTTTTTGGAACCGACGGAAATCGGACAAACCGATTCCCGATCCGGTTTTTCTTTAAAATTCCACTTGTCACCTAATACATATTATCAACCCTATTGCATGTTGACTATTAATCACCCTTAAATCAAATTTAATCACACTTTTCCACATGAAATGATAATTTCTTTACAAAACCGTATTTCTTGCATAAAAATACCATCAAGTTCAATTTTAATGTTCTAATTAGATCCCTCACTCTTAATCATGTTTATTTTGATAACAAAACTTGTTTCATTCAATTTGGATGAAATTTCACACATGAAATGATAACGTTTATGGAAACCGTATTCTTGCACTTTAATACCCTTAACTTTAACATAACTCATTTCACCTTGAAACTTCACCAAAACTTAATATAAGTCATGGGGTAATGACCTACCCTTACACACACTCATTATAACCCTAATTGCTGAATAACAAAATACAGAATACGATATTATAGGACTTTTTCACTAAAATACCATAACCTTTATAACTTTTAGTTTAACCTTTAAATTGTAAACTTTTCTAAATAAAACTTATATAAAATGAAAGCACGATTGGTCATGGACATCGATCGTTTATCTAAACTGTCTTGTGGGTCTAGGCAAGTGTGTCTAAGGCTAGTGGTTTTTAATTAGGCCCACGACTGTGGTTCCTTCCCACTTACCTGGCACTTACCTGGCTGCATTCGACGGTGAAGAGGCGATTTGAGGCTTCTAATGACTCATCGTTTAGACCATAGAATATAGGTTAGATGGTCTAGGAAACCCTAACAACTAAAATATGGAGAACTATATACTTTTACAAATAAATACCCTATATTTAGAAAATCTTTTCCCTAAATTAAAAGTATTTATAAAACCTGAGCAAAGCGCCATTACAACCCATCTTTGGGGAGCCTGTTAGGGATAGCACGGTTCATCGTGCACCCGCAGGCTAGTAGTGCGAGATTCAGACCTCCGCAAGGAGCATTCGGTCTCGAAAGGTTTAAAATACGATATTTAAAGAAAGTGATATTTTTGTAAATAAAATATTCATTTAAAAATTATTTATGTGTTTAATTATATATAATTATCATTTAAACATTTATTTTGTTATAATATAAAATTTTCACTTTTTCCTAAAATTCAAAGATTAAAAGTTACATTAAAATAACACGAATTTTAAATAAACAATTAATACTTTTATTAGGATATATTCACTAGAATAACACAAATAAAATTCACATTCATTATAACAATAAAGACGATTATTAAATACTTGAGGTGTATTTGGAAAACTATACAAAAGTATTTTTACATAAAACCCCCTCAAGTTTCACAAATTACAATAAGGCCCCTAGCTAATATTGAACTTCAAATTATATTTCTTTTAGTCGGACTCGGGTTAGAGTCTGACTAATTCTGACTTGAATATATTTCAAGTCAATCTATATTTCAATTATATTCCAACACAACTTGAATACATGAATCCCAGAATCAGTTAACAATCGGTCTGACTGAACCGAACCATGGATATTCTTTTTACAAGTTTCCAGTATTCCATTTACATGACTCTACGGTTATAACCGTTTCCTGATATCATGGTTTCGGTAAGTCAATCAAGCAATCATTACAAGTTTACAAGATAACAATACAAACATGACATCGCGGGGTTTAAAGGGGTAGATTGGTACGGAAGATGTTAAAAGTGGAATGAGATGGTCAGATTAAGACACCTAACATGAATACTGTTGCTGTTGTACCGTGGCATAACGGTTCCTTGTACTCTCCGTTTGCACTGATCTCTAGCATATAGAGATCCCCCTCGTATACACTGGCATTCTTCTGTACCAAGCTACAAACAACTGCGTTAAACAATATTCCATAATATTCTACAACATAATACTCTAGAAAATACTGTTACTCTGCCATTCTCACTCCACTTTTCTTTGGGACTTACCGAGCGACCTGTTCGCTGACGACATTCTATTTCTCTCTTCTTTGAATGTCGTCAGGTGCGTTGGACCAAGTTGAGACCGAGCCCACAAGTGAAGATTTGGAGCAGTTCCAGGAAGACCCAGAGCTCTAGACATTGTATCTTGTTCTTTCCAGTATTTCCTTTTATGGTTATGCCACTGTTTAGGCATTGCTTTTTCATTTCAGATGTATTTTCATTTCATGCATTGTATAAAGAATGTTATTAATAAAAGTTGCTGTTATTTCTATTATTCGTCTCTTGTGATTCATTTTATATTGCTTAGTTACGCTTAGCGTATGTACTTCTGAGTACATACGTAGCGGGCCTCGTCACGTCCACTTCGCCGTACACTGGGAAGCGGGGCGTGACAGGTTTTGTTGGTGGCCCATGCAGGTCAGAGCTGTATGAATCCCTGTCATGCAGTTCTGGTCTGCGTGAACAACCTAAGCAATATAACACAAGAACCAGCAACTAAAACATTCTTTACAATTCATGTTCTTTGAATCTTGCAAATCTCTATTTCTTGAATCTTACCGTTTCATATTCCTTGAAACTTATCATTTCATATCCATTGAATCTATCCTAACCTTATTCTTTCACTCACAATCACCAAATTGTTTTGAAACTGTTACACTTTCCTTTTACAAATTTCGAGGACGAAATTTTTTATAAGGAGGGTAGAATGTAACAACCCTAATTTTCATATACACTTTTCTGTACAAATTTTTAAATTTTTTTTAAAAACCATAAAGAAGTATTTTAATCTAAGCAAAAGATATATATAATTAATTATTTTGTTTTTAAATAATTTCATTTTTAGTGTACATTAAATTGTTTTTAAACTTAAAGTGTACTTTGATATTTAATGCTGCTGATATCATTTTAAGTAACTATTTTTCTACAATAATTACAAGAAGGAGCTTGTAGCTCATTGGTAATACCTTGCATTGCTGAACCAAGCCACCAGAGTTCGAATCCCATACCCCATATTATTTTTAATATGGATTTTTTAAAAACCTTTAGAATACCAAGAGTTTACACGTGCATATCTCACAAAAACCCCACTACACCCAAAGATGTAACACTTGCAAAGGGTAGATGAACCGCCGGGGGAGATCCAGGTCACCGGACTCGGTCGGGAATCAGCCAACTCGGCCTTGACTCGGCCGACTCAGTGATCCGACCGAGTCACGGCCGAGTCATCCCCTTTTAGGCCGATTCCGGCAAGGGTCACAACATGAAAGTTGTGTCTTTTGGTATTCCCTACTCACCTGCAAAGTTTCAGCCCAATACCACTTCCATAGCTCTTTAAAACCCCCAATTACTCCACTTTTAATATATTTTTATTACATTTTATCACATTTTTATTTTTTAACTTTTCATCTACCCTAACCCTAACCCTAGCCTAGCCCTATATAAAGGCCCCTACCCTCTACCTTTTCCCCTCACAACTCTAAGCATACTCTCTAAAACTCTTGAGAACTTGGTGCAAAGAGCGAGAAGCGAAGCGCTGCCGAAACCGACGACGGATTCCGGCGACCGGATCAAGACCGACGTGACGTTTCCGACGAATCGGCAACCACCACACCTTTTAGAACGCTTAGCTTGTCCAAACCCGTAAGTCCCAACCTTCTATCTTTCTTTTCTATAATTGTAAAATACGACTTTTTGGAACCGACGGAAATCGGACAAACCGATTCCCGATCCGGTTTTTCTTTAAAATTCCACTTGTCACCTAATACATATTATCAACCCTATTGCATGTTGACTATTAATCACCCTTAAATCAAATTTAATCACACTTTTCCACATGAAATGATAATTTCTTTACAAAACCGTATTTCTTGCATAAAAATACCATCAAGTTCAATTTTAATGTTCTAATTAGATCCCTCACTCTTAATCATGTTTATTTTGATAACAAAACTTGTTTCATTCAATTTGGATGAAATTTCACACATGAAATGATAACGTTTATGGAAACCGTATTCTTGCACTTTAATACCCTTAACTTTAACATAACTCATTTCACCTTGAAACTTCACCAAAACTTAATATAAGTCATGGGGTAATGACCTACCCTTACACACACTCATTATAACCCTAATTGCTGAATAACAAAATACAGAATACGATATTATAGGACTTTTTCACTAAAATACCATAACCTTTATAACTTTTAGTTTAACCTTTAAATTGTAAACTTTTCTAAATAAAACTTATATAAAATGAAAGCACGATTGGTCATGGACATCGATCGTTTATCTAAACTGTCTTGTGGGTCTAGGCAAGTGTGTCTAAGGCTAGTGGTTTTTAATTAGGCCCACGACTGTGGTTCCTTCCCACTTACCTGGCACTTACCTGGCTGCATTCGACGGTGAAGAGGCGATTTGAGGCTTCTAATGACTCATCGTTTAGACCATAGAATATAGGTTAGATGGTCTAGGAAACCCTAACAACTAAAATATGGAGAACTATATACTTTTACAAATAAATACCCTATATTTAGAAAATCTTTTCCCTAAATTAAAAGTATTTATAAAACCTGAGCAAAGCGCCATTACAACCCATCTTTGGGGAGCCTGTTAGGGATAGCACGGTTCATCGTGCACCCGCAGGCTAGTAGTGCGAGATTCAGACCTCCGCAAGGAGCATTCGGTCTCGAAAGGTTTAAAATACGATATTTAAAGAAAGTGATATTTTTGTAAATAAAATATTCATTTAAAAATTATTTATGTGTTTAATTATATATAATTATCATTTAAACATTTATTTTGTTATAATATAAAATTTTCACTTTTTCCTAAAATTCAAAGATTAAAAGTTACATTAAAATAACACGAATTTTAAATAAACAATTAATACTTTTATTAGGATATATTCACTAGAATAACACAAATAAAATTCACATTCATTATAACAATAAAGACGATTATTAAATACTTGAGGTGTATTTGGAAAACTATACAAAAGTATTTTTACATAAAACCCCCTCAAGTTTCACAAATTACAATAAGGCCCCTAGCTAATATTGAACTTCAAATTATATTTCTTTTAGTCGGACTCGGGTTAGAGTCTGACTAATTCTGACTTGAATATATTTCAAGTCAATCTATATTTCAATTATATTCCAACACAACTTGAATACATGAATCCCAGAATCAGTTAACAATCGGTCTGACTGAACCGAACCATGGATATTCTTTTTACAAGTTTCCAGTATTCCATTTACATGACTCTACGGTTATAACCGTTTCCTGATATCATGGTTTCGGTAAGTCAATCAAGCAATCATTACAAGTTTACAAGATAACAATACAAACATGACATCGCGGGGTTTAAAGGGGTAGATTGGTACGGAAGATGTTAAAAGTGGAATGAGATGGTCAGATTAAGACACCTAACATGAATACTGTTGCTGTTGTACCGTGGCATAACGGTTCCTTGTACTCTCCGTTTGCACTGATCTCTAGCATATAGAGATCCCCCTCGTATACACTGGCATTCTTCTGTACCAAGCTACAAACAACTGCGTTAAACAATATTCCATAATATTCTACAACATAATACTCTAGAAAATACTGTTACTCTGCCATTCTCACTCCACTTTTCTTTGGGACTTACCGAGCGACCTGTTCGCTGACGACATTCTATTTCTCTCTTCTTTGAATGTCGTCAGGTGCGTTGGACCAAGTTGAGACCGAGCCCACAAGTGAAGATTTGGAGCAGTTCCAGGAAGACCCAGAGCTCTAGACATTGTATCTTGTTCTTTCCAGTATTTCCTTTTATGGTTATGCCACTGTTTAGGCATTGCTTTTTCATTTCAGATGTATTTTCATTTCATGCATTGTATAAAGAATGTTATTAATAAAAGTTGCTGTTATTTCTATTATTCGTCTCTTGTGATTCATTTTATATTGCTTAGTTACGCTTAGCGTATGTACTTCTGAGTACATACGTAGCGGGCCTCGTCACGTCCACTTCGCCGTACACTGGGAAGCGGGGCGTGACAGGTTTTGTTGGTGGCCCATGCAGGTCAGAGCTGTATGAATCCCTGTCATGCAGTTCTGGTCTGCGTGAACAACCTAAGCAATATAACACAAGAACCAGCAACTAAAACATTCTTTACAATTCATGTTCTTTGAATCTTGCAAATCTCTATTTCTTGAATCTTACCGTTTCATATTCCTTGAAACTTATCATTTCATATCCATTGAATCTATCCTAACCTTATTCTTTCACTCACAATCACCAAATTGTTTTGAAACTGTTACACTTTCCTTTTACAAATTTCGAGGACGAAATTTTTTATAAGGAGGGTAGAATGTAACAACCCTAATTTTCATATACACTTTTCTGTACAAATTTTTAAATTTTTTTTAAAAACCATAAAGAAGTATTTTAATCTAAGCAAAAGATATATATAATTAATTATTTTGTTTTTAAATAATTTCATTTTTAGTGTACATTAAATTGTTTTTAAACTTAAAGTGTACTTTGATATTTAATGCTGCTGATATCATTTTAAGTAACTATTTTTCTACAATAATTACAAGAAGGAGCTTGTAGCTCATTGGTAATACCTTGCATTGCTGAACCAAGCCACCAGAGTTCGAATCCCATACCCCATATTATTTTTAATATGGATTTTTTAAAAACCTTTAGAATACCAAGAGTTTACACGTGCATATCTCACAAAAACCCCACTACACCCAAAGATGTAACACTTGCAAAGGGTAGATGAACCGCCGGGGGAGATCCAGGTCACCGGACTCGGTCGGGAATCAGCCAACTCGGCCTTGACTCGGCCGACTCAGTGATCCGACCGAGTCACGGCCGAGTCATCCCCTTTTAGGCCGATTCCGGCAAGGGTCACAACATGAAAGTTGTGTCTTTTGGTATTCCCTACTCACCTGCAAAGTTTCAGCCCAATAACACTTCCATAGCTCTTTAAAACCCCCAATTACTCCACTTTTAATATATTTTTATTACATTTTATCACATTTTTATTTTTTAACTTTTCATCTACCCTAACCCTAACCCTAGCCTAGCCCTATATAAAGGCCCCTACCCTCTACCTTTTCCCCTCACAACTCTAAGCATACTCTCTAAAACTCTTGAGAACTTGGTGCAAAGAGCGAGAAGCGAAGCGCTGCCGAAACCGACGACGGATTCCGGCGACCGGATCAAGACCGACGTGACGTTTCCGACGAATCGGCAACCACCACACCTTTTAGAACGCTTAGCTTGTCCAAACCCGTAAGTCCCAACCTTCTATCTTTCTTTTCTATAATTGTAAAATACGACTTTTTGGAACCGACGGAAATCGGACAAACCGATTCCCGATCCGGTTTTTCTTTAAAATTCCACTTGTCACCTAATACATATTATCAACCCTATTGCATGTTGACTATTAATCACCCTTAAATCAAATTTAATCACACTTTTCCACATGAAATGATAATTTCTTTACAAAACCGTATTTCTTGCATAAAAATACCATCAAGTTCAATTTTAATGTTCTAATTAGATCCCTCACTCTTAATCATGTTTATTTTGATAACAAAACTTGTTTCATTCAATTTGGATGAAATTTCACACATGAAATGATAACGTTTATGGAAACCGTATTCTTGCACTTTAATACCCTTAACTTTAACATAACTCATTTCACCTTGAAACTTCACCAAAACTTAATATAAGTCATGGGGTAATGACCTACCCTTACACACACTCATTATAACCCTAATTGCTGAATAACAAAATACAGAATACGATATTATAGGACTTTTTCACTAAAATACCATAACCTTTATAACTTTTAGTTTAACCTTTAAATTGTAAACTTTTCTAAATAAAACTTATATAAAATGAAAGCACGATTGGTCATGGACATCGATCGTTTATCTAAACTGTCTTGTGGGTCTAGGCAAGTGTGTCTAAGGCTAGTGGTTTTTAATTAGGCCCACGACTGTGGTTCCTTCCCACTTACCTGGCACTTACCTGGCTGCATTCGACGGTGAAGAGGCGATTTGAGGCTTCTAATGACTCATCGTTTAGACCATAGAATATAGGTTAGATGGTCTAGGAAACCCTAACAACTAAAATATGGAGAACTATATACTTTTACAAATAAATACCCTATATTTAGAAAATCTTTTCCCTAAATTAAAAGTATTTATAAAACCTGAGCAAAGCGCCATTACAACCCATCTTTGGGGAACCTGTTAGGGATAGCACGGTTCATCGTGCACCCGCAGGCTAGTAGTGCGAGATTCAGACCTCCGCAAGGAGCATTCGGTCTCGAAAGGTTTAAAATACGATATTTAAAGAAAGTGATATTTTTGTAAATAAAATATTCATTTAAAAATTATTTATGTGTTTAATTATATATAATTATCATTTAAACATTTATTTTGTTATAATATAAAATTTTCACTTTTTCCTAAAATTCAAAGATTAAAAGTTACATTAAAATAACACGAATTTTAAATAAACAATTAATACTTTTATTAGGATATATTCACTAGAATAACACAAATAAAATTCACATTCATTATAACAATAAAGACGATTATTAAATACTTGAGGTGTATTTGGAAAACTATACAAAAGTATTTTTACATAAAACCCCCTCAAGTTTCACAAATTACAATAAGGCCCCTAGCTAATATTGAACTTCAAATTATATTTCTTTTAGTCGGACTCGGGTTAGAGTCTGACTAATTCTGACTTGAATATATTTCAAGTCAATCTATATTTCAATTATATTCCAACACAACTTGAATACATGAATCCCAGAATCAGTTAACAATCGGTCTGACTGAACCGAACCATGGATATTCTTTTTACAAGTTTCCAGTATTCCATTTACATGACTCTACGGTTATAACCGTTTCCTGATATCATGGTTTCGGTAAGTCAATCAAGCAATCATTACAAGTTTACAAGATAACAATACAAACATGACATCGCGGGGTTTAAAGGGGTAGATTGGTACGGAAGATGTTAAAAGTGGAATGAGATGGTCAGATTAAGACACCTAACATGAATACTGTTGCTGTTGTACCGTGGCATAACGGTTCCTTGTACTCTCCGTTTGCACTGATCTCTAGCATATAGAGATCCCCCTCGTATACACTGGCATTCTTCTGTACCAAGCTACAAACAACTGCGTTAAACAATATTCCATAATATTCTACAACATAATACTCTAGAAAATACTGTTACTCTGCCATTCTCACTCCACTTTTCTTTGGGACTTACCGAGCGACCTGTTCGCTGACGACATTCTATTTCTCTCTTCTTTGAATGTCGTCAGGTGCGTTGGACCAAGTTGAGACCGAGCCCACAAGTGAAGATTTGGAGCAGTTCCAGGAAGACCCAGAGCTCTAGACATTGTATCTTGTTCTTTCCAGTATTTCCTTTTATGGTTATGCCACTGTTTAGGCATTGCTTTTTCATTTCAGATGTATTTTCATTTCATGCATTGTATAAAGAATGTTATTAATAAAAGTTGCTGTTATTTCTATTATTCGTCTCTTGTGATTCATTTTATATTGCTTAGTTACGCTTAGCGTATGTACTTCTGAGTACATACGTAGCGGGCCTCGTCACGTCCACTTCGCCGTACACTGGGAAGCGGGGCGTGACACTTGTGCTCCCCGCCTTGGGTCTATCCTAATGCGGAAAAGTAAATAATATACAATGGTGACATCATCCTCACCCGGAAGTGCCCCAATAAAAGAATATTACAAACAATGAATTTTACATGAATGAAAATGAAAAAACTCTCATCTCACATGAAACCCCGGCTATTCAAACACGACAATCCAATATAACATATCCCAACAACACATAACATCACATGTCATCAAGGTAAGTAAATATGCGTATCTCAGTTGTCGTTGACATATAGCACCGAAACCGGTGATACACCACATATTACACTTACGGTAAAAGAAAGTGAAAAACTACAACAGTTGGAATCCGCAACCACCTTAGACATCACATGCCTAACCAAATGAATTCCTTAGACATCGCATGCCTAACAATTATAAACCCCGCATTTTAGTCTCGATATTGAAAACACGTTTTAATATCAAGTCGGGCAATTCAATAAGATTCCCGACATCCTGATCGAATGCTCGTCGGAAACTTTAGCTGATAGCCGCACCCCCCGATACCGTCGACGAAGTGCACTAAGGCGGAACACCGCTGCCACGAGCACCCGAACGGATGCTTTTGGCGACGGGGTTCTCCTACAGTCACTTTGTCGGGGCTATGGAGCGTGGCTATCTAATAATGTTACCCGGCGAGTATCCACATACGCTACGTGATTGCGATGGACTTTTGATCACATCAAAATCCCGTGGCAACCAATCATTTGAGACTAAACTGCTAGATTTATAAAATTCAAATTAGTTTTGATTCCAAGTATTGTATCCCATCACATAATATCCGGACGACGTTAAACTTTTCGATCGATTCATCAAAGTCCCACAATTTCTCGACAGCTCAACACTTGAGCACAGTTTTAGTAATACCCAGAATATGCGTACCTATGCACCAGCCGTAGAAGGGCAAACCAAAGCCTCACTCATGTTGCCACGGAACTACGACAAACCCTAGGGTATGATCACGGTTCCGCGATCCAAAAAAGTCGAGTTAGGGTTTCATTCTTCTAGAGGGTTTATAGGATTACTTGCATGTTTTTCTGAATACGTTAAACTTGGTAAAATGGGTTTTTGACATTCGATCAAACTTTTTAATTTCGTCTAGACAACATGCGAATAACCCGAAACAATGTTAAAACTACGAATACGAAACACTCCGAATTACTTATAGTGTAAGATTATATCACATGCAAAATTAGAAAAAATAAACAACACCTGAAACACCAAAACCCAGTCATTTGAACACAGGCAAAAAATCAGGGGGAGAGCTCGGATTTTGGCCGAGATCGGGTAGGTTGTGCTCGGCCAAAAAATCACCAAATTGCCTCAAATTTTGTCAGTGTTCATGTTACATCCCATATAACACTCTGTACTTGTTTATAAAATTTTAGACAATTATTTAAAAACGACAGAGAGCAGGTTTAGGCATTGCAAGTTTCGCAGTATTTCGGTTTCGTAATCTTAACAAAATCCGTAATACTTTCTAGCATGGCTCTGATACCACTGCAGGGTTACCTAGGACGGCAGCAAGGTTTCAGGAGGCATCGTCCATGCCAAATTCAAAAATTTTCCGTTCTAGCTAACCCAAACTTAGAATCGTTAACTAGAAATCGTACGGAATATAATGCAAACAACTTTGCAAAGGAAAGTGAACAAGGAATACAACCTTTGTAGACCGGTCCTTCACTTCTAAAGCTCCATGTTGATGTCCCTTCGCTGCGACCATCGATCTCCCGAACTCTAGCATGGGTTCTCTCGGAGAAATGAACAAGCTTGCTCGTAGTCTTCAAGGCCGAAGATGATCTACGTCGAGGAGACTCAAACTTAAGCTAACCCTTCACTGGGTCAAGAACTTTGTGAAGAGAACACCCTAAACTAAATGGAAAGTAGTAGAGAATGATGAAATAGGAAGTGGGATCACTTTAGATTTTATTTTCTCACTCATTTTCACCATTTTCTATGGAGCTAGAGAGCAAGAGGAAGAAAATGAAGAAAGCAACTCAAGAAAATAAACCAAGGTGAATTATGAGAATGAGTTATGCAACCATGGGTGAGTTAGTATCATATACTAATCATTGTAGAGACATAACCATGGTTTAAACTAATGGTTTGGTTAATAAATATCTTGAGTAAAACAAAACAAGTGGACTTGATCAATGGTTATCACTAACCTTCATGAAGCTTCATGCCATGACAAAATGCCACCAATTTTGAATTACAAAATAAATAAAAACCCTAACCATTATCTTAAGTATGGTGTAAGTCATACATACATCCATGTTTGCATGTATCATCAAGCATGATACAAACATGTACACAATCATATATCACATATACACTATGTGCATATAAAGTGAGAAAACAATCTTAAGTGAGCCAATACTAGTTAATGTAAAGTAATATATAAAATATATAATTATACATTAAATCATTAAATCAACATTTGATTTAATGATCCGGTCATATCACATATAACCGACTAATATCTAGTGTATCAATTTATTGAATCAACACTTGATTCGATAACCCGGCTATATCACAAATACCCGGCCGATAACACAAATCGCGAGAATAGAATATGGTATCACATACTCATATTATTCTCGGTCCCGCACATATCACATATGTGCTTCTACTCCGTTTCGCTTGAGCTAGGCTTCCCCGAAATCAGATTAGCTAGCAACTGCCCTAGCTCACGGACGGAAACCTCTGTGTATGACTCTAAAGACTCGTCAATACGCCGACAATAGGTGATGATCATATCAAACACCCACAAGCCGTAAGCGGTCTGCTAAACGTAACGGCCACCCGGATATTGAGCGATCAGAAGATCAACAAGCAAGCCTGCTCATACTCCTGCGAATCCAATCAGTAACACTGCCGTACAGTCCGGTCTCTTCGTCTGATATGTCGCATATCTCGTCTAGGGGTGGTAAACGTCAAACCCCAGTAACTCGATAAGTCGTGCCGATATGAGGCTCATAACGGGTCGAGAAACTACTGGTAACACTTACCAGTAAATCTCTGAAACAGCCCTGGTGATCAGTCGAAAATATTGCATTTTTAACACAGCAATTTCCCTACTATTTGTAATCATCTAAAGGTGTTTGGTACAAATATAGCACATATTAGCAATTCGTCTGCAAAATATCAAATAACATGTGTTATACATTATAACCGGCATTTTGAGAGAAATTGAGTGTTTATTACTACATGCATGATTCTGTATATCTCAACACTTGTATCAAGATTGTGTGCAGGAAATCCTTCAGGTCAAAGAGTCGAAATCACAAAAGTGCCGACAAAATACAGCAAGTCCAAAACTTGAGATCTGGCAGCAAACAAGAAAGAAATATAATATTCCAGGCATCAGAAAAGTACCCAAAAGATAACAGAAAACACCCCTGAAGATTGAAGGCAGCAAGACTACTATATGGCTGCGGATCCGCGGCCGAGTTGGCCAATCCGCCGTGGTTCCGCGGCCTGATTAGCTCCTTGGCCCTCCAAAATCCTCTGGAATATTTCCTGTAACAACCCTAGCTTCCAGAAGACTCTCAATTACCATGTGGCTTCTTCCAGAAGGCTCTGCATAACAAACTCACTCTAGAATATTCCTTGTAACAACCTCACTCTAGAATATTCCTTGTAACAACCTCATTCTAGAATATTCCCTCTAACAAAATCATTCTAGAAGGCTCTCTTTAACATAGCTTTGGAGGGAAGATTCAAATGAGGTGGTTATAAAAAGAGATCGAGATCTAGGGTTTTGAGGTTACACAATCAGTGGTGAGTTAGTTACACATTTGGAGCCAAAATTCAAATTCAAGTTGAGTGACACAACTTGATACCAAAACCCTAGCCCAAATTCAAATCCAAGCAAAAATCAAGATCATTTTGAGAAGCAAATCAAGCAAGCAACCATCGATCCTTTATCTACGAAGCCAATCTTCATCCGAGCAAGAGATCCACGACGATCCGCGACTCATGGAGATTGAGTGGAGCGAAATTCTACGGATCTAGTTACCTCTTCAAAAGGAGCGATCGAGAGCAACATCTTGTAACCTCAAATTGTAGGAATGTGTAATTAGTCGTCGATTTAATAAAGGTGATAATTGAAATTCTTGTTTTCTTTACATTCTTGCGTTGTGAAACTTCTTGATCTTTGATTCATTTATTTTCATGATGCTTGAGTAAATTCTCCGCTTGTGGAGGATTCAAAAGAATTGATAGATCTAATGATGATCAAATCTTAATACTAGTTTTAATTCTTATGAGATTTGTGAACCTTAGCAAAAAGAATCATTGATGACCTAATTTGGAGCGAAATGACTTCCTAAATATTTCATTGCAAATTAGGGATCAAATGATTGATGATTTTCTTTGCTAGAGGCTAGATCCGAATGATCATGATTGAAAAGACAGGGGATAGAAGGAGAAACCCTAGTTTCCTTAATAAATCCCTAATCTTCATCATAATTATCAATCTAGCTACAAATTATCAATAGATAAGATTAGGAATTATTAGATTCATCATTAACTATTGACTCAATCGAATCCTACAAGCTATTCTTCATTATCTTGATAAATCAAAGTGATTGGGGCATTTCTTGATTCTTGATTCTAGATCTTTAGTTTCTTTATGTTTCTTGAAATTAAAATTTACAAATCTTGAATCAATTTTCTTACAATTTCTTTTATCTTTTCATTTCGACTCATCTAAAACAAGATCGATCAAAACAGACATCTCAGTGGACGATCCGTATTCATTAACGCGCTACATCGACACCGTTAATTGATTGCGGTATAAATTTCTTTGGTTGTGAAATATTTCTAAATACACACGAAGATTCGATCAATCAAATGGTGCCGTTGCCGGGGATGTGTGCTATTTTGTTCGTTTTTGTTATTTGAGTTGAAAAATTATATTCCATCAGAATTTTTAGATCAAATTCACATAAAGCGCTTAACGATTAGTTGTGAATTTTTGCGAGAGAATCTGGAATCATTGTAGCAGTGCGATCAAGATTCAAAGAAGTTCTGCAAATTCCAGAGGAGTATCAGAAGCTACAGGAAAATTTTGAAACCCTAACTCCTCCTTCCCACCGCGGATCCGCGGCCAATAATAGGGTTTTGCGGCGGTTCCGCCGCCGTTTAGGGTATTCACTGTGCCAAATTTCTCAGGTTTGCTCTCTATACTTTCTTCTCCTCTCTGATCTTGTCCAATATCAATTTTGTGCAGGATTCTTTGCAAAATTCGCAGCGCCGCTAAAAGAAAAATTTGTTGCATGTTTTGATCTTGATTGTTTGCATATTTTAATATGGAAATTAAGGGGCAAAGACCAAATTCAGATCCCGTGCAGCAGAACTGAAGAAGAAAAGCGGAACACAAAATGAAAATTTTCATGCGAGCACAAGAAACTGCAACTTAGAAATCGATCCAAACACTAAACTAGCAAACTAAACATACAAGATTATAGGGAATACAACCTTTGTAGCATATCTATCCAATCGTGGAAGACCCCTCCAAGCTCCATAGGCCGTTTGGAACGAGCTTGAGTGACGATCACCCTTACCGAAGATGATCTACCTGATGGAAACTGATCCAACCTCCAGTTTCGCTCCAAAGCGAACTTTAAGGAAGCAACTGACACTCTAAACTTGCTAGAAATAGAGTGTGAGAGATGCAGAGATTTTACACTTTCATTTTCTCTCAAAATCATAACTCAAAAGAGCATGAAATTTCAAGAAGGAGGAAGGAGAAGGAGAGGAGAGAAAGTTGTCAAGTGTGTAAAAAATTGGATGAACGAGGGTGAAAGGGAATTTTTACAACCATCAAAATATATGTCATACTATTTTTCCAATATAAAAATGAGTTCATCCCTCTCTACCATGCTTTCATCCACGCCTCCTTTCCACCTCATTTCCTTTGATTTTCTAAAAAGAAAATCAACAAATGAGGCATCCTCCTTCTACAATATCTATGTATAAATACATAATACCCGGTATATGTATCGGATACATATACGCATATCCATATAAAAATACGAATAACCAAGAGAAAGACAATGAATAGTGAACATAATACTAGAATATATATCAAAAAATATATATGTAAATTATTAAATTAATACTTGATATAATAATCCGGCTTAATTCTAACCCGGCTAGTATTATCAAATGTCTGATTAAAATTCGTGTAACCAGTACACGTATTTAATTAGACCCCTGCACGTATCAACATACGGCCTCTATATCATATCTCCTGAACCGGGAAAACCCTCTGTGTGGGACTTTAAAGATTTGACAATACGTTGGCAGTGAGTTACTGGATAAATCCATAATCACAAGTACGTCAGTAGCACTAGCTGTACGTAATGACTACCCAGATATATGTCGAAAGAGAGGTCGACAATCAAGTCTGTACGTACCTTACTGGGCCTGTAAGTGGCAATCTACATACAGTTTACTCTCTTCGTCTGAGAGTGTCGCGTGCCGGGTCTAGAAGGTGGATAACGTCTGATACCTAATAACCCGATAAGTCGTGCCGGTGTCAAGCTCATGACCAACCGAGAAACTACTGATCTCTTATCAGTAAATCTCATTCGCCCTAGCCAGGGACTTTGGTGATGGCTAACCGAGCACAGTGCGACATCAAATCCTTATACCGAGGGAAACAAATCTCTTCCGATCGCTCACTGCCTCCATATGGTTCGAGACTGTACTCAATTAAAATCTGTTTACACAACTCTTTTGAGCCGTGATAGGGTTGTGATCTAAGTACAGTGGAAACTTACACGAGAAAAATAACGATCTTAGGTCTAAAGACTACCATGTACTCATGTCATCAGAGAACTGCTATTTAACGATAAGTATAATATCAACTAGGAGTTCTCGGTGAATCTGTCCGGTATACTCACCTCTAGTGAGCACCTATATATAATCTTAGATGTCACACACTAATGGCTGTGAGACCGGCCATCGCTCCTCATTGGAGTCTTGAAACGTATACACGAGTCTTCTCTGGAATATCAATACCCAATCTCGATATTCCCATGACTAGGGACATTTAAGGATGTTCTTATGGACTATCCAGCTTTCATAATATGATCGCCATCATAATACTGATAGTCAAGTAAGGATCCTACGGGCCTTATCATTATATATTAGCGACACATAATAAAACGTATACACATGAATGATAAAGACAAAGCAGATAGTATATTATCTTCTTGAGCAAAACTGTTCTATCCCTATAGGTTCTCACTCAATTACCATAATTGTCTAGCTGCAATTATAATAATTGCCTTAATGCCACTGCATCCAACAAAAAGTGCCTGACTCACCAACCTCCTAATACACTAAATTTGTAAGAAACTAAAATAATAAAACAAAGATATCTTAAATTATACAATTAACAAATCTATTTTTTTTTTATATCTTGTCAATTCAATCACGTGCACGCAACACATGCCATGACTCTAATCATGCATAGTTCGTTTTCCCAGTTGGTTAGGATTTTCAATTTGTTATCACATGATTTATTTATTTTGAAATGCTTTGTTTTTTGTTTAAATTTTTTTTCTTATGAGAGCAGGAAATTTAGTTTATATCAAAAATCTAATTTGATTATGAGTTTAATACGAGAGAGAAAATTTTAAAAGATAATTATAATAAATAAGGACAGTTCAAATCACTAAAATAAATTACTAAAATTCACAACAAATGAAATGATTTATGTGTTTCTAAGAATTTGATTTTTGTCCGAAGGTGTTTATTTGGCGAGAATTGCCAAAAGAAATTGGAATCAAGGGGATAAGATACTATTCACAAAAACAAAAATTGAAGGAATTGTCATTTTATTGTTTGTTTGCAAAAAATGGGAATCTCAACTTTTGGAAATTGACATGAGTTTTGAGATCACCATTTTGGCAATTCAAATTTAGAGCTTTTTCAAGTGGAATTGGTTTTTCCCAAAGACACGTAGGATTCAGATGTTTAATTTATTGAAAAATGGGTTATGATAACCTTTCTTTTTATCAACTTTTACTTTGTACTTTTATTCTTTTAGCTTTTATGGTGTGAGAGTCTTTTAAGCTCATCCAACATGGCTCTATATCAACTTCCAAAATCCAATTCTTACTCTATTTTTAGAGCAACCAAACAAAGGAATAAAATTAAAGAGATAAAACCTAACACGATTTCTTACAAACAAATGATGAAATGCCAATTCTAAAAAAACATTTTATGACACAAAACACTATTTTCATTTTCTGATTCTCAATTTCTCGTTTTCTAATTCCAGGAGCCAAATAGTCCCTTATAACGATATTATTGGTATAACGCGATGAACAAGACAAAATAATACTCGAATTTGCTTTTAGGAGTACTGTAGATTTGTTATCCTTTTGTTTCTTTTGCCCAGTTTCTGAAACCATGGTTTCAATTAAGTTACCCATAACTCATGGGCTAGTTGGCTGTGGCATGTGTGTGCGGAGCGGGAAGTCTCGTGTTCGAGCCGTCACACGCACAGGGTATTCTCCCCTCCCCCCTTCTTTTTATGTTTAAATGCGTACGTCCAGGTTCAATCCTGGACGCGCGTGGGTGTGTGTGTCATGGGACACCTAGGCAAGCCAGGGATGCTCAGTTGTAAAAAAATGGTTTCAATTAAGTTAAAATAAAATGATGGTTGGTATATGTGCAACTTATGGTTTCGTAAAATTGAGGTTTTACAAAGTTTAAGGTTGTTTGGCAACATAGTTTATTTAACTGAATATGTTTTTAAGTGAGAGAAAGAGATGATAAAAAGAGATGGCTCGAAACTTTCCGAAACTCCACTCTTCTTGGAGTTTAGATAAAAGGTGTATCGATCCCTCGAAACCTTTTAAAACCACGGTTTTGAAACTCTAAGGCCCTGTTTGGATACAAAATTAGGATAACCATGATTTATTTTAAAGTGGAGGTAGGAGGCATGCAAATTATGATTTGCAAGCTCCAAACTCCAAAGACGGAGTTTTGAAAACTTTGATCAAATTGGAATTGAGATAACTGCAGTTTAAGATTAAAAAATCGCAGCTATCTCAACTCCAAAATGAGCTCCAAACATGGCAAAGTTAGCATTTTGGAGTTCACTTTTGCTGACTTTATGAAACCACGGTTTACAAAAGTTAACTCCATTCCCAAACATGCAAACATGCCCCAATTTGACTGCCAAACAAACCATAGTTTCAATTTTTTGGAGTTTAGCATCAAAACTTCACGAAAACCGGGTTTTGGAACCTGTTGCCAAGAGGTGGCCATAATGTTTTTGTAGTCTTACAAAATTTTATGGAGGTGTCGGTTTTTTTCCCCATTTACAAAAGAACTACCAACCTATTAATTCAATTTGTTCATCTTTTATCTTTTAAAAGAACAAAGAAAAAGGGGAAAAAAGGTCAACTATTAAAAAGCCCCTGTCCGGCTCGGGAGTTGTCTAAAAACTCCTGATATTTTCAAAATTGTTAAAAAGGGCCATTGTTCAAAATCTTTATGACAATTGGGCCACATTTTATTTAGGCATTTATTCTCTCATACTACTTAGATATTAGATGCAAGTTATTAAATATTACATTCAATCAGTATAAAGGGGATTTTAATTGGGCCCATGTATATTTTAACAAAAAGGTCCTTTTTTTGACACAAGTTTGAAGTGGGCCGGATGCCCTTTTCGCAATTTGCCCAAAAAAATTCAAACTAAAAACTATGGAACCCATTTCTTTTCCCTCCATTCCCCGCAATTCAACAACAATGCTATCCTCTCCCTCTCTCTCCAAACTCTTTCTCTCTCCTCCTCCTCCTCTCTCACTCCTCCACCACACTCTCTCTCCTCATCTCCACTCCAACAAGATCCACCTCCTCTCCCTCCTCCAATAGAAATGCTCCAATCTCCACCACCTCAAGCAAATCCAAGCCCAGATGATTCTCTCAGGCATTTTCTCAAACACCTACGCCGCAAATCGCTTGATCTCGTTCTGCGCCTTGTCCCCGACCCCAGATCTTCATCATTGCAGTCTCATTCTATCCCAATTAGATAACCCAAATGTGTTCTCGTTCAATTGTACCGTTCGCGGGTTCGCCGATAGCGACAGCCCCCATCATTCGATCAGATTCTACCGCGAGATGCTCTCAGGCGGTTGCGTTCGGCCAGATACCTACACCTTCACATTCTTGTTCAAGGCGTGTGCGAAAGATTTGGATTTGAGGTCCGGGGTTACAATGATTGGGGCCGTTTCTTGTTGTACCCAGTTGCAGGATTTGGATTTGGGGAAAAGCTATCATCATTATATTCAAGAGAATACGATAAGATTAACGACTCCTCTGACGAACGCGCTCATGGATATGTACATAAAGGATATGTACATAAAGTGCGGGAGTTTGGAGCCCGCAAGATTGCTGTTTGATGAAATGAATAAGAGGGCTATAGTGTCCTGGACTACGATGATCACAGGATATGCTAAATTTGGGTTTTTGAATAATGCACGCAGAATATTTGATGATATGCCCGAGAGAGACGTTGTTCCTTGGAATGCATTAATGGCTGGATATGTCCAATGTAGACGAGGTAAAGATGCGTTCGCTTTGTTTCACGAGATGCAGGCTTCGCAGGCGAAGCCTAATGAGGCCACCATGGTTATTTTACTTTCTGCATGTTCGCAACTAGGCGCCTTAGATTTGGGAATGTGGGTCCATCGATACATTGAAAAAGAAAAATTCCATCTGGATGTTGCATTGGGAACCGCTTTGGTTGACATGTATGCAAAATGTGGTAACATCGAAAAATCGCTTTGGGTATTCAATGAAATGATGGAGAGAAACACCCTAACATGGACGTCAATAATTTGTGGTCTCGCCAGTCATGGGCATGCTAGCGATGCAATAAAGATTTTTTTAGAAATGGTAAAAATTGGGTTGGAGCCTGACGAGGTGACCTTCATTGGGGTTTTATCTGCATGTTGCCATGCCGGCTTCGTTGATGAGGGCCGTAGGTTCTTCTTGCAAATGAGCGGAAAATATGGGGTTAAGCCGAAACAAAAGCACTATTCCTGCATGGTCGATCTTTTAGGGAGAGCCGGGATTTTGAATGAAGCTGAGGAGCTTGTAAATAGCATGCCCATGGAGCCCGATGCGGTTGTTTGGGGCGCTTTGTTCTTTGCTAGCCGAATTCATGGCGATGTTGCTATGGGAGAGCGAGCCGCTTTGAAACTGGTTGAATTGGATCGAAATGATGCTGGGATTTATGTGTTACTAGAGAATATGTATATAGAGGCGAATATGTGGGATAAAGCAAGTAAAGTGAGGAAGATGATGAAGGAAATGGGAGTGGAGAAAACTCCTGGGTGTAGTTCTATCGAGGTGAATGGTGTTGTTAATGAGTTTATGGCGAGGGATAAATCACATCCATTGCATAATACTATCTATGCATGTTTAAGGCGACTTTTTGGACAAATGATGCAGAGTCAAATTGTTCAGGAGACTCCAGAGGAGCAACTGGAGTGAGATATGCAAGCTTTCTTTTGTAAATGAGCAAATCAAGGTCATTAAGAAATCTTTCATGAGAAGTTGAGCTGAATTATAGATTGAAAGAACAAGGATTGCTCGTTGATCGTTAAAATCGTGACCTTTACTGCACCATTTTGTTGCCAATTGAAGAAAGCTGGTCTCAGAAGTCTGTTTAACTAATTGCCAATCTTAAAGGACAAGGATGGTAAATTTCAAACACATTCTTGATTGATTCATACATGCATAAGATCAATATTACAATCAAAAGGACAAGCACAGATTTCTCTTTTATTCAAATGACATGGATGAACTTTCTCCAAATGGAATTAATATTGCTCAACAATGTCTGTTGTTATTATTAGAGGATAGAGTTTATTGAATGAGGACGCTATTATTAAGGAGCTACTCTTGAATGAGGGCGGCTTCTGGCATTGTGAGGTATTGGGGAGCCAAAAGTTCAATTCACAGAATTGCTTCATGCTAATCGCTACAGACGCTTTAGTCCTTGGCAAGGCTTCCACTAATAGGTCCACCAGTTTTCTTTTCTTTGCTGCCACAACATAAACAGAGGTACTCACATTAACCACAATTCAAGTTTTAATATTATTTTGCGCTTCTGTTTAAGAAATTAATCACCTCTTCATGTTCTGTCTTACATATGAAGAATCATGCTATGCGAGTGTTCAATTTAATATTTAAGAAAATGATTTTCTAAGTTCTTCATAAAAGATTCCATGGGTTAGAAAACTGTAATCCGAAAACAATAACGTGCTGTTACGGGTACACTGCATGTTTCATTAGTGATCAAATTGTTGTAGTTATAGTTAAAATTAATGGTGACAAGGTTTTTGTTTTCTTCACATGTTATATTTGTTCTTTCTGTTGTCAATCCGTATGAGTATATAATTTAATAATCTTGTCTGGGTTGTTTGGCTAGTCTTAGTATGCCAAATTGTTTCAACTGAATTGGAGTTAGAGTTTAGTTAATAGATGGCAATTGTTTGTTGCACTATTTTAGGAATCATTTTCTAAAAGAATATAAGAAGCTGGATTGGTTTTCTTAGATGTCTTTGGTTCTCTCAACTATTCGTTATTCCAGCTTCAAGAATCAAACTAAATACGATAGAGCTGGAAATTTTAGAGCTAAGCTTGATAACTCCACATTCACTAGTAACAGAAATATTTACATGCGAACACAAACTTGGTGCCGTGTGCAGCTAGATAACTCCACATTCACCACTAGCTTACCACATTCTAAATTAAGGGACATTGTCATACTTGAGTAGATCAAGAGCTCACAGTATGGTGTTTGACCAGATAAAAAATATGTAGTGGTTAGTTAAGGGAGACCATCATCCAGTGCTTAATTTTAGATAATTTACTGACCATCCTCATGAGCCCTCATCATTATAACCAATAAAATCACCCACTTTACCAGCATAAGCATTTGGATTGATTCTATAGGAAAAAAGTTTCTAGCTCTGTAGTCGGAACACAGTCAAAATTAATTAGTAAAAATCATGCAATGAATTAGTTAAATCCTTGATAAACTTCGGAGACCTATAAATGGATTCAAGAACATTAAGGTATAGAGGAGTAAAAGACAACAATGTAATAAAATATAGAATATATACTAATGATGAAATCACCACAACAAGACTCGTGACAATTCTTTGCTGAGGAGTTGATATCTATCTTCAAAATATGTTTCAATGACATCCTCCCACCCCACCCCCATTTATATACAGAGTTTAATTATTATCGACCTACTCTCAGTTGTTAACTATACCAAGTTATCAACCTGCCCACAAATCTATAACATGCTTTACTCTTACCATTTCAAAGTCATTGTAATATAGTAACAGGAGAAAGGTACGTTTGGCTAAAAAATAACTGTAGCAGGTAATAATAAAACAAATGTCTAATCGTTGCCATCCGTATATAAAGGGGCAATCCCCTAACAATGTGATTCACTCATTAGAGATAACCATGCCTATTATTCACAACAAAGTGAATCCAATGCTTAAGGTGGCCCTTGCTTTGTTTATTTGCTTTACTTTCGTTTTCGCTGAGGCCGATTGGCCTTTAAACCGATATCATCGTCACCAATCTCCTCCCTATGATCATAAATCGACGCACTACTATTCTCCTCCATATCATCATAAATCACCTTCATACTATTATTCTCCTCCCTACGATCACAAGTCGCCACCATATTACTACTCTCCTCCCCATTATCATAAATCACCACCTTACCATTATGAACCTCCTTATCTTATGTCGCCGCCATACTATTATTCTCCTCCCTATTATCATAAATCACCACCCACCCATTATGAACCTCCATATATCAAGCCACCTCCTTACTATTACAAATCTCCTCCCTACTCCTATGAGTCGCCTCCCAAACACCACTAGATCAGAATCCCTCACTCACCAACCCATGGAAAAAAGAATAAAGAAAAAGAAAATAGAAGGCCCATCCCGATAACACTATAATGTTATTGTTGTACTACTACAGTTATTGATAATAATTGTTGTGCCTGAAGCTAGACCTGAAGGATGCCAATTCATGTTGTGAGTGGGGAAGTTCTATCTTGTTCATGATGTTTTGACGAATGTATTATGTTCAATTGCTCTTAATATATATAGAGTGTGTTTATGTGTTGTAATTTGTTAATTTTTTCTTTCTACTTGTTGAAAGTAAAAAAATAAATGATGGGACTTTAAAGATAGTCCCACATTGGAAACAACAAAAGAAACACATAGGTTTAAAATATAAAATGGGTCACACTTTAGTAAGGCTTGAGTCTTATTGTTGGAACCCACTTATCATCAAAAAGCCCATGTGTAAAAGCCCATCATTTCTCTAACTTTTTTGTACTTCACACTACTCTAAGAATATTAATTAGTTTCTGAAACCAGAATCAAGGTTAGAAATAGTTCCTTCGCTTTATTATTTGAGGTTGAGGACACTATATAACGATATTGGAATAGAAATACATATGATATAATGATGCACATGAAAATACATACATGAATGGGAATCTACATGTTGAAATGGGAGTACAGAAATTGCTGGCCTACCACTCACAATTTCAAGCTTTGGGTAAAGCAATTAAAAATAACATATCAGAGGTCTTAAAAGTTGTGCATTTCTATTCCATCACCAACACTATTTTTCTTAAAGGCCCTCTTGTGTTGTCTTCCATGTCCGGTCTCCAACTTTAAGAATAACAAGCTTTTGGTGAAGTGGTAACCGACACGTCCCTGAAGTTAAACACGCTCTGAATGCATACGAAGGCTTTCCCTAAAGATATGGGCTGGAAAATATCCACCAAGCGAGAGTTGGCAAGAAGATCGATTTTACATATCTTGGAATAAATCAAACATGTAAAACAAAAGACGAGTAACAAACTCTCAAAGAGAAAAAACTTAATCTTCAAATGTTTTGTGTGCGAGTGATATATCTCATAAAACAACAAGTAAATGGAGTTTGAATAACAGTAGGACGGCCAGGATTACCAATCTTCCAAAGTAGGTAAAAAACCTAAGCCATTATAAGTGTAATTGCATGATAAATTTGTATTCAGCTTCAATAGAGGAATATGACCCAACAGATTATTTCAACTAGGCAACATAGTAGAGAGTTACAGGTACATACTATGAATCATATTATGGATTATCTAGTATTTGAAAAATCAGTCTGATCAGCACCAGAGAAACAACAATAATAGCAAACACTTGGACAGGAGACGACGAAATGCAAGAGAGCGGTAGTTAGTTGGCTGGTTAAGAAATTGACAAATGGAGTTGGCACTGTATGCGATATCAAAGAAAATAGTATTGCATGCTGCTAGATTGGGAGGGAGGATTCTGGGACATGTTCATCATATGAAGGAAATAATTTGGTGCAATACACAAATATGGAGCTATCAGTTCAAAACTATATCAATAGCTAAAAATTAGTACTCTATTAGTCAATCAACCAAGAACCATTTTTCAACTCAATTTCGATAATGAATTAAGGGTCTATTTGGTTGAGCATATTTCTTAGTGGTTATTTGCCATAATCACTTATAAGTGATTATTTCTGGAAAAAGTGAAAAAATCACCTAAATGCTTATGGCAAATAAGTTGTTTAGTGTTTGGATGATTTTGTTTGAAAAGTGATTATAAGTAGATAGTTTGTTTGGATGAAAAGATAGATAAGTGATTATTGAGTGTAAAATGACCAAAATGACGTATCATTAATGCCATCTTAAAATTTGGATGAAAAGACAAGAGATATTATGGTATATTATTTTGTCAACTCTACCATTCCATAATTACTTATGGAATAAGCTAGGAATTCGACGCTTATTTTTAAGTGGGAAAAGATATCATTTTTAAGCTAGTCATGTTGGAACCCATGGTAAGATAATCACTTATTGAATAGTAAAAGAGAGATTCAAACACACTATCTACTTGGGGCCCACTTTGATATGATTTTTAATCACTTGTTGACAAAAAATAATCCAATCCAAACATGCCCTAAAACTGCCACTTATCACTTTCAACTCAATTGTGACACTGCTGCTGTGAATATCCACACCGATTGTCTTCTTTACTGTTATGATGATATATAATGTAATGGATAGCTATGTTATATTTAGGATATATTTATAATAAGTTATGATGCCTATATAAAGTGGTGAGGGGTTAGGGTTTTCCTACCATTACAATTATTCTCCTGAATAAATACTTTTCACCCCCTCTCTGACATGGTACCAGAGCCATCCATTTCATCTCTCCACTTGATCTCAACCATCCATTATTAACACCCAAAAAAATTGTTGCCATTAACACCTCCTCGTTGCCTCGACCTCACCTTTAACCTCACACTACCTCACTGAAGGCAACTATGGCCTCGTTGCTGCTCCCTTGAGCCTCGCCGCTACTACCTCAAGCCCTCACAAGCTCGATTACAGACGCTGTTGCTAAGGCCAGATCTGATCTCGAGTTGATCCTGCTACCACCACGAGCACTAGATCCCTTTATTCTCGATGGAGGCTTGATGAAGACCATCGATTCATGGTGCATTGTTAGATCCAAGTCTATCTATTTAGCTCGAGCAAAGTCAATCAAGTTAGGATCTGAGCCTTTTCTTCATCTCTCTCGCTTCAATATTTCTCGCCTTCGATGAAGCTTGACGAGCTTACAGCTACTTCCTTCGAGATCCTTGCTGTAATGATGTGTGCTGCTGCTGTGCTTCGAGGAGAGTTCTTTAATTTGATTGTGGGTTTGCTGTTTGCTACAGTGTCTGAGGTTTGCTACAGTAACTGAGCCCAATAAATTGTGACCCTTGAGGTTTCGGCATTGAGGTTTTATGCCCCTTTTACTCTAATTTTCTTTAGAAAGATGATTTTAGATGTTTCTATGATTGATTGTATGGATTGTGTTGTTGAGACAATTGGGTTATTGGAGTTCGATCATGGATCCATTTGAGGTGTTGCTGTGATCGCTGATTGGATCTTGAGAGATCAATCACGTTCATTAGGTGGAATTTTCGTAGAGTCCTTTCTTAAATTGTTGGAGGCTTTGTTCCCTGATTAGTAGTTGGTGTTCATCTATCGGTTCTAACACACACCTCTAGGATGACTGCATCCGATTCAGTTTCATCAAGTTTTACAGAGGAGAAGATATTACAACTCAGGATTCTTCTCTCTCGAGCTTCTGCATCCTCTTTGAGTTCACATTCTTCCATCATAGTTATGGCCAAAGGTGAATACAATAGTGGTCTTCTTTCATTAGCTTCTCCTACTACGTCTTGGATTATAAATTCATCAGATCATACGACCGGGAAGTCTGATGTATTCACTTTATTGTCCTCTACTTTATGTAGCAGTCCTATTACTGTGGCAAATGGTTCCATCTTTAAGATGGAAGGCGTTGGTTCTATCCTTCTCACTCCATCTTTATCTGTATCTTCAGTTCTATATGTGTCGACATTTCCTTTTAGCTTATTATCTGTTAGCAAACTTATGCATTCGTTAAAATGTTCGGTAACATTTTCTCAATCTGGTTGTGTTATGCAGGATTTGAAGACGAAGGAGGTGATTGATTCAGGGCATGAACGTGGAGGCTTGTACTATCTGGATAGACATACACCTATTGCTTGGTCTAATGCTACAACTCCTCTTAAAGTCTGTAGGTTATGTCATCCATGTTTAGAAAATTTTAAAAATCTTGTTCCTTCCTTTAGTCATTTGTCTACTCTTAAATGTGAATCTTATGAAATGGGGAAGTATCACTGTGTTTCTTATCCTTCTAGGTTTAATAATAGGATGACCAGTCTATTTGAGATTGTGCATTCTGATGTATGGGGTCCATGTCCTATTGTGTCAAACCGTGGATATCGTTATTTTGTGATTTTTATTGATGATTTCTTTAGAGTGACATGGTTGTATCTTTTTAAATCGAGATATGAAGTGTTCATTATTTTTAAATCCTTTTGTAATGAAGTTAAAAATCAATTTGGTAAATTTGTTAAAATTTTGCGAACTGATAATGCCAAAGAATACTTCGGGTCAGACGGCAATTCTTGAATTCCTTTGGTATTGTTCATCAATTTTCATGTCCTTACACACCTCAACAAAATGGGGCATCCGAGAGAAAGAATATGCACCTGTTAGAGGTCACACGCACTTTGCTGATTCTGTTAAAAGTAAAAAACCAAATGATGAGATTTTAAAGATTGTCCCACATTGGAAACAACAAAAGAAACACTTGAGTATAAGATATAAGATGGGTCAAATCTCAACAAGGTTTGAGTCTCATTGTTGGAACCCACTTATCATTAAAAAGCCCACCACTCTTTCAACTTTTTTCTAAATTTAAACTCTACTCTACTTTAAAAATAACTTTCACATGGTATCAAAGTCAATGACTTGATTCTCCACGTGACAACCATATCAAGAAAAGTGATGGTTGCACGTAACTCTTCTCGTACTTTGTACGTGACAAGCATAACAAGAAAAAGTGATGGTTGCACGTAACTCTACTCGTACTTTCCATGTGACGACTATACCAAGAAAAAATGATGGTCGCACGTGAGGGGGAGTGTTAAAAGTAAAAACCAAATGATGGGATTTTAAAGATAGTCACATATTGGAAACAACAAAAGAAACACATGGGTATAAAATATAAGATGGGCTAAATCTCAACAAGACTTGAGTTTTATTGTTGGAATCCACTTATATCAAAAGCCCATGTGTAGATATAAAAAGCCCATCACTCTCTTAATTTTAAATAAACTTTAAACTTTAATAGATTCATATGCAAGTCCCAAAACGTTTTTTTGGGACGATGCCGTGCTTACTGTTTGTCATTTGATTAATCGCATGCCGAGTTCTATTTTGAATGCACAAATACCCTATTCTGTTCTATTTCCATCTAGGCCATCTTTTCATCTGCCTCCAAGAGTGTTTGGATGCACTTGTTTTGTTCATGACCATCGTCCCGGGGTATCCAAACTTGATCCAAAATCTTTTCGATATGCCTTTCTTGGATATTCTCAAGATCAAAAGCGTTATAGGTGGTATAATAGAGAGTTAGATAGAGTATTCGTATCGGCGGATGTCACTTTTTATGAGAACACTCCATATTTTTCCTTTATCTATTCTTCTCCATCTGTCCGTGAGGATTTCCCTATCGATGAGTTTGATGTTTTAGCTACCATATCCACTCCTATTCTAATCGAACCTTCTGTGGACCAAACCAAGAAACTAATGTAAGAACATGTTACTCAGGTGTATACCGGATGGATATAACAACCTCCAGCTCCAGCCGAGCTTCCACCGGTCACCCTTCTAACTCTAGATCCGGATCTGGAACTAATGCAAGAACAGGTTACTCAGGTGTATACCAGACGGGTACAACAGCTTCCAGCTCCTGCCGAGTTGCCACCGGTCACCCCTCCAACTCCATATTTGTATCGCTTTGAGTTAGATGTTCTTATTGCCCTTAAGAAGGGTTCTCATACTATCACTTCTTGATATCCCACCAATGAGTATGTTACATATGCACGATTGTCTCCTTCATATTGTGCATTCATTTCAGCCTTAGATTTTCACTCTCTTTCCGGTTCAGTATATGATGCACTGGCTAATCCTGGTTGGAAGAGAGCAATAGAGGAGGAAATGCTAGCATTACGTCTTAATGGCATATGGAATCTTACTTGTTTTCCTGTTCGAAAGAAGGCAGTTGGTTGCCGGTGGGTATATACTATGAAGTTGAATCCCGATGGTTCTCTAATTCGGTTGAAAGCTCGTTTGGTGGTGAAAAGATACCTGCAGACTTACGGGGTCGATTATGATGAGTCTTTCTCTCCCGTGGCAAGATGACCTTCATTCGCATCTTTTTATCGCTGGCTGCCATGTATTATTGGCCTTTACATCAGTTTGATGTGAAGAATGCATTTCTATATGGTAACTTGCAGGAAGAAGTATATATGGAGCAACCACCTGGTTTTGTTGCTCAGGAAGAGTCTGGGTTTGTTTGCAAGCTCAAAATGTCGTTGTATGGCCTCAAACAGTCTCCACGTGCATGGTTTGGGAGACTAACAGATGTTAGGTCTTTTGGTTTACGAAGATCCAATAGTGATCATTCGGTTTTCTATCGGCATCGCGGTGGAAAGAGGATCCTTACGGTCGTCTATGTGGATGATATTGTTATTATAGGAGATGATGAGAGAGGGATTTCTGACTTGAAAGCTCATCTTCAGAAGCAATTTTGCACCAAAGACCTAGGGGAGTTGAATTAGTTTTTAGGCATTGAGGTATCGAGGTCACCGAAGGAAGGGATTTTCGCCACTCAACGAAAATATGTGTTTGATATGCTCTCGAAGGCTTGTATGTCTCGTTGTAGGCCCATCGACTCTCCTATGGATCCGAATATGAAGCTCTTTCCGGGTAAGGGGAGCCTGATCCAGGACGATACGTAAGATTAGTTGGCAAATTTAACTACCTGACCGTCACTCGTCAGATATAGCCTTCTCGGTCAGTGTAGTGAGCCAGTTTATGTTTGATCCTTGCGAAGCTCACCTTGATGCAGCCCTCCGTATTTTGAGGTACATAAAGAGTGCACGAGGGGAAGGTATCGTCTATAAGGACTATGGGCACTCCAAGATCACAGGTTTCACATATGCAGATTAGGCAGGTTTCCTGACGAGAGGAGCTCGACTGTTGGCTTCTGTGTGTTTGTTGGAGGGAACTTGGTTTCTTGGAAAAGCAAGAAACAAAGTATAGTCTCTCAATCCAGCGCAGAGTCGGAATACAGAGCTATGGCTAACACCACGAGTGAGTTGTTGTGGATTCGTTTTCTACTTACAGAACTTGGATACGGTTTTGTTACACCTATGAAGCTCTACTGGGACAACAAGGCTGTAATCTATATTGCAATCAACCATATTTTTCATGAACGGATGAAGCACATTAAGGTTGATTGTCACTTCATTCGTGAAAAGGTCGAGAAAGGAGTGATTGATACAATCCATGTGAAATAAGAGAACCAACATGCTGATTTGTTCACTAAGCGTCTTGAGAAAACTAGTGTACATTTTATTTGTAATAAGTTGGGCATGTGTGATGTGTATGCTTCAACTTGAGGGGGGTATTATGATGATATATGATGTAATGAACGGCTATGATGTATTCAGGATATATTTATAATAAGTTATGATGCCTATATAAAGTGGTGATGGGTTAGGGTTTTCCTATCATCACAATTATTCTCCTAAATAAATACTTCTCACCTCTCTCTCTCTCTCTGTCTCTGACATTCACCAAGGATACTAAATGCCACAAAATCCAAATAATTATCTGTGCTCTTTTACCACTGGTGGAACGAATGTCAATATTAGAGAGCAATGTTTAAATTGAAATACAATTTAAAGCAGAAGATTGTTTACTGAATGTCTATACTTTATAAAACTTGGAAGAACCTTGTATTACAACTTAATAACTAGAGACATGACTACTCTTTACTTTATATATATGTTGACCACATATTTCTACATACAGCCATTTATGACACATCATAACTCTTTCTGTATAGAGATAGATCTCTTTGGAATTGAAACCAATGCGTTTGGCATCGTGAAGTAATAGGGAGCCAAGCCAAGATTCATTTAACATAAGTTCTTCATGCAACTTGCAAAGAGACCGCTGCCACAATGTAAACAGAGGTAGTTCACATTAATTATGTTTTAGGTTTAAATATTATTATGAGCAAGGCTATTTTCTGCTTAAGTAATTAATCACTCCTTCATTTTTTTAATTATATTTGAAAAATTACACTAAATCATGGTTAAAATTAAAATTTTCCTGGTGCTAAACTAATTTACTAAGAATATACTGTATGTTTCATTGTAGTGATTGAATTGTTGTAGTTAAAGCAAATATTTAAGTTAATTAAGGTTTATGTTTTCCTTCACACATGGTATATCATTCTTTCTTTTGCCCGTTTGTATGAGTAGATAATTAGCACCTGTCGGGGTTGTTTAGGTTAGTTTGAGTCAGGTAGTATTTTCAGCTGAATTGGACAGTGTGTTTAGGTAAAAGATGACATTTTGTTGGTACCACTGATTTTAGGAATTATTTTCTAAAAGAATATATGAACTTGGAATTATTTTTTCCTCCGTTAACGTTGTTTCTTGGAGAGCTAGAAATTTTAGAGGTAAGCTAGATAACATGAAATTCACCTATGCACATATTACGACTAAATTCATCTATTCTAAATGAAGGGACACTGTCATTTTTGACTAGATCAAGAGCATGCAATATGTTCTCGTAGGCCGCAATATGAAAAGTTGATATGGAGTTGACAACATAGGCGATGCCAATCAGTGTAAGAACAAAATACTGAAGCACTATTAGACCGCGGAAGGGATTAGAAATCTGAAGTAGGCCACAATATGAAGCAAATATTTTGACCATGCACACAGTTGGATTGAGAAATAAAGATACAATCTGTATTCTGTAGTTCTTGTAGCTTCAATTGCTAACGAGAATATTAGTGTACGGATCAGTCATAGTAAACAATCGTAATCATCAAGAGATAAAGATGAAGAGTTGCGCGACAAGGTAAAAAGAATGTCATCATTATAGACCATGAGGATCATGCAAAACTAAGAAGAGCGATACACAAATTTATACACTAACAATACATAGTTCTGCAAGTGCCGGTATAGTCTAGTGTTCGCCGCCTTTTGCATTTGAGCAAGAGGTCTAGGGTTTGATTCCCGCTTGAATCAGGTAGCGGCTTATTATTCCTAAAATAAATAAGTAAATAAATATTTCTACAAGCAGTAGAGACACATTATAGTTCTTCTATAATCTTTAACACTTTAAAGAGAAATCCATCTGTTACAATCAAACCTTTTGGCTAAACTGACCTAAAAAAGAAATGATAGAACACTAATAGCCATGATCCTGGACCCCAAAGTCTTGCTTTAAATCCCAAGACTCTCAACTATGTGTTGCTAAAGTCAAAAGTATACAGATACATCTAACAGAGATGGAAAACCAGCGTATATGAAAAGTACTATCCATACACAAATCATTTTAAACTCTCTCACCATCTTACAACTTAGGAGACAATGTGGTGAACCATTACTCTGTCTCAATAAAAGGTTTTGTACGGGCCCTCATATAGTTATTCTGAGTTAACATGTGTGCAAGTCTGAGCGAGTGCATAAAGTATTTCTCATCGTATGCTAACCAGGTCGGTCCCTCTCATGTAGGGTTCACCTTATATTACTAAGGAGGTCGCGAAGGCTTAATAGGTACCAGAGGACAACTTGGTGGCGGATATGGGCGATGTGGTGGTTTATATTGATGGTTCCTAGGGTTTCTTGATGGTGGTGGTGGTGGTTTTGATGTCAAGTTTCTACAGATGGTGATGGTGGTGGAGGAGACTCGGTGACATGAGAAGGGGAAGACACGGTTAAAATTGGTAGTAAAGACTTGTCTACTTGATGAGAAGGCAGAGATGATGGAGATAGTGGTGGAGGAGACTTGTAAACATAAGCAGGGGATTCTGATTTGTAATGATACGGAGGAGGCAAATTGTTATAGTAGTAAGGTAAATCTTTGGCTTTCACAATCGGGCAATCAAGCAAACTGCCACAGCAAGGATTGACAGAGTCAATGGCAAGTTTTGCGCAGGTGGTACTTTCACCAATATTACAAAACCACACTTGCTTGCACTCTCTAATGATATCTGAACTTATAGATAAGAACCTCAATTGGTGCATGACCATTATGATAAGTGATGTCCCTTTAAATAGAAATCAAAATGCATTATCTATGTTGTTGCTTTCAAGTAGCAGTTTTGTTTATGTTTGTAACATTTCAGAAAAATAAAATATTAGTTTTGGAGTTTAAATATTAAGAGATGGACCAAAACAGATAATTCGGCTTTCGTAATATATTTCACGAAAACTATTCAATTTGCGAATTGGAATTTTCGTAAAATGGTATAATTATATACCGATATTTAGAAAATATTTGGAGATTAATATGTATTAATTATTAAAAAGGTATTTATTGGATTTGGGCATTTTATAATTAATTATATGCAAGTTTAAATTAAACTTGATTAGTGCACTACTAATCATGATTAAGCCAAATCCGTATTTTTAATTAGCCATGATTAGTGTACCATGACATATTGCATTTTGTTACATGTCGGTTTCATTTGTATTTGTGTTATTTGGTTTTATTAAATGAGAGGGGAAAAAAAGGAAAAGAAAAGAAAAAGAGAGATGATTGAGGAGAGAGAGTGGGGGACAACATTATGACACATGAAGCATCGCATGAGAGCTCCTACATCTTTGACTCCTTCATCCATTATTTTCTTTATCTCATTTCTTCACTTCATTCTTTAACTCCTCTTTCTTCTTCTTCTCCTTCCTTCACCTCCTCCACAAACATCCCAAACCATCTCAAAACCCCATACTCCCTTCATTAAAAATGATCACAACCTCATCCTACACCACCTAATGAGCTCAAGTTTGGATTTTGAGCAACTTGCACCATCTTGGAATTTTCTTCAGTTGCTCCAAGAGGTATAATTTTTATCTTCCATCTTGTAATTAGTTTTCTAACCTTCTAGTTTAGTTTACGGTTTGTTTTAGTGTAGATTTGTGATCTTAGAATTTTCTAGGTTGTTGTTTAGTGGATGTCTTGACTTGTAGAGTTGTAATTGAGGTCTAGTGAGTGTTTACAAACGCTTAGTGATGATATTCTGTACAACTAGAAGATTAGTACCCAAAACCAAGAACTTAGAATTTACCCGACATTGGATTTTTGAAAGATTGTGGTGATATTTTGGAATCTGGGATGATCTGAGAAACCCATAAAATAAGTTCCCATGACAGCGAGACGTGCAGGCCCCCTAGAATTTTACCTAGAAACCAGAGCTCCAAACTCCTTTGTATGGCTGCAGATGTATCGTGGTGGCCGCAAATTGCGGCCGCATCTGGGTAGTTTCATATGATTTTTGGTGTGTGGTCCCCTTATGTAATATCTAAAGCAACCCTATATGCAAAATGACCTAATTTGATCTAGGGTAGAATCTGGGAGTGATTTCTTTAGTTGCCGATTCGTGTTTTCCGATTTCTGAAACTTGGGTTTTTGTATTTGAATTTGGATTTCATCATTGGACGTTTGTATGTCAACGACGAGGGTTATTTAGTTGTTTTTGCATGAGTAGATTATAGGTTCTAACCTATGAGCATTTCGCGTGCCGTGTCGGTTTTTCGGACTTGGTTTTAATAGCATTACGATGTGTTTTGATTGTAGGTACCTTCGCGTGGATTTCCGAGATGATGAAGCACATCGATTTCGGATAAACAAGGAGATTGCAGGTGAGTAGATTTATATCTACGGGGGAAGTCGGGTGGATGGCGTATAGCACCCCCGCAATTATAGTAGGAACCGATATATAGAATATAGTCGGAGAAACCATGCTAGAAACTTATGGATATGGTCAAAAGAGTTAATATGAAATGTTATGACTGATGCAAGATGACGTGAATTGAGATGTCAATATGTTGATATGAGAGGATATGAGCGGATATGCTTGATATAAGGATGTGAGGCGGTGTAAATAATTAAATACATATGAAATTAGTTTGTAATGAGAGGATATGACATGAGATATATATACGTAGGTATATATGAGAATAAAAGATGATATGCCGTACGAGACTATAGATCCGTATCCTTATCGATGAATAGGACGATAGATCCTTAATCTAGATTGATGCCACCGTACGATGGATTACCGTACGCGATGAGTTATACTGGATGATTGATCCACGCTCGTGATTTGAGGATGTTGATCGAGAATATTGCCATATCGGATGCTATGAGGCTGGATCACCGACGTAAAGATTTCACCTGAACCATACTTATTTCCAAAACCGACGGATCGCATGCACTTTTAAATGGAAACCTCAAGGGATGCTATGGATTTTCAAATGGTGTTCTTTTCTCAAAAACACCTAGCCCCCACTTTCAAAACTACGATTCGTATCTTTTAAACTGATCGTATGGTTTATGTATAGATGTATACCTTATTATAGTTCATGTTATTGTTAGCTTATCCCTCGTTCGTATACGTATTATGTTCCCGGTATTTACCGTTCTATGATATCGTCTGCTACTACACCTGCACAATTATCGATGATCGCAGTTACACTTACACAGATTTTCCGGCTCACACACATTCATCATCGGTAATTGCCATGCCACTTGCACAGTAGAACTGTCATATCATGATATTAATCTTAACCGTAAAAGTACATTTATTGTTCAGCACTATCATAGGACATGCTTGCATGATATACATGACATGCTCATATTACTGTTCTATGCTTGCATACATCGTACTTTATGGTTACATGCATTGAAGTGCTGTTTTTATGAGATCTCTGAATTTGAGAACCGTGGTTATATTTCAAAGGAAATTGTGTATTGTTTTAAAAACGCGGTTTCTCTTGATATGATGTTTCGTGTCCACCATGAGTTTTCTCGGTTCTGAATTATGTGATACCTGATTCGAGGAGGTGGATGAGCCGTCTGCAGGTACATGGTGGACCTGGTAAGGTATCCCGGGGCGAGAAATTTGTGAGGATGAAGATGAGCCTGGCAGGAGGAGTACTATCTACCAGTGATAGTTTGGACCCGGCGGTTATTCGGAGGATACCGGCCGGAGTCGTGAGATAGATATGAGGGTCGATCAGAGGATGCGGCGCCTGAGATATGTGGATTTACGTGTCGATGTTGGACACATGTTTTCATGATGTTTCTAGTGTCGGTGTTGGACACTCAGGTTCCATGATGTTGATGTGTCGTTGATGGACACATGTTGGTTGATTTCCTCATACATACGGGCACATGATTCAAACGATTTGATTTTACATGTTGTCAGTGGCATTGATTATATTGTTGATACATATGCATACATGGTCACCCTAGATATCATAGTATTACCTTCATTATACAGTATGACCTAGGAATCGTGGTTTATTCGATTTCTACCTGCTGATTTTTTCTACTCACGAATTGGCAACTCACCCCGTTGTGCCACAGTTTTCTTGCAGGTTCGACCGCTTGGATGAGTAGGTATCGCTGGCACACAGTTTTATCCAGGGTGTTTTGCTATGGTTGGTGGGACACACATTGGATTGTGCCCACTCTTATACTTTTATATTCTATTGTATCTAGATAAACTCCATCAATCAGAAACTAGATTTTGTATATTGGTAGACCTAGACAGACTTGTGTTGCGAGACTTAGAGTTATGAGTGTATGTTCGCTTTCTTTTGAGGGTTTTGATGTCTTGCTTTAATTATTATTCTTTAGGTGTTTGATCTTCGCCATAGGGCGTCGTATATTTTCATTGCGTGGTTGTGATTCCGCCAATTGGCGAAGAGCTAGCTCCCGCTTGGGGATGCCTATATATTGCATGTATGTGGTTTTTGGATCAAAATATACAAGTAAGGTGCTGTCCAAATTTTTAAAGGACGAAAAATGTTTTCAACTGGTATATATAATCCACTTGTGTTTTTCATATATTATTATTTATGCATTTAAAGAAAAACATGATTTCATTATACTTTTATTTCAAAACTGTATCTCCACTATTTTCCGCAAAAATGTTTAGATTTCTGGGCTTCGGTTTACTTGAATTACGTTACGCCTTTAGACATTGCGTGATTTAAATGCCAGCCACACGCCAAATTCCGGGTCGTGACAAAGTTGGTATCAAAGCATTAGGTTTAACCTTGGTTCGAGTTTAGGCTTGACCTTACAGAACTTAGACTTGACTGAGGGGGTATTAGACCTGAACTTTCGTCGTGTAGGTTGACCTTGGTTGATAGAGTAGGTAGCTTGAGTAGAGTGACGTACCGTGTGTATGTTCCGCGGCATACTTACGACACCCTGCTCCGCTTAAGTGATCTTAGGATGTACATTTCTTGAGATTCTTGATTTTATTCGTTCCTATAATCATACTCCCATTGATTTCATTCTTTCTTATGATCATATATCCTTTTCGAACCAGTTGATTTCTTTCGTCCCTTCAATCTATTTTCATCGATACCTTCTTGAGGTTCATATCACCATGGTTTGAGCGCAGAGAGAGCTGCTGCTAGTGATGCGGTCAGAGCGAGCTCGTCACGGACAAGGGCTGACCATGATGTTTTTTGGTGACATAGGAACGTATCGGTATATTGTTTGTGTTAAGATCTCTCGTTTGAGACGAGCGTTCGGATTTGCGCCGGATGATCGGGCCATTGATAGAGGCTGCCAGATTGAGAGGACTGTTGATGTACAGCCTACCCCAGAGGTCGTGATGTTGTCTACCATGGAGACAGATGACCCAGCCGTTGCTAAGATTGACGGGATGTCGCCTCCATAGTTTATGAGCTGAAACCACAGAAGCTTTCAGACAGAGATGTGACAAAAGGTAGCTAGTCCATCTTGAATAGAGTGACTCAGATAATTCGTCTGATTTGATGCGCCGATGCAGGCTCAGTTAAGTTGAAGAATTCCAGTTTGAAGGATCTACTCAGATCTAGAGTAAATCGGTCAGGAGAGGACATCGTTCGTTGGATGCTCCGATGTGAGATCAGTAAGTTGACCAGTTTTGGATAGAAGGACCTCACCCAGATGCGTTGTGAGTTGATCGAGAACGGACGAATGAAGCGTATTCCTCCGATAATTTGGACGAGTTCCCGAGGACGTGATCGACTAGATATCTTCCACAGAGTGGGGAAGATACCCGAGTTCGTAGTTTCGAGTCTGTGTGAAAAACTCCGGATTGACTGCAGCCAAGAACGAATTGCAGTACTTAGCCAGCAAGTTATGACATCGAAGTGAATGTTGATGGAAACGGGTGGAACAAGAGCTTCGTGTGAGATATTAACAAGCTATTGTTACTTCTCGTTGATTCCAGAGGATTGATGTGTATGCAAAGACGTTGAATACGGCCAATCTCCAGAGGAAAGCCGTGCTGAGGACGCAGCTGTCCGGAAATGGGGAAATATTTAAGTAAAGAGTGCCAACCTCCGTACAGTTCGGCTTAGGTGAGATCGGAAGAGACCCTAAGTAGGTTCTTTTCAGGATGCCATAGCGATAAAGGTTTGCACCCAAGATCAGTTGTATCGCGCGTATTTAGAGGGCCAGATGCCGCCATCAGTAACGTGCCGTTTTACGGATGGTCATATTCATTGGTCAAGAGATGATCAGAAGAGTGCCAGAGCGGAATTGTTCCGTTGTTATACCCAACCGGTCCGACGAGCAGAAAGATTGTAAGATTGGTAATCCACAGAGAAAACGAGGACCCAGAGACAGAGGACGCCAGACCGTGAGCAGTAGGCAAGCGGATGTTCTTGCTCTACCAGCTTTGAGCGCACCGGCATCTTTTTCGACATTGAAGGAGGTGTAACTTAATGTCATTTATTGCGATTTGTGTTTTGTGATCCGAGTATCACACTTCTATCGCTTGGATTTGAGTTTCGATAATTGAGTTTCATGATATTTGTTTTCGTGCACCATGGCTACATCTACTAGATATTTACATTTTGTGCACAATTATTGCACTTAATTTATGTTTTATACACCGTTACATTGGTTTATGATTTGTGCATATCTATTGCACTTGATATCGATTTTGTGCCTTAGTTGCACGTATTTATGATTCCGTGGATTTCGATACAGTCGATTTGATTTCGTGCATGTTGTATGCACTCGATTTGACTTGATTTTTGCACTCGATATAGCTCACATGTGTGTGCAGTGCATTGATACGTGTTTTGTGCACACAGTTGCATACGTTTATGATTTTATACACCTTGCATGCTCGATGTTGTTTTTGTACGCTTTTGGTACATTGACGAGTAGTCGGGCACCTAGTGCACCCGATATTTGTTTTCGTGCATTTATTGCACCAGATTTATATTTTCGTGCATTTACTGCACTAGATGTTTTGTGTGACGCACTTGATTTAGATTTTCGCACATATTGGGCGCATGGGATGAGATTTTTGTGCACACCAGATGCACTTGACTGATATTTTTATTCGTGCATATTAGTTGCACTTGATTAAGATTTTCGTGCACTCTAGATGCACTTGATGTTGTTGTCGTGCACACCCGTTGCACTTGACAGATGCTTTCATGCACACCCGTTGCACTTAGTTTTTGATTCTGTGCACACTCGTGTCACTTGTATTTGGTTTTGATTTCCGTGCGCACCAGACGCACGTGATGTTTGATACGCCTTTTGAGCCCGATTTTACTCATGAGCATCGTATTTTTCATGATTAGTACTATATTATATAGTAGCCGAGCAGGACTGATTTGAGAATAGTACCTAAATACTTTTGTATGCATAAAAGTTTACCAAGAGGTTTTCAAAAAGAAGTTATAGTCTTGCTGTTTCCTACGCGTCCGTGAGTGACGCGAACTTTTACGAAGGAAAATTTTTTGGGATATTTCAAAAAGAGAAATGTATATTTGGAGCAAAACGTATATGAACGTATAATTACTACTTTACAAATGAGCGTCCGCCAATTGTGCCGTGAATTACGCATCACACGGCGATTCGGAAATTTTTTTGCATGTGTTTTATTCAGCTTTTTAAAAGGATGCGTACTATATACGTATTATGATTTTGACTATAGTATAATTGGATTTCAGTAGTGGATTTCGAGATTTGTATTTCTATTATAACTCCAATGATTGCGTGACGTTTGACGGAGTGTGATTTTGAGTTTTGCACCCGTTTTCATGCGCACTTGATGCGCTGTGGTATTTCTGTGTATTCCGTGATTTTAGAGCCGCGTTGATTTGAACTAATTATTGAAATGTTTTAGTATTTGGGGGTTTAAATTTAAATTCGGGGACCGAATTTATTTAAGTGGGGAAGATTGTAACATTTCAGAAAAATAAAATATTATTTTTGGAATTTAAATATTAAAATAATATATTTCAGGAAAACTATTCGATTTGCGAATTGGGATTTTCGTAAAATAGTATAATTATATAACGATATTTGGAAAATATTTGGAGATTAATATGTATTAATCATTAAAACGGTATTTATTGGATTTGGGCATTTTATAATTAATTATATGAAAGTTTAAATTAAACTTGATTAGTGTACTACTAATCACGATTAAGCTAAATCTGTATTTTTAATTAGCCATGGTTAGTGCACCATGACATGTTGTATTTTGTTACATGGTTTCATTTGTATTTGTGTTATTTGGTTTTATTAAATGAGAGGAGGAAAAGGAAAAGAAAAGAAAAAGAGAGATGATTAAGGAGAGAGAGTGGGGGACAACATTATGACACATGAAGCATGGCATGGGAGAGAGAGGTGGTATAGCTCCTACATCTTTGACTCCTTCCATTATTTTCTTCATCTCATTTCTTCACTTCATTCTTCAACTCCTCCTTCTTCTTCTTCACCTCCTTCCTCCACCTCCTCCACAAACATCCCAAACCATTTCAAAACCCCATACTTCTTTCATTAAAAATAACCACAATCCCATCCTACACCATCTAGTGAGCTCAAGTTTGGATTTTGAGCAACTTGCACCATCTTGGAATTTTCTTCAGTTGCTCCAAGTGCTATAATTTTCATCTTCCATCTTGTAATTAGTTTCCTAACCTTCTAGTTTAGTTTAGGGTTCATTTTAGTGTAGATTTGTGATCTTAGAATTTTCTAGGTTGATGTTTAGTGGATGTCTTGACTTGTAGAGTTGTAATTGAGGTGTAGTGAGTGTTTACAAACCCTAAGTGATGATATTCTTGACAGCTAGAAGATTAGGACCCAAAACCAAGAACTTAGAATTTGCCCGACATTAGATTTTTGGCAGATTGTGGTGATATTTTGGAATCTGGGATGATTCGAGAGACCCATAAAATAAGTTCCCATAATAGTGAGACGTGCAGGCCCCCTAGAATTTTACCTAGAAACCAGAGCCCCAAACTCCTTTGTATGGCCGCAGATATATTCGTGGTGGCCGCAAATTGCGGCCACATCTGGATAGTTTCATGTGAACTTTGGTGTGTGGTCCCCTTATGTGATATCTAGAGCAACTTATATGCAAAATGTCCTAGTTTGATCTAAGGTAGAATCTGGGAGTGATTTCCTTAGTTGCTGATTCGTGTTTTCCGATTTCTGAAACTTGGGTTTTGTTATTTGAATTTGGATTTCGTCGTTGGACGTTTGTACGTCAACGACGATGGTTATTTGGTTGTTTTTGCATGCGTAAGCTATAGGTTCTAACTTATGAGCACTTCGCGTGCCGTGTCGGTTTTTCGGACTTGGTTTTAATAGCATTACGATGTGTTTTGATTGTAGATACTTTCGCGTGGATTTCTGAGACGACGAAGCAGATCGACTTCGGATAAACAAGGAGATTGCAGATGAGTAGATTTATATCTACGGGGGAAGTCGGGTGGATGGCGTATAGTATCCCCGCAATTATAGTAGGAACCGATATATAGAATATAGTTGTAGAAACCATACTAGAAGCTTATGGATATGGTGAAAAGAGTTAATATGAAATGTTATGACTAATGCAAGATGACGTGAATTAAGATGTCAATATGATGATATAAGAGGATATGAGTGGATATGCTTGATATAAGGGTGTGAGGCGGTGTAAATAATTAAATACATATAAAATGAGTTTGTTAATGAGAGGATATGAGATCGATAAGGATATGACATGAGATATATATACGTAGGTATATATGAGAATGTTTACCGCCGAAAGACGGGCCGGGACGTTGGGACGTCTGGCCTGAATTTTGGGACAGATGCTATTTGGATTTATCCGTCCAACTCTCCGAAGATACCAAGTTGATTTATGGTACCGTATATCGGAGGTTTGGACAGATGCGACCGTTGTGGCAGACTTTATCAGATCCCCCCTTATTTGTGAGAGGTTTGTGGGGACGCTCTTCCTTGCGGGCGTAATCCCTTGCAGTTAATTACGTTACTGTATTGCGATAACCATTTTCTCCTGCTTCAGAAGTTAACTTCGTGTCGTGTGTATGTTTGTTTTATTTTGGGCTGCCCGTGGATTGTATACGGAGACTAATTTATGTCGTCGCCCGTAGGGCGTGGATTAGTCTAAATCCGTATATTTTAGATTTGGGTTTTTTATTTAAGTATCGTTAATCTGGTTTGAGATTAAAATCGACTTAAATGTATGTGAGCATTTGTGGCTCGATTTGTTTTTGTTAATGATACGTTAGTCCAATTTGAGACTAAGACCCACTTAACAATTTTTAGGATTATTTTTATTTCAGATCTAACAAAAGAGCATTTGGGCTCTATTGTTTTAGTTTAAGGACGTTTGAGTCCATTATTGCCATTTTTGAGGCGGATATTAGTTTAGGGACGTTTCAGTTCTTTATCGCTATTTTGGAGGCGAATATTAGTTTAGCGACATTTCGGTCCATTGTCGCCATTTTGGAGGTGAATATTAGTTTAAGGACATTTCGGTCCATTGTCGCCATTTTGGAGGCGAATATTAGTTTAAGGACATTTCGGTCCATTATTTATCTTGCGCACACGTGTATTTCTTACGTGACGGAGTGAACAATGGTGATATGGAATGCACCCAGTTTGGGGTGCGTCTGATTTGAGGTGTGCACGCCGGTTTGGAAATGCACCAAAGAGTTGTTGGTTGTCGGGACCCGCCACCTCTCTGAAGCTGTTGAAGAATTACAACGACATATATCAGAGGTGTGGAGAGATGTACCCTTAAACCAAATCCCGTATTTGAGGGAAAGGGTTATGGTGAACCTAGAAATCATTAGTTGATGATGAGACTAAGACTTCCTCAGGGGATGTGGAATGAATACCGTTTTGGATATCATCAGTTAAAAGATCATTAGTCATGTTTGGGACTAAGATCAGTTTGGGGAATCATGAGCAATATGAGCTCGGTTGATTTAAAATCAAAGAGATTTAACCTCATGAAATTTAGCCAATTTGGGCTAAGATTGAGTCTCCATAGTTACTCAATAGTGCTAAGCACTGGTATATGCAACACTCACGTGTATCCCACGTGAGGCGCTGGATCAATGTTAAACATTGAATTCTGGAGGCGCTCACGTGTGAACACGTGAGGAACCCCAAATATGAACGTTTCTCTTTGGGTTTTATTTCCCTCCCCTTTTTAGAGAAGTGCTAAGCACTTGATTAGGGCTCGTGTGCTATACACGTGATTGCCTTATGGAGTGCCTTTGTTCTTTCTCCCTTCTGTTTGTTTTAGTAATGCCCCATGTATTATCCGGTATAGCCATATATACCAGATAAGCATGGGGACCCACTGTAAAACAATGGGGAATTTTCGGAATACATTCCGAAAGAGGACATATCTGTACTATAAATGGAATGATATCACTCTTCAATACAGAGGCGTCTTTTAAGTGAATCGGTACTACAGGAGCTTGAGAACTCCGTAGTTAAGCGTGCTCGAGCCAGGGAAGTTCTGGGATGGGTGACCTCCTGGGAAGTGGCCCCCGGTCGGGTCCGGTTCGCCCCGAAGGACAAAACCGTGCGACTTCGGTCAGAGCGGACAATACTCTCTGTATTGGGGGTGGGTCGTGACAGAATGGTATCAGAGCCAGATTCCTCAATAGTAGGTCTGTGGTTCGAGGACGAACCATTGTTCTAAGTAGGGGAGAATGTAATGCCCCATGTATTATCCGGTATACCCATATATACCAGATAAGCATGGGGACCCACTGTAAAACAATGGGGAATCTTCGGAATACATTCCGAAAAAGGACAGATCTGTACTATAAATGGAATGATATCACTCTTCAATACAGAGGCACCTTTTAATTGAATCGGCACTACATGAGCTTGAGAACTCCGTAGTTAAGCGTGCTCGAGCCAGGGAAGTTCCAGGATGGGTGACCTCCTGAGAAGTGGCCCCCGGTCGGGTCCGGTTCGCCCCGAAGGATACAACCGTGCGACTTCGGTCAGAGCGGACAATACTCTCTGTATTGGGGGTGGGTCGTGACAGTTTCTCTCTTTAGCACTCGTGTGGGAAACACGTGAGGCAGTCTCGGCTATTCTTTTTGTTCGTTAGAAGCACTCACGTGGAAAACACGTGAGGCCTCATGATAGTGTTAAACACTAACGAGTCACTAGGCCGTTCTTCTGTTTTCTTAAAGATTTTGATATCTTATTAATGACATTTCTAGTCATTGTCTTCTGGACTGAGGAACCAAGTTCTCCTCTATTTTGTAAGAATCAAGTTCTTTTAATAGGGTTAAACCTTAGTTTTTTTTAGAGGAATTAAATTCCCATATGTTCCTGTTATTTTTTTCGTTTAACTCAGTTCTTTTCCCCTAAGTTTTGAATTTGCAGAGCAGAATCTTCCCGATGAGAATTAAATTCTCAACTTGTGGGGAGATCTACTTCTGCAAATCTCAACCAGAGGAAGAACTGAGTTCTTATATGAAGGGTTAAACCCTTATAGAGGAAAAAGAGAGATATAATCTCTGAGTTCCTTTTTTTTACCTAGGGTGTTCTGAAGCAAGTGTTCACCGAGAATTAAATTCTCTTTTCTCTCCAGGAACTAGCGGGCGGTTCTCTCTGTCTTCCCTTTCTCTTTCCTTTTTCCTTTTTTTCTTTCTTTTTTCCTTCTTTTTGTTTCTCTCTTCGCTCCTATTTATAGGAGAGGAGAAGTGATCCATCTTGTTAAGAAAATTTCTAATTGAGAGATCATGGTTGATTTCATAATCAATCCAAGATGATCTTTTAGATCAGTCGGTGAATTTTATTCACCATTGGATTTTTAATCCAAAGGCTCTCTTTTTAACAGAGAAGTTTTCTTATTTGTTTAACAAGATTAGGAAATATTTTTCCTAAAATAGAATTTTATTCTATCAGATGGTCGGTTGGTGATTTTATAATCACCGTTGGATTCTTTATCCAAAGGTCCTCTATTTAACAGGGAAGATCTTTTCTGATTTTATAATCACCATTGATAGAGGCTGCCAGATTGAGAGGACTGTTGATGTACAGCCTACCCCATAGGTCGTGATGTTGTCTACCATGGAGACAGATGACCCAGCTGTTGCTAAGATTGACGGGATGTCGCTTCCATAGTTTATGAGCTGAAACCACAGAAGCTTTCAGACAGAGATGTGACGAAAGATAGCTAGTCCATCTTGAATAGAGTGACTCAGATAATTCGTCTGATTTGATGCGCCGATGCAGGCTCAGTTAAGTTGAAGAATTCCAGTTTGAAGGATCTACTCAGATCTAGAGTAAATCGGTCAAGAGAGGACATCGTTCGTTGGATGCTCCGATGTGAGATCAGTAAGTTGACCAGTTTCGGATAGAAGGACCTCACCCAGATGCGTTGTGAGTTGATCGAGAACGGACGAATGAAGCGTATTCCTCCGATAATTTGGACGAGTTCCCGAGGACGTGATCGACTAGATATCTTCCACAGAGTGGGGAAGATACCCGAGTTCGTAGTTTCGAGTTTGTGTGAAAAACTCCGGATTGACTGCAGCCAAGAACGAATTGCAGTACTTAGCCAGCAAGTTATGACATCGAAGTGAATGTTGATGGAAACGGGTGGAACAAGAGCTTCATGTGAGATATTAACAAGCTATTGTTACTTCTCGTTGATTCCAGAGGATTGATGTGTATGCAAAGACGTTGAATACGGCCAATCTCCAGAGGAAAGCCGTGCTGAGGACGCAGCTGTCCGGAAATGGGGAAATATTTAAGTAAAGAGTGCCAACCTCCGTACAGTTCGGCTTAGGTGAGATCGGAAGAGACCCTAAGTAGGTTCTTTTCAGGATGCCATAGCGATAAAGGTTTGCACCCAAGATCAGTTGTATCGCGCGTATTTAGAGGGCCAGATGCCGCCATCAGTAACGTGTCGTTTTACGGATGGTCATGTTCATTGGTCAAGAGATGATCAGAGGAGTGCCAGAGCGGAATTGTTCCGTTGTTATACCCAACCGGGCCGACGAGCAGAAAGATTGTGAGATTGGTAATCCACAGAGAAAACGAGGACCCAGAGACAGAGGACGCCAGACCGTGAGCAGGAGGCAAGCGGATGTTCTAGCTCTACCAGCTTTGAGCGCACCGGCATCTTTTTCGATATTGAAGGAGGTGTAACTTAATGTCATTTATTGCGATTTGTGTTTTGTGATCCGAGTATCACACTTCTATCGCTTGGATTTGAGTTTCGATAATTGAGTTTCATGATATTTGTTTTCGTGCACCATGGCTACATCTACTAGATATTTACATTTTGTGCACAAATATTGCACTTAATTTATGTTTTATACACCGTTACATTGGTTTATGATTTGTGCATATCTATTGCACTTGATATCGATTTGTGCCTTAGTTGCACGTATTTATGATTCCGTGGATTTCGATACTGTCGATTTGATTTCGTGCATGTTTTATGCACTCGATTTGACTTGATTTTTGCACTCGATATAGCTCACATGTGTGTGCAGTGCATTGATACGTGTTTTGTGCACACAGTTGCACACGTTTATGATTTTATACACCTTGCATGCTCGATGTTGTTTTTGTGCGCTTTTGGTACATTGACGAGTAGTCGGGCACCTAGTGCACCTGATATTTGTTTTCGTGCATTTGTTGCACCAGATTTATATTTTCGTGCATTTACTGCACTAGATGTTTTGTGCGGACCTGACGCACTTGATTTAGATTTTCGCACATATTGGGCGCATGGGATAAGATTTTTGTGCACACCAGATGCACTTGACCGATATTTTTATTCGTGCATATTAGTTGCACTTGATTGAGATTTTCGTGCATTCTAGATGCACTTGATGTTGTTGTCGTGCACACCCGTTGCACTTGACAGATGCTTTCATGCACACCCGTTGCACTTAGTTTTTGATTCTGTGCACACTCGTGTCGCTTGTATTTGGTTTTGATTTCCGTGCGCACCAGACGCACGTGATGTTTGATACGCCTTTTGAGCCCGATTTTACTCATGAGCATCGTATTTTTCATGATTAGTACTATATTATATAGTAGCCGAGCAAGACTGATTTGAGGACAGTACCTAAATACTTTTGTATGCATAAAAGTTTACCAAGAGGTTTTCAAAAAGAAGTTATAGTCTTGCTATTTCCTACGCGTCCGTGAGTGACGCGAACTTTTACGAAGGAAAATCTTTTGGGATATTTCAAAAAGAGAAATGTATATTTGGAGCAAAACGTATATGAACGTATAATTACTACTTTACAAATGAGCGTCCGCCAATTGTGCCGTGAGTTACGCATCACACGGCGATTCGGAAAATTTTTTGCATGTGTTTTATTCAGCTTTTTAAAAGGATGCGTACTATATACATATTATGATTTTGACTATAGTATAATTGGATTTCAGTAGTGGATTTCGAGATTTGTATTTCTATTATAACTCCAGTGATTGCGTGACGTTTGACGGAGTTTGATTTTGAGTTTTGCACCCGTTTTCATGCGCACTTGATGCGATGTGGTATTTCTGTGTATTCCGTGATTTCAGAGCGCGTTGATTTGAACTAATTATTGAAATGTTTTAGTACTTGGGGGTTTAAATTTAAATTCGGGGACCGAATTTATTTAAGTGGGGAAGATTGTAACATTTCAGAAAAATAAAATATTATTTTTGGAATTTAAATATTAAAATAATATATTTCAGGAAAACTATTCGATTTGCGAATTGGGATTTTCGTAAAATAGTATAATTATATAACGATATTTGGAAAATATTTGGAGATTAATATGTATTAATCATTAAAACGGTATTTATAGGATTTAGGCATTTTATAATTAATTATATGAAAGTTTAAATTAAACTTGATTAGTGTACTACTAATCACGTTTAAGCTAAATCCGTAGCCATGGTTAGTGCACCATGACATGTTGTATTTTGTTACATGGTTTCATTTGTATTTGTGTTATTTGGTTTTATTAAATGAGAGGAGGAAAAGGAAAAGAAAAGAAAAAGAGAGATGATTAAGGAGAGAGAGTGGGGGACAACATTATGACACATGAAGCATGGCATGGGAGGGGGAGGTGGTATGGCTCCTACATCTTTGACTCCTTCCATTATTTTCTTCATCTCATTTCTTCACTTCATTCTTCAACTCCTCCTTCTTCTTCACCTCCTTCCTCTACCTCCTCCACAAACATCCCAAACCATCTCAAAACCCCATACTTCTTTCATTAAAAATAACCACAATCCCATCCTACACTACCCAGTGAGCTCAAGTTTGGATTTTGAGCAACTTGCACCATCTTGGAATTTTCTTCAGTTGCTCCAAGAGCTATAATTTTCATCTTCCATCTTGTAATTAGTTTCCTAACCTTCTAGTTTAGTTTAGGGTTCATTTTAGTGTAGATTTGTGATCTTAGAATTTTCTAGGTTGATGTTTAGTGGATGTCTTGACTTGTAGAGTTGTAATTGAGGTGTAGTGAGTGTTTACAAACCCTAAGTGATGATATTCTTGACAGCTAGAAGATTAGGACCCAAAACCAAGAACTTAGAATTTGCCCGACATTGGATTTTTGGCAGATTGTGGTGATATTTTGGAATCTGGGATGATTCGAGAGACCCATAAAATAAGTTCCCATAATAGTGAGACGTGCAGGCCCCCTAGAATTTTACCTAGAAACCAGAGCCCCAAACTCCTTTGTATGGCCGCAGATATATTCGTGGTGGCCGCAAATTGCGGCCACATCTGGGTAGTTTCATGTGAACTTTGGTGTGTGGTCCCCTTATGTGATATCTAGAGCAACTTATATGCAAAATGTCCTAGTTTGATCTAGGGTAGAATCTGGGAGTGATTTCCTTAGTTGCTGATTCGTGTTTTCCGATTTCTGAAACTTGGGTTTTGTTATTTGAATTTGGATTTCGTCGTTGGACGTTTGTACGTCAACGACGATGGTTATTTGGTTGTTTTTGCATGCGTAAGCTATAGGTTCTAACTTATGAGCACTTCGCGTGCCGTGTCGGTTTTTCGGACTTGGTTTTAATAGCATTACGATGTGTTTTGATTGTAGATACTTTCGCGTGGATTTCTGAGACGACGAAGCAGATCGACTTCGGATAAACAAGCAGATTGCAGGTGAGTAGATTTATATCTACGGGGAAAATCGGGTGGATGACGTATAGTATCCCCGCAATTATAGTAGGAACCGATATATAGAATATAGTTGTAGAAACCATACTAGAAACTTATGGATATGGTGAAAAGAGTTAATATGAAATGTTATGACTAATGCAAGATGACGTGAATTAAGATGTCAATATGATGATATAAGAGGATATGAGCGTATATGCTTGATATAAGGATGTGAGGCGGTGTAAATAATTAAATACATATAAAATGCGTTTGTTAATAAGAGGATATGAGATCGATAAGGATATGACATGAGATATATAGACGTAGGTATATATGAGAATGTTTACCGCCGAAAGACGGACCGGGACGTTGGGACGTCTGGCCTGAATTTTGGGACAGATGCTATTTGGATTTATCCGTCCACTCTCCGAAGATACCAAGTTGATTTATGGTACCGTATATCGGAGGTTTGGACAGATGCGACCGTTGTAGCAGACTTTATCAGATCCCCCCTTATTTGTGAGAGGTTTGTGGGGACGCTCTTCCTTGCGGGCGTAAGCCCTTGCAGTTAATTACGTTACTGTATTGCGATAACCATTTTCTCCTGCTCCAGAAGTTAACTTCGTGTCGTGTGTATGTTTGTTTTATTTTGGGCTGCCCGTGGATTGTATACGGAGACTAATTTATGTCGTCGCCCGTACGGCGTGGATTAGTCTAAATCCGTATATTTTAGATTTGGGTTTTTTATTTAAGTATCGTTAATCTGGTTTGAGATTAAAATCGACTTAAATGTATGTGAGCATTTGTGGCTCAATTTGTTTTTGTTAAGGATACGTTAGTCCAATTTGAGACTAAGACCCACTTAACAATTTTTAGGATCATTTTTATTTCAGATCTAACAAAAGAGCATTTGGGCTCTATTGTTTTAGTTTAAGGACGTTTGGGTCCATTATTGCCGTTTTTGAGGCGGATATTAGTTTAGGGACGTTTCAGTTCTTTATCGCTATTTTGGAGGCGAATATTAGTTTAGGGACATTTCGGTCCATTGTCGCCATTTTGGAGGTGAATATTAGTTTAAGGACATTTCGGTCCATTGTCGCCATTTTGGAGGCGAATATTAGTTTAAGGACATTTCGGTCCATTATTTATCTTGCGCACACGTGTATTTCTTACGTGACGGAGTGAACAATGGTGATATGGAATGCACCCAGTTTGGGGTGCGGTCTGATTTGAGGTGTGCACACCGGTTTTGAAATGCACCAAAGAGTTGTTGGTTGTCGGGATCCGCCACCTCTCTGAAGCTGTTGAAGAATTACAACGACATATATCAGAGGTGTGGAGAGATGTACCCTTAAACCAAATCCCGTATTTGAGGGAAAAGGGTTATGGTGAACCTAGAAATCATTAGTTGATGATGAGACTAAGACTTCCTCAGGGGATGTGGAATGAATACCGTTTTGGATATCATCAGTTAAAAGATCATTAGTCATGTTTGGGACTAAGATCAGTTTGGGGAATCATGAGCAATATGAGCTCGGTTGATTTAAAATCAAAGAGATTTAACCTCATGAAATTTAGCCAATTTGGGCTAAGATTGAGCCTCCATAGTTACTCAATAGTGCTAAGCACTGGTATATGCAGCACTCACGTGTATCCCACGTGAGGCGCTGGATCAATGTTAAACATTGAATTCTGGAGGCGCTCACGTGTGAACACGTGAGGAACCCCAAATATGAGCGTTTCTCTTTGGGTTTTATTTCCCTCCCCTTTTTAGAGAAGTGCTAAGCACTTGATTAGGGCTCGTGTGTTATACACGTGACTGCCTTATGGAGTGCCTTTGTTCTTTCTCCCTTCTGTTTGTTTTAGTAATGCCCCATGTATTATCCGGTATACCCATATATACCAGATAAGCATGGGGACCCATTGTAAAACAATGGGGAATTTTCGGAATACATTCCGAAAGAGGACATATCTGTACTATAAATGGAATGATATCACTCTTCAATACAGAGGCGTCTTTTAAGTGAATCGGCACTACAGGAGCTTGAGAACTCCATAGTTAAGCGTGCTCGAGCCAGGGAAGTTCTTGGATGGGTGGCCTCCTGGGAAGTGGCCCCCGGTCGGGTCCGGTTCGCCTCGAAGGACAAAACCGTGCGACTTCGGTCAGAACGGACAATACTCTCTGTATTGGGGGTGGGTCGTGACAGAATGGTATCAGACCCAGATTCCTCATTAGTAGGTCTGTGGTTCGAGGACGAACCATTGTTCTAAGTAGGGGAGAATGTAATGCCCCATGTATTATCCGGTATACCAATATATACCAGATAAGCATGGGGACCCACTGTAAAACAATGGGGAATCTTCGGAAAAGGACAGATCTGTACTATAAATGGAATGATATCACTCTTCAATACAGAGGCGCCTTTTAATTGAATCGGCACTACATGAGCTTGAGAACTCCGTAGTTAAGCGTGCTCGAGCCAGGGAAGTTCCGGGATGGGTGACCTCCTGGGAAGTGGCCCCCGGTCGGGTCCGGTTCGCCCCGAAGGATACAACCGTGCGACTTCGGTCAGAGCGGACAATACTCTCTGTATTGGGGGTGGGTCGTGACAGTTTCTCTCTTTAGCACTCGTGTGGGAAACACGTGAGGCAGTCTCGGCTATTCTTTTTGTTCGTTAGAAGCACTCACGTGGAAAACACGTGAGGCCTCATGATAGTGTTAAACACTAACGAGTCACTAGGCCGTTCTTCTGTTTTCTTAAAGATTTTGATATCTTATTAATGACATTTCTAGTCATTAAAATTTGGGTTCGGAAGATCTCAGATCGTCTTCTGGACTGAGGAACCAAGTTCTCCTTTATTTTGTAAGAATCAAGTTCTTTTAATAGGGTTAAACCTTAGTTTTTTTTAGAGGAATTAAATTCCCATATGTTCCTGTTATTTTTTTCGTTTAACTCAGTTCTTTTTCCCTAAGTTTTGAATTTGCACAGCAGAATCTTCCCGATGAGAATTAAATTCTCAACTTGTGGGGAGATCTACTTCTGCAAATCTCAACCAGAGGAAGAACTGAGTTCTTATATGAAGGGTTAAACCTTTATAGAGGAAAAAGAGAGATATAATCTCTGAGTTCCTTTTTTTTACCTAGGGTGTTCTGAAGCAAGTGTTCACCGAGAATTAAATTCTCTCTTCTCTCCAGGAACTCGCAGGCGGTTCTCTCTGTCTTCCCTTTCTTTTTCCTTTTTCCTTTTTTTCTTTCTTTTTTCCTTCTTTTTGTTTCTCTCTTCGCTCCTATTTATAGGAGAGGAGAAGAGATCCATCTTGTTAAGAAAATTTCTGATTGAGAGATCATGGTTGATTTCATAATCAATCCAAGATGATCTTTTAGATCAGTCGGTGAATTTTATTCACCATTGGATTTTTAATCCAAAGGCTCTCTTTTTAACAGAGAAGTTTTCTTATTTGTTTAACAAGATTAGGAAATATTTTTCCTAAAATAGAATTTTATTCTATCAGATGGTCGGTTGGTGATTTTATAATCACCGTTGGATTCTTTATCCAAAGGTCCTCTATTTAACAGGGAAGATCTTTTCTGATTTTATAATCACCATTGATAGAGGCTGCCAGATTGAGAGGACTGTTGATGTACAGCCTACCCCAGAGGTCGTGATGTTGTCTACCATGGAGACAGATGACCCAGCTGTTGCTAAGATTGACAGGATGTCGCTTCCATAGTTTATGAGCTGAAACTACAGAAGCTTTCAGACAGAGATGTGACAAAAGATAGCTAGTCCATCTTGAATAGAGTGACTCAGATAATTCGTCTGATTTGATGCGCCGATGCAGGCTCAGTTAAGTTGAAGAATTCCAGTTTGAAGGATCTACTCAGATCTAGAGTAAATCGGTCAAGAGAGGACATCGTTCGTTGGATGCTCCGATGTGAGATCAGTAAGTTGACCAGTTTCGGATAGAAGGACCTCACCCAGATACGTTGTGAGTTGATCGAGAACGGACGAATGAAGCGTATTCCTCCGATAATTTGGACGAGTTCCCGAGGACGTGATCGACTAGATATCTTCCACAGAGTGGGGAAGATACCCGAGTTCGTAGTTTCGAGTCTGTGTGAAAAACTCCGGATTGACTGCAGCCAAGAACGAATTGCAGTACTTAGCCAGCAAGTTATGACATCGAAGTGAATGTTGATGGAAACGGGTGGAACAAGAGCTTCGTGTGAGATATTAACAAGCTATTGTTACTTCTCGTTGATTCCAGAGGATTGATGTGTATGCAAAGACGTTGAATACGGCCAATCTCCAGAGGAAAGCCGTGCTGAGGACGCAGCTGTCCGGAAATGGGGAAATATTTAAGTAAAGAATGCCAACCTCCGTACAGTTCGGCTTAGGTGAGATCGGAAGAGACCCTAAGTAGGTTCTTTTCAGGATGCCATAGCGATAAAGGTTTGCACCCAAGATCAGTTGTATCGCGCGTATTTAGAGGGCCAGATGCCGCCATCAGTAACGTGCCGTTTTACAGATGGTCATGTTCATTGGTCAAGAGATGATCAGAGGAGTGCCAGAGCGGAATTGTTCCGTTGTTATACCCAACCGGGCCGACGAGCAGAAAGATTGTGAGATTGGTAATCCACAGAGAAAACGAGAACCCAGAGACAGAGGACGCCAGACCGTGAGCAGGAGGCAAGCGGATGTTCTTGCTCTACCAGCTTTGAGCGCACCGGCATCTTTTTCGACATTGAAGGAGGTGTAACTTAATGTCATTTATTGCGATTTGTGTTTTGTGATCCGAGTATCACACTTCTATCGCTTGGATTTGAGTTTCGATAATTGAGTTTCATGATATTTGTTTTCGTGCACCATGGCTACATCTACTAGATATTTACATTTTGTGCACAATTATTGCACTTAATTTATGTTTTATACACCGTTACATTGGTTTATGATTTGTGCATATCTATTACACTTGATATCGATTTTGTGCCTTAGTTGCACGTATTTATGATTCCGTGGATTTCGATACTGTCGATTTGATTTCGTGCATATTGTATGCACTCGATTTAACTTGATTTTTGCACTTGATATAGCTCACATGTGTGTGCAGTGCATTGATACGTATTTTGTGCACACAGTTGCACACGTTTATGATTTTATACACCTTGCATGCTCGATGTTGTTTTTGTGCGCTTTTGGTACATTGACGAGTAGTCGGGCACCTAGTGCACCTGATATTTGTTTTCGTGCATTTGTTGCACCAGATTTATATTTTCGTGCATTTACTGCACTAGATGTTTTGTGCGGACCTGACGCACTTGATTTAGATTTTCGCACATATTGGGCGCATGGGATGAGATTTTTGTGCACACCAGATGCACTTGACCGATATTTTTATTCGTGCATATTAGTTGCACTTGATTGAGATTTTCGTGCACTCTAGATGCACTTGATGTTGTTGTCGTGCACACCCGTTGCACTTGACAGATGCTTTCATGCACACTCGTTGCACTTAGTTTTTGATTCTGTGCACACTCATGTCGCTTGTATTTGGGTTTGATTTCCGTGCGCACCAGACGCACGTGATGTTTGATACGCCTTTTGAGCCCGATTTTACTCATGAGCATCGTATTTTTCATGATTAGTACTATATTATATAGTAGCCGAGCAGGACTGATTTGACGACAGTACCTAAATACTTTTGTATGCATAAAAGTTTACCAAGAGGTTTTCAAAAAGAAGTTATAGTCTTGCTATTTCCTACGCGTCCGTGAGTGACGCGAACTTTTACGAAGGAAAATCTTTTGGGATATTTCAAAAAGAGAAATGTATATTTGGAGCAAAACGTATATGAACGTATAATTACTACTTTACAAATGAGCGTCCGCCAATTGTGCCGTGAGTTACGCATCACACGGCGATTCGGAAATTTTTTTGAATGTGTTTTATTCAGCTTTTTAAAAGGATGCGTACTATATACGTATTATGATTTTGACTATAGTATAATTGGATTTCAGTAGTGGATTTCGAGATTTGTATTTCTATTATAACTCCAGTGATTGCGTGACGTTTGACGGAGTTTGATTTTGAGTTTTGCACCCGTTTCATGCGCACTTTATGCGCTGTGGTATTTCTGTGTATTCCGTGATTTCAGAGCCGCGTTGATTTGAACTAATTATTGAAATGTTTTAGTATTTGGGGGTTTAAATTTAAATTCGGGGACCGAATTTATTTAAGTGGAGAAGATTGTAACATTTCAGAAAAATAAAATATTATTTTTGGAATTTAAATATTAAAATAATATATTTCAGGAAAACTATTCGATTTGCGAATTAGGATTTTCGTAAAATAGTATAATTTTATAACGATATTTGGAAAATATTTGGAGATTAATATGTATTAATCATTAAAACGGTATTTATTAGATTTGGGCATTTTATAATTAATTATATGAAAGTTTAAATTAAACTTGATTAGTGCACTACAAATCACGATTAAGCTAAATCCGTATTTTTAATTAGCCATGGTTAGTGCACCATGACATGTTGTATTTTATTACATGGTTTCATTTGTATTTGTGTTATTTGGTTTTATTAAATGAGAGGAGGAAAAGGAAAAGAAAAGAAAAGAAAAGGAGAGATGATTAAGGAGAGAGAGTGGGGGACAACATTATGACACATGAAGCATGGCAAGGGAGAGAGAGGTGGTATGGCTCCTACATCTTTGACTCCTTCCATTATTTTCTTCATCTCATTTCTTCACTTCATTCTTCAACTCCTCCTTCTTCTTCACCTCCTTCCTCCACCTCCTCCACAAACATCCCAAACCATCTCAAAACCCCATACTTCTTTCATTAAATATAACCATAATCTCATCCTACACCACCTAGTGAGCTCAAGTTTGGATTTTGAGCAACTTGCACCATCTTGGAATTTTCTTCAGTTGCTCCAAGAGCTATAATTTTCATCTTCCATCTTGTAATTAGTTTCCTAACCTTCTAGTTTAGTTTAGGGTTCATTTTAGTGTAGATTTGTGATCTTAGAATTTTCTAGGTTGATGTTTAGTGGATGTCTTGACTTGTTGAGTTGTAATTGAGGTGTAGTGAGTGTTTACAAACCCTAAGTGATGATATTCTTGACAGCTAGAAGATTAGGACCCAAAACCAAGAACTTAGAATTTGCCCGACATTGGATTTTTGGCAAATTGTGGTGATATTTTGGAATCTGGGATGATTCGAGAGACCCATAAAATAAGTTCCCATAATAGTGAGACGTGCAGGCCCCCTAGAATTTTACCTAGAAACCAGAGCCCCAAACTCCTTTGTATGGCCGCAGATATATTCGTGGTGGCCGCAAATTGCGGCCACATCTGGGTAGTTTCATGTGAACTTTGGTGTGTGGTCCCCTTATGTGATATCTAGAGCAACTTATATGCAAAATGTCCTAGTTTGATCTAGGGTAGAATCTGGGAGTGATTTCCTTAGTTGCTGATTCGTGTTTTCCGATTTCTGAAACTTGGGTTTTGTTATTTGAATTTGGATTTCGTCGTTGGACGTTTGTACGTCAACGACGATGGTTATTTGGTTGTTTTTGCATGCGTAAGCTATAGGTTCTAACTTATGAGCACTTCGCGTGCCGTGTCGGTTTTTCGGACTTGGTTTTAATAGCATTATAATGTGTTTTGATTGTAGATACTTTCGCGTGGATTTCTGAGACGACGAAGCAGATCGACTTCGGATAAATAAGGAGATTGCAGGTGAGTAGATTTATATCTACGGGGTAAGTCGGGTGGATGGCATATAGCATCCCCGCAATTATAGTAGGAACCGATATATAGAATATAGTTGTAGAAACCATACTAGAAACTTATGGATATGGTGAAAAGAGTTAATATGAAATGTTATGACTAATGCAAGATGACGTGAATTAAGATGTCAATATGATGATATAAGAGGATATGAGCGGATATGCTTGATATAAGGATGTGAGGCGGTGTAAATAATTAAATACATATAAAATGAGTTTGTTAATGAGAGGATATGAGATCGATAAGGATATGACATGAGATATATATACGTAGGTATATATGAGAATGTTTACCGCCGAAAGACGAACCGGTACGTTGGGACGTCTGGCCTGAATTTTGGGACAGATGCTATTTGGATTTATCCGTCCAACTCTCCAAAGATACCAAGTTGATTTATGGTACCGTATATCGGAGGTTTGGACAGATGCGACCGTTGTAGCAGACTTTATCAGATCCTCCCTTATTTGTGAGAGGTTTGTGGGGACGCTCTTCCTTGCAGGCGTAAGCCCTTGCAGTTAATTACGTTACTGTATTGCGATAACCATTTTCTCCTGCTTCAGAAGTTAACTTCGTGTCGTGTGTATGTTTGTTTTATTTTGGGCTGCCCGTGGATTGTATACGGAGACTAATTTATGTCGTCGCCCGTAGGGCGTGGATTAGTCTAAATCCGTATATTTTAGATTTGGGTTTTTTATTTAAGTATCGTTAATCTGGTTTGAGATTAAAATCGACTTAAATGTATGTGAGCATTTGTGGCTCGATTTGTTTTTGTTAAGGATTCGTTAGTCCAATTTGAGACTAAGACCCATTTAACAATTTTTAGGATCATTTTTATTTCAGATCTAACAAAAGAGCATTTGGGCTCTATTGTTTTAGTTTAAGGACGTTTGGGTCCATTATTGCCATTTTTGAGGCGGATATTAGTTTAGGGACGTTTCAGTTCTTTATCGCTATTTTGGAGGCGAATATTAGTTTAGGGACATTTCAGTCTATTGTCGCCATTTTGGAGGTGAATATTAGTTTAAGGACATTTCGGTCCATTGTCGCCATTTTGGAGGCGAATATTAGTTTAAGGACATTTCGGTCCATTATTTATCTTGCGCACACGTGTATTTCTTATGTGACGGAGTGAACAATGGTGATATGGAATGCACCCAGTTTGGGGTGCGGTCTGATTTGAGGTGTGCACGCCGGTTTGGAAATGCACCAAAGAGTTGTTGGTTGTCGGGACCCGCCACCTCTCTGAAGCTGTTGAAGAATTACAACGACATATATCAGAGGTGTAGAGAGATGTACCCTTAAACCAAATCCCGTATTTGAGGGAAAAGGGTTATGGTGAACCTAGAAATCATTAGTTGATGATGAGACTAAGACTTCCTCAGGGGATGTGGAATGAATACCGTTTTGGATATCATCAGTTAAAAGATCATTAGTCATGTTTGGGACTAAGATCAGTTTGGGGAATCATGAGCAATATGAGCTCGGTTGATTTAAAATCAAAGAGATTTAACCTCATGAAATTTAGCCAATTTGGGCTAAGATTGAGTCTTCATAGTTACTCATTAGTGCTAAGCACTGGTATATGCAGCACTCACGTGTATCCCACGTGAGACGCTGGATCAATGTTAAACATTGAATTCTGGAGGCGCTCACGTGTGAACACGTGAGGAACCCCAAATATGAGCGTTTCTCTTTTGGTTTTATTTCCCTCCCCTTTTTAGAGAAGTGCTAAGCACTTGATTAGTGCTCGTGTGTTATACACGTGACTGCCTTATGGAGTGCCTTTGTTCTTTCTCCCTTCTGTTTGTTTTAGTAATGCCCCATGTATTATCCGGTATACCCATATATACCAGATAAGCATGGGGACCCACTGTAAAACAATGGGGAATCTTCGGAATACATTCCGAAAGAGGACATATCTGTACCATAAATGGAATGATATCACTCTTCAATACAGAGGCGTCTTTTAAGTGAATCGGCACTACAAGAGCTTGAGAACTCCGTAGTTAAGCGTGCTCGAGCCAGGGAAGTTCTGGGATGGGTGACCTCCTGGGAAGTGGCCCCCGGTCGGGTCCGGTTCGCCCCGAAGGACAAAACCGTGCGACTTCGGTCAGAGCGGACAATACTCTCTGTATTGGGGGTGGGTCGTGACAGAATGGTATCAGAGCCAGATTCCTCATTAGTAGGTCTGTGGTTCGAGGACGAACCATTGTTCTAAGTAGGGGAGAATGTAATGCCCTATGTATTATCCGGTATACCCATATATACCAGATAAGTATGGGGACCCACTGTAAAACAATGGGGAATCTTCGGAATACATTCCAAAAAAGGACAGATCTGTACTATAAATGGAATGATATCACTCTTCAATACAGAGGCGCCTTTTAATTGAATCGGCACTACATGAGCTTGAGAACTCCGTAGTTAAGTGTGCTCGAGCCAGGGAAGTTCCGGGATGGGTGACCTCCTGGGAAGTGGCCCCCGGTCTGGTCCGGTTCGCCCCGAAGGATACAACCGTGCGACTTCGGTCAGAGCGGACAATACTCTCTGTATTGGGGGTGGGTCGTGACAGTTTCTCACTTTAGCACTCGCGTGACAAACACGTGTGGCAGTCTCGGCTATTCTTTTTGTTCGTTAGAAGCACTCACGTGGAAAACACGTGAGGCCTCATGATAGTGTTAAACACTAACGAGTCACTAGGACGTTCTTCTGTTTTCTTAAAGATTTTGATATCTTATTAATGACATTTCTAGTCATTAAAATTTGGGTTCGGAAGATCTCAGATCGTCTTCTGGACTGAAGAACCAAGTTCTCCTTTATTTTGTAAGAATCAAGTTCTTTTAATAGGGTTAAACCTTAGTTTTTTTTAGAGGAATTAAATTCCCATATGTTCCTGTTATTTTTTTCGTTTAACTCAGTTCTTTTCCCCTAAATTTTGAATTTGCAGAGCAGAATCTTCCCGATGAGAATTAAATTCTCAACTTGTGGGGAGATCTACTTCTGCAAATCTCAACCAGAGGAAGAACTGAGTTCTTATATGAAGGGTTAAACCCTTATAGAGGAAAAAGAGAGATATAATCTCTGAGTTCCTTTTTTTTACCTAGGGTGTTCTGAAGCAAGTGTTCACCGAGAATTAAATTCTCTTTTCTCTCCAGGAACTCGCGGGCGGTTCTCTCTGTCTTCCCTTTCTTTTTCCTTTTTCCTTTTTTTCTTTCTTTTTTCCTTCTTTTTGTTTCTCTCTTCGCTCCTATTTATAGGAGAGGAGAAGAGATCCATCTTGTTAAGAAAATTTCTGATTGAGAGATCATGGTTGATTTCATAATCAATCCAAGATGATCTTTTAGATCAGTCGGTGAATTTTATTCACCATTGGATTTTTAATTCAAAGGCTCTCTTTTTAACAGAGAAGTTTTCTTATTTGTTTAACAAGATTAGGAAATATTTTTCCTAAAATAGAATTTTATTCTATCAGATGGTCGGTTGGTGATTTTATAATCACTGTTGGATTCTTTATCCAAAGGTCCTCTATTTAACAGGGAAGATCTTTCTGATTTTGAGAAAGATCGAGAAATATTTCCTCATGGAGTTTAATTCTATCGGGTAGTTCATTTGGTGATATTTTATCACAATTGGATTTTAAATCCAAGATTCTCTATTAGAGAAGAATCTTTCCGTATTAGAAAGATTCAAGAAAACATTTCCCAACTAGAATTTGATTCTATTAGATAGAATTTGATTCTATAAGCTGTGAATATCTCACGTGTTTAACACGTGACCCCTGCGAGGGTTTAGCCTATTTATTTTTAGCGCTCTTATGCATATGAGCGCTCACATGTTTAACACGTGAGGCCTGTTTGGCTTGCCAATTATTTGACTGTAGATGGCATATAGGCGCTCACGTGTTTAACACGTGTGGTTCTCTTCTAGTCCATTTGTTTTTAACTGCAGCGCCTATATGCTTTGCATATAGGCGCTCACGTGTTTAATACGTGAGGCTTATTTAGCCTATCAGTTGATTAAATGCCGCGTCTATATGCTTTGCATATAGGCGCTCACGTGTTTAACACGTGAGGCTTATTTAGCCTGTCAGTTGTTTAAATGCGGCGTCTATATGCCTTGTATATAGGCGCTCACGTGTTTAACACGTGAGACTTGAATAGTGGGGAGTTTCCCCCGTTCTTACTCTCCCCTTCTTTTATGAGGGAACAAAGAATAATAGATGATATGCCGTACGAGACTATAGATCCGTATCCTTATCGATGAATAGGATGATACATCCTTAATCTAGATTGATGCCACCGTACGATGGATTACCGTACGCGATGAGTTATACCGGATGATTGATCCACGCTCGTGATTTGAGGATGTTGATCGAGGATATTGCCATATCGGATACTATGAGGGTGGATCGCCGACGTAAAGATTTCACCTGAAGCATACTTATTTCCAAAACCAACGAATCACATGCACTTTTAAATGGAAACCTCAAGAGATGCTACGGATTTTCAAATGGTGTTCTTTTCTCAAAAATACCGTAGCCCCCACTTTCAAAACCATGATTCGTATTTTTTAAACTGATCGTATGGTTCATGTGTAGATGTATACTTTATTATAGTTCATGTTATTGTTGGCTTATTCCTCGTCCGTATACGTGTTATGTTCCCGGTATTTACCGCTTTATGATATCGTCTGCTAGTACACCTGCACAATTATCGATGATGTGCATGTTACACTTACACAGATTTGCCGGCTCACACACATTCATCATCGGTAATTGCCATGCCACATGCACAGTAGAACTTCCATATCATGATATTAATCTTAACCATAAAAGTACATTTATTGTTTAGCACCATCATAGGACATGCTTGCATGATATACTTGACATGCTCATATTATGTTCTATATTTGCATACATCGTACTTTATGGTTACATGCATTGATGAGATCTCTGGATTTAAGAACCGTGGTTATATTTGAAAGGAAATTGTGTATTGTTTTAAAAACGCGGTTTCTCTTGATATGATATTTCGTGTCCACCATGAATTTTCTCGGTTCTGAGCTATGTGATACCCGATTCAAGGAGGTGGTTGAGCCATCTGCGGATACATGGTGGACCAGGTAAGGTACCCCGGGGTGAGAAATTTGTGAGGATGACGATGAACCGGGCAGGGAGAGTACTACCTATCGCTGATAGTTTGGACCCGGCGGTTATCTGGAGGATACCGGTCGGAGTCATGAGATAGATATGAGGGCCGATCAGAAGATGCGGCGCCTGAGATATGAGGATTTACGTGTCGATACCGGACATGGGTTTTTATGATGTTTCGAGTGTCGGTGTTGGACACTCAGGTTTCATGATGTTGATGTGTCATTGATGGACACATATTGATTGATTTCCTCATATATACGGGCACATGATTCAAACGATTTGATTTTACATGTTGTCATTGGCATTGATTATAATGTTGATACATATGCATACATGGTCACCCTAGATATCATAGTATTACCTTCATGATACAGTTTGACCTAGGAATCGTGGTTTATTCGATTTCTACCTGTTGATGTTTTCTACCCACAAGTTGGCAACTCACACTCGTTGTGCTACAGTTTTCTTACAGGTTCGACCGCTTGGATCAGTAGCGGTATCGCTGGCACACAGTTTCATCCAGTGTGTTTTGCTATGGTAGATGGGACACACATTGGATCGTGCCCACTCTTGTACTTTTATATTCTATTGTATCTAATTAAACACTATCAATCAGAAACTAGATTTTTTATTTTGGTAGACCTAGACAGACTAGTGTTGCGAGATTTAGAGCGATGAGTGTATATTTGCTTTCTTTTGAGGGTTTTGATGTCTTGCTTTAATTATTATTCTTTCGGTGTTTGATCTTCGCCGTAGGTCATAGTATATTTTTATTGCGTGGTTGTGATTCTGCCAATTGGCGAAGAGTTAGCTCCCGCGTGGGGATGCCTATATATTACATGTATGTGGTTTTTGGATCAAAATATATAAGAGAGGCGCTGCCCAAATTTTTAAAGGACGAAAAATGTTTTCAACTAGTATATATAATTCACTTGTGTTTTTTTATATATTATTATTTGTGCATTTAAAGAAAAACTTGATTTCATTATATCTTTATTTCAAAACCGCACCTCCATTATTTTCTGCAAAAATGTTTAGATTTCTGGGTTTTGGCTTACTTGAATTACGTTACGTCTTTAGACGTTGCGTGATTTAAGTGTCGGTCACGCGCCAAATTCCGGGTCGTTACAAAGTTGGTATCAGAGCGTTAAGTTTAATCTTGGTTTGAGTTTAGGCTTGACCTTATGGAACTTAGACTTGACTGAGGGGGTATTAGACCCGAACTTTCGTCATGTAGGTTGACATTGGTTGATGGAGTAGATAGTTTGAGTAGAGTGACGTACCGTGTGTATGTTCTGCGGCATACTTACGACACGTTGCTCCACTTAAGCGACCTTAGAATGTACATTTCTTGAGATTCTTGATTTTATTCGTTCCTATGATCATACTCCCATTGATTTCATTCTTTCTTATGATGATATATCCTTATCGGACCAGTTGATTTCTTCCGTCCCTTCAATCTATCTTCATCGATACCTGCTTGAGGTTCATGTCACCATGGTTTGAGCGCAAAGAAAGCTGCTGCTAGTGATGCGGTCAGAGCGAGCTCGTCACGGACGAGAGCTGGCCGTGATGTTTTCTGGTGACATAGAAACGTATCGGTATAGTGTTTGTGTTGAGATCTCTCGTTTAAGGCCAGCGTTCGGATTTGCACCGGATGATCGGGCCATTGATTGAGGCTGTCAGATTGAGAGGACTGTTGATGTACAGCCTACCCCAGAGATCGCGATGTTGTCTAACATGCAGACAGATGACCCAGCTGTTGCTGAGATTGACGGGATGTTGCCTCTAGAGTTTATGAGCTAAAACCACAGAAGCTTTCAGACAGAGATGTTACAAAAGATAGCTAGTCCATCTTGAATAGAGTGACTGAGATGATTCGTCTGATTTGATGCACCGACGCAGGCTCAGTTAAGTTGAAGAATTCCAGTTTGAAGTATCTACTCAGATCTAGAGTAAATAGATCAAGAGAGGACATCGTTCGTTGGATGCTCCGATGTGAGATCAGTAAGTTGACCAGTTTCGGATAGAAGGACTTCACCCAGATGCGTTGTGAGTTGATCGAGAACGGACGAATGAAGTGTATTCCTTCGATAATTTGGACAAGTTCCCGAGGACGTGATCGACTAGATATCTTCCACAGAGTGGTGAAGATACCCGAGTTCGTAGTTTCGAGTTTGTGTGAAAGACTCCGGATTGACTGCAGCCAAGAACGAATTGCAGTACTTAGCCAGCAAGTTATGACATCGAAGTAGATGTTGATGGAAACGGGTGGAACAAGAGCTTCGTGCGAGATGTTAACAAGCTATTATTACTCCCCGTTGATTCCAGAGGATTGATGTGTATGCAGAGACGTTGAATACAGCCAAACTCCAGAAGAAAGCCGTGCTGAGGACGCCGCTGTCCGGAAATAGGGAAAAGATTTAAGCAAAGAGTGCCAACCTCCGTACAGTTCGGCTTTGGTGATATCGGAAGAGACCCTAAGTAGGTTCTTTTCAGGATGCCATAGCGATAAAGGTTTGCACCCAAGATCAGTTGTATCGCGCGTATTCAGAGGGCCAGATGCCGCCATCAGTAACGTGCCGTTTTACGAGTGGTCATGTTAATTGGTCAAGAGATGACCAGAGGAGTGCAAGAGCGGAATTGTTCCGTTGTTATACCCAACCGGGCCGACGAGCAGAAAGATTGTGAAATTGGTAATCCACAGAGAAAACGAGGACCCGGAGACAGAGGACGCCAGACCGTGAGCAGGAGGCAAGCGGATGTTCTTGCTCTGCCAGTTTTGAGCGCACCGGTATCTTTTTCGACATTGAAGGAGGTGTACCTTAATGTCATTTATTGCGATTTGCGTTTTGTGATCCGAGTATCACACTGCTATCGCTTGGATTTGAGTTTCGATGATTGAGTTTCATGATATTTGTTTTCGTGCACCATGGCTGTATCTACTGGATATTTATATTTTGTGCACAATTATTGCACTTAATTTATGTTTATATACCGTTACATTGGTTTATGATTTGTGCATATCTATTGCACTTGATATCGATTTTTTGCCTTGGTTGCACGTATTTATGATTCCATGGATTTTGATACTGTCGATTTGATTTCGTGCATATTGTATGCACTCGATTTGACTTGATTTTTGCACTCGGTATAGCTCATATATGCTTGCTGTAGGGTTCCTAGGCACTCTAGTGAAGTCTCACAAGTGATCAAACATGCACAAATCAAATTTTACGGGTGCCTACAAACCCTAATACGGATCGTTTACTAGATATCTAGGTGAAGTATGCAAGTAAACGGAAATATATCTAAAGGGAATGGGCTACAACCTTTGTAGATCCGGTCCACCACCTCCTAGGTTCTGTGATGAAGTCCCTCCGCTGTCCAAAACGAACCCATGACTCTAGCATCGGTATCATCGAAGAATGGACGAGCTTGATCGTCGGTTCGATGCCGAAGATGATCTACGTCGAGGTATCGCAAGAACAAGCTCCAACTTCATCAAGCTTTGAAAACTTGTGAAGGAAACACCCTATACTACTTGGCAAGAGGTAGAGGATGAAGAAATAGGAGTTGGGTTCACTTTAGATTTGGATTTCTCACACTTTTTCAACACTTGCCATTGGAGTAGCAAGCTTTTCCATGGAAGATGAAGATGATGAAGAAGAAAGATATGATAAGTATATATAAAAATAGAAATATAAAATGATACTTATCATAATCAAAACCCTAGTTAAGTGTAGAGAAGAGACCATGGTTAATGGGATGGTTAGGGTTAAGCAAAAGAACAAAAAAGGAGACTAAGTCAAAACTTTCAAGAAGCTTCAAGCTAGAAAACAAAACATGCCACCATTTATCTTTTACTTTATCATTTCCTTTTTCCAAAATGAAAATAATAAATAAAAAGATAAATGAATGAGAAAGCAAAACCCTAATCATGAGTTTAACCATGGTTTAATTCTTTACACTTAACCAAGCAAGCATGTATCATCAAACATGATACAATCATGTGCACATAACTATATCGCATATACAATGTGCACAATTCGAGTGAGAAAATCCTTTTAAAGTGAACCAATACTAGTTAACGCAAAGCAATATATCAAATATATAAATATGCACTAAATCATTAAATCAACACTTGATTTAACGATCCGGTCATATCGGATATAACCGACTAGTATCATATGTATCGGCTTATCGAATCAATCCTTGATTCGATGACTAGGTTATATCGCATATAACCAATCGATACATTCGTCGCGAGAATGGAATACGGTATCACATACACGCATTATTCTCGGTCCCGCACATATCTCATATGCGCTCCTATTTCGTTTCGCTTGAGCCAGGAAACCTCTGTGTAGGACTCTAAAGACTCGTCAATACGCCGGCAGCAGATGATGATCATATCAAGCATCCACAAGCCGCAAGCGGTCTGCTAAACGTAACGGCCATCGGGTATTGAGCGATCAGAAGATCGACGAGCAAGCCCGCTCACACTCCTGTGAATCCAACCAGTAACACTTATCGTACGGTCCGGTCTGTTCGTCTGATATGTCGCATATCTCGCCTAGGGGTGGTAAACGTCAGACCCCAATAGCTCGATAAGTCATGCCGACGTAGGGTCCATAACATTCGTGAAACTACTGATAACACTTACCAGTATATCACTGCAACCCTGGCCAGGGATTTCCTGTTATGGCCAGTCGAGCATAGCACAACATCAACCCCCAATACCGGGAGAGACGAATCCCCTCCTATCGCTCATTGCCTCCATGTGAATCGGGACTGTACCCAAAAACCACCTGTTTGCACAACTCAGTAGAGCCGTGGTAGGGTGGAAATCAAAGCACAGTGGGAGACACACAAGACTCTATGACGATCTCGGGTCAACAGACTAAGCTGTACCAGTGTCACCAGAGAACTGCCATCTGACGTGAGGTATAATACCATCTGGGAGTTCTCGGCGAGTCCGTTCAGTGTACCCAGTCTCCACTGAGCACCCGCATACCATCTTCGATGTCAAACACCAATGGATATGGGATCATCCATCGCCCATCGCATGGGTCGAGAAGATATGCGCTAGTCTACTCTGGAATATCGATGCCCCGTCTCGATATTCTCTCGACTAGGAACATTTCAAGGATGCACTCATGGACTACCCAGGCCCCACTAGTATGATCTATATCATAGTCCTGGAAGTCGAGTACATATCCTAAGGGCTTTATCAACATGTAATCAGAGAGACAGAAAGTATACATGTTAAGATAAAGTGCAACCAGATAGCGTACTATCATGTCGAGCAAGAAAGTCCTTCCTATATATGTCCCAGCATCCACTACAATATACATCCAATGTACAGTAATGGCCTCTAGGGCATACATATAACTAACAATCTCCCACTTGCACTAGGGCCATCTGTAGCAGTGGTTGCAGTATCACATACTCAACCATCCCCTAAAAATCTCTCTTTGGGAAAAAGGCCTTCGTGAGTGGATCCGCCGTGTTGTCCTCTGAGTCTACTCTCCTACCCTCGATCACCCTGGAGATCAACTATCTCCATGATCAGGTGATGCTGCCTTAGATTATGTCTGGGTCACTGATGGGACCAGGGTTCCAGGGCCTAAGCCACACTTCCATTGTCATACAATGGCAGGAACATAGTTCATCTTATGAACCAATATACACCCAAACTTCCTCTTTGGTAGTATCTACAATAGCGATGTTACCAGCCTTTATCGTCTAGTTTGCCACGGTATCTAGCTTGGAACTCTTCCAACATACCGTCCCTTTACTGAGGGTAAAGACAGTGCCTGTGACTGACATTCAGTCGTCTTTATCACCCTGGAACACTTCCAGTGATTCTCCCCAGGATCGATTGATACCATCTCACTATACCTAGTGAGAACCCTAATATCCCTTTAGATCTATCTCATAGGTTCAAATCTCAGGATTTGGGAAGTATCATCTTTATCCTATTTGGAGAATCCTTGTGATAATAGGAAATTGACCGATCGTAGTATAGGAAACTCTTTTCCTATCAAGAGTATGTTGTCTACGTACAATACGAAGATGACCACCTTACTCTCTACTACCCTTTTGTATATATAAGGTTCGTCTACAATTTTGATGAAGTCAAACACTTTGACTATCACATCAAAACAGACGTTCCAACTCCGCGATGCCTGCTTCATTATGTAAAGCAACTTGCACACGTTTCCGCTGCTCTCACTGTTTACGAAGACCTCTGGCTGTGTTCTTATAGACGTTCTCTTCTAAATCAGTATTTAGAAAAGCAGTCATGGCACCCAACCGCCAGATATCGTAGTCATGGTATGTAGCCGTGGTAAGTAGGATCTGGATGGACTTAAGCATAGTCCCTGGAAGAGGTTTCATCATTATCCGTGCCTGGTTGATGACGAAAACCTTTAACAAGTCTAGCTTTGAAAGTCTCAACTTGTCCATCTACACCAAGTAATCTTCTCAAGATATACTTACTCCTGATGGGGATTTAACCCTTCAGATATCGCAACCAAAGTCCATACTTTGTTGGTGTATAAGGATTCCATCTCAGATCACTAAGCATCCAGCCATTCTTACAGAGTCCCTACTCTCGATGGCCTGCTCGAAACTGGTTGGGTCATCATCTCATGATGCAATCCTCGCTCCCACTGTCGTCGAGAAACCGAGGTATCTCTCAGGCGGATGAGGAACCCTACTAGATCGACGGAGAGGCTGAGGTTCGTCGGAAACCATTGAATCCTTTGGTTCTACCAAATTATCTGCAGTTTTGTACAGCTGGAACCTTTCCAGTTCTACAGAACTGATCTTGCCTCGATCTTGTCCGGATTTTGCTTTTGACATAGGCCGGACAATCCCAAATCTTAACTTACTTAAGAGATAGGCTCTTCCCATACCATATCTCATATGGAATGGTAGGCACTGATTTGATTCGAACCTAATTCAATAGGTATGCAGCTTCTCAAGTGCATAACTCCCAAAAGGAAATAGGTAACTCAGCAGTACTCATCATAGAGCACACCATATCAAATAGGGTGTATCTGCTCTGCCCCGATATACCATCGTGCTATGGTGTATACGGAGGAGTAATGCTGAGAGAGAATCTCATTCTCCTTTAGAACAGTCCAGGAATTCCGTGCTCAAGTATTCTCCTCCTTGATCACATCAAAGGACATAATACTTATACCCGTATTGGTTCTCTACTTCTCGCTTATATTCTGTGAATATCTCAAAAGGTTCGGACTTGTGTTTCAACAGGAACATAGGTCTGAAACTCGAAAGATCATCAGAGAACGTAATGAAGTATAAAGAACCAGTCTTGGCATGTGTAGACAGGGGACCTACATACATCAACATGTATCATCCCAAGAGTTTATTAACTCTTTCTCTGTTTCCAATAAACAGAGCTGGTGTCATTATATCTTTGTGACATGACTAGCGAGTTTCACAAGATGTAAATTCAAACTGATTTAAATATGCATCTACATGTAACTACTGCGAGTCGGGTCGCATAGATCTGACCAAGTCTACAATACCTCAAGAAGAATCCGTTCATTTCTGAACTCTTCCTCTTGTGTGTGTTCCATATACTAAGAACTGTAGTTTGATTTAGAACATCAACACTTTTAGATAACGTGCCTGAACCGATCAACTTTTGATATAGGAAATGTTCAAAACATTATCCAACAATACAAAATTATATCCTTTCTTTACTAATAAAGAGACTGATATGATTTTGTATATCAGGTTCGGTATCTAATAGCATTTGTTCAGAATCAATGTATTCGTAATACAGGGTGACAGTGACCAACAAACTTGGCTGCAACACTTGCCCCGTTTTCTGTCTTATGAAACTGTAGGGTTCCTAGGCACTCTCAAGAGGTCTCACAAGGCATCAACCATGCCAATTTCAAATTTTACGGTGCCGAGAAACCCTAAACTACGGATCGTTTGCTAGATTTCTAGGCGAAACAATAAACTAGTTAACACTTAACTAAGAGATACGGAAATACAACCTTTGTAGATCCGGTTCTCCACCTCCATAGCTCCGCAATGAAGTCTCCTCGCTGTCCATAACAAGTCCCGGGCTCTAGCGTCGGCTTCATCGGAGAATGGACGGGCTAGGTCATCGACAACGTGCCGAAGATGATCTACGTCGAGGCATCGCTAAATCAAGCTCCGACTTCACCAAGTCAAGAAACTTGTGAAGAAAACACACTCTACTACTTGGCAAGAAGTAGAGGATGAAGAAATAGGAAGTGGGTTCAATTTAGAATTGGATTTCTCACTCTTTATCATCAATCACCATTGATGACCTCAAGGTTTTCTTCTTGAGTTCAAGGAAGAAGAAGAAGAAATGATATGATAAGTTAATTAAAAAAAGAAAATAATAATCCATTCTTATCATAACATTAACTATGGTCAAGTGTAGAGAGTTAATCATGGTTGAAAGGAATGGTTAGGGTTAAGTATGAGACAAAATGGTCACTTGGTCAAAGTCTTCATGAAGCTTCATGAAAACAACAAAGAAAGCCACCATTTAATCTTTATGCAAATCATTTTCCAAAAAGAATAAATAGATAAATAAATGAATAAGGAAATAGTAAACCCTAACCATTTCATTAACCAAGGTTTAATTCTTTACACTTAACCAAAAGGCATGTATCATCAAACATGATACAAGCAAGTGCACAAAATCATATCGCATATGCAATGCGCACATCCGAATGAGAAAATCCATTTAAAGTGAACCGATACTAGTTAGTGCAAAGTCATATATCAAATATATAATTATGCATTAAATAATTAAATCAACACTTGATTCAATGATCCGGTCATGTCGCACACAACCGACTAGTATACAATGTATCGGCTTATCGAATCAATCCTTGATTCGATAACTAGGTTATATCGCATACAACCATTCGACACATTCATCGCGAGAATGGAATACGGTATCACATACACGTATTATTCTCGGTCCCGCATATATCTCATATGCGCTCCTATTTCGTTTCGCTTGAGCCAGGAAACCTCTGTGTAGGACTCTAAAGACTCGTCAATACGCCGGCAGCAGATGATGATCATATCAAACACCCACAAGCCGCAAGCGGTCTGCTAAACGTAACGGCCACCCGGGTATTGAGCGATCTGAAGATCGACGAGCAAGCCCGCTCACACTCCAGTGAATCCAACCAGTAACACTTCCGTACAGTCCGGTCTGATCGTCTGATATGTCGCATATCTCGCCTAGGGGTGGTAAACGTCAGACCCCAATAGCTCGATAAGTCGTGTCGATATGAGGTCTATAACTGTTCGAGAAACCACTGGTAACACTTACCAGTAAATCTCAGCAACCCTGGCCAGGGATTTCCTGTTATAGCCAATCGAACACAGCGCAACATCAACCCCCTATACCGGGAGAGACGAATCCCCTCCTATCGCTCATTGCCTCCATGTGACTCGGGACTGTACCCAAAAACCACCATTTTGCACGCCCTCTTGGACGTGGTAAGATGGAAATCAAAGCACAGTGGGAACCACACAAGACTCTATGACGATCTCGGGTCAACAGACTACTCTGTACCAGTGTCACCAGAGAACTGCCATCTGACGTGAGGTATAATACCATCTGGGAGTTCTCGGCGAGTCCGTCCAGTGTACCCAGTCTCTACTGAGCACCCGTATATCTCCTCTGATGTCAAACACCAATGGATATGGGATCATCCATCGCCCATCTGTATGGGTCGAGAAGGTATACGCTAGTCTACTCTGGTATATCGATGCCCCGTCTCGATATACCCACGACTAGGGACTTTCAAGGATGTACTTATGGACTACCATGTCCCCACTAGTATGATCCGCATCATAGTCCAGGTAGTCAAGTACAGATCCTAAGGGCTTTACCAACATGTAACAGAGAGACAATCAGTATACATTTTAAGGTAAAGTTCAACCAGATAGCATACTATCATGTCGAGCAAGAAAGTCCTCCCTATATACGTCCCAGCATCCACTACAATATACATCCTATGTACAGTAATGGCCTCTAGGGCATACATATAACTAACATAAACTTATCACCCGTTCTCAGCTTTTCTACCTTTTTGTAGCCCTATGTAACAGATTACATATCTGGGATCCTGATCCGGTATCATATACCCAGGATGCAGAGGATACTGAGAAACAGTTCTTTGTAATGAAAACACCCGAAGGAGATGCATCATATGCACTTTCTTCGTTTGGGCGGCATAGGAATTCTGGTATTCCCCTATTTCCTGCTCTGTCTTATAACAATTATAAGTTGGAGCGGGACCAACGTTCCCCAGCTCAGTATAACAAGCGGGTTCGGTCAATACATCCGTATTATTATCTTGATTAAGGCGTGATATGGTCGCTACCAGGAGAGAGAGAGAAGAAAATACTCTGCGTGCGCTCTTGCAAGATCAGATTGGTTATATATTTTATCTAATCATGATGGCTCGCACTGTTTTTATCAAATCTTCCTTCAAACCTTAAAAGGAAAGACTAGCCGGGATTAATTACACTCTACAAGTTCGCCAATCTTTCAGCCAGGCCAGTGTCGGTACTTTGAGGGAGGATCCCCGTGCTTTCGCACGGACCTAATTACTGTAAACCTCGTTTTCCCAGAGGCGTAACCCCGTTGACACCTTTCTAGACACCTACTTGATCGGCTAATTGCAAAGTGCAAAACTCTCCCAGGAGTAACAATTACTCACAGTGGCTATCGGGATCCAACTATCATATAGAAGGTATGCAATCTCATTGCAAATTTCAACACTTGAAACTCCCGATAAAGGTTTTTTACCCCTAGCACCTATGACCTTGGCTAAGGTCAACAAATCATAGGTACTAGTCAAGTTCTACCCGTCATTTCGTGATTAATTAGACCCACCCACATGACCCTTGGCTAAGGTCAACAAAGCCACATGACTGTCCTAACTAATCGCATCATATGCGGTGTAGGAAGACATCACTTAGCTACCGTACACTGTGCCTTGACTATGGTCAACAAACACAGCACGAATACTAAGTACTTTACTTCCTAAAATGACGGAGGGTTGCGACTGGTTTTTGTGAAAACCTTTAACGCTTTGAACTTGATCTCGTTGCGGAATCAAATGGTTTTAAATGGAATGTTTTCGAGGCTTTTCTAGTTTTGCTAAAGGGGTCACTCCCGGTGAAGGGATCGTCGGCCCTTTCCTCGTCGAATGAGGTGCGGGATATATCATATATATCACTGTGCAAAGCGGAAACTATAGAAGCGATCAAAGACAAACCGAGGGTTGTAGCATCTGCCAGTTATTGCTAAAGGAGTGACTCCCGGTGAAGGGATCTCGGTCCTTTCCTCATCGAATAAGGTGCAGGATGTTCTATAATGAACACCGCGATGCAAAGCAAGAACTGTAGCTACCTGTTTTATTTTGAAATTCGATTCCACAACATCAATTAGGTTTATTTTCTTTCATTAATCTCATTAATGAATATCCCATCATTTAAGTCCACCTAACCATCACAGATAAATATAACGTACGCTTATGCCATCCGCATTCGCCTCGATGTCCCGTCTGCACCGTTAGGTTAGGTAACTAACGCTAGAGCGGGGCAGGGCTAGCGCGGGTGTAAAACATAAGCAACGTCTATATAATATATCATATATACTATATATAATACCTGTCACAGAACATCGCATGATCACATCACAGATAAAACACAGCAGAAGAAACATATGAAATATTGGATATACTAGGACGTCCGTGTTTTCAATACGAGCCAGTATAAAACACGGATTCCACGGTCATGATGAATAGCCAAACCCACACCCCTAGACCCCTACGAGAGCGGCAAGCAACCCTGCCAATTCTAGGGTTAGGAGACCCGGACTCGTTTTTCGAGTTGGTCTCCCACTGGACCCCAGAACCAGGTTACTTGTGCTCCCCTCCTTGGGTCTATCCTAGTGCAGAAAAGTAAATAATATACAAACAGTGACTACTTCCGCAACCTGGAAGTGCCCCAATAAAAGAATATTACATACAAGTTTTTACATGAATGAAAATGAAAAACACTCATCTCACATAAAAACCCCCCGGCTATTCAAATACGACGATCCAATATAACATATCCAGCAACACATAACATCATATGTCATCAACGTAAGTAAATATGCGCATCCCAATTGTCGTTGACATATAGCAACGAAACCGGCGATATCACATATTACACTTACGGTCACAGAAAAGAAAGTGTAAAACTACAACAGTTGGAATCCGCAACCACCTCAGACATCGCATGCCTGACCAAATGAATTACTTAGACATCGCATGCCTAACAATTATAAACCCCGCATTTTAGTCTCATTATCGAAAGCTCTTTTCAATATCAAGTCGGGCAATTCAACAGGATTCCCGACATTCTGATCGAATGCTCGTCGCAAACTTTAGTAGGCGGCCGCACCCCTGACGCCGTCAACGAAGTGCACCAAGGCAGAACACTGCTACCGGGAGCACCCGAACGGATGCTTTCGGCGACGGGGTTCTCCTACAGTCACTTGGTCGGGGCTATGGGGTGAGGCTGTTTATTAAGTTTACCCGGCGAGTATCCGCGTACGCTACGTGATTGCGACGGACTTTTGATCACATCAAAACTCCGTGGCAACCAATCAAGTGAGACTAAACTGCTATGTTTACAATATTCATTCCGTTATCTCATAACAATTTGTGAATTCCAATTATTGTATCACATTCCGGATAAATAGAAAATGCTAAACTTTTCGATTGAACAATCGAACACCCAAGTTTTCCCGATACAGCTCAACACATGAAATAAGTCTAACAACATTCAGTTCGTGCCTCAGTACCAACGGTCCAGCCGTAGAAGGGTCAAGCCAACGCCTCACATGTGGCACGCCGTACTGCCCCAAACCCGAAGGTTCAAAGGGCAGTTCAAGACGGTCACATAATCGAGTTAAGGTTTGTTGTCTTCTAGAGGGTCCATCGCGTTACTTGCACTACTTAGAACGTCGTTAAACTACGGAAAAATCCAACAATTGGAAATTTCCCGGCAGGGGAAAAAGTGGGTATTTATATCCGGTCGAACTTTTTAACATATTCTAAAATTTATCCGGAAAGCCACACAGACAAAATTTGATACTCCGATCGAAACACCGAATCCCTAAAACAACTCCAGAAAATTCAACTCTTGAAAAAATATCAAAAATACCCAGGAAAACAAGCACAGTTAAATAGGAGTTACTGTGCAAACGTCACCTCAGAAAACGACAAACAGGCCGCGCTTCCGCCGCAAGAGCCATGCTCGTGCAGCGGAAGCGCGGCGCTTTAATTGAATTACGGCTACGAATTGCACAGTTACTCTTAGATTTTCCTGCATGTTTTTCTGCATATTTTTAATACTGAAAAATCCCTGTTTTTGAAAATTGGACAGAGAGCATGGGTGTGTTAGGATTTCGGGTTCGTTCGGAGTTCAAAATCCGTCTAGACTTCGCCTAAGGCTCTAGCTAGGCTCTGATACCACTGTAGGGTTCCTAGGCACTCTAGTGAAGTCTCACAAGTGATCAAACATGCACAAATCAAATTTTACGGGTGCCTACAAACCCTAATACGGATCGTTTACTAGATATCTTGGTGAAGTATGCAAGTAAACGGAAATATATCTAAAGGGAATGGGCTACAACCTTTGTAGATCCGGTCCACCACCTCCTAGGTTCCGTGATGAAGTCCCTTCGCTGTCCAAAACGAACCCATGACTCTAGCATCGGTATCATCGAAGAATGGACGAGCTTGATCGTCGGTTCGATGCCGAAGATGATCTACGTCGAGGTATCGCAAGAACAAGCTCCAACTTCATCAAGCTTTGAAAACTTGTGAAGGAAACACCCTATACTACTTGGCAAGAGGTAGAGGATGAAGAAATAGGAGTTGGGTTCACTTTAGATTTGGATTTCTCACACTTTTTCAACACTTGCCATTGAAGTAGCAAGCTTTTCCATGGAAGATGAAGATGATGAAGAAGAAAGATATGATAAGTATATATAAAATAGAAATATAAAATGATACTTATCATAATCAAAACCCTAGTTAAGTGTAGAGAAGAGACCATGGTTAATGGGATGGTTAGGGTTAAGCAAAAGAACAAAAAAGGAGACTAAGTCAAAACTTTCAAGAAGCTTCAAGCTAGAAAACAAAACATGCCACCATTTATCTTTTACTTTATCACTTGCAGTGCATTGATACGTGTTTTGTGCACACAGTTGCACACGTTTATGATTTTATACACCTTGGCATGCTCCGTGTTGTTTTTGTGCGCTTTTGGTACATTGACGAGTAGTCGGGCACCTAGCGTACCTGATATTTGTTTTCATGCATTTGTTGCACCAGATTTATATTTTCGTGCATTTACTGCACTAGATGTTTTGTGCGGATCTGACGCACTTGATTTAGATTTTCGCGCATATTGGACGCATAGGATGAGATTTTTGTGCACACCAGATGCACTCGACTGAGATTTTTATTCGTGCATATTAGTTGCACTTGATTGAGATTTTCGTGCACTCTAGATGCACTTGATGTTGTCGTGCACACCCGTTGCACTTGACAGATGCTTTCATGCACACCCGTTGCATTTAGTTTTTGATTCTGTGCACACCCGTGTTGGTTTTGATTTCTGTGCGCACCAGACGCAGTGATGTTTGATACGCCTTTTGAGGCCGATTTTACTCATGAGCATCATATTTTTCATGATTGATACTATATTATATAGTAGCCGAGCAAGACTTATCTGAGGACAGTACCTCAGTACTTTTGTTTGCATAAAAGTTTACCAAGAGGTTTTTAAAAAGGAGCTATAGTCTCGCTATTTCCTACGTGTCCGTGAGTGACACAAACTTTTACGAAGGAAAACCTTTTGGGATATTTCAAAAAGCGGAACGTATATTTTGAGCAAAACGTATATGAACGTATAATTACTACTTTACAAATGAGCGTCCGCCACTTATGCCGTGAGTTACGTATCACACGGCGATTCGGAAAAGATTTTGCATGTGTTTTATTCAGCTTTTTAAAATGGTTTTAAAAGGATGCGTACTATATACGTATTATGATTTTGACTATAGTATAATTGGATTTCAGTAGTGGATTTCGAGATTTGTATTTCCATTATAACTCCAGTGATTGCGTGATGCTTGACGGAGTTTGATTTTGAGTTTTGCACCCGGTTTCATGCGCACTTGATGCGCTGTGGTATTTCTGTGTATTCCGTGAATTCGGAGCTGCATTGATTTGAACTAATTATTGAAATGTTTTAGTATTTGGCGGTTTAAATTTAAATTCGGGGACCGAATTTATTTAAGGGGGGATGATTGTAACATTTCAGAAAAATAAAATATTATTTTTGGAATTTAAATATTAAAAAATATATTTCATGAAAACTATTCGATTAGCGAATTAGAATTTTCGTAAAATAGTATAATTATATACCGATATTTGGAAAATATTTGGAGATTAATATGTATTAATCATTAAAAAGGTATTTATAGGATTTGGGCATTTTATAATTAATTATATGCAGGTTGAAATTAAATTTGATTAGAGCACTACTAATCATGATTAAACCAAATCTGCATTTTTAATTAGCTATGGTTAGTGCACCATGGCATGTTGCATTTTGTTACATGTTGGTTTCATTTGTATTTATGTTATTTGGTTTTATTAAATGAGAGGGGGGAAAAGGAAAAGAAAAGAAAAAGAGAGTTGATTGAGGAGTGAGAATGGGGGACAACATTATGACACATGAAGTATGGCGAGAGAGAGAGAGAGAGAGGGTATGGTTTCTACATCTTTGACTCCTTCCATTATTTTCTTCATCTCATTTCTTCACTTCATTCTTCAACTCTTCCTTCTTCTTCACCTCCTTCTCCACCTCCTCCACAAACACCCCAAACCATCTCAAAACCCCATACTTCCTTCATTAAAAATGAACACAATCTCATCCTACACCACCTAGTGAGTTCAAGTTTGGATTTTGAGCAAGTTGCACCATCTTGGAATTTTCTTCAGTTGCTCCAAGAGGTATAATTTTCATCTTCCATCTTGTAATTTGTTTCCTAACCTTCTAGTTTAGTTTATAGTTCGTTTTAGTGTAGATTTGTGATCTTAGAATTTTCTAGGTTGATGTTTAGTGGATGTCTTGACTTGTAGAGTTGTAATTGAGGTGTAGTGAGTGTTTTCAAACCCTTAGTGATGATATTCTGGACAACTAGAGGACTAGGACCCAAAACCATGAACTTAGAATTTGCCCGACATTGGATTTTTGACAGATTGTCGTGATATTTTAGAATCTGGGATGACCCGAGAGATCCATAAAATAAGTTCACATGACAGTGAGACGTGCATGCCCCTCAGAATTCTACCTAGAAACCAAAGCCCCAAACTCCTTTGTATGGCCGCAGATATATTCGTGGTGGCCGCAAATTGCGGCCACATCTGGGTAGTTTCATGTGATTTTTGGTGTGTGGTCCCCTTATGTAATATCTAGAGCAACCATATATGCAAAATGTCCTAGTTTGATCTAGGGTAGAATCTGAGAGTGATTTTCTTAGTTGTTGATTCGTGTTTTCCGATTTTTGAAACTTGGGTTTCGGTATTTGAATTTGGATTTCGTCGTTGGACGTTTGTACGTTAACGAAGAGGGTTATTTAGTTATATATTTGACACGGGTTTGCCGTAATGCTGGAACAGTTTTTGCATGCATAGGCTATAGATTATAACTTATGAGCACTTCGCGTGTCGTATTGGTTTTTCGGACTTGGTTTTAATAGCATTACGATGTATTTTGATTGTTGGTACCTTTGCTTGGATTTCCGAGACGACGAAACACATCGACTTCGGATAAACAAGGAATTGCAGGTGAGTAGATTTATATCTACGGAGAAGTCGGATGGATGACGTATAGCACTCCCGCAATTATAGTAGGAACCGATATATAGAATATAGTCAGAGAAACCATGCTAGAAACTTATGGATATGGTCAAAAGAGTTAATATGAAATGTTATGACAAATGCAAGATGACGTGAATTGAGATGTCAATATGATGATATAAGAGGATATGAGCGAATATAAGGATGTGAGGCGGTGTAAATAATTAAATACATATGAAATGAGTTTGTTAATGAGAGGATATGAGATTGATAAGGATATGACATGAGATATATATATACGTAGGTATATATGAGAATAAAAGATGATATGCCGTACGAGACCATAGATACGTATCCTTATCGATTAATAGGACGATAGATTCTTAATCTAGATTGATGCCACCGTACGATAGATTACTGTATGTGATGAGTTATACCGGATGATTGATCCATGCTCATGATTTGAGAATGTTGATCGAGGATATCGCTATATCGGATACTATGAGGCTGGATCGCCGACGTAAAGATTTCTCCTGAACCATACTTATTTCCAAAACCGATGGATTGCATGCACTTGTAAATGGAAACCTTAAGGGATGCTACGGATTTTCAAATGGTGTTCTTTTCTCAAGGGATGCTACGGTTCCGCGGTCACGTGAGCGCATTAATGGGCCGTACTTCACAGTAATTATTAGATTTGCCTGCTTAGTTTTCTGAGGATTTTTAATACAGAAAAATCAACATTTTTGAAAATTGTCCAGAAAGGGGGTCTTTTGCGGGGTTTCGGGGTTCGATCGGACTTTTGACTTCGTCTACACATCGCCTAATGCTCTAGCTTGGCTCTGATACCACTGTAGGGTTACTAGGCACTCTAACAAGGTTCTATAGGGCATTGTTCCCCCAATCAGAGCAAGGCTCTGCTGGAATTTTGAAAATTCAAATTTTGAAGCAACGCTTCAGTTCCCGTGCGCTGCGCGCAACGCGCCATGTGTCAGAAGTTGACATGGCAGCACAACACCCAAGGCAGTACGTCCAATCAGAGCAAGGCTCTTTAAAAAACATAAGCAACGTTCAACTGCGCAAGCGCACGGCTGTGCGACACGTGTCTGCGCAGTTGCGCAAGCACAACTGCGCAAGCGCACGGCAGCGCGACACGTGTCTGCGCAGTTGCGCAAGCGCTGCTGCGCAAGCGCACCGCTGCGTGACAGGTGTCTGCGCAGTTGCGCAAGCGCTGCTGCGCAAACGCTTCACTGCGCAACACGTGTCACACGCTGGTGAGTTGCGCAACAACAGAGTGAAGATTTAAGGATATTTTTCTGTTCTTGTTTAAACAAGAAGATTTCTTCTGTAAAACAGGGGCCTTTGGATCAAAGATCCAACGGTGGGGAAAATTCCCCAAATCACTCAAAAAAGATCTTTTAACAAATTTAACTGATTTTTGAGCACTATAAAAATGACCCCAGACCCCATTTCAAAGGGAGAGAAAAAATTGGATTAAGAAAGAAGAAGAAGAAGAAGAGAACTTCTTGAGAACACAAAGAAGAAGGTAAAAACCTTTGAAATAAGAGAAAATTCTCTTAGGAATAGATCATTGATCTAAAAGACAAGATCAGTGATCTTCAATAAATAAATAAATAAATAAAAATAATAAAAAAAATAGTGCCTTGCACTTGCTAGGGAACCTCTGGTTCTCTGAGATAGAAGGAAAGAAAAGATTTTCTTTTCTTTCTTTTCTTTGATCTAAATTTAGATCATTAAAAAGTGCTCTGCACTCATTTTCTTGAATCTAAAAGATTCTTGGTGCTTTGCACTATTTGAAGGGCCAGGCCCAAATCAAAAGACCTAGCAGGCCAAAATAAATTGCAAAGCAATAAAAGGGCCGAGCCCAAATAAAATTGATACTCTGCATCATTTATAAAGAACAGAGCCCAAAACAAATTGATGCCCTGCATCTTTTCTGGGCAAAGCCCAAATAAAAATAAAAGGAAATGCAAAAGCAATGTTGGACATTTTCTTTACTGGACTTAGCCCAATCGTGGCCATAAGTCCTTAAATTAAATCGGCTGAGCAAAATGGCTCTCATAAATCAATCTACATCCGGTTCGAGGGTACATCTCCGAACTCCTTTGACATCCATCGTTGTAATTCCTCAACGACGTCAAAGAGGTGACGGGTCCCAACGACCACACATCGATATGGACTGCGGGGTCCTTAAACTAATAATGGACCGAAACGTCCTTAAACTAATATCGGACCGAGACGTCCTTAAACTAATATCGGACCGAGACGTCCTTAAACTAATAATGGACCGAAACGTCCTTAAACTAATGATGGACCACTACGTCCCTAAACTGGCGATGGACCACCACGTCCCTAAACTGGAACTTGGACCACCACGTCCCTAAACTGGAACTCGGACCACCACGTCCCTAAACTGGCACAATAGAGCCCAAATGCTCTTTTATCGGATCTAAACGGTCCCGTTAAGTTGATCTTAGTCTCAAACTGGACTAACGTATCCTTAACAAACATTTAAGTTGATCTTAGCCCCAAACATGGCTAACGTATCCTTAAATATTCAAATGGATTATAAAACTCCCAATCAACTCTGGTTCGAGGGTACATCTCCGAGCTCCTTTGATACATGTCGTTGTAATCCTTCAACGACGTCAGAGAGGTGACGAGTCCCGATGGCCATACATTAAATTAATCATTACGTTGTGTTGATCTTAGTCTAAAACAGGACTAACGTATCCTTGACGAACGTTTAAGTTGATCTTAGCCGCAATGCGACTAATGCATCCTTAGACTGAAAACACAAAACCCAAATCTAAGTAAATACGGATTTGGACTAATCCACGTCCTACGGGCGACGGCATTACTCAGTCTCCGTATACAATCCACGGGCAACCACAAACAAAATGAACACACACGACACGAAGTGAAATTCTGGAGAAGGAGAAAGTTGTTACCGCGAGGCGGTAGCGTAATAAACTGCAGGGGCTTGCACCTGCAGGGAAGAGCGTCCCCACAATCAAAAACCCCTCACCCCGAGGGGGAATCTGACGAAGTCTGCTACATCGGCCGCATCCGTCTAAACCTCCGATACACGGTGCCATAAATCAACTTGGCATCTTCGGAGAGATAGACGGATAAAACCAAATAGCATCTGCCCTGAATCTCAGGCACAGACGTCCTAAAGTCCAGGCCGCCGTTCGGAGGGGAACAGATTTTGGCACGCCCGGTGGGACCTCTTCCTCTTTCCACTCCACACTTCGTGTGTCGTGTTCGCGAACGAATCGCGGTTTGCTGTGGTTGCCTGTGGATTCGAGGTACTAAGATTTGGTGTCTTGCTTCGTGCAGAAAACAGAAGATTAATGGCTTCAAACTGCACTACCTGCAACTGCAACTCTCGCTCCGTCCTTGCTGGAGGAGTGACTTATGGGCCCCAAGCGGCCTCCCTTTTCAAAATGCCGGTGGAGCAGATGGCTCAAGCCACCACTGGACTATTTTTTGGGACCATGCTCCCACCAATGAGCTTCAACGCCCCAATGACATTGCAAGAAGCCCCAAAGAAGTCGGTCTTTGATTGGCTTACCACTGCCGCGACCCCTCTCAACGGGTCGCCCAGCTTCAATACCTCAGTTTTCAACAGACTGGGCCAGAACGTCTGCAAACCCGCGATACCCGAAGCTGCCATCCCAAAGCGGATAACTATCCCGGCTCAAGCGGACGAAATCATTGGAAAGGCTCCTCCTTCCAAGAAGTCAGTTTTTACAAGGCTGGACATTCCGGTTGCTGCTTCAGGCGAGGTCCTCAAAGCTGCTTCCCCTGCCCAGAGGTCTGTCTTTGACAGATTAGACATTGCTTCTCAACGGGTGTCAGTCTTCGATAGGCTAGCACCAATAACGGTCTCTCCTCAAAGCAGGGGGCACGAGGAGATCACCCCTATAGCCGAAACAACTCCATCAGCACGACACGCTCGACGTCGCCACTGGCGCCGAGTAAGGAAGGCTGGGGGCAACTCCCCCTCTGGACTTACTCGTCTAACTCTAATGGTTGGGATCGATACTGCTGTTCCAACCAAGAACAGCTTTGAACTGCTCAACAAGGTGCGCAGAAACTCTCCTACTGCGATGTTGAAACGAACTCCTTCACCTGTGGAGAATACTCCAGAGAAGAAGCTAGAGCAGCCCCCTCAACGGCTGTCCTCTAAAATTTACAAAGTCTGGCGACAGGTCCAAGAGTCGGTGATCGATCAAGACTGCCTCCGACGACAGAAAAAGATGAAGGTTCGGCGGGAGAAGGATTACTCTGTCAAACCACAAAAAGCAAAAGCTACTTGGGTGCCCACTACAATGGCTCCCTTAACTCCAATCACTCAAAAAAGGAAGCCGCAAAAAGCCCCTGTGTCTTTGGCAAATCGCAAAGACACTGAACACAAACTCCCCAAGTCTAGGGGCATGGTGGTGCACACTGTTTATATGGCTGCCGGAAAGGAGGAAAACCGTGCTTCGACGGGTCACCGACCGCTCACCCGATCCATGACGAAAACCCAGGAGCAGCAACAGAAGCTTCAGGAAATGATGATTGCAATGGCCGCACTCACCGGGCTAAAAGAAAGCCTGGAAGCATCATCAGAGCGGCGTCATGAACAAGAAACTGATGCTGACTACCTACGCAGAGTCCTCGAAAAGAAGGACAAAGAAGCCGCAGAGCAAGCGGCTAACATAAAACAAATGGCGCTTCTCTTCCAAGATATGGTAGGGATGATGATCCAGCAAGATCCTCCTGCTGAAGATCCTCCGATTGTCCTTGAAGATGACAAAGGAGAGACATCGAATCGTCCTCCAGCTCTTTCAGCAGCCAAGGAAGAAACCATTTCCAAGGCCGCACTGGATGACCATATAGCTCAGCATATACGAGCTCACCAGGCAAATGAAGCGGCTGCGCAAATTGTTAGAACTGGACGACCCTATCCGGGCTGGTATGACCAAATCAGTTATCCACCGGGATATACGATCCCTAAGTTCTACGTATATAAAGGGACAGGGAACCCACATCAGCATGCCGCTCAATTCAGGGCCTTATGTGGCAATACTGGAGGCGATGACAGACTGTTGCTTCGACAATTTGTCGGCAGCTTAGCAGAAGCGGCATTCGAATGGTATACGGAGCTACCTAACGACTCTGTCAAAACATTTGCGGAGATGGAGTTGCTGTTTACACAAAGATTCGCGAGTGCTAGTGAACGCACCCCGATAACAGCACTGATCAACGCCAGGATAAGGCCAGGCGAAACGTGGGTTCAATACGCGACACGATGGCGGAATCTATGGTCGAAGTGCGAACAACGCATCGAAGAAGCACTTGCGGTAGGCATGTTCGTGGGCACTCTTGATCCGCAAACGACCATCTCGCAATTCATGATGTTCTTCAAGCCAACTACTTTCCAGGCCTTGATTGACAAGTTGGCCCAAATGGATCAGATGGATCATAGATCATCTCCTTCAAAGACGGATCCTTGGAATGAAAAGGGTAAAGGGAAAGCAACCTTCGTTGCCAATACTCAGCAACGGCCGAGCAACTTAAAGCCGGTTGTTCGCCAAAACAATGTGCGACCACGCCCGTCCCTCGAGGAGAGACTGGGACGTCCTTATTCGTTTCCCCAGGATAAAACAAGGAGACTGTTCGAGCTGGCAGTGCGCAACAGACTCATCCATCTGCCGAATCCAAAACGTCCGTTGCAGTCAGGCGATGTCAACGATCTTAATTACTGCCCTTACCACCAAGCAGTAAGCCATCCAATCAAAGATTGCTTCGTTTTTAAGGGATGGATCGAAGATCAGTACCAACAAGGAAAGTTCGCGTTATCCGAAAACTGGAAGGTGAACCCGCCACAGCCTCACACTCCTAAGAAGACAAACACACTGGGGGCAACATGCTCTTTTGTTGAGGAAGCTCCATGGGAGATGGCTCTTTCGGCCAAGACCAAAAGGATGCTAAATGATCTTCAGACGTGCCCGGCGATTAGATGGAAGAACCCGTTGGAACCTGAGATCATCAAGGGGATGCTAAAGCCGCGCCCAATTCCAAATATCGGTGGTGATAGCCAAAGCATTCACACCCAGCAGTCGAAATCTTCGAAAAAGAAGGAGAAATCCAAGAAGCCCGTGAAGCCTGGCGACAAGCGCACGGATTTGCAGAAACAGATTGACGCGCTGGAAGAGTATAACCAGAAGGCGCGGATTCCAATCACGCTCCAAGAGTTTCTCAGCCACGTCCTCGAGGACGAAAACGATGGAGATGACTCATCAGATGAATCTGAGGATTACGTAGCAAGTTGTCATGTGATCTCTCACTCCTTGATAGATGATAAAGAAGCTCCTTGCACCGAGAAACCGGGGGCGGATCCTGAACCAGAACTTCTGTGGCCATCAGACGAGATGATCGATGCCTTCCTGAATGAGATTCGTCTGAAAAGTAAAGCCGACCGGGAGCGTGAGATGGCCATATTTGAAAAGGCCAAACGCCGGCGACTGGACAAAAGGGTCGAAACACTCCCACCAGATCAAAGTACATCCGCCGCAAATGAAAGCAGGATCAAGACAAGGAAACGATTCGCCAAAGTCATATCAATAGGGATGAGGCCGCCCTCTTTCAGAGAAAATTCTCCTGGTGGTATACATTTTGATGAAACGGACGTACACCCCAACTTCTGCTTATATCATCAGAGGATCGCACATCCTACTGAAGACTGCAACTCCTTTAAGCGTTGGTGGCAAGGATATGTCGCTCATAGACAACACATCAATAGAATAAAGCGGGAAGCTCGTATACAGCAAAAGAATACGACAGATGAGCATAAAAGAGTTGCCGGCAATTGTCATTGGGACGAGCCCGGGGGATCACGAGTTCTCACCTTTGGAAGCGATTCTGACGAAGAAGCCGCCCTCAACCCTCTCTTCAACGAATTCATTTCTAAAACAAAAGAATTGGAGAGTTGCGAGAACGTTCAGCCGTACAATCTCACGCTACCCGGAAAGAATCTCGGACCCGCAAACGACGGAGCAAACGAAATGAGAAAGGAAAAGGAAAAAACGGCCTTTGTTGCCAACACTCAACAACAGCCGAGTAACCCGAGACCGTTTTGTCGTCAAAACAACAAGCCGCGATACCTCAATGAGAAGTTGAAACGTCCTTACTCATTTCCCAAAGATAAAACAAAGAGATTGTTCGAGCTAGCAGTGCGCAGCGGGCTTATCACTCTGCCAGATCCAAAACGTCCATTGCAACCAGGTGACGTTAACAATCCTAACTATTATCCCTACCACAGATTAATGGGTCACCCACTCGACAATTGCTACGTCTTCAAAAACTGGGTTGAAGACCAATACCAACAGGGCAAGTTCGTGTTACCCGAAAAGTGGAAAGTAAACCCGCCATAACATGCTTCGAAAAAGGTGGATATGCCGGGGGCATCATGCTCGTTCATAGGGAAGGCCTCCTAGACCGAAAAGTCAGTAAACTAGAGATGCGTCTCAAATACGGCGACGGCGGACCGAAACGTCCTTAAACTAACGACGGACCGCAATGTCCTAAAACTTGCAAATGACCGAAACGTCGTTAAACTACTCTCAACCCGCAGCATTTTCAGGCTGACGTCGTTAAAAAAAAAAACGGTATGTCCATAGGCAAAATGGGCACGGATGAAAACCCGAAAGGGCTCCGTGAGTAAAAACAGCAGGGCTACCGGCGAGTGTTCGTGAAAACCCGAAAGGGCACGACCTCGTTTTGAAAAAAAAAAAGAGAATAAAAAAAAAAGAAAAAAAGAACGGTATGTCCATAAGCAAAGTGGACACGGATGAAAACCCGAAAGGGCTCCGTGAGTAAAAACAGCAGGGCTACCGGTGAGTGTTTGTGAAAACCTGAAAGGACGCAACCTCGTTAAAAGACACTTACAGGGTCCTCTCGACCTTGTAAGGAGAAACCACCCGCGTGAGATCCTTACGACTCACAAGGGAGCAACACACTTAGGGATCCTCACGATTCCTAAGGAGAAATTACACTTGCGAGATCCTCACGACTCGTAAGGAGAACTCTCTTATGGGACCCTCACGGCTCATAAGATTTGAAAGTCTTAAGTTACAGAGACCTGAACCTGTTCTTAAGCAACCCCCACAACCTTTTGGCCCTACAAGCGGCTTAATACTGACCCTTGTATACAATCCACGGGCACGAATAAACATTTCCCCAGCAAGGTCCCATCCGTGACTAGGGATATGTCTATATGGTGAGCAACCCTTTTAGGTCCTCTCGACCTATAAGGAGAAAACCTTTTTGTAAGATCCTTACGACTTACAAGAGACACGCACTTAGGAATCCTCACGATTCCCAAGGAGAAAACACACCTACAAGATCCTCACGACTTGTAGGGAGAAATACCTTTGTGAGACCCTTACGGCTCATGAAGTCAAAAGCCTTAGTCGACAGGACCCTTAACCCTGTTTACTAAGCCACCTTTGTTCAATATCGACAGAGGCAAATGATGATTTGCTCCTGGCAATATCCCAGTTGCAGCGATGCTGATGCCTAAATCGGTATCAAATTCCAAGTCCTTTCATGGCAGATGATGATTCGCTCCTGGCAATATCCTAGTTGCAGCGATGTTGATGCCTAGACCGGTATCAAATTCCAAGTCCTTTCACGGCAGATGATGATTCGCTCCTGGCAATATTCCAGTCGCAGCGATGCTGATGCCAAGATTGGTATCAGATCCCAAATCCCCTACTCGCGAAAAAAAATCAGCGAGCCAAAAAAAAAATGCATACGAAATAGCCGAAATGATGGGGCAACTTGCAAACAAAATCAGCAAGTAAAAATGTATGCATGCAAAATAGCCGAAATGGTTGGGCAACTCGCAATAAAAAGCAGCGAGTAAAAAGAAAAATAGCCGAAATGATTGGGCACCGCGAAAAATAGCCGAAATGATTGGGCAATCGCGATTTTCGCGATATAAAAAGCTGAAATGATAAAGCATCGCGGAAAGAATTAAAAAAAATGAAAAAATGAAACTTTTTGCCCTACAGGTGAAATCACATCGATCCCTGTATACAATCCAGGGGCACAGATAAAAAGGGAACAATACCTTCCCAACAGGCTCCACCAGAAAGCGAAGCCAAATCTCAACAGTTCATAGATAACCTAGAGACCATCTCGACATTTGTCGCAATATTACAGACACGATGTCAAGGAAGGTCCCTAACCTCAGGGTCTCAACGTCAATATCGACAACTTAAAGATCACCAACGGCGTTTCTCGTCACTCCAACTAGATGCAGACATGACGTCAACAACTGACCTCAGAATTGCAACGAAACGGAACCATGACAAAGTCCCTAGTTCCAAATCTCAATGGCCACGTCTACAACCTGGAGACCTACAACGGTGTGCCTCCTCATTCCAACAGGACACAGATGTTACACCATCAAGCGGAGCGATGGCAAAATCCCAGCTTCATCTCAGCATTCGTCTCGATACAGTAGACGCAATGTCAACAACAGCGTTCCTCCGCAGTCCAGCTGGAGGCAGATGCAACGTCAACAAAAGACCTCACGGTCGAAACAAAGCGGAGTAACGGCAAAATCCCAACTCCACCTTAGCATTCGTCTCGTTACAATAGACGCAATGTCAACAACGGCGTTCCTTCGCAGCCCAGCGGGGTGTACATGCAAAGTTAACAAAAGACCCCATGGTCGAAACAAAGCGGAGTGATGGCAAAATCCCAGCTTCACCTCAGCATTCGTCTCGATACAGTAGACGCAATGTCAACAACAGCGTTCCTCCGCAGTCCAGCTGGAGGCAGATGCAACGTCAACAAAAGACCTCACGGTCGAAACAAAGCGGAGTAACGGCAAAATCCCAACTCCACCTTAGCATTCGTCTCGTTACAACAGACGCAATGTCAACAACGGCGTTCCTTCGCAGCCCAGCGGGGTGTACATGCAAAGTTAACAAAAGACCCCATGGTCGAAACAAAGCGGAGTGATGGTAAAAGCCCAGCTCCATCTCAGCATGCGTCTCAATACACCAGACGCAGTGTAAGCAAACGAAGCGAAGGCCACATTCCTAGCTTCAACGTCTTTACGGTAACTCACATAAAACCGGAAAGACAATCGGAGATCATCTCGCACCAGCACAGAGTGGTCACCACCTTGACGTTCGTTTCGATACAGCAGACGAGTTGTCGCCCCAGCATTCTTCCTCCAACAGAGATTCGGACGTGACAAAGCAAACGAAGCGAAGGCCGAATTCCTAGCTTCAACATCTTGACGGTAAGTCATATAAAACCGGAAAGACAAACAAAGATCATCCCACATGGAGTGGTCACCACCACGACATTCGTCTCGATACAGCAGACGAAATGTCACTACAGCATCCTTCCTCCAACAGGATCCGGACACACCAAAGAAAACGAAGCGAAGGCCAAATTCCTAGCTTCAGGGTCTTGACGGCAAAGTTATATAAAACCGGAAAGACAATCGGAGATCATCTCGCACCAGCACAGAATGGTCACCACCTTGACGTCCGTCTCGATACAGCAGACGAGATGTCACCCCAATGTTCTTCTCGACACAGCAGACGCAACGTCATTAAACAAATGGAGCCACGCAAAATCCCTAGTTCCAAACCTCGGCGGTTCACCAGCAACCTAGAGACAACCTCGACGTCTGTCTCGATACGGCAGACGAGATGTCACCCCAACGTTCGTCTCGACACAGCAGACGCAACGTCATCAAACGAAAGGAGCCACGGCAAAATCCCTAGTTCCCACCACAACATTCGTCTCGATACAGCAGACGCAATGCCAGCGAACGAAGCAAAGGCCAAATTCCTAGCTTCAGGGTCTTGACGGCAACTCATATAAAGCCTGAAAGACTATCGGAGATCATCCCACACCAGCGTGGAGTGGTTATGACTCATCGGGGCCCTCCAAAATGAGCCTAACCTCAAGTAAAAAGCGGCATGGCAAATTCCTAGCGCTTGCTCTTCCGACGGTCAAACTGCCAAGGAGGATTGCTTGAAGACGTCTTGTCCAGCCCCCGAAGGGATCAGAGACACGGCAGTCACAGGGCTACTCGAACAGCACGATTGCCTATCGAGGACTATATCAGCTTATGCGACGGTACGATGGCCAAAACCCTAAGTACCACCAACCTTAACGGGCTTTTGTCGTAAAGAGCAGAGGTTAAATGCGACGTTAAGATGTTCTTGCGAGAAACGTTCGATTCGTCTCGACCTGTGAAAAATTGTCGAGGCGGCTCGACTCGTGGGATGAAGCCTTAGGCAGTGGGTATAAAAGAAGCATGTTTCCTAAGCACTGGGACCCTGCAAGTTGGCCCAAAACGGTCTCTTGCATACCATCCACGGGTCTCACTCTCCAACATCGAACTTCGATAAGGAGGGAAACAACCGCTTACAAGTCCTCTCGACTCGTAAGAGGGAAAAATTCTCTTGTAAGATCCTTACGACTTACAAGAGAAAACCACACTTAGGAATCTTCACGATTCCTAAGGAGAAAAACCCACCTACGAGATCCTCTCGATCCGTAGGGAGAAAAGCCTCTATGAGACCCTCACGGCTCATAGAATTGAAAAGTCTTAGGCGGTAAACCTGAACCTGCGGCCTAAGACATCGCTACTTCCTGAGGAAGTCGGAATACTCTTTTTAGACATCCATCAACCATGGTTATTAAGACAGCCTCCTGACATTAAAAGAAAGAAGATGACAAAGAATATCCGTTCTACATTTGATCTGGCGTTCGTGACGCATTCATTTATGCACGGGCAGAAAACTCAGGACGAGAAATAAGAGAAGCTGAAATAAAAAGTTTCCATTCATATTGGCAAAAATTCTTACAATTATGAAAAGCGGTAAAAGGAAAATATTATTACAATGGAATGACTTCAGATCCGGGGCAGGGATTGAGGAATTCAAAAGTAAGGCCGTCCAAAGTTCTTCTGGCCTTTCTAATTATTCTTATGCGCAGCCTCTCGCGCTCCTCGGTGTCGATATCATCGGCAAGCCCTTCCGGCCTTCGATAAGCAGCAACGATCGTCGCTCGCTGAAAGATTTGATGTAGGATGTCAACGAGGTTGTTTCGTCGTTTCTTCGAAATCAGCCCCGTCAGGTATACTGAATGCACCTTGTCTTCGGCATCATCTAGCGCATTGAGTGGTAAGGCCTCGTGAAGACCTGGGAGTGCTCTCCATATTTCCCCCAGCACGACTTTCAAAAGGGCCGAACGACGAGGTAGCAGCCAGCCACCGCTGGCATTCAGGCGATCCATGACCTCTGCACATTGAGCGTCCGTAAACTCCTGGTTCTGTTGACGGCCCTATACACGGATATCCTCATAAGTGATGAACTCGTGCAAGCTGTATAGACGCACCGCCATAATACCTGAAGAAAACAATACAAGGATATTAACAAACAAGAAAATACAGAAAGTTAAAAGTTAAACTCCTTGAGAGTAATGCTCTGCAGACAGGAGCGATACCAGTCAAAATCAGTTATGAGGAGAATTTGAGGAAAATTCCCTGAGAATATTGAGAGCTCCGCTCTGGAAAAAAATGATATAATAATAATAATATTCTCAAGTGCCATATAATTTGGGAGGAGCAAAGCTCCATTAATTAAGAAGATATAAGAAAAATCTTTTATAGAGCAAAGCTCTATTAATGGAACCCTAACAGGATTCTCCTGAGTTCTCTTTGGACCTCTTTAGAGCAAAGCTCTGCTAAATGAAACCCTAAATGGGTTTTCTTTAGATCAGGGATCTATGGAGAGCAAAGCTCTATTAATCAGTTTTAATTTAATTTAATTTTATTTTATTTACCTACGATGGTTATGAGCTCTGGAGTTCTTGGAAAAAAAATCAAGAGCAAGGCTCTGAAAATTCTTAAGCAAGAGCAAGGCTCTGAGTCAAAATTCTTGAAGTGGTAAAGAATTTTTTGAGGACCAAAGGTCCTATTCATAGGCATCAATCGCCTCTTCAACTGCAGAAAGGTGCTGCGACGGTTCGGATTCTGTCACCGTTGCGCTTGCGTTTGGAGGCCACGTAAGCGCAGCGGTGGGGGGGCATTTGTTCCCCCAATCAGAGCAAGGCTCTGCTGGAATTTTGAAAATTCAAATTTTGAAGCAACGCTTCAGTTCCCGTGCACTGCGCGCAACGCGCCACGTGTCAGAAGTTGACACGGCAGCACAACACCCAAGGCAGTACGTCCAATCAGAGCAAGGCTCTTTAAAAAACATAAGCAACGTTCAACTGCGCAAGCGCACGGCAGCGCGACACGTGTCTGCGCAGTTGCGAAAGCACAACTGCGCAAGTGCACGGCTGCGCGACATGTGTCTGCGCAGTTGCGCAAGCGCACCGCTGCGCGACACGTGTCTGCGCAGTTGTGCAAGCGCTGTTGCGCAAACGCTTCACTGCGCAACACGTGTCACACGCTGGTGAGTTGCGCAACAACAGAGTGAAGATTTAAGGATATTTTTCTGTTCTTGTTTAAACAAGAAGATTTCTTCTGTAAAACAGGGGCCTTTGGATCAAAGATCCAACGGTGGGGAAAATTCCCCAAATCACTCAGAAAAGATCTTTTTAACAAATTTAACTGATTTTTGAGCACTAAAAAAAGGACCCCAGACCCCATTTCAAAGGGAGAGAAAAAATTGGATTAAAAAAAAAGAAGAAGAAGAAGAGAACTTCTTGAGAACACAAAGAAGAAGGTAAAAACCTTTGAAATAAGAGAAAATTCTCTTAGGAATAGATCATTGATCTAAAAGACAAGATTAGTGATCTTCAATAAATAAATAAATAAATAAAAATAATAAAAAAATAGTGCCTTGCACTTGCTAGGGAACCTCTGGTTCTCTGAGATAGAAGGAAAGAAAAGATTTTCTTTTCTTTCTTTTCTTTGATCTAAATTTAGATCATTAAAAAGTGCTCTGCACTCATTTTCTTGAATCTAAAAGATTCTTGGTGCTTTGCACTATTTGAAGGGCCAGGCCCAAATCAAAAGACCTAGCAGGCAAAAATAAATTGCAAAGCAATAAAAGGGCCGAGCCCAAATAAAATTGATGCTCTGCATCATTCATAAAGAACAGAGCCCAAAACAAATTGATGTCCTGCATCTTTTTTGGGCAAAGCCCAAATAAAAATAAAAGGAAATGCAAAAGCAATGTTGGACATTTTCTTTACTGGACTTAGCCCAATCGTGGCCATAAGTCCTTAAATTAAATCGGCTGAGCAAAATGGCTCTCATAAATCAATCTACATCCGGTTCGAGGGTACATCTCCGAACTCCTTTGACATCCATCGTTGTAATTCCTCAACGACGTCAAAGAGGTGACGGGTCCCAACGACCACACATCGATATGGACTGCGGGGTCCTTAAACTAATAATGGACCGAAACGTCCTTAAACTAATAATGGACCGAAACGTCCTTAAACTAATATCGGACCGAGACGTCCTTAAACTAATAATGGACCGAAACGTCCTTAAACTAATGATGGACCACTACGTCCCTAAACTGGCGATGGACCACCACGTCCCTAAACTGGAACTTGGACCACCACGTCCCTAAACTGGAACTCGGACCACCACGTCCCTAAACTGGCACAATAGAGCCCAAATGCTCTTTTATCGGATCTAAACGGTCCCGTTAAGTTGATCTTAGTCTCAAACTGGACTAACGTATCCTTAACAAACATTTAAGTTGATCTTAGCCCCAAACATGGCTAACGTATCCTTAAATATTCAAATGGATTATAAAACTCCCAATCAACTCTGGTTCGAGGGTACATCTCCGAGCTCCTTTGATACATGTCGTTGTAATCCTTCAACGACGTCAGAGAGGTGACGAGTCCCGATGGCCATACATTAAATTAATCATTACGTTGAGTTGATCTTATTCTAAAACAGGACTAACGTATCCTTGACGAACGTTTAAGTTGATCTTAGCCGCAATGCGACTAATGCATCCTTAGACTGAAAACACCAAACCCAAATCTAAGTAAATACGGATTTGGACTAATCCACGTCCTACGGGCGACGGCATTACTCAGTCTCCGTATACAATCCACGGGCAACCACAAACAAAATGAACACACACGACACGAAGTGAAATTCTGGAGAAGGAGAAAGTTGTTACCGCGAGGCGGTAGCGTAATTAACTGCAGGGGCTTGCGCCTGCAGGGAAGAGCGTCCCCACAATCAAAAACCCTCACCCCGAGGGGGAATCTGACGAAGTCTGCTACATCGGCCGCATCCGTCTAAACCTCCGATACACGGTGCCATAAATCAACTTGGCATCTTCGGAGAGATAGACGGATAAAACCAAATAGCATCTGCCCTGAATCTCAGGCACAGACGTCCTAAAGTCCAGGCCGCCGTTCGGAGGGGAACAGGCATCAACCATGCCCGATTTAAAATTTAGCCATGCCGAACAACCCTAAATGAGATCTTAAACTAGAGATTAGACGAAAACAAGCATGTTAAACACTTTAACACTAAGTGAGAGGGATTACAACCTTTGTAGATCCGGTCCTTCACTTCTAAAGCTCCGTGTTGAGGTCCCTTCACTGCGATCATCGTGCATCCGGACTCTAGAGAGGCTCCATGAAGAGAATGATGCAAACTTGCTTCCGATCTTCGATAACTAAGATGATCTACCTTGAAGTTTCCTTAACCCAAGCTCTCACTCACTAATGATGTGAACACCCTCATCTATATGGAAAGGGTAGATGAGGATGATGAAATAGGATTTTTGCTCTCATTTGTTTTCTTATTCTCACTCACTTTCATCACAAAATGAAAACCTAGAAATCTTTCTCAAAGCTCAAGGTTGAAGATGAAGAAGAAAATGAATTAATTCCTTTTGTGATGAATAAGAAAAATGTTAATATGATTATAAATGTAACCATGGTCAAGGATGACAAGGATAACTCATGTAGAGATTTAACTAGGGCTAGAGTTTGGGTTGGGTTAAAAAATGAGTCACTTAAAATATCAATCATAATATCTTAGCACAAAACAAAAGAAAACCTTCTAGAAACTTCTAGAAAAGTTTAACCCAAATCAAACCCTAACCATGTTTAATCTCCACTAATCATGTTGCAATATTATATACCACATATATAATATTTATTGTAACAAAATAAAATAATACAATTAACATATATCGCATATATATCAATGTATTACCCGAGTGAGAAAAAGAATCTGTTAGTGGGCTAATATTAGTTAATGTAATTTAATATATCATATATATTATTATACATTAAATTATCGAATCAACACTTGATCCGACAATCCGGCTATATCGAATATAACCGACTAATATATCATGTACCGATTCATCGAATCAACACTTGATCCGATGACCCGGCTGATATCAAATATCGCAAGAATCTACTACGGTATCTCATATCGCATTATCCTCGGTCCTGCACATATCACATATGTGCCCCTACTCCGTTTTGCCTGAGTCAAGAAACCTCTGTGTAGGACTCTAAAGAATCGTGAATACGCCGGTAGCAGGTGATGATCATATCAAACACCCACAAGCTGCGAGCGGTCAGCTAAACGTAACAGCCACCCAGGTATTGAGCGATCAGAAGATCAAAAAGCAATCCTGTACATTCTCCTGCTAATCCAATCAGTAACACTCCCGTACAGTCCGGTCTCGTCGTCTGATATGTCGCATATCTCGCCTAGGGGTTGTATACGTCAGACCCCAGTAGCTTGATAAGTCGTGTCGATATGAGGTCTATAACAGTTCGAGAAACTACTGATAACACTTACCAGTAAATCTCAGCAACCCTGACTAGGGATTTCCAGTTATAGCCAATCGATCACAGCACAACATCAACTCCCTATACCGGGAGAGACGAATCCTCTCCTATCGCTCATTGCCTCCATGTGATTCGGGACTGTACCCAAAAGCCACCTTTTTGCACGCCCTCTTGGACGTGGTATGATGGAAATCAAAGCACAGTGGGAATCACACAAGACTCTATGACGATCTCGGGTCTACAGACTAACCTGTACCAGTGCCACCGGAGAACTGCCATCTGACGTGAGGTATAATACCATCTGGGAGTTCTCGGCGAGTCCGTCCAGTGTACCCAGTCTCTACTGAGCACCCGTACACCATTCTTGATGTCAAACACCGATGGATATGGGATCATCCATCGCCCATCATATGGGTCAAGATGCGTATACACTAGTCTATTCTGGTGTATCGATGCCCTGTCTCGATACACCCTAGACTAGGAACAGTTATAGGATGTACTCGTCGACTACCGTGGCCCCACTAGTATGATCTCATCATAGTCCCAGTAGTCAAGTACATATCCTAAGGGCTTTATCAACATGTAATAGAGAGACAATCAGAGTACATGTTAAGATAAAGTACAACCAGATAGCATACTATCATGTCGAGCAAGAAAGTCCTCCCTATATATATCCAAGCATCCATTACAATATACATCGTATGTACAGTAATGGCCTCTAGGGCATACATATAACTAACAATCTCCCACTTGCACTAGGGCCATCTGTTGTGGTATCACATACCCAACAATTAGCCGTGGTTGAAGTATCTCATACTCAACCATCCCATAAAAGTCTCTACTGGGAAAAAAGGCCTTTGTGAGTGGATCCGCGCTGTTCCTCTGTGTCTACTCTCTTAACCTGGATCTCCCTGGAGATCAACCATCTCCATGATCAGGTGATACTGTCTAAGAATTATATCTGGATTTCTGATGAGACGGTAGTTCCTTGGCTAAACCCACTACTCCATTGTCACACAATGGTAGGAACGAAGTTCATCTCATGAACCTATATGTATCCAGACTGCCTCTTTGGTAGCATCTTTGGTAACGATGTATCTTGCCTTTAATCGTCTAGTATGTCACGGTATCTAGCTTGGAACTCTTCCAACGTACCGTTCCTCCACTGAGGGTAAAGACAATGCCTGCGACTGACATTCAGTCATCCTTACCACCCTGGAACCATTTCAGTGATTCTCCTCAGGATCGATTGATACCATCTCACTACAACTAGTGAGTATCCTAACATCCAATTAGATCTATCTCATATATCCAAAACCCAGGATTTAGGAGGCATCATTTTGATCCAATATGGAGAATTCTTGTGATAAGCGGAGATTAACCGAGCGTAGCATAGGAAACTACTTCCCTATCAAGAGAATGTCATCCACGTACTCTACGAGGATCACCACCATACTCTCTACTACCTTTTTGTAAATACAGGTTCATCTATCATTTTGATGAAGTCAAACTCTTTGACTACCACATCAAAACAGGCGTTCCAACTCAGCGATGCCTGCTTTATCACATAAAACATCTTGCACACGTTTCCGCTGCTCCCACTATCTACGAAGCCCTCTTGCTGTGTACTTATAGACGCTCTCATCTAAAACATCATTTAGAAAAGCAGTCATGACACCCAACCACCAGATATCGTAGTCATGGTATGTAGCAGTGGCAAGTAGGATCTGGATGGACTTAAGGATAGCTTTGAAAGTCTCAACTTTTCCATGTACACCAAGTAATCTTCTCAAGATATACTTGCTCCTGATGGGGATTTAACCCTTCAGATAAAGCAACCAAAGTCCATACTTTGTTGGTGTATAAGGTTTCCATCTCAGATCGCTAAGCATCCAGCCATTCTTACAGAGTCCCACTCCTGATGGCCTGCTCGAAACTAGTTGGGTCATCATCTCATGATGCAATCTTCGCTCCCATTGTCATAGAGAAACCGAAGTATCTCTCTGGTGGGTGAGGAACCCTACTAGATCGGCGGAGAGGCTGAGGTTCGTTAGAATCTATTGAATCCTTTGGTTCTACCAAATCATCTGCTGTAGTTTGTATAGCTGGAACTCCTTCCAGTTCTACCTCATGACCACTAATTTTTCCACAAGAAATTCCCTTTCACAAAGGTGTCATGTTGAGAAACAAAACATATTTTGTTCCTCGGTTAGGTAGAAAATATTCCCTTGCGTATGCTTGGGATATCAACAAACTTCCACAGATCTGACTTTGCCTCGAGCTTGTCCGAATTTTGCTTTTTAGACATAGGCCGGACAACCCCAATCTTAACTTACTTAAGATATGAGCTCTTCCCATTCCATATCACATATGAAGTGGTAGGCAACTGATTTGATTTGAACCCTATTCAATAGGTATGCAGCTTCTTAAGTGCATCACTCCCAAAAGGAAATAGGAAACTCAGTAGTACTCATCATAAAGCACACCATATCACATAGGGTGATTTGCTCCGTCCCAATATACCATCGTACTATGGTGTATACGAAGGAGTAATGCTGAGAGAGAATCTCATTCTCCTTTAGAATAGTCCAGGTATTCCATGCTCAAGTATTCTCCTCCCTGATCTCATCAAAGGATATAATACTTATACCCATTTTGGTTCTTTACTTCTAACTTATATTCTGTGAATATCTCAAAAGTTTCGGACTTGTGTTTCAACAGGAATATATGTCTGAATCTTGAGAGATCATCAAAGAATGTAATGAAGTATAAAGAACCGGTCTTAGCATGTGTAAACAGGGGACCTTCATACATCTGCATGTATCAATCCCAAGAGTTCACTAACTCTTTCTCTGTTTCCAATAAACAGAGTTGTGGTCATCATATCTTTGTAACATGACTGGCAAGTTTCACAAGATGTAAATTCAAACAGATTTAAATATGCATCTAAATGTAACTTCAGCTAGTCGGGTCGCATTGATATGACCTAGTCTATAATACCTCAAGAAGGATTCGTTCATTTCTGAACTCTTCATCTTGTGTGTGTTCTGTATACTAAGAACTGTAGTTTGATTTAGAACATCAATGCTTTTAGATAACGTGCCTGAACCGATCAACTCTTGATATAGGAAATGTTCAAAACATTATCCAACAATACAAAATTATATCCTTCTTTACTAATAAAGAGAGTCATATGATGTTGTATATCAGGTTCGGTATCTAATAGCATTCGTTCAGAATCAATGTATTCTGATAATACATGGTGATAGTTACCAACAGACTTGGCTGCAACACTTGCACCGTTTCTATCTCATGAAATTTATCACCCGTTCTCAGTTCTCTACCTATCTGTAGCCCATGTACCAAATTACATATATGGGATCCCGATCCGGTATCAAATACCCAGGACGTAAAGAATATTGAGAAACAGTTCTGTGTAATGAACACACCCGAAGAAGATGCATCAACATGAACTTTCTTCGTTTGGGCGGCACGGGAATTCTGGTAATCCCCAATTTCCTGCTCTGTCTTATAACAATTATAAGTTGGAGCGGGACCAACATTCCCCAGCTCAGTATAACAAGCGGGTTCGGTCAATTCATCCATATTATTATCTTGATTAAGGCGTGATATGGTCGCTACCTGGAGAGAGAGAGAAGAAAACACTCAGCGTATGCTCTTGCAAGATTAGATTGGTTATCTAATATATTTAATCAGGATGTCTCCCACTGTTTTAGTCAAATCTTCCTTCAAACCCAAAAAGGAAAGACTAGCCGGGATTAATTACACGCTACAAGTTCGCCAATCTTTCAGCCAGGCCAGTGTCGGTACTTTGAGGGAGGTGCCCCGTGCTTTCGCACAGACCTAATTAAAGTAAACCTCATTTTCCCAGGGGCGTAACCCTGTTAACACCTTTCTAGACATCTACTTGATCGGCTAATTGTAATGTGTAAAACTCTCCCAGGAGTAACTCTTACTCGCAGCGGGTATCGGGATCCAACTATCTCATAGAAGGTATGCAATCTCATTGCAAATTTCAACACTTGAAATTCCCAATAATATTTTGCCCCAAGCGATCTATGACCTTGACTAAGTCAACAAACTATAGACCGCAAGTAAAGTTCAACCCGTCATTTCCCGATTGAATTAAACCCACCTGCACGACCCTTGACTAAGTCAATAAAGCCGCACGACTACCCTAATCCAATCGCATCATATGCTTTGCAGATAAGCACTAATCAGCTACCATACACTACGCCTTGACTAAGTCAACAAACGCAGCACGAATACTAACTATTACTTATCTGAAATGATGGAGGGCTACGATAGGTATTTAAGAAAACCTTTTGCGTAATGAACTTTATATCGTTGTAGAATCGAGTGATTTTAAATGGAGTGTTTTTGAGGCTTTTCTAGTTTTGCTAAAGAGGTCACTCCCAGTGAAGGGATCGTCGGCTCTTTCCTCATCAAATAAGGTGCAGGATATTTCACAAATACCACTATGCAAAGCAAAAACTATAGAAGCAATCAAAAGACAAACCGAGTATGCAGCATCTGCTAGATTCGCTAAAGAGGTCACTCCCGGTGAAGGGATCTCGGCTCTTGCCTTATCGAATAAGGTGCTGGATGTTCTACAAGGAACACCGCTATGCAAAGCAAAAACTAGAGCTACCAGTTTTTAAACAAGTTTCTACAACATCTTTAGGTTTCTTTTATTTTATTAATCTCCTTAATAAAGTCCCATTTTAATATGCTTCACAAGCATCAGATATGAAACAAAATCAACAATATATAATATATATCTCATATATATAATATAAACATTCGTCTCAAGCAGTAATATGATCTCATCACAGAACATTGCAGTAGAAGAACATATATGAAATATTGGATATATTAGGACGTCCGTGTTTTCAATACGAGCCTGTATAAAACACGGATCTCACGGTCGCGATGAATAGCCAAACCCACATCCCTAGACCCCTACGAGAGCGGCAAGCAACACTGCCAATTCTAGGGTTAGGAGACCCGGTCTCGACTCCTCGAGATGGTCTCCCACTGGACCCTAGAACCCGGTTACTTGTGCTCCCCGCCTTGGGTCTACCTAATGCGGAAAAATAAATAATATACAATGGTGACATCATTCTCAGCCCGGAAGTGCCCCAATAAAAGAATATTACATACAAATAAATTTTACATGAATGAAAATGAAAAACTCTCATCTCACATAAAAACCCCGGCTATTCAAAACACGACGATCCAATATAACATATCACAGCAACACATAATATCTCATATCATCAACATAAGTAAGTATGCATACACCGATTGTCGTTGATGTATAGCAACGAAAACCGGCGATACAACTACATACTACACTTACGGTCACAGAAAAGAAAGTGTAAAACTACAACAGTTGGAATCCGCAACCTTCTTAGATATCGCATACCTAACCAAATGAATTCCTTAGACATCGCATGCCTAACAATTATAAACCCCGCATTTTAGTCTTACTATCGAAAACACTTTTCAATATCTAGTCGGGAAATTCAACAAGATTCCCGACATCATGATCGAATGCTCGTCGCAAACTTTAGTAGACGGCCGCACCCCCAGATGCCTCGACGAAGTGCACCAAGGCGGAACACCACTGCAGCGAGCACCCGAACGGATGCTTTTGGCGATAGGGTTCTCCTACAGTCACTTGGTCGGGGCTATGGGGCGTGGCTGTCTATTAAGTTTACCCGCCGAGTATCCACGTACGCTACGTGATTGCGATGGACTTTTGATCACATCAAAATTCCATGGCAACTGATCAATTGAGACTGAACTGCTAGATTTATAACATTCAAATTAATTATCTCATAACTACATGTGGATTCCAAATATTGTATCACATTCCATATAAATAGACAATGTTAAACTTTCCGATCGAATAATCAAACACCAAGATTTCCCTAATAGTTCTCAACACTTGAAATTAGTTTAAAAACATCCATCACATGCCACAGTACCAATGGTCCAGCCGTAGAAGGGTCAAGCCAACGCCTCACATATGGCACGCCGTACTGCCCCAAACCCTAAGGTTTAGAGGCAGTTCAAGACGGTCACATAATCGAGTTAAGGTTTGTGTTCTTCTAGAGGGTCCACCGCGTTACTAGCACGACTTAGAACGTTCTAAAACTACGGAAAAATCCAACGCTTCGAAATTTTCCGGCAGGGGAAAAAGTGAGTTATTGATATCCGTTCGAACTTTTTAACACGTTCTAAAAAATATCTGGAAAAAGTTAAACGAAGTTAAACTTTCCGATCGAATCAACGAATACAAAAGATCTCCAGAAAACTCAACACTTGAGTAAAATTAAAAATTCTCAGAAAGAAGAAAAAGGACCTAAGAATAAATATATGAAGTACCAGGGACCAAATCATAATTTTGGCCGCGGAACCGCCGCCGAGCCCTTGGTTTGGCCGCGGTTCCGCGGTCACGTGAGCGCATTAATGGGCCGTACTTCACAGTAATTCTTAGATTTGCCTGCTTAGTTTTCTGAGGATTTTTAATACAGAAAAATCAACATTTTTGAAAATTGTCCAGACAGGGGGTCTTTTGCGGGGTTTCGGGGTTCGATCGGACTTTTGACTTCGTCTACACATCGCCTAATGCTCTAACTTGGTTCTGATACCACTGTAGGGTTACTAGGCACTCTAACAAGGTTCTATAAGGCATCAACCATGCCCGATTTAAAATTTAGCCGTGCCGAACAACCCTAAACGAGATCTTTAAACTAGAGATTAGGCGAAAACAAGCATGTTAAACACTTTAACACTAAGTGAGAGGGATTACAAGCTTTGTAGATCCGGTCCTTCACTTCTGAAGCTCCGTGTTGAGGTCCCTTCACTGCGATCATCGTGCATCCAGACTCTAGAGAGGCTCCACAAAGAGAATGATGCAAACTTGCTTCCGATCTTCGATAACTAAGATGATCTACCTTGAAGTTTCCTTAACCCAAGCTCTCACTCACTAATGATGTGAACACCCTCATCTAAATGGAAAGGGTAGATGAGGATGATGAAATAGGATTTTTGCTCTCATTTGTTTTCTTATTCTCACTCACTTTCATCACAAAATGAAAACCTAGAAAGCTTTCTCAAAGCTCAAGGATGAAGATGAAGAAGAAAATGAATTAATTCCTTTTGTGATGAATAAGAAAAATGTTACTATGATTATAAATGTAACCATGGTCAAGGATGACAAGGATAACTCATGTAGAGATTTAACTAAGGCTAGGGTTTGGGTTGGGTTAAAGAATGAGTCACTTAAAATATCAACCATAATATCTTAGCACAAAACAAAAGAAAACCTTCTAGAAACTTCTAGAAAAGTTTAACCCAAATCAAACCCTAACCATATTTAATCTCTATTAAAATCATGTTGCATTAATAACCATATCATGTTACAATATTATATATCACATATATAATATTTATTGTAACAAAATAAAATAATACAATTAATATATATCGCATATATATCAATGTATTACCCGAGTGAGAAAAAGAATCTTTTAGTGAGCTAATATTAGTTAATGTAATTTAATATATCATATATATTATTATACATTAAATTATCGAATACACACTTGATCCGACAATTCGGTTATATCGAATATAACCGACTAATATATCATATACCGATTCATCGAATCAACACTTGATCCGATGACCCGGCTGATATCAAATATCGCGAGAATCTACTACGGTATCTCATATCGCATTATCCTCGGTTCTGCACATATCACATATGTGCCCCTACTCCGTTTTGCCTGAGTCAAGAAACCTCTGTGTAGGACTCTAAAGAATCGTGAATACGCCGGTAGCAGGTGATGATCATATCAAACACCCACAAGCTGCGAGCGGTCAGCTAAACGTAACAGCCACCCAGGTAATGAGCGATCAGAAGATCAACAAGCAATCCTGTACATTCTCCTGCAAATCCAATCAGTAACACTCCCGTACAATCCGGTCTCATCGTCTGATATATCGCATATCTCGCCTAGAGGTGGTATACGTCAGACCCCAGTAGCTTGATAAGTCGTGTCGATATGAGGTCTATAGCAGTTTGAGAAACTACTGATAACACTTACCAGTAAATCTCAGCAACCCTGGCCAGGGATTTCCAGTTATAGCCAATCGATCACAGCACAACATCAACTCCCTATACCGGGAGAGACGAATCCTCTCCTATCGCTCATTGCCTCCATATGATTCGGGACTGTACCCAAAAGACACCTTTTTGCACGCCCTCTTGGACGTGGTATGATGGAAATCAAAGCACAGTGGGAATCACACAAGACTCTATGACGATCTCGGGTCTACAGACAAACCTGTACCAGTGTCACCGGAGAACTGCCATCTGACGTGAGGTATAATACCATCTGGGAGTTCTCGGCGAGTCCGTCCAGTGTACCCAGTCTCTACTGAGCACCCGTACACCATCCTTGATGTCAAACACCGATGGATATGTGTCACGACCCAAAGTTTGGCCCGTGAGTGGCACTTAACCACGTAACGTCTACAGGCGTAACGCGACTAAGTAAGCCGAAGACCCAGAAATCAAACCAGTAAAAGTATAGGGTGTTAGAACATTTAATAGAAACATTTGTTAAACTGATAAGAAAACCTTAAGTAGACAATCACCACAATAACAATATACGACGCCGCAGCGAAGAAAAGGGCAATAAGTGGAAAACATCACAGACAGATAAAACTGCATAAGTAAAGTCAGCTCACAACGAGCTCGACACCAGAGCACAAAATAATATACATCGTCCTCACAACTGGTCTCTAAGTCAATACATAAGTGGTAGATGGAGAGTACTAGATACAACAATGTACATAACTGAAAGATAAACAGATACCGCACAAAACCCACCTATCAGCAAAAGAGCTAGTACGCCAACTGTAGGGGTATCTGTGTCAAAAGATGCAAGAAAGCAGCCTGCCGCAACTACTCCGAAGGGCAACCTGCAAACACTGTGGCACAACGGGGGTGAGTTGCCAACTCATGAGTAGTAGATAACATATAAAGGTAATCGCGAGTATGCATGTGCTGTGATACTCTAACATATGCCAACAGATAACATCTAGATAATGATCTATATGAGCAGTAATCATGCATCAAGTACGATCTAACAACATCTCTAAATGATAAGCAGGGTATGCAATAATCATGCATAGCATGTGAAATCAAATGACATCTATATAGGATAAACAAGGTATGCAATAATCGTGCATAGCATGTGAAATCAAATGACATCTATATAGGATAAGCAGGGTATGCAATAATCGTACATAGCATGTGTACTCTATCAGGTACAACAGATACAGGATGTGATGTAAAATACTGAATGCTGAGCATGGGGATAATAATATCTACACGGAATATCAACGTGGAAAATAATCGGTGTCCATCCATATGCCCAAATCCTGTAAATCTCATAAAATCGTGAGTGCCCAACATCGGCACTCAAAATATCAAGAAATACTCGTGTCCAGCATCGACACACAAATCCTCATATATCGGGCATCCGTCAGTCCGGGTCAGCCCACGGGCTCCATCTGCGGTATCGGCCCTCGGCCCCGGCAGTACGAGTCGTCCCGTATCCATCTATCGACTCTGGTCAGTATTCTCCGGATAACCGCCAGGTCCAACCAATCACAGGTAGGTAGTGGTCCCACTGCCAGGCTCACCGTCTAGCTACACAGCAGATCCGTTCTCGTCCCGGGGTACCATACCGGGTCCACCATGTACCCGTAATCGGCCTCATCCAACTCCTCAATTCGGGTTCACATATCACACGTCTCAGAACCGAGAAAACGCATGGTGGACGCACTGAAATATCATATCAAGGAAAACCGGGTTTTTAAATAATTACATATTCTCTTTTGAAATTTCCACGGTTCCCAAATCTAGAAATAATATGGAAACAACATATCTCAATGTGTAAATCTATGCAAATATGAAGATATCAATATATGTGTGCAAGTATATAGTGTGCATGTGCGCAGATATGAAGATATCAATATATGTGTGCACTGGTATGACTATATAGTGTGCATGTGCGCAGATATGAAGATATCAATATATGTGTGCACTGGTATGAGTATATAGTGTGCATGTGCGCAGGTATGAAGATATCAATATATGTGTGCACTGGTATGAGTATATAGTGTGCATGTGCGCAGGTATGAAGTGTTAGTTATATGTATGCCCTAGAGGCCATTACTGTACATTGGATGTATATTGTAGTGGATGCTGGGACATATATAGGGAGGACTTTCTTGCTCGACATGATAGTATGCTATCTGGTTGCTCTTTACCTTAACGTGTACACAGATTGTCTCTCTATTACATGTTGGTAAAGCCCTTAGGATGTGTACTTAACTACCTGGACTATGATGCGGATCATACTAGTGGGGACATGGTAGTCCATAAGTACATCCTTCAAAGTCCCTAGTCGTGGGTGTATCGAGATGGGGCATCGATATACCAGAGTAGACTAGCGTATACCTTCTCGACCCATACAGATGGGCGATGGATGATCCCATATCCATCGGTGTTTGACATCAGAGATGATATAGGGTGCTCAGTAGAGACTGGGTACACTGGACGGACTCGCCGAGAACTCCCAGATGGTATTATACCTCACGTCAGATGGCAGTTCTCTGGTGACACTGGTACAGAGTAGTCTGTTGACCCGAGATCGTCATAGAGTCTTGTGTGGTTCCCACTGTGCTTTGATTTCCATCTTACCACGTCCAAGAGGGCGTGCAAAACGGTGGTTTTTGGGTACAGTCCCGAGTCACATGGAGGCAATGAGCGATAGGAGGGGATTCGTCTCTCCCGGTATAGGGAGTTGATGTTGCGCTGTGTTCGATTGGCTATTGTTAGTGTATATGCCCTAGAGGCCATTACTGTATCATACTAGCTTGTATATTACTTAATGGAAGCTTGGGATATTCACAGTTGTATATACAATCTTGCTCGAAATGGTAGTATGCTACTTGGTTTGTCTCTGCTTTAATATGTGCATGTGTTTCTTTTAGCATATTGCTGGTATACATATTAGTAGAGCCCTTAGGATCTTTGCTTGATTACCAGCGTTGTGATGGCGCTCGCACTCGTGGGAGCTGGGTAATCTATAAGCACATCCTTATACAGGTCCCTGGTCGTTGGACTATCGAGACAGGGCATCGATACTCCGGAGTAGACTAGCGTATGCGCTTCTCATCCCAGTGTGGGAGACGGTCTGTCCCACAGCCGTTAGTACGTCGTACTTGGGATAGTATGCGGGTGCTCGTTAGGTTACGAGTACACTGGACAGGACTCGTTGGGAACTGTTGGTTGGTAATATACCTATCGTCAGTTATCAGTTCCCAGGTGACATGAGTACAGCTTAGTCCGCTGACTTGACACTGTCACTTCGCCTCGAGTGTGTTCCCACTGCACTTTGATTACTACCCTACCACGGCTCAAAGGAGCTGTGCAAACAGGTAGTCTTTGGGTGCAGTCCCGAAGCACTTGGAGGCAGTGACGGTTAGACAGGATTCGTCTCTCCCGGTATTGGGGGTTGACATCGCGCTGTGTCTAGGAGAGCCATTACACGAGTAGTCCCTGGCCAGGGCAAGCGAGATATACTGGTAGGTTTCCAGTGTTATCTCAGGGTGTTCTGGGCTACACTCCGACACGACTTGTACCGCTATTAGGGGACTGACGTTCACCGCCCCCCTAGGCCCGCCATGCGATGTATCAGACGAACAGACCGGACTGTACGGAGACTGTCACATACAGGCTCAGTAGGAGTGCAGATGGGGTTCACCTCGTCAGTCTTCTTATCGACATCTACCTGGGGACCGTTACGTACAGCTAGTGCCGCTTGCGGTCTGTGGTTAAACCCACTGCCAGCGTAGTGTCGAGTCTTTAGAGTCCCACACAGAGAGCTATTCGCCTTTAGGCAAAACGAGTAGAGGTCGCATGGTTTTGCGACAGGGTTCGTTCGCATCCGCGCACTTGTGCACGTTTGCTGTCCGGACAGTTTATACTAGCGGGCTTTGGTTTAAGCCGGATCCTAGTATATGATTTGAGATTGGTTTTTCTCATTGTGTTCGTGTTCCTCGGATCACGAATGCGGGTGCGTATGCACGGTTGCTTGAGATTGAGGGAGAGGACCTTGTTTAGGGTTAATGACTATTGTCATTTTATTAACCCTATTGTTTTTGTGTGTATTATTGTTAATTAATAATTAGCTTAATTATTGTGCATGGTTGTTGTTGTTGACACTTTGACTTTGTTGACTTGTTGACCAAGTTGACAATTTGACCATGATCATTTCATTTGGAAGATGCTCTTTGATTCTTGCAATTTGCATTAATAATGAAATGATAATGGTCACCTCTTGATTAAACCATGACAATTTTCTTGCTAATTAATTAATTAAAATAACTCACACATATTAGTGAGAATGGCTCACTATTTTCTCATTCTCTCATTTTCTTTTCTCTCTCTTGCTCATCCTCTCCCTCAAGCTCTCTCCCTCTCATGTGTTGAGAAACAAAAAGCTTGAGAAAAACCCTCTCTTGATCTTCTCTACTCACTTCTAGGGTTCAAGTCTTAGCATTTCTTGCACTCTAGTTACTCCTAGCTTGGAGTTGAAGCTAAAGGTGGTGGCTTTCGGGTGGATCCTTCTTTGACGGGAGAAGACAAGCAAGGTGATCCTTTTCTACCATACCTAGGAGCAAGGAGAGAAGGACTAAAGACCAAAGGTATAATCTTTCTACAACTTTGTTAGTTGTTAGTTTACTTTAGCTAGTTTTAGTTTAGCAAAGATCCTCACAAGCATAGTCCATGTTGCCTAAGTCATTAAAAATCCGATTTTTATTATGTTTTCCGCCTCCCGTAAGCACCGGGATGGGCAACACGGACTTACAGTGGTATCAGAGCCTAACTAAACTCAAACTAGCTAGGTAGTAAAGTGTAGCGAAGTTTCGAAACCGAAAAATCCAAAAACCGAACTTTGAAAAACCCTAGTTTCTGTTGAAATTTTTTCTGCTCAAAATAGAAAACTTTTTATTTGTAAATTCATCTCAGGGTTTTTTAAAAACACCCATGAAAAACGAGACAGAGAATCATCCAAACCGCCGCGCTTCCGCCGCACGAGGTAGGCTCGTGCCGCGGAAGCGCCGCGGTTTGATGTCTTCACTGCATCGTTTTTCGTGCAGTGTCTTTCTGTATTGTTTTTGGGATTTTTAGGATATATATTATATGCCCAGATTTTCCAGAACTAAAATTTGCTTTTGCGGGCCTATAAATCCGTATTTTTCGGAACTTCACTACGCTTTAACTACATCGGTTATATCTGTAATGCTTGCATGTATTGAACGTCGGCTAATCGCTATAAGACGATTAGTCGGGGTTATACATGATCTGTGTTTGTTGTTGGTTTGTGGATATGAATGGATTGGATTGTCGCGGGTGAATAGCCGGGTTGGATGTGAGATGAGCGTTGTTTTTCTTTCATTCATTTGTAACATGTAAATTGATGTAATAATATTCTTTGTATGGCCGCACAACCGGGTCGGGGTTGTAGCCGTCATTGTATAATTCTTTTTACTGTTTTTGCTCCTAGGATAGACCCATGGAGGGGGTGCACAAACTACCGGGTACTCGAAGTGCCGAGTGGCCTACTCACGGTGGTGAGGGAGGTTGCTTCGCTTCGGGTGCTTGGCGGGTAGTTTGCCGCACCCGTAGGGGTCTTGGGTGGGGTATTGGCTATTCACCGCGACCGTGTAATCCGCTTTGCGTTGCAGGCTCGAACGCATTGCGGATTCCTAGTATATCCAATGTATTCATCTGTGATCTGTAATGTCTATCATTGCGATATATTTATATATAATAACTATTTAGGCGTTGCTTATGTTTTACAGCCGCGCTAGCCCAGCCCCCGCTCTGTCGTTAGTTAAGTAACCTAACGGGTGATGACGGGGCCCCGTGGCGAATGCGAATGGCATAAGCGTACGTCATATTTTGGTTGTTTTCTGCAATGGTAGGATTAAATGATGGGACGCATTAAAAGAACTAATGCAAGAAATAAACCAAGTAAAAGTCGATTGGAACACTTTGAAAACCACTCGGTTCTTTTTCAAAACTAAACTTTTAAACGCGGAGCTTGAACCACTCCTTTTAAAAGCTATCTCGTTCCATCGATTATATCAAGTTCACTACGTTCACGGTTTCGCCAAAACCATCCGTAGCCCTCCATCATTTCGGTTAAATATTCGGTAGTATTCAAGCTATGTATTTTGACCTCACGCCAAGGCATAGTGATTGGTAGCTACCGGATATTTATCTGTTGCATAGATAGAATGCGTTGATTTGAGACAGTCGTACTGCCGTTTTGGCCTACGTCAAGGGTAGGTACGGGTGGGTTCAAATTAACCAGGATAATGATGGGAAGAACTTGACATGTGACTTATGACATTTTGACCTCACGCCAAGGTCATAAGAGCATGGGGCAAAAATCCACATCGGGAGTTTCATAAGTACTGAAACTTGCTAGCGTTGCATACCATTTGGAGTGTGATAATTCTGGTAGGATTCCTTCGGTTTTATCACGCGATGATATTTGGATCCCGATCCTACTGTGAGTATATGCTACTCCTCGGGAAAACTCTCACTTAACGATCAATGCTATAAACCTAGTAGGTGCCTAGAAAGGTGTTAGCGGGGCTACGCCCACAGGGAAAAGAGGTTACTTAATTAAGGAACTTCGCGAAAGCGTTGGAAAACCTCCCTCGAAGTACCGACACTGGCCTGGCTGAACGGTTAAGCAAGTATTGTACGGTGAGAATGATCCCGGCTAATCCTTTTCTTTATGGTTTGAGAAGGGATTCGAGAGACAGTGGGAGCCATCCAGTTTAGACAAACTAAAAACCACTCTAAACTTGCAAGAGCATCATGCTAAAGTGTTTCTTTTCTCTCTCCTAATTGCAGCGACCATTCAAGATGACCGGACTTAAGTTACTATTAGATAAAAACATATTGACAGGGCCAAACTACAAAGATTGGCTCAGGAATGTCAAGATGGCTATCACTTATGACAAGCTGGGGTATATACTTACCACCAAAGCTCCCCCTGTCCCAGGTCCCACCTCCAGCGTCGCGGATGTAGAAATCCGTAAGACATGGGAGATAGATTGCGCGAGGGCCAGATGCCTCGTACTAGCCTCGATGGACAACGACCATCAGAGGAGGCACGAGAATATGGACCTAGAGTCCATATTTCTCCATACAAAAGAACTGTATGGAGAGCAGTCTCGTATCGCAAGATACGAAGTGTCGAAGAAGCTCTTTTCGGCAAGGTTGGCCGTCGGATCATCGGTAGCGGACCACGTGCTTAAGATGATCGGCTACATAGAGGAGCTCGCGGACCTTGGGACCACGTTGGAGAATGAACTCTATACTGATCTGATTCTCCAGTCCCTTCCTTCCACTTACGCCCAGTTCATTCTTAACTTCAACATGCAAGGAAAGGAGGTTGAACTTGCCGAGCTTCTGAACATGTTGAGGACTGCTGAGGGCACCCTACAGAAGGGTAGGGAGACATCCACTTTGTTTGTAGGAGGATCTTCCTCTTCTAGGTCCAGGGCGAAAGCCAAGGGCAAGAAGAAGAAAGCCCCCGCCAAACCAAGAGGCGGTGTCGGTAAAGTGGATACGAAGGGAAAGGGTAAAGCAACAAAGGTAGCGGGGAAGCTGGTGGGGAAGGAAGAATGCTTCTATTGTCACAAAAGTGGCCACTGGAAACAAGATTGCAAGGCTTGGAAAGCCAGAACACAGGATTTGAAGCGAGTTGCAGCTTCAGCTTCAGGTGTGTATGTTATTGAAAACTGTCTATCAATAAACTCTACATCCTGGGTATTGGATACCGGATCAGGATCTCATATCTGTAATTCTTTGCAGGCGTTGAGAAAGCGTAGAGTTTTGAAGGCAGGTGACATGACCCTCAGAGTTGCGAACGGTGCTAGCATGGATGCAGAGGCCGTGGGGGACTATCACCTGGGATTATCAGATGGACACTTTTTGGTTTTGCGTAGTTGTTATTATGTACCAAATGCAACTTGTAATATCATTTCTGTATCTTTATTATCTAAAGAAGGTTATGAATTTGCATTTGTAAGTAATGTAGTGAACATTCACCTTAATCAAGTTTTGATTGGGTCAGGTACATTAAACAACGGTATTTACGTTTTAAACCAACCACAGGTTTTCAATATCCAGAATACACATAAAAGAAAGTCTCCAGATATTAATAAAACTTTCTTATGGCATTGTAGACTGGGTCACATCAACGAGAGAAGATTGACTAAGTTACATACTGAAGGATATTTAGATTCGTTCGATTATCAATCGTATGCAACTTGTCAATCCTGTCTCAAAGGAAAGATGACAAAGGCTCCGTTTTCTGGACACGGAGAAAGAGCGAGCGAGCTCTTGGGACTCGTACACAGCGACGTGTGCGGTCCAATGTCTACACATGCGCGAAGCGGTTTTTCTTACTTCATAACTTTTACGGATGATTTCTCAAGATTCGGACATGTCTTCTTATTAAAGCATAAATCCGAAGCTTTTGATAAGTTCCAGGAATATAAGAATGAAGTAGAAAAACAGACCGGCAAAAGTATTAAGATCCTAAGATCGGATCGAGGAGGAGAATACTTAAGTGCCGAATTCCTGAATTACTTAAAAGAGAATGGAATTCTCTCTCAGCTTACTTCTCCATACACCCCGCAACATAACGGTGTATCGGAGAGACGGAACCGAACCCTATTGGATATGGTACGGTCCATGATGAGTAATGCTGAGTTACCGCGATCTTTCTGGGGATATGCGCTAGAAACAGCTGCATATCTTTTGAACCGTGTTCCCACTAAGACTGTGCCTACCACACCATATGAGTTATGGAGTGGGAAGAAACCCTATCTTCAATACTTGAAGATTTGGGGATGTCCAGCTTATGTCAAAAAGCAGCATACGGACAAGCTCGAGGCACGCTCAGTACTGTGCAAGTTTGTGGGATACCCAAAGAACTCCAGGGGGTATCTTTTCTATTACGCAGAGGAACAAAAAGTCCTTGTTTCTCGCAATGCCCACTTTCTGGAACATCAGTTTTTAGAAAAAGAAATAAGTGGGAGCGCAATAGAACTGGAAGAAATTCCAGAACCACAAACTATTACTGAAAGTTTAGTGGAACCAGAAGGTTCAAAAGAACAGGACATTCCTACGCCGCTCCGCAGGAGTAGTAGGCAGTCTCATCCGCCCGAGAGATACTACGGTTTTCTCATTGACGGGGATAGAGAGGACTGCATCCTGGATTGTGATGAGCCTACTAGCTTCCAGCAAGCCATTCAGAGCGTCGACTCGGTAAAATGGCTGGATGCAATGCGGACCGAGATGGAGTCCATGTACACCAACAAGGTATGGACGTTGGACATTGCTCCAGACGGGGTAAAACCCGTAGGATGCAAGTGGATCTTCAAAAGGAAGATTGGTGTAGATGGACAGGTTGAGACCTATAAAGCTAGACTGGTAGCGAAGGGTTTTCGTCAGCGACCTGGTTTGGACTATGACGAAACCTTTTCTCCAGTAGCTATGCTGAAATCCATTCGGATCCTTCTTGCCATTGCTGCTTTCCACGATTATGAGATTTGGCAGATGGACGTAAAGACAGCTTTTCTAAATGGTCATTTAGAGGAGTGTGTCTATATGGACCAGCCAGAGGGTTTCATTCAGGGTGGGAGCAGCGGAAAGGTGTGCAAGTTGCTCAAGTCCATTTATGGACTCAAGCAGGCATCGCGGAGTTGGAACATCTGTTTTGATGAGACGGTCAAAGAATTTGGCTTTATCAAAAATCCAGATGAACCATGCATCTATTGTAGATTTGTAGCGAGAACTGTAGTATTCCTCGTTTTATACGTGGATGACATTCTCTTAATAGGAAATGACATTCCTATGCTACAATCTGTCAAGGGGTTCTTGTCACACAGGTTCTCCATGAAAGACCTGGGTGATGCCTCCTACATTCTGGGTATCCGGATCTACCGTGACAGATCCAAGAGGATATTAGGACTCTCGCAGTCCAGGTACATCGACACCATACTGAAGAGATTCAGTATGGAAGATTCCAAGCGCGGTAATCTACCGGCTTGTCACGGGATCACCCTCTCCAAAGAGATGTCTCCCAAGACTGATTTGGAGAGGGATCGCATGTCTATTATACCCTACGCTTCTGCGGTAGGCTCTATAATGTATGCGATGTTATGTACCAGACCGGATGTGGCTTATGCACTGAGTGTGGTAAGCAGGTATCAGTCAAACCCAGGGGAGAAACATTGGATAGCAGTAAAGAACATTCTCAAGTACCTGAGAAGGACTAAGGAGATGTTCTTGGTGTATGGCGGAAAAGACCTGCAGGTTGAGGCCTTTGCTGACTCCAGCTTCCAGAGTGACAAGGATGATTCCAAGTCCATGTCGGGTTTTGTCTTTACCCTCAATGGAGGGGCGGTGTGTTGGAAGAGCTCCAAACAGGAAACCGTTGCTGACTCGACTATGGAAGCGGAATACATCGCTGCATCTGATGCCGCAAAAGAAGCTGTCTGGATGAGGAAGTTCTTGAAAGAACTTCAGGTGGTTCCGTCCATTGTTGACCCAATACCTCTGTATTGCGACAACAACGGGGCTATAGCTTTAGCGAAGGAACCCAGGTCCCATCAGAAATCCAGACACATCTTAAGGCGGTATCACCTGATCAGGGAGATCGTGGATCGCCAGGAGATCGAGGTCCGGAGAGTTGCATCAGAGGATAACACAGCAGATCCATTCACCAAGGCCTTGCCCCAGACTCAGTTCGAGCGGCTGATCGAGATGATAGGTCTTCGATACGCCAGTACATGGCCTTAGTGCAAGTGGGAGATTGTTAGTGTATATGCCCTAGAGGCCATTACTGTATCATACTAGCTTGTATATTACTTAATGGAAGCTTGGGATATTCACAGTTGTATATACAATCTTGCTCGAAATGGTAGTATGCTACTTGGTTTGTCTCTGCTTTAATATGTGCATGTGTTTCTTTTAGCATATTGCTGGTATACATATTAGTAGAGCCCTTAGGATCTTTGCTTGATTACCAGCGTTGTGATGGCGCTCGCACTCGTGGGAGCTGGGTAATCTATAAGCACATCCTTATACAGGTCCCTGGTCGTTGGACTATCGAGACAGGGCATCGATACTCCGGAGTAGACTAGCGTATGCGCTTCTCATCCCAGTGTGGGAGACGGTCTGTCCCACAGCCGTTAGTACGTCGTACTTGGGATAGTATGCGGGTGCTCGTTAGGTTACGAGTACACTGGACAGGACTCGTTGGGAACTGTTGGTTGGTAATATACCTATCGTCAGTTATCAGTTCCCAGGTGACATGAGTACAGCTTAGTCCGCTGACTTGACACTGTCACTTCGCCTCGAGTGTGTTCCCACTGCACTTTGATTACTACCCTACCACGGCTCAAAGGAGCTGTGCAAACAGGTAGTCTTTGGGTGCAGTCCCGAAGCACTTGGAGGCAGTGACGGTTAGACAGGATTCGTCTCTCCCGGTATTGGGGGTTGACATCGCGCTGTGTCTAGGAGAGCCATTACACGAGTAGTCCCTGGCCAGGGCAAGCGAGATATACTGGTAGGTTTCCAGTGTTATCTCAGGGTGTTCTGGGCTACACTCCGACACGACTTGTACCGCTATTAGGGGACTGACGTTCACCGCCCCCCTAGGCCCGCCATGCGATGTATCAGACGAACAGACCGGACTGTACGGAGACTGTCACATACAGGCTCAGTAGGAGTGCAGATGGGGTTCACCTCGTCAGTCTTCTTATCGACATCTACCTGGGGACCGTTACGTACAGCTAGTGCCGCTTGCGGTCTGTGGTTAAACCCACTGCCAGCGTAGTGTCGAGTCTTTAGAGTCCCACACAGAGAGCTATTCGCCTTTAGGCAAAACGAGTAGAGGTCGCATGGTTTTGCGACAGGGTTCGTTCGCATCCGCGCACTTGTGCACGTTTGCTGTCCGGACAGTTTATACTAGCGGGCTTTGGTTTAAGCCGGATCCTAGTATATGATTTGAGATTGGTTTTTCTCATTGTGTTCGTGTTCCTCGGATCACGAATGCGGGTGCGTATGCACGGTTGCTTGAGATTGAGGGAGAGGACCTTGTTTAGGGTTAATGACTATTGTCATTTTATTAACCCTATTGTTTTTGTGTGTATTATTGTTAATTAATAATTAGCTTAATTATTGTGCATGGTTGTTGTTGTTGACACTTTGACTTTGTTGACTTGTTGACCAAGTTGACAATTTGACCATGATCATTTCATTTGGAAGATGCTCTTTGATTCTTGCAATTTGCATTAATAATGAAATGATAATGGTCACCTCTTGATTAAACCATGACAATTTTCTTGCTAATTAATTAATTAAAATAACTCACACATATTAGTGAGAATGGCTCACTATTTTCTCATTCTCTCATTTTCTTTTCTCTCTCTTGCTCATCCTCTCCCTCAAGCTCTCTCCCTCTCATGTGTTGAGAAACAAAAAGCTTGAGAAAAACCCTCTCTTGATCTTCTCTACTCACTTCTAGGGTTCAAGTCTTAGCATTTCTTGCACTCTAGTTACTCCTAGCTTGGAGTTGAAGCTAAAGGTGGTGGCTTTCGGGTGGATCCTTCTTTGACGGGAGAAGACAAGCAAGGTGATCCTTTTCTACCATACCTAGGAGCAAGGAGAGAAGGACTAAAGACCAAAGGTATAATCTTTCTACAACTTTGTTAGTTGTTAGTTTACTTTAGCTAGTTTTAGTTTAGCAAAGATCCTCACAAGCATAGTCCATGTTGCCTAAGTCATTAAAAATCCGATTTTTATTATGTTTTCCGCCTCCCGTAAGCACCGGGATGGGCAACACGGACTTACAGCTATAACAGGAAATCCCTGGCCAGGGTTGCTGAGAATTACTGGTAAGTGTTACCTGTAGTTTCTCGAACAGTTATAGACCTCATATCGACACGACTTATCGAGCTATTGGGGTCTGACGTTTACCACCCCTAGGCGAGATATGCGACATATCAGACGATCAGACCGGACTGTACGGTAGTGTTACTGGTCGGATTCACTGGAGTGTGAGCGGGCTTGATCGTCGATCTTCAGATCGCTCAATACCCGGGTGGCCGTTACGTTTAGCAGACCGCTTGCGGCTTGTGGGTGTTTGATATGATCATCATCTGCTGCCGGCGTATTGACGAGTCTTTAGAGTCCTACACAGAGGTTTCCTGGCTCAAGCGAAACGAAATAGGAGCGCATATGAGATATGTACGGGACCGAGAATAATGCGTGTATGTGATACCGTATTCTATTCTCGCGATGAATGTGTCGAATGGTTGTATGCGATATAACCTAGTTATCGATTCAAGGATTGATTCGATAAATCGATACATTGGATATTAGTCGGTTATATGTGATATGACCGGATCGTTAAATCAAGTGTTGATTTAATGATTTAATGTATAATTATATATTTGATATATTACTTTGCATTAACTAATATTGGTTCACTTTAAATGGATTTTCTCACTCGGATGTGCACATTGTATATTCGATATATTTTCGTGCACTTGATTGTATCATGTTTGATGATACATGTTTACTTGGTTAAGTGTAAAGAATTAAACCATGGTTATACATATAATTAGGGTTTTATTTTCCATTACTTATTTATTCATTTATTTATTTGTTTATACATTTTGGAAAATGAATGGAAAAGAGAAAAGAATGGTGGCTTCATTTGTTTGTTTGTTGAAGATTCATGAACCTTTGACTTAGTCACCATTCTTGTCTTCATTCTTAACCCTAACCATTTGAGCAAACCATGGTTTATTCTCTACACTTAACTAGGGTTAGATTATGATAAGGATTCCTTTGATTTTCTATTTGGATAATTATCATAATATTCATTATCTTCTTCTTCTTCTTCATCTTCAAAGAAGAAGCTTGCTTCATCAATGGTGATTGATGAAAACAAGTGAGAAATCCAATTCTAAAGTCTACCCACTTCCTATTTCTTCATCCTCTACCTCTTGCCAAGTAGTAGAGTGTGTTTTCTTCACAAGTTTCATCACTTGGTGAAGTTGGAGCTTGATCTAGCGATGCCTCGACGTAGATCATCTTCGGCACGAAGCCGACGACCTTGCCCGCTCTTTCTCCGATGAAGCCGACGCTAGAGCCCGGATTTTGATTTGGACAGCGGAGATGACTTCATCACGGAGCCGTGGAGGTGGAGGACCGGATTTACAAAGGTTGTATTTCCGATTCTTATAGTTAAGTGTTAACTAGTTACTTTGTTCGCCTAAATATCTAGCCAACGATCCGTAGTCGGGTCTCTCGGCACCTAGATTTTTTGAAATTGGCATGGTTGATGCCTTGTGAGACCTCATTAGGGTGCCTAGGAACCCTACAGTGGTATCAGAGCCTAGCTAGAGCCTTAGGCGAAGTCTAGACAGAATTTGAAGTCCGAACGACCCGAAAACCCAAACCTAAACATGCTCTCTGTCCTTTTTCTAAAATCTGGGATTTTTCAACATTAAAAATATGCAGAAAAATCAACAGGTGTTTTTAAGAAATACTTTGCAATTCGGTAGGCTAAATCGTTTAAACTGCGGCGAACCGCGGCATGAGCAGTGCTCATGCGGCGGTTCCGCGGCTATGTAGCCACGTCATCTCATAAAATCTGCACAGTAATTCCTAATTCTTAGTTCTGTATTTTCTGGGATATTTTAACATTTACTCCACAGTTGAGCATTCTGGGTTTGTTTTGGGGATTCGGTGTTTCGATCGGATTATCAAATTTTGTCTGTGTGGCTTTCCGGGTAAATTTTAGAATATGTTAAAAAGTTCGACCGGATATAAATACCCATTCCCCTGTCGGGAAATTTCCAAGTGTTGGATTTTTCCGTAGTTTAACGACGTTCTAAGTAGTGCAAGTAACTCGATGGACCCTCTAGAAGACAACAAACCTTAACTCGATTATGTGACCATCTTGAACTGCCCTTTGAACCTTCGGGTTTGGGGGAGTACGGCGTGCCACATGTGAGGCGTTGGCTTGACCCTTCTACGGCTGGACCGTTGGTACTGAGGCACGAACTGAATGTTGTTAGACTTATTTCATGTGTTGAGCTGTATCGGGAAAACTTGGGTGTTTGACTGTTCGATCGAAAAGTTTAACATTTTCTGTTTATCTGGAATGGGATACAATAATTGGAATTCACAAAAGTTATGTGATAACTGAATGAATGTTATAAACATAGCAGTTGAGTCTCACTTGATCGGTTGCCACGGAATTTTGATGTGATCAAAAGTCCGCGCAATCACGTAGCGTACGCGGATACTCGCCGGGTAAACTTAATAGACAGCCTCACTCCATAGCCCCGACCAAGTGACTGTAGGAGAACCCCGTCACCGAAAGCATCCGTCCGGGTGCTCGCGGTAGCGGTGTTCCGCCTTGGTACACTTCGTAGACGGTATCGGGGGTGCAGCCGTCTACTGAAGTTTGCGACGAGCATTCGATCAGGATGTCGGGAATCTTGTTGAATTACCCGACTTAATATTGAAAAGTGTTTTCAATGATGAGACTAAAATGCGGTGTTTATAATTGTTAGGCATGCGATGTCTAAGTAATTCATTTGGTCAGGCATGCGATGTCTGAGGTGGTTGCGAATTCCAACTGTTGTAGTTTTACACTTTCTTTTCTGTGACCGTAAGTGTAATATGTGATATCGCCGGTTTCGTTGCTATATGTCAACGACAATTGGGATGGACATATTTACTTACGTTGATGACATGTGATGTTATGTGTTGCTGGATATGTTATATTGGATCGTCGTGTTTGAATAGCTGGGGGTTTTTATGTGAGATGGGTGTTTTTCATTTTCATTCATGTAAAAACTTGTATGTAATATTCTTTTATTGGGGCGCTTCCAGGTTGCGGATGTTGTCACCGTTTGTATATTATTTACTTTTCTGCACTAGGATAGACCCAAGGAGGAGAGCACAAGTAACCGGGTTCTGGGGTCCAGTGGGAGACCAACTCGAGGAGTCGAGTCCGGGTCTCCTAACTCCAGAATTGGTAGGGTTGCTTGCCGCTCTTGTAGGGGTCTAGGGGTGTGGGTTTGGCTATTCATAACGACCGTGGAATCCGTGTTTTATACTGGCTCGTATTGAAAACACGGACGTCCTAGTATATCCAATATTTCATATGATTCTTCTGCTGCGATATCTGTGATGTGATCATGTGATGTTCTGTGATAAATGCTGTATATAGTATATATGATATATTATATAGGCGTTACTTATGTTTTACACCCGCGCTAGCCCTGCCCCGCTCTGCCGTTAGTCACCTAACCTAACGGTGCACGAGGGGACATCGAGGCGAATGCGGATGGCATAAGCGTACGTCGTATTTATCTGTGATGTTTAGGTAATTAAATGATGGGACTTCATTAATGTGATTAATGAAATAAAAGAAACCTAAGATGTTGTAGAATCGAATTTCAAAATAAAACAGGTAGCTACAGTTCTTGCTTTACATAGCGGTATATGAGATATATCCTGCACCTTATTCGATGAGGAAAGGACCGAGATCCCTTCACCGGGAGTGACTCCTTTAGCAATAACTGGCAGATGCTACACACTCGGTTTGTCTTTTGATTGCTTTTAAGTGTTTTTGCTTTGCACAGTGATATATATGATATATCTCGCACCTCATTCGACGAGGAAAGGACCGACGATCCCTTCACCGGGAGTGACTCCTTTAGCAAAACTAGAAAAGCCTCAAAAACACTCCATTTCAAAATCATTTGATTCTACAACGATATCAAGTTCGTTACGCAATAGGTTTTCAGAAAAACCTGTCGTAGCCCTCCGTCATTTCAGATAAGTGCTGTTTAGTATTCGTGCTGCGTTTGTTGGCCTCCGTCAAGGCGCAGTGTGCGGTAGCTAACCAGTATTTATCTGCTTATGCATATGATGCAGATTGAGTTAGGGTAGTCGTGCGACCTTGTTGGCCTCCGTCAAGGGTCGTGCGGGTGGGTTTGATTCAATCAAGAAATGACGGGTTGAACTTGACTAGTAGCCTATGGTTTGTTGGCCTCCGTCAAGGTCATAGGGTACTAGGGGCAAAATATTATCGGGAATTTCAAGTGTTGAAATTTGCAATGAGATTGCATACCTTCTATGTGATAGTTGGATCCCGATACCCGCTGCGAGTAAGTGTTACTCCTGGGAGAGTTTTATACATTACAATTAGCCGATCAAGTAGGTGTCTAGAAAGGTGTCAACGGGGTTACGCCTCTGGGAAAACGAGGTTTACATTAATTAGGTTCGTGCGAAAGCACGGGGGACCTCCCTCAAAGTACCGACACTGGCCTGGCTGAAAGATTGGCGAACTTGTAGTGCGTAATTAATCCCGGCTAGTCTTTCCTTTTAGGGTTTGAAGGAAGATTTGATAAAAAGTAGTGGGAGCCATCCTGATTAGATAAAATAATAACCAATCTATTCTTGCAAGAGCGCACGCTGAGTGTTTTCTTCTCTCTCTCTCCTGGTAGCGACCATATCACGCCTTAATCAAGATAATAATACGGAATATTGACCGAACCCGCTTGTTATACTGAGCTGGGGAACGTTGGTCCCGCTCCTACTTATAATTGTTATAAGACAGAGCAGGAAATTCGGGAATACCAGATTTCCCGTGCCGCCCAAACGAAGAGAGTGCATGCTGATGCATCATCTTCGGGTGTGTTCATTACAGAACTGTTTCTCAGTATCCTCCACATCCTTGGTATATGATACCGGATCAGGATCCCAGATATGTAATCTGTTACATAGGGCTACAAAAGGGTAGAAAAACTGAGAACGGGTGATAAGTTTCATGAGGCAGAAAACGGGGCAAGAGTTGCAGCCAGGTCTGTTGGTCACTGTCACCCTGTATTACCAATACATTGATTCTGAACGAATGTTATTAGATACCGAACCTGATATACAAAATCATATCTGTCTCTTTATTAGTAAAGAAACGATAAAATTTTGTATTGTTGGATAATGTTTTGAACATTTCCTATATCAAAAGTTGATCGGTTCAGGCACGTTATCTAAAAGCATTGACGTTCTAAATCAAACTACAGTTCTTAGTATATGGAACACACATAAGAGGAAGAGTTCAGAAATGAACGGATCCTTCTTAAGGTATTGTAGACTAGGTCAGATCAATGTGACCCGACTAGCTGAAGTTACATGTAGATGCATATTTAAATCAGTTTGAATTTACATCTTGTGAAACTTGCCAGTCATGTCACAAAGATAAGATGACCATAGCTCAGTTTATTGGAAACAGAGAAAGAGTTAGTGAACTCTTGAGATGATACATGTTGATGTATGTAGGTCCCCTGTCTACACATGCCAGGACTGGTTCTTTATACTTCATTACGTTCTCTGATAATCTCTCAAGATTCAGACGTATGTTCCTGTTGAAACACAAGTCTGAACCTTTTGAGATATTCACAGAATATAAGTTAGAAGTAGAGAACCAATAAGGGTACAAGTATTATATCCTTTGATGTAATCAAGGAGGAGAATACTTGAGCACGGAATTCCTGGACTATTCTAAAGGAGAATGAGATTCTCTCTCAGCATTACTCCTCTGTATACACCATAGCACGATGGTATATCGGGGCGGCGCATTCACACCCTATATGATAAGGTGTGCTCTATGATGAGTACTACTGAGTTACCTATTTCCTTTTGGGAGTTATGCACTTATGAAGCTGCATACCTATTGAATAGGATTCGAATCAAATCAGTTGCCTACCACTTCATATATGATATGGAAAGGGAAGAGCCCATATCTTAAGTTAGTTAAGATTTGGGGTTGACCGGCCTATGTTTAAAAGCAAAATCCGGATAAGCTCGAGGCAAGGTCTGTAATGTAGAACTGGAAATGTTCCAGCTATACAAACTACAGCACATGATTTGATAGAACCAAAGGATTCAGTAGATTCCAACGAACCTCAGCCTCTCCGCCGATCTAGTAGGGTTCCTCACCCACCTGAGAGATACTTCGGTTTCTCTATGACAGTGGGAGCGAGGATTGCATCATGAGATGATGACCCAACTAGTTTCGAGCAGGCCATCGAGAGTGACGACTCTGTAAGAATGGCTGGATGCTTAGTGATCTGAGATGGAATCCATGTACACCAACAAAGTATGGACTTTGGTTGCTATATCTGAAGGGTTAAATCCCCATCAGGAGCAAGTATATCTTGAGAAGATTACTTGGTGTAGATGGAAAAGTTGAGACTTTCAAAGCTAGACTTGTTAAAGTTTGCATCATTGACCAGGTGTGGATAATGATGAAACCTTTTCAAGCAACTATGCTTAAGTCCATCCAGATCCTACTTACCACGGCTACATACCATGACTACAATATCTGGCGGTTGGGTGCCATGACAGCTTTTCTAGATGGTGTTTTAGAAGAGTACGTCTATAAGTATACAGCCAGAGGGCCTCGTAGACAGTGGGAGCAGCGGAAACGTGTGCAAGATGCTTTATAGGATAAAGCAGGCATCGCGGAGTTGGAACATCTGTTTTGATGGATTAGTCAAAGAGTTTGACATCATCAAAATGGTAGATGAACCTTGTATAAACAAAAAGGTAGTAGGGAGTATGGTGATGATCCTCGTAGAGTACGTGGATGACATACTCTTGATAGGAAAAGAGTTTCCTATGCTACGCTCGATCAATCTCCGCTTATCACTAGGATTCTCCATATAGGATCAAAGTGATACCTACTAAATCCTGGATTTTGGATCTATGAGATAAATCTAATTGGATGTTAGGATTCTCACTAGTTGTAGTGAGATGGTATCAATCGATCCTGGGGAGAATCACTGGAAGGGTTCCAGGGTGATAAAGACGACTGAATGTCAGTCGCAGGCATTGTCTTTACCCTCAGTAAAGGGACGGTATGTTGGAAGAGTTCCAAGAAAGATACCGTGACATACTAGACGATAAAGGCAGGATACATCGCTACTTAAGATGCTACCAAAGAGGATGTTTGGGTGTATATTGGTTCATGAGATGAACTATGTTCCTCCCATTGTGTGACAATGGAGTTGTGGCTTATGCCAAGGAACGCAGGTCCCATCAGTGATCCAGACATAATCTAAGGCAGTATCACCTGATCATGGAGATGGTTGATCTCCAAGGAGATCGAGGTTAGGAGAGTAGACTCAGAGGACAGCACGGCGGATCCACTCACAAAGACCTGTTCCCAGAGAGAGACTTTTATGGGATGGTTGAGTATGAGATACTACAACCACTGCTACAGATGGCCCTAGTGCAAGTGGGAGATTGTTAGTTATATGTATGCCCTAGAGGCCATTACTGTACATTGGATGTATATTGTAGTGGATGCTGGGACATATATAGGGAGGACTTTCTTGCTCGACATGATAGTATGCTATCTGGTTGCTCTTTACCTTAACGTGTACACAGATTGTCTCTCTATTACATGTTGGTAAAGCCCTTAGGATGTGTACTTAACTACCTGGACTATGATGCGGATCATACTAGTGGGGACATGGTAGTCCATAAGTACATCCTTCAAAGTCCCTAGTCGTGGGTGTATCGAGATGGGGCATCGATATACCAGAGTAGACTAGCGTATACCTTCTCGACCCATACAGATGGGCGATGGATGATCCCATATCCATCGGTGTTTGACATCAGAGATGATATAGGGTGCTCAGTAGAGACTGGGTACACTGGACGGACTCGCCGAGAACTCCCAGATGGTATTATACCTCACGTCAGATGGCAGTTCTCTGGTGACACTGGTACAGAGTAGTCTGTTGACCCGAGATCGTCATAGAGTCTTGTGTGGTTCCCACTGTGCTTTGATTTCCATCTTACCACGTCCAAGAGGGCGTGCAAAACGGTGGTTTTTGGGTACAGTCCCGAGTCACATGGAGGCAATGAGCGATAGGAGGGGATTCGTCTCTCCCGGTATAGGGAGTTGATGTTGCGCTGTGTTCGATTGGCTATAACAGGAAATCCCTGGCCAGGGTTGCTGAGAATTACTGGTAAGTGTTACCTGTAGTTTCTCGAACAGTTATAGACCTCATATCGACACGACTTATCGAGCTATTGGGGTCTGACGTTTACCACCCCTGGGCGAGATATGCGACATATCAGACGATCAGACCGGACTGTACGGTAGTGTTACTGGTCGGATTCACTGGAGTGTGAGCGGGCTTGCTCGTCGATCTTCAGATCACTCAATACCCGGGTGGCCGTTACGTTTAGCAGACCGCTTGCGGCTTGTGGGTGTTTGATATGATCATCATCTGCTGCCGGCGTATTGACGAGTCTTTAGAGTCCTACACAGAGGTTTCCTGGCTCAAGCGAAACGAAAAAGGAGCGCATATGAGATATGTGCGGGACCGAGAATAATGCGTGTATGTGATACCGTATTCTATTCTCGCGATGAATGTGTCGAATGGTTGTATGCGATATAACCTAGTTATCGATTTAAGGATTGATTCGATAAATCGATACATTGGATATTAGTCGGTTATATGTGATATGACCGGATCGTTAAATCAAGTGTTGATTTAATGATTTAATGTATAATTATATATTTGATATATTACTTTGCATTAACTAATATTGGTTCACTTTAAATGGATTTTCTCGCTCGGATGTACACATTGTATATTCGATATATTTTCGTGCACTTGATTGTATCATGTTTGATGATACATGTTTACTTGGTTAAGTGTAAAGAATTAAACCATGGTTATACATATAATTAGGGTTTTATTTTCCATTACTTATTTATTCATTTATTTATTTGTTTATACATTTTGGAAAATGAATGGAAAAGAGAAAAGAATGGTGGCTTCATTTGTTTGTTTGTTGAAGATTCATGAACCTTTGACTTAGTCACCATTCTTGTCTTCATTCTTAACCCTAACCATTTGAGCAAACCATGGTTTATTCTCTACACTTAACTAGGGTTAGATTATGATAAGGATTCCTTTGATTTTCTATTTGGATAATTATCATAATATTCATTATCTTCTTCTTCTTCTTCATCTTCAAAGAAGAAGCTTGCTTCATCAATGGTGATTGATGAAAACAAGTGAGAAATCCAATTCTAAAGTCTACCCACTTCCTATTTCTTCATCCTCTACCTCTTGACAAGTAGTAGAGTGTGTTTTCTTCACAAGTTTCTTCACTTGGTGAAGTTGGAGCTTGATCTAGCGATGCCTCGACGTCGATCATCTTCGGCACGAAGCCGACGACCTTGCCCGCTCTTTCTCCGATGAAGCCGACGCTAGAGCCCTGATTTTGATTTGGACAGCGGAGATGACTTCATCACGGAGCCGTGGAGGTGGAGGACCGGATCTACAAAGGTTGTATTTCCGATTCTTATAGTTAAGTGTTAACTAGTTACTTTGTTCGCCTAAATATCTAGCCAACGATCCGTAGTCGGGTCTCTCGGCACCTAGATTTTTTGAAATTGGCATGGTTGATGCCTTGTGAGACCTCATTAGGGTGTCTAGGAACCCTACATGAAGATATCAATATATGTGTGCACTGGTATGAGTATATAGTGTGCATGTGCGCAGGTATGAAGATATCAATATATGTGTGCACTGGTATGAGTATATAGTGTGCATGTGCGCAGGTATGAAGATATCAATATATGTGTATATGCGACAAGTCATGACAATCATTAATGATGCGACAATCGAACGATATGTATAATGCGTAGCAGTCCTATAGTGCAAGTGTCATGGCAATCACAACGGTGTGGGTGTAACATACAAATAGTGCTCGTGCAGCTTGAACCGTTAGTGACAATGCAGTGTTCTATGCTATCATTTCTATATGCAACAATAAGATATGCTACTATAGTCCATATGAACCTCTGCAACTAACTATCCTAACACGCCCTGACGCTTAACGCCATACGGGCGATTTTCCCGTAGATGTTAAATCTACTCACCTGGTCGTGCGCTACTCGTAGCCGACCACCTGCTTCCCTTTCTTAGCTTCGTCCAACGTACCCGCCTGCGAACCTGGAATTACACAAGAATCCACATTTAAGCAAATATCTCGCAAAACGCGATATCGAAGTCAAACGATACACTCGCGTCGCGAACTAAACGTACAAGAAATACGATATATCGTCCCAGATTCTACCCAGATGATAAACTCACAAAATTAAACATACCACTGGCCCTAAAAATGTAGCAGACCCCTACCCATGCAAACTACACCCAAAAACTCCCTCATCTGGCCGCAAATTGCCGCCAGAAAGAATAAACCGGCGGCCTGGGTAGGGGGTTAGGGGTTCGTGCTCTGGTGGTGTGGTCAGGGTCTATCTAGTGTTCTCCAGTTTCCTCAATTTTAACCTGAACTGCTCGGGCCTATAGCAGATCAAAGAAAGCCAAAATTTTACCTTAAAACGCTAAATTCTGCACAAATTGAAACCCTATGGTATTTTGGTGTAATCTGGGGTTTAACTAGGTTTACATGGCCTTAATAACACCTAATTAGGCTAGGTTAACCAACACTTACATCACTTGAACAAAACTTCACACAAATTACCAAATCAGCACAAAATCTCACATTTAACACTAACCGAAGCTAAACTACACATACGTTTAGCAAACACGAAGTTGGGCTCAGATTTTATACCTTACTAGACCTTACGAAGCAGGGAGAGGGAGGAGGAGAAGATCTGGAGTTGCTGTGGCTGCTGGAGCTGCTGCTGCTGCTGCTCCATGCTGCTGCTGATGCTGCTGCTTGCTGCTGCTTCTGCTGAGCTGCTGCTACTTCAGATGCTACTGCTTCTTCTGCTGCTGCTGCTGGGCCTGCTGCTGTGTGAGGGTGTGTGTGTGTGTGTGTGTGTGAGTGTTGTGAGAAATGAGAGTTACGAAAGAAAAGAATAGGAGCCATGCTAGTCAACCCTTTCACTCCCTCTCTCTTCATTAAATGAAGGCGTGGGCAAAGCCATGATGCCCCATCATGCACTCTCTCTCTCTCACCAAGTCAACACAAGAACAATCATTTCCATAAATAAAAAAAAAGAAAACAACAACCATAATTAAAACCCAAAATAACTTAATACAAAACTTAAAATGGCTTAAGGAAATGGTTAGTCCACCATGGTTGCTAATCATGGTTAACCTCATATCTTAACCCTAGTTTACATGCACAAGTGTGTGTATGCCTAAAAAAATTCTAATAAAATACTCATTAAATAGGATAAAATATTTGAAACTCAATTTAGTAAACTTTTTATTAAAAACTATATATTAAAATATAATTAACCCCTAAACACAACCTAAGGTGTTACAATCTTCCCCCTTAAAGAAATTCGTCCCCGAATTTAAAAATACAAAGCTACGCATACCTTCAGAGAGATGAGGGAACTTCTTCCGCATCTCGCCCTCGGCCTCCTAAATGATCTCTTCACCATTCGGGCTGCGCCAAACACCTTTACTGATGGAAAGACCTTCGACCGTAGATTTCTTCACCTGCCGGTCCAATATTACGACTGGCTGCTCGGTGAACGAAAGATCAAGCTCGAACTAAATGGTCTGATACTGAGTCAAGTAAGAACGGTCATGAAGGTAATTGCAAAGTATCGACACAAAATACGGGGTGAATATTCAATAATCTGGGTGGAAGTGCCAAATTATAGGCAACGAAACTAACTCGCCTTAAGGATCTAAAAAGAAAGACTTACTATCCTGGGATAAGCTTCCCAAAACTCAACATGTCATTTATCGGAAAATTCCGTAGGAATACATGATCTGCCATTGCGAACTCGAATCCGCGACCATCTTGGTCAGCATATGACCTCTGTCCGAAATGGACAATTCTCATCCTGACCTGAAACAACTGGATCATCTCCGAAGTCTCTAGACTAGCTGAGGTCCAAAAATCCTACAACACGGATTTAGAAAAACAGATTGGTGATCGACACGACCTAACCCCTAAACCTAAAGGTTGCCAATTGGAGTGTCTCCTGATAATAACTATCGAAGGAGAACCCTAACAATGGCGAGTGACGATCCCCAACTGCCGACAACAATTACCATGTACGCACAAACTTAGCAAGGAACAGCTGAGCAAACTGAATATAACCGGACAACAAGCATCCGAATAGAGTCATACCCTGACTAAACCTGGGTAGACACCATAACGAAATTCGGGGAGACCTGCTCTCGTTCCCTCTTCGGAACGGCTAAAGGTTGCAACTCTCCCGCCGGTCTCAGTTGCTCAACCCAAGCACACAACAAGAAAGATACCTTGAAACGAATCCCGAGACTTCTCTTTCCATCCCTGCCCACCCGTAACTATCTCACAAGTCACGTTAAAAGTTGGTGGGGCTTGAATGAGTACAGAGAGTTGACCGATGTGCCTGCCCTAGGATTCCACGTCTCTACCCCATAATATCAGGTACATAAGCGCGTCCCTAAACTTAGCATACCCTTGTCACAAATCAAGGATTCCAAATCATTACCCAGCCGAATAGGCTCAAGTATCTCTGACGCACGAGCATCGGCGGGCAGTGTCTCGCGAAAGCGATTTAAGAAAAGTGGTCGGGCACGGACATGAGCAAGCTGTCTCCTCAGTAGAGACGAATTTAAGCTGTACTCCACGATCGCACAAGAACTGTAAATCTGCCGGGGACTATCACAACAATTAAAATCCGCCGCAGGAAGATGTACATTAAGCTCTGGTGGTCCGTGAGAATCTGGTACGACCTTCGAACAAGTAGTGTCTCCAATTCTCCAACGCGAAACCACCGCGGCCATCTCCAGATCATGAGTGGTATATCCTCCTCGTACTTCCTCCAAATGTAGGAAAGCACAAGCGATAACTCCATTGTGTCACCTCAGTACACATTCGAGCCCTACTCACGAAACATCACAGTTAACCCACAAAGTCGCCCGAACCAAAAAGCAAAGAAAGAACTGACGCAGTTGTTAACCGAATCTTCAACTGCCGAAACTTCGTACACATGCCTCAGTCCAAAAAAAAAGAAACCTCCATTCCGGTCAATTCAGTCAACGGTGCAGCACTACACTAGCGATCCTGCATGAAACGGCGGTAAAAACCTGCTAAACCCACAAATCTGCGGACCTCCGTCCTGCTCACAAGTCTGGGCCTAAGCTGTATGGCCACGATCTTCCTCGGAACCATACAAAATCGTCTCCGTAACTACAAGACCTAGGAGTCAACACAAACAAGCCTGAAGGAACACTCCGAGAATCTAGCAAACCGCTGGGGCTCTCCCAGTATCTGCAAAACAGACCCTCAAGTTCTACTCCTATCCCTTAAGATACATTAAATAGACCAGGATGTCGTAAATAACACAACAATAACTGGTCGAGGAACGGCCCGAAGAAATCCGGTTCATTACACCTACGAATGCTGCTAGGGCATTGGTGAGTCCAATGACACACCCAAAACACACAAAGCCCGTAGCATGCACAAGACAGTCTTCGGAATGTCATCACTCCGAACCCGCAACAATGATGACCTGATCCCAAACAAACTTAGACAAAGTCTCGCACTCTGACGCTGATCGAAGAAATCGTCAATGCGAGGTACAGGATACCTATCCGCACCGTAAGCCGGTTCAATTGACGATCCATCAATACACAACCTCAATCTATCATCTTTCTCCTTGACGAACAGAAATAGGAGCTTCCTAATGCGAAACACTCAGACGCACAAAACTCCCCCAACAACAACTCTGCAGCAGATCCTTAAGCTCCTTAAGCTTCGCCGGCTCATCTGGAACAACGTCGGAAAACTCTCACACGAAAGAAAACCAGCCCAACAAACCAACTGTGGCTACGGTATCACGAATAAACGCCAAGAATCCACGACATCTCCTCAAAAGCCGACTAGCGAAAAAGGCTAAATTCGAGCTGTGAGAGGCGGCACAACTATCCGCCTGCACAACAAGAACTGACTCGCCGGGGAAAACAAAACCTAACTGTTTCCTCACGGTAGTCCACAACGCCTAGCATGTAGCTATCCAGTCCGTGCCCAGGAGAATGCTAAGTCCAACATCTCTAGGAGGATCAAATGACAGACGAATCTCTATCTCCTATCCGATTGGCACACGACCGAATTACGTGTCACGCAACAAAAGAATCGCTGACAGAAGTTAACACAACAAACGGCTGAACTACCTAGCATGACTCTCGTCCTAAACTCGGCATGAAGTGTGGAAACATACGAGTGCATGGACCCGGATCAAACAATACGTGTGCAACAAAAGGACATACTGAAAGAGTACCTGAAAACTCTGCGTTGGACGCCCTCGCGTCCCGATGAGTCGAAGCGAAAACTTGTGCCTGCCCTTCATCTGCGACTGATCGAACTCCTCCTCTACTAGCCTGACCCCTCTGCGCGAACCTTCCGCGTCCACAATGTCTCAGAATACGACCCTGACGTGGTGTTAAGGAACACTACCTGATGAAGTGTTGAAGGCTTCCATATCGAAGACATCCACGTGCTGACTGCTGACCCTCCTGGGGATGAAAGCCGAACGACTGTTCTCGTCCTAAGCCTCTGCACTGGGCTGGTACACCAGTACGATTCCTCAACTGTTTTGGAACATTCACAGTCTCTGGAAGACGTGTCTTGTAAACTGGGGCTGCCTCTACCGATGCTATGTAGGTAACGGAATACTGCATGATGATCGCAAGGAACAACTGGGTAACAGGGGTGACAACCTCCTATCACTGCGCTCGAACGGCCTCCACCAATGGGCTCATCGTCTGGCGCAAGCCTTGCATCTCTGCCACTAGTCTAGCGATCTGATCTGCAGTAGGAGGAACAATCTACTCTGGTACAATAGGTGTACTACCCGGATCAGTCCTCATCTCCGACGAATCAACTCGAATCTCGGCTCTCGCGGCCGCTCTCTGCGCCCTCATAGTCCTTGGCGGCATAATGGCCGAAAGAAATTAAGATTTGATGAGGATACAAAAATCGAATCACAACGATGTATACAATCATGAAGGAATTTCAATCAATAAGTCCTAAGGTCACTTAGGCGGAGTACCGTGTCGTGAGTATGCCGCGGAACATACGCACGCTACGCCACTCTGCTGCAGCTACCTACTCCATCATACCAGGGTCATCCTACACTCCGAAGGTAAAACCTACGCTCTGATACCAACTTTGTCACGACCCAAAGTTTGGCCCGTGACCGGCACTTAACCACGTAACGTCTACAGGCGTAACGCGACTAACTAAGTCGAAGACCCAGAAATCAAACCAGTAAAAGTATAGGGTGTTAGAACATTTAATAGAAACATTTGTTAAACTGATAAGAAAACCTTAAGTAGACAATCACCACAATAACAATATACGACGCCGTAGCGAAAAAAAGGGCAATAAGTGGAAAACATCACAGACAGATAAAACTGCATAAGTAAAGTCGGCTCATAACGAGCTCGACACCAGAGTACAAAATAATATACATCGTCCTCACAACTGGTCTCTAAGTCAATACATAAGTGGTAGATGGAGAGTACTAGATACAACAATGTACATAACTAAAAGATAAACAGATACCGCACAAAACCCACCTATCAGCAAAAGAGCTAGTACGCCAACTGTAGGGGTATCTGTATCAAAAGATGTAAGAAAGCAGCCTGCCGCGACTACTCCGAAGGGCAACTTGCAAACACTGTGGCACAACGGGGGTGAGTTGCCAACTCGTGAGTAGTAGATAACATATAAAGGTAATCGCGAGTATGCACGTGCTGCGATACTCTAACCTATACCAACAGATAACATCTAGATGATGATCTATATGAGCAGTAATCATGCATCAAGTACGATATAACAACATCTCTAAATGATAAGCAGGGTATGCAATTGTAAGTGCACGGCGGCGCCCCGGCCGTCAATCCGACGGCCAAATGCGGAAGCGGTGAATAACTTAAAATTTTGCGGACTTAGCAAACCGGCACCACCGCGCACTATAATCCGGATCGAACCATTACTTAGTCCTAGCTATCTACAAGAAAGGGAAGAGAGATATACCGACAGATCCGAGTCCTCCGGTCTTCTCGTCGTCGTCCCGATCTCCTGCGAAATGTGCCGTCTCCTCCTCGTCGCCGGAAGTGCACCACATCGCCTACTTCTTTTACGGGCTCCCACCTCAATGCCGAGGCAACTCGGGCACGAAGCCGGCTACTCGACGTGCCCAAGGTTCGCTGTAGAATATCTAGAGAAGAAGTCTCATTTGGGGTTGTAGGAATTGCCTTTTGTGGAGGAATTGAAGTGAAAGAAAAAACCATGGAGGCTTGCTGGGAATGAACATGAAGCATGCCTTGCAAAAATGGCTCGGCCAAAAGCCATTTGTGCTCACTGGAAATAGGTATGAAGAGTGCATAAATTAACTTCATGCAAAAAAGGAAATAACCATTTCTCAGCACACACACAATGGGAGGGGTCCACACAAAATGCATGAAGAAATTTCTCACTCAAAAATAAACATCCCTCCCTACAACAGTGACCGGCCCACACAAAAAAGGGTGGAAAAAAATTGGAATGATTAATTCAAAAAGAAAAGATAATGATAAGGTCACACCAAATCAATACCCACACTCAACCATCTTCCACCAACCTCATCATCAACAACCATGATGCTTACAAAGTCAAGCCATCATGAAGTGATCAAGTCAAATGATGGGACAAGTATCATGACATGATAATATGCAAAGACCCCCTCCACAAATGCTTATTTGCAACAATGCAAATAAGCCCTCCTCCACCAATCTTCGGCCAATGAACGGAACAATGGAAATTGGCCGAAACGAAAAGCAAACTGGCAACTCCAGAAAACTGGTCCCGTAATAAATTACAGGAAAACCCCGATACTGTGCATACACACCCGCATCTGTATTTCGACCGAAATACAAATGCAATGAGACAAAATCTCCACTGTACTATACTAGAATCCGGCTTAAAACAAAGCTGGCTAGTAATATCCGTTCGATCCTGATCCGTGCAATACCGCACGTATCTGATCGAACCCTGCCATATAACCATACGGCCTATAGTACAAACTGTTCGATCCTGATCCGTGCAATACCGCACGTATCTGATCGGACCCTGCCATATCTCCATACGGCCTCTACAACCTTTCGCCCGAAAGCTGAGTAACTGAATGTGGGGGACTCTAAAGACTCGTCAACACCTTGGTTGTGGATTTAACCACTAGCACGTCAGAGGTATAAGCCAATACGTAACGGGCTACCAGGTACTGACTAAACGGGATGTCTGTGAGCGAACTCAGCCTGACAACCCTACTGAGCCTGTCAGTGATAATATCCGTACAGTCCGGTCCGTTCGTCTATAAGCATCGCATGGCGGGCCTAGGGGGTTGGTAAAAGTCAGACCCCCAAAAGCGGTACAAGTCGTGTCGGAGTGTAGCCCAGAACACCCTGAGATACTACTGGAATACCTACCAGTAAATCTCCTTGCCTCGGCCGAGGGCTTCGTGTAATGGCTCTCCTAGACACAGCACGACCTCACCCCCAATACCGGGAGAGACGAACCCCTGAAGATACGCTCACTGCCTCCATGTGGCTCGGGACTGTACCCAACTAAAACCTGTTTGCACGACTCCTTTGAGCCGTGGTAGGGTAGTAATCAAAGTACAGTGGGAACTCACACAAGACAAATGACGATCCCCAGGTCGATGAACTAACCTGTACATATGTCACCAGGGAACTGCCATCTGACGTCTGGTATATGACCAACTAGCATGTTCCCGGCGAGTCCTGTCCGGTGTACTCATAACCCAATGAGCACCTGTATACATCTTAGATGATCCAACTGACACCAGTGGCTTGTGGGACCGGCCACCGTCCCTCGTCGGGGGTCTCGACTGTATACACTAGTCTACTAAGGAGAATCGATGCCCTGTCTTGAAACTCTCACGACTAGGGACCTTTTAAGGATATGCTTATAGACCCCCAGCTCCCACTTATATGATCGCCCTCATACTGCTGGTGGTCAAGCAAGAATCCTAGGGGCTCTATCAACGTGTAATAGCGACGTGTCAGGTCACTTAAAACAGTACACGATGATAAAGGTAAACCAGATAGCATACTATCATCTCGAGTAAGACTGTCCTACCGGGATAGGTTCTCCATCAATCATTGCAATCACGTACCTGTGACCTAATAATTGACTCTGAGGGCACTATCTCCAACAGCAATAATCGTGCATAGCATATGAAATCAAATGACATCTATATAGGATAAGCAAGGTATGCAATAATCGTGCATAGCATGTGAAATCAAATAACATCTATATAGGATAAGCAGGGTATGCAATAATCGTACATAGCATGTGTACTCTATCAGGTACAACAGATACAGGATGTGATGTAAAATACTGAATGCTGAGCATGGGGATAATAATATCTACACGGAATATCAACGTGGAAAATAATCGGTGTCCATCCATATGCCAAAATCCTATAAATCTCATAAAATCGTGAGTGCCCAACATCGGCACTCAAAATATCAAGAAATACTCGTGTCCAGCATCGACACGCAAATCCTCATATATCGGGCATCCGTCAGTCCGGGTCAGCCCACGGGCTCCGTCTGCGGTATCGGCCCTCAGCCCCGGCAGTACGAGTCGTCCCGTATCCATCTATCGACTCTGGTCAGTATCCTCCGGATAACCGCCAGGTCCAACCAATCACTGGTAGGTAGTGGTCCCACTGCCAGGCTCACTGTCTAGCTACACAGCAGATCCGTTCTCGCCCCGAGGTACCATACCGGGTCCACCATGTACCCGTAATCGGCCTCATTCAACTCCTCGATTCGGGTTCACATATCACACGTCTTAGAACCGAGAAAACGCATGGTGGACGCACTGAAATATCATATCAAGGAAAACCGGGTTTTTAAATAATTACATATTCTCTTTTGAAATTTCCACGGTTCCCAAATCCAGAAATAACATGGAAACAACATATCTCAATGCGTAAATCTATGCAAGTATGAAGATATCAATATATGTGTGCACTGGTATGAGTATATAGTGTGCATGTGCGCAGGTATGAAGGTATCAATATATGTGTGCACTGGTATGAGTATATAGTGTGCATGTGCGCAGGTATGAAGATATCAATATATGTGTGCATTGGTATGAATATATAGTGTGCATGTGCGCAGGTATGAAGATATCAATATATGTGTGCACTGATATGAGTATATAGTGTGTATGTGCGCAGGTACGAAGATATCAATATATGTGTGCACTGGTATGAATATATAGTGTGCATGTGCGCAGGTATGAAGATATCAATATATGTGTGCACTGGTATGAGTATATAATGTGCATGTGCGCAGGTATGAAAATATCAATATATGTGTGCACTGGTATGAATATATAGTGTGCATGTACACAGGTATGAAGATATCAATATATGTGTATATCCGACAAGTCATGACAATCATTAATGATGCGACAATCGAACGATATGTATAATGCATAGCAGTCCTATAGTGCAAGTGTCATGGCAATCACTAACGGTGTGGGTGTAACATACAAATAGTGCTCGTGCAGCTTGAACTGTTAGTAACAGTGCAGTGTTCTATGCTATCATTTCTATATGCAACAATAAGGTATGCTACTATAGTCCATATGAACCTCTACAACTAACTATCCTAACACGCCCTGACGCTTAACGCCATACTGGAGATTTTCCCGTAGATGTTAAATCTACTCATCTGGTCGTGCGCTACTCGTAACCGACCACCTGCTTCCCTTTCTTAGCTTCGTCTAACGTACCCTCCTGCGAACCAGGAATTACATAAGAATCCATATTTAAGCAAATATCTCGCAAAACGCGATATCGAAGTCAAACGATACACTCGCGTCGCGAACTAAACGTACAAGAAATACGATATATCGTCCCAGATTCTACCCAGGTAAGAAACTCACAAAATTAGACATACCACTGGCCCTAAAAATGTAGCAGACTCCTACCCATGCAAACTACACCCAAAAACTCCCTCATCTGGCCGCAAATTGCCGCCAGAAAGAATAAACCGGCGGCCTGGGTAGGGGGTTAGGGGTTCGTGCTCTGGTGGTGTGGTCAGGGTCTATCTAGTGTTCTCCAGTTTCCTCAATTTTAACCTGAACTGCTCGGGCCTATAGCAGATCACAGAAAGCTAAAATTTCACCTTAAAACGTTAAATTCTGCACAAATTGAAACCCTATGGTATTTTGGTGTAATCTGGGGTTTAACTAGGTTTACATGGCCTTAATAACACCTAATTAGGCTAGGTTAACCAATACTTACATCACTTGAACAAAACTCCACACAAATTACCAAATCAGTACAAAATCTCACATTTAACACTAACCGAAGCTAAACTACACATACGTTTAGCAAACACGAAGTTGGGCTCAGATTTTATACCTTACTAGACCTTACGAAGCAGGAAGAGGGAGGAGGAGAAGATCTGGAGTTGCTGTGGTTGCTGGAGCTGCTACTGCTACTGCTGCTGCTGCTTCTGCTGAGCTGCTGCTGTTTCAGATGCTGCTGCTTCTTCTGCTGCTGCTGCTGGGGCTGCTGCTGTGTGAGGGTGTGTGTGAGGGTGTGTGAGTGTTGTGAGAATGAGAGTTACAAAAGAAAAGAATGGGAGCCATGCTAGTCAACCCTTTTACTCCCTCTCTCTTCATTAAATGAAGGCACGGGCAAAGCCATGATGCCCCGTCATGCACTCTCTCTCTCTCTCTCACCAAGTCAACACAAGAACAATCATTTCCATAAATAAAAAAAAAAGAAAAAAACAACCATAATTAAAACCCAAAATAACTTAATACGAAACTTAAAATGGCTTAAGGAAATGGTTAGTCCACCATGGTTGCTAATCATGGTTAACCCCATATCTTAACCCTAGTTTACATGCACAAGTGTGTGCATGCCTAGAAAAATTCTAATAAAATACTCATTAAATAGGATAAAATATTTGAAACTCAATTTAGTAAACTTTTTATTAAAAACCATATATTAAAATATAATTAACCCCTAAACACAACCTAAGTTGTTACAATATGAGATCATCCATCGCCCATCATATGGGTCAAGATGCGTATACGCTAGTCTATTCTGGTGTATCGATACCCTGTCTCGATACACCCTAGACTAGGAACAGTTATAGGATGTACTCATCGACTTCCGTGGCCCCACTAGTATGATCTCATCATAGTCCCAGTAGTCAAGTACATATCCTAAGGGCTTTATCAACATGTAACATAGAGACAATCAGAGTACATGTTAAGATAAAGTACAACCAGATAGCATACTATCATGTCGAGCAAGAAAGTCCTCCCTATATATGTCCAAGCATCCATTACAATATACATCGTATGTACAGTAATGGCCTCTAGGGCATACATATAACTAACAAGATTAATCCTTACTAATTCTTCTTTATGGTTTGAGGAAGAATTCAAGATACAGTGGGAGCCATCATGTTTAGATAAACTAATAATCAATCTAAACTTGCAAGAGTATCATGCTAAGTGTTTCTCCTTTCTCTCTTAATTACGGCGACCAGATGACCGGACTTAGGTTACTGCCAGATAATAAATTGACAGGGCCAAACTATATTGATTGGCTATGGAATGTCCAGATGTCCATTACCTATGACAAGCTGGGCTACCTCCTTACTACCAAAGCCCCCGCCGTCCCAGGTCCAGATTCGACCGTCGCGGATGTTGATATCCGTAAGACATGGGAAAAAGACAGTGCGAGAGCCAAGTGCCTTGTGTTAGCCTCAATGAATTATGAACACCAGAGGCAGCACAAGAAGATAGACTTAGTTTCCATCTTCCTCCATACCAATGATTTATATGGAGAGCAATCTCGTATCGCAAGATATGAGACCTCGAAGGAATTGCTTCGGCGAGGTTGGTTGTCGGGTCATCTGTAGGGGACCACGTCCTTACGATGATTAGCTATATTGAAAAGCTCATGGACATTGGGACCACATTGGAGAACGGGTTATGTACTGACTTGATTCTACAGTTCCTCCCTTCCACCTACGTCCAGTTGAATTTCAACATTCCAAAGAAGGAAGTTTCACTTCCAGAACTCCTCAACAAGTTGAGGAGCTCAGAGGGCACCCTAAAGGAATCCAGGGAGACACCCACTCTGCTTATTAGGAAATCTTCCTCTTCTAGATCCAAAGCGAAAGCCAACGGAGAGAAGAAGAAGGCCTCCACCAAGTCGATAGGCGGTGTCAGTAAGCTAAAAGGAAAAGGTAGGGCAAAAGTTTCGGAGCTAATGATATGAAATTAGGAATGTTTCTATTGTCATGGGAAAGGGCATTGGCAGAAGGACTGCAGGGCTTGGAAAGCCAGAAACCAGGATTCGAAGCACGTTGTGGCTTCAGCTTCAGGTGTGTTTATGATTGAAAACTGTCTGTCAATTATCTCTACTTCCTGGGTACTAGATACTGGATCAGGATCTTATATCTGTAATTCATTACAGGCTTTGAGAAACCGTAGAGTTATCAAGGCAGGTGATATGACTCTCAGGGTTGCTAACGGAATGAGCGTGGACGCTGTATCCGTAGGGAAATATCATATAGGATTGACAAGTGGGCAGATATTGATTTTGCGTAACTGTTTGTGTATACCTAGTTTGACATGTAATATCATCTTTGTATCTTTACTTTCTAAAGAAGCTTATGATTTTACATTTGTAAGCGGTGTGGCCCACATCCACCTAAATCAAGCTTTGATTGGGTCAGGTACACTAGATAACGGTATATACGTATTAAATCAAGCTCAGGTTTTCAACGTCCAGAACATATTTAAAAGGAAGTCTCCAGAATTAAATCAGGCTTTCTTATGGTATTGTAGACTGGGTCACATCAATGAAACATGGTTGACGAAGTTACATAAAGAGAGATATTTGAATCCGTTCGAATATCAGTCCTATGCAACTTGTTTATCATGTCTCAAAGGAAAGATGACAAAGACTCCGCTCACTGGACAAGGGGTAAGAGTGAGTAAGCTCTTGGGACTCATACACAGCGACGTGTGTGGTTCAATGTCTACACATGTAAGAAGTGGTTATTCCTATTTCATTACTTTTACGGATGATTTCTCTAGGTTTGAACATGTATTCTTGATGAAACATAAATTTGAGGCCTTTAAGAAATTCCGGGAATATAAGAATGAAGTGGAAAAACAAACCGACAAAAATATCAAGACTCTTAGATCTGATCGAGATGGCGAATACTTAAGTGTCGAGTATCTGGGTTATTTAAAAGAGAATGGAATTCTCTCTCAGCTTACTCCTCCATACACACCTCAACACAACGATGTATCGGAAAGGCGGAACCGAAGCTTATTGGATATGGTACATGTTTGCTATAGTGCCCTCAAGGCAATTATCATAGTCGCAGGTAGGCGATTGCGATGATTGAGGGAGGACCTATACCGGTGGAACAGTCTTACTCGAGATGATAATATGCTATCTGGTTTTTCTTTATCATCATGTACATGTTGATAGAGCCCATAAGATTCTTGCTTGACTACCAGCATTATGATGGTGATCATATACGTGGGAGCTGGGGGTCTATATGCACATCCTTAAATGTCCCTAGTCGTGGGAGTTTCGAGACTGGGCATCGATACTCCAGAGTATACTAGTGTATACTTATCCAGACCTGACGAGGGGCGGTGGCCGGTGTCACAAGCCATTGGTGTCAGTTGTTTACCTAAGATAGTATACAGGTGCTCATTGGGTTATGAGTACACTGGACAGACTCGCCGGGAACCTGCTAATTGGTATTATACTTATTGTCAGATAGCAGTTCCCAGCTGACATGTGTACAGGTTAGTTTGTCGACCTGAGATCGTCATTTGTCTCGTGTGAGTTCCCACGGTGCTTTGATTACTACCCTACCACGGCTCAAAAGAGTCGCGCAAACAGGTTTTAGTTGGGTACAGTCCCGAGCCATATGGAGGCAGTGAGCGAATCGTCGGGGATTCGTCTCTCCCGGTATTGGGGGTTGATGTCGCATTGTGCATGGGTGGCCATCACCAGAAATCCTCGACCGGGGTAGACGAGAATTACCGATCGAGGATCGATAGTTTCTCAGGTGGTGATGGGTTTCATGCCGACACTAAATGTCGCGTTGTTAGGGGTCTGATTTTATCCACCTCCTAGACACGATATGCGATACTCTTATATGAACAGACTGGACTGTATGAATATTGTCACTATCAGGCTCAGTAGGGGTTTGGATGAGTTTGCTCGTCGGCTTTCCTTTCGCTCAATACCTGGGTAGCCGTTACGTACAGCTAATGCCGCTGACGCGCTTGTGGTTAAACTCACTGCCAGCGTATTGACGAGTCTTTAGAGTCCCACACAGAGGGTTTTCACGGTTCAGGCGATATGATGTAGATGACGTATGTTGGTACATACAGGTGTCCAATTAAATATGTGTACAGGCTGCACATACTTTAATCAGACGGTTGATAATACTAGCGGTTTAGGATTAAGCAGGATTATTAAATCAGGTTTTGATTTAATAATTTATATATATATATGTGTGTGTGTGTGTGTGTGTGTGTGTATGTATGTATTCTAGTATTATTGTTCACTATTCATTTTCTCTCTTGGCTATTCGTATTTCTGTACGAATACGCGTATATGTATTTCGATACGTGTACAGGATTGTATTCCATATTTATACGGAATAGTTTCTAGAAGATTTGACACCTTATTATTTGATTTTTCTTTTTGGAAAATCATTTTGGGAAATGAGGTGGAAGGGGTGAGGTGGCATGAACATTGTTTAGCATGTAGAGAGGTATGGCCACACATTATTTATTTGGAAAATATATGAGATATTTTTGTGCATGAGAGAGAGAGGGGCTGCCATTATTTTTTTTCATGGCTTGCTCATTTCATTTCTTCACTTTCTTGCATTCTATACTCACTTTAATACTTAGCCATTTCTTAAGTTGCTCATGCCACATGTTTCCTCACCTCCTCTTCATCTTCTTGAGTTGCTCATGGAGCATTTGTGATGAGAGAAAATTATAGTGACACATTCCTACACCTCCACTCTCCATTGCTAGCAACCTTAGAGCGTCGGTTGCCTCGTTTGGCGAGGCTGAAGCTTGCGTCGTATCCCTCAGGTGGATCATCGTAGATGGAGGAAGACCGGCAACCAAACTCGATCCAGACGACCACTAAGAGCTTAGGAAGATCGTTGAAGACCGAAGAACACAGATCAACTCGGTATAATCATTCTAACTTCTTTATATATGCTTACTAGTATAGGGTTTAGGGTAGATCCAGGCATCGGGTCATAGTAGCGTCAGTTTCAGTAAATTTTTGTTCCGCATTTGGCCACGGTTTGATGGTCGGGGCGCTGTCGTAACCCAACAGTACGTTCCATGATGAGTAACGCTGAGTTACCGCAATCCTTCTGGGGTTATGCACTAGAATCAGCTGCATATTTTTTGAACAACGTTCCTACCAAGACTGTGCCTACCACACCATATCAGATATGGAGTGGGAAGAAACCCTATCTTCAGTATCTGAAGATATGGGGATGTCCAGCTTTTGTAAAAATGCAGGATGCGGACAAGCTCGAGGCACGCTTAGTGCTGTGTAAGTTTGTGGGATACTCAAAGAACTCCAGGGGGTATCTTTTCTATTATGCAGAGAAACAAAATGTTTTTGTTTCTCGGCATGCCCACTTTTTGAAAACTCGATTTTTAGAAAAAGAGATAAGTGGGAGCGCAATAAAACTGGAAGAAATTCCAGAACCACAAGCTATTACTGAAAACATGGTGGAACTAGAAGTTTCGAAAGAACCGGACATCCCCACGCCACTCCGCAGGACTAGTAGGCAGTCTTATCGGCCCAAAAGATACTACGGTATTCTCATAGACAGGGATAGAGAGGATTGCATTATCGACGATGATGAACCAACTAGTATCCAGCAAGCCATTCAGAGCAGAGACTCGGTAAATTGGCTGGATGCAATGCAGATTGAAATGGAGTCCATGTACACCAACAAAATATGGACTTTAGATATTGCTCCAGAAGGGGTAAAACCCGCAAGCTGCAAATGGATCTTCAGAAAGAAGATTAGTGTAGATGGACAGGTTGAAACCTATAAGGCTAGACTTGTTGCAAAAGTTTTTCGTCAAAGACCTGGTTTAGACTATGATGAAACCTTTTCTCCAGTGGCTATGCTCAAATCCATTCGGATCCTTCTTGCCATTGATGCCTTCCACGATTATGAAATTTGGCAGATGGATGTAAAGACCGCTTTTCTGAATGGAAGTTTGAAAGAGTGCATCTATATGGTTCAGCCAGAGGGTTTCATTTAGAGTGGGAGCAGCAGGAAAGTGTGCAAGTTGCTTAAGTTCATTTATGGACTAAAGCAGGAATCGCGGAGTTGGAACATCTGTTTTGATGAGACAGCCAAAGAATTCGACTTTATCAAAAATCCAAATGAACCATGCATTCATAATAAGATTGTAGCGAGAACTGTGGTATTTCTCGTCTTGTATGTGGATGACATTCTCTTGATAGAAAATGTCATTCCTATGCTACAATCAGTCAAAGGATTCTTGTCACAAAGGTTCTTCATGAAAGACCTGGGTGATGCCTCCTATATTCTGAGGATCCAGATCTATCGTGATAGATCTAAACGGATGGTGGGACTTTCTCAGTCAAGGTACATCGACACCATACTGAAAAGATTCAGTATGGAAGATTCAAAGCGCGGTAATCTACCGGCTTGTCACGGAATCACCCTCTCTAAAGAGATATCTCCCAACACTAATTTGGAAAGGGCTCGCATGTCTATTATACCCTACGCTTCTGTGGTAGGCTCTATAATATATGCGATGTTGTGTACCAGACCAGATGTAGCTTACGCACTGAGCGTTGTAAGCCGGTATCAGTCAAACCCAGGGGAGATGCACTGGATAGCAGTGAAGAACATTCTCAAGTACCTGAAAAGGACTAAGGAGATGTTCTTGGTGTACTGCGGAAGTGACCTCCAGATCGAGGCCTTTGCAGACTTCAGCTTCCAGAGTGACAAGGATGACTCCAAGTCCATGTCGGGTTATGTCGTTACCTCAATGGAGGGGCAGTCTGTTGGAAGAGCTCCAAGCAGGACACCGTTGCTGACTCGATGATGGAAGCAGAGTATATCGCTGCATGTGACGCCGCGAAAGAAGCAATCTGGATGAGGAAGTTCATAACATAACTTTAGGTGGTTTCATCCATTGTTGATCCAATACCTCTGTATTGCGACAACAACAGGGCAAGAGCTTTAGCGAAGGAACTCAGGTCCCATCAGAAGTCCAGACATATTTTGAGGCGGTACCACCTGATCAGGGAGATTGAGGTGCGGAGAGTGTACACGGAGAACAACACTGCAGATCTACTCACAAAGGCCATATCTCAGACACAGTTCGAGAGGCTATTCAAGATGATAGGTCTATGATATGCTAATACATGGCCTTAGTGCAAGTGGGAGATTGTTAGTGATATATGCTATAAAGGCCATTATTGTATCATACTGGTTTGTATATTACATATTTGAAGCTTGGGATATACACAGATATAATAACAGTCTTGCTCAATATGGTAGTATGCTACCTGGTTTGTTTCTACCTCAATATATGTATATGTTTCTTTTAGCATATCGCTAATACATATTGGTAGAGCCCTTATGATCTTTTCTTGACTACCAGCGTTGGGATGACAGTCACACTAGTGGGGGCTGGGTAGTCTATAAGCACATCTTTATACAGGTCCCTAGTCGTAGGATTATCAAGACGGGGCATCGATACTCCAGAGTAGAATGGTGTATACGCTTCTTATCCCGGCAGGGGAGATGGTCTGTCCCACAGCCATTAGTACGTCGTACTGGAGATAGTATGCAGGTGCTCATTAGGTTATGAGTACACTGGACAAGACACGTGGGGAACTGCTGGTTGGTACTATACCTATCGTCAAGTAGCAGTTCCCAGGTGACATGAATACATCATAGTCCGTTGACTTGACATCGCTACTTCGCCTCGAGTGTGTTCCCACTGTACTTAGATCACTACCCCACCATGGCTCAAACGAGTCGTGCAAACAGATGGTGGTTAGGTGCAGTCCCGAAGCACTGGGAGGCAGTAGTGGTTAGATAGGATTCCTCTCTCCCGGTATTGGGAGATGATATCGTGCTGTGTTCGGAAAGCTATTACACAGTCCCTGGCTAGGGCAAGCGAGATTTACTGGTAGGTATTCCAGTAGTTTCTCAGGGTGTTTTGGACTCTTCTCCGACATGACTTATTGCGCTATTAGAAGTCTAACGGTTATTGCCCTTCTAGGCCCGATATGTGATACTCTTAGACGAACAAACCGGACTGTACGGAGATTGACACAGATAGGCTCAGTAGGAGTTCGGATGAGTTTGCTCATCGGCCTTCTTATCGACAGATATCTAGGTAGTCGTTACATGTAGCTAGTACCGCTGACGTGCTTGTGGTTAAACCCACTGCCAGCGTATTGTTGAGTCTTTAGAGTCCCACACAGAGGGTTTCCCTGCATCGGGCAAAAGATGTAGAGGCTGTATGGTTTTACGGCAGGGCTTCGATCAGATACGTGTACTTGTACACATATGGTGTTCGGGCAGATAATACTAGTGGGCTTTGGTTTAAGCCAGATCCTAGTATTATATTCTTGGATTATTTCGTCTCTTTGTATTCGTATTTTTCGAAATACGGATACGGGTATATATATACGATGAGGGGTATTCTTGTAATTTACTCAATAGTGCTTCTAGAAGAAGACACCTCATTTCTTGTATAATCATTTAGATTAAATGGATAATGAGGTGGAGGTATGAGGTGTTATTAAGTACATGAATAAGGCATGGCTACTTGGTGACTCACTTAGTGACTCATGGGTGACTATTTAAGCATGCTTGATTCATTGTTCAATGAATTATTGTATGCTTCATTCATCACAACACTTAGCCATTCTTCACTTCAATTCTTATCACTACACTCTCACTACCTCAAGCTTCTTTCTTCTTCCTCAACCCTAAATGTCTCATGTGTTGAGAAACCTAAGGTATTTGGAGACAAACTAATCCATCATCACTCTCTACATCCTCTAGGACATCTAGTTTAGCGAACTAGGTGTCCTAGTTACCTCGGTATAGAGGTTGGAGCTCGAACTATAGACTCTCGGGTGGATCGTCTTTGACTTGAGGATGCCGACGAGGAGGCACGATCCAAACGATCCGAGGAGCTTATGACAAGGAGGAGGACAGCAAGAAGACCCGAAGGACTTGTACACGGATGTATAAAACTCTTACCGAGTAGCTAAACCTCCATGTTGTTTTGCTAGCTAGGGTTTATGGTCGATCCTGGGTTCAAGTCGGTGTTGCAACAAATCCCGTAAAAATCGTTTTTTGCATATTCCGCCTCCCCGCAAACCCGCGGGGTGTGCGACATCGACTTACAGAACGCACACTCAAACTACCATCATTCATCGGAGCGGGGTTTGCCGTCGCCACGCTAGTTTCACATATAGATGTGTAGGACTCACTCATGGAAGCAGTGGCACCCTCAAACTACCATCATTCATCGGAGCGGGGCTTGCCGTCGCCATGCTAGTTTCACATATAGATGTGTAGGACTCACTCATGGAAGCAGTGGCACCCGGAGCAATGTCCATAGGCTAAGGAACGTCAGCGGTAGGGTTATAGCTCTCCGTCCCTGAAACTCCAAACTCCGACACGTCCGGCAAAGACGTGTTTGGTTCATAATCAACACTCAAGGAGCCCGGTGACAGCATATGAACCTCAACTCGGAGAATCACACTCTCTATAGGGGCGTCAAGGGGAGGCTGTTGACTAGAACTAGCACTCGCCGCGGAAGTAACTATATAAAGATATGAGAACGCAGACGAGATAAAGCTTTCACGATGGGATACATGAGAGTGCCCAGGGAGGCCCGAAGTGCAAATTCCTCGGCAGCATGACGCTCTCTCTATTCGAGCCATCCGTGCAGACCTTCGATAAGGGGTCAACAAAGGATCCTCATCTTCTTGAGAAACCTCTTCTTCGGAAATAGCCGGCATCGATCGCTTAAGGGCCCTCTCTTGTACCAATGTAGAAGGAGATGGCGGCAGCACAACAGTTTTCGTGGGAGCATCCGCAATATGAATGTCGGGGAGCCGTATCCTTCTTGGACCAACACCAACTATGGAACCCGCTACTGTGGAAGTCACTGCAGAAAAGCGGATTAAAGTATGGACAAAAAGAAATTGTTCGTTACAAAGGTGTGACAAAAGAAATAGGTTATACTAAGATCCATGGCAGCATAATTTTCTTCTTCCTGATGAGTATCAACCGAGGCCTAAATAGCTTCCTCAATAGAAATCACTGTTGGATAAAGAAAATTGTCACGATATACATAAAAAAAAGAGGGAAGTGCGAATAAATGTGAATAAAATATACCGGTCTCTGCTGGAAAATGAGCCTGAAGATCTGCCTCTTCCTGAGCTATTCGCTCAGACTCCTTTATAGCTGCCTGACGGTTGGTACCTTCAGCTTCCTCCTGTGACTCTATAATGGCCAAAGCTATGTCAACATCCTCTTCAGCAGTCGTCCAAAAATGGGAAATCATCTCCAAGGGAGGAAGACCCATATTGGATCCAAACTGGTCTATTCGCTCCTCCAAAGAAATATCCTTTTTTTCATCAAGTACTGCATCAATAGAAGGTGCAGATTTTTTGAGAGCCTAAAGCAGCCTTAAAAGCCTTCCTCTTCCCCGCGGGTACCTTTGAACGACGCTTTCCAAGTGATTGTTATGGATTTTTCTAAGTCATACTAAGTTCAATAATACTGCAATCAAGACGGTGTCACACATAGCTAGCCGAGATGAGTACGAGTCGTCCGTAGGGAGAAGGTATGTTTTTAGTCTTGTATTAACGAGTTAATTCAAAAGACGAAATTTATTTGATTCTAACCTATGTATTGCTTATATGTTCAAACAAACGCTTGTTAAGGATAGAGTTAGGTTAGTTCAGGTTAGGAAAATCCGTACACTTTGCTTTGTGCCTCACTTGACTATGATGCTAAGATAATCGGCAACAACATGAATTAGGGTGGGTGCTTAAGTACGGTATTTGCGATTGTGCGTGAAATCCATACTTATCGACCATTATCCTTCCGTTCTTATCTCTTAACCCTTTCCTTCGGCCAAACTAAATACTACCGGTCACAATTAAGAATCACTGCTATCGTGGTAGGATAGGGTGCCTAATATAGCGATTACGTGAAATTTGGATGGAGCTCAACTCGCAAGGTGTTGGGCAAAGTAAGATGTAAAGAAAACCTTAACTTAAACAATAACCCTTCTCATTCACTAACAAGATGGTACACTACTCACAAATCATCACAAAAATGAAAAGAGAACACAAGAGAAAAGACATCAATGAAAACATTGCAAGTAAGTAAATAACGTCAAAGGAAATTGCAAGTAAGTAAAAGAAAGAGATACTAGGAACCAAATGAACCAATCGCAAATAAACTAAAGCTTTATTGATATTCAAATCCAAGATACAAGCTATGAGTTCAATAAGCAAAACCTAAGCTTGAAAGCTCAATGAAGAGGTTGCAAGATCAGGAGAAGGTAGGGAACTCAAAGTTAACTAACTACTATGTACAAATCTTGAAGCAAAATTATAAAATGTAGAATTAACTTGGTAAAAAAAGTAGACCCCTTGCTTGCTCACTGATCTGGTATTTATAGGCACTTCATCATAAAAAACAAACTATAAAAATGAAGTGATGTGACAATGAGGAATGATCAGAAGAAAAATGGAGCCAAGTAGAGCAATGGGGCCCACCAAATGCGGGTATTTTGAATAAATCGGCTGTCGAATTGGCGGCCCATGGTCTTGTCGTTGCAGTGTGAACCCTTGACTTCTCCATCATCTCTCTGAACTTGTTTGTTTCTTTTATATCAACTTGGGTGTTTTTCTCAGAAGATTTGGAGGGAAAATGTTAAGCTTTGAATCCATCACATCAACTCTTTTATCATGTCAATATACTCATGCCCGCTTGCACACTACTTGCCCACTTGCATCAAAAGTGTTCACACCATATCATCGCTGGTTCATGCACCCAAAATGTGTGTTCACACTTGTACAACTTGTATCATGTTGGACCATTTTGGATAAAATAAGTTGTACACTTGAATTGTTTACAAAAACTTCTTGAATAAAGATCGATTTTCCGTTCCGGTTGCAGTATCGGCTCACAAATGTCGTATCCATGCATTTTAAGTGTGTTTCCAGTGTTTTGTCATGAATACCTGTATCCTATACTTATTGAGCAGACACGTATTAATAGTACCAATATTCAAAAAAATGATAACAAATGATCGGTATTAAAATGCAATTTTTCATGATGAACACCAAGCTCCTTTTCAAACTCCTCATCAGATGCTATCATAGTCGTCGCATTACTAGCGCCTATAGTGGACTTTAATCGGGTCGTCGCGCCACTTGGGCTAGATGTTGTCGTCGTTAAAATAACCTTGGGAGTCACAGTATCTGTTGGCGAAGCGCCGCCAGAAGAGAGCGATCTTCTAAAAGACTGCAATCTACTAGAAGATCCAGAAGCAGCAGCTGACGAAGCTTGCTTCTTCCCTTTGGTTCCTATCTTTCTGAAGTCAGAGGCATGTTTTGGCTGATCACTCCCAACGGTTCGATTTGTTTGAAGCTCAGAGATTATAGAATAACTCGGTGGCAGATTTCCTTCTCGCAGCAGAGGGGGAACAACGACGGACTGAGGTGTTAAGAAAAACTGGCGATCCCTCGCCTTCATTGCCCCTTGGCGACCAAGAAAGAATTTCTTCTTACATTCAATGATCCTGTTCATAGACTCTGCATACCAATCCCCGTAGGAAGACAAGGATCTGGGAACAAGCTTCGGATCAGGAATAGTGAATCAAGATCCGGTGTTCAACTTCATAAGTGATGGATTGCTTTCCTTATCGACTCCTCGATAAGAGCAGGTTGGCAGTAAAAAGCTTCGAGAGGAACACCCTGATCATATCCGAATTACCGGGCAAAGCGATGAGGGTTATAAGGCTTATGAGCGACATCATTGGCCCGTCGATATACTAGGAATCCAGGCCTGATGAGATACAGATAGGCTATCTCCTTATCCGACAGAGACAAGGTTCCGTTCTCCATAATGTCCAGCAAAGGTCGATGGCAGGAACGGGTCTTATGCCAGTAATAGACGCCCAATCTTCAAAATAAATGTTCTTGTTCTTCCTGTAAGTGAATGGGTTAAGGTACAATCCAAGAATATCTCTGGTGCAATCCTCGTGGCCCCGACAAGTTCATTATCAACAAGAAGCGGCCAGAGTCGAAGAATGCGGGTCGCGTATGTTCAGTATACGTGCCACGGATGTGCATCTAAATCCAACAGACAAAATAATGGAGCGGCATATACACACTCTCTCATCCTGGATCATTTGAGTTGGCCAGCTGATAGAAACCCTGATACAAGGATGCTAAGCTTGCAATGTCGATGGTTAGGGTAGCACCGGAAGCAATACGGTGGGCTGGATAAAAAACGGAAGCCCGCATCAGTCGAGGGTGTGCGGGAATCGTAAACCAACCTAACCACAAGCTAATGAAGGTTACAAAGAAAGTCTCCCGGTCGATCCCCGGAGCAGCGATGGCCCAAAGATCATAAGGGGGCCTCTCCAGAAGGAAAAATTCCTCTAACGATGCAGGATCGTCCGTTAATCCCTGCATATTCAGGCTGAAAGGGTTGTTAATGTCGGCAAACTCTCTGCGGTCCGCATTTAAAACACTTGAGCGGAAAAATCTATTAACGAAGGCTTCAAAGGTAACTCCCCATCCTTCAGAGGCTATGTTTAGCTCTTCAAATATGCACAACACGTTCCGGAGAGCCAGTCGGATGAAAGTTATGGCATTGTCGGTCGTCAGATCCGTCGCAATTGGGCCTGCAGCAAACACAAATTCATCATGGGGAACTATCTCTTCATAATGTTCCCCCGTGGTAGGCAATCCGGATATCTGCTGGAATTCCAACAGAGATATATATACTTCCCGATTGGACAACATAAAAGTGCTTTTCTGAATGTTCTACTGTTCCGAGAGAGACTTGACCCACCAAGGCTCGGTCCTAGGATATTCAAACATAGACGCATAGACCGCTGGGTAAAGTGCGGTCCTCTGCAATAAGGCCTTCTCGGCGTGTAAGATGTATCTAGCGCAAGCAATATATGTTGGATATGTATGCCCTAGAGGCCTTCATTGTATAGGATACTAGGGATATGTATGTACAGGACAATCTTGCTCGATATGATAGTATGCTAATTGGTTTGTCTTTATCTTAACATGTGATGTGTTTTACTTTATATTTCATATCTTGTATACATGTTGATAAATCCCGTAAGATCTTTGCCTGACTACCAGTGTTGTGATGGCAATCATACTTGTAGGAGCTGGGTAGTCGATAGGTTAAAACCCATCGGCTACTCCAGAGTGTCCTACTGTGCATCGATACTCCAGATGTTGGATATAGTGCCCTCAAAATCAATTATTGGATCGCAGGTACGTGATTGCAATGATTGAGCGATGACCTATACCAATAGGACAGTCTTGCTCGAGATGATAGTATGCTATCTGGTTTGTCTTTATCATCGTGTACTTGCTTTAGTTCACTATTGCATGTTGATAGAGCCCATAGGATTCTTGCTTGACTACCAGCAGTATGATGGAGATCTTATACGTGGGAGCTAGGGTCCATAAGCACATCCTTAAAGTGTCCCTAGTCGTGGGAGTTTCGAGACATGGCATCGATACTCCAGAGTAGACTAGTGTATACAGTCGAGACCCCGACGAAGGGCGGTGGCCAGTCTCATAAGCCATTGGTGACAGGTGGTTCACCTAAGATGTATACAGGTGCTCATTGAGTTATGAGTACACCGGACAGGACTCGCCGGGAACATGCTAGTTGGTATTATACATATCGTCAGATAGCAGTTCCCTGGTGACATGTGTACAGGTTAGTCTGTCGACTTGAGATCGTCATTTGTCTCGTGTGAGTTCCCACTGTGCTTTGATTACTACCCTACTATGGTTCAAAGGAGTCGCGCAAACATGTTTTAGTTGGGTACAGTCCCGAGCCACATGGAGGCAGTGAGTGGATAGTCGGGGATTCGTCTCTCCCGGTATTGGGGGGTGAGATCGTGCTGTGTTTAGGAGAGCCATTACAAGAAATCCCTGGCCAGGGTAATCGAGATTTACTGGTAGGTATTCCATTAGTATCTCAGGGTGTTCTAGGCTTCACTTCGACACGACTTATACCGCTATTGGGGGTCTGACGTTTACCAGCACCCTAGGCCCTATATGCGTTACTCATAGACGAACAGACCGGACTGTATGGATATTGTCACTGTCAGGCTCAGTAGGGTTTCAGGATGAGTTCGCTCATCAGCTTCCCCTTCTTTCAATACATAGGCAACCGTTACGTACAGCTAGTACCTCTGACGTGCTAGTTGTTATACCCAATACCAGTGTATTGATGAGTCATTAGAGTCCCCCACAGAAAGTTTCCCAAGTTCGGGCGAAACGTTGTAGAGGCCGTATGGATATATGGCGGGGTTCGATCATATTCGTGCACTTGTGCACGGATCATGATCGGACGGAAAATACTAGCGGGATTTGTTTTAAGCCCGATCCTACTATTATTGTGTAGGAATATTTTTTGTCTCTTGCATTTGTATTCGGTCGGAATACAAATGCGGTTATGTATTTACAGTTGAGGTGTAATCTCGTAATTCGTTATGGGATTATTTCGGGAGTTGCCAGTTTCTTTTTCCGGTTTTAAAACACCTTGATCTATGATTATTTATTGTGTGCATTGACCCAATCCTTTGCCCATCATTTGCACTGAAATTCGAGCATGAACAGAGGCTGCATTTATTAGGCATGGGGCTGGGGCTGTTTTAAACTGGCATGGGCATGGTGTCTGAATGGGTGCTGTGCAAGGCAGGGGGTTCTATGGAATTTTGGTGAAGCCTTGAAAACGCAGGGTTTTTTTTTTTGGTGTTGAAAATGGGTGAGCAAAGGAATTGTTTTGGTGGCTTAATTTCATTTTACTCATCCCACTCATTTCATATGAGAAATCCCCAGAAGAGAGAGGCCATTTTTCTTGGAGGCTTGGCCGAGCTCCATTTTCCATGTGCTCACATTCACTTCATCACAAATCCTTGGCAACTCCAACTTCACTCTTGAGACAAAATATTCTACATTTTCTCTACCGCATTCTTGGACATGTCGGCTAGCAAACTTCATGTCCGAGTTGCCTCGGTTCGAGGCGGGAGCCCGTATAAAGATTCATAGACATTGTGCCACTTCGACGGGCATGATCGGGGTGCGGACTTGGTCGGCACAGCAGCGGGGAGCTTGGTGCGGAGATTAAAGACCGAAGGACATGGATCGATCGGTATAATCTTTCCTAACTCTTTTACATTTTGCTAGTTTACGGTTAATGGAACGATCCGGGTGTTTGGGTTGCGGTAGCGTCGGGTTTGTAAAAAGTTTTTGTTCCACATTTGGTCTCGATTTGACGGCCGGGGCGCCGCCGTGACCCAACATGGTATCAGAGCCAAACTATTAACCGTTAACTAGTTGGTTTATACAATGTTAAAGTATCAAAATCAAAATGAACCCAAACACTACCACTGCTGTCCAAGTCTCTGTTATTTTTAAAAGTGTTCAGAAAATTTTTTAAACAAGTGCAGAAGACCACCCATGAAACCATATGACCACTGCCCAAAAACGAGCCTCACCCATCGGGAGAAAACCAGCCACCAAGCAAGCATTTCCGGCCAGGCCGGCCCAGGTAAGGTAAATGGGCCTCGTATTTGGGCTGTTGTCTAGTCTCTGGGAATTTGGTTCTGTGGTATTGTTTGTTTGGCCTAATTTGGATATAGCTTTATCAGGTTGCTTTGGGCTATTCGGGGGTTATTTCGAATTCGTTATTTTCTAACATTGTTTAAAGTTTGCAGTACTTTACATTTCTATCTGTGACCGTGAATGTCATTTGATCGGTAAATCTTGTCTAATCACTATAGTCCTTTTAGACGGATTTGCGAATGTGACATTCACATTGATGTTCTGTGTTGTGCTGTGATATTGCGGATTTGTCATGGTGGATAGCTTGGTGCAATATTAGTGCAGTTTAGTTTTATTTGTACATTTGATATTACGGGGCGAGCGTCCGACATGTGGACTGCCGTCACTGCCTGTTTGTATATTATTCTTTTGGGGCGCGACCGAGTTGAGGTCGATGTACCCGTTGTATATATTTTCTTTTCTGTACTAGGATTACCCCATGGTGGGGTGCACGGATACGGGTTCTAGAGGGCAACGGGCCCGTATCTCATGGCGATGAGACAGAGGGGGCTTCACTCTAGAATTGGCGGGCTATTCGCCGCACTCGTAGGGGGTATAGGTTGACTCAAGGAGGGGTGCTCAAGTTACCGGATTCTGTGAAGTGCTTGGTGGTCCATTCACTTTGTTGAAGGGGGCTGCCTCGTTTCAGGTTTTGGCGGGTAACTTGCCGCACTCGTAAGGGTCTAGGATTTCATTGCACAGGCTATCCACACGACCAGGGGAACGTCGAGTTTCACTTGCGGCTCAATGAAACCCGGGGATCCCATATTATCTGTATTGTTCTGTGATGCTTATTATTTTTCTATGATGTTGCATTTATCACGCCTGGAGCGATTATTATATATTGATATATATATTAGTAGATGTTGTATATGTTTTGCACCCGTGTTAGTCCAGTCCTCGCTCTGTCGTTAGTTAAGTAACCTAACGGGTGATGACGGGTTCCAGTGGCGAATGCGGATGGCATATACGTACATCATATTTTCGTTCTTTTCTGGTGTGATTAATTGATGGGACTGCGTTGATTCTTATCAATGCAAGGAAAACAAACCTATATATGATGTTGTTGGAACAATTTTTCAAAAAGCTGTTATTACAATGGCGTTCTCTTTTGTTTTGCACAGTGGTATTCGGTTATGAATATCCTGCACCTCATTCGACGAGGCAAGGGCCGAGATCCCTTCATCGGGAGTGACCCCTTGGAAAGAGGTTTGCGTCAGGGTAATAACTTCACTATAGTCGATTACTTTTTGCTTTGCATCGTGGTATTCAGTTTGGAATATCCTGCACCTCATTCAATGAGGAAAGAGCCGAGATCCCTTCACCGGGAGTGACCTCTTTAGCAAAGATTTTCGCAACTATATTTTTTTTATAAAAGGTTATCCGGTTCCTTCAACGATATCAAGTTCGTTATGCTAAAGGTTTTTCTCCAAAAACCAGCCATAGCCCTCCGTCATTTCTTATAAGTACTATTTAGTATTCGTGCTATGTTTGTTGGCAAGCGTCAAGGCATAGTGTACGGTAGCTGAATATTACTTATTTGTAGCATGGATATGCGATTGATCGGGACAGTCGTACAGCTTTGTTGGCAAGCGTCAAGGGTTTGTGCGGGTGGGTTCGAATTAATCCAGGACAATGACGGGTTGAACTTGACTAGTGGCCTATGACTTGTTGGCAAGCGTCAAGGTTATAGGTCGTTAAGGGAAAAATCATATCGGGAGTTTCAAACATACAGGAAACTTGCCAAGCTTGCGCATACCTTCTGGAGTGTGATGACGTGAGTGGCTTCCATCACGTTATCATGTGATGATAGTTGGATCCCGATTCCTACTGATGAGTTGGTTTACTCCTCGGGTGATCCCGACTAATTTTTTTTTCAGGTTTGGAGGAGAATTTGAGAAAACAGTGGGAAGTTTCCTGATTAGATAAAATTATTAACCATTCTGATTCAGGTAAGAGTGCACGCAGAGTGTTTCTTCTCTCTCTCTCTCTTTGACTGCGACCATGACCCGACCCTAGACAATAACTCCGTAACCATGTTCACCGAACTTTCTTAAAACACTGGATTTTGGATTGTCTGAGTTGCATACATTATTTCCACTCCTTTTTTTACCCTTTGAGTTTCTCCAGAACATCCCCGTATTATTACGAACATCCATTTCCATTGGATAAATCCATCGTATGGTTATATACGAACTCGGAGGAACTTTTTCGAGGATGGATTCTGGTTCTTGAAAGATTGAATAGGGTTATTCAGTTGTCTTTTCCTTTTACCTTCTCTCAGGTTGTGAGGGCTCCTAGGATTAGGAGAGGGGACACCTATTACGCTTATTGGATAGTCTTCTTCCAAACCACAAGCAGGTGCCGAAAGGTAGGGAATGAAGAAAACCAATTAGCCTAAGTTGGGTGTACAGAAGGTAATAAGTAAAGACAAATTAAAGGGATCAGAAAGAGGGTAAAGTAAATTGCGACTGTTAACATTCACGACCAAACCACGTATCTCATCACCACTCCTAATTCACCTTTGTATTTCTCCAGAACACCCCGTATCACTACGAACATCCAATTCCATTGGATAAATCCGTCGTATGGTTATATACGAACTCGAAAGAATTTTTTCGAGGATGGATTCTGGTTCAGGAGAAATAGGAATAAGGTTTATTCAGTTGTCTTTTTCCCTTACCTTCTCTCAGGTTGCGAGTGCTCCTAGCAGTAGGACAGTGCACCTATTATGCTTATTGGATAATCTTCTTCCAAACCATAGGCTGGTGCCGAACGATAGGGAAGGAAGAAAACCGTTAAGCCTAACGATGGTGTATAGAAGGTAACGACTAAAGACAAATAAAGAGAATTTGAGAGATGGCAGGAAAATATACGGTTACAGTCATGAATCTGGATAATGGAAGAGGCATTACTAGGAATACCAGGATACCCCTTCGAAACATATTCATGTTTCAGTTTTCACTGTGTATTGTTAATAGAAAACTGATTTCCCAATTAGACCCTTGTTCCAGGGTATGTGATTTTTTCTCAAAAACTATTTCTATTACCGCAATCAAGAACGGCGTCGCATGAAGCTAGCCGGTGAGTACGGGTCGATCCACAGGGATGTTGTGAATCTCCTAGTCGCTCTTACGAGTTAATTCCGAAGGGTGTTCGGATTGGTTATTAAATCAAAAAACCTAATTATTCTACCTAGGGCAATTAATTGAAAGTTATAACTAGGGCAGATAAATAAAATCTATACTAGGGCAGGAATTGAAATTACCTAGGGCAAGAAAATAAATAAATCTACTTATGTTACAGATGGATCTCTCTAAACATGTACGCAGGGTTGTCAGATCTGAATAGATGAATTGAAGAGAGACACTGATGCTCTCCATAAAGAGATCTGAATTTTATTATTAAAAGGAGGCATAAAGTTTACAATGATTTAGAGTTCTATTTATAGGAAATAGAAACCCTAGGTTACATTTTGATTCGCATGTCTACAATTACAAAAATAGCCCTAAGTTGACTAGTCAAAGCCGCCGCCACATTTTAGTAAAAATTATTTCATCTGATCACCCAAGACCGCCGCGGAACCGCGGCCCGAGGCCTGGTTTGGCCGCGGTTCCGCGGCCAAAAGATGGAGTTGGGCCATGAGTTTTCCTGGGCTGATTTCTATTGGCTTGGGCTTCTTGTTTCTATATATCTTTTTCCATTTGGGCTTCTAGGTTGGTTCCAGATCTTCAGTGAACAATTTGTAGTGGACTTCTACCCGTTCGCTTTGAGTCGATGTCTTGAATCTTGCTTTGTGAATTATTCCTTATGTCGGCTTGATCAAGAGTCTTCTGTTTGTTGGTCAAAGTCCACTTTTTCATCGTTTTTATATCGTTTTCACTGTTTTCTGTCCAAGAACCTGTAACCTGTAACATGTAGCAGATATGCGTCAAAAGCACCTGTTTATTTATAAAAAGAATAAGAATGGGGAATATAATAATGCAATATTATGGTGCGAACAAATACCCCCAAACTTATCTTTTGCTCGTCCTCGAGCAAACTTATTTTTTTATTCACTAAAATCCTAACCGCACTTTCGCAGGGAAACACGATTGCACTGAGCACGTGCAACAAGCCGTTAAACCTCTAGGTGTCCCTAATAGGAGGAGTGTTGTCTCCTGAGGGTTTTCAGCGGATTACACCCACAAAATCCTATCAATTTGGCTTTTTCGATTTTAATTCTCCAATTAGGTTTTCTAATAAGGAATTCTATTATCTTCGACTTGTAAATTTTCCACCCATATTCTTCACACTTCCTCATCATTTAACTTAAGATTATATATGTTATGCAGACTTACATAGCTTTCGGCATCTCTTAAGTTTTCCTTCTAGAGTTCCATCTCCACTCGGGAATTTTTATCACTCTATTAAAGATACAAGTTTTATTCTTCACTCCTTTCTCTCATCTAAACTCTAATCACATATCCCCACGTGTGTGTATAAATCACCCCTACACTTGGAAATTCAAATCAAGCAATCGTACTCTCGTCCATTGTCCAAAGTACTTCTCAATTGGGGAATTTTTTAATTGAATTTTGCTTACACATCCTTCATGCGACCGTTAATACTTCTTGAGGTACCAACGACCAATTACAAAATGTGTTTGCACATTTAAGCGTAATTCCCAGTCTTACAACACCCAAGGCTTTAGCAGTGACTCCCAAACCAGTTGGTCTAAGGCACTAGGTGATGAAGCACCTTCGCTAAATATTTTTCTATTTTTACAGCCTTAAGTAATCACAAAAACCAGTGTTCATCATTTTTTTATTCTTTATTCACACTTTTATATATTTTTTTTTTTCATTTTCATTGTACTAAGGACTTTAGACAAGAGCATTTCAAGGTCTCTTCTACTATTCCAAGTTTCAAGGTGCATGATCGTGCAAATTGTAGGGTATACATTTTCAGAATCTAGACTTAAGCTAGGAATTATTTTTCAAACTTATACTCTAATAAGAATATCAATACTCTTCCCTTATTTCAACTTAGCCCAAAAAGTGAACCCAAAATTTGCCTATTTCTAAATAAACTACAAAGACATATACTCTCTACCGTTAAACTTTAAGGAAGGTTATTTTTAGGGTTTTAAATTTACTAAGTCTAAGATCTAGTTGTTCCTAGCCAGTTAACCTATTCGTCAAACTCAAATCAATTAGCCAAAATTGAATACAATAATTTTTATAATTTTTTTAAAATTTTTAATTTTTATGGGTTTTCAAATAAGTATGCAAATGCAAAAAAATATGTACAAATGAATGCGAAGGAAGAAGACGTACCGAGCATACCCCCAAACTTGAACTTGACAGTGTCCTCACTGTCATGCTAAACCAAGAGGGTCAAAATGCTGGCACTCCCCTGTTTATTTATTTATACAATTTTTTTTAATGTTTTGAAAAATTTTTTTTAATTTTTTTTTATTTTATAGAAAAAGAAAACAAAAAATATATATACATATATACAACAAGGTTCCCCCCAAACTTAAGCTTGGTCTTACACAAGCCAAAAGTTAGCACCAACCATTCAAAAATCTTATCATGGTAATGGTCAAGTTGGTGAAATGATGGGGTGTAGAGAAAAGAAATGAGAAACACACGAGACCATGTGGGAAGAAGGGTAGAATATGGTCTCGGTGGGGGAGAAGAATGGCGGGAAGAAGAAAGAAGGGTGGCACGATCTTGAGGGTGTAAATCGAGTGAATAAATTAGCGCAATTTGTGAAGACCGATGTGTTAAAAGTGATTGCGCTAACCTATCAACTCGTCGAGAAATGGGATCAAATCCCTCAAGATTCGCAAGAAAGCATGGGTACGCCGAACTTGGTTTAGGAGATGAAAGCGTAATGGTCTCTTGTACGGTCGGAACGATAGGAAGGACGAAAGGTAGTGAATTAGGGATAGTATCATTCTCACCGTAGTAAACTGTCTTGAACTTGAACGATTCCATTAATGGTTTGAAACTACTATAAGCAACCGAGTCTGATGGTTCAATTAACTCGTCTGAAAATGTAAAGGACTCAAACTCGGGCGGTGAGTCATCAACATCGTCCGAAAGAGTGAAACACTCGTAGGTGTTATCGTCTGTGAGAACTGTGTCAGATTCAAAGGAAAAGGTTTCAAGCTCACAGTTGTCAAGCGTGGTCGGAACGATGTAAAGGAGGGAGTGTGATATAACAGTCAAAGGTTCAGGAGGATGAATTGGAAAATCAGACACATCAAACAAAAATGGTTAAACCTCAATATGATCTTCAAAACTCTCCTCAATACTATCCTTATAATTCTCCTCAACATTTATCTCATCCATGCCATTATCATCAAAGTCGAGATGCATATGAAGTTCGGGAGAAACATCTAATGACTCGGGATGATGAGTTGAACATAAAATTTCAATCAAATCGACAGGTTCATCATCCGAAATATTCCCGGCGTCTATATCCTCAATCAAGTGAAAATCAATTTCTTTAGACACCTCATCAAAAGTATGGAAATTTATCTATTTAGGTTCTAGAGTGGAGGTGTAAGGTCAAACGGATTAGGTGTGGTTTCACTCGAAAGGGGTTCTTCACAATTTGGCAAATCAAACACTACAAAGTCGCACAACTCATCATTTTGGACACATGTTTGAAAATTGGAGTTGTTGGATTCAATTGGGTATGGGTAGCTTTGATTTGGAAATCCTCTCTCATTCTCATTCTGTCCAACCGCCATTTGATTGATCCAAAAATATAAGTTAACCGTAATCAGAAACGGCGTCGCTTTGCAGCTAGCCGGTGAATACGGGTCGATCCACAGAGATGGGTAATTTTCTGATTTGTGTTTTTACGAGTTGATTCCGATGGTGGTTTGGTTTTTGTTGATTGATTTAAAAAACTAATTTATACGATATTAAAGAACTTGTTAGGATTAGGTCTAAGGTAGGGTTGATAAGATTAATATTGTCACATCTTTCAATGCCTTTTGATTAAAACTTTTTAGAAATCATAACAATTATTAGCAAAAGGGATTAGGATGATTGGGAAGAAACGAAGTTTCTTCCTCTAGATCCTTGTCCGTCCTTTCCTATTAATTGCTATAACCTTCATGGACGTCATGTATGTCCGGCCCTTTATACTACGGTTCATCGTAACCTCGTGGGTAGGGTGCCGTAGGGAGCGGATCATGCATGCGTGCATGAAGTTCTACTTATGAAAATTTATTGGCATTGAAAGAGATGAGAGATATTCCTCTCTCAATCCCTCCCTTGTTCCTAACCCTAACAAGCGAGGATTTTACTCGCTCATTAGGGGATCTTCTAAAAATGACATCTTTTTTTTATGTTTAATATGTTTTGTTTAGATCTAAAATTATTACTTACTTACTGCAGATTAAAAGGAGCTACACTAAGTTAACTAAGGCAAGTGATAAAATTACTCTACTGCAAGAATGATACTAGATAGCTAGGGCAAGAATTAAATTATAACTAAGGCAGGAATTAAAAGAATAAAAACTTACAAAAATGATGCTCTAGATCTCCCAACAATTCTGAATTTTATTGATTGAAATGAGGCATGAGCTTTACAGATCTGTAATTACAATTTATAGGAAAACAGGGAAACTAGAGTTACAGACTCTCGTACATCTGCAATTACAGATTTGCCCACTGAAAATCCCAACACCTGCACCGACACACCGACAGCAGAAAATTCCACCGACACGGGCGCCATACGGCCGCGGAACCGCGGCATGGGGGGGTTTGGGCCGCGGTTCCGCGGCCCATTGGTGGGATCACTCCACCATCTTTTCTAGGCTTCATTTTGGTTGTGTGGGCTTGTTATTTATTCATCCCATTTCTCTGTTTGACTTCTTACTCTTCTCCAGATCTTCAGTGAAGATTTGTATTGGTCTTTTAACCGTTTCACCTTGACATGTTTAGACCTTGCGTTGCCTTGCACTTATGTGAACTGTGATTAGTCTGGGCTTGACTAGGATCCGTCTACTTGTTGGTCAAAAGTTCCTTTTCTGTATCAACTTTCGTCTTTTTCACTGTATTCGCTCCAAGAGCCTGTATCCTGTAACATGCAACAAACGTGCGTCAAGAGCACCTGTTTACTTATAAAATGAATAAAATTGGGGCGTATGAATTGCAATATTATGATATGAACAGTATGTATTTACCAGGTATGATTCTCACATCTGTATGGTTTTACAGATGATGAGTGGGAGTAAGTTATTGGGAATTAGGTGATCATCCTCATTATATCGGAATTCGTTGTAATTGGTGATGTTTGAGGAAATCGCCTGGGTATAGTTTTCAACCTACGACGCACAGAGTTTGAGATACTCAACTCAGGGGACTTATACAAAGTATTGTATATTGTCTAGTGTCCATTAGGACAAAGAGGTTGGTCCTCATACTGTTTTCTATTTACTTGTGACTTCTCAAGTTTTAGATAAGTGTTTCGTAGAAATATAAGGTCCAAGTTTGAGAAGTTATAGGTACAGGAATAAAGTAGAGAACCATGTGTTGCGAGTATCAGGATTCTTCAAGGTGATCGAAGATGTAGATACTTGTGTGTGGTATTAAGTTGATAGTAATGGTTTTGAGAAACTTGTTTCTTTTTCAGGTTGCTCATAATTGGATGCACTCCTAAGTTGAGTAATGATGATCATCCTCTCTCCATTTTGTTGACATGCACTGGAGACAGCTGCATGATTTGAATCTGATTCCAATTAAATTAGTGCCTCTATTTCTATATTGTATATAGAATGGTTCGTATCTTAACGATGTTAAGGTACGGGGAGTTGTCCAGCTTATGCTTAAAACCAGACTCTGGATAACTCAAGGCACATTTCTGTAATGGCAGTTTGTGGGTTAACCCGGGCTTTGACGATGGTTAATTTTCTACCATCTGGAAGATCAATAGTGATATTGTTCTTGACTCGCCACAGTTTTAGTAAAATGGATTTTTCAGAAAACTGTAGTGGGACTATGGTAGAACTGGAAGAGATTCCAGAACCGCAAACGGTTACGGAAAATTTAATAGGACTTAAAGATTCAATCAGGATTGACATTCCATTAGCCACTCCGCAGATATGGTGGGTAATCTCAGGCACCCGAGAGGTAATCTGGTATCCTCAAGGACGGTGACAAGGAGGTTCTTGTTTACCCAACCTTTCCATTACTGTTGTTCCAGACTATGAGACCCGGCAGGAGGATGAGTATAGCGTCGTTCTAAACTAGCTTTAGAAGTGCACGTGTATATAATTCTGCCAGAGGGTTGTTGTAGTCAGTGGGAGCAGCGGAAGCATAGTGGACAAGTAGCTTGTGTCTATTTATAGACTAAAGCAATTATAGCGGAGATAGATCATCTATTTCTGATGTGACAGTCATGGGCTTTGACTTCATCAGAATAGGGGATGGATCTGTTAAGAAGGTAGTAGGGTGTGAAGTCCTGGTATTTGGATGACATACACATAGTAGGAAGTGAAATTCCTACACTACGATCGGTTATACTGTGGCTGTCACACAGTAGTTTCTTCACAAAGGATATGGATATAATATCAGGCATTCTGGTTACTAGATCTATAGTTTTAGATCAAGATTTGGGTAGTTTCCCAATCTGGGTACCTTGACAGCATTCTAAAGGTATTTTAGAATGAACGACTTCTGGCATGGTGGTGGACCTGCAGGTGATGGAGTCACCCTCTCCAAAGGTGTCTTACAGACTAAAGGGGAGAAGGAAGTGCATGATTGGCAGATCACTTGCTTAGGCAATTGAGTTGATCATGAGATGTCAAGTACCACACCAGATATTGTTTTTGCACTAGATGCAATAAGTTGATATTAATCCAATCTTGGAAAAACGTTCGGAAGTAGTTTTAGAACATAAGTGGTTGTTCTAGGGATTTGATAATGACAGCATCCTTCGGGAGACGGTTATCATTCCAGGCTTCCAAGTTGACCTGGATGACAGAATGACTGTTAGAGTTAAAGTTTTCTCTCTGACGAGGGGCTGTATTTTGGACAGGTGGTCCAAGTGGATACTATGGGAGGCATGGTGCAGGATGATGATTAAATTCAGTTGACGATACAGTCTAGGATGTTTGCTGGATTTGGAGTTCATTTGTGAACTGGATCCCATCAGATATCCAGACATATTCTAAGACAGGTATTGCTCATTTCGGGAGATGGCTTTCTCAGCGAACTTGAGACAAAGAGAGACGGAAAGAAACATCATGGAGGATCTACTTACTGAGGCTATTTCTTGAACACAATAGTTTTACAAACGAGCTTTGTGAAACTGATCAGTAGAGGAGTTGGATGTTCGGTATCATACGAGCTGTGAGTACGTGACATCGCAATAATTAACCTTAAGTGCAAGTGGGAGATTGTTGGATATGTGCCTTCAAATTCAATTATTGGATCGCAGGTACGTGATTGCAATGATTGAGCGAGGACCTATACCGATAGGACAGTCGAGCTCGAGATGATAGTATGCTATCTGGTTTGTCTTTATCATCGTGTACATGCTTTAGTTCACTATTGCATGTTGATAGAGCCTATAGGATTCTTGCTTGACTGCCAGCAGTATGATGGCGTATACGTGGGAGCTGGGGTCCATAAGCACATCCTTAAAGTGTCACTAGTCGTGGGAGTTTCAAGACAGGGCATCGATACTCCAGAGTAGACTAGTGTATACAGTCGAGACCCCGATGAGGGGCGGTGGCCGGTCTCACAAGCCATTGGTGTCAGGTGGTTCACCTAAGATGTATACAGGTGCTCATTGAGTTATGAGTACACCGGACAGGACTCGCCGGGAACATGCTAGTTGGTATTATACATATCGTCAGATAGCAGTTCCCTGGTGACATGTGTACAGGTTAGTCTGTCGACCTGAGATCGCCATTTATCTCGTGTGAGTTCCCACTGTGCTTTGATTACTACCCTACCACGGCTCAAAAGAGTCATGCAAACAGATTTTAGTTGGGTATAGTCCCGAGCCACATGGAGGCAGTGAGCGGATAGTCGGGGATTCGTCTCTCCCGGTATTGGAGGTGAGATCGCGCTGTGTTTAGGAGAGCCATTACACGAAATCCCTGGCCAGGGTAATCGAGATTTACTGGTAGGTATTCTAGTAGCATCTCAGGGTGTTCTGGGCCTCACTCCGACACGACTTATACCGCTATTGGGGGTCTGACGTTTACCAGCCCCCTAGGCCCTATATGCGATACTCATAGACGAACAGACCGGACTGTACGGATATTATCACTGTCAGGCTCAGTAGGGTTTCAAGATGAGTTCGCTCATCAGCTTCCCCTTCTTTCAATACATAGGCAACCGTTACGTACAGCTAGTACCTCTGACGTGCTAGTGGTTATACCCAGTGCTAGTGTATTGATGAGTCATTAGAGTCCCCCACAGAAAGTTTCCCAAGTTCGGAAGAAAGGTTGTAGAGGCCGTATGGATATATGGCGGGGTTCGATCATATTCGTGCACTTGTGCACGGATCATGATCGGACGGAAAATACTAGCGGGTTTTGTTTTAAGCCGGATCCTAGTATTATTGTGTAGGAATATTTTTTGTCTCTGGCATTTGTATTCGGTAGGAATACAAATGCGGGTATGTATTTACAGTTGAGGTGTAATCTCGTAATTCGTTACGGGATTATTTTGGGAGTTGCCAGTTTCTTTTTCCTGTTTTAAAACACCTTGATCTATGATTATTTATTGTGTGCATTGACCCAATCCTTTGCCCATCATTTGCACTGAAATTCGAGCATGAACAGGGGCTGCATTTATTAGGTATGGGGCTGGGGCTATTTTAAACTGGCATGGGCATGGTGTCTGAATGGGTGCTGTGCAAGGCAGGGGGTTCTCTAGAATTTTGGTGAAGCCTTGAAAACGCAGGGGTTTTTTTTGTGGTGTTGAAAATGGATGAGCAATGGAATTGTTTTGGTGGCTTAATTTCATTTTACTCATCCCACTCATTTCACATGAGAAATCCCCAGATGCGAGAGGCCATTTTTCTTAGAGGCTTGACCGAGCTCCATTTTCCATGTGCTCACATTCACTTCATCACAAATCCTTGGCAACTACAACTTCACTCTTGAGACAAAATATTCTACATTTTCTCTACCTCATTCTTGGACATGTCGGCTAGCAAACTTCATGTCCGAGTTGCCTCGGTTCGAGGCGGGAGCCCGTATAAAGATTCATAGACAATGGTGCCACTTCGACGGGCGTGATCGGGGAGCGGACTTCATCGGCGCAGCAGCGGGGAGCTTGGTGCGGAGATTAAAGACCGAAGGACATGGATCGATCGGTATAATATTTCCTAACTCTTTTACATTTTTCTAGTTTACGGTTAATGGAACGATCCGGGTATTTAGGTTGCGGTAGCGCCGGGTTTGTAAAAAGTTTTTGTTCCACATTTGGCCTCGATTTGACGTCCGGGGCACCGCCGTGACCCAACACCAGAGTAGACTAGTGTATACATATATAGATCCTGACGAGGGGCGATGGATTGGTCCAACAGCCATTGATGAGGTGCACCTAAGATTGTATATAGATGCTCACCGGGTGTGAGTACACCGGACAGGACTCGCTGAGGACTGGCTAGATGGTATTATACCTAGCGTTAGATAGCAGTTCTTTAGTGACATGAGTGTAGATAGTCTGTCGACCTGAGGTCGTCATTTTTCTCGTGTGAGTTCCCACTGTGCTTTGATTGCTACCCTTCCACGGCTCTACTGAATCGTGCAAACAGGTTTTAGTTGGGTACAGTCCCGAGCCACATGGAGGCCGTGAGCGATTGTTGGGGATTCGTCTCTCCTGGTATAGGGAGTCGATGTCGTGCTGTGATCGGTTGGTCAACACCATAAGTCCCTGGTCCGGACGGATTGAGAATTACTGATAATTAGACCAGTGGATTCTCGGTTGGTCTTGAGCCACACCGACATGACTTGTCTGCTTATTAGGGGTCTGACATTTTCCACCCCCTATACCTGGCATATGATACTCTCAGCTGAACCGACCGGACTGCACAGAGATTGTCACGGACAGGCTCAGTAGGGGTTCGGATGAGTTCGCTCATCGACCTTCTTTTCGACATGTATTTGGGTAGCCGTTACGTACAGCTAGTGCCTTCGATGGACATGTGGTTAAACCCACTGCCAGCGTACTGTTGAGTCTTTAGAGTCCCACACAGAGGGTCTCCATGATTCAGGCGAAACGATGTAGAGGCCGTATAGTTTTACGGCTGGGTTTCGATCATATACGTGTACTGGCTACACGGATGATGTTTGGACGGATAGTACTAGTGGTCTTTGGTTTAAACCGGATTCTAGTATTATTATTGGATTATTGTTATCTCGTTATATTCGTATTTTTCGGAATACGAATATGGGTATGTATATATGGTGAGGGCATTCTTGTAATTTTACAAGACATGCTTCTAATAGGAGACACCTCATTATTAGATTTATCTATTTGTGGAAATAGATTAATGAGGTGGAAATTGGAGATATTTGAGGCATGGATGAAATCATGGCTAAGTCATTTTTTTATTCATTTGACTTTACTATTCAAGCATGGGTGCTTATTTTCTATTGAAAATAATCCATGCTTGATGATTGGAAAGACTTAGCCATTCTGATTTGCCTCCACACCCTTACTGATTTGCACTTGCCCATTCTCTCTCCAATTTTTCCTCTCCTTCTTCCTCAAGCCCTAACCCTCACATGAGTTGTGAATCCTAAGGTTTTTGAGATAAAGTAATCCATTCATCTTTCTCTACATCATCTAAGTTGTCTAGTCTAGCAAACTAGATATCTTAGTTATCTCATACTTGAGGTTGAAGTTTGAACCATAGGCTCTCGGGTGGATCATTTTCGACAAAAAGGAGACCGACGATCGAGTTCCATTCAAGCTTTTTAGCAGCCAAGAAGAGGAGAAGAAGCTTCAAGCCACCAAGAGCTAAGAAGAAAAGTAGAAGACCTGGAGGACTTGATCAAGGAGGTATAAACTCTCACCTAGTAGTTAGAAACCTTCTTGTAGTTTGTCTTAGCTAGTTATGGTTTAATTAAGATCGTGAGTCGTCTTGGTCGATATTGCGAAGCCACTCTTTTGAAAAAGAAAAATCGTTTTTTTTTGTATTCCACCTCCCCGCGGACTCGTGGGGTGCGCGACATCGACTTACACTGGTATTAGAGCCACTTAAACCTTAACCAGCTAGTTAGCGAGTAGTTAGAACTTCGATCGTCGGAAAATTTACTCGAAATCAAATTTTCATGCTATGCTTGCTGTCGATTTTTAAAACTGTTCAAAAAATTATTTCAGTGGGCTTAAAAATACAAGCAGGCTTTTGTAAGAACACAGAAGAAAATCGAGCTTGTAATCGCCCAAGACCACCGCGGTACCGCGGCCAAACTCACTGTTTAGTCGTGGATCCGCGGCCGAGTCAAGACCGATTCGCTCCGATTTTTTCCTATAGGTCTTAATATTGGAAATATGATTTCTTGCATATTTGGTTTCTACCCAGTATTGTTTGTGTACTGGTTTGTACATGGGGTAGACACGGAAAATATTTTCGATTGAAATTCTAAGTTACTTAGCTAATCCGGGTTTTCTGTGTTTGTATATATGTTGCTAAACGCTTGCTAATTGCTATATATCAATTAGTAGGGGTTGCACATATCTGTCATTTGGTGATGGTTTGTGCATATAGAGTATTGGATCGTCGTGAATGAATAGTCGGGGGATGTGAGAAGAGTGTTTTCTTTTCTTTCATTCATGTAAACTTGTAAATTGATGTAATATTATTTTTGCGGGGCACATCCGGGTTGAGGTTGTAGCCACCGTTTTATTATTTCATTTACTTTTTCTTGCATCTAGGATTGACCCAAGGTGGGGTGCATAAACTACCGGGTTCTTGAAGTGCCGAGTGGCCTACTCATTCTATTGAGTGAGGTTGCTTCACTTCGGGAATTTGGCGGGTAGTTTGCCGCACCCGTAGGGGTCTAGGGTGGGGTTTGGCTATTCATCATGACCGTAGAATCCGTGTTTCATTATAGGCTAAAACGAAACACTGAAATCCTAATATATCCAATATATTCATCTCTGATTCTGTGATCTGGAATGCTTATTAATGCGTGAGACGAATGGATATATATATATATATATATATATATATATATTTTATATATATAATAAACGTTGCTTATGTTTTGCACTTGCGCTAGTCCAGCCCCCGCTCTGCCATTAGTTAAGTAACCTAACGGTGTATGACGGGGCCCCGTGGCAAATGCGGATGGCATAAGCGTACGTTCTATTTTCGTTTCTTTTCTGCAATGATAAGGTTAATTGATGGGACTACATTAATATTGATCAATGCAAGGAAATATACCTAAAATCTGATGTCGTTGGAACAATTACAAAACCACTCGGTTTTCTTCAAAAAGCATTTTTAAAAGCAGAGCTTAAACCTCTCCTTTTCAAAAGCTATTCGGTTCCTTCGACTATATCAAGTTCATTACGTTAACGGTTTTCGCCATAAACTAGCCGTAGCCCTCCGTCATTTCAAATAGGTATCTACTAGTATTCATGCTATGTGTTTTGACCTTCACCAAGGTATAGTGTTTGGTAGCTAGTGGGTGCTTATCTGTAGTATAGATAGATGCATTAGTTTAGGACAGACGTACAGCTGATTTGGCCTTCGTCAAGGGCTTGTATGAATGGGTCTAGATTAATCTGGATAATGACGGGTTGAACTTGAGTTGCGACTTATGATGTTTTGACCTTCGTCAAGGTTATAAGCGCTCGGGGCAAAAATCATATCGGGAGTTTCAAACATAAAGGAAATTTGATGGTGTTGCATACCTTCTGGAGTGGTGTTTTTGGTAGGCTTCCTTCAAAATCATCACACAATGATAGCTGGGTCCTGATCCTACTGTGAGTATCCGCTACTCTTCGGGAAATTTGTTCACTTAACAATCAATGCTATAAACTAAGTGGGTGTCTAGAACGGTGTTAGCGGGGCTATGCCTCCAGGGAAAAGAGGTTATGTAATTAAGGAATTTCGCAAAAGTGTTGGAAAACCTCCCTCGAAATACTGACACTAGCCTGGCCGAAAGGTTAAGCAAGTATTGTGACGTGTGATTAATCCTGACTGATTCTTCTTTTAGGATTTGAAGAAGAATTCAAGGAAACAGTGAGAGCCATCCTGTTTAGATAAACTAATAACCAATCTAAACTTGCAAGAGCATATGCTGAGTGTTTTTTTTCTCTCTTTCCTAATTGCAGCAACCATGACGGGACTTAAGCTGAAACTAGATAAAAATAAACTCGCTTGGCCAAACCATAAAGACTGGCTAAGGAATGTCCATATGGCCCTTACATATGATAAAGTCGCATACGTCCTCAAGGCGAAAGCTCCCCCTGTTCCCGTTCCAGAATCCTCAGTCATGGACATTGAGGTCCGTAAAACCTGGGATCTTGATTGCGCGAAAGCCAAGTGCCTCGTGCTGGCCTCTATAGATAATGAACATCATAGGCGACACGAGAAGATGGACCTTTCTTCCATCTTCCTCCATACCAAATAATTATATGGAGAGCAATCTCGTATCGCAAAATATGAGACCTCAAAGAAATTATTTCAAGCGAGATTGGCTATCGGATCATCTGTTGGGGACCACGTCTTAAAGATGATTTCACTCATCGAAGAGCTCGCGGACCTGAGAACCACGTTGGAGAATGAGTTGTACATCGACTTAATTCTATAGTCCCTTCCTTCCACCTATACCCAGTTCATATTGAATTTCAATATGAATAGTATGGAAGTTTCACTTCCTGAACTTCTCAACATGTTGAGGATGGAAGAGGGCACCTTAAATAAAACCAAGGAAACACCCGCTCTGTTTATTAGGGAATCTTCTTCTGCTAGATCTAAGGCTAAGGACAAGGGGAAGAAGAAGAAGGCCCCCACTAAACCAAGGGAGGTGTGCAGAAAGTGCAAGGAAAGGGAAAAGGAAAAGTTAGGGGGCAGCTACAAAGGAAGAATGCTTTTATTGTCGGAAAAAGGAACATTGGAAGAGGGACTGCGGGGCCCTAAAGGTCAGGAATCAGGACACGAAGCAAGTTGTGGTTTCGGCATCAGGTATGCTCGTGATTGAAAACTGCTTCTCTATAAACTCTATTTCCTGGGTATTGGATACCGGATCAAGATCTCACATCTGTAATTCTTTACAGGCGCTGAGAAGCCGTAGAGTTTTGAGGAAAGGTGATATGACCCTCAAGGTTGGCAACGGAGCCAGTGTGGACGTTGTTGCAGTAGGAGAATATCACCTGGGATTGGCGAGTGGACATATTTTGTTATTGCGTAACTGCTTTTGTATACCCAGTATAGTGTGTAATATTATATCAGTATCTTTATTATCAAATGAAGGATATAATTTTGCACTTGTAAAAAATGTTATCAATATTCACCTAAATCATGAAATAGTTGGGTCGGGTACACTTAGTAACGGAATATACATTCTCAATAAATATCAAGTTTTCAATGTCCAAAACACACCAAAAAGAAAGGCTTCAGAATCAAACTAAGATTTCTTAAGGATCAATGAAACACAACTGACTAAGTAACATAAAGAAGGATACTTGGATCCGTTTGAGTATCAATCATATGCAACTTGTCAATCATGTATCAGAGGAAAGATGAAAAAAACTCCGTTCACTGGACACGGAGAAAAAACCACTGAGCTCTTGGGACTCATACACAGCGATGTGTGTGGGCCAATGTCTACACATGCAAGAAGTGTCTATTCCTACTTCATTACTTTCACAGATGATTTCTCAAGGTATGGACATGTATTCTTAATGAAATATAAATCCGAGACCTATTGAGAAATTCCAAGAGTATAAGAATGAAGCGGAAAAGTGTCACGACCCGAAGAAGGCACGTAACTGGCACTTGGATCATATGAAATCTATAGAACCCCACCCAATCCAAGTAAGCCAAAGCACAGAAATCTAAACCTTTTTAGGAAAAATAGTGGAGGTGAAGTTTTGAAATAAGCTTTAATAAAATCAGGTTCTTTCTTTAAAACATAAGTAATAGTATATATGAAAAACATAATCCTGGTATTTAACTTGAAAACATTTTCGTTATTGAAAATTTAGGCAGCACCTCCTTTGTATAATTTAACCTGAAAACGGTACAAGCAATATAATAAAAGGCATCCCCAAGCGGGAGCTAGCTCTTCGCCAATTGACGGAAACAACCACGCAAGTAATATAAATATACAACGCCGAAAGGTAAGGATCAACACACAGAAGAAAAGCAAAGAAACAGTTGTAGGGTTACTAGGCACTCTAACAAGGGTCTATACGGCATCAACCATGCCCGATTTAAAATTTAGACGTGCCGAACAACCCAAAGCGAGGATCTTTGCAAAATTATTAGGTTTAAACATGGAAGTAAATATCTTTACAACTAAGAGAGAGAGATTACAACTTTTGTAGTCCGCTCCTTCGCTTCATAAGCTCCGAGTAGAAGTCCCTTCGCCGCGATCCATGATCTCCCGGACTCAAGAGAAGCTCCACAACCCGAATGATTCATGCTTGCTTGTAGTCTTCCTTTTCCAAGATGATCTACCTTGAAGCTTCTTTAACTCAAGCTCTCACTCACTAATCAACTATTAATGAAGTGAACACCCTAATCTAATGAGCTAGATTAGATGAGGATGATGAGGTAGGAATTTGGCTCTCAATTGTTTTCATAATCTTACACTAAATCATCACAAAAGAAAAACCTAGAAAGCTTTTCAAGAGCTCAAGGAAGAAGAAGAAGAAATGATAATCCTTTTGTGATGAACAATGAATAAAACCTATGGTTACAAATACAACCCTTGAGTTAATTTAACTCATAAAGATTTAACCTAGGGTGAAGGGTTTGGGTTGGGTTAGAAAATATCAAGCAAAATATCAACACATAATATCTTTGCAAGAAACAAAATAAAACCTTCTAGAAGTATCTAGAAAAGTTTAACCCAAATCAAACTCTAACCATGTTTAATCTCTACTAATCATGTTGCATTTGTAATCATAATATGTTACAATATTATATATCACATATATAATATATTTTTGTAACAAAAGAAAATAATACAATTAACATATATCGCATATATATCAATGTATTATCCGGTGAGAAAATGAAATAATAGAGCGAGCCAATATTAGATAATGTAATGTAATATATCACATATATAATTATACATTAAATTATCGAATCAACACTTGATCCGACAATCCGGCTATATCGAATATAACCGGGTAATATTTATCTGTACCGATTCATCGAATCAACACTTGATCCGATGACCCGGTTGATATCAAATATAGCGAGAATAGAATACGGTATCTCATATCGTATTATTCTCGGTCATGCACATATCACATATGTGCTCCTACTCCGTTTTGCCTAAGTCAAGAAACCTCTGTGTAGGACTCTAAAGAATCGTCAACACGTCGACAGTAGGTGATGATCATATCAAACACCCACAAGCTGCAAGCGGTCAGCTAAACGTAACAGCCACCCAGGTATTGAGTGATCAGAAGATCAACAAGCAAGCCTGTACATTCTCCTGTGAATCCAATCAGTAACACTCCCGTACAGTTCGGTCTCTTCGTCTGATATGTTGCATATCTAGTCTAGGGGTGGTATACGTCAGACCCCAGTAACCGATAAGTCGTGTCGATGTGAGGCACATAACGGGTCGAGAAACTACTGGTAACACTTACCAGCATCACTCTATATCAGCCCTGGCCAGGGACTTCCAGTTATAGCCGATCGAACACAGCACAACATCAACTCCCTATACCGGGAGAGACGAATCCCCTCCTATCGCTCATTGCCTCCATGTGATTCGGGACTGTACCCAAAAGCCACCGTTTTGCACGCCCTCTTGGACGTGGTAAGGTGGAAATCAAAGCACATTGGGAATCACCCAAGACTCTATGATGATCTCGGGTCTACAGACTAACATGTACCAGTGTCACCAGAGAACTGCCGTCTGACGTGAGGTATAATACCATCTGATAGTTCTCGGCGAGTCCGTCCAGTGTACCCAGTCTCCACTGAGCACCCGTACACCATCTTTGATGTCAAACACCGATGGATATAGGATGGTTAAGATGCGTATACGCTAGTCTACTCTGGTGTATCGATGCCCTGTTTCGATACACCCTCGACTAGGAACAGTTATAGGATGTACTCGTCTACTACCCTGGCCCCACTAGTATGATCTCATCATAGTCCCAGTAGTCGAGTACATATCCTAAGGGTTTTATCAACATGTGAGAGTAAGACAGTAAACTAATATAAGTCAATATGTTAAGATAAAGTGAAACCAAATAGCATACTATCATGTCGAGCAAGAAAGTCCTATATATATATATCCAAGTATCCATTATAATATACATCATATGTACAACAATGGCCTCTAGGGCATATATATAACTAACAATCTCCTACTTGCACTAAGGCCAACTGTTGTAGTATCTCATACCTAACATCCTGAATAATCTCTCAAACTGTTTCTAGGGAATGGCCTTTGTGAGTGGATCCGCAGTGTTGTCCTTCGTATCAACTCTCCTGACCTCGATCTCCCGGCGATCAACTATCTCCCTGATCAGGTGATACCGCCTCAGAATATGTCTGGACTTCTGATGGGACCTGGGTTCCTTGGCCAAAGCCACAGCTCCATTGTTATCACAATACAGAAGTATTGGATGCTCAATGGACGGAACCACACCTAGTTCAGTGATGAACTTCTTTATTCAGACAGCCTCTTTGGCAGCATCGTTGGCAGCGATGTATTCAACCTCCATAATCGAGTCTGCAACGATTTCCTGTTTGGAACTCTTCCAACACACCGCCCTTCCATTGAGGGTAAAGACAAATCTCGAGTGCGACTTAGAGTCGTCCTTATCACTAAAGGATTCCACCTGGAGTTCTCCGTTACCATACACCAAGAACATCTCTTTAGTCCTTCGCAAGTACTTGAGAATGTTCTTCAGAGCTTTCCAGTGACTCTCTCCAGGATCTGCTTGATACCGATTCACTACACTTAGTGAGTATGCTACATCGGGTCTGGTTTATAGCATCGCATAAATGATAGAGCCTACTGCCGAAGCATAGGGTATCCCTTGCATGCGAGCTCTCTCCAAATCAGTCTTGGGAGACATCTCTTTGGAGAGAGTGAGTCTAGAGATCGTGGGTTGGTTCCCACGCTTAGATTCTTCCATACTAAACCTCTTTAGTATGGTGTCAATGTACCTGGATTGGGACAATCCCAGTATCCGTTTAGATCTATCTCTATAGATCTTGATTCCCAATATGCAGGAGGCATCACCTAGATCTTTCATTGAGAATCTTTGTGATAAGAAGAGCTTGACAGAGTGCAGCATAGGAACATCATTTCCTATCAAGAGTATGTCATCTACGTACAATACGATGAATACAACCTTACTCTCTGTAACCTTCTTGTAAATACAAGGTTCATCTATGTTTTTGATGAAGTCAAACTCTTTGACTACAACATCAAAACAGATGTTCCAACTACGCGATACTTGTTTTAACCCATAGATGGATTTAAGCAGCTTGCACACCTTTCCGCTGCTCCCACTATCTATGAAGCCCTCTGGCTGAGTCATGTACACGCACTCTTCTAAATCACCGTTTAGAAAGGCGGTCTTAACATCCATTTGCCAGATTTCGTAGTCATGGTATGCAGCAATGGCAAGTAAGATCCGGATGGACTTAAGCATAGCCACTAGAGAAAAGGTTTCGTCATAATCCACACCTGGTCGTTGACGAAAACCCTTTGCAACAAGTCTAGCTTTGAAAGTCTCAACTTTTCCATCTACACCAAGTTTCTTCTTAAAGATCCATTTGCTCCCAATGGGTTTTACCCCTTCAGGAGCAACTTCCAAAGTCCATACTTTGTTGGTGTACATGGATTCCATCTCAGATCGCATTGCATCCAGCCATTTCACAGAGTCACCACTTGTGATGGCCTGCTCGAAACTAGTCGGGTCATCATCTTCCATGATGCAATCCTCGCTCCCACCATCAATGAGAAAACCGTAGTATCTCTCAGGTGGATGAGAAACCCTACTAGATCGGTGGAGAGGCGGAGGTTCGTCGGGTACTACTGAATCCTCTGGTTCTACTAAATCTTCAATTGCAGTTTGTGTTGCTGGAACTTCTTCCAGTTCTACCTCATTGCCACTATCTTGTTTCATAAGAAAACCCTTTTCTAAGAGGGTGGCATGTCTAGAAACAAACACTTTTTGTTCCTCGGAGTGGTAGAAGATATACCCTTGCGAATGCTTGGGATATCCAATAAACTTGCAAAGAACCGATCGTGCCTTGAGTTTGTCCGGATTTTGCCTTTTGACATAGGCCGGACAACCCCATATCTTAATATAATTAAGATGTGGTCTCTTTCCTTTCCATATCTCATATGGAGTGGTTGGCACAGATTTGGTGGGAACCCTATTCAATAGGTCTATGGCTGTCTCAAGCGCATACCCCAGAAGGAAATAGGTAACTCAGCTGTACTCATCATAGAGCGCACCATATCTAATAGGGTGCGATTCCTACGCTCCGATACACCGTTGTGCTGTGGTGTATAAGGAGGAGTAAGCTGAGAGAGAATCCCATTCTCTTTTAGATAATCGAGGAACTCATTGCTTAAGTATTCTCCTCCTCGATCAGATCGAAGGATCTTAATACTTTTGCCCGTTTGGTTCTCTACTTCGTGCTTATATTCTCTGAATTTCTCAAAACCTTCAGACTTGTGTTTCATCAGAAAAACATGTCCGTATCTTGAGAGATCGTCAGTGAATGTAATAAGGTAGGAAGAACCGTTCCTGTCATGTGTAGACATGGGACCGCATACATCACTATGTACCAGCCCTAAGAGTTCCTCAACTCTTTCTCCGTGTCCACTAAATGGAGTTTTGGTCATTTTTCCTTTGAGACATGAATGGCAAGTTTCATAAGATGATAATTCGAACGGATTCAAATATCTATCCTTATGTAACTTAGCTAGTCGTGTCACATTGATATGACCAAGTCTACAATGCCACAAGAAGGATTCGTTCATTTCTGAACTTTTCCTCTTGTGTGTGTTTGTATATTAAGGACTGTATTTTGATTGAGAACGTATATACCATTATGTAAAGAGCCTGATCCAATCAACTTTTGATTTAGGAAGATGTTCATAACATTATCGTGTACTACAAAATTATATCCTTCTTTACTTAATAAAGAAACTGATATAATGTTGCGCATCATGTTCGGTATATAATAGCACTCATTCAGAATCAGTGTATTACTACTTGGTAATACAAGGTGATATTCGCCAACTGCTTTGACTGCAATATGTGTACCATTCCCTACTGTTACGGAATGATCACATTTTCCCAGTTCTCTACCTTTACGTAGCCCATGTAACAAATTACATATGTGGGATCCCGATCCGGTATCTAATACCCAGGACGTAGGGTGAACTGAAAAACAGTTCTCAATAACTAACACACCCGAAGAAGGTGCATCAACATGCTTATTCTTCATTTGGCGGCATGAGAATCCAGATATTCTCTTATTCCCTGTTCAGTCTTATAACACTTATAAGAAAGAACGGGACCAACGTTCCCCTGCTCAGTATAATAAGTGGGTTCAGTCAATACATCCATGTTATTATCTTGATTAAGGCCTGATATGGTTGCTATCTGGAGAGAGAGAGAAGAAAAAACTTTAGCGTATGCTCTTGCAAGATTAGATTGGTTATTATCTTATCTAATCAGGATGTCTCCCACTGTTTTTATCAAATCTTCCTTCAAACCCTAAAAGGAAAGACTAGCCGGGATTAATTACACCTTACAAGTTCGCCAATCTTTCAGCCAGGCCAGTGTTGGTACTTTGAGGGAGGTTCCCCGTGCTTTCGCACGGACTTAATTAAAGTAAACCTCGTTTTCCCAGAGGCATAACCCCGTTAACACCTTTCTAGACACCTACTTGATCGGCTAATTGTCCTGTGTAAAACTCTCCCAGAAGTAACTCTTACTCGCAGTGGGTATCAGGATCTAACTATCTCATAGTAGGTATGCAATCTCATTGCAAATTTCAATACTTGAAACTCCTGATGATACTTTTACCCCTAGCGTGCTATGACCTTGATGCATGCCAAACAACCCATAGTTCGTTAGTCAAGTTCAACCCGTACATTTCGTGATTGAATTAAACCCACCCGTACAACCCTTGACGCATACCAAACAACGCCGTACGAATACTCTAATCCAATCGCATCTCATGCTACAGATAAGTAGTAATCAGCTACCGTACACTACGCTTTGACGCATGCCTAACTACCGTAGCACGAATACTAAATATTAATTATCTGAAATGACGGAGGGCTACGCAGGTTTTTCAGAAAACCATGAGCGTAATGAACTTGATATCGTTGTAGAAACAAGTGTTTTTTTGAAAAAAAAAGGAGTGTTTCTGAGGCTTTTCTAGTTTCGCTAAAGAGGTCACTCCCGGTGAAGGGATCTCGGCTCTTTCCTCATCGAATAAGATACAGGGTATGTCATATATACCGCGGTGCAAAGCAAGAACTATAGAAGTTGTCAAAAACAAAACTGTGAGTTTGTAGCATTTGCCAGTTTTGCTAAAGAGGTCACTCCCGGTGAAGGGATCTCGGCTCTTTCCTCATCGAATAAGGTGCAGGGTATATCATATATACCGCTATGCAAAGCAAGAACTGTAGCTACCCTTTTTATAAAGTTTTGATTCTACAACATCTTTTAGGTTTCTTTTCTTTTATTAATCTCATTAATATATCCCATCAGCTTATGCTTCCTAAGCATCACAGTAGAAACGAAAGCAGTAATATTTATATATCAGCATATATATAATATAAGCATTCGTCTCAGGCAGTAATATGATCTCATCACAGAACATTGCAGCAGAAGATAACATATGAAATATTGGATATATGTCACGACCCGAAAGAGCACATGACTGGCCCTTAAATCATATGAAGTCTATAGGACTCCATCTAATCCAAGTAAGCCAAAGCCCAGAAATCTAAAACCAATTTTAAATAATAATGAAGGAAAAATAGTTTTTTAGAAGTGAAGAAAACATGTTTTAAATACAAGGTTTTTAAATAAGTAAGCCGCATGTGCATCTTTAAAATGTATAGTCTTTTATAAAAATTTCGGCAGAGTTTCCTTTGTAAATACTGACCCCGAACGAGGTACAACAAGAATAATATATATGCAATGATAAACGGCATCTCCAAGCGGGAGCTAGCTCTTCGTCAATCGACGGTCACAACCACGCAAGTAATATAATATACAACGCCGAAGGGCGATGATCAAAACTCAAAAAGAAACTCAAAATAACATGAAAACCGTAATACTACAACGCGCGATTCTAAGGTCGAAATAATACATGACTAGTTTCTAAGTCTGAAACAATATACAAGTTTTGGTTGATGGAATTTCTAGATACAATGAATAATACATCAACAATGGTGGTTCTGATGCAAAAGAACCCACCTACCAAAGCAAATCACCCACAAAGGAAGCAGTGTGCCAGAAATGCCGCCATGGAACCTGTACGGCAAAACCTGCAAGAACTGTGGCACAACGGGGGTGAGTTGCCAACTCATGAATAGAAAATATCTACAAGCAGAAATCGAATGCATGACATAATCCTAGGTCAACGATCAGTAATATACATATCCTTAATATGATAAAGGCTGAAGCAGAAAAAGGTGGCACGGGTAAACATCTATACTATGTGTAAAACCAAGTGCTCGTGTCAATGCCTCAGGTAGTAACATATCAAAAATATGAGGTATGATCAATATCTGTATGTATGTGGATCACGTCCATGTGTCAACCAATGACATAGCAATAGCATGCATGTAAAAGTCATAAAAGCATATGCATGAAAGTATGAGAATATAAATCAACGGGTGTCCCTCACGACACATCAAAATCATGAAAACATCATGAAACCCGTGTCCATCATCGACACGTAAATCCTCATCTATCAGGTGTTGTCACCACGACTGGCCCTGATAGGTACGTATCATACGCTATCTCGAAAACCCGAGTGCCCAGCTTCGACCCTCGAATTTCGACGTATCCATACGTACATAACTCCGGTCGGTATCCCCACGATAACCGCCGAGTCCAAATACTATCACCGGTAGGTAGTGCTCCCCTATCAGGCTCATCGTCCAACATATACGAGTCTTCTTGCCCCGGGGTACCTTTCCGGGTCCACCATGTACCCACAGACGGTGCCTACCGCTCCTCGAATCGGGTTTCATATGCCACTCTCAGAACCAAGAAAACACATGGTGGACGCACTGAAATATCATATCAAGGGAAACCGACTTTTAAAAATGATACATATTCTCTTTTGAAATAGCCACGGTTCCCAAATCCAGAAATCTCATGAAAACAAATATCTCAATGCGTATAATCAGAAAGCATGATGTATGTGACATATAAATGAAATGCAAGTATAACAGTATATCATGCAACATGGAATAATAGTATGCACATACAAAGGTCATATCCTGATGCAATAATCCTACTGTGTAGTGACATGGCAATTATCGATGATGAAGTATGTGAGCCGGCAAGCAAGTGTACGTAGAACATATGCATCATCGATAATGGTGCTGGTGTCCTAACAGCATGGTTTTAATATAGCAATAAACACATTTACACATGCAAAGTGATGCGAATAGCATGAATATGTGGAAATCAAATAATCAACGCAACAGTGAAGAATCCACATCAATATGTATATGTCATGCAGTTATGCCATTTGAAATAAGACGAATCGGGGTTTTTAGTAAAATAAGGGCTACGGCGTTTTTAAGAAAGGATGCGTCTTTGAAAATGTCTGTAGAGTCCCTTTTTGCCTATCTTTGAAATACTCCGATTCGTTAGTTTTGAAATAGGTATGACTCGGGTCTAGTCTAATGTCTACTAAGTAATCTACATCTAACTATCAAGTCAATCGGGAGGGGTATGGAAACCACCTAAATCTGAGTCGATATATATATATATATATATATAATAGTCGGTGATCCCGCCTCAATAGTATCGCGTACGATACAGTATATCATATGACATTCTCGGGTCATGAGTGCGGATCTATCATCAATATAAAGCTTGTACGGTAAATCGTCGTACGGCATCCCAATAGCTGGGTACGGGTCAATATCACGTTCATCACATCAATTATCTGGTATCTTTATCATCACATCACATAATCTGGGGTACTGATCTAAGTCTAGTACAAATCGATACCATCTATATAAGTATGAATGCGTGTATGAAACACACGTCCAAAGGCCCGCTAAAAATCACATGTCGTATCCCAAATACGAATCACATCATATCACTGATCTCATGGCACTATACCCAATATCATCGACTCGTCTCCAATGTCATCCACTATCATCATCAACACAGTATAAGTATAATGAAAATGCAAGGGTGTGCGTGTGGGTGTAAACTTATTCTAGGGTTCGCGACTAGGAACTACACTAGTTTACTTCTACGTCCTAATCTAACCATAGTACATCTAATCTCAATAACCATGACACACTATAAGCTATCATATATATAACATATACATATATAGTATACCAACTACGGACTGCGGGGGTGCTATACGCCATCCACCCGACTTCCCCCGTAGATATAATCTACTCACCTTGCGTCTTCATTTGTCGATGTCGCCACGCACTTGCTTGTCGTCCCGAAGTCTTTATGGGGTACCTACACATCAACGTATCGTAAATACGTATTAAAACCAAATCAAAACTAAAATAACACACGAAAACCAAAACGATACGCTAAGGGGCCTATAGGTTAGAACCTATGGGTACACTTTCAAAACCATCAATCAATCCTCGATATGGTCGTATAAACGCCAAGTATTCGAGGTAAAACGCAATACGCAAATCCAGAATTCAAAATACGGAATACGGAAACACGAATCCAAAACAGCAACTAGAGAAAAAGGCTCCATATTTCACCCTAGGTCAAATTGGACAATTTTGCACATGCCAGGGGTCTAATCTATAGATGTAGGAGCTACAGAACCAAAACGAGGCAAATTGGTGCAGGTCTGGCCACAATTTGCGGCCAGAGGGATAAATTGGCGGCCTGAAAGAGGGGATAGGGGCTAGGGTTTTGGTGGTAGCTTCCCGGATGCCTGCACATTTCACTATCAATCCAAAATAATTTTAGGAGTCTCGGGGTGATAGCAGATCTCATATAACCTTCACAGAAATCACAATCTTCCGATATCAGTTTCTAAATCCGTATTCCGGATTTCAAGTCTCAGGTTTGGGTCTCCATTCAAGCACTAGGGTGTTTGTATGGCCTCTACTAAGCTCAATTTCACATCACAGCCCAAAATTCCCTCTAACCCTAACTAGGTTTTCCTTAAGTCCACCAAATCACACGATATCGATTCTAATCTAGTATGGGGGTATAATTAATGCAAAAACTAAACTAATGATCCAGAAAATACCTCATTTGGCAACTCAAGAAAATTCTTGAGTTTCCCCAAGTGGCCAAAATCCTTGCTTTCTTGGTCCAATGTGTTGGTCTTGAGCTTGTGCATCTTTTTAGTGAAATGAGAGTGGTGTTTTGGAGTTGTTTTGGATGTGTTTTGAGGAGTTGAAGAGGGGAGGGAAGGAGGAGCAGGAGCAGCAGCAGCAATGAAGGAAGAGGGAGAGAAAATGAATGAAGAATGAAGGGGAATGGCTAAGTCCAAGTCAAAGGTAACCATTTCTCTCTCTCACCAATACTTCATATTATATCCTTTTCCATTTCTTTTCTTCACTAAATCTCTTCTCACACCAATAGTAAACCCAAAGTGACATGGTAGAAATGCACAAGTGTAAAGAAAAATGATATGCGCATGTTTTGCACAAAAATGCTAAAAAACCGATTAGCGATTTTTAATCGCGATTAGCACTAAATTAGCATATAATTAATCATAAAAACTTTAAAATGGCATAATTCAATAAAATACCCTATTTTAAAATTTCCCATAATTTTTCCATAATTTTTCCCATTTATCTGTATTTAATTATACCGAAATATTAAAATATTCATTAAAAATAATATTAAATTATAAAAATTCCCAAAAATAATTTTTTATCTTTTTGAAATGTTACAATATACTAGGACGTCCGTGTTTTATATCGAGCCTATATAAAACACGGATTCCACGGTCGCGATGAATAGCCAAACCTACATCCCTAGACCCCTATGAGAGCGGCAAGTAACTCTGCCAATTCTAGGGTTAGGAGACCCGGTCTCGACTCCTCGAGATGGCCTCCCACTGTACCCTAGACCCCGGTTACTTGTGCTCCCCTCCTCGGGTCTACCTAATGCGGAAAAGTAAATAATATACAAAGGTGACATCAACCTCATCCCGGAAGTGCCCCAATAAAAGAATATTACAAACAATGAATTTTACATGAATGAAAATAAAAACCCTCATCTCACATAAAAACCCCGGCTATTCAAAACATGACAATCCAATATAACATATCACAGCAACACATAATATCTCATATCATCAACGAAGCAAGTATGCGTATCCCGATTGTTGTTGATGTATAGCAACGAAACCGGCGATACACCACATACTACGCTTACGGTCACAGAAAAGAAAGTGTAAAACTACAACATTTGGAATCCATAATTACTTTAGACATCGTAAATCCGAAATATCACATACTTCGCATTTCATGCCTGACTATATGAATTCCACATATTGTATCACATTCCAGATAAATAGACAATATTAAACTTTCTGATCGAATAATCAAATACCCAATATTTCCCAATATAACTCAACACTTGAGCGGAGTTCAAAAAATCCCAGAACATGTCACAGCCCCAATGGTCCAGCCGTAGAAGGGTCAAACCAACGCCTCACATGTGGCAACGCCGTACTGCCCCAAACCCTAAGGTTTAGAGGCGGTTCAGACGGTCACATAATCGAGTTAAGGATTATGTTCTTCTAGAGGGTCCACAGATATGCTTGCATGGTTTTTCGAACGTTTTAAACTCCAGAAAAATTCAACACTTGAAAGTTTTTCGTGTCGGGAAAAAGTGAGTTATTGATATCCGTTCGAACATTTTAATACGTTCTAAATTATCCGGTAAAGTTAACGAAATTAAACTCTCCGATCGAATCAACGATTACCAAAGATCTCCAGAACACTTAACACTTGAGTAAAATTAAAAATTCCCAGAAGTATTTACAAATAACAACGGATATACCCTTCAAATACGTGTCCCCAATTCCTACTTATAGCCATGGAACTGTCGCGACAAGCATGTTCTTGCCGCGGTTCCGCGGCTCTTTGAGCGACTTGGGGGCTTGTATTTTACGGTTATCCTTAGAATTGCCTGCTGAATTTTCTGAGTATTTTTAATGTAGAAAAAATCACATTTTAAAAAAAATTCCAGAGAGGGGGTCATTTTCGACGTTACGGGGTTCGATCAGACTTTTAACTTCGTATACACGTCGCCTAATGCTCTAGTTAGGCTCTAATACCACTGTAGGGTTACTAGGCACTCTAACAAGGGTCTATAAGGCATCAACCATGCCCGATTTAAAATTTAGACGTGTCGAACAACCCAAAGCGAGGATCTTTGCTAGATTATTAGGTTTAAACATGCAAGTAAATATCTTTACAACAAAGAGAGAGGGATTACAACCTTTGTAGTCCGCTCCTTCGCTTCATAAGCTCCGAGCATAAGTCCTTTCGCCGCGATCCATGATCTCCCAGACTCAAGAGAAGCTCCACAACCCGAATGATCCATGCTTGCTTGTAGTCTTCCTTTTCCAAGATGATCTATCTTGAAGCTTTTTTAACTCAAGCTCTCACTCACTAATCAACTATTAATGGAGTGAACACCCTAATCTAATGAGCTAGATTAGATGAGAATGATGAGGTAGGAATTTGGCTCTCAATTGTTTTCATAATCTTACACTAAATCATCACAAAAGAAAAACCTAGAAAGCTTTTCAAGACCTCAAGGAAGAAGAAGAAGAAATGATAATCCTTTTGTGATGAACAATGAATAAAACCTATGGTTACAAATACAACCCTTGAGTTACTTTAACTCATGTAGAGATTTAACCTAGGGTGAAGGGTTTGGATTGGGTTAGAAAATATCAAGCAAAATATCAACACATAATATCTTTGCAAGAAACAAAATAAAACCTTCTAGAAGCATCTAGAAAAGTTTAACCCAAATCAACCTCTAACCATGTTTAATCTCCACTAATCATGTTGCATTTGTAATCATAATATGTTACAATATTATATATCATATATATAATATATTTTTGTAACAAAAGAAAATAATACAATTAACATATATCGCATATATATCAATGTATTATCCGGTGAGAAAATGAAATAATAGAGCGAGCCAATATTAGATAATGTAATGTAATATATCACATATATAATTATATATTAAATTATCGAATCAACACTTGATCCGACAATCCGGCTATATCGAATATAACCGGCTAATATTTATCTGTACCGATTCATCGAATCAACACTTGATCCGATGACCCGGTTGATATCAAATATCGCGAGAATAGAATACGGTATCTCATATCGTATTATTCTCGGTCATGCACATATCACATATGTGCTCCTACTTCGTTTTGCTTGAGTCAAGAAACCTCTGTGTAGGACTCTAAAGAATCGTCAATACGTCGGCAGAAGGTGATGATCATATCAAACACCCACAAGCTGCAAGCAGTCAGCTAAACGTAACAGCCACCCAGGTATTGAGCGATCAGAAGATCAACAAGCAAGCCTGTACATTCTACTGTAAATCCAATCAGTAACACTCCCGTACAGTCCGGTCTCTTCGTCTGATATGTTGTATATCTAGTCTAGGGGTGGTATACGTCAGACCCCAGTAACCGATAAGTCGTGTCGATGTGAGACTCATAACGGGTCGAGAAACTACTGGTAACACTTACCAGCATCACTCTATATCAGCCCTGGCCAGGGACTTCCAGTTATAGCTGATCGAACACAGCACAACATCAACTCCCTATACCGGGAGAGACGAATCCCCTTCTATCGCTCATTGCCTCCATGTGATTCGGGACTGTACCCAAAAGCCACCGTTTTGCACGCCCTCTTGGACGTGGTAAGGTGGAAATCAAAGCACAGTGGGAATCACACAAGACTTTATGACGATCTCGGGTCTACAGACTAACCTGTACCAGTGTCACCAGAGAACTGCCATCTGATGTGAGGTATAATACCATCTGGGAGTTCTCGGCGAGTCCGTCCAGTGTACCCAGTCTCCACTGAGCACCCGTACACCATCTTTGATGTCAAACACCGATGGATATGGGATCATCCATCGCCCATCATATGGGTCAAGATGCGTATACGCTAGTCTACTCTGGTGTATCGATGTCCTGTCTCAATACACCCTCGACTAGGAACAGTTATAGGATGTACTCATCGACTACCCTGGCCCTACTAGTATGATCTCATCATAGTCCCAATAGTCGAGTACATATCCTAAGGGCTTTATCAACATGTGAGAGTAAGACAGTAAACTAATATAAGTCAATATGTTAAGATAAAGTGAAACCAAATAATATATTATCATGTCGAGAAAGAAAGTCCTCTCTATATATATCCAAGCATCCATTATAATATACATCATATGTACAACAATGGCATCTAGGGCATATATATAACTAACAACAGTCATCATAAGAAAAACCGGAAAATAATAACATACACATGAGCGTGACTCTAAGGCCGAAAAAATATACAAACGGTGTATCTAAGTCTACAAATATACAGGTCTGGTTGATGGAGCTTTAAACAAGATAAACTAAAATAAAATAGAAGTACAATGGTGGTCACGAAGCAATGTGTCCCACCTACCCAAGCAATCACCCGGAAGAAAGTGGTGTGCCGGTGAAACCGCTACGGAACCTGTACGGCTGAACCTGCAAGAAACTGTGGCACAATGGGAGTGAGTTGCCAACTCGTGAGTAGAAGACATCACCGAGTAGAAATCAAATGAATGACTATATCCTAGGTTATACGGTACAATACAATAATAATAGTAGTAACACCATAACAACGAGTAGCAATATGAATAATCATATAACCAGATGTGTAAGGTCAAGTACTCGTGTCCGTGTCACAAGGTAACTACATGTCATATGTATGAAATATGAATGCATCATCAATGGGTATGTCCAGTATCAATATACAAAAATCATGATAAACCTGCGTGCCAAACATCGACACTCGAAAACATCAAGAAAGCCGTGCCCGTCAACGACACATAAATCTCACATCTCGGGCTCCGTCTATCCGGACCAGCCCCATATTATCAAATCTCACGGCTGCGGTCGGTAACCTCCGGATGTCCACCGAGCCAAAATCACCGGTCGGTAGTGCTCCCCTGCCGGGCTCATCGTCTACATCTCGAGCTTCTTACCCCGGGGTACCTTACCGGGTCCACCATGTACCCGCAGACGGTTCATCCAACTCCTCGAATCGGGTATGTGTACACACGTGGCTCAAGAACCGAGAAATCTCATGGTGGACGCCACACACATCATATCATGAGAAACCGCATTTTCTTTTAAAATTTAGTATAAGTTTTCAAATCCGCATGCGGTTTCCCCAAATCCCGAAATCTCATGAAAAAACCGAAATCTCATAATCATGAGTATATAATGATATAATGAATACCGGCGTAAAGCCAAATGACCAGTGCATAACTAGAATGTATGTATGCGAATGCATGCGACATCAAGGTAAGAAATACAAGATCTAAACTAGCACATGATATCAGGAATGCTAAACAATGCTACTTAGCTATAACTATCAGTGTATACATTGGAATAATAGTTACCACAGTGTGCGTAACATGGCAATTACCGATGCTGAAGTGTGTGAGTCGGCAAGCAAGTGTACGTGCAACATGCGCATCATCGGTAATTGTGCAGGTGTCCTAGCAGACGAGAGCATAATAGCTAAAGAAAACACATGTATATATGCAATGCAATAAGAACAACATGAATATAACAGAAAGGTGAATAGTAAACGCAACATTATAAAATATATACATCTGTATACGAGTCATATAGTTTTAGTGTTTGAGATAGCACGAATCGTGATTTTTAGAAGAGTAGGGGCTACGGTTTTTTGAGAAAAGATATGTCCTTTGAAAAATCCGTAGCATCCCTCGGATTGTCTTTTGAAAATACTCACGATTCGTTAGTTTTGAAAATAGGTATGACTCGAGCCTAGTCTAGTATCTACCTAAACAACTAAGAGACTAAACTAAGAATCTAGTCGGGGTGATAAGAAAATCTAAACATATTCCGAGTCGATATATCTAGTAGTCAACGATCCAGCCTCATAGCATCACGTACTGTATAATACATCTTACGGCATTCTCGAGTCAAGAGTGCTGATCAATCATCATATATACCTCGTACAGTAATATCCATCGTACGGCATTTTTAAAATCGAAGGTACAGATCAAATATCATATATATATATATCATCATTCGTACGGTATCATTCATCGTACAATATCAAAATCATGAGTACGGATCTAAGGTCTCGTACAATCTATTATTTCATCGGATCACATGTTATCACATGATTGTATATATCGCCCAACGATCCTTTAATATATCATAACATATACGGTGTCTCGACTCAATCACAAATCATAAGCTCACGGCATCATGCCCAAACATATCGACTCATAGCCATTCAACATCCCATATCCTCATCTCACGTATATGTGTGTGTGTGTGTGAACACACACACACACACACACACACACACATATATACATATATACACAATTACCAAGTGCATGTGTGTGTGCGGAAGTGCATGTGTGTGTGCGTGAGGCTAAGGATATATCTTCCTACAACCGCACTTAAACTATCCTATAGTCTCCTAGGATTCTACTCGCTAAGTATCTGAAACTCACGTCTACACAAATATATATATATAACCCTAAGCTACGGTTGCGGGGGTGCTATATGCCATCCACCCAACTTCCCCATAGATATACATCTACTCATCTCGATCCTCGCTTACCGAAGTCGATGACGCCGCGCTCTCCCTTGTCGTCCCGAAGTCTATGCGAAGGTACCTACATATCACAGCATATCGTATCGCATCAAAATCCGATTCGAAAACCGACACGACATGCGAAGTGCTCATAGGTTAGACCTATAGCCTACGCATGCAAAAACAATCACAAAACCCTCGTCGTTGACGTACAAACGTCCAACGACCAAAACCAATTTCAAATACCAAAAACCAAGCTTTAGAAATCGGAAAAACATTGCCAAAACCAACTCAAAATGCTTCCAGATTTTTGCACAGATCTATAGGGACAAAACTAACAATACAGGGGCTATGCTATAAGGTGTGTGAGCTACAGGACAAACCCCAACACAAATGCCCAAAACTTGGCCGGCGAGAGGTGCTACAGTAACGGGTGTCGCCGGCCTAATTTTGGTATCTTGGTCTCGTTCCTCTTTGGTGGTTTTCTAGTAGTCTAACTAGGTCAATGTAGTTGTTTGTTTTTCTTATAAAGACCCCATGTTGCTCTAAAATTCATTTAAGTATCAAAAATCAATGAAAACCGACACGGGAAAATTCTAAGTTCGTATATTGGTTTCTAGTGTCAGGTTTAGTCCAAAATAATAGCACTACAGGGGCTTGTGATCACAATTAAACCTTAATTTCACCTTCACAAGTCAAGATAAATCCTAACCCTCATCTTGGAATTTCAAACACCACAAATCCACATCGATTTGATTCTAAATTACTATAGGAGTTAAGGAAACTCAAATTTTAAACTAAGGGTGTAGAAAATACCTCATTTGGCAGCTCAAGAATTTTCTTGAGTTGCCCAAAATGCTCAAAGTCTTAACTTGATGCCTCCCTAGGGTTTGTAGTGAGCCTGTGCACATTTTTTGTGAAGGGGGTATAAGGTTTTGTTTGAGTTTTGGGGTGGCCATGAGGGTAGAGGAGGAGGATGAGAAGGAGAAGAAGAAGAGGAGGAAATGAGGAAATGAAGAGATGAAGGTATGAGAAATGTGTAGAAGCCTCTCACTCACTCTCTCTCTCTCTCTCACCCTCACATGACACAAGTCACCTCACTCTTTCTCTCTCATCTAAATTCTTTTTCTTTCTTTTATCTTTTATCTTTTATATTTTTAAAACAAAAAACATTTTAAAGAGGAGAAACCATGGTGTATATCAAATAAAATGTAACAAGTGTATGCAACATGCTTTGTTGCATGTCATGCACATAAACATGTTTAATGCATAATTAGTAAATATTAATCAAGTTTAGTATTAAACTTGTATACAAATAATTATTTAATAATCTATAAATGCTCAATTCGCATAATTTCTTTCAAAAACAATATTTGATATAAGTTTTCAAATATTTTCCAAACTATTGGTATATAATTATACCATTTCATTTAAAACCAATCTCCATACTTTTTAAAATATCCATAATATTTATTATTTAATTATTTAAATTCCGAAAATAATATTTTATTTTCCTGGAATGTTACAATCTTCCCCCCTTAAATAAATTCGGTCCCCGGATTTAAATTTAAACCCCCCAAATACTAAAACATTTTAGTAAAATTATCAAGTCGTCGGGGCTCCGAAATCATGAATACACAAGATATATCATAACGCACCGTATGCGCGTGAAAACAAGTGAAAAACTCAAAATCAAAAATCTGTCAAGCATCACGCAATCATCGAAGTTATGACAAAAATACAAATGTCAAAATCCAATACGAAAATCAAACATGATATAATTATGACTATAACATAAGTATAGTACGCATCATTGTGAAATTGTCGAAACAACCGAATAAAAGTGCACGCAAAACCTTTTTCAAATCGCCGTGCGATGCACAAACCACGGCACAAATAGCGGACGTTCATTTATAAGAAAATAGCTATGTGTATATATGTATACCCTTTGTTTAACATACACATTCCGCCTTTTAAAAATGAATTTAGAAGGGTTTTCTTCGTAAAGTTTCATGTCATCATGGACACGTAGGAAAATATCGAGACTATAGCTCTTTTTTTTTAAAATCCCCTCGGTAAATATCGATGCATGCGAAAATACTCAGGTACTGTCCTCAGACTAGTCCTGCTCGGTTATTAACCATATAATGTATATCATAAAACATGTCGCTCGAAAGGAATCAATCCCAAAAAGTATACAAATAATGTCGCGTGTGTCTAGTGCGCACGGCAATCGAAATCAATACAGTGCCACGAATGTGCACAGAAACAAAAATCAAGGGCAACGGGTGTGCACGAAAACATCTGTCAAGTGCAACGGGTATGCCTGACAACAATACCGGGTGCATCTAATGTGCATGAAGAATCTCGATTAAGTGCATCTGGTGTGCACAAAGTCGCATCAAGCGTGCCAAGTCTACGTAAGAAGCTAAATCAAGTGCGTCAAGTCCGCACAGAAACATCTAGTGCAGTAGGGTGCAAGATAACGAAAATCAAGTGCACAAGGTACATGGAAACATAAATCCTGTGCACGAAGGTGCCCGAAAACAAATATCGAATATCAAAATCGAAATCAGCAGTATACGACATACACCAAATCAAATCAAGTATACCGCGGTATATGAACTGGTAAACGTATGCAGCTGCGTGCACAAAACCATATCAAATACTGAAAGTGCTCATAAACGACGTCGAATGCATAAGTCCAAATCGTGTGCATGATGTATGCACGAAATCAAAATCAAGTACCTCAGAGTGCTAAAAAATCAAAATCAAGCGCAAATGTGTATGCGCAAAAACGAAAATCGGTACAACTGATACACGAAAATACGAATCAAGTGCAGATGTGGTGCACATAAGAAAAATCAATCATGAAACGAAATCCTCGAAACATCAAAATCCAAAACGACGGAAATGTGATATTCGAATCACCAAGTCGCAAATCATAAATAACTGTCGTCAATGTGCCCCTCCTTCAATGACAAAACGTGCCGGCGCATCCAAGGCTGACAGAGCAAGATATCTACTTGCATCTTGCCCACGGTCTGGCGTCCTCCGCTCTTAGGTCCTCGTTTTTCTTTATAGATTATCAGTCGCATGACTCCTCGGCTTGACAGCCTGATTCAGAGAAATGACAGAAACAGTTCCGCACTAGCGCTTCTCTGAAGATCTCCTGACCAATTAACATGGTCATTCGTAATGTATCCTGTCAATGATGGCAGTCTCTGGTCCTCTAAGTGTGCGCGATACAATCGATCCTGGTTCAAGTCTTTATCGTGAAGTATTCCCGAAAGATCCCATCAGGGTCTCTTTTCCAATCTCATCTTTGCAGGTCTGCCCGGAAGTCGACACTCTTTACTTAATCCGTTTCTTGTTCCGGAACAGCTGCTTTCTCATCAAGGTCTTCCTCTGGAAGTACGTCCGCATCCAATGCCTATGCGTGTGTAATAAGTTTCTGGCATCAACGGAGTGGAACGACAACTTGTTAAAATCTTGCACGAACCTCTTTCTCCGCTTCCCTTCAATATGGACCAATTCGGAATCATCTCTTCGTAGCTGTGTGGAGTGCGCTCCAATTGACTATAGTCATATCTGGAGTCTCTTTCGAAGCTACGTACTCGTCGAAGTCATCGGAGGAATACGCTTTCGCTCGTCCATTTTTGATCGAAACACAACGCATCTGGGTGGGGTCCTTCTATCCAAAGCTGGTCAACTTACTGATCTTACATCGGAGCATTCAACGAACGACGTCTTTTCTTGATTGATTCACCGCACGTCTGTGTGAGGGCCTCTTCTAGCTGAAGTTAGTCAATTGATGATCTCGCATTGAAGTATCCAAATGAACAAAAGGTCCTAGTCTTATCCAAGGGTGACAAGTGATCTTATCTCGCATCCTTAAGTATAACCTCATGCTGCAATAGATTTCGAAAGTTTAGGGGCGGTATCTTATCAATCGCAGCAACAGCTGGCTCATCTGTCCGCACGGTAGATAATGCCTCAATCCTCTGGAGTAGATGGTACATCAACAGTCTTCACATTCGGCTGGCCTCTAGCAGTGACCCGATCATCTTGTGTTGATCTGATCGTTCGCGTCAACGGGAAATTTTAGTAAAATCAACACATCAAAATGCTCGTGTGTCACGGGAAAACACCCTGGTCAGTCCTCGTCCATGACGAGCTCGCTGACCGCATCTCTAAACGCAGCTCTCTCTGCTCGTGTAACCATGGTAATGCAAACCACAATCCGATATCGATGAGGATAGATCATAGGAACGAATAGAAATACAATGCATAAGAAATATACATCCTAAGGCTTCTTAAGCGAAGTAGTGTATCGTAAGTATGTCGTGGAACATATACACAGTACTTCACTTTACTTAAGTCACCTACTCCATCAACCAAGGTCAACCTATGCGACGAAAGTTCGGGTCTAATACCCCCTCGGCCAAGTCTAAGTTCCGTAAGGTCAAGCCTAAGTTCCGAATATATATGCACGCCCTAGACTCCGCATAGTCAAACCTAGACTCGAACCATGTTAAACCTAACGATTTGATACCAACTTTGTCACGACCCGAAGAAAGCACGTGACTGGCACTTGGATCATGTGAAATCTATAGAACTCCACCCAATCCAAGTAAGTCAAAGCCCAGAAATCTAAACCTTTTTAGGGAAAATAGTGGAGGTGAAGTTTTGAAATAAACTTTAATGAAATCAAGTTCTTTCTTTAAAACATAAGTAATAGTATATATGAAAAACATAATCCTGGTATTTAACTTGAAAACATTTTCGTCATTGAAAATTTGGGCAGCACCTCCTTTGTATAATTTAACCTGAAAACGGTACAAGCAATATAATAAAAGGCATCCCCAAGCGGGAGCTAGCTCTTCGCCAATTGGCAGAAACAATCATGCAAAAAATATAAATATACAACGCCGAAAGGCAAGGATCAAAACACAGAAGAAAAGTAAAGAAAACAGGCATCATAAAAAAAGGAAAACAATAACATATACATGAGCGTGACTCTAAGGCCGAAAGAATATACAAACGGTGTATCTAAGTCTACAAATATACAGGTCTGGTTGATGGAGCTTTAAATTAGATACAACTGAAATAAAATAGAAGTACAATGGTGGTCACGAAGCAATGTGTCCCACCTACCCAAGCAATCACACAGAAGAAAGTGGTGTGCCAGTGAAACCGCTACAGAACCTGTACGGCTGAACCTGCAAGAAACTGTGGCACAACGGGGGTGAGTTGCCAACTCATGAGTAGAAAACATCACCGAGTAGAAACCGAATGTATGACTATATCCTAGCTCATACAGTACAATACAATAATAATAGTAGTAACACTGTAACAGCGGGTAGCAATATGAGTAATCATATAAGCAGATGTGTAAGGTCAAGTACTCGTGTCCGTGTCACAAGGTAACTACATATCATATGTATGATGTATGAATGCATCATCAATGGGTTTGTCCAGCATCGACATACAAAAATCATGATAAACCGAGTGCCAAATATCGACACTCGAAAACATCAAGAAAGCCGTGCCTGTTAAAGACACATAAATCTCACATCTCGGGCTCCGTCTGTCCGGATCGGCCCCATATCATCAAATCTCACGACTGCGATCAGTATCCTCCGGATGTTCGCCGAGCCAAATATCACCGGTCGGTAGTGCTCCCCTGCCGGGCTCATCGTCTACATCTCGAGCTTCTTGCCCCGGGGTACCTTACCGGGTCCACCATGTACCCGCAGACAGTTTATCCAACTCCTCGAATCGGGTATGTGTACAAACGTGGCTCAAGAACCGAGAAATCTTATGGTGGATGCCACACACATCATATCACGAGAAACCGCATTTTCTTTTAAAATTTAGTATAAGTTTTCAAATCCGCATGCGGTTTCCCCAAATCCCGAAATCTCATGGAAAAACCGAAATCTCATAATCATGAGTATATAATGAAATAATGAATACCGGCGTAAAGCCAAATGACCAGTGCATAACTAGAATGTATGTATGCGAATGCATGCGGCATCAAGGTAAGAAATACAAGATCTAAACTAGCACATGATATCAGGACTGCTAAACAATGCTACTTAGCTACAACTATCAGTGTACAATGGAATAATGGTTACCACAGTGTGCATGACATGACAATTACCGATGGTGAAGTGTGTGAACCGGCAAGCAAGTGTACGTGCAACATGCGCATCATCGGTAATTATGCAGGTGTCCTAGCAGACGAGAGCATAATAGCTAAAGAAAACACATGTATATATGCAATGCAATGAGAACAACATGAATATAACGGAAAGGTGAATAGTAAACGCAACATTATAAAATATATACATCTGTATACAAGTCATATAGTTTTAGTGTTTGAAATAGCACGAATCGTGATTTTTATAATAGTAGGGGCTACGGTGTTTTTGAGAAAAGATATGTCCTTTGAAAAATCCGTAGCATCTCTCGGATTGTCTTTTGAAAATACTCATGATTCGTTAGTTTTGAAAATAGGTATGACTCGAGCCTAATCTAGCATCTACCTAAACAACTAAGAGACTAAACTAAGAACCTAGTCGGAGTGATAAGAAAATCTAAACATATTCTGAGTCAATATATCTAGTAGTCAGCGATCCAGCCTCATAGCATCACGTACTGTATAATACATCGTACGGTATCCTCGAGTCAAGAGTGCGGATCAATCATCATATATACCACGTACGGTAATATCCATCGTACGGCATCCTCAAAATCGAGGGTACGGCTCAAATATCACATATATATTATCATTCATACGGTATCATTCATCATACAATATCAAAATCATAGGTACAGATCTAAGGTCTCGTACAATCTTTTATTTCATTGGGTCACATGTTATCACATGATTGTATATATCGCCCAACGATCTTTTAATATATCATAACATATATGGTGTCTCGACTCAATCACAAATCATAACCTCACGGCATCATGCCCAAACATATTGACTCATAACCATTCAACATTTCATGTCCTCATCTCACGTGTATGTATGTGTGTGTGTATGAACAAACACACACACACGCACATATACACACAATTACCAAGTGCATGTGTGTGTGCATGTATGTGTGACAATACATAACCTGCGATTCGCTATAAGGTAATAAGGCTAAGGATATATCTTCCTACAACTACACTTAAACTATCCTATAGTCTCCTAGGATTCTACTCGCTAAGTATCTGAAACTCATGTATACACAAATATATATATAACTATATAACCCTAAGCTACGGTTGCGGAGGTGCAATACGCCATCCACCCGACTTCCCCCGTAGATATACATATACTTATCTCGATCCTCGCTTGCCGAAGTCGATGATGCCACGCTCTCCCTTGTCGTCCCGAAGTCTACACGAAGGTACCTACATATCACAACACATCGTATCGCATCAAAATCCGATTCAAAAACCGACACGGCACGCGAAGTGCTCATAAGTTAGAACCTATAGCCTACGCACGAAAAAACAATCATAAAACCCTCGTCGTTGACGTACAAACGTCCAACGACCAAAACCAAATTCAAATACCAAAAACCAGGTTCTAGAAATCGGAAAAACATTGCCAAAACCAACTCAAAATGCTTCCAGATTTTTGCACAGATCTATAAGGACAAAACTAACAATACAGGGGCTATGTTATAAGGTGTGTGAGTTACAGGACAAACCCCAACACAAATGCCCAAAACTTGGCCGGCGAGAAGTGCTGCAGTAACGGGTGTCACCGGCCCGATTTTGGTATCTTGGTCTCGTTCTTCTGTGGTGGTCTTCTAGTGCTCTAACTAGGTCAATGTAGTTGTTTGTTTTTCTTATAAAGACCCCAAGTTGCTCCAAAATTCATTTAAGCATAAAAAATCAATGAAACCCGACAAGGGAAAATTCTAAGTTCGTACATTGGTTTCTAGTCTCAGATTTAGTCCAAAATAATAGCACTACAGGGGCTTGTGATCACAATTAAACCTTAATTTCACCTTCACAAGTCAAGATAAACCTTAACCCTCATCTTGGAATTTCAAACACCACAAATCCACATCGGTTTAATTCTAAACTTCTATAGGAGTTAAGGAAACTCAAATTCTAACCTAAGGGTGTAGAAAATACCTCATTTAGCAACCCAAGAATTTTCTTGAGTTGCCCAAAGTGCTCAAAGTTTTGACTTGATACCTCCCTAGGGTTTGTAGTGAGCTTGTGCACATTATTTGTGAAGGGGGTCTAAGGTTTTGTTTGAGTTTTGGGGATGGCCATGGGGGTAGAGAAGGAGGATGAGAAGGAGATGAAAGAGATGAAGAAGAAGAGGAAATGAGGAAATGAAGAGATGAAGGTATGAGAAATGTGTAGAAGGCTCTCACTCTCACTCTCTCTCTCTCTCTCACCCTCACATGACACAAGTCACCTCACTCTCTCTCTCTCATCTAAATTCTTTTTCTTTCTTTTATCTTTTCTCTTTTATATTTTTAAAACAAAAAACATTTTAAAGAGGAGAAACTATGGTGCATAGCAAATAAAATGTAACAAGTGTATGCAGCATGCTTTGTTGCATGCCATGCACATAAACATGTTTAATGCATAATTAGTAAATATTAATCAATTTTAGCATTAATCTTGTATACAAATAATTATTTAATAATCTATAAATGCTCAATTCGCATAATTTCTATCAAAAACAATATTTGATATAAGTTTCCAAATATTTTCCAAACTATTGGTATATAATTATACCATTTCATTTAAAACCAATCTTCATACTTTTTAAAATATCCATAATATTTATTATTTAATTATTTAAATTCCGAAAATAATATATTATTTTCCTGGAATGTTACAAAAAGCAAACCGGCAAAAGTATCAAGATGCTCCGATCCGATCGGGGCGGTGAATACTTGAGTGCCGAGTTCCTGGAATATTTAAAAGAAAATAGAATTCTCTCTCAGCTTACTCCTTCATACACACCACAAAACAACGGTGTATCAGAAAGACGGAATCGCACCTTACTTGATATGGTGTGTTCCATGATGAGTAATGCTGAGTTGCCGCCCTCCTTCTGGGGTTATGCCCTGGAAGTTGCTGCATACCTATTGAACAAGGTTCCATCTAAGTTTGTGTCTACCACTCCATATGAAATGCGGAGTAGGAAGAAACCCTGCCTTAAGTATCTAAAGATATGGAGTTGTCCTGCCTTTGTCAAAAAGGTTCATCCGGACAAACTCGAGACACATTCAGTACTGTGTAAGTTTGTAGAATACCCCAGGAATTCTAGGGGGTATTATTTCTATCACGCTGAGGAACAAAAGGTCTTTGTTTCTCATCATGCCCGCTTCATGGAAACTCAATTTCTCGAAAAAGAGATAAGTGGGAGCGCAATAGAGCAGGAAGAAATTCTAGAACCACAAACTATTACTGAAAACTTAGTGGAACCTGAGATTTTAATGGAACAGGACGTACCCACGCCACTCCGCAGATGTAGTAGGTAGTCTCATCCGCCCGAGAGATACTACGGTTTTCTCGTAGACGGGGAACGAGAGGATTGCATCATCGACGATGATGAGCCGACTAGTTTTCAACAAGCCATCACTAGTAAAGACTCGGTGAAGTGGCTGGATGCTATGCGATCCAAGATGGAATCCATGTACACAAACCAAGTTTGGACTTTGGATTTTGCTCCTATTAAGGTAAAACCCGTAGGATGCAAATGGATCTTCAAAAAGAAGATTGATGTAGATGGTCAGGTAGAAACCTATAAAGCTAGACTTATTGCTAAAGGTTTTCATCAAAGACCAGGATTGGACTATGACGAAACTTTTTCACCAGTGGCTATGCTTAAATCCATTCGGATCCTACTTGCCATTGCCGCCTTCCATGACTATGACATCTGGCAGATGGATGCTAAAACCGCCTTTCTAAATGGAAGTTTAGAAGAGTGTGTTTTCATGGATCAACCAGAGGGTTTCGTAGACAGTGGGAGTAGCGGAAAGGTGTGCAAGTTGATTAAATCCATTTATGGATTAAAGCAGGTATCGTGGAGTTAGAACATCTGCTTTGATGAGACGGTCAGGGAATTTGACTTTATCAAAAATGTAGATGAATCTTGTATTTATAAGAAGATTGTAGGGAGAACTGTGGTATTCCTCATTTTATACGTTGATGACATTCTCCTGATAGAAAATGATATTCCTATGCTACAATCAGCCAAGCTATTCTTGTCACAGAAGTTCTCTATGAAAGACCTGGGTGATGCCTCGTACATTCGGGGGATTAAGATCTATCGTGACAGATCTAAAAGAATGTTGGGACTTTCACAGTCGAGGTACATTGACACCGTACTAAAAAGATTTAGTATGGAAAATTCTAAGCGCGGCAATTTGCCCTCTTGTCACGAAATCACCATCTCCAAAGAGATGTCTTCCAAGACTGATAAGGAGAGGGCACGCATAAGCATAGTACCCTACGCTTCGGCGGTAGGGTCGATAATGTATG